>CM077676.1:67989618-69218547 GCA_039707655.1 Elymus sibiricus
AATCTGGAAGCTGTAACGTAGCAAGTGCCCAACTACAAAATATATCATCTGAATAATAATTGCGAACAAACAACCCAAGATATGTTCCACTTGTAATCATTGCTTCCGTTAAATTCTTTGGTCAAACAATCAACCACACACAATTATCTTGGAAAGAAAATAAGAAATAGAAATATCTAATGGACTCATCTTCAAGAAAATAGCAGTCCACACCATCGGTACAGAAATATATAGCCACGAGGCATGCATGTAATACATGGCCAGTTTTATTCATATTCACTATACAGAGGTAATATAATACATCTATTGGGAGCGAGTACCTGATGTGATGGCCAACAAAATCAGTAGGCACGCTGGACAAAACAATGTTGTTGTTGCTATTGTTTTCACGAAGTATTGCTTGTGTCCGGCTAGATGTGCGAGCCGCCGTCTTAGATGTCCAGTAAATAGGACTTAATTTGCTCCTGCGGCATGTATCGATGTAGTGGTGCCATCTAGGTTATCTGCCGGGAAAAGCTAGATAAGGCAATCAGATTCAGTGTTTACTCAAGAGAAAACGACCTGGACAGGAGTTGTGACAGAGAGAAAGAGAGGATTTTGACACAGGTTGCGGCTTACATTGCACGAACGTACGTAAACGTAGGTAAGCTGACTTCCTAAGCAGGTTGATCGATTCCGGCCGGCTAGATGCGCTAGTAGCTAGGACGTACATACGTAAGAGGTAACGGAGATCAATTTCTGCTGGCTGCCAACAGACGCACGTGAGAAACCCCATTAATCCCAAGTACGTACTGACCTACTGCATCGGCCTCTGAACGGCAATTCGGCGAGATGCACACAACCTCCTGAACGCCTACACAACCTCCTGATCGAGCATGCACTTCTTTTTTTTTTAGGGAAAACCAGTTGGCACTTTATTCCAAGGATGAAAGAGTTACATCATTGAGTACATGTGGTAAAAGGAAGTCTGGAGGTTCATCATCCCATAAATAAGACAATTGGGAATCATACGCATGTCTAGCTAGTAAGTGTGCCAACCTATTTGCTTCCCTAGGGCAATGTTGAAATTTCAGCAGCGATATTCCATGTGCTAAATCAAAACAATCCGCCAAGATCGCTGAGTATGGAGCTCGGATGTCAGTGTCTCCTTTGCATGCTTGAACAATCTCAAGGCAATCTGATTCCATCAGTACACGAGAACATCCAATATCAAGAGTCAACTGTAGGCCACGCTTAACTGCCATTGTTTCTGCCGAGGCTGCATCATGCACCTGATGGATCAACTCGGCTACCCCTGCAACAACATGACCTCTCGAATCTCGGACGACTGCAGCCACAGCACCCGATCCATCTTCAAAGAACGTTGCGTCGGTATTTACCTTATATGATCCGACTGTCAGCTTCTCCCATCTTGCAATTTCCATGGAATCATCTGGGATTTTACCCGCATAATTAGTTGTGATCGCCTGTATAGAGAAAGCTGAGCATATGTTTGATTTTTAGACCTTTTACTGCCTCCCGTCTCTCCCACCAAATATACCACGCTCCTACTGCCACCGTTTCTTGTAATCCGAGTTGTCCAATCACCAGGGACTTCTGTTTTGACCATCTCAATATTTCCTCAAGTACCACCGAACCAGAGAGGTCTACAGCAAGGGCCTTATCAATAAGATGAGCAATCCCTAGCGCTTTCCAAACTGTTCGAGCTCTTGTGCAAGTAAACAACAGATGTGATGTCCTCCGCACCACCTTCCTAGCCACAGCAACACGCACCTACAAGACTTGGTGACGCGCAAGTACGCCAAACTTGCTTCAGCAAGCAAGCTGCTGGATTGATTGTTGACTCCTGGAGCGGCATTCTTGTCCATCGTGTTCGCTAGCTGGACTACCGGAAAGATGAGACTGGCAGTGCAAGTATGTAGTGGACAAGGAGAAGCTTTTGGTGAGGATGGAACAGGAAGATACCCGTGGACACGACGAAAGCATAATCAAATGTGTAGATTGAAATAACCTGAAAGTAGGTGCTTGAGAGAGGACAAAGAAGGGCAGGATGTCTGGCGACCCGAGAGGTGGATCAACTGTGCAAGGTACCATTTGATTCATATCTACATACGAGTTTGTACCTAAAGCAATTTTCTTGATGTCTTCCAATCCCACGATATATGCGTCAAGATTCAAGACACTCTCATTTCTGGATGCACACTTTCAAAGCACATAGATATAGGTGGGGAAAGGTGACTTGCTTGCAATAGTGTTTGTAGTGGCCTTTGCTTACCTGGAAAGCGGGGTTAGAGGCAACAATATTTATAGTGTCCAACCTGCAGTAGTAGTCTAGTACCGTGTGTCATTGCTACTTTGGGTGCGTCTTGTGACTCTGTTGGGCTTTATTAATTTAAAGTCGGGCTTTGGCCTTTCCTCTAAAAAGTAGTCTAGTACCATATCATGGAGTAATGATCTATGAATCAATGGTCGAAGTACCTTCACTGGTTATGAATTTAATTCACCATATTCAGTCTTCAACTAGTTTCCACAGGACATCTACGTTTGACTCTTAGCTGAACTAAACAATCTTGAAAATTCTGACCCAAGTCATTAACTATAGGATTTTCAACGAGTTTCCCCAAGTCATTAACTATAGGATGTTTCCACATGACATATTACAATGGGATGTTCAATCGTACAAGGGCATGCAGAAAAATTTCTTTTCAAAAAAATTATCGTCAATTAAAAGCTGAGGATGGACAGATGTACCGCGGCGCCGCTGCATATGGACAGATCTGCCATTGCCCCATTGCTCGCTCCTGCTTTGGTATCTCTTTCCTTTACCTGAATAAAGTATTCCCTCCATCAGGAAGGAAATTCTTGGCGGCAATATACTTGTAGCGACCCGACCCAATACGGTCAAGTCTCTGTGCTTTCTATGCCATCCCTGGATCAGTATGCTGACACACATAGTACTTCGATGAAATACCATAACATCACATGTAAATAAATACCGTAGATCCAGAGTATACCTTATATATGTCACAGCGAAAACATAGCAATAGGGGTGTGGAGTCCCATCAACGCCATCGGCAAGTTGAGTGTAGATCGTAACCCTATATCGTCTCTTACTCGTCGTAGAAAAATATCTGCAACATGATACGTTGCAGCCATGTAGGTCAGTACATTGAATGTACCAGCAAGATCACAATAGAAGGCAGATGAAAATAACTCTATCTCTATATGCAATATGGCTGTGGATGCTCTGAGTCTGAGTTTTGCATAAAAGCTAGTTTTTCCCTACAACAAAGGAGTGGAAAGAAATATTACTACAAAAGTTAGTGGTTAATGAGATGGTTCCGCCAACCAATTCTCATATCCCAAAATTATTAATAAAACCCACTCATTAATATTAATTGTGTTGAGAATGGCTGATAGTATCATCTTTGGTGCTCAAGCTGTCCATAACCGGGGATACGGCTAATCGATTAGTTTAACACTCTACAGAGGTTTGTACACTTTACCCGCAAGATTCGATCCCTCCCTTTAAGTCCTCGCACTTCAGAGTGTTTGAGAACAGGACGATCGAAACATGATCTTCCAAAGAGTTCCCCTGGCCACCGTCCGGTGCCCATCCAACCCTACCGTTCGTCTACATCTGCTAGCACCGTCCCGGCCAGAGTCACAACTAAGGTCAACGAAGCCAGAGCCCATAATGACTTGCGGTTGCACACGTAAGCTTTCCGGCCTTGAAGTATCCATCCATCTCTTTGAGCCTGGGTGGCATTCCGTCGGGATGATCACAGGTAGATACCAGGATTCCCGGGCATAACCATAATAGATATCAGGCTGCCAGATGCACTCCATTCCACCCAGAGGTATATTGAGTCCTTGAAGTCTTGAAGTCTTGATCATCATGCAGGTCTTGAATTATTAATCCTCACGACACTCTTGTATCACACATCCACCCCCGTCTACTAGAGCGTAGCAATAATGCAAAATATCGTCCCTTCCCAGGCAATGGTAACAGGGGTATTGGTTTCCTCCTACCTCATGATACTACCTCAAGTTTCAGGCTCAATATAATATAACTACTGGAGGAATGTTGAAAAGAGTCACTAAATGCAATAAAACATAGGTATGAAAATATGGTCAAAGTGAACTTGCCTGGTAAAGGTTGATGAAGATAATATCGCTCTCAGAAAACTTGATAGAACTATTCGTCACTCTCCGAGGAAATCTATTATAATTCACACAATGGCATACACATAAATAATTACTCTAACAATCAAAAAGAAAGAAATCACAAATAAAACTCACAAAGGAAAAACCAAAAGAAAATCCAAATAAAACTAAAGGAAAACTCAAAAGCAAGGCTAGGGAAAAAGTCAACTCACACAATTCAACCACAACAGCACTAAACTACCCTAAACAAATAATTAACAGTATAGAAAATAACAAATTAATAATTTAACAGCAATTATTTTACTAAGCAATTTACTAGCAAAAGAAATTACTTTAAAAGCTATTATAAAACTCTAGTTATGACATAAGCAATTTCTAACAACAAGAAAACACTAAAACAATAATAAAACAATACTAAATAATTACAAAAACTAAATTATTTTTATTTAACAGAAACAACAATTAACTACTCCCTCTGTAAAGAAATATAAGAGCGTTTAATCACTACTACTTTAGTAATCTAAACACTCTTATAATTGTTTACAGCGGGAGTATATTAAAGTGGCAAAAATAATTATTTTTTATAATAATAATACTAATTCTATTAACTCTAATTATGAGCTAAGCAAACAATAATACAAAACAGTAGTAAAATAATATTAATTAATTATAAAATTGTATCTACTGTTGTCTAACAGAACCATACTACAACATGTTAAAATCTACAAAAATAATAAATTAAATCTAATTAAAATTGACTAGTTTATGCCTAATTCTTTTTTTTTTTGCTAATAAGTTTATGCCTAATTCAATTTTATATGCAAACAGTACTGTTTTTGATATAAACTAAATTTAAATTATACTAAAATTAAATTACTAAATACTACTGGATAAACAATTCAACTAGTGACCGCTAGCAAAAAGAATCAAATAAAAATCTATTTTTAAACTCTAGTTGTAAGCAATCTAGTGTTTTAAGCAAATTTGAACAAATTCAAATTTAAACTTTTCAAATTTGAAATCTAATTGCACAAACAGAAAGTAAATAAAATTTTAAAACTCTAGCAATTTGAATCACTCAATTTGGATTAAAAACATAAAAGATAAAGGCAAAACAAAATTGAAACTAAATCTGAAAACGGAAATAAAACAGAAAAAGAAAAATTCACTAAGGGTCTGCCAAGGGACACGTGGCGGTCTGTGATTGGCTGGAAATGTGTTTGCTCGGGAATTACTAGAGGACGGCCGCTACTTAGAAAGTCTGGGTGTAAGAGATAGAGAGTTCACCAGAGTTTCGTCGGAGTTGGAGAAGATAGTCCTCGGGTGTCGGTGAACGGGCGAACGACGTAGAGGCCGACGAGGGGAACCCTTTGGACAAGGTCCAGGCATCGGCTTCGTCCTGTGGCGGTCGTGAGTATCGAAACAGTTATGTCCAGGACATGCGAATAGGTGAAACACGAAGAAAGTAAGAAGATTCGGGGCAAGGGTCACCTCGTACACGTCGGGATCTAGCGCGGACAGCATCGGAAACACTAACTCCGGCGAGCAATTATGCGGGATAGGGAGGGGGATAAGCTCCCATAGCAAAGGGCTTTGGGCGAGGGGAGAGAGCGCATCACGAGGGAGGTATTTATAGGGCGACGGGAGTGTCCAGGTGCGTGCGGCCGCGGCGGCAAAATCTGGCAAGGCCAGATCTCCGGCGAGCAAACTCCGGGGCATTAATGGCCTCTTTAATGAGGAGAGGAGGTGCAGGGGAAGGAGGGGGATCCGTTCAGCGGAATTTGGGGCGAGGGGGACAGACGGAAGGGGTTGGGCGCGTGCCTGCGCTGCTGCTCTAGCAGTGGAGGTTGAAGACAACGTGAGGAAGGCTGGGCCTTGGGTGCACATGTTTTTTTTTAAGAAAAAAATCTGAAGCACAAAAGTGCCTCGAATAAAGATCAAACCGAATCAGGAAAAAAATTGAAATTTTGCACACAAATACTAGGGGTATATAGGCCCCTATGAACTATTTGGTTTGCTAAAATAAAATACATAAGTAGTTATAAAAATCGCAGAAGTAATCTGGTGCTCAAAATCGATTAACAATGACTTTTTGAAAATACCAAATGACCTCAAAATAATTCTTCACTATTTTTCCTTTGGAGGGAGTCATTTTACCCTCACAAATAATTAATTTTTTTCAGAGGAAAAAATATTTTGAAAAAAACCCAATAAAAGTAATATTCAATAATTTCAAGAAATGGCTATGCAAATGATTAAATTAGTTTTTTCAAATATATGTCTGTTGGTTTCATAACTCATTTTCCATATTTTCTTTCTGATATTTGAAGGAGTCCTATTACCTTCTCTCTTTATTTATTTTTGAAATACATGGAAAAGATTTTGAAACCCATATGGAGTATTTTCAAAAGTGGCTCTAATGCCATTTTGAAAGTGATCTCATTACTTCCCACTCTATTTCAAAATGTGAAGAAGTCATGTTATCTTCCCTCATGAAAATCCTTGAGTGGCATAAAGTTTCTGGTTTGAAAATATTTTCAAATGGAATTCAAATATTTTCAAATCCCTTTTTCATTCCTTTAAATGGAAGAAGTCATATCATATTCACTTTATGGCTTTGTGATGAAATGAATTTGAATTCCTGGGAATCAAAATGCAAGAATGAAAGTTTTGGGAAAGTCCTTTTATTCCCTCTCATTTAACTTTCAAAAAGTTTCAAATTCCACACAATCAATCACACAACAATTCAAAAAAACATTCATAATCATTTATTTAATATAACATTCCAAAATTTAGAATTTTGGGATGTTACAATACTGGAGCTATAATCCATCTTGTATAGTTTACATACATATTAAACTAAGTCAATATGCGCCTACCAATTAGCCACAGCAGGCATAATCCTGTGTCGATGGATATAATGCTAATGCAGACACTCTAAAGAGCCGAAAGAGAGTTTAGCTGCCCAACGACCCATTAAATGGATCTCTGGTGTGAGGTACCCGCAAATTCATGCGCACATGCGGGTTTATGCTTAACACAATTTTCCTAACACCTTCCAATCCCACAACATATTCATCAAGACACTTGCAATCTTGCGCACAAACTATTGAAGTCATAGAGAGAGGCATAGGAAATGGTGCGACTTGCAAGTGTTTGTAGTGGCATTTGTAACATCAAAATCATGGTTAGAAGCAATGACATTTATAGTACCCGACTAGCAGTAGTGGGTTGGTGCCATGTCATTGAGCACTGATCTATGAATCAATGATTGCAACACTTCTACTGCTCATTGATTTCTTTTACTCTATTATATTTTCAATGGCATGTACTATAGTGCTAGCTTCCAATATTATCGACCCATTCTTCGGTAGCAACAATTCTTCAGAATCTTATTATGATCTTATCAATTCATCAAACAGAGTATTTCTCGTAAGTAGAGAAAAGTGTATCTGAATACAAGTAGGTATCTTGATTCACTCCTGCGACAAGCGAAAGCCCTGGTTGGATCTTCGGTTATGGGGAGCTCATAAGCTTGCAAGCGAGAAAGGGGCTTTGAGGCGCAATCCAAGGCCAAAGAAGAGAATCACGACAACCACTGGCTGTTCGCTTAGCTAAATTAACATTCTTGGACATTGCTAGTTTGCTATAATAGTCATGAATATATACATGTTACAATGTTACGTCTGGTCAGACAAGCACATGTCGGAGCAAACTATGCTCTTTCCTCTTATAAAGCGAGAGAGACGTGACCCACTTTGCTTGTTGTGACTCGTTTCAAAAACTATCCTGACGGCCCCTTCCCTAACGACATCACAGTCAATGGCAAGGAGTGGTTTCTCTAGGAGTCGCGTGTAGAGTTTTACAATGGTTTTGTTCTCCTTGATCTGCTTCATTATTGGTAGTATATGCTCTAGCTCCTCCTTGCTATTCGGAGAGAGGTGTACAAGATTTCGATGACGACAGACTTCTGTCCAAAAGGTGGCTGAACTAGAGTAGGGAGCATAGTTGGCGGGTGGTGGTTTGATAGTCCTCGTTGACATTGTTGATGGGGTAGTAGGTAGCATGGTTGGCAGGAGAGGTGAATGGATTTTCCCGTACAACGGATACATAGAGATGTTGGCATTGTCGTTCATAAATAGTTTGTTGTTGAGATCCACAAAGTCTCCGACGCCGCTCCCTCAAAGATTGAGTTGTGGTGACCCCTTCTCCTGTCTCTCTAGTGGTAACGGTGAGGGTTGGGTTTGTATTTTATTATAATTTTTGGATATTTTGTGTAATGATTATTTGTAATTGGTCCTTTCTAGAAAGAGGCCACAGATGTTGTAACATTGTGATGGAGTGTGAGTGATACAGACAAGGACTCAAGTGCAAAGCTATGGAAGTAACCGACAAGATTAAAAAGCAAGCACAAGCGCAAATTACATACAAATTTGAACTGATGGGACCTAAAACCCATTGGCATAAATTAGCTTAACGCTCTTTTAAGAATTTCCTAAAAATAATTGAGGGATAAGAATTTCCTGCATTAACATATGCTGCCTCTGAAATGAGGGCCAATATAATGCCAGGCCGAGCAGGCCAATGACCCAAAACTGGAAGTGGAGAAAAGCCCATGAAGATCTCTGCTCACGTGTAAAAGGAAAACACCGCTAAAAAACGTGAAAAAGGAAAACGTACCATCAACCGACACGTCATTGTCTTAAAAAAAATCAACCGACACGTCATTTGTCTAAAAAATAAATAAATAAACCGACACGTCATGCCAAGCTCGCTTGGGACGCGACGACCCCAGGCACGGGCAGAGAAAGGCGGGCACATGAGAAAAAGAAAATAAACACGCGCGAGACCTCGAAACCGTGAGGCGGTTGCAACTTCCACCACGCCACCGCATGCGTCGCGAGCTCGCTCGGGGCTGCGTCCACGAATTTTCTCCAGCGCCAGAAACCACCATGCCCAAAGCTTCCTCGAGGCTCGCGTCCCTTCACCAACTCGAACAAGCAAGAAGGAAAGCCATCGATTGATTGAAGCAAAGTCAGCGAGCGTGTGCGTGCAAGAAAGCATCGGCCACCGGAGCTGCGGCAGGAATCAGCCCCGTCTCCTATCGAGACTGGACAAGGTGCTGGCCTTCTCCATCCTGAGCGCGTCGCCGGCCGATATCGCCACCGGTGCCGGCAGCAGTTGGGCTCGTGTCTCCTGGCAGGGGAGGAAGCTGCAGGAGGACGACCAGGCTGGAGCAGGGCAACGGGGGAAGCAGGGTGGTCTGCCAGCGGAAACTGAGCAGCAGCCGGGCAAGGGGAAATCGCAGTCGCCGTCGCCGCCGCGGCCGCGGTTCGCGCCGGAGTTTGATGGGATTGACTGCTTCGAGACCATCGTGTGCCATTGATCAGTTCGTCGTGAGGCGCGCGAGTGTGCCATTGATCTGAACCTATTAATTCTTTCTTCGTTTGATCGCCGGATGATCGGTGTGTCTGTCCTTCGTTGTTGACTTGTGCTTCTAACTCAAGCCACAGGTTGTACAGAAACAGAGCTACCTTGTCCATGTGTATAAATTGTAACCATGTTCTTCTCTTTTCTGAGTTGTAAACTAATGGACTTGTGTCCGTCGTGTTCATATGGGAGCAAGAGACCAATATGGCCTTGATTCTTTGGATAAGACATTATTGGCAGACTAGATAAGGCTCAACGTTGTTGGGTTGCTCAAACAAACAAATCCATAACTGGACACGTGTCAACTGCAACTCCCTAGATGTCCAAACTCACAATAAACTCCTGACTAATGCGTCACGTTAGTTGTTGGGGGGTAACATGTACTCACTGGCAAACTTGCACAATTAGCCGATCAATTTTTTTCTAAACGTGAAGTTGACAATGAACAGCTCGTACAAGCATACTATGCATGTCTGCTGGTCTGACTGCTTTGTCACTTGCATCTTCATCCGTCATGTTGGCCAGACGGACTATCAGAAAAATGTCACTGCCTCTGCAAGCGTCGGGTGGACAAGGAGAAGCGTCTGATGGGGGTGCAACAGGAAGATACATGTGGCATCAGCGAAACCATAATCAAATGTGTCGGGGGACATTAACTAAAAGTAGATGCTTGAGAGATGGCTAAGAAGGCCAGGCTGCCCGGTGACCCAAGACCTGGATCTGCAGTGCGAGGTATCCTTTGCTTCATATCAACATATGAGTTTGTACCTGACACAACTTTCCTAATGTCTTCCATTCTCACTATATATGCGTCAAGACACTAATATTTTTGCATGCACACTTTCGAAGCACATAGATGGAGACATGGAAAGTGTGTTCCTTGAAGTATGAAAAGCGGGATTAGAATCAGTGGCATTTATAGTGCCAAGCCAGTACTACTGTAGTAGTCAGGTGGTACGATATCACATAGCAATGATCTATGAATGAATGGTCGAAGTACCTTCATTGGATTTGAATTTAATTCATCGTCTTAGATCTCCAATGGGTTTCCACATGACATCCATGTGTGCATTTCAGATTAACTAATTTTTAAAACAAATTTCTACAAAAGACATGATATGCGTTTATGATGTTACGGCGGGATGTTCAACCATGGGTTCCATAACTCAAGGCCACCTCTAGGGAAAAAGGCGATAAGTCTTTTCGCCTTTCTGTCACAAAAAATGCGAAGGGACAAGACACGAAAAGAAAATTTTACCTATGCGGAAGTCTTCATGTCGGAGGCGGCCGACTGCTGCGGCGACGCTCCGTGGTTGGGGTTCATGAGAAGGTGGGCAACACATTTCACAAAGAAAAATGATAGAGGTGTGCTCGAGGGTGCAAGGACTAGAAATCGTCCAGTGGTGGCCCATCGCCGGGAGGCTTGGGCCGGGGGTAATAGCCCCCCCCCCCCCCCTCGTATGGATCGGTATCGACCTAGGTCACTTCTACTATATATGTCCTTTGTAAGGCGTCGCACGGGATAATATCATTTTTGTAAATCCTCGGCGTCTGTAACCTTTCCCGATATAGTGAAATTCCCCCGGCTGGCTTGTGTGGTTTTCCCCCTTCTCACCGGAGGGGTTTTCCACATTAAAATCTTATGTTTCCTCTATGTTGATTTGATCTTCTTTGTTTTCTTGCATGTCGTATCTCTAACAAGGGGTATCATAGCCTTGTTTTTGTTTAGGGTTTCGACGACATGGCATCGTTGAAGTTCGATCTACCACTGGTAGATTACAACACAAGGTTTTCCCTTGGGCAAGTGAAGATGCGGGCAATGCTGGCACATCCCGATCGGGATGAGGCGTTGGATGGTTATGTTGCAAAGAACATAAAACATGGACCGATGAAGAGAAGCGAAAAGACCGCAAGGCTATGACTTTTTTTCACCTTCATTTTTCTATTAATATTTTGCAAGAAGTGCTTGAATAGAAAACTGCAGCCGCCCTGTGGCTCAAACTGGAGTTGATCTGCATGTCTAAGGATCTCGCCAGTAAGATGCACATGAAGATGAAGTTGTTCACACATAAGCTGCAAGAAGGTGGTTCAGTGTTGAACTACTTATCGATCTTCAAGGAGATCGTTTCTGACTTACAGTCTATGAAGGTAAAAATATGATGATGAAGATTTAGATCTTCTACTTTTACGCTCGCTTTCTAGTTCCTTTAAAAATTTCCAAGATACCATATTATATAGCCATGATGGACTAACTGTTGAGAAAGTATATGTGGTTCTTTCAAAGAAGGAAAAGATGAAAATATGGTACAGTCTGAGGACTGGTCCTCCAAGGGAGAAGCTTTGCAGGTATGAGGCAGGCCCGAGCAGAAAAGATACAACAACTACAACGGAGATAAAAGGAAGAACAACAGAGGTCGTTCAAAACCAGAGGAACTGGAAAGGGCATATTCTGCAGGTACTAAAAGATACCCGGTAACCTTATTGATGATTGTTGGAAGCTGGAAAACAAGGAGAAAATGAGCCGTACGTATAAACATAAAAACAAATCCTATGGTGAGGTCGTTGTTGCATCTGGTAATAAGTCTGATTCAGATAGTGCTCTTGTTGTTTTTGCTGGCGGTGTTTCTTGTCATGATGAATGGATACTTGATTCTGCCTGTTCGTTTAATATATGTTGTAACAAAGATTAGTTCAGTACTTGTGAATTTGTGTAGAGTGGAGATGTTGTGCGTATGGGAGATGAAAACCCATGATTATGAGCATAGGCTCTACTCAGGTCAGGGTGCATGATGACATGCCAGCGCCATACTTGGGAGTCGGTAAGAGATGGAATGATACGAGATGGACTGCATAACGGTGATGGATGACAACCAATTAGGGAAAAAGATGGCCATGAGGCCTAGGAATGAGGAACAAAAGGCGAGCAACGACCATGATGAGGCGAGGCATGTGGAGCACACAATAGACCAGTTCCAGTTGCGCCACAACTTAAGTTAACCGAGTAACAACTAACATTTTAATATTTATCGCCGGATGATCGACGTGTCCATTCGTTGTTGACTTGTGCATCTAACTGAAGCCACAGGTCGTACAGAAGCAGAGCTACCTTATCCTTGTGTATAAATTGTAACGTTTTTCTCTTTTCTAATTTGTAAACTAATGGACTTGTGTCCGTCGTGTTCATATGAGAGCAAGAGACCCATTTGGCCTTGATTCTTTGGATAAGACATTATTGGCATAGTAGTTAAGGCTCAATGTTGTTGGGGTGCTCAAAACAAAATAATCAATAACTGGACACGTGTCAACTGTAACTCCCTAGATGTCCAAACTAGCAATAAACACCTGGCTAATGTGTCACGTTAGTTGTTGGGGGTAACATGTACTCACGGGCAAACTCGCACAATTAGCCGATCAACTTTTTATGAACGTGAAGTTGACCATGAACAACACGTACAAGCATACTATCCATGTCTACGGGCCTGACTGCTTTGTCACTGGCATCTTCATCCGCCGTGTTGGCCAGACGGACTATCAGAAAAATGTCACTGCCCGTGCAAGCCTGCGCTGGACAAGGAGAAGCGGCTGATGGGGATGCAACAGGAAGATAGACATGCCAACAAGGAAATCATAATCGAATGTGTCGGTGCAAATGAATCCTTGAGAGGGGCCTAAGAAGGCCAGGCTGCCCGGTGACATAAGCAAGTGTGAGGTATCCTCTGGTTCCTGTCTACAAACGAGTTTGTAGACAATACAATTCTCCTAATGTCTTCCATACCCACTATATATGCATCAAGACCCTAGTCGCCACTGCTTAAGTTAGTTGAGCAGAAAACACAATTCTGATTATATCTCCGCTCAACCAAAAGAAAAACCGGGATAGGGAAGCGTACATACATCTACATGATGACATTTTTTTTTTTTTGACGTGAATGGCTGGAGCTCTGCCTTTGCATTATAGTAGAAAAGAGTTGTTACAGATTACTCATTACATCCATGGCCATCAGGCCATATCATCCACTCAACTAAGACATCAATGCAAACAGTTGATCTAATGGAAGGATCCCATGCATGGCAAATATATACTTATTTTCTTGTCTAATAAAAAATGAGGGCCAATATAATGCCAGGCCGAGCAGGCCAATGACCCAAAACTGGAAGGTCTGGTTTAGTCAGGAGTGGAGAAAAGCCCATGAAGAAGTCTGCTCACGTGAAAAAGGAAAACGTACCATGAACCGACACGTCATGCTATGCTCGCTTGTGACCCCCGACGACCCGGGGCACGGGCAGAGAAAGGCAACACATGAGAAAATGAAAATAAACACGCGCGAGGCCTCGAAACCGTGTCACCACGCGACCGCATGTGTCACGAGGTAGCTAGCTCCCTCTCCCTCGCGGCCGCGTCCATGAATTTTCTCGACTCCTCCAGCGCAAGAAACCGCCATGCCCAAAGCTTCCTCGAGGCTCCGCTGTATATAAGCTGGCTCGCGTCCCCTCTGTCCCTTCACCAACTCGAGCAAGCAAGAAGGAAAGCCATCGATTGATTGAAGCAAAGTTGGAGAGCGCGTGTGCGTGCAAGAAAGCACCGGCCACCGGAGCTGCTGCAGGAATCAGCCCCGTCTCCATTCGAGTATGGACAAGGTGCTGGCCTTCTCCATCCTGAGCGCGTCGCCGGCCGACATCGCCCCCGGCACCGGCGGAAGCGGCAGCTGGGCTCGTCTATCCTTGCGAGGGAGGAAGCTGCAGGAGGACGACCAGGCTGGACCAGGGCAACAGGGGAAGCAGGGCCGTCTGCCGACGGAAACAGAGCAGCAACCGGGCAAGGGGAAATCTCAGGCGCCGTCGCCGCCGCAGCCGCGGTTCGCCCCGGAGTTTGATGGGATCGACTGCTTCGAGACCATCGTGTGCCATTAATGAATCGAGCTGCTCGTGAGTCCAGCCGCGCGTGCCACTATTAATTCTTTCTTCGATTGAGCGCCATTGTTGACTTGTGCTTCTAACTGAACTACTGAAGCCACATTTGTATAGAATACAAAGCCAAGTTCTTCTCTTTTTATGCCCGTGATTCTTTGGATAAGCTTTTGTTGCCTGCATAGCTACGGAACAAACTATTCGCAGAATAGTTAAGGCACCTCCCCGCAAATAAAAAAAAACTCAACCTGATGGGATATTCAAACAAACTCATCCAGGACTGGACACGTGTCAACTGCAACTCCCTGGATGTCCAAACTCGCAATAAACTCCCTGGCTAATGCGTCATGCTAGTAGTTTTTGTTTTTTTTTTTGCGACAAATGTTAGTTGTTGGGGTACTCACGGGCAAACTCGCACAATTAGTCGATCATCTTTTTTCTGAATGTGAAGTTGACCATGAACAACGTGTACAAGCATAATGTCCATGTCTACTGGTGTGACTGATTTGTCATTGGCATCTTTATCCATCGTGTTAGTCAGCCGGAATATCCACGGACAAGGAGAAGCGACCTGATATGCTGCAACAGGACGCTATACATGGCCACAAAGAAATCATAATCAAGTGTGTCGGTTCAAGTGCATCCTAAGTAGATGCTGGAGAGGGGGCTAATTATGCCAGTGTCGGTTCAAGGCGATGACGCCTCTAGGGGAGAAGTGATGACGATGACGCCTGTGTGTTGTCTCGGTGGGGCCCTCGTTGAGTGGTGTGTGTGGGGTATCTTATGTGTGCTGCTCAGTGGTTGTGATGGTTTTCGCCCGGTTCTTCATAATTAACCGGGCAATCTGGTTTTCGCCCGGTTTTTCCCAATTAACTGAGCAACTCTTTTCTTCTTAATGAATGCAGGAATCTTGCCATTTTGAAAAGAAAAAAAGTAGATGCTGGAGAAGGGGCTAAGAACGCCAGGCTGCCTGTTGACCCAAGAGGTGAATAGGACGCGTGATGTGCCCTCTGGTTCGTGTCTACATATCAGTTTGTACCTAACACAATTTACCTAATGTCTTCCATTCCCACTATATATGCATCAAGACACTGACACTTCTGAATGCACACTTTCGAAGCACATACATGGAGGCAAGGCGAGTGTGTTCCTCGAAATAGCGTTTGTAGTGGCCTTAGTAACATGGAAAGCGGGGTTACAAACAAAGAAATTTATAGTGTCGGCCAACGGTAGTAGTCTAGTACCATATCACAGAGCAATGATTTATAAAATCAATGGCCGCAGTACCTTCATTGGCTATGAATTTAACTCAGCTCTGTATTACATCTCCAATGTGTTTCCAGATGACATCCCCGTTTGGCTTCCAACTTAACTAAAGAATACAGAAATTATGAAGTATATGTGTTTACAATTTATGACGGGATCTTCAATCGTAGTACTCCAAGTGAATACACACAATTTTCTTTCTTCTTAAAAGCTCCGAGGGTGAATAGAAAAGTCAACATACCACGAGTAGAGAAGCGCAAAGTATTATTTAATGCCAACGGTACCTAGTGGAGGTTCACCATCCAATCGCAGTCCGCCACCTTGTAAAGTGTACTACTCTCTCTAATGTA
The DNA here is from genome assembly GCA_039707655.1 of Elymus sibiricus. Lineage (NCBI taxonomy): Eukaryota > Viridiplantae > Streptophyta > Magnoliopsida > Poales > Poaceae > Elymus > Elymus sibiricus. The sequence continues at coordinate 68,005,740 of CM077676.1, forward strand.
TTCATTTCATTTCCTGAGTTTGTGTGTGTATTTCTCTACTCTTGGTCCCACCATGTGCAGGTAAAGGACGCATGCATGGTCTCATTTTTCTCCTTTCCTGCTCAAAGTACAGACTAGACACATGCATGTATCTGCCATTATCTCTCCTCTCTTCCTCTTAAAATCCATCACTTTTAATTTCCTTTTGACAATTTAGATGGTTCATGTCTTTAAAACCAAAACTACATATGTGAAATATTATATATATTTGATCTCCTAGCGCCAAGACCTTTAGAACAAGATAAATCTTGAATACATTTCAAACATGTTTAATTTTAAACACCATGAAATTAGTTATGTCAACATTTCAAGCGACTGTGAAATCAGTTTTTGGAAACGAGTGAAATATATTATTTCAATAGAGTGAGTGTAATGTGTTTTCTGAAATGAGTGAAATCTAGCTTTTGTAAATGAGTGTAATTTGTTTTTTGAAATGAGTGAAATCTATCTTTTGTAAATGAGTGTAATGTGTTTTCTGAAACTAGTGAATAGTTGAATATCTTTTGTAAATGAATGTAATATGTGGGGACAACGTAGAACCAAAGGAATGACTGAACGTGTTTTTGAGTGAAATAAGTTAATTGAAACTGAAAAATAATATTTGTGAAGATGAGTGAACAAATATTCAAATGAACACAGTAAAATACAAAATCGGCTAAATATGCTCAAGATTGATCTTGTTTTGAAGATCTTCTTGATACGAATTCAAATATATAAAAAGTTTCAAAAACAAAGATTTGAGTCAAAAGATATAGATCATTAAATAAATGGCTCTGAAATTAAATCATGGTTTTTTTAGAGGAGAGAGAATGCATGCAACAACCCTTATTGCCAGTCTCTCACTCTCTCTCTCTCTCTTTTGACACAGTCTGACGCCAATGACAAAAGTACATATATTATTCTATTCAACCTTCTTTACTGCACAGGAAATATTTTCTCAAGTTATACCTATAAAGTTTGACCTGAATCTCAATGTGGCAATTTGCGGTGGGTCTAGCACCACTACGTATTAGCCCCGGTAGAATTTCCACCTTGCATATGTCGAAGCCAACTACAACCAACGATCATGAGAGAGAGGGGGCACACACAGAGAGGCGCCTCACTTCTCTTATTTTCACCGTCGGACCGCCGGCTCAAACTGTTGGTATGATAAAAAAATCTTTTCACCATTAAACTGTATCGATAAGATCTTTGAAACTAGATCTCATGTTGGCATGTTCCGACGACCTATTTTCGGGTTAAAAGTTACCAAGCTATAGTATGTAATTTACCAACATGATCATACAATAGTTATCAGGCATGGCAATTGGATTTTTACAATTCATTTGACCGCCAGACGATCGGCGTGTTCATAAGTTGTTCACTTGTGCACCTAACTGAAGTCGCATGTTGTATAGTATACAGAGCTACCCATTTCGCTCTGGTTTTTAAGGCTTGACGTGATGACATGGCAGGGATGTTCAGACAAACTAATGTAAAATTGGAGCTGGCTGATCCGAAACGAAGAGGACACGTGTCAAGCGGAACTCGCTAGATGTCCAAACTGCAAACTTGCACTAAACTCCTTGGCTAGTGCGTTATGTCCATCGTTGGGGGTAACATGTACATGTATTCATTGGCAAACTTGCATAATTAGCCGAGCATTTTTTGTCTCTCCCATAGAATTATGACTCAAATCACTTACAAAGAGAAAATGGTGCCAAAACGGTGTCTCACTCAAGTAACTGGATGGGAGTAACTAGGCATAGTTGAATGGAAGACAAGGAGAGCACACGTTTGCTGATAGTACGTGGAACTAGCCAAGCATGGAGGTCATTTTACGGACAACTACATGAAGATTGCTCAAGTCCCATGAAAACCTGCTCGCAACTTTTACCATCATGGTAGGTAATTTTATACAATTAGCCCTACTCATGTGGCCTCTCGATACTCTGGTGTTTACTGCAGGCCAATGGATTCGATTAGTAAATATTGCTTCCCTCCAGATGCCTCCGATTCCCATGAGTTTATTGCATTTATTTGGTTCTTCTCTCCTCATTTTCTCTGCGTGCAGCTCAAAAAAGAATATGTTTGTATGTGCTCGCACGTATTTATGTCCGAACACGTCAAATAAATGGAGGAGCAAATAACAATATGTGTGTGGATGAATGACTGAACTTTGCTATCCGCTCCTTTGGATGTAGACTTGCATATATAGAGAAAGCAAGCATTACTCAGACAAGTGAAGGTTGGTGGATGAGAGCATCTACAGCCGAAGCCCCTATTTTCCCCTCAAATGTCCAAAACATCCGTCCGGTCAGTGCCCGGACAAATGAAGTGACCCAATCAGAACCCTCACTTCCTCCTTTAACGTTTGGACTGACCGGCATATTTCAAATCAATACCACATCTAGGGGCAATATGAGGGTGCCCGGTCAGGCGGTCACGCCGGGCACCTCCCTCCACGTCGTAGGCAGCCCACCCAACCCCACATGCAGCCACTTAGTACTCGTCTCTCTCTCTCTCTCTCTCTCTTCGCTGGATGAATGCGAGCGACCGACTCTGCCGGCCACGGCGCAGGTGAAGGAGGCAGCACCTCGCGACGGCTACGATGTGGACGGAGGAGGCGACTAATGCTTGGAAGGAGGGCTCGCCGGAGCCCACGGCAACAATGGCGTGGACGGAGGAGTTCCCTCGGGCGACGAGGTGACCTCGCGCATGACACGGCTGACCTGGCCGGCTTGCCGCGTGCTAGCATCCGCTGGCGCGCTGACCGTCGCGTGGGCGCTGGCCTGCGAGACCGCCACGCGTGCTGGCGTCCGCGGGACCGCTGACCGTGTGCGCACATGCGCGATGGCGGTAGGAGGAGGTCCTCGCCGGTGAGGATGGGTTTGGAGTTGTGGCGGCGCGCAGGAGAGGAGGGTGACCGCACGATTTCGATTTGGGGGAAAATGCAACTATTTTTGAGATCTTTTTGGGGAAACAGAGATGCCCCCTGCGTGGGCGGAGCAATGGCGGACACGGCTCTGCGCCCGCCACACCTAAATACCACCGCCAACCACCACACATAACCCAGTTTTTCCACATCATTTCCACTTCAAACTTTTTCCATGTTTACTACAAACTATTAGAAACGTCATGCTCCAATTTTAGAACTTTTTGAGTTGGTTTGAGCTGCTGTAGGAGTCATCCCGTCTCCATTCGAGTATGGACAACCAGGCTGGAGCAGGGCAACAGGGGAAGCAGGGCCGAGTGCTGGCGGAGGCAGAGCAGCGGCCGGGCAAGGGGAAATTGCAGTCGCTGTCGCCGCCGCAGCCGCGGCGCCGGAGTTTGATGGGATCGACTGCTTTGAGACCATCGTGTGCCATTAATCAGTGAATCTCAAGCCGCGGTTGTGACTGCTAATTCTTTCTCTTCATTTCGTGTTCATTCGTTGCTGACTTGTGCTTCTAACTGAAGGAAGCCACAGGTTGTACAGACCACAGACTTCAGAGTAAATTGTAACCAAGTTGTTTTCTTTTCTGATCTGTATAAGCAAATGGACTTGTGTCCCTCGTGTTCATAGGGGAGCAGGACCCATCTGGCCGTGATTCCTTGGATAATCTTTGGCTATCTGCATAGTTAAGGAAATTATTGGCCGGGTAGATAAGGTTTGACGTGGTAAGGATATTCATCAGACAAACTAATATGAAAAGAAGTGAACGCGTGTGAGTTGCAACTCGTTAGATGTCCAAACTCAAAGCTCATACGAAATTACCGGTGGCGTGGCGGGGCAGGAAAGTTTCTTGCAACGGTAACTGCATGTATTATATGGGTGCTACAGTGTCACATGTTGGCATTTACTTTTTATCAGGTAATGAGAGAGTGCGAGACGGATGTGTTTTTTATAAGCTAGTTGTTGCGTATTGATTGAGAAGTCATTGACCAATCAAAATTGTAAACCAAATAAAAAATTGAATACCTCACTTGAATGACAGCTCCTTGAGAAATTGCTTACTAAGTCAAAAATTGAGAACTAAATCCAAAATCATATTTGTGCTACAGTGTTGCACATTGGTATTCTTTTTGTCAGGTGATGAGAGAGTGCGAGAGAATTTATATTTTTATAAGCTGATTGCTGCCGATTGAATTGAAAAATCATTGACCAGTCAAAATCGTAAATCAAATTTAAAATTTAATAGTACCTCACTTGAATGGGACAGCTCCTCGAAAAATTATTGACTAAGGTAAAATATAAAACCAAATCCAAAATTAATGTCTTCAATTGAATAAGAGGCCTTCACCCATAGAGAGCTTAGTGATACATTAGAGACTAGATAGTAGATATATAAAGCCAAGAAACAACTCCGTTGAGGTGTGCTAAAGAAAAACTCCGCTCAGCTAACAAAAGAAAACGTACGTTCCCGGTTGCTAAATACAACACTGGAGGTCACGTCAGAGCATCTACAACTGGACTCCCCATACCCGCCCCAAACGTCCGGACGAGCTACCAGCTCAGTGTCCGGACAAAAAAAAAAAACGCACCCAACCGAGTTTCGCATGCTGGCCCAAACGCCCAGACTGACCGGCATTCCCCATATCCGCCCCATATCTGTGGCGGATAGGGGGAGGCCCGGACGTGCCTGCCACGTCGGACTGACCGCAAGGGCCCATGCGGTCACAAGTAGAGACCGGCTATCCGACGGGCGCCTCCTCCGGTTCTCGGTGCAGATGCATTCATGGTGCCGCTCCGGCGTGCTGCCCGAGGGAACATGCCTGTCTATTTAAGCCGGACGACGGCAGCGAAACCCTAGCGCGTCCCATTCCTTCCCTCTCCCTCCCACCCGCACCGCCAGCTTCCAACCGCCCCCTAGCCGTTAAACATGGTCTGGAAGAGGATCACCACCTATGCAATGTTGACGTCGGAAGGCCGGTTACAGATCGAGGAGAAGATCCGGGCCAGGCGCACCGCTCGTGTCGCTGCCGATCTGCTTCCGGATTCGCCTGAGCCGGAGGAGGAGGAGGAGGAGGCGTAGCAGCAACCAGAGCAGGATCCCAGCCCATGGAGGAGGAGGAGGATCCGGATGCGGACGACGTGGCAGAGCTGGAGGAGGAGCAACCGGTTGCGGGCTTCGGCATGGAGGATGCCATGGCGTCGAGGTTGCCCAGGCAGTGCAGATGGCGGAGCAGACCGCCATCCTCGAATCCATCCAAGATGAGGCCTATGTGGAGTCCAACCGGCGCTTCATCCGACAGCAGAGGGCGGAGATCGACGAGCTCTTCATCTCTAGTTCGGACGACAAAGCGCCGGGGCCTTCGCACGCGACGGAGTTGCCGCAGTTGCCCATCTACCCAGAGCCGGGCACGGAGATCGTCGACATCTCCGACGATGAGTAGTTTTAGAAATGTACATAGTATGCCAGACCCACCGAAGCCCGCAACCGGTTGCTCCGCCATTTGAGGTTTCGTGTTTGAGGTACATAATTGTAGCGGACAATTTTTGTGTGATGTCCGGTCACTGTCCGCGTCCATGGGCATTTGGGCATTTGGGGGCGGATTTTTGGTATTGCGGTTGTAAATGCTCCCACGCCTCGGTCACGTGGGAACAACAACGACCCGGGGCAGAGAAAGGCAGCACAGGAGAAATGGGAAATGAGCATGCGTGGAGCCCCAAAACCGCGAGACGATTGCAACCTCGACCACGCCACCGCGTGCGTCACCAGCTCGCTCGCTGGTTCTCCCCCGCGGCCGCGTCCACGAATTTTCTGGACTCCTCCAGCGCAACAAACCACCAGCCCCAAAGCTTCCTCCATGACCATGACCATGCTCCGCCGTATATAAGCCGGGTCGCGTCCCCCTTTCCCTTCACCAACGTGCATGCAAGAAGGCATCGGCCATCGGAGCTGCTGCAGGAGTCATCCCGTCTCCATCCTGAGCGCGTCGCCGGCCGACATCGCCCCCGGCGGGACCTGGGCTCGGCTCTCCTGGCGGGGCAGGAAGCTGCAGGAGGACGACCAGGCTGGAGCAGGGCAACAGGGGAAGCAGGGTCGTGTGCCGGCGGAGGCAGAGCAGCGGCAGGGCACAGTCGTCGTCAACGCCGCAGCCGCGGTTCGCACCGGAGTTCGATGGGATCGACTGCTTTGAGACCATCGTGTGCCATTAATCAGTGAATCTCAAGCCGCGGGTGTCACTGCTAATTCTTTTTCTTCATTTCGTGTTCATTCGTTGCTGACTTGTGCTTCTAAGTTCTAACTGAAGGAAGCCACAGGTTGTACAGAGCACAGACTACAGAGTAAATTGTAACCAAGTTCTTTTCTTTTCTGATCTGTATAAGCAAATGGACTTGTGTCCGTCGTGTTCAGTCCCATTTGGCCGTGATTCGTTGGATTAACTTTTGCTATCTTCATAGTTAAGGACATTATTGGCCGGGTAGTTAAGGTTTGACGTGGTAAGGATATTCAGCCAAACTCATCCGAAAAAGAAAATTGCACAAATACACAACTTTTGAGCTGGGGTAACACAAAACCACAACTTCAGAGGATCTTAACAGAAAACCACAACTCCAAGACTAAGAGCATCTACAACCGGACCCTTCATACCAGCCCCAAACACCCGGACGGACTGCCCGGTCAGTGCCCAGACAGAAAAACACCACCCAACTGGCCTCCCCATAGCCAGCCCAAACGCCCGGACTGACTGGCGCTCCCATATCCACCCAAATCTGGAGTGGATATGGGGACGCCCGGAAGCACCCGGAGGCGCCCGTCATGTAGGCTCTGTCAAGCCAGACCCACCGAAATCGTCCTAAAATACTACTGGTTTAGTCCCAGCTCGCCGCGCGAAGCGCACGCCGACCAGCTTAAATTGCCGCGTCGGCAGACGGTGGTATAAGCTTCACTCTTGTTGCATTAGGTCAATCAATTATCGCTGTGTGAACGTGGTAGCTTGACACTAGATTGCATTTTATCAACTGATGATTGTTCATCGAGTGTCAAGTTCATCTCGTTCATATACGCTGATAGCCACACTACAATGAAAGAAATTTTTTAATGGATCAATGACCACGAGAACTGATGCCGTTGATTCATTCTTGTATCGTTTATCTATGTATGAACTATTGAATTTTATTTTGGTATGCGTTGAATTTATTCGGGCTACACTAGCTTTGTATCGTTGGATGTACATTGAATTTGTGTTGTATGATCGTCGTGCATGGATTTGGGTATCGAGATTTGGGGGAGAGGGCCAAATGAGGACCTGCCCGGCGCTGTCCGCGGGCGCGTCCGGGCACGTCCGTGGACGTATAGGGGCTCGGATTAGCTATTCGTGGTTGTAGATGCTCTAATCGATAACAAGAAATACAAATTTGTTCTGATTAGTCAGCTAAGGAGAATTATGACATGTGGATTCAATCTTAAATGATCAATATGGGAAATTTTCAGCCAATTTAGCTCAGCCATTTTCAAATTTGGACAATTTTTTGAAGAATCGGTCAAATTTCTTCAAAAATTCAAAGTTTCCAAAAAAAATCTAATTTTTTAACAGTAATTCGAAACATCTTAAATGACCAATATGGGGAATTTTCAGCCAATTTAGCCCAACCATTCAAAACTTGGACAGTTTTTGTAAGATAAAACTGGTTCATTTTTTTTATTTTGTTACCGATTAGTCCTAGAGTTGTGGTTTTCTGTTAAAATCCCATAGAGTTGTGCTTTTGTGTTACCTTAGCCCCAAAAGTTCTGTATTTGTGCAATTTTCTCAATCCGAAAAGAAGTCAACCCGTGCGAATTGCAACTCGTTAGATGTCCAAACTCCAAGCTCACGCTAGACTATGTGGCTAATGCGTCATGTTCATAGTTGGGGTAACATGTTCTCACGGGCAAACTCCCACAATTAGCCTAGCATCTTTTTTCCTCTGAGAATTATCACTTGAACCAGTTACAAGAAGAAATTGGTGCCAAAACTGTGTCTCACTCAGGTAATTGATTGGAGACAGCAAGGCATAGTTGAATGGACGACAAGCAGAGCATAAGTTTGCTAACAGTGGGACTAGCAACATGGAGAAGCAAGAAGAGTCAAGCTCGATAGCTGCTGAACATGCTCGGGCATGCTGTCAGCGCCGCAGGCCAGTTCCATAAAGTTGCCGGAGTCCTGAAGCTTATAGAGGCCATGGTGTTAGCTGTTGGCCAATGGATCCATTGGGTAAATATTGTTTCTTTCCCAACGTCTCTGATTCCTACATGTTCATTGCATCCATCTGATTCTTCTCTCGTCCTCTTCTCTTTGTGCGTGCTCGCACCTATTCGTGTCTTAACATGTCAAATAAATGAAGAAGGAAATATCAAACAGTGTGGATGAATTACTGAACCTATCTGCTCATGCGGATGTAGACTGAGATATATAGTGAAAGCATTACTCGCACAAGTGAAGGTGGGTGGAGAATTTACTTATATGTTCATTGCTTTATTTCGCATGCCATTTTTTCATTGGTATAATACTACTGCAGTACTTCTACAGGCTGGTTTCCACTCGTTTACGACTTGAATCATTTTTTACCCTACACACCTTGTGTTGTCCGTTATTATGTGTGCTAGACATATATTTTCTTTAGAGAAGTTATAATATTAACTGCATAAACAACAATAAATCACCTAACCCAGTTATCTTCTCAAACAGACAGTAAACTTAAGGCATAATATAGTAAAACTTCTAATAAACTGTCAACTGCTTACTTACACTGGGCTGTGTGCATCCGTAATGTCTTTAGGACATTTCGTTGTTGCATAGGCTGGGTGTAATTGGTATCTCCGCGATATTAATATATTCCCTTTGTCGAAAACTGCTTACTTATACAAGTCAATATATAATTCTGTAAGTATAACTTTTCCAAAATTGAATGCAAGGATACATATAGAAGTATATTACCCGAAGATGCATTACACTGCTGAGAGGCTCTTACTTCACTACATATATTTGTCTATTGTGGTTGTAAAGATGAACCAGCTGATAGGTTGCGGCTGCCATTGACCTTCTCGCCAGTCGTTAGGAGATGGACTGAACGGGGGTGATGGAAAGATGGCCATTAGGCCCATGAATGAGGAACAAAAGGCCAACAACCAATGAGATAAGGTCAGGCATGAGGAGCACACACTAGTAGAAAAAGGCCCATTAGTCCCGGTTCCAGAGGGGCTTTAGCCCCGGTTCTGGAACCGGGACTAAAGGGTCGGGACTAAAGCCCAAAACCTTTAGTCCCGGTTCGCTTACGAACCGGGACCAAAGGGGCTCCACGTGGCCGCTGTGGGGAGCCCAGGCAGGAGGACCTTTAGTCCCGGTTGGTAACACCAACCGGGACTGGTAACACCAACCGGGACTAAAGGAGCTCCACGTGGCCGCTTCGCAGCACTCAGGCAGGAGGACCTTTAGTCCCGGTTGGTAACACCAAACGGGACCAAAAGGCGCTGGGGTTTTTTTTTTTGAAGGGGGGGGGGGGGGGGGGTTTAGGGGTTTTGGAGGGTTTAGGGGTTTCATATTGTGTTAGCTAGCTAATAGAGAGAAGTGACCTCTCTTTCTCCGTGCTTGGTCGACGCTAGCTACTACATATAGAGAGAACTCGACGCTAGCTAGTAAGCAAATGAAGGAAGCCATTAATTACACAAGATCGTCATGAACATATACAGAGAGAAGTGACCTCTCTTTCTCCGTGCTTGTTCGAACAACAAGTTTTCGTAAATCTATCCGACGCTACTACATATATACAATATAACATCCCTGACATCATCAAGCGCCAAACTCCCATTGAATTTCCGCATGGTATTCTCCCTTTTCATGTATGACGTGGTCAAGAAAGAATCCCGCCAATTCCTCTTGAATTGCTCGTATGCGATCATGTGGTAGGAGTTCATCCCGCATCTGCCAGATCTAATTTAGAGAACGGGGTCAATACATATATATGAATGAAACTCAACACAATTGATGGTAATAAAAAAAATTATGAATATTGTTTACATACTTGTACTCGCAAACGTAGTATCCACATAAATTATTCCCGGGTTCCTGCCACAAGAACTTTACGAGAATAGAGTTCAATCAAACTGATAATCAAGCACGATAATGGTATTGATGAAACTGGAATCAATGAGAGATGCGCGGAACTAGCTAGTACTACTTACTTTGGGGTGTGTAAATCGCAGCTCGTTCTTCAGACCCGGAACCTGTCCGGTGAACTGTTTCCAAACCCTGCCAGGCAAAGAAAATGATTACTTGATATCAGGAAATGAACGAAAGTTGTCGATATGGTCCCGGTATTGATTGAACTTACTTCTGGAACATTGCAGTCATGTCCGCATAATCCTTGGGATCTTTACGTCTCGAGTCAAAGACAGTTACTACTCCCCCGTCAAGCTTAATGGATAGCAGAATATAGTGGAAACTGCGCACGCATAACTCATCAATTACAGTACTTAACCTCGAGTAAGCGAAACCGAATATGCACAAGACAGTAACACTCACTTGAAGTTGTAAGGAAAAAGTATTTCCCTTTTGTTTTGATGTCGAAGGAACGCTTTTAGCAAGTTTTCCTCGGTATCTTTAACTCTTTCTTGTACCGCCCATTCATTTACGGTATTTGGGCTAATGAACCCAATGTCATAGATTTGTCTTTTTTTGCATTCGACGATCTTCAATCTGCATAATATAGTGAGGATAATTATATATACATGCAATGAACGAGTTGAGCTAGAGACTTAATTACAGAAGTAATACTTACAGACAGTAGCAAGTCATGATTTGTTTGTCGAGGGCCTTTTGATTGAATAACTGAAATAACTCCACAAATTCAACAGGCATCAGGTCGACTCCAATGAGGTCGTGCTCATCTTTAATTCTCACCAGCAAACTATCGGACCCATTCTTCCTGCAGGTTTCCAAGTACCACTCATGCAATTTGTACATCATCGTTGTTAGAGGAGGATGATCAGGTTTGACGAGAGGCTTCCCGTGCACGTATTTATATTCTTCTTTTGGTACCTCAGCCATTTCAAAAATTACATCATCCCCCAAGTAATCACCAGGATTGGTACCGAGCACCATCCCCGGATGATTAGCGACGATATCGCTAGACACCTTGAGCGGGGGGCACGATTTCTTCTCCTGTTCGCCGAGCTGGGGAATTGTTTTCCCACTTCTTCGTTCTGCTAACCTTGCATCACTAGAAGTACTTCCCGACCGCCGCGCTTCATCATATGTCTTTTGAATAATGCGGTCATAGTTGGATTGCGGCGGAGGCGGTGGTGGTCGCTTCAGGGCATCGATAGTGCGCTTCACTTTCACCGGATCTATTGTTTCCTTCGGAGGTGGAGTTTTCTTTGCAAAATGGGCCCTCACTTGGGCACGAACTATGTCCTCGTTTTCCTGCTCGGTCCTCTCATATGGTAACTTTTCCAGAGGCTTGAGAGATGGACCGTATCTGAATTGCCTCCCACCTCTGCTTGTACTGCTAGCCGCCAGAGCGGCGGCGTCTCTGTTCCGTCGTTGCTGACGAGGCTGAGAAGGAGGCGGAGTGCTCCGACGCGCCGGAGGAGCCGGACCGGCGGTGTCTGTCTTCCACCGTTGCCGACGAGGCGGAGGAGGAGGCGGACTGCTCCGACGCGCCGGAGTAGGCGAAGGAGGAGGCGGAGTGCCCTCACGCGTCGGAGGAGCCGGAGAAGGAGGGGGAGTGCCCTGATCACTCGCCGGAGCAGGAGGAGGAGGAGGAGCCGAAGTGCCCTGACTCGCCGGAGGAGGAGGAGGAGGCGGAGGCTTCCAGTTTGGAAGCTTGATGTACTCCTTCTGCCATAGACATGTACTCCTCAGAGCACGAACCAACTGATTCTCCCCTTCACCTGTAGAGTGGTCAAGCTCGAGCTCCTCAAATCCCTGCATTACTTCATCCACCATCACAACAGCATAGCCATGTGGAATTGGAAGGCAGTGAAAAGTTTCGTTGGGTTGAGAAGGTGCAACAGAGCCGACAGCCGCCTTGAAAGTGAGGTTCCGGCATTTCGTCATAAGCTCGCAATTTTGAGCCTCCGTGATAGTATCCACGGGGTAGATAGGAGCCGTGAAGTCAGTCTGAACGGGCTCCGTGGAAGCCACGCTGCTTCTCCGGTGAGATGGCGGGGTAGCTTCTGGGGTAGCTTCGTGCCGCTGAGATGGTTGGCCGGTAGCTCGCTGGCTCTCAAGTTCTTCCTCTAGCTTTTGTAGTCTTGCACTCATCTTCTGCATGTCGCTCAGCTCCGCTTTCCTCTTTCTCTCCCGGCTTCTGTAACCGCCTGCGTCGGGAAACCCAACCTTCCACGGAACGGAGCTTGGTGTGCCTCGTGTTCGTCCAGGGTGCTCAGCATTCCCTAGGGCCTCGGTCAGCTCGTCCTTCTCTCTGTCGGGAATGAACGTCCCTTCCTGCGCTGCGGTGATATACTTCTGAAGCTTCGTGACGGGTATTGCAAGTTGCTCGTCCGTCCAACGGCACTTCCCAGTTTCAGGGTCCAAAGTTCCCCCAACCCCGAAGAACCAAGTCCTTGAATGGTCTGGCCAGTTGAATGTCTCTGGTTCGACCCCTTTAGCAATCAGGTCATTCTCAGCTTTGTCCCACAACGGCCGGGCTTTGAGGTAGCCACCTGACCCCGTGTGATGGTGATACTTCTTCTTTGCAGCATTGTTCTTGTTTGTCTCTGACATTATCTTACTCTTGTCCGATGTCTTGCAGGCCACAAATGCGGGCCAGTGATCTCTTATCTTCTCAAATCGGCCGATGAATTCTGGAGTCTCACCTTTGTCGACAAACTTTGATTTCAACTCCTTCTTCCACCTCCTGAATAGATCTGCCATCTTCTTAAGAGCACACGCCTTGACCAGTGGCTCTATAACTGGCTTATTCGGATCCTCCTCTGGCGGTAGGGTGAAATTTGCCTTCAGCAAGGTCCAAAGATCATCTTTCTGTCTATCGGTGACATAATCACCTTCAGGGGCATCGTCCTTAGGCTTATTCCATTGCTTGATGCTGATCGGGATGTTGTCCCTAACAATAGCTCCGCACTGAGCAGAAAATGCGTCCTTGGTCCGCTTGGGTTCAATCGGTAGGCCATCGTCCGCGAGTGCTGTGATCGTGAACCTTTCATCCTTGCGCAACCTCTTCTTTGGGCCTCGTCTCGTTACCGAAGTTTGGCTCGATCCGGAGGGCTATAAAAGAAGAAAGAAGAGTTCATATATGTACATACCAAAACAATTAATGCATCAATTAGCTAGTCAGCACCTCCGGAGCCATCATGATCATGTCACCGGAGCCATCATGATCATGTCCTTCCTCCTCCATTGTTCCATCGGTGTCGTTGAGAAACGACAAGACAGCATCACCTCCGGCGAGGATTATCTCCCCCAACGACTGTTCTTGTTCCAAGTCTCTTTGATCCATAGTTTCTGCAAATATTACAACATGCCAATTAATATACAAACATGAATGTCCGACGTCCGGACCGCCTCTCTCATGAATGTCCGACGTCCGGACCGCCTCTCTCATGAATGTCAAACAAGGGATTCTCTTAACCTTTAAGGGATTTAACAAAATGGCGCCATTCTAAATGTGCAGAAAATGGTCCATATTTTTCCTGATCTCATCTACCCTTCTATATGTCACGTTGTCTAGTGTCAAAGGATTCAAGAAAACCAAGGCTTCATCATTAGCCGGAAGTAACAGGCGCATAATGGTACGAAGCTCTCCGGCGAGCCAAACGCGGCGGCGCGGCTCGGGCTTTGGTCGGAAATCGCCCACAGGGCATCTTTCGATGCGCGGCCGGGCTCGTTCGAACGGCAAGACGACGGCGCGTCGATTGGCGGTGGTCGGAGCGGCTAAAACGGCCGGAGTCGAGCGCTACGACCTCGACGGCGGCGAGCTTCTCGGGTGAGCTACGGGGATGCGGTGGGTGGGGTGGCCTCGACAACGCTCTTTCAGTCCCGGTTTGGGTGGACTCGAGAGTTTCTATGAGCATAAAAAAAATCCTCCCCCCTCATTTTCCCGAGAGAGTTAGGGGACATACTTGCGGACTCCTCCCCCCTCATTTTCCCGAGAGAGTTAGGGGATACTTGCGGACTCCTCCCCCCTCATTTTCCCGAGAGAGTTAGGGGATACTTGCGGACTCCTCCCCCCTCATTTTCCCGAGAGAGTTAGGGGATACTTGCGGACTCCTCCCCCCTCATTTTCCCGAGAGAGTTAGGGGACATACTTGCGGACTCCTCCCCCCTCATTTTCCCGAGAGAGTTAGGGGATACTTGCGGACTCCTCCCCCCTCATTTTCCCCGATTTACGCTCTTTCTTAATATGAACAAAAAAATCATGAATGTTTAATGAAGTTGCCCCTCCCCGATTTAGGCAAAGTAAAACCCCTTCGTGAAGGAACATCTTTTTAGCCAACTTATTTTCTGCCTTTTGACAGAAACCTCCCATAAACTCTTTCGTAATTTTCTTTAGCATACATCCATGGAAAAAAACAGGAAGCTACGATTTTTTTTATATCATATTTATATCATATTTTCTTTAGCATACATATATCATATGATCATTTTCTATATATATACATCCATCCATCCATCCATCCATACACACACACATATATACATGGACCAAAAATGCTATAAAAAAATTATCTGAACAAAAAAAAAGCATACATCATCTATCATCACCATCATCAGCTATCATCAACATCATCATCTAACTATCATATATCATCTATCATCTATATATCATCAAAATCATCAAAATCAACATGGGACAGGGAGGACAGGAAGGAAAGGGGGCCGGCCGGACCGAACGGGGAGGAGGGGCCGCATCGTCGGGGCAGGGCAGTGGCGCGGGGCGGCGTCGGGGCAGGGCGCGCGTCGGGGAGCGGCGCCGGCGTCGGGGCACGGGGCGGCGCGTCGGGGCAGAGGCGCGCGTCGGGGAGCGGCGCCGGCGCCGGGCACGGGACGGCGCGTCGGGGCAGAGGGCGTCAGGACAGAGGGCGTCGACGGCGAGCTCGGGCAGCCTGGCGGCGTCGATGTGCTCGGCGTCGTCGGGGGCAAGTGCTAGATGAAATCTGAAAAAATCGTAAGTGTTGCTTATATACACAGAGTATTGGTCCCGGTTCGTGGCACCAACCGGGACCAATGCCTACTTTTAGTCCCGGTTGGTGCCACCAACCGGGACCAAAGGTCTCTTTTCGTCAGCCCAAAGGGCGGGAAGCAGAGACCTTTGGTCCCGGTTGGTGGCACCAACCGGAACTAAAGGGTGGCATTGGTCTCGGTTGGTGGCACCAACCGGGACCAAATGTTGTTATTGGTCCCGGTTAGTGCCACCAACCGGGACCAAAGGGTGGTGCTGTCCGGGGCCAAATTTTTAGTCCCACCTCGCTAGCTGAGAGGGCTCGAGAGTGGTTTATAAGCGCTGCTGCGCACACCCTCTCGAGCTCCTCTCAACAGCAGGCTTCCGAGCCTAATCTGTCATTGCCTGTGGGCCTATTGGGCCTTCTGCGGGCCTGAATCCTGGCCCAAAAAGCTTGTTGGGTTTCTAGTCGTATTCAGGCCGCGGTGGCCCAGTAGGCGGCATTTTTCTACTTTTTTTTGTTTTCTTTTTTGCTTTATTTATTTTCTTTTGTTTCTACTTACAGTTTTTCAGTGATTCTTTTTGCTTTTAGGTCACAAAAATTATAAACTTTCTGTTAGTGCCATTAGTTTCCAAATTTGAATAGTTTAAATTTGAATTCTTTTAAATTGGTGTGAATCACTAGTTTGTGAATAACTTTACTATAAAAATAGATTTTTGAGTGATTCTTTTTCCTGCTATTTAATATTACTGTGTTTTATCATTATATTCAATTTGGTAATTTTTAGGTTATTTTAAATGTCTGTTTTAACCAAAAACAGATTTTGTTATTTTAGTTTGCTATTAAAGTTTCTCAAAAAAATTCTTTATGAAAATTCTTTTTGCTATTAATGTTTTGAACAAAAAATACTTTGATAACTTTAGTTGCATAAATTTTATATAATTTTAGTTTCATAAATACTAGAGGTTTATAAAATATTTTTAGTTGATTCCTTTTGCTATTAGAGTTTTATAAAAGCTTTTTAGTTGATTCTTTTTGCTATTGAAGAATATTATAGTTTTATTTTAGTTGATCATAACAGAATTTTTTAATTGATTATTTTTAGTTCATTATTTTTGCTATTAGAGTTTCATAAAGGTTTTCTAGTTCATTCTTTTTGCTATTAGTTCATTCTTTGAGCTAAATGACCCTGAAATTGAAAAGCACTTCAAATGAACTCTGAAAAGGTTGAAAGTTGGCATGGTATCATCATTTCACCCACATAGCATGTGCTAAAAAGTTGAGAGGGTTACGTCAAAAACTGGATGCACTTCGTGTACAAAACGGATAATCTCTTTCGATGTATCAGGGTTTCGGACAAAAACTCATCTGTTACAAAGGGATTTCATTTTTTTGAACTTATTTGAACTCCAGACTTTTTGTGTGTTCAAAATGCACCATTCAAAGCCACATCATCAATTTTCAACCCTTTCTGACTTCATTTCCTATTTTTCATGCATTTACTGATTTTTTTAAGCTAAATGACCCTGAAATTGAAAAGCACTACAAATGAACTCTGAACAGGTTGAAAGTTGGCATGGTATCATCATTTCACCCACATAGCATGTGCTAAAAAGTTGAGAGGGTTACGGCAAAAACTGGATGCACTTCGTGTACAAAATGGACAATCTCTTTCGAAGTATCAGGGTTTCGGACGAAAACTCATCTGTTACAAAGGGATTTCATTTTTTTGAACTTATTTGAACTCCAGACTTTTTGTGTGTTCAAAATGCACCATTCAAAGTCACATCATCAATTTTCAACCCTTTCTGACTTCATTTCCTATTTTTCATGCATTTACTGATTTTTTAAGCTAAATGACCCTGAAATTGAAAAGCACTACAAATGAACTCTGAACTTTCATGCATTTACTGATATAGATGTGGAGAGAAAGTCTTCAATTTTTCTTCGCTTGTGTCCTTTGCTTATTGCGCCGTAACCATGGATAGTCTTCATCGTTTAACAGGGTGCTTGGGTCAGACTTGACTTTGAAGGGAGGAATTTCATGAAACTTTTCATAATTTTCAGACATGTCTGTCTTGCCCTCCAATCCCACGATGTCTCTTTTTCCTGAAAGAACTATGTGGCACTTTGGCTCATCGTATGATGTATTCGCTTCCTTATCTTTTCTTTTTCTCGGTTTGGTAGACATGTCCTTCACATAGAAAACCTGCGCCACATCATTGGCTAGGACGAATGGTTCGTCTGTGTACCCAAGATTGTTCAGATCCACTGTTGTCATTCCGTACTGTGGGTCTACCTGTACCCCGCCTCCTGACAGATTGACCCATTTGCACTGAAACAAAGGGACCTTGAAATCATGTCCATAGTCAAGTTCCCATATGTCCACTATGTAACCATAATATGTGTCCTTTCCCCTCTTGGTTGCTGCATCAAAGCGGACACCGCTGTTTTGGTTGGTGGTCTTTTGATCTCGTACCCTTTGTAAGTCAATACAGTCGAAGATGGTCCCCTGGCCAACGAGTACAGCTCATCAGAAACAGTGTTGTCACCCATGAGACGTGTTTGCAACCAACTGCCGAAAGTCCTGATGTGTTCATATGTAATCCAGTCGTCACACTGCTCCGGGTGTTTGGAGCGCAGAATATTCTTGTGTTCATCGACATACGGGGTCACCAAGGTAGAATTCTGTAGAACTGTGTAGTGTGCTTGAGACCAAGAATGCCCGTCCCTACATATTATTGAGTCCGCTCCTAGCGTGCCTTTTCCAGTCAGTCTCCCCTCATACCGCGATTGAGGGAGACCAATCTTCTTAAGGTCAGGAATGAAGTCAACACAAAACCCAATGACATCCTCTGTTTGATGGCCCATGGAGATGCTTGCTTCTGGCCTAGCGCGGTTACGAACATATTTCTTTAAGACTCCCATGAACCTCTCAAAGGGGAACATATTGTGTAGAAATACAGGGCCCAGAACGACAATCTCGTCGACTAGATGAACTAGGACGTGCGTCATGATATTGAAGAAGGACGGTGGGAACACCATCTCGAAACTAACAAGACATTGCACCAAATCACTCCTTAACCTTGGCAGGATTTCTGGATCGATCACCTTCTGAGAGATTGCATTGAGGAATGCACATAGCTTCACAATGGCTAATCGAACGTTTTCCGGTAGAAGCCCCCTCAATGCAACCGGAAGCAGTTGCGTCATAATCACGTGGCAGTCATGAGACTTTAGGTTCTGGAACTTTTTCTCTGCCATATTTATTATTCCCTTTATATTCGATGAGAAGCCAGACGGGACCTTCATACTGAGCAGGCATTCAAAAGAAGATTTCCTTCTCTTCTTTGGTAAGAGCGTAGCTGGCAGGACCTTCATATTGCTTTGGATGCATGCCGTCTTTTTCATGCACACGTTGCTGTTCCTCCCATACCTCCGGTGTATCTTTTGTCTTCCCATACACTCCCAAGAAGCCTAGCAGGTTCATGCAAAGATTCTTCGTCACGTGCATCACGTCGATTGCAGAGGGGACCTCTAGGTCTTTCCAATAGGGTAGGTCCCAAAATATAGATTTCTTCTTCCACATGGGTGTGCGTCCCGCATCGTCAGTCGGAACAGATAGTCCGCCAGGACCCTTTCCAAAGATTACTTGTAAATCATTGACCATATCAAGTATGTGATCACCAGTACGGAGGGCAGGCTTCTTCCGGTGATCTGCCTCACCTTTGAAATGCTTTCCTTTCTTTCGACATTGATGGTTGGTCGGAAGAAATCGACGATGCCCCAGGTACACATTCTTCCTGCATTTGTCCAAATATATACTGTCGGTGTCATCTAAACAGTGTGTGCATGCGTGGTATCCCTTGTTTGTCTGTCCTGAAAGGTTACTGAGAGCAGGCCAATCGTTGATGGTTACAAATAGCAACGCATGTAGGTCAAATTCCTCCTGTTTGTGCTCATCCCACACACATACACCTTCTCCATTCCACAGCTGTAAAAGTTCTTCAACTAATGGCCTTAGGTACACATCAATGTCGTTGCCGGGTTGCTTAGGGCCTTGGATAAGCACTGGCATCATAATGAACTTCCGCTTCATGCACAACCAAGGAGGAAGGTTATAGATACATAGAGTCACGGGCCAGGTGCTATGATTGCTGCTCTGCTCCCCAAAAGGATTAATGCCATATGCACTTAAACCAAACCATATGCTCCTTGCGTCACCTGCAAAGTCCCCCCACCTTCTCTCGATTTTTCTCCACTGCGACCCGTCAGCGGGTGCTCTCAACTTCCCGTCTTTCTTACGGTCTTCTTTGTGCCATCGCATCAACTTGGCATGCTCTTTGTTTCTGAACAGACGTTTCAGCCGTGGTATTATAGGAGCATACCACATCACCTTGGCAGGAACCCTCTTCCTGGGGCGCTCGCCCTCAACATCACCAGGGTCATCTCGTCTGATCTTATATCGCATACCGGGCATGCGTTCAAATCCTCGTACTCACCGCGGTAGAGGATGCAGTCATTAGGGCATGCATGTATCTTCTGCACCTCCAATCCTAGAGGGCATAGAACCTTCTTTGCTTCGTACGTATCGCCGGGCAATTTGTTATCCTTTGGAAGCTTCTTCTTCATTATTTTCAGTAGCGAACTAAATCCCTTGTCAGATACACCATTGTCTGCCTTCCATTGCAGCAATTCCAGTGTGGTACCGAGCTTTGTGTTGTCATCTTCGCAATTTGGGTACAACCCTTTTTTGTGATCCTCTAACATGCGATCGAACTTCAACTTCTCCCTTTCACCTTCGCATTCTCTCTGTGCATCAACAATGACCCGGCGAAGATCATCATCGGGCACATCGTCTGGTTCCTCTTGATCTTCAGCTTCCCCCATTGCAGCATCACCGTATTCAGGGGGCGGGTAGTTGTCATCATCCTCTTCTTCTTCGTTGTCTTCCATCATAACCCCTCTTTCTCCGTGCTTGGTCCAAACATTATAGTGTGGCATAAAACCCTTCTCAAGCAGGTGGAAGTGAAGGGTTTTAGAGTTGGAGAAAGCCTTCGTATTCTCATAGACAGTACATGGACAATGCATAAAACCATTCTGCTTGTTTGCCTCAGCCGCTTCGAGAAAATTATGCAGGCCCTTAATATACTCGGAGGTGCGTCGGTCACCGTACATCCATTGCCGGTTCATCTGCGTGCGTTATATAGTTCTCATTATTGAACAACATATAACTCTCTAGAGCATCTAATTAAAACATACAAGTAAGAACTTTTTTCTTTTAGAAAGAAGATAAGAAGAAGAGGCTAACCACGGTGGTGCCGGCGCCGAGATGGGCGCGGGCGATCGACGGCGGTGAGGACGGGGACGGGACAGGACGGACCGCCAAACCTAGACAAATGTTGAGGAAAATGGAGCTTGGACAAGGAGCTTCGAGAGGAGAAAGCTTAAGTGTGGCTCGGGCATTTCATCGAACACCTCATGTGCATAGGAGGTGAGCTAAAAGCTCTCCCACGGCCGGGCAAAAAAACAGAGCAGTGCACTGCTCTGCTCGCGGGCAGGGGTTATATATAGGCCAACCATTGGTCCCGGTTTGTGGCTGGAACCGGGACTAAAGGACCCCATTTGGTCCCGGTTCCAGCCACAAACCGGGACCAATGGTTGTGGGCCAGGAGCGAGGCGCATTGGTCCCGGTTCGTGTCTGGAACCGAGACCAAAGGGGTCAGACGAACCGGGACCAATGGCCCACGAGGCCCAGCCGGCGCCCTGGCCTCACGAACCGGGACCGATGGCCCCATGGGTCCCGGTTCGTGAGTGAACCGGGACTAATGGGCTTCTCAGGGGTGGAGCGAGGCGCATTGTACAATGAATCCACCACGCCACCACTTAAGTTAGTCGAGTGAACAACTTCTATTTGATTTTATATCTCCGCTCAGCCAAATAACAAAAAAGGTTACAAAACATAGTATGAGGACATGCAACATCCATCTGCATGATGACATTTTACGTATGCAAAGATTGATCTAATTGAAGGACCCCATCAATGATAACTATAAACTTCTATTCTTGTGTAATCCGAAACTCCGCATCACAAGAAAGAAAGAAAAAAAATCATCCTTTTTGGCTTGTAAATGGAGATGCAAAAGACAAGAGAGCTAATCGAAAACTATTTTTGTGTGTGTGTGTGAGAGAGAGAGGCAAATCCGAAGGAAGAGAGGAGTATGTGTACCTGCAAGTGGGACAACTGTTGCAAGGTCGGGAAGAACAAGCCCGTGTGGGGTGGATGTTCCATGGCCTCAACGCGGTGACACTAAGGTGAGGGAGCAGATGTTGCACCCAACAAACGAGTATCTTGTTAGTGTTCACAAAGAGACGGGGAGTGAATTCAAGCCCTCGAAAGAAGAAGGCAAAGAAGAATCCAGCTAATACATGTTATATGATTTCTTTTTGGATCATGCAAGAAGTCTTGTACTGTTATAAATATTTTTCACAGAGTTGAGTCTAAGCTTGCTACTGGTGTCCACCAGTAGATGGTTTTTCTCGAAGGATGCATTATCTTTGGTGTCCACAGAACCGTCATAGGAGGGTATTTGCAGTAATAGAAATATCACATTGTATATGATTCATTGAGTAAGGATTGTTTCTCTCCTGACGTCTCTTATTCCCACATGTTTTTTGCACATTCAGTTCTTTTCCTATCATTTTCTCTGTGAGCGTAATCACTACTTAATTGTAATCTAGATGTCAAATGGATGGAAGAATAAATGTTGTAGAGTCGATAAATCAATAGACCTTGGTATTTGCTCATGCGAGCAGAGACTCATATATAGGGAAATCATTATTCACACACGTGAAAGTTGGTGGAGAATGTATTCATTTGTTCATTGTTTTATTTTTCGTAGCATTTTTTCACTTGGTAGAATGCGATGTGCTTCTACGCATTTATTATCGTCTCCTTAGCAGTTGAATCTTTTGACCCCACCGCACATTATATTTTCTGTATATATACGCCTTTTTTTGTCAAATTTATTAATCCGTAAAACTTTGTTTAAATTATTGTTTTTTCATAAAAAGGTAAACTTAAGGCCAAACATAGGGGGGAACCATTGTTTTTTTTTATGAAGCAAATGACTACCTAGCAAGTGCTCACGGAGATCAGCAAGTGCAGTCAAGCTCTTGTTACAAAAAGCTTGGAACATGGGGGCATGTGAACCCGTTTTTCAAAACAAAAAAAAATAGTAATTTCAAAACTGGTAAAAAATCATGAAATTTAATGGCAACAAACTTGACTTATTGTCCTACTCCTAAAAAAATTTGGGGGCGAAATGAGTTTCGTGGTATTGTCCAGGACAAAGTCAAAATCAGCACTATATGCACTATATTAGGTGTACTATTCACCCAATATTGTCATGGACAATTTTTTTTTTTATTCTCAGATTTTTTTTATGGCAGTTTTTTGTTGTCAAACTTTTTTATGAGTAGGACAATAAGTCAAGTTTGTTCGAGAATGTTTCAAAGATTTTAAACTTTTTCATGAATTGCTAAAAACAATTGTCTGAAAATAGTTTATAGGGTTCATGTACCACCAGGTTCAAAGGGGTATTTTTCAGAGAAAAATAATGCATTTGCTTCCACTTGCTGCCCCCACTCCAGCTCTTTTTAGTGTGTCATATTCAGAGTTGGGAGGAAGTGCGGTTTTCATAAGGAGCTCGTCCTTTTTTTATCTGACAAGACAAAGAATCACGGCTCAAATGAACAGCATGAAAAATCACCATAATCTATGATCAGTGATTCATTGTCTTGCTCTGTACATATTACATGTCTCTTCATCACTGACTCGAAGCAGTTGATGCCGTCGAACTGAAAAAAAAAAACCGAAAAAATAGCCACAACCAAAACCAAAAAATAGCCAAAAAAAAATGAAAAATCTCGCCCGAGACAGCCGGCGAGCTTATCAGAACGGGATCATGGACTCGAAGCAGTTGATGCCGTCAAACTCCGGTGCGAAACGCACCTCCCGCTTCATCTCTGGCCGAGAAACTTGGTCGACCTTCTCCTCCTGCCGCTGCTTCTCCGTGACTTTCTCCGGCTGCTGCCCGCTGCGGCTCCGCCAGGAAAGGCGCGTGGCGTGCCCAGCACCCGCGATGTCCGCCGGCGACGAGCTCAGGATTGAGAAGGCCAAGATTTTGTCCATGGCCAGCGGCGCCTGGCGATGATCGGTTTCTTCCTATGTGGGTGTGCTGCGTTGGTAGATCTTGATTTCCCATGGCCCTGCTCGTGCTCTGTTTATATACAGGGGAACACAGGGGAGGGGAAGCAGAGCCGGGGAGATGGATGCGTGACGCAGCTGGAAGCCTGGAAAGTTGATGTACGCGGACGGCAGACGCCGACTCCGTCTGGCATATGGCGGGAGCAAAGCGACATGCGACGTGGTTGATTGTTTACTGAGTAGAGAGGTGACGTGTTCCAACGATGGATTTGTTGCCGCTGCGTCGGCGATGAGACGTCGTCGGCTATTGTCGATCAGAGGAAGCGCGCAGGGCCGAGTCGCCGGTGCCGCCGTTGACCTGGCCGGCGGGTCCTCTGCTCGATTCCACGGAATGCAAAAGGCAGCCGCATGCTCTGTTGCCCAGTTGGATGGACGATGACGTCGCTCATACTCATCTGCAACTACAAGCCTTACACTTTGCTGGGTGCTGTCTTTGTCTTAGTTTAGCGCTCGAGCCAAACAAAACCGTCGATATCCAAATATTTTTGTATTTGGCCATCAATCACACTCACCATCTTATGCAAGATTAGAGACTCTTGAAAGCTCGTGTTTTTTATAACGAGTGACATATGTATACTTGTAACCATAGTTAGAATAATTCAAGGCGTATCAGGATCCGCCGAGGACAAACAATCACACAAACACGAGCATGACATCGAGATATGTTAACGAGGTTCACCAACATGGTTACATCCCCGAGGCAATGACTACACGCGCTACTCCACATGTACCAAATCAAATGATATAGATCAACTATAAGCTCTCCGAGCCATCAGACAGCGCTTCGACCAACGGGCCACCCCTGCTCCGGCTACCCCTGCCATGGGCGTCCGGATCGTCGCCTTCGTGATGTCTGTCTTAGCCTACAAGTTGTGTGGTCTATTTGGCTATCCCATGGTGACTTTACATGACAGCCCCGGGTTACACGTGTCCGACTCAAATACCTAACCTTCCGCTAATTACGAGTTCAACTGTAGCACAACTTGCCCATAAAATATTCGACACATCTTTTAACAACTCTAGATCTATTGCTTTCCGACTTTACTCTCTGGACTTTTAGGTTTATAGATTTAACTCAAAAGGTTGGCGCCAACTACCTTTCCTTGCGCGCTAGCAACCCTTGTAAACTTGCGCTCGTGCTCTTGAGTAATGCATTCAGGCGGGGATCATCTCCCTCACCGGTGATTGTTAAAAAAAAAGTAGATGACTAAAGGATTGTCTTTGCTTGGGTGGTCGATAACAAGAAGAAAAAACATTATTGGTTCCTTCGAGCATGCATTTGGTAATAAATTAAAAATGATTTGTCTGAGTACCAGGACCGTCCATATCGTGTAAAGACATTTCTCCCACCGAAAGTGATTTTCAACCAAAAAAATTGGCTTCAACACTAACGTCACAACCCAGTAAGCATAAAAAAATAGTACGTAACAAATTTCATGACAAAATTCAAAGTTATATTTTCAAAAAACTAAAATAATATAGAGAAAAGTGAAAATCAAATACTCCTTCCGTTCCATAATTTAGTGCGTATAGATTTTTGAAAAGTCAAACTTTCAAAACTTTGACCAAGTTTTTAGAGATAACTATTTAAATGTAAAATACCAATTATATAAAGTATAAAAGTTTATCTTATAATGAACCTAATGATATAAGTTTGGCATTCCAGATGTAAATGTTTCTCTCCACAAATTTGACCAAATTTCTGAGGTTTAACTTTTCCAAAAATCTATATGCATAACATTATGGAACAGAGGGAGTAATATTTTAGAAAAGTTAGGAAACATACAAGGAAATATTATTTTTAGAAAACAGTAAATATATATTGCAAATCAACTATTTAAAATGGAAGTCCGTGGGAAATTCCACGGTTACCAATTTTTTATTATTATTAAGCATTTTGATATTTTTTCTGGGTTTTGTCTATTTCTTGTGCTGACTGTGTTGCCACATTTGTGTAAGAAGTGCCCCGTCATCATCAAAATTGCATTCAGTGGAGCATGCGACCAAATTTAGACAGCTGTGACACTTAAGAGACCCAATATTTGAGGTATTGAAGCTGAGAGACTAAATTTATTCATTGGGGATAGATGAGTGGTAAATATTAGACTTTTTTTCCCCTCAAAAAACTATATCTTTTTGTAGTGAAAAACATGTCATGAGATGTCCAAACTCCAAATTCACTGGATAATGCTCATGTTCATAGGTGTATGGAAACATCCACATATTGATACAAAATTGGTTCGGTTTGGTTTGGTCGACGTCAGAATTAGTGGTGTGGTAGCAACAAGAACCGCGCAATTCTATTTGCAACATGGTGAGGAACATATATTTTTTATCTAATATATGGTGAAAGCTACAACTCAAATCACAACCATTACCATCAACCAGGAATAATATACTTGATTACCAATTTCATGCTTTTTCTTGATTTGCACAAATTATAAGCCCCTACCGCTTGTTGTACAAATAAAGGACACATAGAGAAGTAGGGTACCGAAGCAATGTGTTTTACTCAAGAGCCTCCATGCCCGAGAAGGCAAGCACAAGCCCAGTTCATCCACTAAGGATGTGGCCCTTGTTGATAGCCGAACTAGCAATGCGAATGAGCCCCAAGCTCAATTGCCATTGAGAACACTCGTACCACATGTCTGCCAGAAGAGACTATTGGTATTAGAAGGTATGTCTTGTGGATTCTATGTAGATGGTGACCAAAAGGAAGGCTATTGGATTCAGTTAGTAAGGATTGATTATCTTCCGATGTCTCTGATTCCCACATCTTTTTCGTTTCTTCAGTTGTATTCACGTCAAATTCTCTATTTGTGTGTTGTCTATTTATTTACGTCCTAACTTGTGAAATGAAAGGAGATGCAATATCAAGTCAACATGAATTATTGGGTCTTGCTTTATGCTCATGTGAATACAAATTTATGTATAGGGAAAGCTGTATTCGCGCAAGTAAAAGGTTGTTCGAGTATTTATTTATCTGCTAGCTGTTTTCTCTTAGTGGGGCCTCAGTTTCATTGATGGATGTCATTGATTAGTCGTACTAAAATTTCACCACATGGTTTTCATTCATTTTGGTTGTACTTTTAGTGAGATGGCTTGCACTTCGTCTTACACATCAGTACCCAAGAGGCTGCAAAGAGGATCGTTGCACTTATGTTTTCTCTTGTTGCCCCGGCTAATACTGGCAAAAAGGTCAGCTGGAACAATTCTAACAAATAGTCATGTACACATTCACATCCTCGCAAGAAAATCATTTTCATCTCTTGTCATGACTACAAGGTTTATGTTTTAATTTTGCAAAAACTCAAGAATTTTGGGAAGAAGTTGGTTTGGTGTGGATCATAATTTCAACAAAAAACAAGCATTTTTTATGCGAACTGGTGGAGAGATGGACAAGTGTAGGCATGTAAATATTGAATAACTGATACTAACTAGTATTATTTTACATGTGATCATGTTCTCCTAGACACACCAATATGTAAGAATCACAAACATATGGAGAGCAGCAATCTAAACAAGATGTTTATCAGCTTCTGTTATCGTTATAGTCTCCACTGAATCCACTGGACATGCCATCTGGTACTAATGCGTTAACCTCGATGAGATGTGATAATAGAGAGTCGTTTACTCAAGTAGTTGAAACCAAGGGAATAAAATTAAACATTTTGTAGAATTTTTATCATGTGCGCCAAAGAAAGTTGTTACTGAAGTAGCTGAACCGAAGAGAATGCATGCATAATTTTTATTATGTTTGAGATGCTTTGTACTTCCGGTGAACTTTTATTATAGATCTGATCCTTTTCGCAAAAAAAAAGAAGATAATGCATGCACAAACTCAGTTCATCCACGGCGGATGCCATCCTTGCTAGCAATGGAACTGTCCATGTGGGTGAGCGTCAAGATCCGTTCAAAACTTCTTCAAGATGTGTCAATGATGACACCCAATTAGTATCAGGAGGATGGTCTCCTTCATTCTATAGAGGTAATGGTAATAACAAAGGGGTTAGATTCACCGAGAGAGGAGGGTTTCACTGTTGATATCTCTGATTCCCACAGGTCGTGGATCTCTTCTCTTCACCAACGCAGTTAGTGTGTTTGCCACTTAATCATTTTCTTACACATCAAACTACAGGAGGAGGCAACATCAAAGGGCGTATAAATTACCAGATCTTGCTATTTGGACAAGTCAATATATACTTTATATAGGAACAAAATTATTTGCCCAAATGAAGGTTGGTGACTTTTCTTTAATAGTTTTTATGTAGTATTTTTTTTGTTAGGTAGAATGCATTTGTGTTTCTATGGAGTAATTTTCATCCACTTGCTACTTAAATGTTTCGACAGTACGACACCATATATCCTGTTATTTCTTGTCACATTCATACATTTAGAGTGTTAAACTTTTAAACAATAACAAATCATCTAGCTCCGTTATCATTTTTATCAAATCAAACCCTAGCCAGTCGAGACTATAAACAAACAATTATCTGGTAAATCTTCATCGAGATGCAATATGTGCATTCAAGTCCTTGGAGCAAAATAATATGAAAATCGCGCTCAATTAATTGCATGCATTCACTATTGGCACTACTGACATTTCCCTCTATGAGCTTGGTTTGTTTGGTTGTATTTAGCGAGATCATTAACACTTAGTTGTATGGAGTGGGAAGCCACACGACGAAGAGAGTTGTATTGTGCCTCTGCGCTGGTGTCTCCTATATGAAGCGGCGCCGGGTCAGTCAAGGGATAGGAGATTAATCTCCCCGGGGGCGGCGCGCTGCGGAAGTGGTGGAAGGTCCTAGGACCGGCGTCGTTGGACAACGACAAATCGCTCTAATACCATCTTACATGCGGGCGCATGCACTGATCCGGCCGGCTCCAGGGCGATATCGACCAAGCACGCGGGACTGGCCACCCGCGGGCGCTTGGTGGCCTCCGGCCGCGCAGTACATCATCCAGTCGGCATGGTGCGTCTACCTGATCCAGCTGGGCGTCAGCACGGAACTTCATCGACTCGCTCCACAAGGACGGCATGAGAGGAAAACTTCACATGGCGTCTCCAGCACGAGGCGGAACCCGGCCACGACACCGGGAGAGCGGCACGCTGGTCCGATCTAATCTTCCTTGATTTGCGTATGCTGAACGAGGAGATATACACGCACAAGGCCTGTACACGCATGCACCAGGAAACTAGAAGATGCATGCGTACAGCCGTACAGGAAACATCAGCGCCTTCATCCACCACGGCCGCAAACTCCATCGACACACGCCGTGCCTGCCGAGAGGCGCATCGACTACAGGGCCTCACGCGGGATCCGGCTATGCCTCCTTCGACGACACGCACCGGCTACGAGCCGGTTTCGGCATCTCCACGCGACGCGACTCCTACGAGGCTACGGTACGCGCGCAAGTCCGGGATGCCCGCGCCAGCTGCGAGCGGGTCATCTACACCAACCGCTGCACCTGCACGGATCTACATCAAGCGCTCCACCATCGATCTGCAACTACACCGACACCTCCTGAGCCGAACAACATCGAGCTGAACGACTACACCTGACCGATATGCACTGCATCAAGCCGATCTACACCGACCCCGCGCCTCAACACCGAGCTGTACGACTACATCACGCCTAAGAAAAAAAACATCTTCATCGAGCACATCTACGAGAAGCTACCAAGACATGCACCATCCACACGCCAGGCCCGTGTGGAAAGCGATGCAATTCTTCATCGACTTGTCCGGCGCGACACGGCATCGACACTTGGTCGCCGCGAGGGACGCCTTCAAGCGACACATTATCGTCGACACGCCGCTGCGACGCCATTCCCGACACTTCATCGCCAAGGTCTTCATCAATGTGGTCTTCATCACCATCATCATCAACACACCGCCGCCACCTCGTCCACAAGATGGACACCTAGCGTCCTCTGACAGACTTTTCTGCAAGACGCGACCTCGACGACGGCAATGACCGCGTCATGACGACGATATCGACCGCGTCATCCACGACGGCATGACTGCATCGACACTGCATCACTATAGTGATGACCCCTACACGGCCACACGGTTCTGGCAAAACCGATGTGTGCTTGATGGTTTCCTCCGGTCCTGGCAAAACCGGTGGACTCATCGCCGACGGCACCCTCTGACATCTGCAAGGTGCATCGTCCACGTTTGCAGCACCGTCATAGCGCTTTTTTTTTTGCGCCTCCGGCTTCGAGCGGCTTCATCATCCACGACGTCTTCATCATCGACCATGACTACCTCGACCACGGCTACATCATGATTGGCCACCTCGACATCGACATAATGGCTACGGCAACTCATTGGCATAGAGGAGAGACAAGGGAGGCACTCCCGCTGTGACTGTGGGAGGGAATATAGGAGAGACAAGGGAGGCACCAGAAGGGGACGCAGTAGGTGCCGACCCATCAAAGACGCAGTTGATGATGACGCAGCGGAGTCGACGGAAGCACAAGACTTCAAATTCAGTCATAATCGTCCGCTTCACTCCCGCTACGACTGAGGGGGAATGTTAGAAGTATAATTGTGTGGAGATAAGGAGGTAGAGATAGGATAGTTTAAGCAAACTACGACTTGTCTTGTACTTCAAGTATCACCCCATATTGTACTCTATATATACCCCTACGAGGGTCAGATCAATACAACACAACAATAGAAATCCTAGCCATACTATGTTTTCTACACACGTTGCTCGCGCCATTGTTCATGGAGATCAAATGGAATCTGGTTTGTGTTGGGCAGGGGCGGGCCCACCTCAATTCAAGGGTATTCAGTTGAATACCCATTATTTTTGGCAAAAAAACTAGGTATATAGAGTATATATGATGTGTATGTGTCAGGAAAAACGAAAGCAATACACCAACACATGCTAGGTAAGCTTTTAAGCCCCAAAACAGAGGCTAGCCCAGTAGCCCACACGCAACACCACGACTTGGCCCAAATGGCTGTAGCGCACCGCACGCACACGTCTGTCGTCCATCATCATCGCCCAAAAAGAAGTCTATCGATGGAGATCTGACGCAGAGAGGAGCCGGCACGGCGGCACCTACCTTCCCCTCATCCCCTGTTCGGCTGATCCCTAGTTCGCACGTGAGCGGCGAGCCGCCAGGCGGCCAGGTTGCCGTCGTCTGATCGACGATCACGCGTGCGCACGGCGGCCAGGCCTGACGGCGGCGCGCATGGCGCGACGAATCCATCCTTCGCTCCCTGCCTCCCTTTGGTTCTGAACCTCTGATGCTCCCGCATCAATTCAATTTCAAGGTTACAACCCACAGATTCAACTACTGAAGGTATAATTGCCAATTAGATGTATTAATCCTTCGATTTCTGAAATTGGAATCTCTCCTCTCATCTCATGCCGATTCTTAAAGTAGCAATTCATGTATACTGCTGCGATTGGGTTTCAAAGTGCAGTGATACATGGTACATGCAACAATTGGTAATTAGATGTATACTGCTCTACTCTAGGACTGTAGCAATTCATGTGTGCCCTTCTGAAATCTGAATTCATGTATCACTTATCCAGGGGCAGGGTTTTCTTCTTGTTGTACAGCAAGCTGCAGTACAGACTACAGAGGTACAAGATTAAGTAAGTTAGTTTGACCGCTTGAATGATTGCTTGGTCACATTCATTGAAAGGGAATTCTACTTGCAAGGTAAGGATGAGGACATCATCACTCATTTTCAAAGCATCAAAGATCGCAAAGTTATCCTGTAATTTGTAAGGTTTCTTATCATTTGCTCTTTCTATCCTCTGTATATCTTAGATTTTGCCACAATATGTTGAACAATTTTTACTTCTATATGTTGAATAATACCAAGTCATGATCATTTTTTATCAATATATAATATATTATGCGATATCTTTTATATAGTTTTTTTTTTGAACACAGTACAGACGCAAGCGCTCATATACACGCGTATACACTCACCCCTATGAACGCACACACGCACACCCTACCCCTATGAGCACCTCCGAGAGACTGAGCCGGCATATCATCTTGAAATTTACGAAGTCACCGTAGGCACCTCGTCGACGACGGGAACGTCTCCTCCCACTGAATGCGCATCGCCGGAAATCCTGAAATAAATCCAGGAATAAATGCGAGCACCAGGATTTGAACCCTGGTGGGCTGGGGATATCTTTTATATAGTTTAGAACTAGTACAATACATTGCTGTAATCGGTTATACTACATGCCAAAAGGAATGCTATATGCTTCCAAAAAAAAGTTTTTAAATTTTGAATACACGATTCTCAATTCCTGGGCCCGCCCCTGGTGTTGGGTGAGGCGGCACTTCCACTAGGAGAGGAGGTGGCCTGGTGAGAGGAACACAGCAATTTTTGGTGAAAGAATTATGGTTGGAATTACAACATAGACATGGCCATAAGGTATCAATAAAACAAACAGACGTACAAGTATCAGTTGATCAATTCACTCGCTTTGTACAAATGGCGAGTATCTTCTTCAGTAAGCAACCAAAAAGAACAGGACGGAGAAGTGAAAAAAAAAAAAAAGACCACGGCGAGCTGCTCAGAAGTCCACGGACGCCGGCGGGAAGCAAGAACGACATGAGAGAGTTTGACGGGATCCATTGTTTACGGAGTGGGAGAGGTGGCGTGACGCGACCCGGCACGACACCGTCCTGCAAGCGCCGCGCTGCCGGGGAATGGGTCGTGATCGTTCCAGCAAAAGAAAATGAGCTGCGGTGTGCTGCGTCAGCGATGAGTCGTGTTTGGGATTTGTTTATGGTGGGAGGATATGGACTGGCTGGGAGAGCCGACGCTTGGAACTCAGCTGGGGAGGAGGTGCCCTGTCGGGGATGGTTGGGTGTCGTGGCTTCGGCTGCCCGGCGTTGCATTCTTTCTAGACAGGCGTGCATGGGTTGGCCGGCCGGCCATGCTGTGCAGGCCACCAATCAGGCAGCGGCAGTGCCACTGCGAGATGTCGCAGATGCTAGAAGGCCATTAATAAACTGGGGAAAGTGTTGGTCATCGTACATTCATTGCCGACTCATCTTCATTACACAACACCGAAAAGACCAAATTAATACAAGTTCATACATAAAGTTCATACACACTTATTCTCATAAAACAATATAAAAACTATCTAGCTAAAGCATTTAAATGCAACAACAAATGCGATCAAAATCGCAACTAAGATAATAATTGATCCAACAACATAATGATACCAAGGCTCTTTATTAACGGCATATTTTCTAATCTTTCTAATTTTCAAGCGCATTGCATCCATCTTGATCTTGTGATCATCGACGACATCGGCAACATACAACTCCAATTTCATCTTTTCTTCTTCAAATCTTTTCAATTTTTCTTTCAAATACTCGTTTTCTTTTTCAACTAAATTTAACTTCTCGACAAGAGGGTCGGTTGCAATTTCCGGTTCACATACCTCCTAGATAAAAATATCTATGTCAACTTGATGGACATAATTGTCATAAACACGAAATGCAACAAATAGTTATAAAAGAGAATATACCACATCCGAATCATAAATCGGACGAGGGCCGACGGGGACGGATATCAAAACCATGGCACTATGTATAACAAACAATCATACAAGTAAGAAAATTATACAAGTAACTATCTAAATCATACAAATAAGATTTTTTTAATAAAAATGATAAGAACAAGAGGCTCACCAAGGTGGTGCCGGCGACGGGACGGTGCGGGCGATCGACGGTGGTTAGGACGGGGACGAGAAGGCACTAAGTAAACCACACCTACACATATGCAAACTAAGAAGTTAATTTGAGCTCAAATTGCATATAAATCAAATAAACTCCCACATAATTACTCCCAAACTAAAACCCACAAATCACTATACTTATAGAGCATTGCACGAGCTAATCTAGCAATGAGAGATGAAATGACAAAGTTGCTAACCTTTGTGAACACTTGGATAGATGGGGTGCCTCAAATCTTGATAAATCTTGCCAAAAATGGAGGATGAGCTCGAGCAAGGGGAAGAGAACAGAGGAGAGAAAGGAGAAAACAGAGAAAGGAGAGCTTGGGCTCGGGCTGGACGAAGCACTATATATAGTGATATCTTTAGTCCCGGTTGGCGATACCAACCGGGACTAAAGGTCCATCTCTAGTCCCGGGCTCGCAGGGGCCCCAGCCTGACGCCAGCCTGCCACCACCCCTTTAGTCCCGGTTGGTAACACCAACCGGGACTAGAGGTCACAAATGAACCGGGACTAAAGCCTAGCCGTTGGAACCGGGACTAGTGGTCACATTAGTCCCGGTCCAAAACCCGACCGGGACTAATGCTCCGGACGAAAGGCCTGTTTTCTACTAGTGCGTGTACTGCTTTAGGTGCACCTAACACATGAGGCGACCTTAAACAGAACTCGCCTTTCCTTTCCGTAGGGAGCAAGTACTGCGAGTTCTATATTGCTCGCTATCGATGACACGATAACGAGGTCACTCAAGATAGGGGGAAAGGCCGGAGCTTGGAGGCGGTATTCGTAATTGTCCATCGAGCCGTGAGAGGCGTGTATCCGCAGCGGCGCATGGTCACACGGTCGAACCGGGCAGATCAGAGGCTTAGTATCTTATATCTATACCATTCTAACGATTTATCGATATGTGTTCTTGAATTATATTTTCATTTGTATTCAAAACTGATTGTGAGTACGTGTACGCATGTGTCAACGGTCTACCTGATTGAAGTTATTATTATATACTACCTCTGTAAAGAAATATAAACACTCTTATATTTCTTTACGGAGGGAGTACAATTCAAACTGAGGACAGAACCTTGGAGGAACTCGTTAACAAGGCTATAAAGGCCAGGCATGGTAATGCCGTGTTGAAGAATCAAAGCTAGCAAGCACAACCGCGACCCCGTTTTCTCCTCCCAACTCCAACATGATGCCTCATAAGCACCGGGTGTGGATCCCGAAGAGTGCATTTAGACGAGCCACTTATGTTCCAAGGCCAACCTTCAGTGCACCTTGCCCGCCTCCACCAACAATGCAGCATAGGAACTTCGAGGATCAGCACAACTCCATGGCTCCCCATCCTACGTACGGTCCATGCTTCAACTGTGGACAGTCTGGCCACCACTCCAAGCAAAGTTTCTCCTGATGTCTCTAATTCCTACATGTTTGCCATCCGTTCGCTGCTTCTCTCGTTCACTTCTCTTCTCTATTTTCATGGTTTCTACTTATTTATCTTATAACATTTCAAACAGAAAAACAAGTAAATATGAATCTGCGGATGAACTATTGGGCCCTGCTATACATACACTTGTGTGAATATAGACTCACATATATAAGGAAAGCATCATACACACGCAAGTAAAGGTTGGTGGAGTATTTATTTGTTTGTTTGTTTTTCTATTTGCATGGCAATTCATTCATTTATCGAATGCATGTGCGCTTTTCAAGCAAACAATAATGCATATGTTCATGCATTGATTGAATCTTTGAACCCTATCATACATTGAGTATTTTTTTTAAATTATGTGTGGCCTTATATACAATATTTTAAAGCCGTGTATATTAATAGATAAACTCTGTTTAAACAATAAAAAATGGCTAACTTGGTTGTACGTCAATAAAATAAGATGAATTCAAGGCCTTAGAGCAATACGCTGAAAAAAAGATAAATGTGTTCATCCAAGTGATTTCAAGCCCTCACAAAGAAAGACAAAAAGAACAACGCATCACACTATTGTTTGCATTCGTTGACTGGGGGGTGGGGGGGGGGGGGGGGGGGGGTGGATCCACTGAGAGGGGTGAGTGTTTCGGCACGGGTAGCTTCGCCGCCACTGTCATCAGGGTTCGGTCGGGGACGGTCCAGTTGTCGTCGTTGGCGGGACTGTAGTGGGAGGGTGATGCAGTGGACTAGCTATAGGGTATAGCAATGGGGTGAGTGTCACGGCTTGAAGCCCCGTCGCACGAGTGAAACCCTTATAGTTTCTTTTCATTTGTATTGAAGCTTATGCACTCATCCATTAGTACTTCAACTAAAAATCATGGAGAGCACATGTACTGACGTGTCAACAGTCTACCTGGTTCAAGTAATCAATTGTACTACCTCCGTCCGGCTTTATTAGTCCCCATCATATTTTGAGTCAGAATTTGATAATAGATTTCACTAGAAAAATGTTAATGCATGTATCCAAAATATATATTATTTGATTCATATTTGGATATTACTTTTTATATATAACTTATATTTTATTAGCTAAAATAATGATCAAAATATGATCCAAAATAAAGGGGGTTGATAAACTAGAACGGAGGTAGTACATTCCAAAACTAAGAAATGAATGCAATCACACACACACGTACGTTGCTACTAAATCAACCAGAGGGTGCTTGCTGCATGACGACGGTGTCGAAGCAGTGGAGGCCATCGAACGCGAACTCAAACCCAGCACGCCGCTGCGCCGTCAACTTGCCGGAGAGCTCCTGCTCCCTCTGGACGTCTGCGTGGTTGCCGCAGGCTTCATCGCCCAGCCGGATACCAGCTGCTTGATCGCACCGGTGGTGAGCACCGACGTGCCGTAGCCTGGCAAGAAACAAAGCGACGTGCGACGCGGCTGATAGTTTAGGCGGTCCTGGAAGCGCCGCGCACTGACCGGACTGGGCGGGCTCACTAGCTGCCGCTGGGTCGGTTAAGCTCGTCCAAAAGAAAAGAAAATGGGTAGATGGACTGTGGCCACTTTTTAATGGCGGAGGAGATGGGCTGTGGCCGTGAGAGGCGACTATTGGCGTGGCTTGGTCGGCAACTCGGCATGACACCGCCCGGCCCAGCCGCACCGTTGCCAGATGCTCTGCTCTGCCGGGCATCGGCTCGGCGGGAGCTGCAGTGGCTCTATCTACTCTGCCGGCAGGAGTAGTTGTGGCCCGCAGGCCGTATCAATCAGCATTACCGCTGTTTTTTTTTTTTTAATAAAAAGGTAGATAATTTTCTACCTTATGCATTCAAAACGGGTCAGGGACTCGAATGACAAGAGTCATTTACATGAAAGTGGTGTTAGCGCTGCACAGAACATGCAGCAGGCCACCACTAGACCTGGGGTGAAGTACAGCGAGGGAAGGGAGAAAAGGACTGTGCCAACCTAGCTAGCTAGAAGTTCATCGGCCCAGGCGAGCATATATGTTCTCTGTGGTTCTCCTGGAGCACGCACTGACCACAGTTTGAGAAGCTCTGTAACCTCGCTGTATATTCTCCGCTCCGTCCAAAAATCCCCGTGAATACTTGCGCATTCCTGGCGTTCCAGAGGGCAACCGCGCAAGCTGCAAAGAGAACATGCCACAGTTTTCCGAACCTCCCAGTTGGCTGATCGGAGAGGAGGAAATCCGTGGAAGTCGGAGAAGCAATAGCTATCCCATACATGTCCATTTTTTCCCAAACCGCTCCTGCAAGCTTGCACCTGAGTATAATGTGGTCCATAGTTTCTCTGGCTGGGCATAGATCACATCCATTGTGAGACACCACTTTAGTCCAATGCTTCTTCAACATATTGTCTCGCGTGTTGTGCCTGTCCCTCAATGCCAGCCAGAGGAAGATTCGATGCTTGTGTGGAATGATCCTGTCCCAGATAAGTGGCGCCAGCATACAAGTTCTTCCTCTGATGGTGAGAAGCTTA
The DNA here is from genome assembly GCA_039707655.1 of Elymus sibiricus. Classification (NCBI taxonomy): domain Eukaryota; kingdom Viridiplantae; phylum Streptophyta; class Magnoliopsida; order Poales; family Poaceae; genus Elymus; species Elymus sibiricus. Next base: position 68,042,774 of record CM077676.1, read on the forward strand.
TAGAAGCATGCGGTAGAGAGGTGCTTGTCTTCAGTGATAGATACTCTGGCATCAGATGCGCCCACATGCGGATGGACATTGGCCAGGATGTCATTTAGGCTTTCCAGTTCTTGAGACGCCCGAAAAGTGAGGTTTGGGTGCAGCTGTAGATCCCACTGGCCTTCTCTGAACTGGGATGCCACCGTGCAGAATTTGGATGTGGAGAAAGTGAACAACGTTGGGAAGGTGAACTTGAGGCGGCCACAGCCAAGCCAGAGGTCATACCAGAAGGATATCGTAGACCCGTTGCCGAGAGTACATTTAGTAGCTTCTAGAACCAGCTGTAAGGATGACCTTAGATCTCGTGAAATAACAGTATCTCGGTTATAAGCAGACCAACAGAGTTCCTTCTGGTAGTACTTGTGAACAAACCATTGGTAACATGGGACCTCACTGTTGCTTAAAACCTTAACCATGAACCTGCAAATCATAGCCATGTTGTGTGCCTGGAGATCCCTGATCCCCAAGCCTCCATTCATCTATCTATTATATTATACTAGCAAAAAATGCCCGTGCGTTGCAACGGGTAAAACAAACCCTTACACGCATTAGGCACTCTATTTGTATTGCCACTTCTCTTTTTTGTTATATAATCGCCGATGACGGCCACAATATCCACCTATTCACGACAAACGTGATCAATCCCAACCGTCCACGTCGTCTAGAGTAGAAACAGTGATCCATCTTCCACTAATTTTTTCACCGACGCATTCCAACATGTTGTGCATGTTATCACCTACTAGAGGTTATAGTGGTAGAACTGCATTTCAAGAGAATATTCCCTATAGCGACAACAGTGAGAGGACTTGGAATGGTCTTGCAAGCATGCCAGAAAAATGATGGCAAACTGATGCCTCAAACACAGAATAACATCTGAAGTTAAAGTCTATTTTCCATATTACAATCTCCCTTTCCGTTGCTTAACTTTTAGTTTGTATATATAGGCAGACAATACACCAGGCATGTGATTAATTCTTTGCTCTGATCGAGTTGGAAGCACAAAAAATAGCTTTACGTAACTGCGTTCACAGGACCTGTTAAGCAGTGATACTCAGTAGATGTTCCATATGATCGAAATGCAGATTGATATATATTTTTCCAACTGCTCACAGTTTCATTATCCTAAGCTAGCATTTCTTTTCGGACATGTCAGTCTATTATGCCCCTTTTCTTTGCAGAAGCTACATGAATAAACACCTGAATTATGACGGTTAACTTTCTTAATGATATAGCCAGAAGCGCCAACCTCCACCTCTGGAGACCCAGGGCAGTTTCGTCGGTTGTGACCCTTTTCACCGCATTGGCTACAGTGCCGAGGTTGCCGCTGATGTTCATTCTCGACTTTGGGTTTCCACATGTTCGGCTATTATGCCCCTTTCCCCCACATAACCGGCATCTGAATTGCCCTCTGGCTGAAATTTCCCTCACTGTTGGGCAATAGAAGCTTCGATGTCCTTCTTGCCCGCATTTACTGCAGTAAAATTTCACCCCTGTGGAGCATCAGGTGGAAATGTTGTTCAAGTTAATAGCGGGTTCCATTTTTTGGTGGGAATCCACGGAAAAGAAGGCGATGGAGTAAGACGACAACCAATTCCCATAGTACCACTTAAACACATAATGAAAAGGATAAACAAATGTACTCCCTCCGATCCAAAATAAGTGTCGTGTTTTTAGTTCAATTTGAACTAAAACCACAGCGCTCATTTTGGATAGGAGGGAGTACTAACAAAGAACATACGGATGACAGACAGCTGGCTACAGAAACAACCAAACTTTGCAAGTGGACACAAACTGAGGAAACTGTCAAAACTATTTCTATGAGTAGAAGGAAAGGAAGTCCAGTTACCTTTTTTGGCAATGCTTCTCTTGAGCCGATTCTCAGGATCCCTGAAGAATGCCTTTTGTTTTTCAGAAGCCTGATTTCTTGCTGCAGCAGTACCTTTTGTTCTCTTGAGTTAAGGCAGAGGAGGAAAATAGAGGAGGCAAATAGATGACTATAGCACCAGCTCAATTGCAACATTTATCAGGACATCTTATTACCTTAATCGCAGCAACTCTTTGAGCATGCAATTTGGCGTCTTGGTGTATAATCTTCATGTGCTTAGTAAACAATCCTGTTTTAGCATTCAGACTCTGCAATTATTATTAAGCTTTTTAAAAGTCAAAAACAACTATATAGATCTATAGCAATTAAAAAAAGGCAGCTGGTAGTTTTCAAAACTGAAGTAGATATACAGGGCTCCATAGTTAACTCCTAGGTATGCAGTGATCCATCTTCAATTGATGATGACCGTCCTAGATCAATTCTCTCCGTGAGAATTCTCGTAACTAAAACCAATAGAAAGGAAAACTGACACAAATTGTTTCGTTGGAAATCAGAAACGTTCCAGCCGGAATAGACCGGTCAGCTAATAGCTAGCTTTGTGCACCCGGAAAAAAAAGCTTGCTTTGTGTACGTTGCAACTTGCAAGCTAGCATACTGAAAAACTGAATGTATTCTGAAATCTGCATCCACGGGGGAGATAAAACTCGCTAGCCAGCACAACAACACATAGATTTTTTGACATCTAAAGGACAAGCAGAGTAACACATCACTGTTATACCTTAATAGTAACTGTTAAGAGAAGGAACAAATGTCGCTAGGAGACACCAGATACCATGACAACTTTGAACCTGACACAAGGGATATCTCCGACGACGTGCCTCTTAAGACCAAATCTAGCAATCAACACTGTCAATTTGCTCCATGAAGTTCAGGCAGCATGCCGTGCACGGGCTCGCCAGGAATCCACTGGGCTGAACAAAAGAATGGAAACTGAACCGAGTGTGCGCACGCTCAGATTTATATTGGATTCTGAATTATGTGTCATTTTTCATGTTTGCATTTCAGTGCAACGCTTACAATCAAGATGCTTCTACTATTCAGCATGATTTCACATGAATCTTTGTGACAGTTGTGTTTGACTTGTATTGAAACATCTGATGGCATGATCATGAGATTCAAAACTTGGCAGTATTTGTGACACTCAAGATAACAGGAGCTCCTTTTTTTGGCAAGATGAACTAAAACATTGAGTAAGGAAAGAGTGATGAAAATTCGAAAAGCAGAGACGATTACGCCCCATGATCAAAAGAATAATAAATTCTTCAAGCAGGATCAACCAGATCGAAACTGGACTGATCAACAGAGGAATTGAAACTGAAACCAAAGTGCTGATCAACTAAGCAGAACCAAGAATATCTTCCAATCGACAAGATTCAGGAAACAGAGGCAATTGTATAAGCAGGATCATTCACCTCACCGAGATCAAAACTGGACTGATCAACATAGGAATCGAAACCGAAACCAATGTGCTGATCAACTAAGATTAACTCAAACATCTGTACGTTAGTTCTCACTGCCAATTTGGGCGCTGCAACATTTGGAGACAAGACGAACAAAAGAACTGAAACGAAAGGAAAATCTAGGCATAATCAGGCCTCTGCTATCTTGATCGATCGGCCTATTGTTTTACTTCAGTCTTCCTACTCTTCTTTTTCATATATCCTTCTATTCTCGGCCATGATATAGGAGCACACAATAAAGTTATTCTGATATACTTTGCTTGACACCTTCTTTCGGTCATCATACAGACATGAGTATTTAAGAGTTTAATTTTATCTAATTTGATTTAGAGGACCTGAAACAACCTGCACTTTACAACAAAAATTGGACTGGTCTCTCATGTCTAATATTATAGTATAGATTGATTGACGCTCTTGCCTAACATGATGAATTCTACACATGAAAAAGCATCACCTCGAGGGTCAATTCTAGACATAGGGTCTGAAAATTAACGCAATGTAATTCTACACTTTCAGTGTAGCATGGAGTTAGTATGTGGTATATTATTGCCGCCTAAAAGATAGGAAAATAAATGCCTTGTGTAAGGATCTGAAGGAGAACTGCGGGATTGGATTGGATTTGGAGGATGATTGCCGCTCAGGTCTGGTGTGCATACATGGCTGAAGTGCCCATTGATGATATATGGGTCGAATCTTGGACTTGGCCGGTGTCGACTCGGCTCACGGCGCTTGTTAACAGGGGTCAAGGGGAAGCATACCTCTGGTGTAGACGGCGACATTGGAGTGCTCGAGTGGGCGCTGCCTTTCCGAGGACAGGGCAACTTCGACGGCGAGCTGGACGCGTGGGTCGGCCTTCGCCAGGACGGCCACATCTGTTCCTGCCAGGTCGTGTCGTCCTGCGGCGGCGCCGCGGTCACCGCGCAGCCGTACTGGAAGGTGACCGGCGAAAGCCTTGCACGACGGAGCCGCCGCGACTGGCTTGGACGCCGCGTCGTCAGCGATTTCGCCCGCTGGGGTCTCAAAGCAGCAGTACTGCGCGTCGTCGGCATCGCCCTCGGCAGCCCCAGCGACGGCGCAGGGGGGCTGCAGCAGCTGGTCCAGCGTGGCGCGGAGGCCGGCGGCGACGGCGACGGCTCGCCCCATTCCTGGGCTCGGGCGGCGCGGACGCCCGCCGCGACGCCGGCGGCAAGCCTCGCCCCATTCCTGGGCTCGGGCGGCGCGGACGCCCGCCGCGACGCCGGCGGCAAGCGGCGGCGCGTGCCCGGCGGTGGAGGACGGCAGGATAAGCGGCGGTGACGCGCGGCGGTGAACCAGTTTAATAAGAGATAAGGGTCGCGGGCACAATTTCTAACAAAAGCAGGGGTTTTTACGTAAAAACGAAACGTTTTCAGAGTACCACTTAAACAGGGACTGCGGGTTGATTTCAAAGAAACAGAGGGGCTTTTCTGCAAAATCGCCGACGACGGGTATACGGGCAGAAGCACTCCGTGCTTTAGTATTATAGGTAAAGATAAAGATTATTAAAACGATAGAAAACGAACGGTGAAGATTAATCGCTCTAAAGTTAAGAAAATCAACGGTGGAGATTTACAGCATAGATGTTTTTTTTAGGACTACAACATAGAAGTTTGAACCCACACGTGCAAGAAACCATAACACGTACATCTACCAGACCCCCCAAAAAAAAAAAAAAACGGAGCACCAGTAAAAAAAGGGAGACCTAAACGGACTTGACTGATCTCCATGAAGAATACGCCCAGGTTTCCCACTGAAACACGCGCAATACGGCTGATTAATTTCTTATAGAAACACGCACCCATCTTGATTTCCTGCAGGAATATGAACGTGTAAGCTGAGAAGTACACACCATCACAAGTCCTGCACTATCGGTTGCCACCACACGTCCTGGAGAAGATCAAAGGCATAGCAACAACACATCTATACGCGGCAACGTTGAAGGCACATCGGCGAACACTCACGGCAGCAGCCACAAGTCCCGGAGATCGAAGTCATAGCAATAACACATCTATACGCGGCAACATCGGAGGCACATCAGCGAACACTCAAGGCCGTGCCACACGTCCCGGAGATCAAAGGCATAGCAACAACACATCTATACGCGGGAACATTGGAGGCACATCGGCCGGTGAATTAAAGACAGGATATTAGCACATCCAATGCAAAGCTCGAGGTGCCAGGACACCCAACAAATGAAAGCCATGACAACAGCGTTTCATCCACTTTGTATAACATATCTGCAGGTACTACTGGTGATTAATTTTTTGCAGCCTAACATGTCTTTAATTAGAACATCCTTATGACCAACCTTTATCATGTGAATTATTATTTTATAGTTAGGTAAAACACTTATTTCTAATCAAAATTTATAGATAAATTATCAATGAAAAAGTAATTTCAAAAATCGTCTGAAGGTAACAACACTATGCTGTAGAGAGCCAACAAGAAAGCAGAGCAACTCGTGTCTGAATAGCCAAGCGCTTCGAAGGAGCAGGCCCAAACACATATACCATGTATAAAGCTCACGTGCATCTTTTCTTTTTGAGAGAGAGATAAGCTCAGGTGCATATAAGCTACCGTTGTCTCACCGTACCCTAAAAAAAGTTGTCGACTGTCTCCATCTACCGATCGAGTGGGCTTAGCGAGTATGTATGTGTCGTCTGTTAGATGCATGGCAACGTATGCATGTGTCAATGTCTAGATCATCATAGGTGTACATGAGGCTAGGCTTTGTATATTTTTATGTTGGTAGCAGTGGCGGCGCCAGGTTTTAGAGGGTGGGTATTCATTTTGGAGGAGGGTATTCATTTTGCCAAAATCATCACTGTTTTGCAAAAAAAATCGCTTGTTTTATATAAAATTTCAATGGTTTGTCAAAATCTTGGGTATTCATCCGAATACCCAAGAATACCCCTGGCGCCGCCCCTGGTTGGTAGTACGTTGGATAGACTGGTGCAAATATGTTTGATATTAAAAAACCGTAGCAAGCACATCGCTCAAAACTGAATGATAGCCTCGACAAAAGAAAATATCGCATAAATGTCACTGACGCTTTAAGCTAGAGAATATGCACATTTGATCAGGGATCAATCAAAGGTTATTAGTCAGGTTGCTCGCAAAAATAATAAATGTATTTCTTATTAGTTAAATAAAGAATAAAACTCAATTTATAAGTTCAAAATAATGAGTAAAAATAAATAGCAAATCACTTTCATCATATAAAATTCAGCAACGCGATTTACATATAAATTTTACGCATAAAGCTGAACATGAAATACAATTAAACAAAATCCGATTACAATCACATTAAAATGTAAGTTGATGCAAAACAAATGGACAAAAAGTTAATTTTGTGTCAATATTCATAGCTATTGTACAATGATTTGTTCTTACATGAATCTCAATGATAGGATTAAATGGTTATGATCATCGAATACTAATTTCACAGTCATCCAAGAAATAGAAAAACCAAAATGTTTTATTACTAACTTTATATGGATAACATTTGGTCAAAGACGAAAGTACCAATCATGTTTCACGCATAAGCTTAGAAATCCCTACTGAATTCTGATCATGTTTCCTCGAAATGCATATGTTAGCTATAATATTTTGTAGAAATTTAAATTATATATCGACGACAATGTGGGAAAAATAAACTTTATCACTTTATATAAAATATTCAATTGCTCTAATAGAAAACACAATTGCTCTAAAAGAAAACACAATTGTAATGTGTTGGTGCAAAGGAAGATTATGGAATAGATAACAAGATGACGATACAAGTCATCAATGTTTCTTTTTCCTGCCAATGACATCTAAAGTAATATCAGTGCAAAGACGAATGTATAGGGATGAGAAGGAACCAAATTGGGAAAGCTGGCGAACACATCCAGATCTTTACCAATAACTTACACAAATCATGAGATTTTGAAAAACTTCATAGGGACTGCAAGTTTAATAATCTAAATATTATTTCTCTATATAAATACTCATGTAGCAGCAAACCACAAAAAAAGTTATTAAAATATTCAGCAAGTCTAGCTGCGCAAATGCGCGGGCTAAATTGCTAGTTTTTGGTAATGTAACCTGTTCCCATGCCACAAGGCACTTGCCCCCCTGAGCACAATTCTTCCCTTGCCACAAAAAGCCCCTCAAAATCTGTTCTAGTTTCTGGATCGACTGCTTGGGCCATAGGAAGTAACCCATGAAATAATTGGGTATTGCTGCAAGTACGGCATTAATCAGAGTTACCCGACCACCCCAAGATAGGAAAGTGGCTAGCCAGCCGGACAGTCTCTTGTCAACCTTGTGGATCACCGGCATCAACATCTCATGCTTGATCTTGTGTAGAGACAGAGGTAATCCCAGGTAGGTGCAAGGGAATGATGCTATCTGGCACTGTAGCAAATCAGCTATTGCCTGGCAAGCTTGTTGATCCATACAAATGGGGACAAAGGTGCTCTTGTGGTAATTGATCTTGAGCCCCGTGAAGCTTGAAAAAGCATCCAGGATTCTTTTGACAGTGTAAACCTGCTGTGTCTCTCCCCGAATGAGCAGCAACGTATCATCCGCGTACTGTAGTACAGGAAAAGGGCCATCTACTCCAAGCGGATGAACGAGGTTTCCTGCTCTGTGCTCCTTGTTGCATAGCTGCTGTAAGATGTCTGCGACAATAATAAAAAGATACGGCGAGAGGGCATCACCCTGCCGCAGGCCACCTTTGGATATGATCCTTTCCCCGAGCTTGCCATTAATAATGATCTGGGACGAGCTGGAAGAGAGAACATCAGAATTCCATCTTATCCATCTTACGCCAAAACCTCTGGCAGCAAGAACTTGACGCAGTGCATCCCAGCTGACACTATCAAACGCTTTCTTAAAGTCTAGTTTCAAAGCAATCATTGGTATCTTCCTCTTCTTGGCCTGCTGCACAAACTCAGCCGCGAGGGCAAAGTTCTCAATGATGCACCGGCCAGGGAGAAATCCAGACTGCAACGGATGAATAAGCTGAGCAATTAGACGTTGCAGTCGAACTGCCAGAACCTTGGTTACCAGCTTTGGTACGCTATGAACAAGTGAAATAGGCCGGAAGTCCTTGATGTCTGTTGGGTTATCTTTCTTTGGTATGAGCACAATATTCGCCGTGTTGATGCCCTGCAGATTACTGCCATGCTCATAGAACTCGCTAAAGAACTTCATCAAATCCTCCTTTAGCAACCCCTGGAAGTGCTTGTAAAACTCATATGTATAGCCATCCGGCCCGGGGCTGCGGCTGTTGGGTGCTCGTTGAATCACACGCGCTATTTCCCCCCATGAAAACGGTGCTTCCAACGTACTTAGATCCAACTGATCTTATAGCTCAGAAGGGGCAACAGTGGGTAGAGAATCGTAATGCCTGCCAAAGATATTGGTAAAAAAAAATCAGTGGCGATGGTGAGCTAGTCCTGATCCCCGAAGAATTCAACACCATCTTTGATCAGCAGTCTGATCCTATTCTTCCTATGTTGACAGTTGGCAGCCGCGTGAAAAAACTTGGTATTCTCGTCACCCAAAGTGCATCCTCGAAACTTGGCTCTGCGTCTCCAAATACTAGTCTGCCAGAGGATCATATCCTTAGCTTTAGTGTGTGCGTGCTTCCTCAAAGAAATCTCAATCCTTGTGAGGTGCCTCCTCTCCTTGACTGCATCCAAGTATTGCACCACATGCTTACAGTTGTCAAGTATAGCCTGTATGGGGGATCTTGTACGCGCCCACTTCCTCAGGGCAGCCCTTGTTCGTCTGAATTTAAAACTGAGGAGGCTAGCCGCAGACTGAAAAAATCTGGTGCCCCTCTCCCAACTGCTGGTAATCAGTTCTCTCGCTTCCGGCACCTGTAACCAGTGATCTTCAAACCTGAAAAACAGACTCTTGGGTGTGTCACAAGAGAACTCCACTCCAATCAGCACATGGTCAGACGTTGTTGCAGGCAGTGCGAGAGCAGAGGTGTGCAGAAAGCCGAGGCACCATTCGGCGTTGACCAGGACTCGATCAAGCTTGATCAGAGTAGGCTCTTCCCTTTTGTTCGACCAGGTAAATTTTCTATTTGCCACATCTATGTCGTCCAGAGCATTCTCCCTGATCCAAGTGTTAAACCTGTCCATTAGTGCCCAGTTCTTCCTCCCATGCGATTTCTCATGAGTGTATCTATACATGTTGAAATCACCTAAGAGGATCCAGGGGCCATTGATTTGTTCAGCAGTCCGGTCCATTGACGCGAAGAAATCAGTGCAGTCCGCTTCCTCGCAGAGGGCATAGACCGTGGTCAGAGTGAAACTGTCATTGTTTCTTCTAGACTGAAAACGGGCAGAGATGCTGAATCTATCCTGTTGAGGAACGTTGCATGGAAAACAAAAAAATTCTACGCACACGCAAGATCTATCCATGGAGATGCATAGCTACGAGAGGGGGAGTGTGTCTACGTACCTTCGTAGACCGTAAGCGGAAGCATTAGAACAACGCGGTTGATGTCGTCGAACAACTTCACGATCCAACCGACCGAGTACCGAACGTACGGCACCTCCGCGTTCAGCACACGTTTAGCTCGGTGACGTCCTCGACTTCTTGATCCAGCAAAACGGCGAGGTAGTGGATGAGTTCCGGCAGCACGACGGCGTGGTGACGGTGATGGTGATGCTATCTCCACAGGGCTTCGCCCAAGCACTGCGAAAATATGACCGAGGGACGGAACTGTGGAGGGGGGCGCCGCACACGGCTAAGACAATGTTGTGTCTTGTTTGGGGCGCCCCCTCTCCTCTATTTATATATGTGTAGGGGCTTGGAGTAGAAGGAATAGTACCACATGAACAGTACCACGTGAATAGTACACACGTGGACTTGGACTCCAAAGTCCAATCCTATTCCTACTAGGACTCTCCTTTTTTTCCTTCCCTAGCTGCGTGGGCCTTTGAGGACTTCGTGCGCCTAGCCCAATAAGGCCAGGGCGCCTCCCCTTAGCCCATGCCAGCCCTTGGGACGTGGTGGACCCACTTGTGGACTTCCGGACCCCTTTGGAATCCTCCGGAACCTTCTGAAAGCTTCCCGGTACAATACCGAAAAAACTGCACCTTTTTCCGGAACCCAAAATATGACTTCCCATATATAAATATTTACCTCTCGACCATTCCGAGACTCCTCGTGACGTCCGGGATCTCATCCGGGACTCCGAATTACATTCGGTTACCAATTCACATAACTCATATAACACTATATCATCAACGAACGTTAAGCGTGCGGACCATACGGGTTCGGGAATGATGTAGACATGACCGAGACGCCTCTCCGGTCAATAATCAATAGCGGAACCTGGATGCCCATATTGGTTCCTACATATTCCATGAAGATCTTATCGGTCGAACCGCAATGACAACATACGTAATTCCCTTTGTCCGTCGGTATGTTACTTGCCCGAGATTCGATCGTCGGTATCTCCATACCTAGTTAAATCTCATTACCGGCAAGTTTCTTTACTCGTTCCATAATACATCATCCTGTAACTAACTCCTTAGTCACTTTGCTTGCAAGCTTCTTATGATGTGCATTACCGAGAGGGCCCAGAGATACCTCTCCGAAACACGGAGTGACAAATCCCAGTCTCGATCCATGCCAACTCAACAGACACCTTCGGAGATACCTGTAGAGCATCTTTATGATCACCCAGTTACGTTGTGACGTTTGATAGCACACAAGGTATTCCTCCGGTATCCGGGAGTTGCATGATCTCATGGTCGGAGGAACATGTATTTGACATTCAAAAAAGCAGTAGCAATAAACAGAACGATCATATGCTAAGCTAACAGATGGGTCTTGTCCATCACATCATTCTCCTAATGATGTGATCCCGTTATCAAATGACAACTCATGTCTATGGTTAGGAAACCTTTAACCATCTTTGATCAACGAGCTAGTCTAGTAGAGGCTCACTAGGGACACGGTATTTGTTTATGTATTCACACATGTATTTAAGTTTCCGGTCAATACAATTCTAGCATGAATAATAAACCTTTATCATGAACAAGGAAATATAAAATAATAACAACTTTATTATTGCCTCTAGGGCATATTTCCATCATATCCTTGCAAATTTTTGAACCACATAGTATAATACTGTCCCAAGCCACTAGCAGCCCCCAGCAGTGCCGCTGGCCGGCATATAGATGAAAGATCTCTGATTATATGGCAGAAAAGAGGCTGACTTCATCGCGTCCAGCACCTGCAATTCAGTCTCCTGCAGGCAAGAAACACACGATCGACTAGACAGAAGAGCATCTCTGACTAAAGAGCATTTGTCAGTGTCGCCAAGTCCTCTAACATTCCAATTAGCAATTCTCATGATGATGAAACAAAGGAAACACAGTTATAAGAGGAGAAGTAGCTAGGCTCAGATGATAACATTACATTGATAAGATGCTCAAGAGAGCTTACAAGGCGAGCATGGCAGAGTCTGAGGAAAGGGAAATATGCAGCACAATGCAGATACAAAGCCCATTTGGGCCACACAAGGGGATGAACGACTATAGTCTCTCACTTGCACTAGAGTCAATAATCTAGTTCACATCGCCATGTGATTAACACCCAAGAGTTCACTAGAGTCAATAATCTAGTTCACATCACCATGTGATTAACACTCAAAGAGTTCTAAGGTGTGATCATGTTTTGCTCGTGAGAGAGAATTTTAGTCAATGGGTCTGCAATATTCAGACCCATGTGTACTTTGCAAATCCTTATGTCATACTGTAGATGCTGCTATCACGCTTTACTTGGAGCTATTCCAAATGACTGCTCCATTATACGTATCCGGTTTGCTACTCAGAGATATCCAGATTGGTGTCAAAGCTTGCATCGACGTAACCCTTTACGACGAACTCTTTATCACCTCCATAATCGAGAAACATTTCCTTAGTCATTTAGTTACTAAGGATAATTTTGACCGCTGTCCAGTGATCCACTCCAGGATCACTCTTGTACCACCTTTGCCAAACACGTGGCAAGGCACACATTAGGTGTGGTACACAGCATGGCATATATTATAGAACCTATGGCTGAGGCATAGGGAATGACTTTCATTCTCTCTCTATCTTCTGCCGTGGTCGAGCTTTGAGTGTTACTCAACTTTACACCTTACAATACAGGCAAGAACTCCTTCTTTGACTGATCCCATTTTGAACTCCTTCAAAATCTTGTCAAGTTATGTACTCATTAAAAGTCTTATCAAGCGTCTTGATCTATCTCTATAGATCTTGATGCCCAATATATAAGCAGCTTCACCGAGGTCTTTCATTCAAGTATCCTTTTATGCCATCCAGAAATTCTATATCATTTTCAATCAACAATATGTCATCCACATATAATATTAGAAATGCTACAGACCTCCCACTCACTTTCTTGTAAATACAGGCTTCACCGTAAGTCTGTACAAAACCATATGCTTTGATCACCTCATCATAGCATATATTCCAACTCCGAGATGCTTGCACTAGTCCATAGATGGATCGCTGGAGCTTGCACACTTTGTTAGCACCCTTAGGATCGACAAAACCTTCTGGTTGCATCATATACAACTCTTCTTTGAGAAAACCATTAGGGAATGCAGTTTTGACATCCATTTGCCAGATCGTAAAATGCGGCAATTGCTAACATGATTCGGACAGACTTAAGCATCGCTACGGGTGAGAAAGTCTCATCGTAGTCAACCCCTTGAACTTGTCGAAAACCTTTCGCGACAAGTCGAGCTTTGTAGACAGTGATATTACCATCAGCGTTTGTCTTCCTCTTAAAAATCCATTTATTCTCAATGGCTTGCCGATCATCGGGCAAGTCCACCAAAGTCCATACTTTGTTCTCATCCATGGATCCTATCTCAGATTTCATGGCCTCAAGCCATTTGTCGGAATCTGGGCTCATCATAGCTTCTTCATAGTTCGTAGGTTCGCCGTTGTCTAACAACATGACTTCCAGAACAGGATTACCGTACCACTCTGGTGCGGAACGTACTCTGGTCGACCTACGAGGTTCAGCAGTAACTTGATCTGAAGTTTCATGATCTTCACCATTATCTTCCTTTCTTATTGGTGTAGGCATCACGGGAACGGTTTTCTCTGATGAGCTACTTTCCAATTCGAGAAAAGGTACAATTACCTCATCAAGTTCTACTTTCCTCACACTCACTTCTTTCGAGAGAAACTCCTTCTCTAGAAAGGACCCATTCTTGGCAACAAAGACCTTGCCTTCGGATCTGTGGTAGAAGGTGTACCCAATTGTTTCTTTAGGGTATCCTATGAAGACGCACTTCTCCGCTTTGGGTTCGAGCTTATCAGGTTGAAGCTTTTTCACATAAGCATCGCATCTCCAAACTTTAAAAAAACGACAGCTTAGGTTTCTTGCCAAACCACAGTTCATACGGTGTCGTCTCAACGGATTTAGACGGTGCCATATTTAACGTGAATGCAGCTGTCTCTAATGCATAACCCCAAAACGATAGTGGCAAATCGGTAAGAGACATCATAGAACGCACCATATCCAATAAAGTACGGTTACGACGTTCAGACACACCATTACGCTGTGGTGTTTCAGGTGGCGTGAGTTGTGAAACAATTCCACATTTTCTTAAATGAAGGCCAAACTCGTAACTCAAATATTCGCCTCCGCGATCGGATCGTAGAAACTTTATTTTCTTGTTACGATGATTCTCTACTTCACTCTGAAATTCTTTGAATTTTTCAAATGTTTCAGACTTGTGTTTCATCAAGTAGATATACCCATACCTACTCAAATCATCTGTGAAGGTTAGAAAATAACGATACCCGCCGCATGCTTCAACATTCATCGGACCGCATACATCGGTATGTATTATTTCCAACAAATCAGTAGCTCGCTCCATTGTTCCGGAGAACGGAGTTTTAGTCATCTTGCCCATGAGGCATGGTTCGCAAGTATCAAATGATTCATAATCAAGAGATTCCAAAAGTCTATCAGCATGGAGTTTCTTCATGCGCTTTACACCAATATGACCTAAACGGCAGTGCCACAAGTATGTTGCACTATCATTATCAACTTTGCATCTTTTGGCATCAATATTATGAATATGTGTATCACTATGATCGAGATTCAACAAGAATAAACCATTCACAAGGGTGCATGATCACGAGGGATATTATTCATATAAACAGAATAACCATTATTCTCTGACTTAAATGAATAACCGTCTTGCAATAAACAATATCCAGATATAATGTTTTATGCTCAACGCAAGCACCAAATAACCATTATTTAGGTTTAATACTAACCCCGAAGGTATTACGAGCGTGTCGATATTGATCATATCAATCTTGGAGACACTTCCAACACATATCGTCACCTCGCCCTCAGCTAGTCTCCGTTACTCTGCAGCTCCTGCTTCAAGTTACTAATATTAGCAACTGAATCGGTATCAAATACCCAGACGCTGCTACGAGCACTAGTGAGGTACATATCAATAACATGTATATCAAATATACCTTTGTTCACTTTGCCATCCTTCTTATCCGCCAAATACTTGGGGCAGTTCCGCTTCCAGTGACCAGTTCCTTTGCAATAGAAGCACTCAGTTTCAGGCTGGGTCCAACTTTGGGTTTCTTCGTGGGAGCGGCAGCTTGCTTGCCGTTCTTCTTGAAGTTCCCCTTCTTTCCCTTGCCTTTTTTCTTGAAACTAGTGGTCTTGTTAACCATCAACACTTGATGCTCCTTCTTGATTTCTACCTCCGCCGATTTCAGCATCGCGAAGAGCTCGGGAATTGTCTTCTCCATCCCTTGCATATTATAGTTCATCACGAAGCCTTTATAGCTTGGTGGCAGTGACTGAAGAACTCTGTCAATAACACTCTCAACTGGAAGATCAATTCCCAGCTGAGTCAAGTGGTTGTGGTATCCAGACATTCTGAGTATGTGTTCACTGACAAAACTGTTCTCCTCCATCTTACAGCTGAAGAACTTGTTGGAGACTTCATATCTCTCAACCCGGGCATTAGCTTGAAATATCAATTTTAGCTCCTGGAACATCTCATATACTCCATGGCGTTCAAAACGCTTTTGTAGTCCCGGTTCTAAGCCGTAGAGCATGGCACACTGAACTATCGAGTAGTCATCAGATCGAGCCTGCCAGGCGTTCACAACGTCTGCAGCAGCTCCTGCAGCAGGTCCATCACCTAGCGGTGCATCAAGGACATAATCCTTCTGTGCAGCAATGAGGATAATCCTCAAGTTACAGACCCAGTCCGTGTAATTGCTACCATCATCTTTCAACTAAGCTTTCTCTAGGAACGTATCAAAAACAGGGGAGCTACAACGCGAGCTATTGATCTACAACATAATTTGCAAAGACTATTAGGACTAAGTTCATGATAAATTAAGTTCAATTAATCAAATTACTAATGAACTCCCACTTAAATTAACATCCCTCAAGTTAACTAAGTGATACATGATCCAAATCAACTAGCCCATGTCCGATCATCACGTGAGATGGGATAGTCATCAATGGTGAACATCTCCATGTTGATCATATCTACTATATGACTCATGTTCGACCTTTCGGTCTCCAGTGTTCCGAGACCATGTCTGTACATGCTAGGCTCGTCAAGTTTAACCCAAGTATTCTGCTTGTGTAAAACTGGCTTAACTCCGTTGTATGTGAACGTAGAATCTATCACACCCGATCATCACGAGGTGCTTCGAAACGACGGACTTTAGCAATGGTGCATACTCGGGGAGAACACTTTTATCTTGAAATTTAGTGAAGGAATCATCTTATAATGCTACCGTCGTTCTAAGCAAAATAAGATGCATAAAGGATAAACATCACATGCAATCAAAATATGTGACATGATATGGCCATCATCATCTTGTGCTTTGATCTCCATCTCCAAAGCATCGTCATGATCTCCATCGTCACCGGCTCGACACCTTGATCTCCATTGTTGCGTCGTGGTCGTCTCGCCAACTATTGCTTCTACAACTATTGCTAACGCATAGCGATAAAGTAAATCAATTACATGGCGCTTGCATTTCATACAATAAAGAGATAACCATAAGGCTCCTGCCGGTTGCCGATAAATTACAAAACATGATCATCTCATACAATAACGTATATCACATCATGTCTTGACCATATCACATCACAGCATACCCTGCAAAAACAAGTTAGACGTCCTCAACTTTGTTGTTGCAAGTTTTACGTGGCTGCTACGGGCTTCTAGCAAGAACCGTTCTTACCTACGGCACAAAACCACAACGGTGATTTATCATGCTTGCTGTTTTAACCGTCAACAAGGACCGGCCGCAGTCAAATTCGATTCAACTAAAGTAGGAGAAACAGACACCCGCCAGCCACCTTTATGCAAAACAAGTTGCATGTCTGTCGGTGGAACCGGTCTCATGTACGTGGACATGTAAGGTTGGTCCGGGCCGCTTCATCTTACAATACCGCCGAATCAAAATAAGACGTTGGTGGTAAGCAGTATGACGATCACCGCCCACAACTCTTTGTGTTCTACTCGTGCATATCATCTACGCATAGACCTGGCTCATGATGCCACTGTTGGGGAACGTTGCATGGAAAACAAAAAATTTCTACGCACACGCAAGATCTATCCACGGAGATGCATAGCTACGAGAGGGGGAGTGTGTCTACGTACCCTCGTAGACCGTAAGCGGAAGCATTAGAACAACGCGGTTGATGTCGTCGAACAACTTCACGATCCAACCGACCGAGTACCGAACGTACGGCACCTCCGCGTTCAGCACACGTTCAGCTCGGTGACGTCCTCGACTTCTTGATCCAGCAAGACGGTGAGGTAGTGGATGAGTTCCGGCAGCACGACGGCATGGTGACGGTGATGGTGATGCTATCTCCGCAGGGCTTCGCCCAAGCACTGCGAAAATATGACCGAGGGACGGAACTGTGGAGGGGGGCGCCGCACACGGCTAAGACAATGTTGTGTCTTGTTTGGGGCGCCCCCTCTCCTCTATTTATATGTGTGTAGGGGCTTGGAGTAGAAGGAATAGTGCCACGTGAACAGTACCACGTGAACAGTACCACATGAATAGTACACACGTGGACTTGGACTCCAAAGTCCAATCCTATTCCTACTAGGACTCTCCTTTTTTTCCTTCCCTAGCTGCGTGGGCTTTTGAGGACTTGGTGCGCCTGACCCAATAAGGCCAGGGCGCCTCCCCTTAGCCCATGCCAGCCCTTGGGACGTGGTGGACCCACTTGTGGACTTCCGGACACCTCTGGAATCCTCCGGAACCTTCTGCAAACTTCCCGGTACAATACCGAAAAAACTGCACCTTTTTCCGGAACCCAAAATATGACTTCCCATATAAAAATCTTTACCTCTCGACCATTCCGAGACTCCTCGTGACGTCCGGGATCTCATCCGGGACTCCGAACAACATTCGGTTACCAATTCACATAACTCATATAACACTATATCGTCAACGAACGTTAAGCGTGCGGACCCTACGGGTTCGGGAATGATGTAGACATGACCGAGACGCCTCTCCGGTCAATAATCAATAGCGGAACCTGGATGCCCATATTGGTTCCTACATATTCCATGAAGATCTTATCGGTCGAACCGCAATGACAACATACGTAATTCCCTTTGTCCGTCGGTATGTTACTTGTCCGAGATTCGATCGTCGGTATCTCCATACCTAGTTCAATCTCGTTACCGGCAAGTCTCTTTACTCGTTCCGTAATACATCATCATGTAACGAACTCCTTAGTCACTTTGCTTGCAAGCTTCTTATGATGTGCATTACCGAGAGGGCCCAGAGATACCTCTCCGAAACACGGAGTGACAAATCCCAGTCTCGATCCATGCCAACTCAACAGACACCTTCGGAGATACCTGTAGAGCATGTTTATGATCACCCAGTTACGTTGTGACGTTTGATAGCACACAAGGTATTCCTCCGGTATCCGGGAGTTGCATGATCTCATGGTCAGAGGAACATGTATTTGACATTCAAAAAAGCAGTAGCAATAAACAGAACGATCATATGCTAAGCTAACAGATGGGTCTTGTCCATCACATCATTCTCCTAATGATGTGATCCCGTTATCAAATGACAACTCATGTCTGTGGTTAGGAAACCTTTAACCATCTTTGATCAACGAGCTAGTCTAGTAGAGGCTCACTAGGGACACGGTATTTGTTTATGTATTCACACATGTATTTAAGTTTCCGGTCAATACAATTCTAGCATGAATAATAAACCTTTATCATGAACAAGGAAATATAAAATAATAACAACTTTATTATTGCCTCTAGGGCATATTTCCATCATATCCTTGCAAATTTTTGAACCACATAGTATAATACTGTCCCAAGCCACTAGCAGCCCCCAGCAGTGCCGCTGGCCGGCATATAGATGAAAGATCTCTGATTATATGGCAGAAAAGAGGCTGACTTCATCGCGTCCAGCACCTGCAATTCAGTCTCCTGCAGGCAAGAAACACACGATCGACTAGACAGAAGAGCATCTCTGACTAAAGAGCATTTGTCAGTGTCGCCAAGTCCTCTAACATTCCAATTAGCAATTCTCATGATGATGAAACAAAGGAAACACAGTTATAAGAGGAGAAGTAGCTAGGCTTAGATGATAACATTACATTGATAAGATGCTCAAGAGAGCTTACAAGGCGAGCATGGCAGAGTCTGAGGAAAGGGAAATATGCAGCACAATGCAGATACAAAGCCCATTTGGGCCACACAAGGGGATGAACGACTACAGCCGGAGACGAAAGCAAAAGAGTTGGAAATGTGCAGGGAGTCCTAAAGAGCATGCAGACGCAGTGATCCTTGCGGTTCCGATATTTGGTAGACAAACTAGCCATGGGCAGAACTGGTGGACTCGGACGAGCCAGACGAGGTGCCCGATGCAGCAGAGAGCGGGCCTGCATCCGCGAGAACCTGCTTGACATTCAGGTCGCAGCATCTGGCCAGCAGCTTCGCCTTCCCTCTGGTGAGTGGCCTGGGAGTGCCATGGAGTGGCAGCTCAACGATGGATGCGGCCGTCATCAGCTTGCTCCTCTTCTTCCCCGACGAGCGACGGCGCCCCACTTCCCTGTCAGCAGGACTGACGGAAGCCTTGCGCTTGGAGGCGCGCTCGAGGGGATCGACTCGGGCCCCATCGTACAGCTGCTGGATGCGCTGGCTACGGTGAGGCGAGGTGGCGGAGGCACTCGGGGCCAGATCCACCGCAACAGAAGATGCTCCTTCAGTGGCCCAAGCAGGAGCGGGTGGTGGTGGGGCTGGCGCGTCCCCCGCTCGGGCTGGAGGGTCATCGGAGATGATGATGGCTGGTGGGTCGAGGAGCTGGAGAGTGGGTGGATGGTATTTCTGGTCAGCGGTGGAGGGCTCGAGTGGTGGTGCACGACAGTTGCAGAACCTGAGGGCAACCTCAGCTGGCAGAATAGCATAGGCCCCATGGACCAAATCTGTGTTCGCTACTGGCGAGAGGGAGCCCACCGGCAGCAGCCCAACAAATGGGCCGGGAACTGGGCGGATGGGCCGAGTGCAGATATTCCTGGAGTTGAGAACCTGGTGAGCTTGCACCCGGATCTGGGCCAGTGGCTGTCGCAGCCCGGGGAACAAGGATTCGCCAGCGAGCGCTAGGAGAGGCCCAACATCAGGGATCATGGAGGGCGGGATCGCTGCTTTGGGCGGATGCTTGGACTCGATGGTAGGCAGCAAAGGGAGGGTACAGGAGCAGAATTCTCCAGTGAGGGTTTTTGGCCAAAGCTTAAAAAGGATAGATCTGCAGGTGTGGTGTTCAATCGTTTCCGTTGTGAGATCAAAACACAGGAAGTGGCTATGATCTTTGCTGGCAAGGTTGACAACGACCACGCCCGAGGCGGAGCGACAGTTGCTCAACTTGACGGAGAAGGTGAAGCTCAGGGTGTCCGGATCAAAGGCAACTTCAACGTGTGGTCGCCAGTTCTCCGTGGCAAGGAGGACGGGCTTGAGGCAGAGACGATCCTCATCCTCGTGAGCAATCTCCTGAATAGTGGGGATGGCAAAGCTGTCGCATTTGCGGAGCTTGGGCTTGGCGGACAGCTTAACCATGGCTATGGTGTCGCCAAAGGTGGTGAAGTGCGGGAATTGGAACGCGCGAAAGGCGCGGTCAACCATAGTCTCGTTGGAAGCATAGGAAGCGCGTGGGTTGGCATGCCCACGCCTAACCCCGCGGGGGGGGGGGGGGAAGCGTGGTCACCGCCCTCGGGGTGGAAGGCGTTTTGTGGAAGGGGAGGAAAGGATGGTGAACCTAGCGTGCGTGCCACGTCCCAGACCTCATTGATGATGAGGTCTGCGTATATGCCAGCCCCGTCGATGCAGTGAAAGGCAAGGTGGTGCGGGATGCGCTGGAGGGCCTCGACCTTGGCTAGGACCAAGATGCAAGAGAAGTCATTGCCATGGAGACAAGCGTGGCTGATCCCGAGCAGGCTGGCAAAACCCGCCACGCTCGACGACACCCCCCGGCGATCCCAGAGCTCAAGGGGCATCTTTTCTAAAGAGAGGCTGACAATGTGGCGAAAAGCGAAGGTGAAGGCATTGTCGCCAGCATTGTGTGGCAATATGTCCACGCGGCGGGAGCTGGTCTCGATGGGACTTACACTCATGGCAGCAGCTTGGTCAGCTTCCCGAAGGAAGACGACGAAGGCCGTGCCCATGGCACATCCGGCGTACCGGACGGCCGAGATGCCCAGGCGCTCTCTGAACAGACGCTTGAGCCAGGGAAGGAAGCCCGGCATGGGGGGGTGGTGGTGTGATGTTGACGAGGCAGACTAGGGTGTTTTGATCGGGAAGCATGGGGTAGTGGACATCTAGTGAGGTTGGGCGGCCACGAACAACAGGCTCCATGGCGGCTGAGGGGGCTAGCTCGGAGGGGAGAGGTGGGTCGAGAGCTGGGGGGCTGATGATGGCGAGTGCTGCCTCCGTACCACTATAAGAAGGCTGAGAGGGAGGGCAGGGAGATGGGAGGTCGCGGTTAGGGCTGCACTGGGATGAAACATCGCCCACTTTGCGGCAAGACCAACAGACTAGAGGATCACGGCAATCTTTGCGTCGGTGACTGTAGGAGAGGCATCTAAAGCAGCGACGATGCAGATCTTTGGGCTTTGAAAGGTGCTTTACTGCATTGGGAGCATTGCGTGGCGCGGCAGGCGCGTGATTCCCAGGCAAAAGATTTTGACAAGAGGGCATGCAGGTAGGAATTATGACGCAAGACAGGGGAGTCATTAAGTTGGGAGGCGCGAGTTCTGCCAGGTGCGACCAGGCCAGGCGGGAGGCCCTCGGCCGCGTGCGTGGAGAAGGGCTCATCCGATTGGTTGTCCTGCTCAGCAGCCGGCGGGAGAGGAGGAGTTAAGGCAACGGCATGATGGTGGTTGCATGGGGCATGCAGCCTAGCAGGTTCATCCTCAGCAGGTCGCGGGATATTCTTTTTTTTTTAACACAGTACAGACGCAAGTGCTCATATACACGCGCATATACTCATCCCTATGAACGCACACACGCACACCCTACCCCTATGAGCACCTTCGAGAGACTGAGCCGGCATATCATCTTGAAATTTACGAAGTCACCGTAGGCACCTCGTCGTCGACGGGAACGTCTCCTCCCACTGAATGCGCATCGCCGGAAATTCTGAAATAATTCCAGGAATAAATGCGAGCACCAGGATTTGAACTCTGGTGGGCTGGGGATACCACGGTCCCTCTAACCATCCAACCACAGGTTGGTTCGCAGGTCGCGGGATATTCGGGACGACCAGCCTGTTCGCAGGTCGCAGGTCACGGTCCCTCTAGCCACCGCCACCGGCTTCGTCGCACTGCCTCGAGAGACGACCAGCCTGTTCATCGCGCCGGTGGTGAGCACCGACGTGCCGTAGCCGTCCAGCGGGGCCTCGCAAAAGACGAGCGCCGTGAAGAACCTCTCCATGGCCATGGATCCTCTACTAACGGAAGGATGGTTGGATCAGGCAGTCTGGCACCAACGAACGATTCCTTGCTACTGCTCGTGGAACGAACGGAGAGATTCTTGTTTGGTGATCGTACTGGAGTGGGGATTATATAGGGCCGCGGCCTGGCCGTGTGCGTGCCGGCCGGTCTCCATTCCAGCGCCTGTGGTGGGTTCGAACTTGGAGGGCACGCGGAAGCTGAGTACGCACGTGCAGGAGCCGGACTGCAGGGGATTGCGACCGTGCCGTGTGGGTTCGATTGAGTCTACTCTGTCTGACTGTCTCCATGCCAGCGCGTGCGGACGCGGAACCCACCACAACCGCTTGATCTGATCCGATCCGTAGCGTGACGTGAGGTCGAGAATCACGCCACCGTCGGAGTAGACATTGCTTGATTTATCTACTTATTTTGGGTCATTCACTGTTTTCAGCTTTATAAAAAAAATTGCGGGAAGCTTCAGTCTTCAACCTCGAAAGAGTGTAGGTTTCCAATACCTTTGAATACTTCTTTGATCAAACACATCTTCAATTGTGAATGTTCCACAGACATGTGTATAGTTTCAAATCCAAATTTGAAATATACATGAAGATACAGAAAAGAGAAATTCCGCATGAATAGTGTCACAAAAAGACGAAAGCAAAACGACACTATTCACATGTAGATTTGTCTTTTTTTTTCTCCATGTATATTTTGAATTTGGATCTGAAAATTTTAGAGATAGTAGACATATGTCTTGTGACTATTAAAAAAATCAGATTTTTTTGAAACATATAAAACTGATTTTTAGGGCATGGTATTATGGTATCATGTGATGGTTGGTATCACCGTCACATGATAATTTCCACTACGGCTTGAGCGAACAAGGAAAAACACAGAACGGTTTAGATCCAAAGAGTTATCCTCGGGGGTTAATTTCACTACAACTATCTTTGTAACATGAACTCTACTTTTCACTGTTTATCGTTATCAATTTCCCGTTAACTCAAACAGCACATTGTAAGCTGGCGAATGTTAATGAGAAAAGCAAGAAGGGAAAACTAGTCTCTCGTTCGAGAGTAAAAGTAGATAGGGTTTTCGTGCGTCTTTCTCAATTCATAGAGTTCTACCCCCAAAAAGGGACGAATACGCCACCTAACTTCCTTACCCTACGATCAGATCCTAACAAGGGTATCAGAGTGACCAACTCCTTACTCGGTGAAGAATCCAACAACGGTGGCTGGGTGGTTGGGTTGCCCCATGAAATCCCAACCAAGACATTTCCAAGGCAGACCTTCAGTCTAGATGAAAAATACTATCTGTGTTATGTAGCAGATGGTTTTTTGGCAGCAGTTTTGTAAGATTCTGGCTGACTATTTCACTGAAGAAAAGTCTGCATGAAGCAGTGGAGCTATACAAAAATGTGCAACAAACCTCTTCAGTGGCTGAATCATCAATGGAACATTGTGATTCTCTGGATTGTTTATCTCCTGATGTCTCCAAATCCTACATGTATGTGCAACCATCCGATGCTTCTCTCGTCATCTTCTCTTCTATACTTCCATGCTTGCTACTTATTTATTTTCTAACATGTCAAGCAGAAGAACGAGTAAATATGAAGTGTGGTAGAACGATTGAGCCCTGCTAGATGCTCATGTGAATATAGACTCATATATATAAGGAAAGCATTATACACCCACAAGTAAAGGTTGATGGCGTCTTTGTTTGTTTGTTTTTTATTTGTGTGGCAATTCATTCATTTATCGAATGCATGTGTGCTTTTCAGCAAACAAGAATGCATGTGCTCATGCATTGATTGAATCTTCAAACCTTGTCATACATTTAGTGTTTTGTTATTATGTGTGTCAATACATACAATAATTTAAGGCCATGCATATTGATAGATCAAGCTTCGTTTAAATAGTACAAAATTGGCAAAATCGGTTGTACCTTCATAGAAAAAATAATTTCAAGGCCTTAGAGTATCTACAGCCGGACTTGGCAAATCCGACCCCTCAAACACCCGCGGACGCGCCCGGGCGCGTCCGCGCACAGTCACCGGTCACACCTCAAATAATCCATTCTACCACCGGATACTTCAAATTAGAAACCTCAAATCCATATTATTACATGCAACGTAAATCAATCTTTAAGCAGAGCTAGTCCGGCTCCGCCGGGCCCATGTCCGGTGGCCGGCTGCGCTCCCCAGAGTGTTGGTCCGGTCGCCGGCGAGGTAGAGTAGAACATGGGACACGAGCCGGCTCACGGGACTCAAGGCGTTGCCATCTTCCATGCCCTCCTCTTCCTCGTCGGAGCCCAGAATCCTGAGCTGCCGGTGGACGTCAGATCGATGATGGATCCGTCCTATGACGAGCCGGCGACATCCATCGCGACGCGGTTGTTGCGCACGGACTAGGGCGCCATACGGGGTGCCGGAGAATGCGACTCCGTCTCGCCAACGTCCACCGTCGCGAGGGCTGCCGCCACCTCTCACGCCTATTGCCTCGCACGGCGGGCAAGCCGCGCCATGTTTGCGTTGGACGACGCCCATGGTGTGTCATCCGCCTTAGTGCGCCAACAGAGGGGTTGCGGGTCCGCCACCGCGTTCGGACGCCAGACGGACCGCACCACCTCCGGTGAGGCAGCGATGCCACTCCTAGCGGCGGATCCATGTGCCATTTTGGGCGGACGCAATGGATTCCCGACGGAAGGAGTCCGACCGTTGTGGTCGGGCGGCCTCCTCCCGGGAGCAGCGGAGCGCAAGCCGGACGGTCATCTCCTCCTCGGGGCCGTGTGGGATGAGTTCGGGGTCAACGGATCTAGAGGTGTAGGACTCGGATCCGCTGCCCACCATGTGGGAGAAGGCCCGAGATCTCCGGACGGGAGCTTGGGGCGGAGTGGAGTGGGGGGAAGAGGAGTGGAGTGGTTAGAGTTTGGTCCGGGGAGGAGATGAGGACGAATATATGTGGGGTCGGGTGGGCTAGCGTGGACCGGTCCAACGTGGCGGACGCGTCCGGGCTTCCCCATATCCACCTCATATTTAGGCTGGATATGAGGGGTGCCGTTTAGCCCGGACATTTGAGACTGGTTTGAGGCGTCCGTCTAGGTCAGGTTTTTCTGACGGTCACTGACCGGACCGTTTGCCCAGACATATGAGGGGGTTTGAGACGCCCGGTCGTAGATGCTCAAGACGCTATTCTTGCTCATCTTTATATGAGCCCCCCGTCCACACATTTCTCCCTAGTTCATCTTCTTCCCTGGACGGTTAACTACCATCGTATTACTAAGCGCACCTCTTAATTGCAGTTTAACTACCATATGCCCGAGTCAAATTAAGTACTGACTGACTGAATGATCTCGGCGCGAAACACAAAACTGAAAATATATCCGCTTAAATTTCCTTGCACTTGTAAAATAGTAGTACAATCGAATGAACAAATTATTAGAAGCTGAGATCAGACCGGATCAAGCTTTTCCACGTCAACATTCTAACAGATCCAAGTTCTATACAGATCAAAATCAATAAACCGACGTGGTGCTCAGTGCATGACGACGGTGTCGAAGCAATTGAGTCCGTCGAACGCAAGCTCAAACACAGCGCGCCTTTGCGCGGTCGGCTTGCTAGAGAAGCAACCCTGATCCTTCTCAGCGTCGGCCCTGCTAGCCAACGCCGCCGGCTTCGTCGAACTGCCTCCAGAGACGGCCGGCCTGTTGATCGCGCCGGCGGTGAGCACCGATGTGCCGTAGCCGTCCAGCGGCGCCTCGCAGAAGACGAGCGCTGCGAAGAACCTCTCCATGGCCATGGATCCTCTGACGGATGCTTCGATCAGGCAGTCAGGCACCAACGAACGATTCCTTGCTGCTGCTCGTCGAACGAAGGGAGAGATTCTTGTTTGTTTGTTCATCGTACTGGACGCCGGGGGTGGGGATTATATAGGGCCGTGGCCTGGCCCTGTGCGTGCCGGCCGGTCGCCGGTTCGAACAGGGAGGCCACGCGGAAGCTGAGTACGCACGTGCAGGAGCGGGACTGCATAGAATTGCGACGGTGCCATGTGCGTTAGACGATGGAGTCTACTTGGCCAGCGCCTGGGGACGCGGAACCCACTAGTCACCAGACACCGTCACCGCGGGTTGATCTAATCCGATTCGTAGTGTGACTTGAGGTCGAAATGCACGTTACCGTCGGATTTGGTATTCCTTTGACTTGTGTACTGATTTTTCGGTCAAATACAATTTTTAAGATTTCAATTTTGTAATAGAACACTCAGAGCTCAACCTTGAGAACACGTCTTCAATCATGCTACAGTTCAGATCGAAAGAGTTATAGTCGGAATCACTAACTGAGGAGTACTCCTTTCAAAAAGATCACTCCCACCTCCTCAGGAGTGCGCCACTTGTCGCAACCCGGAAGTTTTCCGTTTTTCGTAGATCCGTTTATTCAAAACGTTTTATCTCTTAAATCGTGCGTCCAAATCTCGAAACGTTTTCACCATTGTATTCCTCGCGCCAAGATCTTCAAAACTAGATCACATGTTGATAGATTTTGATGAACTTTTTTATTCAAAAAAAATCGTATGAAAAAACCGAACCGGGAGCACGTATTTTTTTTCTTTTCGAAAGAGGCACGACTGTGGTTCTCGCGGAAAAAAAATCCGTGTCTCCATGACAAGTAAACCCGTGTCTCTCTCGCAGAAGGAAAAAAATAAAGAAAACGCGTTTTTTATTCCGTTTCCGAGAGGCACGGCCAAGCCTCTCGCGGAAGCAAAACCGTGCTTCTCGCGGAAGAAAAAAAAAGAAAACGCATTTCGTAATGATCCAACATTTCGCAATGTAGCAGCGCTAATAGATGGGCCACAAAAGGTAGAGGAGAGGGGGATTTCGAGAGCATTCCCCCACTTTTTGGCGACTTTCACTTTCAACCTGATTCACCGCCTACGTGCCCTTTACGCCCAGTCATTCCAAAGAATAACAATAGTGAAAATAATAGAAATAGCATGACCCTTGCTTGGGACTTCTTTTTTCCATTTTCGAAAGGCACGGCCATGCCTCTCGCGAAAGCAAAACCGTGCCTCTCGCGGAAGCAAAAGAAAAAGAAAGAAAACCCGTTTTTCGCGTTTTCGTTCAAAAGCTAAGAAAGACAGGTGGAAAACCAAAAAACTGAAAAAAAACCGTCTAAAAAGCTGAAAACGCGTGCGAACAAATAAAAAAACAAAATTCGGAGGGAACGCCCAGAGCGCGACACGTGGCGGCAGCTGAAAGCGCGCCAAGTGGCGCTCTCTGAGCCCACCCCAAGTGATCGTTGGAAGGCTCCCGAAGCGCTTGTTAATTAGTTGCTCTCATCAGTTATCATTGGGGTTTACTTTCACTTAAACCTCGGCATGGGCATTCCGGTCTGAAAACCCGAACTGAAAGCCTGATGTTTGGGCCAGGCTTAGGCTCCTATTTCGGCCCAAATTCAAACCGGAAAAGGCACAAAATACCTTTAAATTATGGATTAAACAGAAATATAATTATAATACTTATTCATATACCCTGAAAATGATTAAAACATTATTATTTCATACTAAAATAGTTATAATACTTTTTGGGCTCTTTGTAGCCCTGCCTGAAAAAGGAAAGACCCGGGAAATGCCCAGGTCTGACTACATTTACTTTGGTAACCTAAACTCTACTTTTCACTATGTTATCATTATTGATTTGCATGTTACTCAAACAACACCTTATAAGCCGGCGAATGTTAATGAGAAAATTAAGAAGGGAAAATTAGTCTCTCGTTCTAAAGTAAAAGTAGCGATGGTTTTTTAGCGTTCTTCCCCATTCATCGAGTTCGATTTCCAACCTCCAAGTGTAACAAGACCAAAGGGAAAAAGCTGAAGAGTTTCTCAAATCGCGAATCACTTTGGTCAAAAGAGGGAGAGAGAATGTGGATGTATCACTTGTGGACTTTCTCTCAAGAGCTCCCAATAATCTCTCCCATAGATAGGATTTTTTTGTGGGAGAGAGTGAGAAGGAGCACATGATGTTCTTGGGTTAGTTTGAGTGAAGTGGTCAACCCTTCCAAGAGGTAGAAGAGAGATACTTATAGTGGTCAACCCGGTAGTCCAGACCCTATAAAATTTGAACAGCCAGTGCAGAGCATCGCAGAGATCGCCCGGACGTCCGGGTAGCAACCCGGACCGTCCAACTGATGCCCGGACGTCCGTGACGACATCCAGACAGCCTGGCTAGAATAAGTTGGCAAGTTGGTTGAGATATGCTTGTCCATGGCCTTCAGCTGCTCCCTCTTTATATTTCTACTTGTTGCTTTTAGATACACAACTAATTTCATTATTGATCTTGACAGGTTATGGACTCCCAGTTTGAATACATAAAGTAGGTTTCATAGAACGAATCATGAGTCACATGAATCATTTTATAAGCCCATGGAATCATTGGCAAGCCGCCCGAAATGAATTAGTCAAGCTCGAACATGAACTGAATTAAGAGGAAAGCCAACATGCAATTTTTCTTTTTTGAAAAGGTATGGTAAACAACTCCCAAGGCAGAGCTTACCCTGGAAAAGGTATGTTCCCGTACTCAGAAAGTTGGAACACATGAATTTGAATTTCACAAGTTTTGTGTTCCAAGCTGTGCTGAACTCTGTTCTTCTATTTATCATTCAGCACAAGCACTAGTTCGGATGGTCTATTTACCACTCAGCACAAGCACCAGTCCATACAAGGGAGCTCAGTTTTGTCACACATGCCATATTGATGATAATCCAGGAAGGTACCGAGATGGTAGGTACACAATTGATTGCTCCATCTAACCACTAGGATTGTGATAGGTTTCTCTGACTTCTAACCGCTCAATCGATGACCGTTCATGCCACCCTCCATTGGATGATGCACATTATATATGCACACATTTGGTGCCTGGCATCCTTGTGCCTCGTCAAGCTAACTACTCGTGAAGCAGAGAAAGAGCAGACCTTCGCAATCGAAGACAATGGCGACGACCCCGCCAGTTGCCTCCCTAGTCTCGGCCTCTCCCGCTGCTCAAAGAACCCCTGACCCTGGCGTTCCCAGTGGCGTCGGCGGCGCTCAACGTACCCCCTCCCCTGACCCTTCCAGTGCTGCTGCTGGTGGTGGTGGCGGTGGTGATGCTGCTGCTGCTGCTCAAAGCAAGCCCCAAGATGGTGGCCCTCCAACTGAAAGCCGTGAGTTTGATATGTTTTTGTTTTTGCTACTCAGTTCTGCAAAGTTTGTCAATGTCATTCACGGCGAATTTGGTTCACGAATCAAACCCTCCCCTTCGGAAAAAAATATCATTGCACTAACCGTTAGTCAGGCACTTTTATTGTGGCTAACACATTACAAAAATCAACTGCCAAAGAGTCTTGTAACAATTGATTTGTTGGATGCTTGTGGTTGCAGACAATCCATTTCCTGGCGGACCTCCGGTTTCCCACTCATAGCAAAGCTCTTGCTCTGCTCCGGAGCTCCTACAAATGTCGTTGTGCTAGTTAAACTGTATACGGATGGAACACACGAGCACTTGTTTCCTAATACGGTCAAGGGGCTAATCGCCCTCCTGTTTTGCGAACAACGTGAAGCCAAGAATGTACCAGTACATTTGATTACTATACGTATAACATGTTGGTACACATATCTGGCCAATACATTTGTTATCGTAAATATGTACTCCCTCCGTCCAAAATATAAATATAAAGATGTTTTGAATATACGTATAAGATATGAAGTATGTCTCAAATAAGTCATTGAGAAACCCCCTCGGCCGTGACATTTGCATGTTTGGCTAGTCTATACTTTTTCTTTTCACTGTCTCCTTGACAAAAAAAATTGGATCTGAAATAATCCAGCCTTTGTGAAACCCCTTTTGGAAGTTGGAAAAAAAAAGCATCTAGAGAACCATATTTGTGAGGACAAAATTGATCAAGACCAGCCGTCCTCCAACAGAGAGCATTTAGCCTTTCCAACTGCTCAACCGTTTCTCTAAATGATCCTCTACATGTTTTCACTCTGCATTAGTGACACGCCGATAATGAATCGGAATTCTCAAATATTTAATTGGGAACTAGCCTTGCGCACAACCAAAGAAGTCAGTGTAATCAGTTGCTGCCTCTCTGGCTTCTCCAAAGCAGAACAAATCACTTTTATGAAAGTTAATTTTGAGACCCGACATTTGCTCAAATACTGAAAGTCAGAGTTTCTAGTTTCGAGCCTTGTCCAGGTCATGTTCCATAAAAAGAATCGTATCATCGGCAGATTGCAGAATAGAAAGGCCATCATCCACAAGGTGTGGCACTACTCCTGCAATCTGACCATCCTGCTTGGCGCGATCAATCAGAATAGACAGGATGTCAGCAACAATGTTAAATAACATTGGAGACATAGGGTCACCCTCACGTAATCTTTTTTTGTTTGGAAATAATGGCCCACGTCATCATTGACTTTTACAACCGCACTACCTCCAGTAACAAAACATTGGATCGATTGGCGTCATTTATCGGAGAATCCTTTCATTCTCAGGGCTTGTTGAAGGAATGACCATTTGACCTTGTCATAGCCTTTTCAAAGTCAATCTTAAAAACTACTCCACTCATGTTTTCCCGGTGCATCTCATGGATGGTCTCATATAGGATTACTACTCCATCGAGTATATTTCTTCCTTGCATGAAGGCTATTTGTGATGGCCGGATGACATTGTCCGCGATCGTGTTGAGCCTATTAGTAGCCATTTTGGTGAAAATCTTGAAACTGACATTCAGGAGACATATGGGTCTATATTGCTGGATCCGCCCAGCCTCCTTAATTTTGGCTACAAAACAATCTCACCAAAATTCAGCCTGGATAGGCCAAGTTGGCCAGCATGAAGACAATTGAACAATTCCAATAGGTCGGTCTTGATGACATCCTAGAAATTCTGATAGAATTCTACGAGGAACCATCAGGGCCTGGAGCTATGTTATGTTCCATTTGGAACACCGCAGCTCTCACTTCCTCTTGAGAGAAAGGTGCCGTAAGGATATCGTTCTCTTCTGTCGTGACTTGTGGAATATGATCTATTCGGGTTTCATCAAGAGTGAAATTCTCTTCATCTGGCGCCCCGAACAGAGATTTGTAGTATTTGGTGATATACCTTTTGAGCTCTACCTCACCTTCGATCCGCCCCTCATCTTGTTGGAGACTGAAGATACACTTCTTCCATAGCCGACCATTGGCGACCAATTGGAAGTATCGTGTATTACTATCTCCCTTCAAAATAAAATCGGCTTTAGATCTTGGGTAATATTTGATTTCCTCTTCTCGTAAAAGGCGTGCAATCTTCTCATTGGAGTGATTGTTCAATTCAATGTCCAATTGAGGAGAGATGTTGCTTTTCTTTTTTGTACATGCCATTGGTGTGTTTCGCCCATCCAGATAGGTACTATCTCATGGACCTTATTTTAAAGTTCCATCTCTGAATAGATGTACTACCAACGGCGGGCCTTTCCCATACATTCTTGGTTATGTCTGCAAAGCCTTCCCGTTGCAGCCATCTCAATTCAAACTTGAAAGGGCGGTGAGCTGGTGGGCTCATAGAGTTAGAATTAAGCAAGATGGGCGCATGATCCGATAGTGCCTCAATACGCTCTAGGGCACACACGATTACCGGGGGAAATTTTTGCTCCCAGATGGTATCCATGAGAACCCTATCAAGTTTCTCGTATGTTGGCACTGGACGGTTATTGGAACTCCTTAACAAGGCTATAAAGGCTAGGCATGGTAATGTTGTGTTGGAAGAATCAAGCTAATAAGCACAACCACGACGCCGTTTTCCCCTCCAACTCCAACCTGATGCCTCATAAGCACCGGGTGTGGATCCTGAACAGTGCATTTAGCCGTGCCATTTATGTTCCAAGGCGAACCTCGATGCACGTTGCCCGCCTCCACCAACACTACCCCACGTATGTCATTAGGAGGCATTAGGAGGCCAACCTCCGATGCACGTTGCCCGCCTCCACCAACGCCTCAAAATCATGGTATGGAAGGCACTTTCCAGACATGCCTTCGAAGCTCACAACCTTCAAGGGCGAATTTAGAAATTGCCTTCAAAACAGGGGAAAACAAGGCGTTCAACAAAAATGCCTCTTGGTATAGCCGGCGTTTTGGCGTGAAACGCCTCGAATGCTTTGTCTACATTACCTATAGGCGATGAAGGGGACTGGACGGCGATCAGTCGACGAGCAGCTGCATGCTGGTCCGTACTGCGGCCTGTGCGGTGATGGTAGGCTAGTGGCCGAGCTTCTGCGGCCAGGCATGAGAAACACGTCGTCGTTAAATCTCTAAGCTCCCGGCGTCGTCGTTTAATTTAATCCCACCCAGCGTTCGACCCGCCGGCGATACTTCCTTCGGTGGAGAGACATGAATACCTGTTTACGTGGTTAAATAAAGCATACAGTCTCTACTCGTCACTATGTTCGAGTCCTTCGTGCGACGACCTCCATAGATTTTTTTCTTGCGCGCGAGCTCACACTACGATGAGTTTAGTCCCATATTGCTTAGCGAGTAAGAGTCGAACCTAGTTAAAAAAGAGGGAACATCTGCATTGTCTCAAGGATGAGAGCTACTGAGTACAATTCACATGCTGATTAGTTATAATGATCTTAGTTTGATTAGATGAGCTTTGGAGGCATTTTTAAAACACCGTGAATCCTCATACCTTTGGAAGTGTTACTGAAAAACGCCTTCGCTGCCATTTCTAGCAATTTAGAGGAACGCTGCAAAAAGCATATCAAGGCGGTTCTATGTCGTTTAGAGGCATTTTAAAACGCCTCGTAATATCGTCCGTGTTGTAGTGCAACAATGCAGCACAGGAACTCCGAAGGGCAGCACAGCGCTATGGCTCCCCGGCCGTCCTACGTTCAGTCCATGCTTAGTGGACAGTCTGGCCACCACTCCAAACAAAGTTTCTCCTGATGTCTCTAATTCCTACATGCTTGACATCCATTTGCTGCTTCTCTCGTCTACTTCTCTTCTCTATTTCCATGGTTTCTACTCATTTATCTTCTAACATTTCAAACAGAAGAACAAGTAAATATGAAACTGCGGATGAACTATTGTGCCCTGCTATACGCTCATGTGAATATAGACTCACATATACAAGGAAAACATTATACACACACAAGTAAAGGTTCGTGGGGGTATTTATCTATTTGCATGGCAATTCATTCATTTATCGAATGCATGTGCGCTTTTCTAGCAAACAAGAATGCATATGTTCATGCATTGATTGAATCTTTGAACCCTATCATACATCGAGTATTTTTTTTATGTGTGGCCATATATACAATATTTTAGAGCCGTGCATATAAATAGATCAAACTTTGTTTAAATAGTTAGAAATGGATAACTTGGTTGTACTTTCATAAAAACAGAAAGATAAATACAAGGCCTTAGAGCGATACAGTAAAAAAAAAAGGTAAACGTGTTCATCCAAGTGATTTCAAGCCCTCACAAAGAAAGACAAAAAGAGCAACGCATTACACTATTGTGTGCATTCATTGACTGGGGGTGGATCCACTAAGAGGGGTAAGTTCCGGCGCGGGTAGCTTTGCCGCCACCGTCATCAGGGTTCCCGCGGGGACGGTCCAGATGTCGTCGCTGGCGGAACAGTAGTGGGAGGCTGATGCAGTGGACTAGGATATAGCAATGGGGTGAGTGTCACGGCTCGAAGCCCCACCATGCGAGGGAAACCATTCGCACCGCCGCTGGCAACCGGCTGGTTGTACCTTTTTTTATTAGTTTGACCATATATTTCACTAGCAAAATATTAATTCATGTAACCAAAAATATATATTGCTGGATTCTTATAGATAGTTTCTTTATATTTGATAATTAATATATTATCCAAAATACAAGAGAACTAGTAAACTAGTAGAACGGAGGTCGTACATTCCAAAATTAAAAAATGAATGCAATCCCAAACACACACGTACGTTCCTACTTAATCAACCACAACGTGCTTACTGCATGACGACGGTGTCGAAGCAGTGGAGGCCGTGGAACGCGAGCTCGAACCCAGCACGCCGCTGCACCGTCGACTTGCCGGAGAGCCCCTGTTGCTTCTGGGCGTCTGCCTTGTTTGCCGGAGACCAGCTGCTTGATCGCGCCGGTGGTGAGCACCGACATGCACCGACCAGCTTCAGGCTCGACTACCTAGGACTAGAAATGCTGCTGCCGCCGCCTCCGGTCGATGGAACTCGGATGTGATTCTTTGCTACTTCTGCGCTTTGTTTGCGTGTTGTGACCGAGCTGAGCGTCGGGGTGGTGATTTTATAGGATCGCGGCTGCTCTCCGGATCGAACTCGGAGTGATCGTGATTCAGTCAGAGTTTCAGACGAGAAGAGTATTCCCGAGAGAAGCAGAGACGAAAAGTATGCGGCAGCTCGCCTCGCAGGGAAAGCGCCAAGGAAAATCCCTGGTGGTCAAACCACGAACGATCAGAGCTTGCACTCCGTACTGGTCGTCGTTGCCGTTGTTGACTCGCTCCGGCGACGTCCCATGTGTTTTGACTCGACGGAACCGATGGATCGAGAATGGCACGTACGCATGCTTATCCGCATGACGGAGAGAGACGGCAGCACTTTTTGAGTGCTTCGCTTAGGCATGCGACTTTTCTACTCTTTGCTACCTTTTTCTTTTGTTTTTTGCTTTGCTTCAACCGATATAGAACAAGTCGAGGCCATCGTCACGTGTCCCTTCCCTTGGTGCAAGGAACAACCCACACATATATAATGAGTACATTTGTTAATGATATTCTCCCTAGAAAAACATTTGATAACGACATAGTGATATCTAGTCATGTTCCATTTTAAAAGGAGTAAATCTCAACCTGTATTAATGATTAATTTCATTTTCACTCGTATAAAATTTAGACATTATTTATCCGATTTAACATTTTTTTTGTCCAATTTTAAAAAATTGCTATCACTTTTTATCCCTTTGAAGAAAAATTGAAAGTCCTGATTTGTTAGCCTCCCAAATCAGTTCTAACTTGACTTGCCATGTCGCATGATTTATTAGCTATTTTATGTTTTTGTCGACCTCCCGCAAAAAAAAAAAGACCTTACTAGTGTTTAGTTAGGTTATTGTTGTAAAACCAAAACACTATTAGTCATTTCTTAGGTTACTACGCTAGACGTAGTGGTCGTACTGCAGTTTGGTGATACTCCGGTCCTGAGGATGTTCATGACCGGTGTCTTGCTGATTGTCGTTCTGATGATTGAGTAATACAAGTTCTATTCGCAAAACCAAAAAAAAAAAAGGTTATTGTTGTAAAGGTTTTCACCCAATTTCCCTCAAACAAATTGAACAGTGTGGATCTTTGGATGGTTTTCTTATGGTGAATATAACAGCTCTTATGATTGTTAAAAAGATTATTAACATGGCGATAAATTCGGCAACTCTTACTATGACATAGTCGAGAATTGTGTCTCGATTAAACATCACGATCCAGCATAACAAATCAATGGAAGATATGATCGTTAATTTACTAACTTCGTCTCCTCATAAAAAGTCATCCACATTTTTTTATAGAGTGAATTCCGGTTTTTACCCCCTATTTTAAATTTTTTGACACTAATTACCCCATTTAGCATGATTTCGTCCGTTTTACCCCATTTAGCGAAATTGTTGCCACAATTTACCATGTTTAATTATTATTTTTGTGTTCTGACTGGCGGATCCCAATTATCTGGTCCAGCTGGCATGTCACATTAACGGTTTTCTCCCTGCTGAACCGGTCCTCGTAGATTCTCCCGACCAGCCCAGCCTGATATGAGCGCACCAGATCAGGTCGCTCGCGTCCAACGCACAATGCCCGAGTTGGACCGCACCATGCTGGCCTCCATTATTCACGGCACACATCACTCGCATTCCTTCCAATCACATACACGATCCAATCCCAAACCATTGCCTCCTTCGCTAGGATGGGGTAGGACGACGTAGCCGACGAGCAGCAGGCAAGAGGCATGGCCGTTGGCGATCGTCGGAGCGGGCGGCAGCCGGTACGACAATCTTCTCCACTCCCATATGCATGACCGCATTCCCTGTTTCTCACCCCTGGTAGTTAGGTTTTTTGTGGCTAGATTTTCTCTCAGTCTGGGATGCATATTAGATGGCTTTAGGCTACTCGTTTCAGGTTTGAAGAAGCATTCTGATGAGATGACCAAACTTGATTAGCATGGCATGTTACCATTGAATAAATTATAGGAGAAATTGTTACTAATATAATCTGAAATCATGTATGTTTTTCTTCAGTATTATCATATACGACCTTAAGTATGCATGATTTTGTGGATCAGATTAAAGTTGTGTAAATATACTGATATAATCTGAAATCATGTATGTTCGAGCGAGCCTGGCCAGAGCGTGCGGCGGAAGCCTGGACGGGCGATGCATCGATTGGGGGCGAGCAACGCAAGCGAGAAGCGACCGGAGGCGAGCGGCCGACTCGGGCGTTGTGCGTTGGACGCGACACGAGCGGCCTCCATCTGGTCGAGCCGGTTGGGAGAAGCTGCGCGGCCCGGTTCAGCAGTGAGAAAAATAGCCAAGAAAAACCACGGACGTGGCATGCTAGCTGGACCAAACAATTGTGACCCACAAGTCAGAACGCTCACAAAATTTTAAACGGGTAAATTATGGCAATACTTTTGCTAAATGGGGTAAAACGGATGAAAACTTGCTAAATGGGGTAATTAGTGTCCTCTTTTTTATACGCTCCAAAATCATCGACTTGCTCTACAAATTGCAATTGCAAGTTGTTAACCGCTAAGCAAACCAAAGGACAGGACAGGCGGAGAAATTCCCTGAAAAAACAAAGAACAGGTGGAGAAGTGAGAAAACTGTCTATCGGCGTCTGGCGATGGCGAGCCGCTCATCGACTCGAAACAGTTGAGGCCGTCGAACTCTGGAGCGAGCCGGGCCTCCCGCGGGCACTTCATCTCCGGCCGCGAGCGGAAGCTGCTTCCTGTCACTGCTCCGCCAGGACAGGCTTGTGGAGTAACCGGCGCCTGCGATGTCCACCGGCGACGAGCTCATGATGGAGAAAGCGAGGATCTTGTCCATGGTCACACAATCAGCAAAGGGCCGTCCCAATCTCTCTTGGTCTGACTGGTCAACTAGCTCTGTGGTGTGTTGGCTTTGTTCGATCGTGTATGCTTTCCGATGGTTGCCGCTCGTGGTCGGTATTTATGTAAGCGGGGAGGGAAGAGGAATCGGGCCATGGAGACGTCAAGTTGACGGACTACGTGTGGCGTATGACGAGAAGCAAAGCGAGATGAGACGCGGCAGATTGTTTACGGTGTCTGAGAGTGAGAGGTGGCGTGCTGCGACCCGACACGACACAGCGGGGTCTTGGAAGCGCCGCACGCTGACCCAAACAAAAGAAAACGGAAACAATGGAATGAGACTGGAGCAGAACACTTGCTGGGTGCTCTGTCATTTGCTCACCTCTGCTTCTCCTAATCAACAAGGTGTTCGTCATTGTTTTGCACTCCAGCCAATTCTCACGTGTTTCCTCATTCTCATTCTCTTCCTCGCACACTTTTGAGGCACAGACTGACCCTGCACTAGAAACCAAAGCCGGAGGAAGATTTCCGAGCCTCCCGACTGCAATGCTCCTAATAAAAACGCGTGCCAAAGACCATCAGACAGCAGTACAGCACACTGAATGAACGATCTACATGTACTTACTTTGATTCGAATCAGCCATAAACTCATTATATAGATCCACTGTAAAATTCATTTCATCTGTATTGATGAAGCTTATGCACTACTGTCTACTACTCCCTCCGTCCCAAAATAACTGTCTCAACTTTGTACTAGCTCTAGTACAAAGTTGTACTAAGCTTAAGACACTTATTTTGAGACGGAGGGAGTACAATGGAATGAGCAAATCATCACAAGTCCACGTACGTGTCAAAACAGTCCAGTTGATCCAAGTTCCATACAGATCAAAACCAAGAAAAACAACACGCTCAGTGCATGACGACGGAGTCGAAGCAATTGAGCCCGTCGAACGCGAGCTCAAACCCAGCACGCCGTTGGGCCGCCGGCTTGCCGGAGAAGAAGCCCTGCTCCTCCTCAGCGTCCGGCTTGCTACTCGCCGTCGTCTTCGTCGCACCGCCGGCGCCTGCGACCAGCCTTTTGACCGTGCCGGCGGTGAGCACCGATGTGCCGTAGCCGTCCAGCGGCGCCTCGCAGAAGACGAGCGCCGTGAAGAACCTCTCCATCGCCATGGATCCTCTGACGGATGCTTCGATCGGGCAGTCTGGCACCAACGCTTCCTTGCTGCTGCTCGTGGAACGAACGGAGAGATTCTTGTTTGGTGATTGTACTGGACGCCGGGGGTGGGGATTTTATAGGGCCGCAGCGTGGCCCTGTGCGTGCCGGCCGGCCTCCGGTTCCAAT
This sequence comes from Elymus sibiricus, assembly GCA_039707655.1. NCBI lineage: Eukaryota > Viridiplantae > Streptophyta > Magnoliopsida > Poales > Poaceae > Elymus > Elymus sibiricus. Next base: position 68,081,641 of record CM077676.1, read on the forward strand.
TGGGAGGCCACGCGGAAGCTGGGTACGCACGTGCAGAGGATTGCGACCGTGCCGTGTGGCCGTGTGGGTCAGACGATGGAGTCTACTTGGTCAGCGGGTGCGGACGCGGATCCCATTCGTAGCGTGACGTGAGGTTGAAATCCACGCCACCGTCGATTCGATTATCCTTTGACTCTCGCGTACTGATTTGTCGGCCAAACACTATTTTTTAAGATTTCAGTTTTGTAAAAGAACATTCGGCCTCAACCTTGGAGGGTGTACGTCCCAGGATCGGACCTGAAGACATTACTGTCCAATCAGTTAGAACACTTCTTTGTTGTTTTTTTCTTATAAATGATGGATTTTATTGACTCAAAATGAAGCATCAAGAAGATACATAACACATGAGCATGCACCCGGCCTCTGCACAGGTAGGATGCACACATCCAACACCTACTCACACACACGCAAAAACATGCCGGCAATTAGCAAAGTCATGTAAGACCGAAGCTATGCGTAGGCGAGGAAAAAGAAAGAAAAGTCTCAAAGCGATTAGATCTGCAGTCGGCAAACTATAACAACGACCATATCCGCACCAATCATCTCATGGCACCACATGGCGACGAGGTTCTTCTACAGCAACGCCTTTAGAAACGGTGTAACACTCAAGCGTCTCCGTCACCGGTCCAACCACGAAGGCCAAAATCTAGGTTTTCACCCTAAAGAACAGTCCAAGCATACCTGAGCAATACCTTTAACAAGGTAACGACATAAGAAAACATCGCCATTGCTAGGTATCACCACTCGGGTCTGACCTAGGCTTTCTCCTCGGAGCTCGAGACCGGGTGCTCTGGTAGCACCACCTTTGACGTCACTCATGTGTTGTCACTACCATTTTTCTGCGAACCCAGCATTTGGGTCACATGCGATGCGACCGCCGCCACTGCCCGACATTTGGGTCAGGCTCGTTGCAGTTGAACCTTTTGCCAAATGGCAGCTAGCTTGGCATGTAAAACCCGACTCCTACTACAATTGTGCACACGTGCAGACATTGAACTTCCTCTTACTTTTGAGGCAGATAGTGAACTTCCTTGCATTGTTCCTGTGACCAGCACGTGCCTGATACATTCAGATCGCACACTGACAGAATAACCTACATATACTCTGCTAGATGGACAGGACCGGGCCTTGGATTGGATTACCTATGCCTCTCGACCTTTCTACACGTCAACTGTTTGACGCCTCAGTGATTTTTCAGATTGGTGATGGGGCCATTACTCAGTTCTGGACTGACCCATGATTGGGCAGAGAGAGCTTCTGTCTGAAATACCCGGCACTCTTCAAGCAATGCACGCTGCACCGTAGCACCATCAAGGCAGCCATGGACGACAACAAATTGATGTGTCACCTCAAATCCGACCTATCTGTTGAGGAGCAAAGGACCCATTTGAGTTTGATAACTTGGATAAGCTTTTGTTGTCTGCGTAGCTAAGCAAATTATTGGCAGGGTAGTTAAGGGCTTAATAAGGCTTGACGTGGTGGGGATATTCAGACAAACTAATCCAGAAATGGAGCCGCCCAACCGAAAAAAGAGGATGTGTGTGAATTGCAACTCGCTACATGTCAGAAGTCTCCGTGAGTTTTTTTTTTTGAACACAGTACAGACGCAAGCGCTCACATACACGCGCATACACTCACCCTTATGAACGCACACACGCACACCCTACCCCTATGAGCACCTCCGAGAGACTGAGCCGGCATATCATCTTGAGATTTACGAAGTCACCGTAGGCGCCTCGTCGTCGACGGGAACGTCTCCTCCCACTGAATGCGCATCGCCGGAAATCCTGAAATAAATCCAGGAATAAATGCGAGCACCAGGACTTGAACCCTGGTGGGCTGGGGATACCACAGTCCCTCTAACCATCCAACCACAGGTTGGTTCGCCCCCTCTCCGTGAGTTGTGGAAGTAGGATGGCATGAAAAAAGTGTGGGGCGTGAGGAAGTTAGTTAGGATCCAGTATTGCCAAATCGCGTTTTTGGAAAAACAACAAATAGTAGTTTTTATACAAATGTGAAAGTCTGAGTTTCCTAGAAACAAGTTCTTCATATACGCGGATTAGTTAGAATAGCCAAACAAGATTCACTTCTACTTCGGTACACCCCCCCCCCCCCTAAACACAAGGACGGCTCAGATTAGCCCATACCTCTTCATAAGAGAGGGCATGATGGTCATATATCAGATTTTTTTTTTTTGAGAACGATTGTCGTATATTGGAAACTCTGCGTCCACTGTATACAATGTACAGCGAGCTGGGCCGGCCCATCTTTCTGTTCTTTTGTTCTGATTTTAAATCAGAAAAAAATTGAGTGAGGCAGGACTCGAACGAGAGACTTCTTGGTACAGAGTTTGAGGCGGTAACCAACCAGCCACCGTGAGCTGATGTGCTTCCGTAGGTCTTTCTCTTTCTTTTCTTCTTTCCTCTTTCCTCTTTTCTTTTTTCCTCTTTTCTTTTTTCTTTTTCTTTTTTTCTTGTTTCTTTTTTTCTTGTTTTTTCAAACGATTTTGTTTGATTTTTTATTTTCCTTTTTTTCTTTTCTTTTTTCTGTTCCTTTTTCTTTTGCAATGTGCAAACTTTTTCAATTTTGATTTAAAAAAAATCAATGAACTTTTTAAAAAAATGCAAGATTTTTTTGCAATATTGATGAATTTTTTTCAATATCGATGAACTTTATTCAAAATTGATGAAGCTTTTTCTCTAAATTGATGAACTTTTTTCAAAATGAATGAAGTTGATGATCTTTTTTTTCAAAGTCAATATTTTTTTTCAAAATCGATAAATTTTTCCAAAATTCATGAACTTTTTTCAAATCCTTGATTTTTTTCTTTTCAAAATCCATGAAATGTTTCTTAATTCATGGTATTTATAATTTGTGAACATTTTGCAATTCCTCAATTTTTTCAAATCCATGAAATTTTCCAAAAAGATGAATCATTTTTTCAAAGTCAAAGGTCAAACATGTTAATGGTCAACTTGTCGTCCAGGTCAACCATGAAGAGGTTTTTTTTGGTCGAACCACAATGAAGCGATCGGGTGTATGCTACGAGGAGCTCCCATTGTACAGGGAGTAGCATCATAGAAATCGGCGCACACACCCCTCCGTCCTGGGCCTGGCCCATTTTTATTTTCTTTTTTTAACCTTCAAAAAATAGGTGCATGCTGTAGGATTCAAACTATGAACCTCTTGGATTACTTCCACCCACTTTCCAATACCTCGTGGGCTTTACCCCTTTGGCTCATATAAAGTGTTGCTGCATCCGAACACTTCGGTAAACATCCGGAACCCCTTCCGGAGATCAAAACACTATTATCACATATATCAATCTTTACCTCCGGACTCTTCCGGAGATCCTCGTCATGTCCGGGATCTTATCCGGGACTTCGAACAACCTTCGGTCACCAACAAAATAACTCAACTATACTAATCGTCACCAAACGTTAAGTGTGTAGACCCTGCGGGTTCGAGAACTATGTAGACATGACCGAGACACTTCTACGATCAATAACCAATAGCGGGACCTGGATGCCCATATTGGCTCCTACATATTCTACGAAGATCTTTATCGGTCGAACCTCTATGTCAAGGATTCAGTTAATCCCGTATACTGTTCCCTTTGTTCTTCGGTATGTTACTTGCCCGAGATTCGATCGTCGGTATCTTTATACCTAGTTCAATCTCGTTACCGGCAAGTCTCTTTACTCGTTCCGTAATACAAGATCTCGTGGCTAACACTTTAGTCATATTGCTTGCAAGGCTCATTGTGATGTTGTATTACCGAGTGGGCCCTGAGATACCTCTCCGTCACACGGAGTAACAAATCCCAGTCTTGATCCATGCCAACCCAACAGACACCCTCGGAGATACCTGTAGAGCACCTTTATAGTCACCCAGTTACGTTGCGACGTTTGATACACACAAGGTACTCCTCCGATGTCAGGGAGTTGCATGATCTCATGGTCATAGGAACAGATACTTGACATGCAGAAAACAATAGCAATAAACTGACACGATCATATGCTACGTTTACAGTTTGGGTCTTGTCCATCACATCATTCTCCTAATGATGTGATCCCGTTATCAAATGACATCTCATGTCCATGGCCAGGAAACCTTCACCATCTTTTGATCAACGAGCTAGTCAACTAGAGGCTTACTAGGGACACAGTGTTGTCTATGTATCCACACATGTATTTGAGTTTCCAATCAATACAATTATAGCATGGATAATAAACGATTATCATGAACAAGGAAATATAATAATAACCAATTTATTATTGCCTCTAGGGCATATTTCCAACACTCCCCTCCTTCCGCTTGGCCACATCAACTGAATATGATTGTCCACTGTTGTCAAAGGTGAGACATGATGTCGACATTTGAACTTGAAAATATGCCAGTGTTAGGGCATTTCCAATGCCAACCTGCAAACCGGACACCGTATCCGTCCGCGGACCGGCCGGGGGGGGGGGGGGGGGGGGCAGTCTGCGGACACTTATGCGGGAGCCAGACATCCAAAGCTATCCACTTACATTTCAAACAGTATTTGAACTAACCGGACGAAATTTAATCAAGCAAGACGGAATTCATCCAAGTTCGGTCATAATTTACATAAATGATCGATATTTGGGCCGTTTTATTGAAAACAGAAAAAAACTATAGCTTGTACCGGACGAGCACTACACGTAGCCACCCTGCCCGGCCGCACCAGCGTCGCTGTTCGTGCCGCCGTCGTCGTCGTCCCTCCAACAGCGGTAGGGCGCTGGTCCGCCGCGGCAGCCTTGTCTGACTGCTACCTGCCGCTCGCGGATAAGCCGCTCCGCTTCCTCCTGCCCGGGAAGGCCCTCGAGGCCAATGCTGACGGTGCCTGCGGAGCCCTGGTGGTGGCGTTGCCCCTGCCGGCGTTGGCGGAGAAGTCGCTAAGCGACCACTCCTCGCCGATCTTGGCGAGCTTGCCGTCAAGGCGGCGGCAGTGCCTGACGGCCGTGTCCGTGGTGGTGACAGAGCGGTCAAGGGCGGTGGCGAGGTATGGGTCGTTACGAACCCATTCCCGCATCGCGTCTGACTTAGTGAACGCGGAGCGGCGGGCGGCGTTGCACCGCTCGTAGCGCACCTGTTGTCTCGCCGCCTGCTCCTCCTCACGACAACCCTCGAGCCCGAGGGATCGCTGCCAGCGCCACCTCCGAAGTAGTGGAGGTTGCGGCCTCGCGCCATGGTGATCGTGGGTGGCCCTCGTCCTTGACATGGCGTCTGATCTGGACACCGTGGTTTGTAGTGGTTGTGCACCGGCTCTTCCTTCACACGACGTCCGATTTGGACGTTGCGGTTGCGTGGTGGCGCCGGGCCCATCTGACGGACGAATTCCTCGTCCGTTAAAGTGGCCACCACAAGGAGGCTTGGCTGCGGCTGCGGCTGCTGCTCCTGTGGTGGCGCCTGGTCCTCCTCGTCACCGGAGGAGACGACGATCTCCTCCTGGCCGGAGGAGCCGGCCGCCGTGGATGTCGAGGGGCCCGGAGAGCGCGGGCGGCGGTGCTATGAGCCGCTTGACGAAGAACTGTCTCCGCCTCCACCTACCGGTACGAAGAACCATGACTTCAGCATTGCCGGAGTTGGAGAGGCTCGGGAAGGAGGAGGGGCTCGGAGAGGAGTAGGGGCTCAGATGTGGGCATCGCCGACACACAGCTTAAATAGTCACGACAAGGCCATGCGAAGGGTCGGTCAGCCCGCTTCAATGCGGCGCAACGGACAGAGTTGGTTTCTCGGAACGCGGTGTCCGCATTGAAGCGGCGACGCCCGAGAGGTCGTGTCCGTAAGCGCCGCCCTCCCGTCTGTCATGTTGCTTGGCATTAATGCCGGGCGGTGCATGCTCTAGACCGGCAAGAATGCGGCGCGGGAAGCAGCGCGTGCATTGGATGGAAAGCACGGGAGAGGCGGGAGGTTTTTTGGGTGGGCCACGGTTATCAGATGCGGGCGTGGCAGCGGTCCGGACTCCCCGCAACCCCCGTTTCCGAGTTTGTTTCCGTTTACGGAAAAAAGCATGTCCGGAGTCGGCGGACTGATAGACTCGCATTGGATGGCAAAACATGTCCGGGTTGCGGTCTCTTCTGTTTTTCCTTCTTCTCTTCTCAAGATCAGATCGGACGGTGCTCCAGCAGTCCAGCTTGGCTACTGGAAATATGCATCGCAGTCCCGTTGACTGCTGACTTGCTTCGTCTATCTCTATCAGTCTATCTCCAATCTCCAGCTCCGTATCGAGACGGCGGCGGCCGCCATGAGCGCCCACCCATACGCGCCGGCAGGCCTCGACCTCGCGGGCTACGTGCCGCTGCGCCTCTCCCAGCTCGAGATCCTCGCGGTCTACCTCGGGGCCTCCCTCTTCGTCCTCCTCTCCGTCTGGCTCATCTCCGGTACAGTCCAGTCCAACCCCTCTCTTCCCAGTCCCTCCTTTCTCCCACCTCCCTCTCCCGACCCTAGATCTCGTCGTCGCAGGGAGATGCCGCCGGCTATCCAAGGCCGACCGCGTGCTCATGTGCTGGTGGGCGTTCACGGGGCTGACCCACATCCTCATCGAGGGCCCATTCGTGTTCACCCCCGATTTCTTCGCCAAGGGCAACCCCAATTACTTCGATGAAGTCTGTAAGTCGCCGCCGGCCTCCACTGGGTCGCTGTATTAGTATCCTAATTAGTTTAGCTCAAAATCAGTCAAGGTGGAGCTTTGAGGTCGCACTGTCTGAAGATGTAATTATTGTGGTTCAGGGAAGGAGTACAGCAAAGGCGACTCCAGATACGTCGCCAGGGACACGGCCACCGTCACTGTTGAAGGGATCACCGCCGTGCTGGAAGGCCCTGCTTCGCTGCTTGCAGTGTATGTCTTGTCATCCTTCTGATCTTGTTATGCAGAACTGTGTTGTAGAGTCTGATTCCGCGCAGTGTCGTGCGATGTACTGATATGTGGAATGCATATTTCTGATTCTGGATCACTCTTTGTAGTTAGCCTCTGGTAATGAAGTTCAGTTATCAAACATGGTTCTGCAATGGGGTTAAGGCTTATCTTGCTTTCATTATGATGAAAGACTCTGATCTCCACAACAGAGCATTAACCTCTAAATTGACATTCATGAAAGTTTATAATTTGTATGGTACACTAGTGTTATATTCACATGATAAGAGGCTGGGCTGATAAGATAATGCAATGCACACATATTACAGAATTCGTTAATAAATGATGTGTTTTTTCATGTCGCTACCTTGTGGATAGGTTTACTGGCTCTGAAATGAACACGCATCATGATTTTTTGAGTGTTCGACTAAATCTAAACAGGATATTTAGGGTCATCGAAAAGACATAGTTTAACAGAAAGTGGGTGTGCCAACTACCGATTATAAGCTCTGTCAACTTTTATGCAGAATTGTGTTGTTGAGTCTGATTCTGCGGTGTCTTGTGCGATGTACTGATATCTGGAATGCATATTTCTGATTCTGGGTCACTCTTTGTAGTTAGCTTCTGGTAGTGAAGTTCAGTTGACAAACATGGTTCTGCAATGGGTTAAGGCTTAAGCCCTTGCTTTCATTATGATGAATGACTCTGATCTCCACAACAGAGCATTAACCTCTAAATTGACATTCATGAAAGTTTATAATTTGCATGGTACACTAGTGTTATATTCACATGATAAGAGGCTGGGCTGATAAGATAATGCAATGCACACTTATTACAGAATTCTTCAATAAATGAGGTGTTTTTTCATGTTGCTACCTTGTGGATAGGTTTACTGGCTCTGAAATGAACACGCATCATGATGTTTTGAGTGTTCGACTAAATCTAAACAGGATATTTATGGTCATCGAAATGACATAGTTTAACAGAAAGTGGGTGTGCCAACTACCAGGATTATAAGCTCAGTCAACTTAGTACTGCTATTAATTTTACATAATGCATGGTGGTTTTACAGATTTATGTTCTTCCCAGACAATAGTTATATTCAATAAATCTACAATAAATGTTTGGTAATTAATTGTGTAAAATAATCCAGTTCCTTTTTGTGTTTTAAATTTCTCACAAACTAAATCGATTCAACCACAAAGCATAGACACACAACTACACAAGGCAGTAGCAATATTTCTAGTGAACGGTTCCAGAGGTCTGACGAATATCAGCTTGGCACTTGTAGTGAAATATTTCAGCGGGAACTTATTTCTAGTGAACTATTTCAGTGGGAACTTATTTATAAAAACGGCAAGCTCAGTTTCTTCATGCCTAGTAGAAGTCCATAGCCCACATAGTAAGTACGGAATTTTAGTTAATGGCTGTTATAATTTTTATTATGTATCTTTTATTTTAGCTTACCTCAAGTTTGCTGCATGTAGCTATGCTATTGCATCTCGGAAATCCTACAGCCATATCCTCCAGTTCGCTGTATGTCTGGGTCAGCTCTACGGATGCTTGGTCTACTTCATTACGGCCTACTTGGATGGCTTCAACTTCTGGGCCAGTCCATTCTACTTCTGGGCGTATTTCATCGGTGCAAACAGTTCATGGGTTGTGATACCAACGCTGATCGCCACAAGAAGCTGGAAGAAGATCTGCGCAGCGATTCATCAAAGCGAAAAGGTGAAGACTAAGTAAAGCTGCCATAGTCAGGGTTTGGTTGCAACCAGGACACACTGCACCATGGAAAATATTGTTTGCTTGCAACACTGAAATTGTTGTTTTATTACTAGAAATCTGCTAGCGCAACATTGTCTCAAACAACTATGTAATACTTGATTGTGTTTCCCTATCAAAGAGGTTGCTACTTATTAGCATTAAATGAAAAGGTTGTGCAACCACGAAAGCCCTTCCTTGCATAGTGTGTATACAATATAATCTCTGTTTTCGTCTTTCTACTGAACTCAATAACCTTTCTTTTGCTCAGCAAACAGAACTTTGAAGCCAATTCTAGTGTGGTGAATGATAGTACTTGTGAAGGTGATGATCGCCTTGATTATTTTGTATATACAGTTTATATTTCTCCCATGAACCCTGTGCCCTTGTGTTTCTTCTTGTTTTTGGGTTCTCTGATTTAGCAATTCCTGTTATTCAGGTTGGGCACCACCCTTGATGTGAAATGAGTTGAAAAGTACGAAAATCTTATGTATGTTAGTGCAAAAAGAAAAAGTTTCGGTTGGGAAAGCAGGAAAAGCCAAGTCACGAGCTGCTGACGCCAAAATCATCTCCAACGGCGACGGCACCACTCGGTGCCTACCGTGCTGGAGTCAAAACATGCACACACAACTAAGAGAAGCACAACATTTCGCAACACTTGCTACAAATGGATGAAGAGAACCATCGGTGAAGTCCTACAAATCCACCGCTGCAGAGTACAGAATTGAGAGGGAATTCTTTCATGTAGAACATTTGGATCCTTCATCATAACTTATATTGTCATCGCTTCGTTAATCTCTCGTTAATTCCGCTAACTAACCAGAGGACTGAGACAGACATAACACATCTCATGTTTAATCTCTTAACAACTCTCTCCTCTAGACATTTATTTCTTTTTTGCACTAATGGCCAAACGTTCTGTTGAGAAAATAGACCATTTTTAGTGGGGATTGACCATTTTCTAGTGATTGCATAGAACGACCGACATGAGTCGTCGATGCTAACAAGTGTGTGCATTATATACTGATGCAGGGCTTAGCAAATGTTCAAGCCAGGTTTGATGGGAACACAAACAAACATTTAATGATACTACAAAGTTGCCAGGTTTGATAAGAAAACACACTTGCATTTTATTCTATCTCTGGCACTGCCCATTTGCATTTTACTCTAATCTCTTTTCATGCATTTAATGTTACTACCAAGTTGGAAAGTAAGTCACGTTAAAGTCAGTGGTTTTATGAAGTTTACATGCTCAAACTCACATAGACCCCGCACTGGATTCGCACATGCTTTGTTCCAAGTGTTGGTATCAGACATGAAACTCTTAACCACTCCCATAATAATTGCTCAACTTCTAACATCTTGATATTAACATAGGAAAATTACACGCACATACTTGCAAAAAAGGGTCTCTGATCCATTCTTATTGTTTTGTCGTGTTATTGCCGCCCTGCCCTACAAAATGTAGACGTCATTATTTAATTTTCCTTGCATTTGTTGCCAATCCTCCACAACTGGGTCATGATATAATACTACTTGGTTAATGTTTGTTCTGCTACTTGTGCTTTTTGATGCTTAGCTCATGTTGGTACTAATCTGCGTGTAGTGGTTTCAAATAAATAGATGACAAAAGAATATATATAGAGATACACCCACTATACACAGATTTCTTGAGCTTGCATCACTACAATACATATCCAGTAGTTATATGAATAAACTACAGGCTTTGCAGAAAAATAGTTTACAATGATCTGGTTATCATTCTTGCTTACAGTTCTAATTCGAAAAGATCTAAAAAAAGTAAAAATTTGAAAAAGACTGATGTATGGTAGATCATGCAAATACTTGGTGTTGGTTGCCTCCTTGTTGCAAACTAACTAAGCTATAGTATGTTCCCGAGGAACCGTTTGACATGAGGGACGAGTGTGTGCCCTTTTCCACAATAATTCCTTTGTCAAGCACGGCGATCAGGTCACAGTTCTGGATGGTGCTGAGCCTGTGTGCCACGACCAAACTTGTTCTGCCAACCATCATTCTCTCCAGTGCCTCCTGTACAACCTTTTCGGACTGGCTGTCCAGTGCACTTGTAGCCTCATCCAGTAACAAGATGGCTGGGTTCTTCAGGATGGCACGTGCTACTGCAATGCACTGCTTCTGCCCTCCTGACAGCTGAACACCTCTCTCACCACACCATGTGCCATATCCATCCGCGAGGTTGCTGATGAAGTCATGTGCATTGGCAGACCTTGCTGCACTCTCAATTTCCGCCTCGGTTGCTGTTTCTGTGCCATACACAATGTTCTCTCTGATCGTGCCTGCAAATAGTGTTGGCTCCTGGCTGACCAGTCCAATGTGCCGCCGCAGGGCTCGAAGATTATATGTTTTGATGTCCCTGCCATCAATTTTCACCATTCCCCTTAGAGGGTCATAGAATCGCTCTATAAGCGCAATGATGGCTGACTTGCCAGAGCCACTTTGCCTAACCAGTGCTGTTGACTTGCCTGTTTGGATGCTTAATGAGAATCCTTTGAAGATGATTACATCTGGCCTTGAAGGGTATGCAAAGTCGATTTCTCTGATATCCACCTCACCTTTGAGCTTCTCCGGCTTGTATCCCTCGGGTTGTCAGGGTCAATTGCTGTTACCCGGTCAAGGATAGCAAATACTGAAGCGACTGCATCAGCACCCTTAGCTAGGTCTGTTGTTATGCTACCTGCATCAGCAATCACACGCCCTGTGCTTATCAGAATCATGTAGGTCTGGAGGAGTTCATTGGCGGCAATGCGGTGCTCAGCCATGAGCCTGCCACCATACCAGAAGGCCAGGGCCCATGTTCATGTCGTCAGGCCCATGGAAGTGCCAAGGCCAAGTCCCGCAATCCATGATTGACGGATGCTTTCTTTCCGCGGTCCATTCTGTGCTTGGTTGAAGAGGCCTAAGATGCGCTCCTGGGATGAGAAGGCCGTTATGGTACGGAGGTTGGAGACGGACTCAGCAGCTAGCTTGCTACTTTCGGATTGTGCCTGTATTGACTTCTTGGACATGCTCTTCAGTAAGACACTGCAAGCATAGAAGCAGACGATGATGAGAGGCTGCGCTGCTATCATGACAAGGGCCAGACGCCAGGCAATGACCAGACCCATGGTGCAAGCAATAAGCACCGAAGATACTGTCTGGGTCACCAGCGCCATCCGGTCACCCACTAGAGACCTCACCTATACAAAAAAGAGCATATTATGCTAGGTTAGATAGACAAATTTTCTTTCATGTATCAGCATGCTTAATTTTGTTGTCTGGTACTTACAACGTTGGCATCCTTGGCAAGCTGTGAGCATATGGCACCACTGGAGTTCTCATCGCGGTCGAACCATCCGATCTCGAAAGTGAGGATTTTCCTGAGCATCTGTTCCCTGACCCTCTTGGTGAGGTATTCTCCCATGGCACAAAAGTTGTAATGCTGTCCAATATTGAGCAAGAACGAGAGCACTGCAAGAGCGACGAAGGTGAGTGCATACTTCCTTGTTTTGTCTTTGATCTCATCGTGATCTGTCAAGAAATAGACCGAGATCATGTTTCCCATGGCGTATGCATAAGCAGGTTGGATGCCTCCATACACAACTGCACTCAAGCTTCCCATAAGTGCCTGCCTCCACTCTGGTGCGTTAAGCATGAGCAGCCTTCTGAAGGATGGCGGAGGAAGCTTTGGTTCCTCAATGCTGTCAGCATTACCCAGTGACCCGTCTGAGCTGGACCTGCTAGCCAAGGAGAATCTCCTGCTGATGTTGTGGCTGCTGGACTGCCCCACAACGGAAGTACTGCCAGCTCCACTAACCTCATCAACCTCATTTGACTTTCTAGTCTGCTGAACGTGAACAAGCGATGAGTAGAGGCCATTCTCATCGGCAATGAGCTCGTCGTGAGAGCCTAGCTCCTTGACCTCACCATACTGCATGACAGCAATCATGTCAGCATTGCGGATAGTGGAGAGGCGATGGGCAACGACAATAGTCGTCCGACCCAAGGAGGCCCGGTCGAGTGCCTCCTGTACGACATGCTCTGACTCTGTATCCAATGCACTGGTGGCTTCATCAAGGAGGGGGATCTTGGGTGACTTCAAGATTGCTCTGGCTATAGCAATCCTCTGTTTCTGCCCTCCAGACATTTGGACACCACGCTCACCCACCTGTTTTCATTTCGTATATGGTCAATATCAAACTACCGGAGTATGAACCACAACTTCACATAATAAGGAAGTTTTGGGGAAAAATCAATAGCTTAAGATGAACTAGTTTCTTAATGAGCTAACAGTGTTTTAGAGATATGTCTACCAGTCTGTGATAGTCATGCAGAACAATAGTAAAACATACTAATGCAGAAGTAACATGTGTGTTCTAGTCTGTTAGTTGTTGACATGCGTCTATGGCATATCCTCGATGGACTATAGACATCTAGGGTTGCCACTTCTTAGTTTATCTTTACCATTTAGCTCATTATTGTCATATGGGTTACCTTATTCATCCATCCACGTAAAATTACCCTCCCTACATACTCTTTTTCGAGCAACCCTCCCTACATATTTTTCCTAGAAAATGGAACACAAAACTGTAAATGGCATTTAAAAGTTCTATGTGGCAAGGAATAAATCAACAACTTGTGTTGATAAATATAGAAGTATTGGCATACTGGAAGCCGAGTCATTTCAAGTATGAAATCTGGTTTGTTCTATCAATTTTTTGGCTGATTATTTGTTTTTTCTGAAGCAATTATTCTACCATGTGGTGTCAAATGGTAGTATATTTCCTCATATGTGCATGAGCTTTTCATAATCATTGTGTTGGGTCTATATAAATAGTTAAAAACTGTTATGAACAGACCCTAGCAGGGGTTTTCCCATTTGCCAAACCAGAGGCAGTGGACTCTTACTTGGCCACGTCTGGCAGGGCACCTGTAGGTAGGGCTCACAATTGTACACATCTATTCTATCCAGAAATGTAAATATTAAAGCAAAAAAGGCATGGACTACATCTTGTGTGTCCCATTGTGTCCCTTTTCTATGTTTCACATCTACTATCTGTGTGTGTTTCACCATAGTCTTAACATGTTATTAGGACGAAGCTCCACCAGGACGCACGATGAGGAGGAGATGACTTGGAAGCCTAGATCTATAAAGCCAAAACCCTCTCACTGGGATGATCATCTACACCGCACCAACGATCTTCTGCGATACGAAGCAACCTGCATCGAACTTCCCGAGATTGTAAGGTACAAATCATCCCCGTAAAATTCAGCCCGTCTAGTTTGATTTTTTCTCAAAAAAATTCACGTCTAGATCGAATCTCTTTATTGAACACACGGCCCACTGGATGCAAAATTCCCCCAGCCATCTCTGCCAGATCCATGGCTGGTGGATGGCTAACCATGGGAAGATAGATGATTGTATGCCAAGGAAGTGGTGGACGGTGCATCACGTACACATTGTGGCAGTACATACATAGTTTTTTTTTTCCGAGAAAACAAAAAGGACCTTTGCGTTTCATTTCATTGAAAAGGTAGAAGTACATACACAGTGTATTGGTGCTGAAGGCATCAGCGCAAAACACCATGCCTACCTAGATCAAACTGTATGGTCTAAAAGAAAAAATCTAGGTCGAACCGCATCCGAGAAAAGAAAAATCTCTCCAAGGGTCCGTGCCACTGATGCGTATATTTTGTATCATTACTATTAGTATTTTTGCACTGTGGTGATAGGTTTTTTTTTAGTATTTTACGGCTAGCTGTTGTTTTGCCCTTTTGTCCGGATTTCACAGTGAAATTTAAGAGGACTTGGAACATTTAAAGGAAAACCCCTTTTTTTTTGGAAAATATGAGCAGAACCTTCCAAAAGAAGACCAAAGCCAGCAGAGAAGAAAGCACAACCATCTGCGCTAATAAAACATTTTTCTTTTGTGCGAATTGGATCTGGAAATTTTATAGCCTGAACGCGAGGAAATAGTATAGTGAGACATTGACTTGCAAAGAGGAAATAACTATAGATTGAGATCAGTGCCCAGTAAATTAGCTACCTGTGTGTCGTACCCTTGAGGCAGCTGGGAGATGAAGTTATGTGCATTGGCGGCCTTGGCGGCGATGGTGACCTCCTCCAGCGTGGCGTCCTCTTTCCGAATAATATGTTCTCCATGATGGTCGTGGCAAAGAGCGCCGGCTCCTGGCTAACAAGCCCCATCTGCGCGCGCAGCCACTTGAGCTGCAGCCGCCGGATGTCCACGCCGTCCAGCGCCACCTCGCCGGCCGACGGGTCGTAGAACCTCTCTAGCAGTGCCACCACTGTGGACTTGCCGGCCGTGCACCCTGCCGGCACGCGCAGGCTGAAACTGGCGAAGATGGGGCTCTCTGGCCGCGACGGGTAGCAGAACTCCACGTTCTTGAACTCCACCTCACCGGCAACGTTGAGAAGTTCCTCCCCCGTGTCGCTGCCCGAGTCGATCTTGGGCACCCGCCGGATCACCTCCAGCACCCTCTCCCCCGCCGCACTCGCCTCTGACAGGTACTTGAGGTTTGACAGCCCCGACCCCAGCGCCCTGCTTCATGGTTGGTTGTTAACGGGCGGCAGCAGATACAATGTCACTCATGCTCATGCATGGACTAGAAAACAACTAATTATTAAGTAATTAGTGTTACGTACAGGCCGCCGACGACAGCAGCGGCAGAGACCGCGGAGACAGTCCCACCCTGGTAGCCATGGTACATGACGAGGCGGCTGCCGTACCAGACGCTGAAGGCCCAGATGGCGAAGGTGATGCCGTTGCTGCCAACGGCGATGCCCTTGGTGAGCCCTTGCTTGATCCCGAGCCGTGCCGACTCCTTGAGCGCCACCAAGAACTGTGCCATGGTGGCATGCTCCGCTGCGAAGGAGCACACGGTGCGCATGGATGAGATGGCCTGCTCGGCGATGGCGCCCGGGCGCGTGTACTGCTCCCTGATCTGGCGCGCGAGGCCCATAAGGATGCGGCCGTACATGAACCCTGGGACGACGAGGAGCAGGATCGAAGGCAGCGTCACCAGGGTGAGCTGCCACACTAGCGCGAAACAGGCGGCGTAGCTGCCGACGAAAGTGGCGGCGTTCATCACCAGGTTGGGCACCTTCTCGCTCAGCACGTCCTGCACCACCAGGCTGTCGTTGGAGACACTAGCGATCACATCCGCCGTCGACCCCACCTTGAGGTCGAAGTACTCCACGTCCTGCCGGAGCACTGCTGCCAAGTAGCGTGCACGCATCCGCGAAGCCTGCCGCTCCGCCGTCCGTGACCAGCAATACCCCTCTGCACACACATCACATTCACATGTATTGTATAGTCACTGATTGGCTCCGCCAGCATCCAAATAAAATGAAATATTCTCAGTCTCACACTCTCACTCTGTCACTCACCTAGGAACGCCATGACCCAGCTGCCCAGCGCCAAGAAGACAAGATTCCTCGCGTTCTGTTCATTACTCATCAAAGCTGCTACGGTTAAACAATGGGCACAGATGTGTAGAATCTGTTGATGCGTACCTCGTCCATCTTGGAGCTCAACTCCTCGAGGTGGTCCGGGCCGCTGCTGCCGAGGTCGTTGATGATGAAGCCGGTGATGATCAGCTTCACCGGTGTTGAGAAGCCATCTCTTATGGCGCCCACCAGGCCCAGCACCATCAGGGCCACGTCCATGGTGTCCGCGTGCATGAACACAGACATGACCGCCGCCTTCTTGGCACCTGCTGCGCCACCCATGTTGCGCGAACCTGCCGGCCCCTAGCTTGCTACCTAGTTTAGCTTGCTTGCTTTCTGTTGATCAAGCCCCAACAGAGTTAATTTACTCGATATTTAGTACATCAAGAGCCAGCCAAATTTGAAATTTGAAGCTTTGGTGAATGATTGCAAGAGCACATTAGTTAGTAGTTAGTACAAAGTAGGCAGTCCACCTAACGACTTGCCGTCCGGATATATATAGTCTTTCTATCCCAGCTAGTCTTGAAGACTTGCCGTCCGCATATAAACACTATGACTGAGGAGCTAGCCCTGAAGACTTGAGCTAAGCAAGAGGTCTTTTCTATTACTCTAGTAGCCGTTGAACTATTATTGGTGTTTCTATACTACGACTACGCACCGAGGAGTTGTGATCGCTGTGGGAGGCACTAGGTGACTCAGTTTTACTGTTTTTAATGTCATTCACCGATAGTAACTGCAGGGCCAGTGGTTCAGCTTGGATGCCATCTCGTAAGAAACTAGAAAGAAACCCTGATGCTTTCCTTGGCTCCATCCACAAGCGGCAGCCGGCCAACCTGCCGCTTTCCATCCATGCAATCCCGCATAATCCAACCAGATGATGATGCCTCAAATGCCACACGAGGTAGTGCCTGTCCAAGGCTATGTGATTTGGACTCCCAATCAAGATTCGCAGGCAGCGAGGCAAAACCACATTGCAACCATGGATTGGTGCAACAGCTAGAGGATCGGAGGAAGAATGTTGACTGTCATCTAGAGACTATTTGAGTATGATGTGCATATGTGGTCGATATAATGCATGGCTCACGTGCCTCCGGTCCCATGCAATCTCTGGCTGCGGCGTCCTTGTATATATGGCCGCTCATTATGGAAACATGCTTGGTTATCCGAGGACGCTAAAACTTTGATCTCGCGACACTATGCTTGGTCCTCTCGTGATCAAAGCTTAAATTGATGTCTTGATTATTGATGTTAATGATTTTGCAACCACCGATACATTTTCTGTTCTGGTCAAGTTAGCTTTTGTGTTGTTTGGATGTCATCAAGGCACCTTACTATTAACAGGAATTCATTCTCTCATGGGGATTCATTTGCATTATACTCTTTTATTAGTTTGTTTGCATCATATTCTTATTTGTACGATACAAGGGTTGCGATTACATACCATATTTTGTTTTGTTAATTGTACATGATAAGAAGGGCCAAGTGTGCCTTGTGCTGCATGAACTGAAAGCTGAAAACAGTGTTGTGCAGGCTGCTTTTTATCTGGAGTGTTAGCCTGTTAGGGGGTGTGTGATATTGTTGGTCTCTAGCAACTAGTTCTTCAGCAGGTGTGCCAATTTCCTCTTCCAGCTATTGCAGAATATTTCCTCTTCAGTAGGTCTCTAGCAACTGAAAGCTGAAAACAGTGGTGTGCAGACTTTCCAAGATTGCATCTATGTTGTCTGATCCATGGTTCTCTGTAGTACCAACAAGTATCTGGAGTTCTAGGCCCTTCTAGTGGTTGGTTTCTGTCAGTGTTGTATTGGACACAGCCTGGTTCAGGTGTTGCTCCAATGTGTACATAAGGTCTCTGTCTGACTGTGTTGGAAGAACCAGTACTCGCAGCTGCTGTAACTTTTGCATGCTAGTATGTGTCCATAATTCCTGTTTGTCTCTATCCACAAACATCATGTTTGATATCAGATTTGAGACCTCCAAGGAAACAACTCACGAGGAAATTCTCCTGCATAAAAGGAGGGTTATCTCTTTTAACCAAAGAAACACATATATTCCTGTATTCAGCCACCGAAGAGGTTTATTGTACTGTCTACTACAACAGGTTGTGCCCGGCTCCGGCGAGGGAGGGGCGATGACGGCGGCGCGCTTTCGGCTCGCTTCAGTGCTTGTAGTCGTTGCTAGGTGGTCTACGAATCTGGATGTAATTTTTATTATTTCTTGTGTTCGTTGTACTATCATGATTGGAGATGAATAGATCGAAAGTTTCTCGCAAAAAAGGATTAGTTGGATGATGATGGCGGATTGGGTCACCGGCCTGTGGAAGGTCGAACGGGAGGCTAGAGCACACTGTCGCCACGTCGGGCTTCAGTTGTTGGCTGTGCTTGGTTCATTGAGGGCCAAGTCACGTCTCGCGTGTGTCCTGCTGTAAACCACCATCCATGCATGTACCTGATCGATGCAAACTTGTCAGACACGAGCATTTTCGACAGATCGAAAATAAACTCCTCCTATACTTAGCCTGACATATGTGCCCCACATGTCAGTGGCCAATCTCTCTCTCCCTCCCTACCCTCTCTCTCGCCTGCACATAAGGCATCGATGGAGCTCCAAGCAATGCGACGTGTGTGGTTGGCTGCGCTGTTGGGTGGGTACCGGTGCGGGCGGTATGGTGGCGCAGGCGAAATGGGTGGGCGGCGGCATTACATGGTGCACATGTATATTATACTAGATGTTAATCGCTGGTGGGGAAAAAATGGACCCTCCATGCAGCTCCGCCCCTGTAAATTAAGCCCCAACAATGGCTCTTCGGATCTGAGCCGCTTCATGCAAGGTTGTCAGAATCATGATTCCGAATCGCATAGGAGCTCCGATGGTAGGATCACAAATCGTAGAATTTTAACTATCAGGACCGTGGAAACGTAGATTTTATGAACGAAAATCGTAGAATCAGATGGGTTAGTTTGAATCGTAGAGTCATCGGTACAACAGAATTGCGATTCTGACAACCTTGGTTCCATGGACTTTGCGTCGTTCGCTTTGAGCCGTAGGATGACTGACAAAGTGTTTTCAAAGATTGGACACTGACGGATTCCGTGACACCTACCCCCTTCGAGGTTGAAGTCCGAATCTTCTATCACTACAAAAATTCAAAGCCGAGACAATATGGTTTGACTGAAAAATCAGTATACAGCAGCAAAGGAATATCTAATCCAACGGTGATGTGCGTCTCAACCTCACGTCAAGCTACGGATCGGATTAGGTCAAACCCGGGTGTCCTGGTCCGCACGCGCAGGCGTGGAGACAGAGTAGACTCCTCTCCACACGGCACGGTCGCAATCCTCTAGACTGATTTTGCTCGTGCGTACGTGCCCTCCGAGTTCCAACCGGAGACCGGTAAGCACAGCACAGAGCGACCCTATAAAATCCCCACCCCCGACGTCCAACTCGATTCACCAAACAAACAAGAATCTCTTCCTTCGTTCGACGAGCAGCAGCAAGGAATCGTTCGTTGGTGCCAGACTGCCTGATCCAAGCATCCTTCCGTCAGTAGAGGATCCATGGCGATGGAGAGGTTCTTCACGGCGCTCGTCTTCTGCGAGGCGCCGCTGGACGGCTACGGCACGTCGGTGCTCACCGCCGGCACGGTCAAAAGGCTGGTCTCAGGTGGCGGCGACGCGACGAAGCCCGCGGTGGCTAACAAGCCGGACGCTGAGAAGGAGCAGCGTTTCTTCTCTGGCAAGCCGAAGGCGCAGCCGCGCGCTGGGTTTGAGCTCGCGTTCGACGGCCTCAATTGCTTTGACACCGTCGTCATGCACTAAGCAAGTCATTGTCACGTCGGTTTCTTGATTTTGATCCGTAATTCTGTATAGAACTTGGATCAGTTAGATGCTTGACACGTACGTGTGGGGCTGTGTTGTTTTGTTCATTCGATTGTACTGTCCGACTGGTGCATAAGCTTCAATAAAAATGAAAGGAATTTAAAGGAGATATCTACTAGTATCAGTTTATGGCTTCGATTCCAAGTTCATGTAGATCATTCAGTCAGTCTGCTGTTTGACTTATCTCTCACGACGTTGAATCTTTTTCCGGTCTGCTTTCCAGTGCATGTTAGTCTCTGCCTGAAAAGTAGTATAAGACGAAGAGAATGGCAGTGAGGAGAGAACAAAACTAGAGTCTCTGCATGTGTGCAGAATTGTTCTAGGTGTTCGATTTTACACGCCAAGCTTGCCATTTGGCAAAAGAATAGTCTGACCCAGCATTGCAATGTTGAACAGAAACAAAAGTATCTAAAAGCAGAGCAGCCGGCAAGTGATGTGCTGCAGTCTCGATCTTGCAGATAAGCATGAGTATGTGTAGGTCATTAGGACATCTCCATAAAAACGGATACACAAAATGTCCACGAAGATGTCTGAACATGTCCGTGGACAACGGATAGGGGACGGCCATCCAACCCTATGAACCAAATTTTCGTCCTTGTTCTTTTGTTCTATATATCCGAAGCACTTAAATATTTAAGATAATCTAGGTGATTACCCTGTGCGTTGTGACGGGTTTTTAAAGATTAATTCCAGATGAGTTGTGTATGTAGAAAATGATCTAAAACAAAAACTACTATTTTTCTTAATGTAGAACTATCTCATACTTGCATGTGAACAAAGAGTATGCATTCTTGCACTATGTGTGAACACAGAGTATGCATGTGGTTTGCATGGAGCTGTAAAATAGTGTTAGTGAATGTTGACATGACACACTTGGTGAGGTGAAAGGATACATGTTGAGAGAATTAGAATTAGTGGGGATCAACTATTTAAAAATAGTAGATTCCGTTCATAGGTGGTCTTTTCTACCATTTCATTAGCGCAAGGGTCTAAAACGCAAAAAAGTTCCCACCAGTCCACTCATCAAAGGCAAACTGCTATATAAAGCCAGATCGACCATTATAACCCACACAAATTCCCCACCGAGAAACCTCAAGCAAAGAAAAGAAGATAGGAGCAACGACGGAGCTATGTAGAAGCCTGAGGGGGGCGTGCTCCCCCTCCCCAACCTAAATGATTTCTTTTACCAGGTAGTAGTAATGGCCCATCAAGCCATCGTGCATGCCGTCCACCCCGTCTGGCGGCCTGCTTTTCCAGCCACTGATGACGTCCATGCCGCCTAGCGGCCCGCTCTTCCAGCCGCCGACGCCATCCATGACGTCTGGCGGCCCGCTCTTCCTGCCGTTGACGCAAGGGTACACACTGACGCCATCTGGCGGCCCACTCTTCCTACGGCCGATGCCGTCTGACAGTGGGCACAAGCCCATGCTGCCGCCGTCGTACCTCATCCTGGTTGCCTCGCTCTTAGTGGCCTGGTGGCAGGAGATTGATCCCGGCCCAACGCCGTGCCGGGCCTCTACGCGGTGTGGCGGGCGGCCACGCTTGCAGTTGTGATGCTCGCTAGAGCCCTGGTGTTGTGATCGGTTGATCGACGCACCGACTATGTTACCAGTAATCTTGTTACATGTCATTGGAAATTTGCCTGTGCGTTGCAATGGGACTTACTCCGCTACAGAGCAAACATATTGTCCATGAATGAAGATCATTTAATTTGCTAGCTCATGATATTTATCCAGATGGATGATGAACTTCCGCACGCATTTATTTAGTTGAAATATTGCGAAAATGTAATGAATTTTGTCTAGTTTAAATGAAAATCATCAGGTTTGCATGAAATTCGCCCGGTTTGTAAAAAATTGCATTGAAATGTATGCAGACATGGTTGGATGACCGGCTCCCGCATCAGTGTCGACGGACTGGTCCGGACCAGTCCACCGACAAATATAGTGTCCGTTTTAGGGGCTGGCGTTGGAGAGGCCCCAAGCTTCAATACAAATGAAAATAAACTATAATGACACACATTGGTCCTTCTTTTTTCCTTTGATGATAGGAAAGTGGTACCCTATCCACCACTACCCCTCTTCCACCACTTTCTGTCATTGCCGCTGCTGCCACATGTCATTGGAAAAGCTCATCGTTATATCCTAGTCCACTGCATCACCCTCCCACTATCGTGCCGCCACCCTGAGGTTACCAACACCGACCTCAACCCTCTCCATCGATCCATCACTCAGTCAGTGAATGCACACAATAATGTAATGGGTTGTTTCTTCTTGTGAGGGCTTGAAATCCCTTGGTTGAACATTTTACTTCCTCCATCCTGGTTTATTGAGCCCCATCATATTTTTGGTCAAATTTCGACCATCTTTATGACTAAAAAAATAGGATTTATATGCTACAAAAAGTATATCATTGAATTTGTATTCAAAAAAGGATTCACACCATGTAACTTTTGTGAAATATAGTTTATATTTTATTAGTTATTTTATGATATTTTGACCCTAAATACGAGGGTGGAGAATAACTCCAGACGGAGCGAGTACCTATTTGTTGAGTTTACCACCCTGAGGCCTTGAATTTTCCTTTTTATGAATTTGCAACTGAGCTAGATATTTTTTCTTACTATTTAAACATAGTTTGATCTATTAATATGCATGGCTTTAAAATATTGTGTGCATGGCCAGACATAATAATAAAACACTCAATGTACGACAAGGTTCAAAGATCTAATCAATGCATGAACACATGCATTCTTATTTGCAGAAAAGCACACATGCATTCAATAAATGAATGCACTAACACACATATGAAAAACAAACAAATAAATACTGCACCAACCTTTACTTGTGTGTATAATGTTTTCCTTATATATGAGAGTCTATATTCACATGAGTGTATAGCAGGGCCCAATAGTTCACCCGCACTTTCATATTTACTCATTCTTCTTTTTGACATGTTAGCAGAGATATATAAGTAGCAAGCACGGAAATAGAGAATAGAAGAGGACCAAAGAAGCACCGAATAGATGCACAAACACGTAGGATTTAGAGACATCAGGAGAAACGCAATCCATACTTTGTGAACTCAATATCCTTGAATATTAGCATCAGCTCCACGGAGTCTAGTAGACATGACTCCAAATACTAATGGGTGCTGGCCAACATTACCCAGTCGTGATAACTGGCACAAGTTTTGAATGACTGTTGAGCTTAAAAGTCATCAGCAAGGAGTTGATGACTACATGTTCGGCGCATGAATTGAGTGTGTGGTTGCCTTCCATGTGTGAATTGTGCAAGTATTTTAGGAAATTCAAACTTATGTTGTTGTAAAACAACCAAGTATTTTATTCGCAAAAAAAAACATTATCTTAAAATATTCGCAAAATAAAACAACCAAGTATTTTATAATTTTAAGAAACGAAGATGAATAAGAGATATTATGAAAAACAATGGAGCTTTGTAAATTTCTAGAAGGCCATGAAATTCAGAAGACATTGGAGAGCCAATAAGTTTTATATTTTTTTATTTAGTTTCAATATTTTCAAAGAACTATTTTATAAAACATTGGAGAGCCAATAAGTTTTATACATTTTTATTTAGCTTCGATATTTCCAAAGAACTATCTTATAAAACATTGGAAAGGACCATGATGCCGTTGTGATCCAGCATTCTGGCCCCACACAGTTCGACGACGCCTCCCACCGCTCGGTGGCTCCGTGTGTTGGACAATGTCCTTTTTTTTTGAGAAAAATATATGAAGAACTACGGAAAGGGGAGGGAGCCGAATTCTGGATGAGATTGCCTCATCCGCATGTTACGTACACCTAAAGCAGTACACGCACGGCCACATGATCTCTGCAGTACCAATTTTTGCACTCGGCAAAATCTTGGCTTTCTCGACCCACTCTGATGGAAAGGATACGGTATGGTGTTGGTCGCAGCAAGCCACCTCTCCCACTCAGTAAACGATCAAACCCGTCACTCTCTCTCGTGTCGTTCCTTCTTCCCGCGTCCCCCGGCCATCGGCGTCCGTCCGCATCAGGGTTCCTTCACCCCGCTTGCCTCTCCCTCCAAGCTCCCGTACATGTATATATACTCTATATCAATCGGGCGTGGCTAGACTTCAGTCAGCTGAATTTTTTTTTTGGGGTCAGTCGATTTTGTGAACCGTTGGATGCAAAATCAACGGCCCACGGTCTTTCTTCAACCTCTGGGCGCATCTCCTTCCTTGAGCCGTCAGCCACCACCGGCCTAACCAATGGCTCCCGCTGCCCCGCCCTCCCCGGAACCACCCCCACCGCCGGTCTTCCGCCGCCCCGGTAATTCCTCTAGCCCCCCCTCCCCCACACCGAGCTTTTTCTCCGGCGAAGCCCCACACCATCGCCCCACCACCGCCCCCACCACCGCTGTCCACCACCGCCCCCACCCTGAACCCTAAGATAGATACTGGGGTGATGACGGCGAGCCCCTTCCTTCTCTCCGGCGAGGCCCTTCCTTCTCCTTCCTTCATTCAAAAATCGACTGACCCCGAATTTGAAAATCAGCTGACTGATGTGTAGCTAAACTGATATCAATCAGCATGTCAGGGAAGTAGAACATACAAACCAGAGCTCACAAACAGTCAAGACAGAGAAAGTGAGAAACAGAGAAGGCAGAGCAAACTTGCATGGAAATCAGGTTGAGGCAGCTCGCCTGTCGATCATGGACAAGATCCTGGCTTTCCAGATCCTCAGCTCGTCGCCGGCAGAGATCGCTGGGGCCGGCTGCGCCACGTGCTTGTCGTGGCGGAGCCGCGCTAGCAACCAGGCAACGGAGAGGAAACAGAAGGACGAGAAGGTGAGCAGGGCACGCGGCCAGAGAGCAGGCGGGAGGTCAGGCCGGCCCGGTTCACGCCCGAGTACGACGGCCTCAACTGCTTCGAGTCCATAATTTACATCTGAGCAGCTCGCCGGCTGTCTCCTTGGAGTTTTTCTTTCTCTTTTTACAGTTGTCCATCTGTTCCTTTTTGGTGCTTATTCACCAAGAGACTTGCGGTTTGTACAGAGCAAGTGAATGAATGAAGTGGCCGTAATTCTTTCACCAAGAATTGCCGGGTTCTAAACAAAAACTTGCTTGTTGGTAGGCTCGAGTGCTAAACAACAGAGTCAAAGACAGACGGACACGTTAGCGTTCTTGTAGATAGTCATGCGTATGTCTCACCCAGCGCGTGTATATCGTCATCCCCCAGCAGCACGTACGGCGTCGATACCTCGCCTTTCGCCAGTAGTACTTGGTCCGTCCGTGGACTGGAGCAGGCCAAGGTCAGCAGCAGCAACGACTACACAACTTCTTCGACGGCCAGCCAACGCGTATATTCTTCCTCTGAGAGCATCTACGTTCATACATGGCAAATCTGGCAGCCTAATTAAACGTCCGCACGGACGGCCCCTCATATTGGCTGCCGGACAACCACACTCATCAAATACAAACCCTCAAATCCATATAAATTGATGCACGTCCATATCACATGTAAATAAACATTTGTTGGTAGCGAAAATAAATAGTTCAAACATAAAATTTATTTGAAGTGCAAAATTCAAGCATTAGCTCTTTGGTTTTCATTGCCGGTCAACATATGCTCCATAAGATCACTGGGTAGATGCGCACCTGATGATCTCGAAGATTCTTTTGCAACTGAAGAAAATTGATAAGTTGATCTGCATCTTGTTGTTCCGGTATGTGGTCCTTGTAGAGTAGTCGTGCTCCAGATACCCTATCCTGGTGCATAACTCTTCTCCCATTGATCAAGCCCTTGAAGTTCAGAATGTGCTCGATCTCCCGGTCCATTTCCTGTTGGATGCTGATGATCATCATAATCTCGACCTCCTCATCCGAATCCGACTAATCGAAGAACTCCTTTCATCAAGCTCTATGGGTCCATACTCATTGTTCAATGAACCATCTGAATCCATCATTTTACCTACAAAACAATCAAAAAAAGGGGTCGAGCATTCTGTTGAACCCTTGGAGGTGCAGTCCGAGAGTAGTCGGAGCGTACCACGGCGGCGTCCGGGCCGGCGACGTGTTCGTGCGGGCGAGAATGGAGGGGATGAGTGTTTTGGTGGAGTTGCTAGTGCTACGGGCTCAGTACGGTGGCAGAGCAAGGATAGCGGCGGACCCAGGGCGGGTCGGCGCGGACGAGGGAGAAGGGAGGAGAGGGGACGAATCGGCAAGGTCAAAGTGGCATTTGGTGCAATTTTAGGTGGGGTCGACCTGTCTGGTCCAATGTGGCGGACGTGCCCGGGCGCACCATATCCGCCCCGGATTGGGCTGGATATGAGGTGTGCCGGTCAGCCCGGGCGTTTGTGGCCAGTATGAGGCGTCCATCTGGGCCGGGTTTTTTGAACAGTCACTGACTGAGCCGTCTATCCGGGCATGGGGGTTGTGGGGAGGGGGGAGGGGGGGGGGGGGGGGTTGGGTGTCCAACTGTAGATGCTCTGAGCCGCTTCCATCCACTTTTCGTGAGGAGGGATTTTACTGTGCAATTTACTTGTCATGTACGCTACTACTAGTACTGGATCATCTCAGACGTCCATGGCATGGGCATTCTAGGAAATCCATGATAGTTATTTAATTTTTATTTGTATTTTCGGAAGGGCAATTTAGTGGATACATTATTTTTCACTCGGATGATGAACTTTGAAATATTTAATACAGTACTAAAATGTTTGCATATCACTCGATGCAGAGGCATGTCTTTTCGAGAAAAAAACTGACACAATCCTCTCTCTTGGGGTTTTCGCATTAGCACAATTAAACTGGCCATGGCCACAAGCTCAGTTTCGCTTCATAGGTAAGCCGACTAGAGAAGGGTCAATCAGCCCAGACGTGCTAACCAACTAGCTCTATACTCTTGGCGACTTCGTCTTAGAAAGCAATCAAGCCAGTTTTGTAATATGCATTACGCCGAAAATTACTCGGCGGGTACCACCCAGGCTAATAATGTGTTTCACGCCTCTATCAGCGGCTTGATAACAAAAAGGCAGACTGCCAAAAACTACTGTCTTCGGATAGAAAAAGGCACTCATGAGAGACAAAGCTATTCGAGGTGCCATGGTGAAAACATTAATGTATCCAGTGGCCGGGCAGACGTGCTTGATGAAACCACAAAACTTGTCCTCCTAGCTTAAGGTTGACTAGAAGTTGTCCAGAAATTTCCCGATACCTTCCATTTCCATGAGTAATTCATCACAACCAAACTTACAGTATAGTATGGCAGTATGTTACATTGCCTGTTTGGGTGGGAAGGTAAAACACTAGGTATTGGCATGCGAGAAGGAGGAAGAGATATATAGAAGTTTACGGTACGCACATCTACCATCATAAAGGTAGCTCGACAACGTAGGTGAGAAAAATTCTGAAATTTCAGTCATTACCGTAGATACCGAATTGATTGTCCTCGAGTCAAAATATTTCAGTTATAACTTTAGTAGACACAAATTCAAACAATTTCAAATACTTATATAATTTCAAAATAAAGAGACTTATTTTTTGTTCTAGACTCTTCCATACTTCAATTATCTAACTTTTCACTACTAAAAGGATTGTTTTTCTTTCCGTCATCAAGTACTTTGGTTATCTGAACTCTCATGCACAAGGCATTCATAGCTAGCTTTATTAAAACTCAAATAATGCTTACATCTTCTGCTATAAATTTAGCAATGAAATCTGGAGGTGCATCCACCCATAAAGA
This sequence comes from Elymus sibiricus, assembly GCA_039707655.1. Lineage (NCBI taxonomy): Eukaryota > Viridiplantae > Streptophyta > Magnoliopsida > Poales > Poaceae > Elymus > Elymus sibiricus. The sequence goes on from CM077676.1 coordinate 68,109,416, forward strand.
AGGAGTGTTCGCACACCCCCGTTCAGCTAGCTCATGAGGAAATACATTTGACTCTCTATTACAATGCTCAAGAGTAATCCTCCCGACTTCTCTCAATAACTCTACGCAATCATCCAAAACTGGAGCTGCCACCATAGAATGTCCTATATTGATCCTTAGAGCATCCACCACAATAATGTTATACAGACACACCAAGACATTGTTACATCCTAAGCTCTGAGTAAGTTTTAGTCCTTCGTGAAGTGTCGCGGTTTCCACAGAAACAACGTCTGCCACATGCTCGAGGCGAGATGTGGACGCCGGAATAAAATTCCCTCGGTGATCTCTAACAGTAGCTCCGCATGAACCCGAGTAATATTCGTCACTGAAGGATGCATCAACGTTTAACACCTGCTGATCTGCTAAGGCTGCACGCCATTTAGTCAGTCTCGGAGTTGTACTTGCCCACTGCACGTATGAAATTCAGAGCCGAACCGTGGATTACTGGTGCCATGTGCACTCATCCCACTGTCCAAAATAGCCAATTAAAACTGTGGACATCATGAAAATCCATGCCCGCTTGCTCTTTTGGCACACACATTTTCTACCATGCAAACCAGTACATCCTTCGTTACTCTTCCTCGTCACATATTTTCTTTGGGAATTTGAACACACTCATCATATATGAGGGACTAGTGAAGTAGTGAACTTCAACTGGGCATTCACAGATGAGTTTTGACTTGATGAGCAAACTAAATTGATGTTTTTGAAGCATGCATGGTTAGAAGTGTAAATTAAGCTATCGAAACACCACATACTCCTCCTTCATGTTTATTTTCACGGGCAAACTACACTGATGAAGGCTCAAGGCTTGCAAGAAACCTCACGTGCCAACCGTGCAAGCTTGTACTACTACTAGCTGTTTGTTCGTGGCGCAGACACTGCAGCGATCTCTTATGGTGGCCAAGGACGAGTGTTGACTGTTGAGCTAGCCACCATTTCTTTTATTGGGCTAGGCCCGCTTCATCTTGTAGCCCATGCAGCTTCTGTGTGTGTGTGAGAGTCAGGGTTGTCACTTCCTAACTGAAGACAATGGAGCTAGCTTTGCAAGTCGCACCTCACTGCTCTGTGTGCAACAGGTTGGGCCTCCGCCAACAATGCCTTCACGGCTCTGCCTGCGGCTTGACAACAACAAGATAAATGGCCAGCGGCTACTCCACCTATATGAAAAAGGCACCCATGAGTCTATTTGAGGTGCCACAACAGAAGGATTCATGGATCCCGTGGCCAAGCAGGCGTGCTTGATGAAACCACCCTGCTGATTCTCGTAGCTTGAGCTTGGCTTGATGTTGTCGAAATTATTCCCAATACCTACCATTTCCATGAGTATTTTTCAAGCAAGGCATACAAAGACAAAACGCACGGTAATGGATCACATGGTTAGCAGCACAGGAGGAGGAGGAAGATATATATGGGCGCCTTCCATCATATATATGGTGCTACAAACTTGCTTATTATTAAAAATCAGGTGCCTGTCATGTGGGGAGTTAGTGAGAGTGAGGACCACTGTTTCTTTACGGGAACTTCTGACCGGCCGTCTCTGACTTGCCACGCGGCAGATTTGAGTAGTTTTAACATGCTCCCTCTTACCCCCCTCATTTCACATGAGAGGTAAGAGTATATAATAAATTGGAGCCGTTGATCTCATTAATTAGTGGTCTGATGAACTCTTACCTTCTTACCTCCCATGCAAAAAAGAAGAGGTAAGAGGGGGCATGTTAAAATTTGCCGGCAGATTTACCATGTCAAAACGAGCTCAAAAAATAGCTAAGTGTTTTTTGCCACTGTCATAAATTCGGTGCGGTGCAAAACGCCACGAATCGTGAAGTGGTGTTTTTTCGCTAACGTGACACGAATGTGGTGCTTCTGTGCATTTTACTCGCCACAACCCATCTACTCCTTTTTGTTTTGTTGAAACGATCTTGACTGGCCCCGGCGACAGCTAGTGAGCCCCGTCCAGTCAGTGCGCGGCGCTTCCGGGACCGCGCCGTGCCGGGTCGGGTTGCTCCAGACTACCTCTCCGACGGGAAAATATCAGGTGCTGCCACACAATATGTGATATGGTGATACGAGCTTCTAGGCCCTTGGATATCCGACCCAACAACATCTGAGGGGCTGTTGTACTTGTGCGCAATTCACATACTCCTTGAGGGCTTTTTTACAAATAGTTTCAGATCTCATAGGAGCAGTTGGATCAGGAGCTCGTATCACCGTGTCACCTAAGGTGCGGGAGCCCCTGATATTCTCCCCCACTCCGACCCCATAAACAATCGACCGAGTCTCGTCTCATGTCGCCGTCGGAGTAGGCGCCCCACGTTGCCGTGTCCGTCAACTCCATGGCCGCGTCCCCTTTCATTTCCCGTTTATATATACCGAAACACGAGAGCATCAGCAGCCCACAACCAAATTGAATCCAGTCAGACCAAGAAACCGATCAAGAAGAATCGCTAGCAACTGACACGAACCTTCCACTTGAGATTGAGGCGGCGTTGTTGGTTGTGACCATGGACAAGATCCTTGCTTTCTCCATCATGAGCTTGTTACCGGCGGACATCGCGGGCGCCGGGCATTCCACGCGCCTGTCCTGGCGGAGCGGCGACAGGAAGCAGCAGCAGGCCAAGAAGGAGACAGTTAAGCATGACTGCATGAGCAGGAGGTTGAGCGGACTCCGCGGTCGGAGATGGAGCGGGAGGCATGGTCGGCACGGCCCGCTCCAGAGTTCGACGGCCTTAACTGCTTCGAATGGATAGTCCCCTTCTGAGAGGCTGGCCGGCCGTCAACAGGGTTTTCTCACTTGTCCGTCTGTTCTTTGGTTGCTAGCAACAAACACTTGTACTTTGCACAGAGCAAGTAGATGATTTTTCGACGAGGAGAGAAAGTGAGTCAATTAACAATCATGTGTCTGTTGATTTATTTCATGCCTGATGGTGATGTTTATGATGTGGATCAAGCCATGAGTAAATTAACGATCATGTGTTTGACTAATTTTGTTATGCCTGATAGTGATGTTCATGACACTACTAGAAAAACGGCTATAGCTAATATGGACATTAATGGCGCACCATGTATGTTTCTCCTGGGCACACCTCCCTCCCCAGACTTACCAGTGGCGCACCTGGGTGTGGTGCGCCATTACTAGTTAAAACTAGTAACAATTTTTTTTTCAATTATTTTTTTCAAAACTAGTAATGGCGCACCGGGGTGTGGTGCGCCATTACTAGTTTTAATCATGGTTTTAAATAGCGCGCTATAGCTCCGCTATAGCGTTTAAAAGAGGTCTTGCGCTAAGCGACTTTGGTTCAAACGCATGAACAAACATTTTAAATAGCGCGCTATAGCACCGCTATAGCACGCTATAGCGTTTCGAAGAGGTCCGCCGCTAAGAGGCTTAGCGCGCTATTTAAAACTATGGTTTTAACTAGTAATGGCGCACCACACCCCGGTGCGCCATTACTAACAATTTTTTTTTCAATTTTTTTTTCCAAAACTAGTAATGGCGCACTAACTAGTAATGGCGCACCACACCCCGGTGCGCCATTACTAACAATTTTTTTTTAATTTTTTTTTCAAAACTAGTAATGGCGTACCCGCACCAGGTGCGCCATTAGTAACCCTGGTTACCAATGACGCATTCTTAGGAGGTGCGCCATTACCAGCCTGAGAGCAGCTAGATATTTTTGACAGCCACCTACCACACTCACTTTCCCCACTTCATTCTCTCCACCTCTACCAAGCTTGGTCTCGGCTGCCTCCTCCTCCTCACCTCATTTGCACCATAGATTCACCCAAATTAAGTGGTTAAATTTCCTTTTTTTGATAGGTAAGTAAGGGAAAAGCTTTCTTTATGTTCTAGATCTACTTTTTTCTCCCTCCAACGTACACACTTTTTATGGCCTAGATCTACACTTTTCTCATTGAGCTAGATCTACGTATGTTTGTGGTGTTGCATATGTTTGTGTTTGCAGGTACCGGTATTTGAAATGCGATAGTTGCCAATATTTTGCCGGAATGTTGATTCATTTCCGTTTCGGCGAGAATTTGGCACTATGCATTCTTTTTGGTCCTATTTTTAGGCAAAGTCATGCCAATTTTTTTTTTGGTTCTAAAATATCGTTTTGCTCTACCCCGCAGGCGACCATGGTCCGCACAATGACCGAAGGCATCGTGAATAGGTTTTTGAGCTCCGCGAAGGCCGAGATGCTTCAAAAGAACGAGACGGAGATAAGATGTCCGTGTCGAAGATTCAAGCTGAAGAGCCTTATGGACCCGGATTCCAGACAGGTGCGGGACCACCTGCTCGTGCGTGGTTTCATGGATGGCTATCGGTGGCAAGGTGATGAAGATGATTATGAAGTCGTCCATGGGGGCCGGGCAAGAAATAAGGAAGGGCAGCAAGACAATAGCGGCGTGGGCGGCCGGCGAGAAGACGAAGAATCTCCAGGACATGATCACGAAGTAGATGCAGGACACAGTCATCATGTAGAAGATGCCGGACATGATGATGAGGAAGATCAAGACGAAGGGCATGATCATGAAGATGAAGATGCCGGAGCAGACGACGATGGACCATCGATGGGCTGGGTGCAGGACCCTCATATTCAAGAGCTGCTTCTCAAGCAGACGGGTAACGCAAGAGCTGCCGCCCGAGAGAAAGCCAAGCTGGATCAACTGGAGATAGATGCGGTTACTCCATTGTATGAAGGATGCAGGCCCGAGGATACCCGCCTGAAAGTAACGCTCATGGCTCTGGAGATGAAGGTAAAACACAAAATGACCGACGCATGCTTCGACGAGAACATGTCATTCTGGCACGAACGTCTTCCCAAGGGGAACAAGTGCCCGACCAGTTTCGAGGAGGCGAAGAAAATCGTGTGTCCTCTGGATTTACCGCACGTGAAATACCATGTGTGCATGAACGATTGCATCATTTATCGGGACGAGCACGCGGAGTCTACCATATGTCCGGTGTGCGGCGTCACTCGATACAAGAAGAGGAAGAAAGCTCCTCGAAAAGTGGTGTGGTACTTTCCGATCACTCCTCGTCTGCAGCGGTATTTCGCGGACCCTAAGCTAGCAGAGCTCCTGCGTTGGCACGCGGATAGGAAGGAGAAGAAGCGAGAAGATGACGGAAATGATCCGGAGATAAATAAAAAAGACAAGATGCTGAGTCACCCTAAGGATGCGAGCCAGTGGCAAGCGTTGAACTTCGAACACCCAGAATTTGGGGACGATCCAAGGAACATCATGCTGGGCGCGAGCACCGATGGAGTCAATCCGTTTGGCAGCCAGAGAAGCACACATAGCACCTGGCCTGTGTTTGTGTGGATGTACAACCTTCCCCCCTGGATGTGCATGAAGAGGAAGTACATTCACATGAGTATGCTAATTGAAGGGCCGAAACAACCAGGGAACGACATCAATCTGTATCTGGGGCTGCTGAAAGAGGAGCTAGACACGCTGTGGAAAACGCCAGCCAATATGTGGGACGCCGCAGCGAAAGAATATTTCCCTATGAGAGCCGCACTGCTCACGACGGTGCACGACTATCTCGGTTACGGATATGCCGCGGGGCAGGTGGTCCACGGATTTTGTGCATGCGTCAGGTGCATGGATGACACAACGTATCGCCAGCTAGATAGAGATCCCGGGTCTTCGAAAACCGTGTTCATGGGACATCGAAGGTGGCTTCGCGACGATGACGCATGGAGAAAACGCAAGGATCTGTTCGATGGTGAAACCGAACCCCGAAGACCCCCACGTACGAGGAGCGGCGAGGAAATAGACGAGCTGTTGAAAAATTGGAAAGAGTGCCCACCGCCGGGAAAGAAGCGAAAGGCGCCAGAGCCGCTGCTGAAGGTATGGAAAACGAGGTCTGTTTTCTGGGACTTGCCGTACTGGAAGATCCTCCGTGTGCCTTACAGCCTTGATGTCATGCATATCACGAAAAACGTGTGCGAGAGTCTGCTTGGTACCCTGCTCAACATGCCAGAGAGGACCAAAGATGGGCCGAAAGCAAGGGCAGACTTGCAATCAATGGGCATCAGGGAGGAGCTTCACGCAAAACGCCCTAATGATGATAATGATGATGATGATGATGATGATGAGGCGAAGGACAAGGAAAGTCGTCGCAAAGGCAAAAAGGCCAAGAAGATCGAATATGACTGCCCTCCCGCGTGCTTCACTCTAAGTCAGAAGGAGATCAAGCAGTTTTTCACCTGCCTCGTAGGAGTAAAACTTCCTTACGGTTACGCGGGGAAGATAAGCAGATACCTAGACTCAGCGAAGCAGAAGTTCAGCGGGATGAAGTCTCACGACTGTCATGTGCTGATGACGCAGATACTTCCAGTTGCAATCCGTGGGATCATGGACGCGCACGTCCGTGAAACGCTATTTGGCCTATGCAACTTTTTCGACGTCATCTCTCGGAAGTCGGTTGGCATGAGGCAACTCAGAAGGCTACAGGAAGAGATCGTGGTGATACTATGCGAGCTTGAGATGTACTTCCCGCCCGCATTCTTCGACGTTATGGTGCATCTGCTGGTCCATATCGTGGAGGATATCATTCAACTGGGGCCGATGTTCCTGCACAGCATGATGCCGTTCGAAAGGATGAATGGTGTCATCAAAGGATACGTTCGCAACAGGGCACGTCCAGATGGAAGCATAGCCAAGGGCTTTCTGACCGAAGAGTGCATCTCCTTCTGCACGAATTATCTAGGCATCGAGAATCCCGTTGGTCTGCCCGTCAACAGGCACCTCGGCAGGCTCGCTGGATGGGGTCACCGTGAGGGTCGCCGCGAAATGCATGTCGACTTCAAGGGTCGACTCGCCGACTTTGAAAGAGCAAACCTAGTCGCGCTACAACACATAGACGTGGTCGATCCTTGGGTGGTAGAGCACAAAACCTTTATTGAGAAGACGTACAATGGCCGAGGCCAACAGAGGACGGACGGAGATATAATCAAAGAGCACAACTCATGTTTCACGCGTTGGTTCAAGGACAAGCTTCTGTCGTACCCTTTACATGAGGATTCTTCCGCGGAAGAAAAACTCATATTCGCCTTGTCACAGGGCGCCGAGCACAACCTGATGACCTATCAGGCGTACGATATCAACGGCTACACATTCTACACCGAGGAAAAGGACATGAAGAGCGATTATCAGAACTCCGGGGTAACGATGGAATCCTACACCGGTAACGACAAGGACAGATACTACGGAAGGATCGAGGAGATCTGGGAGCTGAGCTACGCTGGAGAGAAGGTCCCGATGTTCCGTGTCAGATGGGCCAAGAGCATCCTAAAAGAAGACCGGTATTTCACCACCATGGTTATACCCGAAGCCAAATCCAAGACCGCGGGCGCAAACGTCACCGCGAAAAATGAGCCATGGGTACTGGCTTGCCAAGTGGACCAATGCTTCTTCATTACCGACCCGTCAAAGCCCAGTCGTGTTGTCGTGAGGAGAGGCAAAAGGAACATCATCGGAATGGATGGAGTCGCCAATGAGCAAGACTTCGACAAGTACGGCGACCCGAAGATGGAAGATGACGACGACGATGAAGTACCATACACCACAAGAAGAAGCAGGACCACCCTACCTAAAGGACGTCCGTTCAAGAGAAGAATTCAAGGGGTTCCGGGGCTAAATTATTCAACCGCGAGAAAGAAGGGCAAGAAGATTGTGAAAAGAAAGCTAAGATCGAATCACGACACGTGTCGGCCGCGTGTGTGTGTGAGTGGCAAGCTCAATCTTTGATGACTGTTATTTCATGTCACTTGATTTCAACCATGTCATCTAATTCTAAATCTTTGCACAATGGTTTTATCACTCCATTTGCATTTTCCTTTTCTTTTATCTCAAATCTTAAATTATTACATGCAACTAAAAATTCAAAAAAATAAAAAAAAGTTAGTAATGGCGCACCAGGAGAAGGTGCGCCATTGCTATCACGGTTTTTATGGCGCACCCCTAAAAGGTGCGCCATTGATATTCCAATTTTTATGGCGCACCCCTAAAAGGTGCGCCATTGCTATCCTTTTTTATGGCGCACCCCTCCGAGGTGCGCCATTGCTAACCCTCCCCCCACTACACAGCTTTCCCTCTCCCCTGCCTCGTCTCCCACCCCGATCCCTTTCTTCCCCTGCCAGAGACGACGCAGCATCGCCGCCGCACGCCGCCCGACCCCGCGCCCGTCTCCGTCCACCCGTCGACCTGCCCCCCGCCCCTCTCCCTCCACCGGCCGGCTCTCACACCCCTGCCGACACGCCGCCTCCCCTCTTCGGCCTCCTCAAGCAGGTACCTGCTCCGACCCCTCCCTCCCTCGCCTCCGTTAGTGCCTCCGAACCCTAACGGCCGCCGCGCGTGCGCAGTGCCTGCTCCACTACGCCGCCACCCCGACGCCCTCTGCTACATCCACCACGCCGCAGCCGCCCCCTCCGGTTCCTCCTCTCGCAGGTGCGTATCTCTCTCTCCCCCCCCGGCCCCCTCCCTCCCCTCCTCCATGTGGAACAGATTAAGCGATTAGGTTACATCAAGATGCATGAAACAAAGTTCAGTATGAATGATGTAGTAAAATGTGCAAATCTTGCAGTTGCAGGCCAAAACTCTACCGTCTGCAGCTGCCCTTTTGGTTCCATTCACCGAAGTTTGTGATGTTCTACACAAATGTTGACCTTAGTCACTCATGCACACAAACAGAGACACGGCGAAATCACTGATCCCAATGGTTGATTAATTTCCTGGTAGAGTTGACTGCAGCAGATGATTGACCAAGTTAACCGCTATAGTAATTGATTAATTTACTCCTACTAGTAGGCCAGTACAGTTTTGGTGCTATACAAAGAAAAATTAAGAACTCTAGCACTCCAAATTGAGCTAGCACACTAAAGAAATATGGTTGTACAAATCAACTAGAATGGCTGGACATTCTACTGACAATAATTGAGAAAGATAGATAGATATACCAAATACTACTGCTGACACAGTGATCCTTTAGTTTAATTAGTCTGCAGATAAGAACAGTGCTACTACTATTGCTGTAGGTTTTGTTCTAGTGTTTTTTGGCTATCATGTGATATACAAGAATCTCATGCTATGTCTGGTGGCCATGGCAATTTTTCTGGTGGTATAATACTGTGATGACACATTGCTCCAGTTGACCTACTCCATTCGTTTATGATGTTGGAGTATCAATGCAAAACCTTTTTATGAATCTGTGCAGGGATTTGTGCCCGTTATTGCCGAAATGTTGATTCATTTCCGTTTCGGCGAAAAACGGGCACTCCTAGATCAAGAAATTAGCAAAGGTCATGCCGAATTTTTCCTAGAATTTATGTCAATGAAATTACCCCTGTCATGCTCTATTAATAGTTTTAGGACACTATTCTTTCTTGTCATGACACTTATTTTGAGTGTACTTCAGATATCTTGGAATGTTGTTCCGAGGATAGATACAAATTAAAGTAAAACAAGAGGTTCTTTTTTTGTGAAGTCAAATTAAAATAAGAATGTTTTTTTAGAAAGAAAATACCCGAGCATTATCAGTTCCCAACAAAGCAGGAGCAATGTGCTTAAGATCACCATGGCACTAATTATTAGCCATTTTTTCCTATTTAGAGCGAACATGGCCAACAACGATGAGGCCGGCGGTTCGGGCAAGCCATTCTGGGAGCTGTCCCAGGAGATGGAGGAAGAACCTCACCGCTATGAGGACGCCGCGGAAGACACCGATCCTGCTTACACAACCCCTAGTGGCGTCGGGGATGACACCACTGATGGTGCCGCCGGGGATGCCACCACTGATGATGGCAGCGAACGCACAGATGGCAGCCAACCGAAGAGGCAACGGAAGGACCGGAGCCCGAACGTGCTCGGCACCGTCAAGGAGGAATTTACTGAAGTGTCCTCCAGTGGGCATCCAACGGCGCCCAAAGAATTAGTCGGTGGGTACGCGGGACAACTCGGGTGCATTTTCCGGAGCACCGTCTCGATTAACACCGAGAACCTAAGGCATCGTGACCGAGGGAATTTGCGCAACCTCCTCTTCACGAAGCTGCACGAACGATACAAGTTCCCCGGTGACTTCGCAAACACACGCCTCTCAGGGAATAAAGTGAACAGTGCCGCCCTCACGAAGATGAGCACAACCCTGGCTACTTGGAGAGCCGCGGTGAAGAGAATGATTCTAAGAGGTGATAGTTATGAGAAGATCAAGGAGAAAAATCCTTCGATCAGCGAAGCTGACTACCTGGAGTTCAAGATCAAGTGCGAGAGCAACGCATCCACGGAATCAAGTCAGTGGGGGAAAGATATGCGGGACTTGAACTTAGGGGTCCACAAACTCGGTCCCGGCGGTTACAGAGTGGCGGAACCTAAATGGGACAAGGAGGACGCGGAGCGTGCCGCGCAAGGCCTACCGCCCCTCTTCGATAAATACCATGAAAAGCAGACCAGGAACTATGTCAGGGCCCGGTACAAGGTGGACCCGGTAACAAAGGAGCTTACCACGGATCCGAAGGTGAAGGATCTTGAGCGTGTTCTGGTAAGGAATACACCCCCGCGTAATTAGCTCCATATGGTTGCATTCTAATTAATGAAGCCAATTTCTAAATGGTTCACGTTCCTTCCGCAGGAAACTGAAAGCAGTAGCGCGGGGTCTCAGAGCTCCCCGTCTGCCCCTTGGGACACCACTTTAAATAGGGCGTTGAACGTAATGAAACACAAGGATAAGTTCAGTAAGCCGTCGTCAGCTGGTCGTGTGGCCGGTGAAGGCTTGTCCACGAAATGGTCGGAATACTATAAGGCTGGGCGAAAGGAGAGAAAGACCAGCTCGGAAAGCCAGGAGCGCGAGGTTAAAGAACTCAAGGCACAAGTGGCGCGGATTCCGGAGATAGTCCAAGAGCAAGTGCGAGACCAACTGGGAGCGACGATCACCGCCATTATGCCTACCTTGCTTGAGGGGCTGCGGGGGTGGATTGCGGGCGGCCAACAGGGGCCGCCCCCGATTCCCAGCTTCACGGGCAGCAACTCGCACAACGCGCCGGCATTGGTGTCTCCGGCGGAGGCGGCATTGGTGTCTCCGGCGACGGCGCTGGTATTGGAGCTTAATGCACCCGGGTGTGGGAAGAATACGCCGGCTGGCACCTCGGCAGCAAGCGGCCCCTCCGTCACTTGCACGCCCGCCGTTGGCGGTGCCTCGACATTAGCTGAGCTCGACGCCATCACGGTAACTAAGCCTCGACCGATGACTTCATCTCCTTGCCTTTGACTGGGCATCCCTGACGCCCTACATGTTTTCGCAGGGCGCCGCCAACGTTCCATGCACTCTCCTGCACTTCGTGGATGGCGAGTTGATCGATGTCGCCAAGGCCAAAATCGTTGAACCGGACAACCGCGTGTTCCACGGTAATCCGATGCCACCCACCGTGTATAGGGTTCAACTGGTTCGGGTGCTGCGGGGCTGCGACGACTTGTTACCTCCGTATCGACCCCCTGGGGCCGACGAAGATGATGTGATGACCCTCAGCGCCTGCTTAAACTGGTCCATGCTTTGGCCGAAGAGCCAGATTCGTTTGGGGGCGGGGGACACCACCCCACAGACAACACCGCCAGTCGTGCCGGCGCCAAGCCATGGCAAGACCGCCACAACGCTACCGCCGTCAACTGATCCGGACATGCATATGGCACAGGATCCGGACGACGACGACGGTACATTTTCCAACGTCGATAAGTACATCAACGAACATGGGTACGGTGACGAATTCTTGGGGCCTCCTTCTCAAGAACCCAACCCTGCAAAAGACGATCGCGATCTAGCTGGTACCGCGGAGAAACCCAATTGCAACAGGCGTCGTCTGTTCAGTTCTCAGGAGACGCCTCCAGATGCCGCCTTCACCTTGACTCAAACAGCCGAGGTGCGAAATATTATCAGCCCCAACACACTCAAGAAGGTGGTCTCTGAGCAGAACTCGATCCCATTACAGCACAAGAAGCAGAAGGCACGGAAAATAAAAAATAACAAGGGTGCGAGCCAGCCGGCACCGAGTACGATCCGTGCTCAGGACGGGCCACCAATACCTAAGGATATCTCGAGGAGGGTGCATGTGGCGGGTAGACCGATGCTACCGACTAATCTGCTCAATGCTGCAACCGGTGCTATGCGGAGTCTGCATGACGGTGTTCTTTCTATGGAGAAGCGGCGTCTCTCCGAGAATGATGTGGCATACCCGGTTTCCGTGGCCAAGGTGCCAGAGGGCAAGGGCTTTGTCGATAGCCCCATCGGGCGTATGATCGTCCTGCGGTTTGATGACATCTTCGCTATGTTTAACCTTTATCCGCTGCACTACACCTTCATTCGGCTATTTTCGCTCAGTATGGAGATGCGGATCATTAGAGACAAGACCCCGGACATCGTGATAGTCGACCCCTTCTACATGCGTGCCAAGATCTTGGGCAGCGCTGGGGACCGGCAAGTCGCAAGTTCATACCTCGAAGGCGTCATTCTGGCGAACCCAGATAAGGATAACTTCCTCGTGCCTTACTTTTCCGAGTAAGTCATCCCCTCACCGCCCCGTAACATATGATTTCTTAGATTTCGATCGTTCTTTTTTTTTTCTAACATTCCGTGTTTTGTGCAGTGACACACATTGCACACTCATCCTCTTAAGCCCGAAATATTCCATGGCCACGTATTTCGACTCGGACCGTCAGTCGAAGAAAAACTACACAGATATCAAGAAAGTTCTTGATGATGCTCTCCCCGGCTACGCCAAATCTGGAGGCACCTTCAGGAGGCCAATTTGTAGGTACGGCAAGCACGTGTTCACCCACGTAACGACGTTCCCCTACGTCAAGCAGCCGCCTGGCAGTCAGAAGGATGCCTACTACGCCCTCCATCACATGCGGGCGATCGTACGGAACCATCATCAGCGTATGCTACCAAATGATCTCAAAGAATGGGCCGCACGCTTGTCGGCAATCCAGGACGAGGACATCAGACAAGAATTCTTTCGCATCCAGTCGGAGTTAGCGGACATCATCTATCAAGATGTCCTTCTTACCTCAGGGCAGTTCTACCTCAACTATCAACCGTCCAACAGTGAAATAGAAACAACGCTACAAATGCAGGCTGACAACGACCGCACATTCATGACCATCACGAAAGACGGCGGCTTCATCCATGCTCCGGTCCCTGAGTCGAGTCGAAAGTATTGATGCTATGTAGTTCTGAAATATCGATTAGCTCATGTTGTAATTAAACTTTAATGAACTTGTATGTCTCTTTAGTTTGGACAGTCGTTCAACTTATATCCCGGAGTCTACGATGACTGGGAGGAGTGTCGGAAACAGGTTCACCGTTTCAGCGGTAACAGTTACAAAGGGTACACCACTAGGGCGGAGGCGGAAGCTAGATACGCGCGCTATCTAGCGGGAGAGAGGAGGGAGCGGAGGAGGAACCGGATGAAGACCAGTTTCATTGCGATGATGCTCATCGTGACCGCATCTCTCTTCTATGTGATGGTAGTTTAGATGATATCGACTTTGTAATGTGACGACAAACTCGCTACTCGGTCTCGAGACCTAAACTTGTCTAATATTTGAACTTTGTTCGCTATTTCGAATTCGGAAACTAATGTGATGAATTGTATTATGTCCTGTTTATACTTGACTAATTGTGGTGCTGTATTGTATTGTATATTCTGTGCTGTATAATTAATATATTCTGTGCTGTGCAAATATCAGAAAAGCAAAAAATAAAAAAATCCTATAATTCATAGTAGTGGCGAACGTGCCAGCACATTAGTGGCGCACCTTGCAAAATATCAGTGGCGCACCTATAGAGACATCAGTGGCGCACCTGTTGGCTACCAGGGCCCCCTCATCTGCATTAGTAGTGGCGCACCAGTAGCCATAGTAATGACGTACTACAAGGTGCGCCACTGTTATATTGAATACTAATGGCGCACCAGGGGTGCGCCATTAGTATTTGTTATTAGTGGCGTGGTAATAGTGGCGCATCTATGGTGCGCCATTAATACCCAAATGTGGTGCGCCACTAATGTGCTTTTTTCTAGTAGTGTGATGTGAATCAGGCCATGATTTTTCACCGCGCGCTAGGTGTCAGCCCCCTGATACATGAAAAAAAAAATCAACCACCTCGCCGGCTCGCCCACCGTCCGATTCCATGCTATGTGCCGCTGGCTCATCCCCTGCTGGGGTCGTTTCTCTCCTTCTCAGTCCCCTCGCGCCGGATACTCGAATGCCCTACAAAAGTAGCAACCCCCCTCCCCCATGGGCCACGGCTCCAGCAGGGGGTCCCGCCATGAGCAGTCGTTGCAGCAACGGGCCGTGGCCTTGCAGCAGCCAGTGGAGCTTAAAGGAGTCACGGCTTGCAGCGCCACAGCTAGTTCTCAGCATCGGCAGTTCTTCAAGGTAGTCACGACTTGCAGCACGATGACCCGTTCGCAGCAGCCGGCGATGCGCCGCTCGCAGCATATCGACGGCCCGTTCGCATCACACATCGATGGATTGCAGCGGCGTGAGACGTGTCGCGGCCAGCCTTTCAGCACCCAGTGGACCGCAGCAACAGCAACACTCCTCACAACAGTGTCGCTTCTGTCTGGCAGTTGGCAGGGGAGTGGGCCTTGCACAATGACAGAGCGGCATGAGGGGAGGGAGGGCTTGCGCGATGGCGGAGTGCACGTGGATGATGTTGTGAAGACGTCTCTTGCGGTCTTGCCATGCAAGATGCATACTCCCCATGGTTTGATAAATCTAGGATCTCTTGGAGGGAAGACACGAAACTGCAACGATCCTATCCGGATCGAGGTAATCAATGACGCTCTTCAGCTGGTGCACTTGACTAGGTGTGTGTGAGCCTTGCAACATTCAACTACGAAACTCATTAGCAAAATCAGAGCTGCCTTTTCCACGACACTTTGGTCCACTATTTGGCGATGATTAGTTGCTCAGTGTAATCTCACCATGATTGGTAAGCTGGTGATTGTCCGAGGACTGAGGTGAATCCGAAGACGTTTGATCTAGCGTGATGGATGATACTGACAACGCTTTTGGTTGGTGTTGATGATCCATTTGTGTTGTTGTTTTTGCCGAGATCTTAGTAGTGGCCATGTCGTCCGTGGGTGCCTTATGTGGGCTTTGAGGTTTTCTCCCATTTTTTCCCAATTAACTGGGCAACTGTCTTCCCAACCAATAAAAATTACAAAACTTTACCGCATTTAATAAAAAGTATCTCGTTAGCCAACCTACCCCGTCGGCTGAGGACAGAAGCCTTTGCCTTGCTCGGGACACCGCCTCCGCTATCTCACAACACCGCAGGTCGAGCGCCACCGCTCAGCCGTATCTATCAACTCCAACAACTCTAGAAGCAAGGAAAAGCACTCTCACGACCTTAGGAAGCCGGGCCCATTGGCACCATGGCATAGGTCGATTGTAACATCGGCGAGCGAAGGTCAAGAACTGGGTTTTCTTAGAGAAACTCTAGCAGAGTCACCATATGGGAGTCGCTATAATGCATATGAAACGTGCTTGAGGCTGCTGAGGTGACGCGCAAACTCAGAATCGCCATAAACATAGCCTCCAAGGTTTTTTTTTCATGTGGGACCCGTTTATCAGTGGCTAGAAGACACCTTACTTCTCCAGCTCAACAGGGAAAGTCCTTCGGCACCAGATTTCAACATCGATCTCAAGAAGGATTATTACTACTATAGAGTATGAACAGCCTTAGAACTTTTTTTTTCGGGAATACGCAAAGCTTGCGTATCATTTCATTGATAGAAGAAGATAGAATGAGTACAGGAGGTGGTACAACACATGACACGAGCGCAAAAGGCGTGAAGATGGTGCCCGCAGCGGAAAGACGAGAGATGCTCAACCCAAACAAAGAAGAACACAGCCGAACTCTCCGACTAGAGAAGCTATCCAGCTAACAGCCAAACTACCAACATCTCCAAAACTAGCACCGAGGACGCCACGAGCAAAACAAGACAACGCCTTCATGAAGGAGAACGACACCGAGGCGCCATCGTCGTCCGGTCCAGAAAACCGGACCTAGGGCTTCCATTGAAGCTCGCAGAGGGGCGCATATAATGGCCATGGCAGCGCCTTCAAGAAGGAGACGACATCCGCGGGTGTCGCCGCTGCCAGCATAAGCTGCAGGGATTTCGCCCTGGCCAAATTCCGAGCAATCCCAAGCCGTCGGAGCACAGAACGGATACGAAGCAGTCGGGCCTATGCCGGAGCAGCGACTGCAGGAAGGGGAGACACACCCGAAGTCGAAGAAAGCACAGGGCGCCGCTGAACGTGCGACCTCCGGAGGAGGTCGAGGTTGCGTGGCTGAGCGGAGTGAAAGCCGACGGGGATGCGACGGTGGTCGGAACCCCGGACGAGCCATGATCTGGAAGGGAGCGCAGATCTAGGCCACCGGGACCGGAGCAGCAGGGACACCGACGTGCCCAAGGAGCCGGAATGGGACGCAGCTCCCAAAGCGTGCCGGAGACAAAGATGCGCCGGGATGGACGGCCAACCAAGGTACCGACATGGTGGTGGTGAAGCGGAGACGCTGAGGAACCAGCGAGCCAAAGGAGCCGGAAAACGCAGCTCCCAGGGCGCGTCGGGTCCGAAGCTGCGTCGGCCGGCCATCAGCACAGGAGGAGGCGCAGGTCCATAGCCACCGGGCTGAAGCCGCTCCTGCCGGGTGGAAGGTGAGGGGGGGGGGGGGACTCGCGCTGAACCAAAATCTGGACGGCGCGCAGCAAGAAGCCACCACCGCTGGGCGCAGCCGGTGGGGCGCACTAGCGCCGCCAGCGCGCCGAGGACGCCGGGGGCACACACCGCTGTGGAGGCCGCCGCCGCCGGAAACACCAGATCTGAGGGGAGGGAGGTGGAGGGAGAGGGTTGGTGGAGAGGAACGGCCACGCCACCGCCATCCCAGGGCCCGGCACGGCTTTGCCGGCCGGCCCTTTGGCGATGGCGGCGCGGGGGTGGGTGGGAAGGGGGGCTGAGCCGGCGGCGGCTAGGGTTTCCCCCGAGTTGCCCGGCTCGGGCGACGCGGGGGTCGGGCGCTCGAACAGCCTTAGAACTATAAGATGTTCTTCTTGCCTAATAGATAACCATGGAAATTTCCGCCTCAAAATATTTTTCCTGCAAAGCAATGATTGGGCCTGATCTCAAGAAGATATAACCATTTCTAATTGTTCTGGTTGCCTGAGCTTTTCTGACGGTAATATCGATAGACAAGGCTTGCTTAGATGAAAATTTAGCATTGCACATTGTGCGAGTGTCTGGATGCCAGCCCAAGTCAACACAACTCTAGGACAAGGCTTAGTCACCTAGGGACACGACGAAGTGCTCTTTAGTCGAACATGCACATCAATATTCACTCAAAAGTTGAGATCTATGGTCCTGTGACGATATATGAAACATTGACATACCAAATATCGCATTCCAACTTCCATTCTCAATTCTCCAGTCAAACATTATAATAAAATAGTAACATTACAATTATCTAGTTTGACCTAATATTCCGGTCATGCCGAGGGTGGGCAACTCAATTGATTCCCTCATTTTTTGTAACTAGATGTGATTTGTATGATCATGGAACTAATGTACAAAGCTCAGACCAACATGTACAAAGTCATAGATGTAGACAAATTTGTTCAGATGTACACCTGATACGTAATGGTGTACAAGAAATTAACCTTACAAAATTGATAAAATATTTTGTATCGTCTATGACGATTTTGAATCGGTACTGTTAATTATGGGAAAACCAGTCTGTAATGGTGTATCAGAAATTAAGCTTACAAAAATGATAAAACATTTTGTGACCATTTCGTGCAGCGGATTATACCTTTTTTTAAATACAAACCATCACAATGGTCTAGGGTCGGGACCCTAACCGCCACTCCCGGCTATTTTATAAATATTTTTGATATATTTATGACCTATTCTACAATCATCATTATATTTTGGTCATAAATAGACATATTTCTTATAGTGTCTGCATTTTTCACCAATATACACATAGCTGAAAAATGCAAAGGTGGAGAGCAAGTGAAGTACTGAACTTCAACTGACCTTCCACAAATGGATTTTGACTTGACAAGCGAAGTAAATTGATGTGTTAGAAACATGCATAGTTAGGAGTATAAATTAAGCTATCGAACACCACAAACTCCTCTGTCATATATTTTCTCACGAGCAAATGAAACTGATGAGGGCTTGCAAGCAAGCTCATGTCATGTGCACTACTAGCTGGTTGTGGCACAGAGTAGTGCACATGATGTTCTTGATGCCTCTCTGCTCCTCCTCATTCATTGTAACGGTCCGGTGGCCTAGGATTAGTGTTGGGCTGGCCACCCTTTATTGTATTGGGCTCGGCCCGCTTCACGTTGTAGCCCATACGGCTTATCTGCCTGTGAGTGTAGCTTTGCAAGTTGCACCCCACTGGAATGTATTGAACAGGTTGGGCCTGCGCCAACAATGCCTTCACGTCTTTGCCTGTGGCTTGACACCAACAGGGTAGATGTCCTCATGACCAGCGACTTTTGCACTCAGATGAAAAAGGCAGTCATGAAGCTATATGAGGTACCACAAATGAAGGATTCATGGTTCCAGTGGCCAAGCAGACGTGCTTGATGAAACCATGAACATAATTCTCGTACTTTGAGCTTATCTTCATGTTGTCGAGAAAGTTCCCAATATATTCCATTTCCATGAGTAATTTTCAAGCCAGACATACAAACACAAAATGCACGGTAATGGATCACATGGTTAGCATTACATGAGGGGGACAAAGGTATATATGGGCATCTTCCATCATATGGTAGTCCAAGTCTCTAGCATGGTAGATGAGCAGGCTCTGAATATGAAATAAAATGGCAGAATTGATGATATATATGATGGCACGTAGCCACAAACTGAATTATTATTTGAAATTAGGTACCTAAAATGTGGGGATGTTATTGGAAAAACATGTTAAATTATTTGGTATAAATAGTTCCAAGAAAATAGGCAAATACTTGTAATTTTTTGTTTTGTTTAATGTGACTTGTGAACTGTATTTTCTACTTGTATTCATCAGAGGATATATCTCTAACTCTCACTGTGATGATCACTGCATTGCTATTTACTACTGGGGTTGTTGGCTCAACTACCGTTTAGAGTTCAACTTTTATTTTAAATTTGGTATGGTTGGTACTAAAATGGTTTTGGCCCAACAACTTGAACTAGATTCTGATCAAATTCAAATAAAAGAAAATGTGGTAATAAATATCTAATTCAAATAAATTTTGACACACTACTCCAATGTAAATTTTGAAACATTTCGATCAATAACCACATGGCCAGTAAGTACTCTCAACAGATAAAACATGCACTCATGAATATATTTGAGGTGCGGAAATATAAGGGTTCATGGATTCACTGGCCAATCATATGTGCTTCAAGAATCTGGGAACATGATTCTTGTAGGTTGAGCTTGACGAGACGTTGTCAAATAAGTTCCCAATACCTTCCATTTCTATGAGTAACTTGTGAGAACCAAACATATAAAGACAATA
The DNA here is from genome assembly GCA_039707655.1 of Elymus sibiricus. NCBI lineage: Eukaryota > Viridiplantae > Streptophyta > Magnoliopsida > Poales > Poaceae > Elymus > Elymus sibiricus. Next base: position 68,129,038 of record CM077676.1, read on the forward strand.
TGAGCCCTATCTATTGGATGGGAAGGCCAAACATAGTTAGTGGCATGCGAGAAGGTGGAAAATATATATGGGAGTTTAAGGTAGATACACCTTCCCTTATAGGGTGGCACAATAACATAGGTGAGAAGCCGCTCTATCTGAAACAAAATGTGGTTGGATTCTAGAATTCTAGTCATTGTAGATCGAAATAATTGTCATTTGGTCAAAAGTATTTCAGCTATCACAGTAGTACACACGTATTCAGAAGAATTTCAACTTTGCTTATCAAAATTGAAAACATTTAGGTCAACACAACGATGATGTTGTCAAGTGGTGACAACGTACCCCTCCTAGCCAAGGATGCTACCGTTCAGGAAAATTCTTATCAATTTGGATTTAAACTTAAAAAAAGGGTGAAATAAGATGTGTGGATGAATTCATTGTAGGCGCATGGTGGTAAGCGGCCGCCTTTTGTGCGCGCCGGGATCAAATCCCATCTGCCAGTATTTTCGAATGCATGACCTTTGAAAGGTGAATAAGCTTGGTATTTGTAGATGATAGGGTCATAAAATTGTACTGGAATCACAAGCATTTTGAATTCAAAATCTGTTTGAGTTATTTCAGGTGGTAAAGTACCGACATTTCTGACAATTACGGGTAACCCCTGCAAGAAACTTGACATAGGCAAGCATCGTTGTGCGCGCCAGGACCAAATCCCATCTGCCGGGACTTTGAGCCATCACCGAGTCGTTTATGTACTACTCCCTCCGTCCCATAATATAAAAGCATTTTTGACACTAGTGTAGTGCTAAAAACCCTCTTATATTATGGAACGGAGGTAGTAGCTGATATGTACAAATATATGTGTACGTTAAGTGCCTTTGGCAATATATGCCAGATGGTTTTAGCGTGCATGTTCGTGCTAGCCACCTAATCGATGATCTGCTTCGGTTCGTACGTAGGCCGGCCAGGAAAGGATTGATCAATCAGGCCGAGTCGATGTAGCTTTATACCTGCATGTCGCTTCGTGCGACATCGCATCTGACGTGAATGAAGCAATATTTTGAAGTCAAACCTTTGCTGAAATGTACATGGTGGGTTGGGTCTGCGCCACCAAGTCTGATCGCCAGCAAAAGATTCACAGTGCCACAATACAAGGACTCATGGAACAGTGGCCGAGCAGATGTACTTGAGGTTTAGCTGACGTTTTCAAAAAAGTTCCCAATACCCTCCATTTCTATGTGAAATTTATACGAACCAAACATACAGACAATGTATTGCATTTTATCTTTGGGTATGAAGGGGAGACACATGATTATTGATCACCAGTTCATAGCCAGGCGAGGAGGAATATATATATGGGCATCTTCCATAGAAAGGTATTCCATTTCCACCTCGGTAGGTGAAAAAGCTGTTCGGCTGGACTTTCACGCACTAAAATCTGTTGTGAACATGCCGCTGAGTGCGGCTTAATTAAAAATTTGTTCAGGTGACCTTTCGTCTCACGTAGAACTTCCCAAAAAAAAAGGTGCATGCATTTGTAAGAATAAATGTATTGGACTGACACTAAGAGGTTCGTACTTGTCATGTCTGAGCTAGCTACTTGCTCACAATTATTGCCTTAAGAGGGGGCAAATACATCCTCAGTCCATGTGTCATGTGTGCACGTTTTTGTTCACCTATATATAACTATGGTGACCTTCATCTGTTGGATACTTTCATGGGTGTGAAGAGAGCATGGTCCAACGTGCATCTACTTAGATTGTCACATCCGTGCAAGCATTTTCCATGTTTGCACGGTTAGTGAAAAAAATAACGAAACTAGTTTTGATTAGATCTTGAGAATGAGCGGCATCAGGAAATGGTCTTTTTGGAAACACTGGAAAGTTAGGTTAGCCATTCCAACTGATGGAAACGAAGGTCAACACGTCTTGACTACAAAATGTCTCTACTGCTTTTTGTGCAATACCTTCTTGTAAGTAGATGATGCATTTGGTAATATTTGTGCAATGCACGTTGATAGTAATAACTGCATTTTACATGACCCCTAAAAAAAAACTGCATTTTACATGTGAAGCCTGGCATTCATATTTTAAATTCCTAGATCTGCCGCTGGGATCCTTGAATTTTGTATTGGCGTGTTGAGGTTGGTTTTCCATCAAAAACGAATTTGGCTCTCTTGCCCATGAATAGCGGATCCTTTTCCATCTTGTACCTTTTTTTTCGAAAAGGGGGATTACCCCGGCCTCTTTATTAATTATTCACCAGAGCCTGACAAAATAAATACAAGGATCAACCCAAAGCCATCTTCTAGGCGAACAAACTTGCCACACCTACAAGTATAAAGATGTGCCCTGTCCTCATGACAGACACTAACTAATCCGGTGGCATAAAGCCCAGACGGTCTAGGCGTCCCATAACGTGCACCGCATGCTCACGCTATAGGATCCGCCGCCGCCATCTTCCGCCATCCCGTCTTCAAGAGGAATCACTGCATAGATCTTGCCAGTCACATCTACCGTCGACGCCACCACGACGCAAGACAGTGCCACCACCCTGCGCCCGTCCATGAACACACGTCCATCGCCGAGACCCCGCTGCGCCACGCCGCTGAGACCCGCCGTCGCCGACGCGGTAGATGCCACACTGCCACCACCTCCGGCAGTAGGAACCATCCGCGCTCGCCGCGCACACCCTCCATCTCAATGCCCAAGATGACGCCTCCAAGGAGGTGGCGACGCCATGACGCCGCCGCCGCACATTCACAGGGAACTTGGGTTTTCACCCGGGCAAAGAGGGAGGAGGGAGCAAGGGAGAGTTGACCTCACCGTCGCCACCAAGGAGGGGAATGACGCCGGAGCGCCATCGACGCCAGACAAGCTCCCGCCCTGGCACCCATCAAGCCCGCCACCAACACCTCCGAGCACGGATGCCGGAGATCTGGACCACCCGATGTGGAGAGCCGCGTGCTAGGTTGGTCTGCCTCAGATCTAACGAGAGGGGCATGGGGAACCGCCGTCCACCGGGACCCCTCTGCCCAAGCAGCCAAGGAAGTCCGGCCTACCGCACTGACGAACGCCCACCGCCGGCGGACGGACGGCGTCCTCACCAATGGAGGCCGCCGCCTCAGATCCAGGCCCTCACCCGAGGAATGGGATCAGCCAAAGGCCTCGCCGCCCCCTTCACTGGCGGGTGCACGGCAAGCCGGTGGCCCCTTCTGGAGGCGACGAGGGAGAGAACGAGGGGAGGAAGAGCCGCCGGAGGGCAGGGTCTCAGTGTCGCCCGTGTCGCCGGTCAATCCTTACCTTAATTTACCGGCTCATGTTCCATCATTTTTTTTAAACACAGTACAGACGCAAGTGCTCATATATACGCGCACACACGCACACCCTACCCTATGAGCACTTCCGAGAGACTAAGCCGGCATGTCATCTTGAGATTTTACGAAGTCACCGTAGGCGCCTCGTAGTCGACAGGAACGTCTCCTCCCACTGAATGCGTATTGCCGGAAATCCTGAAATAAATTCAGGATAAATGCGTGCACTGTGAAACCTGGTGTGCTGGGGATACCACTGTCCTCCTAACCATCCAACCACAGGTTGTTTCGCGCTCATGTTCCATCATGGAGAATCAACTATACACACATGACATCTCTTTTCAATTACGAAGCCCATGTCTCGAGGCTCCACCAAATATTTGACATCCAATGTAAAAAAAATCTGTGACATTCAAATCCAATCTGACAGCTCAGGTTGAATTTTAGTATTTATTCACCAGAGGCCCAGTTTCTATCCTAGTCGCTTCCATTTTTGTGTGCTGAAATATACAACTATCAAAATACATCTTTTCACTAAAAAAAAGGAACCTCTTTCCACTGGGAGATCATGATCCCGGTCCTAAATAGTAAATAGCAGGTAAGTGCTTGTGCACTAGCACTATTTGAGATGGTGTAGATGAAGGTTCTTTTACGGATTTCCAATGGCGGTGTATACGATGAGAAGTAATCCGTTCTGAACTTACCAAACCCTGCGCATGTATAAGAATAAAGATGTTTGATTTCATGACATTACTAGTTCAACAACTCATCATATACTGAATCTCAGAGACAATTTGGACATCACAGAAGATATATGAAGACATAACGAGTAAAGTGCACAGAATCCTCCGTCATAGACTTTGTATGGAGATTTAGCCTCTCCGCAGCTCCTTGAGTAGCAAGCCACAACCTCTTCCCACTAATTTTCTTGATGTTGTGTAAGAAGATAGGATGGTGTCGTATATATAGTCTTTGCACCCCTCATTGCTAGAAATATTCCCTTGCAACTGATCGGGTAACCAAGGGTAATAGGAGATTGTGGTGCAAGAAAGATCCTGGATTTTATTTTCCTAACTAGATATCTACTTGTGAAGCGAGAGGATGTTAGAGGAAGATAACCGATGGAGGGTGAATGTTCTGTTAAGATATATAAGGTTGTGTCAGTATGGGTGGTTGAGATATGATTTTGTTTGGGGAATCTAATTAAATTGATGTGTTAGAAGTGTAAATTTAAGCCAATCCAACATCACACTCTCTCTCATAATTTCCCCGCGAATTTTTTTTTATAGAAAAGGAGGATGTACCCCCGGCCTCTGCATCTGGACGATGCATGCAGCCATTTTATTAATTATTCACAAAGACCTTACAGAGAAATACATCAGTACGCCTGAAGCCACCATCCTGGCAACACCTGTTGCTACTCCTATCCCCTTAATGAAGGGCTGCCGAATGTCCGAGCCTAATACCAAACAGACATCGCACCAAAGCCTAACATCTAAAGCCGGATGCCCCAGCCTAGCCACATACCGGGACTGGGGATCACACACCGGTCCGGCGCACTCACAGTGGGCACCACTGCGCATCCTGCAAGGCCCGACACCACCGTCTTCCATCGATCCATCTTCAGAGCAGAAACTGATGCATTGACCGTGCCAGGTCTCTCTGCCATCGATGCCACCACGACGCCAGACAGCGTCGTCCTCCTGCGCGAGTCCATCCTCGCACATCGGACGCCGAATCTGCACCGCGCCACGCCGTCGAGATCGGTCGCCATCAATGTGTAGGATGAAGCACCGCTCCACCAAAGATGCGGTCCACTGGTCCCTCGAGCCCGTGCACACCTCCAAGAACGACGCCCCCAAGGGGGAAATGACATAAGAACGCCGCCGTCTTCCGATCTACTGATCTAGGGTTTCCCCCAGAGGTATCAGATAGTGGTCTAGAACTTCTCCACGACGATGCCTCCACACTACACCACGACAAAACTTTAAGGGCAATCAACTGCCGGGAAAGATTGACAATCCGGGGCACAAAACTGCCAGAAAAACTTTATCTGCCGGGCAAAATTTGATAGGGCATGCTATCTGCCGGCAATGATAAGCCTACAAGAGCAACTCATCTGCCGGCAATTTTAGGGGCAGCACGTCTGCCCTGAAAAGTAAACAAGGGCGGATGCACCGCCGGTAAGTACGTTGGCGGGGATGAAAAATTTCGTGCCTACAAAGCGTGCGAGGCTGGCGTGGGAAGCGAAACACGATAAAAGTCCCTGGAAGCGGCTCCGTTCCACGCGGCCTAATTTTTTTCCCCGTTCCCACATCCCCCGCAGCTTCTTCCTTCCCTCAGTCGCCGCACTCACCATCGATCCCCATCGCCGCCCACCACCTCCGCCCAGTGCCGGCGCCCTGGATCCCCCACCCACACCGCCACCTAGTGATGTCGCCCCAATCCCCTCAATCCAGTACTGCCTCGCCAAGCGTCGCCCCTCTCTCTCGTCGCTCCTCCTCTCCCCCGATCTGGATCTGGAGGGAGAGCGCCTCGTCGCCGCCCCACCTCCCCTCTCCTGTACCCGTCGCTCCCCACCTCTCCTCCCTTCTAGCTGTGCCCGCCTCCATGAGCTCTGGCATATCCCCAGCCGGCGACGCCCCTTACCCTCCCCAGCCGGCAATGACCACTCATCTCCGATGAGCCGCCGTGGCGTGCCCTCCTCCTCCTGCTTGAGTCAGATCCGGCCACCCCAGCCTCTGATCCGGACACCCCGGCCTCGCATCTGGCCTCCACCGCCCACCTCAACCCCTCCTCGTCGTAGGACACCACCAGTAGGCGGTGGTCGTAAACATGCCGAGACCTCGTCTCTGCATCCACGCGTGGAGGTCGCCGTCGCCAGGACACCACCAACCCGAGTAGGAAGAGGTGCAGTTCCTCCCCCTGGTTGGCATCGCTTCACCCTGGACTTCAGGCTGCTCGATGCTGGTTGCTGCCTCGACCACCACCCGCGCTCCGACCACTGCATCGTCCTCTGTCTCGTGGCTCTAACGAGTTGGCCCCCCTGCGACTACTGCGCCTCCCCTTGTGACTTGCCCCCTCTTCGATCCGGTAAGGCTGTGCTGCTCCCCATCCCTGTGTTCCATCTCTCTCTCCCTCACTTTCTTATGTAATGCGTTGTCTTATGCATGATAGACTGATGCTTGTTCGAGTGATGCTTGCCAAATTTGTACATATATTCAAGAACTTGGTAGTTTTTGGAAGTTAAATTTGACCATGGCATGTACACAGTAGTGCAGTGTTTGTATTTTTTTGTAGTTTTTGTTAGTTGATGTATGCAGTGGTGGTCATTGTGTTAAATAAATTGTAACAGTGGTAGTCTAGTAGAAATTTTGATCAAATTGGAACTTTCATATGCTTATAGAACTTTCCTATGAACATTCAAAGGGACTTCAGCATGGCTGCTGTTGGCACTTTGTATTAATACTATCTTATACTCCCTCCGTTCCTAAATATAAGACCTTTTAGAGATTCCACTATGGACTACAAACGGATGTATATAGACATATTTTAGAGTGTAGATTCACTAAATTTGCTCCGAATGTAGTTCATAGTGAAATCTCTAAAAGGTCTTATATTTAGGAACGGAGGGAGTATTTACTAATTGGAGGCACTAATGAAGCCTCCACGTTAATCCTCACGTCTTAATTGTAATTAACCGTTGGATCAAAAGATGTACAACCCAGATGGCTTCTATGAGTCCTAGCCTATTGTCCCACGTGATGCTGCAAACAACACCCTCCCTGTATGTAAAAAAAAGAACATATCCCAGGCATGCACGAAGCAACACCAAATCCCTAGCGCTAATCTTCCAGATCAGGTCCTCCTACTCTTCCCATCTCCGGTCTTCATGCAAAAAAGATCCAATCTGCCCAACCGACGGATCACTGCTAGGTGCCAACAGCAAAGCTCCTAAGGCGATGATAACATACCATCGCCATGGTGCCAGCCCCCCCCCTCCCCCCCCCCCCCCCCCCTTTTTTTTTTGAAAAGGAGGTTAAGACCCCCTGCCTCTGCATCAATCGATGCATACGGCCATCTTTATTTATTATTCAACATAGGTCTAACAAGAACATACATCAAGCCACCCAAAGCTACCATTCACACCTACAAAACTCGATAATGTGGAGTGCTCTCACTCCCCATATCTAAAACCGGTGCCGTCGCCGATCCATCCACATAACGTATCGGAACCCACAGCCGGTGCAGCAGACCTAAAGCATACACCACATGCACACGTTTTAGACGCCGCCATCATCATCGAACCGCCGACCCATCTTCAGGAGAGAGATCCGCATCATCCTTGCCAGTTCGTCCATCCGTCGACGCCACCACGGCGCACAACGGCGCCACCGCCCCGCGCTCGTCCGTCCAGACGCGAAGATTCTGGAAGATCTGTCGTGCGTAGCACCTGCCGACCAGGCATGACACAGCGTAGCACCTGTCAGCTAGGCATGACTTGACATCTCCACCGAAAACTCCGTGCAAGACGAATCCGCTCCACCTCCTGCCTCTGTCTTCCGGCCTTGCTCCACAAACGATGCTTCCTAGAGAGAAAACGACACCGCAGTACCGCCATCGTCCGATCTGGAAGACCAGATCCTAGGGTTTCCCCCGGAGTATCACGAGTGGGTCGACAGTAGTTACATGACGATGCCTTCATCAAGGTAACGACGCAGAACGCCGCCATCGCCTGCCATCGGCTCGGTTTTCACCGGCAACTATGTCTTCCCGACTCGCAGCCGGAACTAGATGGCGGATCTCGAGATCTGACCATCCAGCCTCAGGCCGACCACCTCCGACGGAGGAGATGGCCACCACCGCCGGCGGCACCAGCCAGATCTGATCTGACCGGAGGCGTCGCCGACCAATCCACCATGGCCACATCCCCTCCTGATCCGCCCTCCCCACGAAGCCGCCGGAGCAGCGCCGAACCATCGGGAAAGACGAAGACCGAAGGGCGATCTCGCGCCGCCGGTCCCTCCAGACCGCGGGGCTGCAGCCTAGATCCCCGCCGTCCCCATCACCGGCGGCGCCCGGGCTTAGCCGGCGCACGTCTCCGGGGACGACGAGGTGGAGGAGAGGGGGGGGGGGGAGGGGGCGGCGGCCGGGGCGCTAGGGTTGGCCCCCTGATCGCCCTGGAGGGAGCGATACGAGGGAGCCCTGGAGCGTCTTTTGTTTCACGCTCCTAGAATATGTGCAGACCCAACCTCAAAAATGGTGCCAGCCCCCTAATCCTTCTCATCTATGTTGTCGGATTGACCATGGGTACATCGATCTATTGCATTGATATCTAGATCTCCTTAATTTCTAATTCAATACATGTATTATACTAAAAGTACAGGTTGCTGCCTTGGATAGGTGAATAATTTTTTGCCATGATGTATTCTTATTTCTGGACAAACTTAGTTATTTTCACCCGAGAACCTCACAGGGAATCGTTGTTTTAATCAACGATGGAGGTTCATATCATTGATTATTTTGTTGCATACGAATTAAAAAAACGAAAATATTTTGTTTCTTCATTGTTCCCGTGTAGGTGTTGGAGGCTCGGAGCTGCCTATTCCAATAGTCAATTCCCTAACTGAAACACACCGAATTACACCAGCGCCGAGGGGTCAGGACCAGAGAAGCGGTGATGGTTCAAGGAAGATATGTATGCTGGAGCATAATGTAAGCTCTCTTCCAGAATTAATTTAGCTTAGGCTGATGCTGATTGTTTCCAATAGCAAGATGGTTGCACTTCATTTTCTTTGATCGCATGCCCTTTATGTCCAGAGTATGGTTTGATTACAAAGTACATCGTAAAAAAAGTTTGTTTCGTCAAATTAAATATATAGCTAACAAAATGGTGCACATAATTTAACTTGACCAAGTTAATATTATAGTGGGGACTTCTTAGGTGCTTTCATTTGTGCATGTGCAAAGAAACTTTATCACCATAACATGCTTCATAATTTTTGTATGGTGCGAACTACGAATACAAAAATTATTCGTCAGTCTTTTGTTATTCTGTTAACAAAACTGATGCAAATCCAATTCCATCAATATGTTGTACAATAGATTGACTACTCCATTATACTTAGTGTTTCTTACCATCTGTTTGTATACTCAAGTCTATGAGGGCGTTGACCTACCTGGACGAACAAGTGATACTTTGATGACTAAGGACCTAATGCAAGAACTAGCCCGTGCAGGCGCACGGGTTAATGACTAGTGTAATTAGTGTATGTATGGACGAGGATTTGGAGCTCTCGGGTGCTCCGCACCCCTATACGAACAATTCGTTCAAAAAAATACCGAGAAATTTGAAAAAAAATCTGGGATTTTGGGATATCAAACGTGGGTTCCCGATCTACTCCTGTCTGAAATTTCGTGAAAAAATACCAGGAAACGTATTCGTGGCAAAAAAGACAAAAATTTCCTATGTATAGAAAAACACTGTTTGGGTAGATTTTTGTTCGGACAGTATTTCCTTCGCCACGGATACGTTTTTTGGTATTTTTCCACGAAATTTCACACGGAAGTAGATTGGGAACCCAGGTTTGATATCCCCAAATTTCAGATTTTTTTGATTTTTTTGGTATTTTTTACGATTATTTTTTGTATAGGGGTGCGGAGCACCCGAGAGCTCCTGTGTATTTTCCGTGTATGTATGGACTATATGTTAAGCTGACAGGGATTTCTAGCACTTAATGTGAAAAAGAGCACTTTCCTGAATGGTGGGAATTTTGGCACCTTGTTAGCTAATTAATACTAGCAGTTAGTGGTCTGGCACTTTCATGTATGATCTGGAGCTTTGTTAGTTGTTACTGAAACTTGCCCTTTTTAATTGATATTAGCTGACCCCCCTAACCCTCTCCCATCTCTCCTTGTGCCTTCTGATCCGGTGAAGGATACACCATCGCCAGCCATGTACCAGTCATAGTTCGATGGTTAGTGCCCATGCTCTGCCCGCATATAGCCTCAATGGATTGATGTGTATTATAGTATTGTCGTTAATGGCACTTGTAGAAAACGGGCCTTCAGTCCTGGTTCCAGAGGGCCTTTAGTCCCCGTTCTGGAACCGGGACAAAACGATCGGGACTAAAGGCCCCCCTTTAGTCCCGGTTGCATTACGAACCGGGACTAAAGGCCCTCCACGTGGCCGCTGTCTGGAGCGGGGGATGGAGGACCTTTAGTCCCGGTTGGTGTTACCAACCGGGACTACTAAAGGAATTTTTTTGATTTTTTTTTTGAATTTTTTTTTGAATTTTTTTTGATTTTTTTGATTTGTTTTTAAGTTTTATTCCGATTTTCAAATCTTTGAATTATTTGACAATTTAATCTCTAATCACCCCTCCTCACTCATTCCAAATCGTCTAACTTCCCGGCCGGTCACCCATCCTCTCACTGCTCCAGCCCCAGCACGCTTAACTTCCTGATTTTATCGCCCCTAGTTTCCAAGTCTGCACTTGTTATTTTCCTGACAATAGTAAGCTATCAATCCTATTAACCCTTAGGTCTTGATGTCACATGATTTAATTTTTTGAATTCCAAACAATTATTAAAATAAACAACAATGATTAACAAACAACAATGATTAATTTAAAAACTCAAAAAAACTTCAAAAAAGGCAAAAAATTCAAAAAAAACTCAAAAATTCTCAAAAAACAAAAAAAACAAAAAATCCAAAATAATACAAAAAGTTCAAAATAAAATAAGTAATAATAATATTGAATTTCAATGAACATAAAATAAGTAATAAACTAAGAATCTTTATGCGGAATTCAATTATTAATTTTAAAACTCAAAATTTTCAAAAAATTCAAAAAAAACACCAAAAACTAAAAAAAATCAAAAATTCCAAAACAATATAAAAAGTTCAAAATAATGAAAAATTCCAAAAAATGTCAAAAAAATTGAAAAAACTCAAAAAAATAAAAAAAATAAAAAATTTCAAAACCCTAAACCCGGGACTTAAAACGTCTGAAACTCTATTCTAAACAGTAAACACTAAAGGTTCAAACCCTAAAACCTAACCCTAAACTTGGAAATCTAAACCCAAGCCCTAAACCCTAAAACGTCCAAAAACTCTATTTTTCCTTTGGAATTTTGTGATTTTAAAAATTCTCGAAACTCCTAAACCCGGGACTTAAAACATCTGAAACTCTATTCTAAACAGTAAAACTAAAGGTTCAAACCCTAAAACCTAACCCTAAACTTGGAAATCTAAACCCTAGCCCTAAACCCTAAAACGTCTAAAACATCCGAAAACTCTATTTTCCCTTTGGAATTTTGTGATTTTAAAAATCCGCGAAACCCCTAAACCCGGGACTTAAAACGTCCGAAACTCTATTCTAAACAGTAAAACTAAAGGTTCAAACCCTAAAACCTAACCCTAAACTTGGAAATCTAAACCCTAGCCCTAAACCCTAAAACGTCTAAAACGTCCGAAAACTCTATTTTCCCTTTGGAATTTTGTGATTTTAAAAATTCGCGAAACCCCTAAACCCGGGACTTAAAACGTCCGAAACTCTATTCTAAACAGTAAAACTAAAGGTTCAAACCCTAAAACCTAACCCTAAACTTGGAAATCTAAACCCTAGCCCTAAACCCTAAAACGTCTAAAACGTCCGAAAACTCTATTTTTCCTTTGGAATTTTGTGATTTTTAAAAATTCTCGAAACGAAAAACAGAATGATTTAGTTATTTGTATAGATCTTATTTTTCTGCAAATTTTGATATATTATTAGTATTTTTCTGAATTAGAATGATTTAGTTATGGTTTTTCTAGGATTAATGTGGTAAAAACGGTCAAAATTCATATTTCAAAATTTCTATACCAACTGGACACTAAAACCTAAAAGATATAAGCAATTTAAAACAGAAACTAAAAATAGAAAACAAATGGAAAAACTGAAAATAAACTTTCAGAACCCCTTTAGTCCCGGTTGGTGTCTCCAACCGGGACTAAAGGTCTAACCTTTAGTCCCGGTTGGGGATACCAACCGAGACTAAAGCCTCAAAATTTCTATACCAACAGGGGCCATTCTATTGAAAAATAAGCATAGCTTGCCATCTTCGTTAATAACAGACATAGCAACTTCAAAGTTAATCGTTCTATTCTACCCCCTCCGATCCAGATTAATTGATACAACTCTAGTACAACTTTACAAAGTTGTACTAGAGCTGCATCAATTAATCTGGATCGGAGGGAGTATTAAATTGGAAAAGTAAAACTTGATCCAAGTAAGTTAGTGGTGATTTCCCAAGTGAAAACCTTGACTATGATCAACATGTGCCTTATCTGTTCTTATGAGTACATAACACACATTATGTGTGTGCCTTGTGGAATTCTGACCTGCTCTTGCTTGCAAGAAGTTGTGCAGTGGATTTGTGGAACATGTGTTTTTCCGAGCTTATCTAATTGGCCGCTGCTTTTTTTTACAGGTCACTGGTGTAATTAGTTTGCTTGCACAACTTCCAAGAGGTGTGTTTTGTGAGCTAAAAAGGATCTTCTGTTGGGACCTGTTTCTAACTGAAACCAGATGTTGTATTTTTCCTTTTTCTCTCTTATGCAATACTGGACCTATGAACCTACATATGTATGCCTATGTGTGCATGGGAATAGTGGAATACATGAAGGATCGTTGTGCTGTAATACTGGGCTTGTGAAACTATATATGCTTGTAGACTTGTACACATGATGGATTCTTGAGATACATATTTATTATGTCTAAGTGATGCAACTTTAATTACTGTGCATGCGTGTTATTATATATATATATATATATATATATACTATATGTATGGCACAAAATGGAGTGAAGATAAATGTTAGCTGTTGAATTGGAATGGGATCTGTGTGCTTGCAGCATACACAATGAAGGGCAGACCAACTGCCGGGAACTACTTCTATCTGCCCTGAATTATTACCTTGCCGGGAAAACTCCGTTCCTGAGGCCGTGCTTGCAGCAACCCCTTTAGTCCCGGTTGGTGTCTCCAACCGGGACTAAAGGTCTAACCTTTAGTCCCGGTTGGAGACACCAACCGGGACTAAAGGGTATCAGCCCCTTTAGTCCCGGTTGGTGTCTCCAACCGGGACTAAAGGTCCCTTTTGAACCGGGACTGATGCCTGGCGAGCCCCGACCGGCACCCTAGCCGCTCGAACCGGGACTAATGCTCACATTAGTCCCGGTTCGTAATGCAACCGGGACTAATGTGTAGATCAAGCTGGGACCAAAGCCCTGTTTTCAACTAGTGTGGGTTGCTGATGTGTTTGTTTCGTTCCTGTCTATGTTAGCTTGGTGCAGAATTAAATGCTTCACATTTAAATATTCTGGATATATCTTCATTTCTGTTCTTTGCTGTTCTACAGAAACTATTTGCCGGTATGGAAATTGCAGGAACGTTGTGCAACTAATAGCCTTAACTGATATACATGTTAATTGACTTATTTTCCTCTTCAGGTTGGCAGCATTGCTACAAGGCTGGTCTAGTCACCTTGTGAAACCGTTTGCTTCACTCGTTCTGGAGACCGAACTTTATTTTTGACTTTATATTTTATTGACCTAGAAATGCTACAAAGTAAAGATGCTAGATTAGGATGAACTTTTCATATGTAACCAGTGGGTTGCAAATATCTTACTCACGTAAATTATCCATTACTAGGTTTGTAATATACAAATGTGAAGCACATATGTTGAATGCTTTATTGTTGGGTTTGAATGGATTTCAATGTTGAGCTGAGATATCGGTTTATGAATGTTTTATTGTTGGGTATGCAGATGGAGGTTGTTCGTAAAGTTATGCAGAAGCAACCATCACAGTCGGTAGCAGTCCCCACATCTAGAAGGTATTCTATTGATAGATTACCATGGATCCCTTTATATTTAGTTCATCTAAAATTACTATTTTTGTTTTGATCATAGGGGCCATTCTATTGAAAAATAAGCATAGCTTGCCATCTTCGTTAATAACAGACATAGCAACTTCAAAGTTAATCGTTCTATTCTACCCCCTTCGATCCAGATTAATTGATGCAACTCTAGTACAACTTTACAAAGTTGTACTAGAGCTGCATCAATTAATCTGGATCGGAGGGCGTATTAAATTGGAAAAGTAAAACTTGATCCAAGTAAGTTAGTGGTGATTTCCCAAGTGAAAACCTTGACTATGATCAACATGTGCCTTATCTGTTCTTATGAGTACATAACACACATTATGTGTGTGCCTTGTGGAATTCTGACCTGCTCTTGCTTGCAAGAAGTTGTGCAGTGGATTTGTGGAACATGTGTTTTTCCGAGCTTATCTAATTGGCCGCTGCTTTTTTTTTACAGGTCACTGGTGTAATTCTTTTGCTTGCACAACTTCCAAGAGGTGTGTTTTGTGAGCTAAAAAGGATCTTCTGCTGGGACCTGTTTCTAACTGAAACCAGATGTTGTATTTTGCGCTTTTCTCTCTTATGCAATACTGGACCTATGAACCTACATATGTATGCCTATGTGTGCATGGGAATAGTGGAATACATGAAGGATCGTTGTGCTGTAATACTGGGCTTGTGAAACTACATATGCTTGTAGACTTGTACACATGATGGATTCTTGAGATACATATTTATTATGTCTAAGTGATGCAACTTTAATTACTGTGCATGCATGTTATTATATATATATATATATATATATATATATATATATATATATATATATATATATATATATATATATATATATATATATATATATATATATATATATATATATATAGGGAAAATGCATCCTACTACCGGGTGTAGTTACACCCATATCTCATATACTACCATGTGGTAATATATATACTACTTTATCATTTTTAGTATGTTCATATGCTATATCTAAGATACTCCAAAACGAGTTATGTGAAAAAATTGCATGTAAGCCCATGTTTTTATCATATTTGTGAAATACGTACATATTTGTACGTAAAAAGGAGTATGCTCAAAATATGGTACATACTACCTATAAAATAGTATATATACTACCCAAACATTCTTGCATACTACATACTACACGTACGTACTCTCCAATATAATAGATACTACCTACAACATACGAAACCAAAGTGGGAGTAACTACACCCGGTAGTAGGAAAATTTTGTCCTATATATATATATATACTATATGTATGTCATAAAATGGAGTGAAGATAAATGTTAGCTGTTGAATTGGAATGGGATCTGTGTGCTTGCAGCATACACAATGAAGGGCAGACCAACTGCCGGGAACTACTTCTATCTGCCCTGAATTATTACCTTGCCGGGAAAACTCTTTATGCCGGGAATAGTTCTATCTGCCGGCAAAGGTTCTAACATGCAGGTCAGAGGAACTGCTGGGCATTCTCGTAACTGCCGGGAATTGTTTTTCCCGACAAGACTTTCTAGGGCAGTCCGTATATGCCGGCAAAAATCATTCCCGGCGGATATTCTGCCTCCATTGGCTAGTTTTCCCGGCAGATATGGTGACCCCAAAGTTCTTGCCATGGTGTAGTGCCAAGAAGGGAACGACACCGAAGAGCGCCGCCATCGCCGGCCTTGGCATCTAGCCGAGAGCAGGTTTTCACCCAGATCTGTTCGAAGAACTCCATCCAGTTTCTTGTGCACGAATCGCCGCCTTCTATGCCGGGGACCGGACCAAAAGGATCCAGCTGCCGCCGCCTGACCGGCCGCGGCACCACCACGGTGCCAGAGCAGCCGGCTTCATCAGGCCCACCGCGCCAGCCTGCCGCCGCGCACCAGATCCGCCGGCCCGCCTAAGCCCATCTGGGCCCGGCGAGATCCGAGATTCCGGCCACCGCCACAGGGGCGCCTCCGCCGCGGGAAGGCCGCGCCGCCGTTGTCGCCGCCGCCACATCCTCCGCCGGGATCCTGCCGCACCGCACCGCCAAATCACCGTAGTGGTCATGTCGCCGCCGCCAGAATAAGACGCCACCACGCGCGAGGGAGAAGACGCCACCACGCGCGAGGGAGAAGACCCCGCCGCCGCCGTCACAGCCCACAGCCCGGGCTTTGCCGGCGTGAACTCGGGCGGCGGCGGGAGGGAGGGATCGGGGAGAGGAGGCCGAGGGCCGGCGGCGCGATCTCCCCCGTGTCGCCTAGGGTTGGCGACACGGGGGTCAGGGTATCAGACAAATAGGCACCTGCCATAATTTCCCCGCGATTTTGTTCCCGGGTCTGTCCGGCGGTGGGATTGGTTGTTTTGCCAGGTGCATGGTGCAATCCAATTTTTCTGCTTCGTGCATGCATGCATGGGTGGTGGGGATTCGGCGCGTGAGATGACCACGTGCCTCTGCTGATTGATTCCCGTATTCTCTGGATGTCTGTTTAACGTAGGCAGTTGATTTCTTTCCTAATCTTTCTATGTATGGATGCGCTGGCCCTTACTGGTGCTGGCATGTAATAATATGGTCAAGTCCACGTGTCATCATTTTGCTTGATATTTCTTCAGTGGCCGCTTAATTGGTGCCTTCTAGATCGGTTCTTATAGCGTATAAATAGGAGGATCTCCATTATTGGTTTGCTTCACGGATGCGTTATTGTAGTCTTATGGTTTCTGGTAATCTCCGTGGTCCTCACCGGCCAGGTCGCCCATGTGGGATCGTTTAGGGAACTGGCCAACGGTCTGCTGATCATCGGAATCGTGATGGGCGTGCCAGTGGCTCATAACCCCTCACCCGTCCTTTCAACCTTGCCGCCGGCTCTCCTTCTTCCTTCCCAGCGCACGCCTTCATCTTCCTTGTGACCAGTCAAGGTAGGAGCGCGTCCGTGAGGAAGGCAAAATTTAGGCCGTGGCGGCGCGTGGTTGACACAAGGGCCGCGGGCTCGAGCCGCTGGCATGTGCGGAGCCGACCTCAGTGGTGGATGCATCCAGGCGGTAGATGGTGCATGGGAGGGACAGCCAGCGGTGGCCGGAGTGGGGGGCCCTATGGTGCCGACGGCCGTCTCTCCACCACTCCGGTGACCTCATCGTTCACCGTGGCATCCGCCGGGCGCCGGCGCCAGCAAGGTGTGTCTCGAGGCATGCCTCATCGTCCCGGCAAGGCCGTATGGCTCATTCTCTGAGCACCCGCGTGCCAGGAGTGACGGGAAGGCCATCGTGCCGTTCCCAAGCCGGATGCCCGCCCGCAGCTTCGTGACGCTCTGCTTGAGCGCGAGCAGCGCTTGGTCGAACGAGGCAACGAGCCATACGTGTGGGCGAGCGTATGGAGCCGGTGGCAGGCGGCTGCGTCGGCCTGCGGCAACGCAAAGAAATCGCTGAGCGTGGCCAGTAGGGCCTTCACGTCCGTGAGTCCCGAATATCCGTCTGCGGCAGAGGCCGACTATATCTTGAGCGCGCGGACTCTGGCGCCGACGCGCGTGTGGACGTGGTGGTACTGGCAGTGGCACGGCTGGCTCGCCGACCGGGCGTTCGTGGCCTTCATCTTCCCCGCGGCGCCTCCGAGTATGAAGTGCATCACGCGCGTGGCGAGTATCAGCAGCAGTTGTGTTGTTTTTTGGACAACGACGTGAGCTTTCGTCGTGCCCGGCGCTGTGGTTTGCTGCAACTTTTTTTTTTTTTTTTGCAAGAAAAAAACCGATCTATTCATCTTCGATCACGGCAGTACAACTTGCATGGAAGGAAATGCTTTCGTCCATATGGGAGCTGGTGCAGCGCTGGATGTGTCTGGGCTGCTGTTTACAGTTTATTAGTGTCCTGCGGCACGGGGCTAAAACTACTATTACCATCAACGAGCGACGATCCCAGCGTTTCCAACGTCGGCACTCCTATGCCAACAGAAGATCTATCCACATAAGTGAGCATCTAGAAATTATTAATACTACTACAGGTTTTTTTTTCTAAATATAGAAATTCATATGCTTTCTTACAAGGCACTGACCAATACAGCTGGAAGAAACAAACATAAACAAGCTTCTGTTCAGGTCTTCAGGAAGGTGAATCTCAAAGGAAAGGTAAAAAAGGTTTCAGTGAATTTAAAATTACCACTAACTTTTTTATGGCATTATGGAATCAGTAAACTGATAAAGGAGCTATTCCCAACGGATAACAAGACGAAGGATCATATTTCAAGTGTGTATGGTTTTGTTTGTAAATAACCTAAGTGTGTTTTGTTTTTTGAAAATGAGAGCTCTCTCTCCGATTTCATTTAACTGAAATCACAAAGTCTTTTTACAAGCAACCAGTACCACACTGCAACCAGATAGCTAGCGCTGCAACATGAAAAGGAGCCATCCCTCCCTCCAACACAAGAGAAGGCACGAACCAAGAAATGACTATTTAACATTGCACGCCTGCAACCACTCTGCAAAACGAATTTGCAAGGCAAACAAAAATCCTAGCAAAGATATGCAACAACTTTTCTGATGTGATATCGGTTTGCATGTACCCTCAACGCCCACATAGTGAAGATCCCATCATTAGGTACACATGTGCAAAGCCACCAGTAGGACCGACACAACAATTTGCAAAAGCTCTTTTATCACTTGATCACATGCAACTAATCCTGAAGGGGGCTACACCAGGATGATCTGATTTAACAGGAACCGCCTATGTCTCTTTGATTTTACTGCAGTAGTATCATCATGAGTGTTCGTTCTGTAAAACGCACTATCCACGGCTACAATAAATAGGTCTTATCAGAAATGTATCAGCGTGCATTTCCCTGTGTAGCAGAATGCAGCATGCATGATGTGAATAAATGTGCTTCTCTCCATCTTATCTTTCTACGGCAATGTTTTTATGTATGTATAAACGTGGATTCCTCGGTTCATCAACATGGAGCATGCATGATGGCAATAAATGTACTTCTTTCCATCTTATATATCTTTCTATGGAATCCTATCAACTCAAGCCTAACAATACTTACTGTAAAAGGAGAACTGAACCAATATCTTTCTAGGGGATTCTATCAACTTAAGCTTAACAATACTTACTGTAAATGAAGAACACATCCCATATATGCATACTGTATCAAGGAGCGCGGCGTGCTGCCGCGCAGGCTTTGCTAGTAAAAGATAGAGATAAGATGACCCATCAGGCAGATGGGCTAGCCAAGCTAGTGTCAGTCCCACTCCATTATCAAGAACAACTGGATGCCCAAATATCTGATCTGCATCGTTCAAGTCAATGCGTGATAAGCTGAGGCCAAACGACCAGCTGCCACTCCTCATTTCTTTCCTCCAGTCCTGCCCTATGACCTGCTGCCTCCCCCAACGACATGTTGCTTCTTCTGCCTAACAGTGGTTGCCTGCTCACATGTCTTCCCAGCGCCGTGTGCTGGCTGCAGCTCCTTCCCATCTCCTTCCAGTGACACGTCTAGACTGATCCTTGACGGCCGGTGCTGCTGGTCGACCGCCACTCACACCTCGCCTGTAATTAAAGGCAAGGAGGTAACACGGTCAAGAACGATGAGGATATGAAGTTGCTGTGAGTTCGCCTTCGATGATGGTTTCAGCGAATTCGATAACTGTAGTTCGGACTTTGATCTACTATCACTGAGTTGTTTCACAATTAGGTTTTTGCTCCATCTGCCATACAAGTATCCAATCAAGCCAGATTCAACAAGCTTTGCTAGTGGCACCTCCCATAGAAGCTAGTCAGTTCGGGCCCTGACCAAAATGCCTTGATGTCTCTACTGGTGGTTTGACAACAAGAATTGCGATGGACATATAGAAAAGTCGCACAAGAAGCTCTTGGAGGCGTCAAAAAAGGAGACATTCATCAACTAGCTGAGCAGACGTGCTTGATGAAACCACAAACATGATTCTGGTAGCTCGAACTTGACCGGGTGTTGTGAAAAGAGTTCCCAATACCTTCCATTTCTATTAGTAATTTAGCAAAAACAAACATGCGAAGACAAAACGCATTGTAATAGATCACGAGGTTAGCGGCACACGAGGAAGATATATATGGGCAACCTCCATTATTTGGTACTCCAGGTCCCCAACAATGCAGGTGAGCTGGCGTTATATCCCAGATAAAAAAGTGGAATTGATGACAGGTAGCTTCAAACTAGTTTTTTTTAACACAGTACAGACGCAAGCGCTCATATATACGCGCCTACACTCACACCATGAACGCACACATGCACACCCTACCCCTATGAGCACATCCGAGAGACTAAGCCGGCATATCATCTTGACATTTTACGAAGTCACTTTAGGCGCCTCGTAGTCGACGGGAACGTCTCCTCACACTGAACGCGCATCGCCGAAAATCCTGAAATAAATCCAGGATAAATGCGAGCATCAGGACATGAACCCTGGTGGGCTGGGACTACCACTGTCCACCTAACCATCCAACTACAGGTTAGTCTGCACCTCAAACTAGTTACTACTATTAAAACTCAGGTGTCCGATGTGTGGTGATGTTACTAGAAAAAACATGTTACTTTATGTGAAACAAATAGTGTGAAGAAAAGAGATGAATATATGCGTAATGCCTATTTCTAATGGATGTGACTTGTGAGCACTTTTATCCTTATATGTTAAATTGAAACAAATGCACTTTTGTTTACTAAAATAAATGTGCTTCTACCATGAGATTAAACGAGTCGACAATTTCATCAGAGGTAAATTAGCAGGAGTCATATAATTCCTAGGAAATCATATCCAATTTTATTTCGAAGGCATTTCATGACAAGTTTTGCCTTATTATTTTTTTACGGGAAAGGCAGGAGCACTACCCATTTCATTAATGGAAAAATAGAAGTTATACAAAAGTTATTTACACGAGGAAGAAAAACACAAAGTGCAGAGACAACTACATCTCCGAAGTGAAGGCCAGCCGAACTAGGTTAATGTCCTCCATGGCAAGGTAAGCTATTTGTAGAATGGCTTCAGAAGCGTTGTTGAAGGTGAGCCTATTCCTCTCTTTCCAAAAATTCCATTGAACATAGATCCGAGCTTGCCTGAAAGCTATGCGCGACAACTTGTTGTGGCCCACTAAATTTTAATTCCACCAATTCTTGGTCAAGGAGAAGATATGTGAGGGCCCGTTGGGGATAGACAGTCATATGGATGAGAAGAAACATTCACGCGCAAGGTGCTTATTAGTTTCAGACCTAGAAAGGCGAAGCTTGCAAAGTACCTCATGAGGCCATCCACGGATGGTGAGGCGGTCAGCCATAAGGGCTTTCTGGTGCAGGAGCACCCACATAAAAATCTTGCACTGGAGCACCCAGATGAAAGTTAAATGATGAATAAATAGACTTTCAACGAATCTATTATCTTCTACATGTACAAGCTATTAATTTGTAATTCTAATTCTTCCAATAAACTTGCTAACTAGTAATTTCTGATGATACATTATTGGGGCATCCAACACATTGGCTGGCGGAGGCTAGGCACCGAGGCATGTAGATGCAGTGATCGAGGATGGTTCAAGCGCTGCAGTGGCAGTTGATAGAACTGCCCTAGCGGTGACGCCAGTGTTCAGTGTTAATCAAGGCTTGAATGGAAAGCCATACGCTGATGTATCATATCCCAAATCTTAAACCCGAATCCTCACGTACGTTTTTTTTTTTTGAGAAACAATCCTCACGTACGTATGTATCTGAACATGGCAATGGGCTGCCTTGTTGCTTTCTTGGGCTTGGGCTTTGTGGGGACGGAGGACTATACGAGTACGGCCTTTAACTTGAAACTTTTCACAATGAAGCTTGTTCAGGGCATCTCCAACGCCGGACCCTCAAACCATCCGGACCAAGCTGTCCGGATGCATTTTGTCATCCAACGCGGAGCCCCATCGGTCCGCGAAGCGGTTCAGACGTCAGTTTTCTCGCAAACCAGAAGCAAACGCGGGGGGGGGGGGGGGGGGGGGGGGGGGGGGGGGGGGGGGGGGGGGAGGGAGGGTTGGCTTTGCCGGAGTCTAGTCCGCCGCCACATATCACTCCGACACCCCCGGCCCACTCAATCCTCCTCCAGGTTCACTTTTCTTCCACTTCGACCCTGTCCCCCCTTCTTTCATCCGCACCCTCCTCGTCCGATGTCGACCGCCGCGCAGGCATCCTCAGACGTCTGCAACCCCCACCCACGCGCCTGCCCGCCTTGGACTACGCCATTGTCTATCCCCCCTCCCCCCGTCGACGCCGTCCATGAACGCCCGATAGGTGTTCGGTCAAATGCCATTGAGAATTTTTTTGTTGAACTTCTTTTTGTTTTCTAGAGTAAGTATGATGGCGGGGTACTCAGTGATGAAGGATGAGTTGCTATGCGATGCGTGGTTGACCGTATCCACAGACTTTCTAGCACGAACAAGGGCTCAACCTTTTAGAAAAAACGTGCATGCTTCGTTTCAAGAGCAAAAGAACCTCGCGCCCTACGACATGCATATCATCCATGAACGCAATGTGAAGTCGCTAACGCATCGGTGGTACACCATCTCCAACTCCATCATGAAGTTTTGCGGTGCGAATGCACGAGTGAGACAACGTGGCTATCAGACTCGTCAACCATGGAGATCGTAAATTTTGCTTCTTGTTGGTCTACATATTGGTCAATTCATTGATTCACTTAATGTGGCAACTTGATAATTTGTATAGCCTAGACGTGATCCTGTGTTGTACCAGAGGACTGAGGGCAGGCCATTTATGGTCATACATTGTTAGATGAAGTTCAAGGGAAACTATGTGTGGGACGACTACTCTGCTTTGACTCTCTTATCGTAGAATTTGGAATCGATGAATTCCAAAAACATGTTGAACATCCGGCTATCTCGGATGTAATATTTACATTTGAACTATTGGTGTACTAGAGATATTTGCATGTTATTATGGATGAATTGTGCTATTTTCTCTAACTAGGATAGTGGCCCGCGCAAATGGGCGAGCAACATCTTAATTTTCCATTAAGTCTATGGTGTTTTAGATTATTATATATGCATATACAGTTTTAGCAATTCTAGGTTTGCGCGGGCAACATCTTAATTTTCTATTAATTCTATAGTGTTTCAGATTATTATATATGCATAGAAATTACAATTCAAGCCATTTTAGATTCTTTAATTATTATTTTCTTAAAATATTGGTAATTAGAATAATTATGGAAATAACTACCATCATCATTAGTATTATATTGTCTCTAATTTAAAATACAAATCATGTCTAAATAAACCCAATAAATTTATATATTTAACTTTCGCGAACGAAGTACTATCAAAATTGTATTAGTGTCTACAATTATTATATCCATATCATTTGATTTTGAAAAAATAAAGCTTTATTTTCAGATATCAGATATATTATAGTTCCAATTTTTAAACATCGTATATTATATTCGCACTTTATTTGTGACAAAGCTATCCTCAGTCGTGTATGTGTCAGTGATTTTTTTTTTCGTTTCTTAATTCTGTTTAGAATAAATTAATTAATTAGTTGTTTGCTAGGATGTATAATTTTTGCCTAGGCGGATATGTGGCCTCAGGGCCGGTGTGGAGGTCCGGGCGGCTGCTCTGAAGAGCACTTCTCCGTTGATGGGGGTTGACTTTGATCACCTGAGTGACAGAGTCGTCTGCTCGTTGAATTTGCAACGTCAGGACCGGAGTGGAAGCCGGAGCGGCGGCTTTGGAGAGCATTTTTATGCTGTAGGGTGTTATTTCTGGTCACTTGGGTGATCGAGCCGTCGGCTCGTCTGGTACGCGGTCTCGGACCGGTGTGTGTGTGTGTGTGCGCGTTGCAGAGGTTGTATGCTGGAGCGGCAGCTCTAAGTCGTGTTGTAGGGTGTCGACTTCGGTTGCTTGGGTGACGGAGTCATCAACTCGTTTGGGACGCAGCCTCGGGGCTGGTGTGTGTGCCATATATGTATCGGTTTTCGCCCAGTATTCCTTATTAACTAGTCAATTATCTTCTTCTATATGAAAATGCAGACCTCCTGTTGATTGCTAAAAAAAAACACTCCACCAACCTTTACTTGTGTGTATAATGTTTTCCAATAGTTCATGTGTATAGCAGGGCCGAATAGTTCATCCGCACTTTCATGTTTACTCATTCTTCTGTTTGACATGTTAGCAGATAAATAAGTAGCAAGCATGGAGATAGAGAAGAGAAGAGGACGAAAGAAGCACTGAATAGATGCACAAACACGTAGGATTTAGAGACATCAGGAGAAACACAATCCATACTTTGCGAACCCAACGTCCTTGAATATTAGCATCAGCTAGTAGACATGACACCAGATGCTAATGGGTACTGGTTGACACTCCCCTTTGGTGATAACTGGCACGAGTTTTGAATGACTACTGAGCTTAAAAGTCATCAGTAAGGAGTTGAGGACTACTTCTTCGGCGCATGAACTGAGTGTGCCGTTTCCTTCCATGTGTGGATTGTGTAAGTATTTTAGGAAATTCAAAAATTATGTTGTTGTGCCGCGGGCTAGCCAATTCCCTGAAAATTGAAAGAGGGTACTGCAAGTATCCTTTAAAGGATCATATTGGCTCCTTTCGATTTCTTAAATTTAAAAGTGTATAATCTTTTTTGCCAAATTCATTTATTTTTGGGCCGCCGACATAAACTTCACTAGTATATTATTTTATTAGATGACATCGTGGTCACATACTTCACCAATTCTTCGCTAAAAGAACCGATCCAACAAAACTACAAGAAAAATTACACACATTAGCAGAAAAATAACTTCCCTACCTGCTCCGACTAGTCCGATCAATGCTTTCTTTATGTCTTCATTGCCTATATTTTTATTTTTCTCTATTGGCTTCTCGAACTTCACACTCCTTTCTTCTCCGCCTCCTCTTACTTGGACATTCCGTCCTCTCTAGTCTCATCTCTAGCAAGTAATGCACGAACATCTAGCAAATTTCTCGCTATCAATTTGTTTTATAAACCCGGATGACCAACTTCAGAATATAATAATAAAATGTTGTGCGCATCAGTCTTCAAAGGCGAAGTTCTTCTCTCTTAATTTGATTTCCATGAGCAAAATAAGCTTGTGTTTGATTGAGCTGCTGATTTTGAAAAAGTTGCTCTAAGTTGCGAGCGGTGAGAAAACTGATGTGAACTTATAGCAGTTGAAAAGCTGGAACTTGTTTAGTTGAGACAAGTGTAAGACTGTAGATTAGGTTGTGAATTGTCTGTAATGCCCCTGAGGCCTGAGTGAATATGTTTATATGTATAATGCATTGATGTGTATGTTGGTAGGCAATTGAAAAATAAAATTATGACAATGTAGAGGATTCATAGATAACACATAGGCAATTCAACGGCTATTTTTTACCATTGCATACATATAAATATACAGTGATTCGGTAATATTAATGCAAAAGACAAGGATCGTACAAGTCACATATGATTCACATCATGATGATGACCTCCATAAACATAGCTAACCTATATTTCCATCGCAAGACAAGTATCAGCTAGCCTACTACGAACATTTTTCATGGTATCTTTGTTTTCCACCACTTGAACAGGATCCGCTTGCGTTGGTGCCACCCCCATCATAGCACCGGAGGTAGAT
Organism: Elymus sibiricus; assembly: GCA_039707655.1. NCBI lineage: Eukaryota > Viridiplantae > Streptophyta > Magnoliopsida > Poales > Poaceae > Elymus > Elymus sibiricus. The sequence continues at coordinate 68,154,858 of CM077676.1, forward strand.
TTGAATGAGTTTCTTCGGATGTGCATCATGCCACGCCGCCTTCTCAGTCATACTTCAATCAAGCGAAACAAATTTAATACAGAAGCATAGCACAACTCTGTTGACACCAGATTTTGGCATGGTCAAAAACTTAATTAAGAGGACCTCAAATGGAAAAGTTCTCAACATGTGAAAGTTCCGTATCATCAAAATGAGAAACTTTGATGTTTGGGTCATCAACGTCCGATCTCATCTAAACGGCCGAAACTGTGCTCAAAGTAATAAGATTTTGGCACTCGGAGTACTGTTTTGCCAATTACGCCAACAAGACGGCCTCATATGAGAAAATTTTCTACATGAATTGTCTTCGTCTCGTCGAAATGGTCGATTTTGATATAAAAATCGTCTTAATCTGAGGTCGTATGCCAAAGTTAGAGCTGAAAATGCGCGGCTGCAATAGATGGCCGGACACTCCGGGGACAATCATCCGGGTTTCTGATTTCTCTGCTGCAGACTTCACAAAACAGCCCAAATACCCCTCAAGATGGCGTTGAATCAAAAAAACGTTCAACATAAAAGTTGTTCGTCTCGTCGAAACGATCAAAATTGCTTTTGGGCTCGTTTCCATCCGAGGTCATTTACCACCTCAAAAATGACCCGCAAGGTGCAGCCAGTTTTAGACCGAACAGTTTTGGAAAGTTCGGACAAAACCATCCGAATTTGACTAGGGTTTTGGACGTGAATCCAAGCCTTTTCCTTGCACGGGAAGTCCAGCCGCCTCTTATATACCTAAGGGGTGACGGCCGATTGAACAACAACACACAATCGACATATCAATCTATCATCTTTTACCTTTACTTTTACCTTCTTCCTTTTTCTTCTTCTTCCTCGTTCTTCGTTCGTTCTTCTAGTTGCAGGGCGGCGATCCACGAGGCCCTAGGGGCGATCAGGTCGACCTACGGTAGCCCATAGCCTCCGCGCGCCCTGACGGGGTCCCTCCCAGGCATCTGGGGTTTCGGGTCCTCAAAAGCACCCGCCGGATTGCTTGCGTACCGCGCTTCCAGACGGGTCTCCTTCGACGTGAGCTGCGGTGCATCACCCTCGGCGTTGGAGGTACACGGTGACGTGTTCGTGTGCGAACACACTTTTTGGCGACTCCGCTGGGGACGAAGCTTCGAACGGTCTCCGGCCCGTTCTTGCTACGAAGAGATCGTCATCTAGGGTTTGCAATCTACAAAGATAATATGAATACCCAACTCACCTATGTTGATGCAAATAATTCATTTGGTGTTACTAGATTGTTCAACGAATATACTCTATCGGCCAGCCCTAGTTTTTTCAACCATGCATCTAATTACACGCAAGGGTCGATTCATAGTAGTTTGCATGATTCAACTTCTTATGATACTAGCAACATGCACCATATGTATTCGAACTCTCATACATCGGCAACACCACAAATCGTTATGCCGATGAACATGGTGAGTTCCGTTGATAAATTTGAAACACCACATGTTAGAATTTCCAATGCCATGCAAGAAAGTGTTTCACCCTTTTATTCATCGGCAAATAATTTGCAATATACTACTCCAACCATGCCGATGAATGGGAGAATTGGCCATGCTACTACTAGCTATTCGGCCAGTTACTCTCAACCGTCATATGTGACACCTCATGTTAGCAATTTTTCGGCACCGTACACAACTGTAGATGTTCATAATTCGGCTCCGTACCTTCATGGGCATAGCCGAATAAGTGAGAATTTTGCAGGAGCGCACATGCCCTCACCTAATGTTGTAGCATATAATGCATCCTCTATGCAATTGCAGAATTTCGGCAACACCTCATTGCCGAAAGAATCTAAAAATATTGTGGAGCAATCCCTTACAGAATGGGAAGTGGCTACATTAAAAAGGGATATAGCCCGAAATAACAGGATTAGTGCTCTTTGCCTTGAAGAGCATGATAAGGGGTTAGTTCCTGATTATAATGCAATAAAAGCTAGAGTTTTACAAGAAGGTGAATCTTTGCCAATTGATAAAATTGGCGAGCAAAAATATGGTTTTACAACAATGCATACACCTTCACCTACTGCTACATCATATTATACACCACCTATACAATTGCAAAGTTTCGGCAACACCCGTGTGTCATTGCCGAAAGCATCTAAACGCATTGGGGGGGGGGGGGGGCAATCATATCCGGAGTGGGCTGAAATTGAGAAAAAGCTTAAACCAATTTTGCCGCTCGCTGCCAGAAACAAACAGAAAAAGAATTGGCTCAAATAAAAGAAGCATTGCCAATTGGTAGAATCAATGAAAAGAAGGATGATTCGAAACATGAAAATGCTTCGGTTGAAAAAGCCGAATCAAGTAGTATATATTCCGAATCCATCCAATCTAAACAGGCAAGCATTATTGAGAAAGGGCATGGCAAGCATAGCAAAACGACCATGCTTGATTTTTCTAAAATTAATGGAACCTACTTCTTGCCCTATGAGTTTCGTGCCATAAAAAATGATGAGCTTCAAGGACAAGAACAAGTAGCCGAACAAAGTTTGGTTGACAAAGATCTTCAATGTAATGATACACGGAACCAAGAAAAAGAGGGTGACGAGGTGTTGGGAAGCCATCCAGAAGCGAAGCACGCTATTATTCATGCCATGCAACCATCATGCTCTCCCAACCTAATTGAAGAGGTATGTTTACAAAGTAATTTACCTATATTCCGATTTGGTCATAACTTTGTTGTTGATGCATCAATTAGAAAAATCTTCATTAGCAATATTGAGAGGCCAATGAAGAAGGGTAATTTATTTGTTAGTAATCAGATTGTCGCAAAGCATATCGGTCAACATATTGCACCATTTAGAAAGACCGATAGTGAAAAATTATTGCAATCAAAGCTTTCCCCGTTGTTTTTAGTGTTTATATCTACATGGGTAGCTTTGCTTGTTTCATACTTGGCTTACACTTGGTCTCAATTGAGGCATGTATGTTCTAACTATTTTTGTTTCAGAAACTTAAAGCCAAGATTAGATTCTTTTGAGAAAACCGATGCTAGTATAATATCTTATCCAATGACATCGGAAAAAGAATGCAAAAGAAAATTCATAGCCGAATGGGGAGATGTCAAATCTGAACCATTCGTTTGCTCAATTCCAAAGCCGTTCTCACAACAAGATCGGCTAGAGAATGAAAATTATACCTTCAATTCAAACATGTGTGATCAAATCTTTGATTTGTTGTTGAGAAATAATTATATTAGAATTCTTGATCACCATGTCGAGCCATCTATCCAAGAACGAATGTATTGTAAGTTGCATGATTCGTTCAAGCATAGTTTTGAGGATTGCAACATGTTTCGTCAAATAGTTAAATCGGCCATTGAAAAAGGACGATTGAAATTTGTTGAAACACCAAGAGATGACCAGTCTATTCCGATTGGTCCTGATGGCAAAATGTTTTTGCATCGGCTGCTTCAAGCCGATCCATTTAAAGAGAAGGTAAAAACTATAGGTGACGGGATCAAGCTTTCAAGTAAAGAAGTGGTTGAAGAGCACAATGAACATAAACTTGAGGGCGAGAATTCCATCGAAGCTACAATGAAGATGCCAAGGACTGTGGGGCAACAAGCAAATCCAGTGAACGATGAAAGAAAACCAAAAGGAAACAAAGGCCGAAATAAGCGCAAGTGTAAGAGATAAAAAATCACCTTCGCTGAACTATTGGATAAATATCAAAAGAAGAGTGAAGAGAAGAATGCTTATCGGCCAAATCATGCAAAGAAACCAAGATCACCCCCAAGGCGCAAATATGAGGATCGGTATTGGCAAAGTGAGAATTTTAATGCAACCTATTCATATCCTTATTTTGGGCCGCCAATGCCAATGTCGTGGATGCCTCCCTGTGCTCATGTAGATCCATATCCATCATGGGACATGTATGATACAAGTTCACATTCTCCATCTTATTTTGGACCATCTCACCAATATTATGTAGCTCCGAGAAGATCAACATTTGAACAATCACATGTCAAAGACCGTTTCAATCATAAGGAAACGGTTCGGAGCTCAAGGAAGAAGAAAGAGATGGTCAAGTAAGTTTACCGCGTTAAAAGAGATGGTCGTAAGAGTGCTACTTCAGATTTGATCTCAATTGAAAAAGAGCCAATTAAAGTGTTGGCATTGGCTACTAAAGGCAATGATATGAAGCAATCAATTGTTGAGAGTCAAAGTGCCAAATCTGAAGAAAAGAAGTTGACAGTGCACAAGGACAAAAAAGAATTGTCATTGGTCGAAACAGAATCACAGCCGAGGTGCCCACTCGGCTTATAATATTGGCAAAAGAAGGAATTACAATAATTTAGTGCAGAAGAGTTGAGAAAGAAGAACATGGCATGGGTTCCCAAGAGGAGTAGTCAAAATAAAAATGATGTCCAACCTTCTATTGCAACAAGTGTTACAAAAATAAATAAAGAGAAGGATGGAATCGACAAACAATTAAGCCGAAGGTTTGCATCACAACATCAAAATCTTTTGTTAGCACATCATCCATATTCTTCAACCATGCCATTGATGCCTTTGCCATGGAATTCATCCCCAGGTATGATCAATTATCCTCCATGGATTTATTTCGATCCATGGATGCAACATAATTATCTACATCACAAGAGGGTATTACCAAATCACTATACATTTGGTTAGTTACATATTTGTTGCTAATCCAAAAAAACCGAAATATTTGATTGTTATTTCATTTGTTTATTTCGGCTATACATGCTTTGGTGCACGAATTCTACATGGACCTCATGCTAATGGCCGATATTTAATTATCGCCCTAAGAATATATCTAAGAATGGGCGGTGTGGTATTCTAACGTCGTCCTTAGTTTGATTAGAGATCAAGACGAGTGCTAGCATAGAAACTTGTCAAATTGATGCCATTGAAGATATTATGCATAGACCAATTCGTCAAAATTGCAAAATGGACTTATGTTTTGATTGGGTGTGCTTTGGCTTATTAGTTTTCAGAATTTACGTAAGGCCAAATCATTGTTGATTTTATTATTGAGCATCATATTGACATCATGCATATTATTGATTTTAGCTTTGTCTCTAGTACCATGGAGATTATATGTTGATGGTTAAACTTGTAGCAATGGCCAAGGTGTTGGTGTTGTTTATATATCTCCTTATGGTGCTATCTTGTGCAGCCTCATGCCGCTTATAATATTTATACACAAATGATCAAAGCCAAATATGCATTGTTATTCGGATTGGAGCTTTTACTTTCTGTAGGTGCTATACATATTGAGGCTTTCGGTGATTCGTTATTAGTAGTGCAACAAATATCAAAAAGTTATCAATGTCTTGACGAATCGCTTATAATTTATCTTAAGGCATGTTTAGATGTAATATTCTCCTTGGGTGGCTTTCAAATTGTTTATATATCTAGACAGACAATTGGAGAGAATTGGCACAACAAGCATCTGGCTACCATGTTGATCATAGTGTATTGCATATTTATCAATAGCCGATGCTTAGTCTCGTCGAAATAGGTAAGGCCGAACTGAAGCCCACCGCTTCAGCCACTAATGAAATTTTTATGCAGGCGAAAGCAAAGATCGGAGAAAGTTCATTGTTGATTATCTGCAAGATCAAAGCAGAAGGGTGGAAAATATAGTTTGGAGGATGGCTTTGACATGCATATCTATGAAAGTTTATCGTCGGATTAATGAAGTCCAGAAGGTTTCACCCAAGTTTGCATTAAAAGTTCAAATAAGCAATGGCCAATATATAGTTGTCACGCTAAGCATATAGATGGCCGATATATACTTATGGGCCTACGCACATACAAATGGCTGATGGAGTGTCGACATCGTCCTTAGAGGAAACACGGTGCAAATTATTTTTCGGCACACAAGTTTTGCCGAAAAACAGGGGGGCATGTGTTGACACCAGATTTTGGCATGGTCAAAAACTTAATTAAGAGGACCTCAAATGGAAAAGTTCTCAACATGTGAAAGTTCCGTATCGTCAAAATGAGAAACTTTGATGTTTGGGTCATCAACGTCCGATCTCATCTAAACGGCCGAAAGTGTGCTCAAAGTAATAAGATTTTGGCACTCAGAGTACTGTTTTACCAATTACGCCTCCAAGACGGCCTCATATGAGAAACATTTCTACATGAATTGTCTTCGTCTCATCGAAATGGTCGATTTTGATAAAAACTCATCTTAATCTGGGGTCGTATGCAAAAGTTAGAGCCGAAAATGCGCGGCTGCAATAGATGGCCGGACACTCCGGAGACAATCCTCCGGGTTTCTGATTTCTCTGCTGCAGACTTCACAAAACAGCCCAAATACCCCTCAAGATGGCGTCGAATCAAAAAACGTTCAACATGAAAGTTGTTCGTCTCGTCGAAACGATCAAAATTGCTTTTGGGATCGTTTCCATCCGAGGTGATTTACCACCTCAAAAATGACCCGCAAGGTGCAGCCAGTTTTAAACCGAACAGTTTTGGAAAGTTCGGACAAAACCATCCGAATTTGACTAGGGTTTTGGACGTGAATCCAAGCCTTTTCCTTGCACGGGAAGTCCAGCCGCCTCTTATATACCTAAGGGGTGACGGCCGATTGAACAACAACACACAATCGATAAATCAATCTATCATCTTTTACCTTTACTTTTACCTTCTTCCTTTTTCTTCTTCCTCGTTCTTCGTTTTTTTAGAAAAGGAGGATGACCCCCGGCCTCTGCATCTGGGAGATGCATACGGCCACTTTATTGATTATTCTCGAGGACCTTACAAAGTATTACAACAATATGCCTGAATCCACCATCTTGGCAAAAAGTGCCGCTACTTCTATCCATATGATGAAGGGGTGCTAGCTGGGCCACTACCCAAACCACTCACCTAAGCCTAACATCAAAAGCCGGAAGCCCCAGCCGAGCCACATACCGGGTCTGGGGCACAAACCGGTAAGACGCACTCGTGTGCTGTCGCCGCCATCTTCCACCGGTCCGTCTTCAGAGCAGATATTGAGGCTTCTACCTTGTCTAGCCACTCTGCCATCGACGTCACCATGACGCCAGACAGCTACCTCCTCCTGCGCGAGTCCATCTCCACGCATCGGACGCCGAGTCTCCACAACGCCATGCCGCCGATATCCGCCGCCATCAATGTGTGAGATGAAGCACCGCTCCACCATCCCTCCAGCCAGCACTTGCTCCAAAACGATGCCCCCAGGAGGGAAAGCGATAAAACGCCATCATCGTCCGATCCAGGAAGACCCAGATCTAGGGTTTTCCCCGGAGCATCCCGAGCCTGATGACGCAAACTGCAACTGGCAGCTGCTCCACCAGACGAGCGCCGCCGACGTCCGTAGTCTCCAAGATGAAGCTGGCCAAAATGCGCCGACACCGAACCGCCGCCACCTCCACCGCCGCTTGAGCAGCCCCCCATCAACGCCTTCAGGAAGGAGCACGCCACCGCGGTGTCGTCGTCACTTGGAACAAGGGGGTCTGAGGTTTTCACCTGAGCTCCTGGGAGGGGTGGAAGGAAGGGGATCCTCTCCGAAGCCTCCAACAAGGGGAGCAACACCCAAAGGCGCTGCCTTCGGAGTGGCCGCCGCGCCGGCCAAGGGATTCCCCCGGAACCCTTCCAGCCACCGGATCTGCAAGGCCAGCACCCAAGAACAGCGAGAAGCCATCAGGGGCCGGATCCGCTGCAGATCGGAGTAGATCGGGGTCGAGGACCAACATCACCATGGCCACCAGCATCCAGCGAGAACCGCCGCCGCAGCCGACGCCCACCACCTTCCCGCCACCCACACGGCCACCGAGACCCGCCGGCCGAGCATGGGAGGCCGAGACCGCGTCTGCAGGACCAGATCCGCGATGGATCCATGCCCGCGCCGCCGCCCCGGAGCCAACCCCTCGCGCAGCCGCCACGGCCTGTCCGCCCGCTCGCTCCGCCGTCTGGCCGCCGCGCCGCCCGACGTGCCCTCGCCGCATCAGCATCAAGACTCCGCCGCGCCGCCGCATCTCGCGCTACAGCCGCACGCCGGGAGGGGAAGAAGGGCCCCGCCGCCGCCGACGTGCACCGGGCTTCGCCCGGCGGCGCCTTCTGGCGGCGGCGAGGGGAAGGGATGGTGTAGGAGGCGGGCGCGGGGTGGGGCTAGGGTTCCCCCGCCGCCGCCCGCGAGAGCGACGCGGGGTGGGCGCGGAGTTCGAGTTTCTGAGACGCGGTTCTTCTAGTTGCAGGGCGGCGATCCATGAGGACCTAGGGGCGATCAGGTCGACCTAGGGCAGCCGATAGCCTCCGCGCGCCCTGACGGGGTCCCTCCCGGGCGTGTGGGGTTTCGGGTCCTCAAAAGCAGCCACCGGATTGCTTGCGTACCGCGCTTCTGGACGGGTCTCCTTCGGCGTGAGCTGCGGTGCATCACCCTCGGCGTTGGAGGTACACGGTGACGTGTTCGTGTGCGAACAAACTCTCAAATCTACAGGAGCAAAGCACTAATAGTATCGGACGCTATCCAATCACAAACTGGAACAACAATTGTACACAAAAGTTGGCAGCTAAAGTTGAACCAAACACAACCTTAAACTCACCATGGTTCACAATAGTAAGCTCACTAGATAAGATCCAGTCAGCTCAGATGTGCCAATTAGCTGGCTCTATACTCTTGATGACTTCGCATCAAAAGGCAATCAAGCCAGTTTTGCAATTTCGCAATATGCATCACGCCGGAAAGTACTCAGCGGGTACGGCTTGCACTACAAATGTCTTTTAGGCCACTGCCGGTGGCTTGATATCAACAAAGGGAGACTGCCAGTGACTACTCCCCCCCAGATAAAAAAAGGCACTCATGAGTGACAATGCTATTTGAGATGTCACTGTAGAAGGATCAATTTATAAAATGGCCTAGCAGGCGTGCTTGATGAAACCACAAATTTGATAGTCGTATTTTGTGGTTGGCTAGATATTCTAGAAAAAATTCCACATACCTTCCATTTCTACCAGTAATTTATCACAACCAAACATACAGTATAGTACGGCAGTACGTTGCATTGCCTGTTTCGGTGGGAAGGTGGAACACAAGATTAGTGGCATACGAGAAGGAGGAAGACATATATACGAGTTAATGATACATACATCTTCCATCATAAGGTAGCACGATAAAGTGGGTGAGCCGAATTCTGAATTTTAGTGTTTACGGTAGATACCGAATCCATTGTCTTTAAGTCAAAATATTTTAGTTATTACAATAGTAAACACAGATTGGAAAAAGTTGCAAATATTTTATCAAACTTTCGAATAAATGAGTTGGATTTTAATTAAATTTAAATAAAAATTCTGGTCCATTTGTCAGTATGGAAACCGAAACCACTGAAAATCGTTTAATTCAACTATATCTCTAGTTTTGTGTAAGGATAAAAAAATGGAGGGACACATGGACAGAGGCTGACATGGCATGACAGTGCAGCGGAAGCCAACACAGAGGCAAACTAAGAAGTGACCTAATGGGGACACTAACAGAAGCAAAACCAAAACCACCAACACAGTGTAATGCATGGTTCTGCCATCAATGAGTTGCACCATTGCCAGCCCTGAGCCATCCAACACCCAACATTAGCATGGTTTTGCCCGTGGCGAGCTAAGAATAGCGGCGGAAAAGACGCTGGCTCATCGAGAATGCATAGAGATAATGCCAATTCATCACCGGGAAGGGGTGTCAATTGCTAGAAATTCACACAACCTAAGTTGGACATAACAATGGACCCAAGAAGTGGGTGGACATAGAATTCTAGGATTCTCACACGGCGAGAGAAGGAGATCACCGGGTTGCCGAGTAGAACAACGTCATGAGGGGTAGCAATTTGTTTATCTCAATAGTGTGTAAAGAACACAATTCTCCCGAAACAATTGTGTGCGTTGTCACGAGTTAACACACATGGGTAGGACAATCAAACTATGTGCCCAGTCTCACACACAACTCTCTTTTATTAATTGTGCATGGTGGTTTAGCAATCGAGCATGTTTCACTTTCGGGCAGGCAGTTGATACTCCCTCCATTCCGCAATGTAGTGCATATAGATTTTTCTGAAAGTCAAACTTTGCCAACTTTGACCAAGTTTATAGAGAAAACTGTCTATATCTACACTACCAAACACGTACATTATGAAAATATAACTCATGATGTATCCAATGATGTGCATTTGATATTCTAGATGTACCTATTTTTCTCTATAAATATGGTCAAAGTTTCTAATGTTTGACTTCTAGAAAAATCTATAGGCACTACATTATGGAATGGAGGGAGTATTTCAAAGCGTTCAACGCACGCAATATGACCCTATGTTTTGCGATGGGTGGGGCTTAGTAGGATCATTCTGCACTAATTTGCAGTGCTCCTACATAGTCATGACGCCATCGACCACTACATCGGCACCGCCAAGCGGAGACAACCTATCCGTGCCACCCGTTGTAGGTGAAGTGTGTTTGTGTACAGTAATGAGCCATTCTCATTCAGCTTAGCACCTGCAAGAAGCTTGAGATCAGGAAGCACGTCGGTGGGAAATCCCTATCCGAATTAACCACGATATAGCTAGTCTTGTTTGGTTTCGGACTTTGATCCATCATTGAATCGTTTCGTGATTAGGTCCGAGCCGCTATGTATAAATGTACATGTACATATGTGGTTCTTGTAACAACAACATTGTAGAGAAATAAAGCATGCAACATATTAAATTCATCGTTCGGTGCCTTCAGCAATATAACATCGGCTTCACGCGTGCGTTCGTGCTACCTACTAATCAACCAGCCCCGCTTCCTACGTAAACAAGTAAAAAAATGCTTTTACAAATTGAGCTGCGTGCATTACTCCGAACAACTTTGCATTGTGCGGCGAGGGCCTGCGACAACGATGCCTTGAAGTTCCTTCTGGCTGCTTGATAACAACAAGGCAAACTGTCGGTGATTACTCCCCGCAAACAAAAAAGGGATTGGTGAACCTACTCGGGGTGCAACTACAGAAGGAATCACGGATTTAGTGGCCGAGCATGCATGCTTGATGAAACCAAGAAGAAGCTAGCCCTAGCTTGATGTTGACTAGATGTAGTAAACAAAGTTCCTGGTACCTTCCATTTCCATGAGTTTAATTTATGGGAACCAGATATAGAAGGCAATATGTGGCATTTACCGGAATGCTCTTGAAACCAATTCACATTAGTGAGACAGAGGAGAGTGGAATGTCGTGTGTAGGGGTGAAATTCGTAGATCTACGAAGCAATGCCAAAAGTGAAGGTAGTTCTCTGGTTGTCTGTTTTGGTGGGAAGGTGAAACACTAAGTCAGTGGTATGCGAAAAGGAGCAGGATATAAATAGAAGTTAATGATGAGTACATCTTCCATTATGAGGTAGTACTGGGTAACTTAGGTGAGAGCATGTTTAGTAAGGTACAATCAGCAGGCTGTAAGCATCATAATATTATATTTTTATTGAGTTGGATGAGAGAGAAGAAGAGAGAGAGGGAAGGGAAGCAGGCTATAGATTAACAGCCAGCTACAGCATGGGCTCCAAGAATCATTATGAGAGTTAAGGTGGGCCATATATTAATACTATACATGTTGGCTATTTGGTTGGCTATAGATGATGTGGCAACTCAATAGCTATGTTATTAACCATGCTTTGAGCTGGATTCTAAAATTTCAGTAATTACCATAGATACCAAAATAGCTGTCTTTTGGCATGGTAACCTAGGACCGTGTTCTAATATTTCACAATATACACACACAGACTCAAATAAAGTTTGAATATGTAACCAATATTTCAATTTAGTTGAAGTGAGATTTTTTAATTGAACTGAAATCCCTAAAATCGGTCTATTTTTATATACTAAAAGCAAGATACGAAGAAAAAAGAGAGTTATGCTAGAAAATCTCACAACAATCAGAAGCATATGTCCATTTATACGCATTATCATTAAATCACAACCGTTAAATTCCATTGGTTGAGATCCCACGCACGGGAGGCTTGCCCCATCATGCCCAATAGACATAGTAACTAACTACCTCAATGTTTCGTTGAAAAAAGAAACAACTATGTCCTTCCATGTATGGAAAAGCAAGCGTTCATGAGTCCTTCAAGGTACGTGGTTTGGGACTAGGAGCTAGGGTTTCCCAGGACAGATGCCAAAGACTTTGCTGGTTCCCGCCGACTCCAGCCGCCGTGCTGTGAGGCAACAGGAACATTGGATTTTTTTACCAGTATGAAGAAATTTTTATCATGATATGATCTTCATCATTATCATCTAGCCGGAGGGTGCAATGTCATCGAGCGTAATAGTACTCTAGTTCTTCTCCTATTGTGGTGGTGTCGTCCTACCTTGCACAATTTAGGTTTATGTCCTTCCTGATTCATTCCTACGGAGCTCATGAGTCTGTGTTAGCTTTCTTTGTTTCTTATATTGGTGTAATCCATTCTGACGTTGGAGTCCTTCTTTGGTGACGATCTTGTGGCTCGATGACATATACCTCTAGGGGATCATTCGTCGGCCAATTAGGTTCAAAGTTTACGACTATCCATCCTTTTATATCGGCGACCCATGAGGTGTTATGAAACCTATGAACGTAATCAGGTTTTTGAGGTTTGCGATTGACGATGTTGCTACTCCCATCTGATTGCACTCTCTACACTGATGTCTTGGCAGTATTTCTTGTTGCAAAGATTAATACCATTAAGAAGATGTTTATGAGAAATTTTCTTGAGTTCTTAGTGATAAAGTGTTACTTCATAATTTTTTTGGATCAATGATTAGAAGCATTGTACCTATAATGTTTGTTATTTTCAATAAAGTTACATGTACTCGAAAAAAACAAGTGTTCCACCTAAAAAAAGCAAGCGTTCTTTTAAATTAGGTACTAGCTACAAAAGCACTCATGTATACATTAAAAAAGTACTCAATCCAAAATAAAAGCTTGGTGACTTTTGAGGTGACAAAGTTAACATATCAAATAACACCATATCTACTTATAGATTTGACTATATACTATACTAAAAGACTGATCTTAATAATTTTTATAGTCAGATCTAAAATCTATGGCTACAGTTTAACCAGTGGACACAAGTCATATAATTGTGTACTTCCATACATGTGATTTGCAATTTTGAAGTCCTTTTCCAATACGTACAGGTGCATCACAAGAGATTTTGCTGAACTAGGACACGACGTTGAAGACATATATCACCTTTCACAAAAAAAAAAAAGATATATATATGACCAAAGACCAAGATAACTTTACATTTTTAATGTACCAGCTGTGGAAGGGCAAAGCGCAAACTCATTTATAAAATAATAAAAGTGACAATGTTACTAACTAGACTGTAAATAGTAAACCATATAAAAGAGTTAGAAAATGTTCTCCTCGAGTTTAAACGTAGCTCTCATCCTGTTTTTAACCTACATGCTGGAATTTGAACCGTGGTTCCTTCATCTCTAGACAGCTGATTAGATGATGAATGTGAGAGGATCCGGAGGATATTGAGATGACGAATTATTTGCCTGTGTAGGTAAATAATTCGAAAGTTCTAGACTAGCGCAAGAAAGATAAAATCCTTACGGCTCCAACTATAATAAAATAATGAAATTATGAATACTATATTTTCTATTTTTCTTAGATCAACCTTATTTTCCATATGTGCACATGCTCATCATTTGACTATTCTTAGAGAAAATCGCTAATTATTACAACATTAATCTACCATAAGCTAGAATTTTTAACATCTATCTTTTCTATGTTTAAGGAACAATATGGTCAAAAAGGACATACTATTGAGAACTGAGAACAGTAAGTTAAACATCTACCTTTCAGCGTGTGTACATCATCATCCTCTTGCCGCACGTATGGACTGGACCCCTCCCCTTTCGCAAGTAGTAATTGGTCGCTGGACTATAGCAGGGTTGCCGATGCCAAGCTCAGCAGCTGCAACGACTACATGACTGGTTCGACAGTCAGCCAACACGAATAGTATTCCCATGGGGTGGGCATTCTAGGGAATTCACGGTACTTATTTAATTTTTATTTGTATTTTGTAAGGGTAATTTTTTTGTTAAACTTTTCTGAACCCGGATGATGAACTTTGAGATATTTAATACTCCCTTCGATCCATATATAAAGTTGTACTAAAGCAGCGACAATTAATATGGATCGGATGGAGTAAAAGATTGTACGCATCACTCGATGTATAGGTCGAGGACATTCACCTCTTCTTAAAAAAAAAATCAACAACGATGCACTCTTCTCTATTGTTTTCTTTTACACGACCAAAACTAAACTGACCATGGCTCACAAGTTTCACTTCGTAGGTAAGCCGATTAGAGAAGGGTCAGCAGACTCAGCCCAGATTTGCTAATCAGCTAGCTCTATACTCTCGGCAACTTTGCATAAGAAGGGAATCAAGCCAGTTTTGTGGTATGCATCATGCCCGAAAGTACTCGCTCGCACGGGCCGCACTAATAATGTCCTCAGGCCTCTGCCGGCAGCTTGATGACAAAATGGCAGACTTCCAATGACTATTCTCAGAAAAAAAAAGGAACTCGTGAGTGACGAAGCAATTCAGGTGCCATGTCGATCAAGGGATCCAATGGCCGAGCAGGCATTCTAGATGAAACCACAAAGGTGATCATCCTAGCTGGAGGTTGGCTAGATATTGTCAAAAAAAAGAAACCAGCACTAGTAGAAAAAGGGCAATTTGTCCCGGTTCGTAAGGGCCTTTAGTCCCGGTTCTGGAACCGGGACTAAAGGGTCGGGACTAAAGCCCAAAACCTTTAGTCCCGGTTCGCTTACGAACCGGGACCAAAGGGGCTCCACGTGGCCGCTGCGGGAAGCCCAGGCAGGAGGACCTTTAGTCCCGGTTGGTAACACCAACCGGGACCAAAAGGCATCCACGTGGTGCTGCCTGGGGCGGGGGAGGGAGGACCTTTAGTCCCGGTTGGTGTTACCAACCGGGACCAAAAGGCGGCCACGCGTCAGCAGCTCGCAGTCGCTGGGTTTTGGTTTTTTTTTTGGAAGGGGGGGTTTTGGGGTTTTGGAGGGTTAATTTAGGGGTTTCATATTGTGTTAGCGCGCTAATAGAGAGAAGTGACCTCTCTTTTTCCGTGCTTGGTCGACGCTAGCTACTACACATATAGAGAGAACTCGACGCTAGCTAGTAAGCAAATAAAGGAAACCATTAATTACACAAGATCGTCATGAACATATATAGAGAGAAGTGACATCTCTTTCTTCGTGCTTGGTCGAACAACAAGTTTTCGTATATCTATCCGACGCTGCTACATATGTACAATATATAACATCCCTTACAACAATTTCAATTTCACATGGTATTCTCCTTGTTCAGGTATGACGTGGTCAAGAAAGAATCCCGCCAATTCCTCTTGAATTGCTCGTATGCGATCATGTGGTAGGAGTTCATCCCGCATCTGCCAGATCTAATTTAAAAAAGGGGTCAATACATATATATGAATGAAACTCAACACAATTGATGGTAATATATAAAATAAAATTGTGAATATTGTTTACGTACTTCAAATTGTTTCTCAGAGGAGGCCCGTTCAGAGGTATAGTAGCGAATGAACTCGCATACGTAGTATCCACATAAATGAGTGTTGGGTGCCTGCAACAAGCACTTTACGAGAATATAGTTCAATCAAACTGATAAGCAAGCATGATAATGGTATTGATGAAAACTAGAATCAATGAGAGATGCGCGGAACTAGCTATTACTACTTACTTTGGGGTGTGTAAATCGCAGCTCCTTCTTCAGACCCGGAACCTTAGCGGTGAACGTTTTCCAAACCCTGGCAGGCAAAGAAAATGATTACTTGATATCAGGAAATGAACGAAAGTTGCCGATATGGTCCCGGTATTTATTGAACTTACTTCTGGAGCATTGCAGTCATGTCCGCATAATACTTGGGATCTTTACGGAGCGAGTCTAAGACAGTTACTAATGCCCCGTCAAGGTTAATGGATAGCAGAATATAGTGGAAGCTGCGCACGCTTAACTCATCAATTACATTACTTAACCACGAGTAAGCGGAACCGAATATGCAGAAGACAGTAACACTCACTTGAAGTTGTAAGGAAAGAGTATTTCCCTTTTGTTTTGATGTTTAAGGAACGTTTGTATTAAGTTGTTCTCGGTATCTTCAGCCGCCTTTCGTACCGACCATTCATTTACGGTATTTGGGCTAATGAACCCAACGTCGAAGATTCCTATTTTTTGGCATTCGACCATCTTCAATCTGCATAATATAGTGAGGATAATTATATATACATGCAATGAACGAGCTGAGCTAGAGACTTAATTATAGAAGTAATACTTACAGACAGTAGCAAGTCATGAGTTGTTTGTCGAGGGCCTTTTGATTGTATAATTGAAATAACTCCACAAATTCAACAGGCAGCAGGTCGACTCCAGGGAAGTCATGCTCTTTTTTAATTCCGACTAACAAACTGTCTTTCCCAGACTTCCTGCAAGTTTCCATGTACCAGTCATGCAATTTTTGCATCATCGTTGTTAGATGAGGATGATCAGGTTTGACGAGAGGCTTCCCGTGCTCGTATCTAAAGACGTCTACTACCTCAGCCGTTTCAAACTGTACATCATCGGGCAGGAAATCATCAAGAGTGGTACCGGGCAGTAGCACCGGATGATTAGCGATATCGCTAGACACCTTGAGCGGGGGGCACGATTGCTTCTCCTGTTCGCCGAGCTGGGGAATTGTTTTCCCACTTCTTCGTTTTTTTGCTCTTGCAGCACTGGAAGTACTTCCCGACTGCTGCGCTTTAGCATGTGTCTTAGTAATTATGCGGTCATAGTTGGAATCCGGCGGAGGCGGTGGTGGTCGCTTCAGGGCATCGATAGTGCGCTTCACTTTCACCGGATCTTGCTTCTCCTTCGGAGGTGGAGTTTTCTTTGCAAAATGGTCCCTCACTTCGGCACGACATATGTCCTCGTTTTCCTGCTCGGTCCTCTCATATGGTAACTTTTCCACAGGCTTGAGACATGGACCGTATCTGAATTGCCTCCCGCCTCTGCTTGTACTGCTAGTCGCCGGAGCGGCGGCGTCTGTCTTCCGTCGTTGCTGAGGAGGCGGAGAAGGAGGCGGAGTGCTCCGACGCGCCGGAGTAGGCGAAGGAGGAGGCGGAGTGCCCTCACGCGTCGGAGGAGCCGGAGAAGGAGGCGGAGTGCCCTGATCACTCGCTGGAGGAGGAGGAGGAGGAGGAGGCGGAGTGCCCTGACTCGCCGGAGGAGGAGGAGGAGGCGGAGGCGTCCAGTTTGGAAGCTTGATGTACTCCTTCTGCCATAGACATGTACTCCTCAGAGCACGAACCAGCTGATTCTCAACTTCACCTGTAGAGTGGTAAAGCTCGAGCTCCTCAAATCCCTCCATTACTTCATCCACAATCACAACAGCATAGCCATGTGGAATCGTAAGACAGTGAAAAGTTCCGTTGGGTTGAGGAGGTGCAACAGAGCCGAGAGCCGCCTTGAAAGTGAGGTTATGGCATTTCGTCATAAGCTCGCAATTTTAAGCCTCCGTGATAGTATCCACGGAGTAGATAGGCTCCGTGAAGTCAGTCTGAACGGGCTCCGTGGAAGCCACGCTGCTTCTCCGCTGAGATGGCGGGGTAGCTTCTGGGGTAGCTTCGTGCCGCTGAGATAGTTGGCCGGCAGCTCTCTGGCTCTCAGCTTCCTCTAGCTTTTGTAGTCTTGCACTCATCTTCTGCATGTCGCTCAGCTCCGCTTTCCTCTTTCTCTCCCGGCTTCTGTAACCGCCTGCGTCGGGAAACCCAAACTTCCACGGAACGGAGCCTGGTGTGCCTCGTGTTCGTCCAGGGTGCTCAGCATTCCCTAGGGCCTCAGTCAGCTCGTCCTTCTCTCTGTCGGGAATGAACGTCCCTTCCTGCGCTGCGGTGATATACTTCTGAAGCTTCGCGACGGGTATTGCAAGTTGCTCGTCCGTCCAACGGCACTTCCCTGTTTCAGGGTCCAAAGTTCCCCCAACCCCGAAGAACCAAGTCCTTGAATGGTCTGGCCAGTTCAATGTCTCTGGTTTGACCCCTTTAGCAATCAGGTCATTCTCAGCTTTGTCCCACAACGGCCGGGCTTTGAGGTAGCCACCTGACCCCGTGTGATGGTGATACTGCTTCTTTGCAGCGTTGTTCTTGTTTGTCTCTGACATTTTCTTACTCTTGTCTGATGTCTTGTAGGCTACAAATGCGGGCCAGTAATCTCTTATCTTCTCAAATCGGCCGATGAATTCTGGAGTCTCACCTTTGTCGACAAACTTTGATTTCAACTCCTTCTTCCACCTCCTGAATAGATCTGCCATCTTCTTAAGAGCACACGCCTTGACCAGTGGCTCTATAACGGGCTTATTCGGATCCTCCTCTGGCGGTAGGGTGAAATTTGCCTTCAGCAAGGTCCAAAGATCATCTTTCTGTCTATCGGTGACATAATCACCTTCAGGGGCGTCGTCCTTAGGCTTATTCCATTGCTTGATGCTGATCGGGATGTTGTCCCTAACAATAGCTCCGCACTGAGCAGAAAATGCGTCCTTGGTCCGCTTGGGTTCAATCGGTAGGCCATCGTCCGCGAGTGCTGTGATCGTGAACCTTTCATCCTTGCGCAACCTCTTCTTCGGGCCTCGTCTCGTTACCGAAGTTTGGCTCGATCCGGAGGGCTATAAAAGAAAAAAGAAGAGTTAATATATATATTTACATACCAAAACAATTAATGCATCAATTAGCTAGTCAGCACCTCCGGAGCCATCATGATCATGTCACCGGAGCCATCATGATCATGTCCTTCCTCCTCCATTGTTCCATCGGTGTCGTTGAGAAACGACAAGACAGCATCACCTCCGGCGAGGATTATCTCCCCCAACAACTGTTCTTGTTCCAAGTCTCTTTGATCCATAGTTTCTGCAAATATTACAACATGGCAATTAATATACAAACATGAATGTCCGACGTCCGGACTGCCTCTCTCATGAATGTCCGACGTCCGGACCGCCTCTCTCATGAATGTCAAACAAGGGATTCTCTTAACCTTTAAGGGATTCTCTTAACCTTTAAGGGATTCTCTTTTAACTTGGTAAATTTGGGTGGCCTCGACAACTCTTCTAGGGTTTGGGGTGGCCTCAACAACGCTCTTTTAACTCATTTAACTTGGTAAATTTGGTTGGCCTCGACAACGCTTCTAGGGTTTGGGGTGGCCTCGACAACACTTCTAGGGTTTGGGCTGGCCTCGACAACGCTTTTTCAGTCCCGGTTTGGCGAGAGGGGGTTGATCGATCGACGTCCCCCCTCATGTTGGAGAGTTACCGGAGTTTTCTATGAACAAAAAAAATACTACCTATCACATCTCAGTCCCGGTTTGGGTGGACTCGAGTGTTTGGTCGGGCGAGAGGGGGTTGATCGACGTCCCCCCTCATGTCGAAGTTACCGGAGTTTTCTTCTAGGGGTTTGGCTGACCTCGAGAGTTTGTCAGGTAGGGGAGGGGGGGGGGTAGGAGATCGACAACGCTTTTTTTCTAGGGTTTGCGTGGCCTCGAGAGTTGGTCGCCCGATATGTCCAACGTCCCCCCTCATGTCGATCTCCTCTCGAGAGTTTGTCGGGTAGGGGCGGGAGGGGGTAGGAGATCGAGGGCGACGGCGACATACATACATATAGCCACATACATACATGGAAAAAAATGCTATGAACAAAAAAATACATATAGCCACATATATGAAAAAAATACATATATGAACAAAAAAAATGCTATGAACAAAAAAACATCATATATACATCCATCCATACATACATATAGCCACATACATATATACATTATATATGAACAAAAACATTCATCATATAAAAAAAATCAACATATATATATATCATCATATCATCTATATATATATCATCATTTCATCAAATTATCTAACATAATGAACTATATATATATATATATCAACAAAATTATTTATCTATCTATCAACATCATCATCTATCTCCACATGAAAATATACATCTCATAAAAAAACATAGCAACGGGGGCTGCCGGCGACCATGGAGCAGTGGCAGAGCAAGGTGTGCTCGGGGGCACGCGGCGACGGGGAGCAGGGGACCCTGGGAAGGGGGGGCTCACTGGGGGGGCGCGGCGATGGCTTGAGGCCGGCGACGAGGACGGCGGGCTCGGGGGGGCACGCGCGCGGAGACGGGAAGGAGGGCGCGCCGGCGAGGGCTCGGGGGAAGGTGGGGTGCTCACTGGGGGCGGCGATGGGAGAGGGCGACGGCGACGAGGAGGCGCGGCGACGAGGCGGCGATGGGAGACGGCGACAGCGACGATGGGAGAGGGCGACGGCGACAGCGACGATGGGAGAGGGCGACGGCGACAGCGACGATGGGAGAGGGCGACGGCGACGAGGAGCGGGCGGCGACGGCGACAGCGACGAGGAGCAGCCGGTCGGCGTCGGGGGAGATGTGAGAATTTGGGGAAAAATTCCTAAGTGTTGGCTTATATAGCAAAGCCTTTAGTCCCGGTTGGTGGCACCAACCGGGACCAATGCCTCCCTTTGGTCCCGGTTGGTGCCACCAACCGGGACCAAAGGTCTCTTTTCGTCAGCCCAAAGGGCGGGAAGGGCTGACAAAAAGAGACCTTTGGTCCCGGTTGGTGGCACCAACCGGGACTAAAGGGTGGTCCTGCCCGGGGCCAAAAGTTTAGTCCCACCTCGCTAGCTGAGAGGGCTCGAGAGTGGTTTATAAGCGCTGCTGCGCACACCCTCTCGAGCTCCTCTCAGCAGCAGGCTTACGGGCCTAATCGCATGACCTCTGCCTGTGGGCCTTCTGGGCCTTCTACGGGCCTGAATCCTGGCCCAACTAGATGGTTGGGTTTCTAGTCGTATTCAGGCCGTGGTGGCCCAGTAGGCGGCATTTTTTTTAATTTTTTTCTACTTTTTTTGTTTTCTTTTTTGCTTTATTTATTTTCTTTTGTTTCTACTTACAGTTTTTCAGTGATTCTTTTTGCTTTTAGGTCACAAAAATTATAAAAATTCTGTTAGTGTCATTAGTTTCCAAATTTGAATAGTTTAAATTTGAATTCTTTTAAATTGGTGTGAATCACTAGTTTGTGAATAACTTTACTATAAAAATAGATTTTTGAGTGATTCTTTTTCCTGCTATTTAATATTACTGTGTTTTATCATTATATTCAATTTGGTAATTTTTAGGTAATTTTAAATGTCTGTTTTAACCAAAAACAGATTTTGTTATTTTAGTTTGCTATTAAAGTTTCTAAAAAAATTCTTTATGAATTTTTTTTTTGCTATTAATGTTTTGAACAAAAAATACTTTGATAACTTTAGTTGCATAAATTTTATATAATTTTAGTTTCATAACTTTTTTCTATAATTTTATATAATTTTAGTTGAACAAAATATACTTTGATAACTTTTTGCTATAATTTTAGTGTTTACGGTATATACCGAATCCATTGTCTTTAAGTCAAAATATTTTAGTTATTACAATAGTAAACACAGATTGGAAAAAGTTGCAAATATGTTATCAAACTTTCGAATAAATGAGTTGGATTTCAATTAAATT
The DNA here is from genome assembly GCA_039707655.1 of Elymus sibiricus. Taxonomy (NCBI): domain Eukaryota; kingdom Viridiplantae; phylum Streptophyta; class Magnoliopsida; order Poales; family Poaceae; genus Elymus; species Elymus sibiricus. Next base: position 68,176,496 of record CM077676.1, read on the forward strand.
TAAATAAAAATTCTGGTCCATTTGTCAGTATGGAAACCGAAACCACTGAAAATCGTTTAATTCAACTATACCTCTAGTTTTGTGTAAGGATAAAAAAAATGGAGGGACACATGGACAGAGGCTGACATGGCATGACAGTGCAGCGGAAGCCAACACAGAGGCAAACTAAGAAGTGACCTAATGGGGACACTAACAGAAGCAAAACCAAAACCACCAACACAGTGTAATGCATGGTTCTGCCATCAATGAGTTGCACCATTGCCAGCCCTGAGCCATCCAACACCCAACATTAGCATGGTTTTGCCCGTGGCGAGCTAAGAATAGCGGCGGAAAAGACGCTGGCTCATCGAGATTGCATAGAGATAATGCCAATTCATCACCGGGAAAGGGTGTCAATTGCTAGAATTTCACACAACCTAAGTTGGACATAACAATGGACCCAAGAAGTGGGTGGACATAGAATTCTAGGATTCTCACACGGCGAGAGAAGGAGATCACCGGGTTGCCGAGTAGAACAACGTCATGAGGGGTAGCAATTTGTTTATCTCAATAGTGTGTAAAGAACACAATTCTCCCGAAACAATTGTGTGCGTTGTCACGAGTTAACACACATGGGTAGGACAATCAAACTATGTGCCCAGTCTCACACACAACTCTCTTTTATTAATTGTGCATGGTGGTTTAGCAATCGAGCATGTTTCACTTTCGGGCAGGCAGTTGATACTCCCTCCATTCCGCAATGTAGTGCATATAGATTTTTCTGAAAGTCAAACTTTGCCAACTTTGACCAAGTTTATAGAGAAAACTGTCTATATCTACACTACCAAACACGTACATTATGAAAATATAACTCATGATGTATCCAATGATGTGCATTTGATATTCTAGATGTACCTATTTTTCTCTATAAATATGGTCAAAGTTTCTAATGTTTGACTTCTAGAAAAATCTATAGGCACTACATTATGGAATGGAGGGAGTATTTCATAGCGTTCAACGCACGCAATATGACCCTATGTTTTGCGATGGGTGGGGCTTAGTAGGATCATTCTGCACTAATTTGCAGTGCTCCTACATAGTCATGACGCCATCGACCACTACATCGGCACCGCCAAGCGGAGACAACCTATCCGTGCCACCCGTTGTAGGTGAAGTGTGTTTGTGTACAGTAATGAGCCATTCTCATTCAGCTTAGCACCTGCAAGAAGCTTGAGATCAGGAAGCACGTCGGTGGGAAATCCCTGTCCGAATTAACCACGATATAGCTAGTCTTGTTTGGTTTCGGACTTTGATCCATCATGGAATCGTTTCGTGATTAGGTCCGAGCCGCTATGTATAAATGTACATGTACATATGTGGTTCTTGTAACAACAACATTGTAGAGAAATAAAGCATGCAACATATTAAATTCATCGTTCGGTGCCTTCAGCAATATAACATCGGCTTCACGCGTGCGTTCGTGCTACCTACTAATCAACCAGCCCCGCTTCCTACGTAAACAAGTAAAAAAATGCTTTTACAAATTGAGCTGCGTGCATTACTCCGAACAACTTTGCATTGTGCGGCGAGGGCCTGCGACAACGATGCCTTGAAGTTCCTTCTGGCTGCTTGATAACAACAAGGCAAACTGTCGGTGATTACTCCCCGCAAACAAAAAAGGGATTGGTGAACCTACTCGGGGTGCAACTACAGAAGGAATCACGGATTTAGTGGCCGAGCATGCATGCTTGATGAAACCAAGAAGAAGCTAGCCCTAGCTCGATGTTGACTAGATGTAGTAAACAAAGTTCCTGGTACCTTCCATTTCCATGAGTTTAATTTATGGGAACCAGATATAGAAGGCAATATGTGGCATTTACCGGAATGCTCTTGAAACCAATTCACATTAGTGAGACAGAGGAGAGTGGAATGTCGTGTGTAGGGGTGAAATTCGTAGATCTACGAAGCAATGCCAAAAGTGAAGGTAGTTCTCTGGTTGTCTGTTTTGGTGGGAAGGTGAAACACTAAGTCAGTGGTATGCGAAAAGGAGCAGGATATAAATAGAAGTTAATGATGAGTACATCTTCCATTATGAGGTAGTACTGGGTAACTTAGGTGAGAGCATGTTTAGTAAGGTACAATCAGCAGGCTGTAAGCATCATAATATTATATTTTTATTGAGTTGGATGAGAGAGAAGAAGAGAGAGAGAGAAGGGAAGCAGGCTATAGATTAACAGCCAGCTACAGCATGGGCTCCAAGAATCATTATGAGAGTTAAGGTGGGCCATATATTAATACTATACATGTTGGCTATTTGGTTGGCTATAGATGATGTGGCAACTCAATAGCTATGTTATTAACCATGCTTTGAGCTGGATTCTAAAATTTCAGTAATTACCATAGATACCAAAATAGCTGTCTTTTGGCATGGTAACCTAGGACCGTGTTCTAATATTTCACAATATACACACACAGACTCAAATAAAGTTTGAATATGTAACAAATATTTCAATTTAGTTGAAGTGAGATTTTTTAATTGAACCGAAATCCCTAAAATCGGTCTATTTTTATATACTAAAAGCAAGATACGAAGAAAAAAGAGAGTTATGCTAGAAAATCTCACAACAATCAGAAGCATATGTCCATTTATACGCATTATCATTAAATCACAACCGTTAAATTCCATTGGTTGAGATCCCACGCACGGGAGGCTTGCCCCATCATGCCCAATAGACATAGTAACTAACTACCTCAATGTTTCGTTGAAAAAAGAAACAACTATGTCCTTCCATGTATGGAAAAGCAAGCGTTCATGAGTCCTTCAAGGTACGTGGTTTGGGACTAGGAGCTAGGGTTTCCCAGGACAGATGCCAAAGACTTTGCTGGTTCCCGCCGACTCCAGCCGCCGTGCTGTGAGGCAACAGGAACATTGGATTTTTTTACCAGTATGAAGAAATTTTTATCATGATATGATCTTCATCATTATCATCTAGCCGGAGGGTGCAATGTCATCGAGCGTAATAGTACTCTAGTTCTTCTCCTATTGTGGTGGTGTCGTCCTACCTTGCACAATTTAGGTTTATGTCCTTCCTGATTCATTCCTACGGAGCTCATGAGTCTGTGTTAGCTTTCTTTGTTTCTTATATTGGTGTAATCCATTCTGACGTTGGAGTCCTTCTTTGGTGACGATCTTGTGGCTCGATGACATATACCTCTAGGGGATCATTCGTCGGCCAATTAGGTTCAAAGTTTACGACTATCCATCCTTTTATATTGGTGTAATCCATTCTGACGTTGGAGTCCTTCTTTGGTGACGATCTTGTGGCTCGATGACATATACCTCTAGGGGATCATTCGTCGGCCAATTAGGTTCAAAGTTTACGACTATCCATCCTTTTATATCGGCGACCCATGAGGTGTTATGAAACCTATGAACGTAATCAGGTTTTTGAGGTTTGCGATTGACGATGTTGCTACTCCCATCTGATTGCACTCTTTACACTGATGTCTTGGCAGTATTTCTTGTTGCAAAGATTAATACCATTAAGAAGATGTTTATGAGAAATTTTCTTGAGTTCTTAGTGATAAAGTGTTACTTCATAATTTTTTTGGATCAATGATTAGAAGCATTGTACCTATAATGTTTGTTATTTTCAATAAAGTTACATGTACTCTAAAAAAACAAGTGTTCCACCTAAAAAAAGCAAGCGTTCTTTTAAATTAGGTACTAGCTACAAAAGCACTCATGTATACATTAAAAAAGTACTCAATCCAAAATAAAAGCTTGGTGACTTTTGAGGTGACAAAGTTAACATATCAAATAACACCATATCTACTTATAGATTTGACTATATACTATACTAAAAGACTGATCTTAATAATTTTTATAGTCAGATCTAAAATCTATGGCTACAGTTTAACCAGTGGACACAAGTCATATAATTGTGTACTTCCATACATGTGATTTGCAATTTTGAAGTCCTTTTCCAATACGTACAGGTGCATCACAAGAGATTTTGCTGAACTAGGACACGACGTTGAAGACATATATCACCTTTCACAAAAAAAAAAAGATATATATATGACCAAAGACCAAGATAACTTTACATTTTTAATGTACCAGCTGTGGAAGGGCAAAGCGCAAACTCATTTATAAAATAATAAAAGTGACAATGTTACTAACTAGACTGTAAATAGTAAACCATATAAAAGAGTTAGAAAATGTTCTCCTCGAGTTTAAACGTAGCTCTCATCCTGTTTTTAACCTACATGCTGCAGTTTGAACCGTGGTTCCTTCATCTCTAGACAGCTGATTAGATGGTGAATGTGAGAGGATCCGGAGGATATTGAGATGACGAATTATTTGCCTGTGTAGGTAAATAATTCGAAAGTTCTAGACTAGCGCAAGAAAGATAAAATCCTTACGGCTCCAACTATAATAAAATAATGAAATTATGAATACTATATTTTCTATTTTTCTTAGATCAACCTTATTTTCCATATGTGCACATGCTCATCATTTGACTATTCTTAGAGAAAATCGCTAATTATTACAACATTAATCTACCATAAGCTAGAATTTTTAACATCTATCTTTTCTATATTTAAGGAACCATATGGTCAAAAAGGACATACTATTGAGAACTGAGAACAGTAAGTTAAACATCTACCTTTCAGCGTGTGTATATCATCATCCTCTTGCAGCACGTATGGACTGGACCCCTCCCCTTTCGCAAGTAGTAATTGGTCGCTGGACTATAGCAGGGTTGCCGATGCCAAGCTCAGCAGCTGCAACGACTACATGACTGGTTCGACAGTCAGCCAACGCGAATAGTATTCCCATGGGGTGGGCATTCTAGGGAATTCACGGTACTTATTTAATTTTTATTTGTATTTTGTAAGGGTAATTTTTTTGTTAAACTTTTCTGAACCCGGATGATGAACTTTGAGATATTTAATACTCCCTCCGATCCATATATAAAGTTGTACTAAAGCAACGACAATTAATATGGATCGGATGGAGTAAAAGATTGTACGCATCACTCGATGTATAGGTCGAGGACATTCACCTCTTCTTAAAAAAAAATCAACAACGATGCACTCTTCTCTTCTGATTTCTTTTACACGACCAAAACTAAACTGACCATGGCTCACAAGTTTCACTTCGTAGGTAAGCCGATTAGAGAAGGGTCAGCAGACTCAGCCCAGATTTGCTAATCAGCTAGCTCTATACTCTCGGCAACTTTGCATAAGAAGGGAATCAAGCCAGTTTTGTGGTATGCATCATGCCCGAAAGTACTCGCTCGCACGGGCCGCACTAATAATGTCCTCAGGCCTCTGCCGGCAGCTTGATGACAAAATGGCAGACTTCCAATGACTATTCTCAGAAAAAAAAAGGAACTCGTGAGTGACGAAGCAATTCAGGTGCCATGTCGATCAAGGGATCCAATGGCCGAGCAGGCATTCTAGATGAAACCACAAAGGTGATCATCCTAGCTGGAGGTTGGCTAGATATTGTCAAAAAAAAGAAACCAACACTAGTAGAAAAAGGGCCATTTGTCCCGGTTCGTAAGGGCCTTTAGTCCCGGTTCTGGAACCGGGACTAAAGGGTCGGGACTAAAGCCCAAAACCTTTAGTCCCGGTTCGCTTACGAACCGGGACCAAAGGGGCTCCACGTGGCCGCTGCGGGAAGCCCAGGCAGGAGGACCTTTAGTCCCGGTTGGTAACACCAACCGGGACCAAAAGGCATCCACGTGGCGCTGCCTGGGGCGGGGGAGGGAGGACCTTTATTCCCGGTTGGTGTTACCAACCGGGACCAAAAGGCGGCCACGCGTCAGCAGCTCGCAGTCGCTGGGTTTTTTTTTTTTTTTTGGAAGGGGGAGTTTTGGGGTTTTGGAGGGTTAATTTAGGGGTTTCATATTGTGTTAGCGAGCTAATAGAGAGAAGTGACCTCTCTTTTTCCGTGCTTGGTCGACGCTAGCTACTACACATATAGAGAGAACTCGACGCTAGCTAGTAAGCAAATAAAGGAAACCATTAATTACACAAGATCGTCATGAACATATATAGAGAGAAGTGACATCTCTTTCTTCGTGCTTGGTCGAACAACAAGTTTTCGTATATCTATCCGACGCTGCTATATATGTACAATATATAACATCCCTTACAACAATTTCAATTTCACATGGTATTCTCCTTGTTCAGGTATGACGTGGTCAAGAAAGAATCCCGCCAATTCCTCTTGAATTGCTCGTATGCGATCATGTGGTAGGAGTTCATCCCGCATCTGCCAGATCTAGTTTAAAGAAGGGGTCAATACATATATATGAATGAAACTCAACACAATTGATGGTAATATATAAAATAAAATTGTGAATATTGTTTACGTACTTCAAATTGTTTCTCAGAGGAGGCCCGTTCAGAGGTATAGTAGCGAATGAACTCGCATACGTAGTATCCACATAAATGAGTGTTGGGTGCCTGCAACAAGCACTTTACGAGAATATAGTTCAATCAAACTGATAAGCAAGCATGATAATGGTATTGATGAAACTAGAATCAATGAGAGATGCGCGGAACTAGCTAGTACTACTTACTTTGGGGTGTGTAAATCGCAGCTCCTTCTTCAGACCCGGAACCTTAGCGGTGAACGTTTTCCAAACCCTGGCAGGCAAAGAAAATGATTACTTGATATCAGGAAATGAACGAAAGTTGCTGATATGGTCCCGGTATTTATTGAACTTACTTCTGGAGCATTGCAGTCATGTCCGCATAATACTTGGGATCTTTACGGAGCGAGTCTAAGACAGTTACTAATGCCCCGTCAAGGTTAATGGATAGTAGAATATAGTGGAAGCTGCGCACGCATAACTCATCAATTACATTACTTAACCACGAGTAAGCGGAACCGAATATGCAGAAGACAGTAACACTCACTTGAAGTTGTAAGGAAAGAGTATTTCCCTTTTGTTTTGATGTTTAAGGAACGTTTGTAGTAAGTTGTTCTCGGTATCTTCAGCCGCCTTTCGTACCGACCATTCATTTACGGTATTTGGGCTAATGAACCTCACGTCGAAGATTCCTATTTTTTGGCATTCGACCATCTTCAATCTGCATAATATAGTGAGGATAATTATATATACATGCAATGAACGAGCTGAGCTAGAGACTTAATTATAGAAGTAATACTTACAGACAGTAGCAAGTCATGAGTTGTTTGTCAAGGGCCTTTTGATTGTATAATTGAAATAACTTCACAAATTCAACAGGCAGCAGGTCGACTCCAGGGAATCATGCTCTTTTTTAATTCCGACTAACAAACTGTCTTTCCCAGACTTCCTGCAAGTTTCCATGTACCAGTCATGCAATTTTTGCATCATCGTTGTTAGATGAGGATGATCAGGTTTGACGAGAGGCTTCCCGTGCTCGTATCTAAAGACGTCTACTACCTCAGCCGTTTCAAACTGTACATCATCGGGCAGGTAATCATCAAGAGTGGTACCGGGCAGTAGCACCGGATGATTAGCGATATCGCTAGACACCTTGAGCGGGGGGCACGATTGCTTCTCCTGTTCGCCGAGCTGGGGAATTGTTTTCCCACTTCTTCGTTTTTTCGCTCTTGCAGCACTGGAAGTACTTCCCGACTGCTGCGCTTTAGCATGTGTCTTAGTAATTATGCGGTCATAGTTGGAATCCGGCGGAGGCGGTGGTGGTCGCTTCAGGGCATCGATAGTGCGCTTCACTTTCACCGGATCTAGCTTCTCCTTCGGAGGTGGAGTTTTCTTTGCAAAATGGTCCCTCACTTCGGCACGACATATGTCCTCGTTTTCCTGCTCGGTCCTCTCATATGGTAACTTTTCCACAGGCTTGAGACATGGACCGTATCTGAATTGCCTCCCGCCTCTGCTTGTACTGCTAGCCGCCGGAGCGGCGGCGTCTCTCTTCCGTCGTTGCTGAGGAGGCGGAGAAGGAGGCGGAGTGCTCCGACGCGCCGGAGTAGGCGAAGGAGGAGGCGGAGTGCCCTCACGCGTCGGAGGAGCCGGAGAAGGAGGCGGAGTGCCCTGATCACTCGCCGGAGGAGGAGGAGGAGGAGGAGGCGGAGTGCCCTGACTCGCCGAAAGAGGAGGAGGAGGCGGAGGCGTCCAGTTTGGAAGCTTGATGTACTCCTTCTGCCATAGACATGTACTCCTCAGAGCACGAACTAGCTGATTCTCCCCTTCACCTGTAGAGTGGTAAAGCTCGAGCTCCTCAAATCCCTCCATTACTTCATCCACCATCACAACAGCATAGCCATGTGGAATCGTAAGGCAGTGAAAAGTTCCGTTGGGTTGAGGAGGTGCAACAGAGCCGAGAGCCGCCTTGAAAGTGAGGTTATGGCATTTCGTCATAAGCTCGCAATTTTGAGCCTCCGTGATAGTATCCACGGGGTAGATAGGCTCCGTGAAGTCAGTCTGAACGGGCTCCGTGGAAGCCACGCTGCTTCTCCGCTGAGATGGCGGGGTAGCTTCTGGGGTAGCTTCGTGCTGCTAAGATAGTTGGCCGGCAGCTCGCTGGCTCTCAGCTTCCTCTAGCTTTTGTAGTCTTGCACTCATCTTCTGCATGTCGCTCAACTCCGCTTTCCTCTTTCTCTCCCGGCTTCTGTAACCGCCTGCGTCGGGAAACCCAAACTTCCACGGAACGGAGCCTGGTGTGCCTCGTGTTCGTCCAGGGTGCTCAGCATTCCCTAGGGCCTCAGTCAGCTCGTCCTTCTCTCTGTCGGGAATGAACGTCCCTTCCTGCGCTGCGGTGATATACTTCTGAAGCTTCGCGACGGGTATTGCAAGTTGCTCGTCCGTCCAACGGCACTTCCCTGTTTCAGGGTCCAAAGTTCCCCCAACCCCGAAGAACCAAGTCCTTGAACGGTCTGGCCAGTTCAATGTCTCTGGTTCGACACCTTTAGCAATCAGGTCATTCTCAGCTTTGTCCCACAACGGCCGGGCTTTGAGGTAGCCACCTGACCCCGTGTGATGGTGATACTGCTTCTTTGCAGCGTTGTTCTTGTTTGTCTCTGACATTTTCTTACTCTTGTCTGATGTCTTGTAGGCCACAAATGCGGGCCAGTGATCTCTTATCTTCTCAAATCGGCCGATGAATTCTGGAGTCTCACCTTTGTCGACAAACTTTGATTTCAACTCCTTCTTCCACCTCCTGAATAGATCTGCCATCTTCTTAAGAGCACACGCCTTGACCAGTGGCTCTATAACGGGCTTATTCGGATCCTCCTCTGGCGGTACGGTGAAATTTGCCTTCAGCAAGGTCCAAAGATCATCTTTCTGTCTATCGGTGACATAATCACCTTCAGGGGCGTCGTCCTTAGACTTATTCCATTGCTTGATGCTGATCGGGATGTTGTCCCTAACAATAGCTCCGCACTGAGCAGAAAATGCGTCCTTGGTCCGCTTGGGTTCAATCGGTAGGCCATCGTCTGCGAGTGCTGTGATCGTGAACCTTTCATCCTTGCGCAACCTCTTCTTCGGGCCTCGTCTCGTTACCGAAGTTTGGCTCGATCCGGAGGGCTATAAAAGAAGAAAGAAGAGTTAATATATATATATGTACATACCAAAACAATTAATGCATCAATTAGCTAGTCAGCACCTCCGGAGCCATCATGATCATGTCGCCGGAGCCATCATGATCATGTCCTTCCTCCTCCATTGTTCCATCGGTGTCGTTGAGAAACGACAAGACAGCATCACCTCCGGCGAGGATTATCTCCCCCAACAACTGTTCTTGTTCCAAGTCTCTTTGATCCATAGTTTCTGCAAATATTACAACATGGCAATTAATATACAAACATGAATGTCCGACGTCCGGACTGCCTCTCTCATGAATGTCCGACGTCCGGACCGCCTCTCTCATGAATGTCAAACAAGGGATTCTCTTAACCTTTAAGGGATTCTCTTAACCTTTAAGGGATTCTCTTTTAACTTGGTAAATTTGGGTGGCCTCGACAACTCTTCTAGGGTTTGGGGTGGCCTCAACAACGCTCTTTTAACTCATTTAACTTGGTAAATTTGGTTGGCCTCGACAACGCTTCTAGGGTTTGGGGTGGCCTCGACAACACTTCTAGGGTTTGGGGTGGCCTCGACAACGCTTTTTCAGTCCCGGTTTGGCGAGAGGGGGTTGATCGATCGACGTCCCCCCTCATGTTGGAGAGTTACCGGAGTTTTCTATGAACAAAAAAAATACTACCTATCACATCTCAGTCCCGGTTTGGGTGGACTCGAGTGTTTGGTCGGGCGAGAGGGGGTTGATCAACGTCCCCCCTCAACTCGAAGTTACCGGAGTTTTCTTCTAGGGGTTTGGCTGACCTCGAGAGTTTGTCAGGTAGGGGAGGGGGGGGGGTAGGAGATCGACAACGCTTTTTTCTAGGGTTTGCGTGGCCTCGAGAGTTGGTCGCCCGATATGTCCGACGTCCCCCCTCATGTCGATCTCCTCTCGAGAGTTTGTCGGGTAGGGGCGGGAGGGGGTAGGAGATCGAGGGCGACGGCGACATACATACATATAGCCACATACATACATGGAAAAAAATGCTATGAACAAAAAAATACATATAGCCACATATATGAAAAAAATACATATATGAACAAAAAAAATGCTATGAACAAAAAAACATCATATATACATCCATCCATACATACATATAGCCACATACATATATACATTATATATGAACAAAAACATTCATCATATAAAAAAAATCAACATATATATATATATCATCATATCATCTATATATATATATCATCATTTCATCAAATTATCTAACATAATGAACTATATATATATATATATATATATCAACAAAATCATTTATCTATCTATCAACATCATCATCTATCTCCACATGAAAATATACATCTCATAAAAAACCATAGCAACGGGGGCTGCCGGCGACCATGGAGCAGTGGCAGAGCAAGGTGTGCTCGGGGGCACGCGGCGACGGGGAGCAGGGGACCCTGGGAAGGGGGGGCTCACTGGGGGGGCGCGGCGATGGCTTGAGGCCGGCGGGCTCGGGGGGGCACGCGCGCGGAGACGGGGAGGAGGGCGCGCCGGCGAGGGCTCGGGGGAAGGCGGGGTGCTCACTGGGGGTGGCGATGGGAGAGGGCGACGGCGACGAGGAGGCGCGGCGACGAGGCGGCGATGGGAGACGGCGACAGCGACGATGGGAGAGGGCGACGGCGACAGCGACGATGGGAGAGGGCGACGGCGACAGCGACGATGGGAGAGGGCGACGGCGACAAGGAGCGGGCGGCGACGGCGACAGCGACGAGGAGCAGCCGGGCGGCGTCGGGGGAGATGTGAGAATTTGGGGAAAAATTCCTAAGTGTTGGCTTATATAGCAAAGCCTTTAGTCCCGGTTGGTGGCACCAACCGGGACCAATGCCTCCCTTTGGTCCCGGTTGGTGCCACCAACCGGGACCAAAGGTCTCTTTTCGTCAGCCCAAAGGGCGGGAAGCAGAGACCTTTGGTCTCGGTTGGTGGCACCAACCGGGACTAAAGGGTGGCATTGGTCCCGGTTGGTGCCACCAACCGGGACCAAAGGTGGGCATTGGTCCCGGTTGGTGCCACCAACCGGGACTAAAGGGTGGTGCTGCCCGGGGCCTAAAGTTTACTCCCACCTCGCTAGCTGAGAGGGCTCGAGAGTGGTTTATAAGCGCTGTTGCGCACACCCTCTCGAGCTCCTCTCAGCAGCAGGCTTACGGGCCTAATCGCATGACCTCTGCCTGTGGGCCTTCTGGGCCTTCTACGGACCTGAATCCTGGCCCAACTAGATGGTTGGGTTTCTAGTCGTATTCAGGCCATGGTGGCCCAGTAGGCGGCATTTTTTTTAATTTTGTTCTACTTTTTTTGTTTTCTTTTTTGCTTTATTTATTTTCTTTTGTTTCTACTTACAGTTTTTCAGTGATTCTTTTTGCTTTTAGGTCACAAAAATTATAAACTTTCTGTTAGTGCCATTAGTTTCCAAATTTGAATAGTTTAAATTTGAATTCTTTTAAATTGGTGTGAATCACTAGTTTGTGAATAACTTTACTATAAAAATAGATTTTTGAGTGATTCTTTTTCATGCTATTTAATATTACTTTGTTTTATCATTATATTCAATTTGGTAATTTTTAGGTAATTTTAAATGTCTGTTTTAACCAAAAACAGATTTTGTTATTTTAGTTTGCTTTTAAAGTTTCTAAAAAAATTCTTTATGAAAATTCTTTTTGCTATTAATGTTTTGAACAAAAAATACTTTGATAACTTTAGTTGCATAAATTTTATATAATTTTAGTTTCATAAATACTAGAGGGTTATAAAATATTTTTAGTTGATTCCTTTTGCTATTAGAGTTTTATAAAAGCTTTTTAGTTGATTCTTTTTGCTATTGAAGAATATTATAGTTTTATTTTAGTTGATCATAACAGAATTTTTTAATTAATTATTTTTAGTTCATTATTTTTGCTATTAGAGTTTCATAAAGGTTTTCTAGTTCATTCTTTTTGCTATTAGTTCATTCTTTGAGCTTAATGACCCTGAAATTGAAAAGCACTTCAAATGAACTCTGAAAAGGTTGAAAGTTGGCATGGTATCATCATTTCACCCACATAGCATGTGCTAAAAAGTTGAGAGGGTTACGGCAAAAACTGGATGCACTTCGTGTACAAAACGGACAATCTCTTTCGAAGTATCAGGGTTTCGGACGAAAACTCATCTGTTACAAAAGGCATTTAATTTCTTCACATGTAACTGCAATGATATAGTTGTGGAGAGAAAGTCTTCACTTTTTCTTCGCTTGTGTCCTTTGCTTATTGCGCCGTAACCATGGATAATCTTCATCGTTTAACAGGGTGCTTGGATCAGCCTTGACTTTGAAGGGAGGAATTTCATGAAACTTTTCATAATCTTCAGACATGTCTGTCTTGCCCTCCAATCCCACGATGTCTCTTTTTCCTGAAAGAGCTATGTGGCGCTTTGGCTCATCGTATGATGTATTCGCTTCCTTATCTTTTCTTTTTCTCGGTTTGGTAGACATGTCCTTCACATAGAAAACCTGCGCCACCTCATTGGCTAGGACGAATGGTTCATCTGTGTACCCAAGATTGTTGAGATCCACTGTTGTCATTCCGTACTGTGGGTCTACCTGTACCCCGCCTCCTGACAGATTGACCCATTTGCACTGAAACAAAGGGACCTTGAAATCATGTCCATAGTCAAGTTCCCATATGTCCACTATGTAACCATAATATGTGTCCTTTCCCCTCTTGGTTGCTGCATCAAAGCGGACACCGCTGTTTTGGTTGGTGCTCTTTTGATCTTGGGCGATCGTGTAAAATGTATTCCCATTTATCTCGTACCCTTTGTAAGTCAATACAGTCGAAGATGGTCCCCTGGCCAACGAGTACAGCTCATCAGAAACAGTGTTGTCACCCATGAGACGTGTTTGCAACCAACTGCCGAAAGTCCTGATGTGTTCATATGTAATCCAGTCGTCACACTGCTCTGGGTGTTTGGAGCGCAGAATATTCTTGTGTTCATCGACATACGGGGTCACCAAGGTAGAATTCTGTAGAACTGTGTAGTGTGCTTGAGACCAAGAATGCCCGTCCCTACATATTATTGAGTCCGCTCCTAGCGTGCCTTTTCCAGTCAGTTTCCTTTCATACCGCGATTGAGGGAGACCAATCTTCTTAAGGTCAGGAATGAAGTCAACACAAAACCCAATGACATCCTCTGTTTGATGGCCCATGGAGATGCTTGCTTCTGGCCTAGCGCGGTTACAAACATATTAATTTCTTTAAGACTCCCATGAACCTCTCAAAGGGGAACATATTGTGTAGAAATACAGGGCCCAGAACGACAATCTCGTCGACTAGATGAACTAGGACGTGCGTCATGATATTGAAGAAAGATGGTGGGAACACCAGCTCGAAACTAACAAGACATTGCACCAAATCACTCCTTAACCTTGACAGGATTTCTGGATCGATCACCTTCTGAGAGATTGCATTGAGGAATGCACATAGCTTCACAATGGCTAATCGAACGTTTTCCGATAGAAGCCCCCTCAATGCAACCGGAAGCAGTTGCGTCATAATCACGTGGCAGTCATGAGACTTTAGGTTCTGGAACTTTTTCTCTGCCATATTTATTATTCCCTTTATATTCGACGAGAAGCCAGACGGGACCTTCATACTGAGCAGGCATTCAAAGAAGATTTCCTTCTCTTCTTTGGTAAGAGCGTAGCTGGCAGGACCTTCATACTGCTTTGGATGCATGCCGTCTTTTTCATGCACACGTTGCTGTTCCTCCCGTGCCTCCGGTGTATCTTTTGTTTTCCCATACACTCCCAAGAAGCCTAGCAGGTTCACGCAAAGATTCTTCGTCACGTGCATCACGTCGATTGCAGAGCGGACCTCTAGGTCTTTCCAATAGGGTAGGTCCCAAAATATAGATTTCTTCTTCCACATGGGTGCACGTCCCGCATCGTCAGTCGGAACAGATAGTCCGCCAGGACCCTTTCCAAAGATTACTTGTAAATCATTGACCATATCAAGTATGTGATCACCAGTACGGAGGGCGGGCTTCTTCCGGTGATCTGCCTCACCTTTGAAATGCTTTCCTTTCTTTCGACATTGATGGTTGGTCGGAAGAAATCGACGATACCCCAGGTACACATTCTTCCTGCATTTGTCCAAATATATACTGTCGGTGTCATCTAAACAGTGTGTGCATGCGTGGTATCCCTTGTTTGTCTGTCCTGAAAGGTTACTGAGAGCAGGCCAATCGTTGATGGTTACAAACAGCAACGCATGTAGGTCAAATTCCTCCTGTTTGTGCTCATCCCACACACGTACACCTTCTCCATTCCACAGCTGTAAAAGTTCTTCAACTAATGGCCTTAGGTACACATCAATGTCATTGCCGGGTTGCTTAGGGCCTTGGATGAGCACTGGCATCATAATGAACTTCCGCTTCATGCACAACCAAGGAGGAAGGTTATAGATACATAGAGTCACGGGCCAGGTGCTATGATTGCTGCTCTGCTCCCCAAAAGGATTAATGCCATCTGCACTTAAACCAAACCATACGTTCCATGCGTCACCTGCAAAGTCCCCCCACCTTCTCTCAATTTTTCTCCACTGCGACCCGTCAGCGGGTGCTCTCAACTTCCCGTCTTTCTTACGGTCTTCTTTGTGCCATCGCATCAACTTGGCATGCTCTTTGTTTCTGAACAGACGTTTCAGCTGTGGTATTATAGGAGCATACCACATCACCTTGGCAGGAACCCTCTTCCTGGGGCGCTCGCCCTCAACATCACCAGGGTCATCTCGTCTGATCTTATACCGCAATGCACCGCATACCGGGCATGCGTTCAAATCCTCGTACTCACCGCGGTAGAGGATGCAGTCATTAGGGCATGCATGTATCTTCTGCACCTCCAATCCTAGAGGGCATAGAACCTTCTTTGCTTCGTACGTACTGCCGGGCAATTCGTTATCCTTTGGAAGCTTCTTCTTCATTATTTTCAGCAGCGAACTAAATCCCTTGTCAGATACACCATTGTCTGCCTTCCATTGCAGCAATTTTAGTGTGGTACCGAGCTTTCTGTTGTCATCTTCGCAATTTGGGTACAACCCTTTTTTGTGATCCTCTAACATGCGATCGAACTTCAACTTCTCCCTTTCACTTTCGCATTCTCTCTGTGCATCAAAAATGACCCGGCGAAGATCATCATCGGGCACATCGTCTGGTTCCTCTTGATCTTCAGCTTCCCCCATTGCAGCATCACCGTATTCAGGGGGCGGGTAGTTGTCATCATCCTCTTCTTCTTCGTTGTCTTCCATCATAACCCCTCTTTCTCCGTGCTTGGTCCAAACATTATAGTGTGGCATAAAACCCTTCTCAAGCAGGTGGAAGTGAAGGGTTTTAGAGTTGGAGAAAGCCTTCGTATTCTCACAGACAGTACATGGACAATGCATAAAACCATTCTGCTTGTTTGCCTCAGCCGCTTCGAGAAAATTATGCAGGCCCTTAATATACTCGGAGGTGCGTCGGTCACCGTACATCCATTGCCGGTTCATCTGCGTGCGTTATATAGTTCTTATTATTGAACAACATATAACTCTCTAGAGCATCTAATTAAAACACACAAATAAGAACTTTTTTCTTTTAGAAAGAAGATAAGAAGAAGAGGCTAACCACGGTGTTGCCGGCGCCGAGATGGGCGCGGGCGATCGACGGCGGTGAGGACGGGGACGGGACAGGACGGACCGCCAAACCTAGACAAATCTTGAGGAAAATGGAGCTTGGACAAGGAGCTTCGAGGGGAGAAAGCTTAAGTGTGGCTCGGGCATTTCATCGAACACCTCATGTGCATAGGAGGTGAGCTAGAGCACCACAAAAGCTCTCCCACGGCCGGGCAAAAAAACAGAGCAATGCATTGCTCTGCTCGCGGGCTATATATAGGCCAACCATTGGTCCCGGTTCCAGCCACAAACCGGGACCAATGGTTGTGGGCCAGGAGCGAGGCGCATTGGTCCCGGTTCGTGGCTGGACCGGGACCAAAGGGGTCACCTTTAGTCCCGGTTCCAGCCACAAACCGGGACCAATGGTTGTGGGCCAGGAGCGAGGCGCATTGGTCCCAGTTCGTGTCTAGAACCGGGACTGAAGGGGTCAGACGAACCGGGACCAATGCCCCACGAGGCCCGGCCGGCGCCCTGGCCTCACGAACCGGGACCGATGCCCCCATGGGTCTCGGTTCGTGAGTGAACCGGGACTAATGGGCTTCTCAGGGGTGGACCGATGCCCTGTTTTGTACTAGTGTAGTACCTTCCATTTCTATGAGTAATTTATCACAACCAAACATATAGTATAGTATGACAGTATGTTGCATGGCCTGTTTGGGTAGGAAGTTGGATCACTAGGTTAGTGGCATGTGAGAAGGAGGAAGACCTATATATGAGTTAACGGTACGTATATCCATGAATTCTGAAATTTCAGCCTGTATGGTACATACCGAATCAATTGTCTTTCTGTCAAAATATTTCATTTATTACAATAGTAAACACATATTAAAATAAGTTACAAATATTTTATCAAAATTTCAAATAAATTTAAATAACAATTCCGGTCCATTGGTCGGAATAGAAACCAAAACCACTAAAAATCATTAAATTCAACTATATCTCCATTAAATTCACCTAGTTTCTTGCAAGGATAAGCAAGTGGAGAGACACATGGACATACATCCATAGGTCCATCTGATTATCTGAATGTGGTAAAAGCTCGACTAATACACAGACATGATAACACACCACTTAGGAAAAAATAATTAAGCTGGTCTTTTAAAAAAAATGGGAGGTGGGGGTGGGGACTCCCACCTATATACTGATTTGAATTAAAAAACAGATTAATCGGGTTTATGTGGGAACTCTGATAAAAAAAACCATTGACCCAATTTATATTGAATACCGGATAAAAAAACCTTGATAAATTGACCCTGTTTATGAGAAAAACCGGATGAAAAACCATACAGTAACAGAGAAAACACAGAAAATGCAAGTACAAAGAACAACAGGGCACAAGGACCAATCATGAAAGCATAGCGATGGTTAGTTGATGCAGCACAGGTTAAGTTATAAGCATATACATGGCTCATAGAGACGGCGAGATGGGCCCGGTGATCACCGGAAGGAAACAACATTGACGTGGCGGACGGGCGCTGCCATAGGCTAGGTTTAGTTCCGGTTGTTTTTTTTAATGAAAAATGTCAAAAAATGTAATGTCCTTCGGTTTATATGAAAATCATCCGGTTTGCGCGAATTTCATCCGGTTTGCTGAAATCCGATTTGGAATGTATGCGGGTAGCTTTAGATGGCCGGCTCCGTTCCACGGACTGATGGACCAGTCCGCAGACGGATATGGTGTCTGGTTTGAGGATCAGCATTGGAGATGCCCTTAGTTATCGACAAAGATACTTGTGACTATAATCCTTCCACCAAAGATTGCCGGGTTCCTCTCACCGGGCCACACGAAAACTTGCCTGTTGACACGCTCGAGTGCTAAACGAAGAGCCAAAGACAAGACATGTTAGCGCTCTTGTCGATGGTCATTGGTCATGCGTTTGTCTCACCCAGTGTGTGTACATGTTCATCAATTTCACATGCGATCGTTTGTGCCTCGAGACCGTCTGCACTTTGTAAACAACCTACATTATATACTTTTAGAATATTTTTTATATTTTAACCACATATTCTACAAGTCATGTAATGAGACCATGCAAAATTTCATAGCTTTTAGACAATATTTAAATTTTCTAAAAAATCATATTATTTCATAAGTTTGTGTGTTTCAATTTTCACATACACATATTTGAAAATACCAAACTTTTATTTAGGATCTTTCTTCCACTCTTTGGAAATTCTTAATTGTACTTCTTGTTGAAATTTTAATTACATCCAATAAAAATATATATTTATTAATAAAATGCCTAAATTATAAAAAATAATGAAACATGCAAAGTTCACACCATTTTTCATACAATATCATAAAAAATAGCACACTAAAAATATAAGAAAATACATGAAACCAAAATAATTTTACCAATGGGGGGCCTCCCTAAGTGCCCGCCACTCGTAAGGCTTGCCCCATGCCTATGGTGGGCCAAATTGGTAGCTATATTACCAGTGACGGGTATCTCGAGCGGCATGTCACTGTTTCTTAAAGTACAAGTGGTAGACATGCCTAGGGGTAGCCGCCACTAGTAATTTAGGCTCACAGCTAATCTGAGCACAAACTACCTACGGCAGGTGGAATAGTGGGCCCATCACTGATAAGGTAATTCTAGTGGCGGGAGTTGTTTTGCATCCGTTTGGCCAGATTACCAGTGGTGGGTCTCTGGCCTTCCCATCACTTGATTGACCTCACCTATAAGCATTTTCCTAGTAGCGAGTCGACAACGTCAAGGAGGACCATCGAGGCCACGACCCGCCTACCACGCTCACTACTTTATCTAATCCAGCCTCCTTCTCCAGAAAGTTGACATCTGCCACCGTCCAACTCTTGTACACCAAGAATGGAGTGGCTGGCGGGGGGGGGGGGGGGGGGGGGCAACAAAAACACATTGCAAACCTTTGAGAGCGTTGCCTAATGACCCTCTCCTCCTCAACGATGGTGATGTTGTTAGGAAGGGGGCCGCCGAGGGCAGTTTCAAAAGCAATTTGCAATGGCAAAGTTAGTCATATCTCTCTCACTTTGTGAGAATGGGAAAGAGTGAAGTTGGATCTCACATGTGCTTCATTTTCCACATAATGTTGACTTTTGCATCCACCCTTAGTACCACTAGTAATCATAATTTTGCGTTGAGAACTAAAGTCACCACATAAATATGACCTAAGAATTTTGATTGTATACTCTGGTATGATTGACAACTATTTCATATCATCGTGCGCGTGCGCACACACACAAATACATATTCATGACCATTGTAGCACAATAGCAATGTCCAAGATCATTTGGTTATGTTAAAAGCCCTACATGATTGTCGCGTGGCAACCCATTAAATTTTGCATAGAGTTAATAAAATTCATGGGCAATAGAAGTACCACAATCATTGATTCATACATCAATGCTCCATGATGTGGCACCAGACCACTACGCTAGCTGGGTACTATAAGTGCCAGTGCTTCTAACCGAGCTTTTCATGCTCCAAGTGCCACTACAAACACTATTGCAAGTAGCACCATTCCCCCTTCCTTTATGTACAACTTCATGATGTGCATGCAAGATTGTGAGTGTTTTGGTAAATATGTTGTGGGATTGGAAGATGTTAGGAACATTGTGTTAGACACAAACCTTCATGCGTACACGAACTTGAGGGTACCTCCCACCCTGAGATCCATTTCGCAGGTGGTCGGGCAGCTAAATGCTCTATCCCAAATCTAAATCGTCTGCTTCTGTAGCTGATCGAGCGACATAGTAATTGGACTGTTGTGGCTAATTGGTAGGCTCATGTTGAGTAACATGTGCTTCAAATTACCGCCGCATATCATTTCCTTGTTGGAGGATATAATTTGTTCAGCTAGAGGAATGATTTGGCAATGCAACCAAGACCCTGAAAGGGCCTTCTTTTGTTAGAGGGAAATCAACTCAAAATAGATAAGTGTGTAATGAATTACCAACTAGCCTCATTTGAAAGAAATTCAGTTGAAACATATAATCGTGCAATAATTGTCATGAAATAGCCTACTTCGAAAGAATTCCCAGTGACTATACCATTCGAATATTCTTAGTTCAATATTTATAGGCAAATTAAATAAAAAATTGAAGGTTGTGTAGATTAGAAAAGACTAGTGAACAAGATTAGGGGTGAAGGAGATTAGGAGCGTGACAGGCATCTTAAAGTACAATAGTGACATGTAGATCTACTCATCTATGATTTGTGAAAGAAAAACTTACACCACGAAAGTCGTATCAAACAGCGAGGTGAAACTACTCGTCAAAAGGAATTTTGAAACGGTCGACCTTGGGCCATGAATTTGTCGAATTTCATCCAAAAAGGCTTCAAATATGAACACAAAATTCAACTTGTACAGTGAACGAAAGTACGATCGGATTGTCTGAATGGAATCTGAACATCAAGCTGCACGGTTGTGTAGAACTTATCTCGAATCGAAGCACGGTTGTGTAGAAGAGAACATGCTAAGTGAAGAAGATTCAGGAGGTGATTAAAGGAAAATACCTGCAAACAACTACACACGTACCGCCAGAGCCACCCATGTGCGGTCTCGGGCCTGGCTCTGGAGAACGGTCGATTTGAGCATTCGTCCTCAGCCAGGCCCAAAGGTGCTTTGAGCAGCATGCCATGCAGGCCCAACACTTTTTGCACAACCAAACAAAATGCAGTTAGCCAAAAAAGCCCTAGATATCGAACCAACCTGTGTTTGGATGGTTATGAGGATAGTGATATCTCTAGCCCACCAGGGTTCAAGTCCTCGACTTGACACCGGTGCTCGAATTTTCTGGATTTATTTCAGGCCTTCCGTCGATGTGCGTTTAGTGGGAGGAGACATTTCGTGTACTACGAAGGAATATGTGACGATTTCGTCAATCTCAAAATGATGTGCAGACTCAGTCTATCGAAAATGCTTATAGGAATAGAGTGTGTGTATGCGTTCATAGAGATGAGTATATGTGCGTATGTAAGAGCGTATACGTCGGTAATGTGTTAAAATAAAACACGTGCAGACAAACACACGTGACGATGGCCGAGTCCTTCTTGATCGGTAGAAGCAAAGCAAAAGCAAAAGGGAGCATAACAATGGAAAAGTCACATACCTAAGCGATGCACGGATCAAGTGGTGCAGTCTCCATCTTGCGGATAAGCATGGGTACGTGCCACCCTCGATCCATCGGCATGCTCTATTGAGTCAAACACACGGGAGGGCGTCCGAGTCAACAGCGGCAACGGCGGTCCGTATGGCCTCTGCACGCACGGCTTGATCGTAGTAGTTGACTGTGTGCTCTGTTTTCGTTCGCACCTTCCCTGTGAGCTGCAATATAGGAGTATTTACTTTTCGTCGACAGCAGCATCTTTCTCTTCCGAGAATATTCGAGCTACGAGTACGCCGTGTGCTTGCTACCGATGGATGGAAATGAGGTCTGAGCTATCTTTTTTGGAACAGTATGCCGTTTATTTTGTTGCAATCAACCATTTTGACCGTCTCCAATCCGCGGATGTCAGCGGTCAGCTAGTGGCACGGTCGCGATCGTACTCCGAGTTTGAACGAGATCCATTGTTAGGGCATCTCCGGCGTTGTGGGGCTCAGTGGCATCATGGTTGTGCTGGATCTCAGCCGTGAGGGCCGCATCCCCTGTGCCAGTGCAGTGGAGGTGGTGGTGGGCGCGCCGAGATTTCTACTTGAATCAAAGAGAACAAGTATTTCTCGGTTTATCAAGGCTGATGCGGGGTGGTGGCTTCCACGTGTGGTGTTCGGTGGTCGTGGTTGTTGACGGCGGCGATTTGTGTGGGCACGCGACCATCTCGGTTCGGGCGGATGGCTGGACTTGATGTAATGTTTTGGGCATGGTGAACTCCAAGTGAATGCCTTGACCGAATTTGATCGATGCCGGCGACGAAAGCATCCTAGGATGTCGCTCCCCTTGTTGGAGGCTTTGTCGTGGAGCTCTTGACTTCCCAAGGCATTTGATCTAGAGCTCTCCAGGTGAAAACTTAAGCTTCAGCTTTGGCCGAAGCGGGCGGCAGCTGCTTTCACGCCGCATCGCCCTTGGGGGCATCGCCTTGGAGATTCAGTCTCCTGTCTTGCATGAGTGGTTGGAGTTTTCCAGCAATTTCGTCATTGGCTAGGCGTGTACGCGGCCTCGGGCCGGCCGGTGTGAAGGTCGGAGAGGAGGCTTGGAAGAGTACTTCTGTGTTGAGGGGTGTCGACTTCGATCACCTGGGTGACAGAGTTGTCGGCTAATTGGATTCGTGGCCTTGGGCTGGAGTGGAAGCCGGAGCGGCGGCTTCAGAGAGCGTATTTGTGATGTAGGGTCTCATTTCCAGTCACTTGGGTGATAGAGCCATCAGCTGTCGTCTGTTGCGCGGTCTCGACACCGGTGTATGGGCGTTGCAGAGGTTGTATGTTGGAGCGGTGGCTCCAGGGCTTGTTATAGGGTGTCGACTTCAGTCTCTTGGGTGATGGAGGCGTCGACTCATTTGGGATGCATCCTCGGGGCTGGTGTTGCCACATATATCGGTTTTTGGCCAGTTTTCCTTAATAACTAGTCAATTCTCTTCTTTTATATGAAAAGACCTCCTGCCGGTTGTTGAAAAAAATCACTCTACCCACCTTTACTTGTGTATAATGGTTTCCTTATATATATGAGTGTCTATATTCACATGAGTTTATAGCAGGGCCGAATAGTTCACCCGCACTTTCATATTTACTCGTTCTTCTGTTTGACATATGTTAGCAGATAAATGAGTAGCAAGCACGGAAATAGAGAAGAGAAGAGGACAAAAGAAGCACTGAATAGATGCACAAACACATAGGATTTAGAGACATCAGGAGAGACGCAGTCCATACTTTGCGAACGCAACGTCCTTTAATATTAGCATCAGCGGGTAGACATGACTCCAGATGCTAATGGGTACTTGGTTACACTACCCTTTGGAGATATCTGGCACTAGTTTTGAATGACTACTGAGCTTAAAAGTCATCAGCAAGGAGTTGAGGACTACATCTTCGGCGCGTGAACTGACCGTGTCGTTGCCTTCCGTGTGTGGATTGTGCAAGTATGTTTGAAAAGTCAAAAAATATGTTGTTGTGAAGCTACCAAGTATTTTATAATTTTGAAGAATAAGAGATATTGTGAAAAACAATGGAGCTCGGTAAAATTTTAGAATACCATGAAATTCAGCAAACATTGGAGAGCCAATAAGTAAACAATCAAACCCATCACTCTCACTCATATCGCTCCTGCTTTCCCACTATGTGCCAGTCAGAGTCGGCATCCACGGCTCCTTCACCCCTCCTAGCTCACATACGTGTATATACATTAATCAGCATGTGTGGGGAAGAAGAACGTGCAAACCTTGAGCTCACAGGCACAGCCAAGACAGAGCAAAGAGAGGAACAACTGATAGCATTTTGCTACAGAAGGCCGACGGACCAAGCTTGCTAGGAATTTCATTGAGGCCGGCAGCTTGGCTCGTCACCCACGCGCCTGTCCTGGCAGAGTGGAGCCGGACGGGGAGGTGGAGCAGAGTATGCGGCCAGAGAGGAAGCGGGAGGCCAGGTCGGCCCGGTTCGCGCCCGAGTTTGACGGCCTCAATTGCTTCGAGTCCATAGTTTGGCTGGCTGTCTCCTAGGATTTATTTTTTAATTTTTTTTTTTACACTTTTCAATCTGTTCTTTTTGGTTCCTTATTGACGAAGAGACTTGCGAACATAATCCTTTCACCAAAGATTGCCTGGTTCCTGTCAGCACGCCATTCGAAAACTTGCTTGTTGATAGACACGTTAGAACTCTTGTCGATGGTCATTGGTCATGCGTATGTCTCACCCAGCGTGTGTACATCATCATCCTCCTGCAGCACGTATGGAGTCGACCCGTCCCCGACGCCAAGCACAGCAGCCGCAACGACTACACGACCCGTTGGACGGCCAGCCAGGGTAAACTGACCATGTCTCACAAGATCAGTAAGTTTCACTTCATAGGTAAACCGACTAGAGAAGGGTCAGCCAGACTCTCTGCCCAGATGTGCTAAGCAGCTAGCTCTGTACTCTCGGCGACTTCGCATAAGAAAGGAATCAAGCCAGTTTTGTAGTATGCATCATGCCCGAAAGTAAGGGTCGAAACGGGCTGCGCTAATACTGTCCTCAGGCCTCTGCCGGCACCTTGACAAAAAAAATGGCAGACTGCCAATGCCTATTCTCCTCAGATGAAAAAAAGGCACTCGTGAGTGACTAAGCTATTCAGGTGCCACATCGATCAAGGGATCCAATGGCCGAGCAGGCATTCTAGATCAAGGGATCAAATGTGATCGTCCTAGCTGGAGGTTGGCTAGATATTGTCAAAAAAAAAAAAAAACCAGTACCTCCCATTTCTATAGTAATTTATCACAACCAAACATAGTATCGTAGGACAGTATGTCGCATGGCCTACTTGGGTAGGAAGGTGGATCACTAGGTTAGTGGCATGCGACAAGGAGGAAGACCTATATAGGGGTTAATGGTACGTATATCCATGAATTCTGAAATTTCAGCCTTTATGGTACATACCAAATCAATTGTCTTTTTGTCAAAATATTTCATTTAATACAATAGTAAACACATATTGAAATAAGTTAAAAATATTTTCTCAAAATTTGAAATAAATTTAAATAAAAATTCCGGTCCATTGGTCGGTATCAAAACCGAAACCAATGAAAATCATTAAATCCAGTTATATCTCCATTGAATTCAACTAGTTTCTTGCAAGGATAGACAAGTGGAGAGACACATGGGCATACATCCATAGTTCCATCTGACTATCTGAATGTGGTAAAGCTCGACTAATACACAGACATGATAACACACCACTTAGGAAACAAAATTAAGCTGGTCTTTTTTTTTAAATAATAAGGGGGGGGGGGGGGGGGGGGACTCCCACCTATATACTGATTTGAATTAAAAAACAGATTAATCGTGATTATGTGGTAACCCTGATAAAAAAAACATTGATCAAATTTATATTGAATACCGGGTAAAAAACCTTGACAAATTGACCCTGTTTATGAGGAAAGCTGGGTGAAAAACCATACAGTAACAGAGAAAACACAAAAAATGCATGTAGAAATTACAACTGGGTGCAAGGATCAATCACGAAAGCATAGCGGTGGTTAGGGGATGCTGCACCGGTTAAGTTGTAAGCATATACGGGGCTCATGGAGAGGGCGAGATGACCCCGGTGATCGCCGGAAGGAAAACAACAATGACGTGGCGGGCGAGCGGCGCGGTAGGCTAGGTTTAGTTCCAGTTCTTTTTTTAATGAAAAATGTCAAAAATGTAATGAATGTCCTTCGGTTTATATGAAAATCATCCGGTTTACACGAATTTCATCCGGTTTGCTGAAATCCGATTTGGAATTTATGCTGCTAGTTTTAGATGGCCGGCTCCCGTATTAGTGTCCACGGAATGATGGACCAATCTGCAGACGGATACAGTGTCTGGTTTAAGGATCAGCATTGGAGATGCCCTTAGTTATCGACAAAGATACTTGCGACTATAATCCTTCCACCAAAGATTGCCGGGTTCCTCTCACCGGGCTACACGAAAACTTGCCTGTTGACAGGCTCGAGTGCTAAACGAAGAGCCAAAGACAAGACACGTTAGCGCTCTTGTCCATGGTCATTTGTCATGCGTTTGTCTCACCCAGTGTGTGTAGATGTTCATTAATTTCACATGCGGCGGTCGTGTGTCCCTTGAGACCGTCTGCACTTTGTAAACAACCTACATCATAGCCTTTCAAAATATTTTTTAAATTTTAACCACATAATCTACAAGTCATGTAATGACACGATGCAAAGTTTCATAACTTTCAGACAATATTAAAATTTTCTGAAAAATCATATTGTTTCATAAGTTTGTGTGTTCCAATTTTCACATACACATATTTGAAAATACCAAATTTTTAGTTCATAACACCAAAATATATGCTAACTAACTTATTTAGGATCTTTCTTCCACTCTTTGGAAATTTTTAGTTGTACTTCTAGTTCAAATTTTAATTACATCCAATAAAAATATATATTTACTAATAAAATGCATGTATAAAAAGTAATGAAACCCGCAAAGTTCAAACCATTTTTCATACTATATCATAAAAAATAGAACACTAAAAATATAAGAAAATACATGAAACCAAAATACATATATATTTTACCAATGGCGGCCCTCCCTAAGTGCCCGCCAATCATAAGGCTTGCCCACGGGTATGGTGGGCCAAATTGGTAGCTATATTACCAGTGGCGGGCATCTTGAGCGGCATGTCACTGTTTTTCAAACTACAAGTGGTGGACATGCTTGGGGGTTCCCGCCACTAGTAGTTTTGGCCCATGTCTAATCTGGGCCCAAACTACCAACGGCAGGTGGAACAGTGGGCCCATCACTCATAACGTAATTCTAGTGGCGGTAGTTGTTTTGCATCCGCCACTAGTATTTGGCCAGATTACCAGTGGTGGCTCTCTGAGCCTTCCTGTCAGTTGATTCACCTCACCTATAAGCATTTCCCTAGTAGCGAGTTGACAATGTCAAGGA
This sequence comes from Elymus sibiricus, assembly GCA_039707655.1. NCBI lineage: Eukaryota > Viridiplantae > Streptophyta > Magnoliopsida > Poales > Poaceae > Elymus > Elymus sibiricus. Next base: position 68,203,302 of record CM077676.1, read on the forward strand.
GGACCATCGAGGCCACCACCCGCCTACCACGCACCCTACTCTATTTGATCCAGCCTCCTTCTGCAGAAAGTTGACATCCGCCACCGTCCAACTCTTGTACACCAAGAATGGAGTGGCTGGGGGGGGGGGGGGGGGGGGCAACAAAAACCCATTGCAGAACATTGAGAGCGTTGCCTAATGACCCTCTCCTCCTCAACGATGGTGATGTCGTTAGGAAGGGGCCCACCGAGGGCAGTTTCAAAAACAATTTGCAGTGGCAAATTTAGTCATATCTCTCTCACTTTGTGAGAATGAGAAAGAGTGAAGTTGGATCTCACATGTGCTTCTTTTGCCACATAATGTTGACTTTTGCATTCACCCTTAGTACCGCTAGTAATCATAATTTTGCGTTGAGAACTAATGTCGCCACATAAATATGACGTAAGAGTTTTGACTGTATACCCTGGTATGATTGACAACTATTTCATATCATCACGTGTATCCACACACACACACATACATATTCATGACCATTGTAGCATACTAGCAATGTCCAAGATCATTTAGTTATGTTAAAAGCCCTACATGATTGTCACGTGGCAACCCATTAAATTTTGCATAGAGTTAATAAAATTCATGGGCAATAGAAGTACCACAATCATTGATTCATACATCAATGCTCCATGATGTGGCACCAGACCACTACACTAGCTGGGTACTATAAGTGTCGGTGCTTCTAACCGAGATTTTCATGCTCCAAGTGCCACTAGAAACACTATTGCAAGTAGCACCATTCCCCCTTCCTTTATGTACGACTTCATGACATGCATGCAAGATTGTGAGTGTTTTGGTAAATATGTTGTGGGATTGGAAGATGTTAGGAACATTGTGTTAGGCTCAAACCATCATGTGTACATGAACTTGAGGGTACCTCCCCCCTGGGATCCATTTCGCGGGTGGTAGGGCAGCTAAACGCTCTATCCCATCTCTAAAGCACCTGCTTCAGTAGCGTCTGCTTTAGTAGCTGATCTAGCGACATAGTAATTTGACTGTTGTGGCTAACGGGTAGGCTCGTGTTGAGTAACATCTGCTTCAAACTGGCGCCGCCTATCATTTCCTTGTTGGAGGGAATATTTTGTTCAGCTAGAGGAATGATCTGGCAATGCAACCAAGTCCCAGAAAGGGCCTTCTTTTGTTAGAGGGAAATCAACTCGGAATAGATAAGTGTGTAATGAATTACCAACTAGCCTCATTTGAAAGAAATTCAGTTTGAACATATAATCATGGAATAATTGTCATGAAATAGCCTACTTCGAAAGAATTCCCAGTGACTGTACCATTCAAATATTCTTAATTGAATATTTATAGGCCCGTTAAATAAAATTATTGAAGGTTGTGTAGATTAGAAAAGACTAGTGAACAAGATTAGGGGTGAAGGAGATTAAGAGCGTGACATGCATATTAAAGTACGGTTGTGACATGTAGATCTACTCATCTACGATTTGTGAAACAAAAACCTTACACCACGAAAGTCATATCAAACAACGAGGTGAAGCTACTCGTCAAAAGGAAATTTGAAACAGTCGACCATGCATGGGCCATGAATTTGTCGAATTTCGTCCAAAAGGGCTTCAAATATGAGCACAAAATTCAACATGTACAGTGAACGAAACTACGATCGGATCGCCTGAATGGAAACCGAACATCAAGGTGCATTTTTTGTCATGTACAACTTATCTCAAATCGAAGCACGGTTGTGTAGAAGAGAACAGGCTAACTGAAGAAGATTCATGAGGTGATTAAAGGAAAGTACCTGCAAACAACGTACACACAGGTACAAGCAGAGCCACCCATGTATGCTCTCGGGCCTGGCTCTGGAGAACGGTCGATTTGAGCGTTCGTCCTCAGCCACGCCCAAAGGTGCTTTGAGCAGCATGCCATGCAGGACCAACATTGTTTGCACACAACCCTACGGCCGGAGACGCAGCGAGGCGCAAGGTCGACATGACTCGCTCTAGAGTTTGACGGCCTCAACAACTTTGAATCTATAGTCCACTTATGAACACTTGAAATTTGTATAGAGCAAGTAGATGATTTTTGTACGAGTAGACCAAGTGAGTAAATTAACGATCATGTGTTCCATTGATTTTGTCATGCTTGATGGTGATGTTTATGATGTGAATCAAGCCATGAGTAGGAGCTTCTACAACAGACCCCCAAAATCTCCCTAGACATCCGGATAGACAGCTGGCCCGGTCAGGGCCCGAATAGGAGAGAGAAGAAAAAAAAGCACCCACCCGTACCCCCACTTCACCCTGTATGTCCGGGCTGTCCGGCATTCCTCAAATGCTGTCCATATATGGGATTGTTAGAATTAATCTTGACATTATCATAAACATCTGCATGCATGTGAGGGAGAAGTAGCTATACTATACTAGTTCGCGTGAAGCTTCTAGTCTAGTTATATCATAGTTGCATGGCAGTAAGAGCATTCAAAAGGTAAAATAAGTTTGACTGCTAGTTATCTTAGTCAGTAAGGAAGTATTGAAACAAGTAGTAGTAGAAGCAACATTAGAGTTTGCATTGGTTGTACAAATCCAGTCATGTGCTCAGTATGGAAGGAAGCTAGCTACTTCTGAGTTGTATTGGCCAGGGTCGGTTTTATGTAGCCTATAAATAGGCATGTATGCCATCTTTGTAAGAGAACAGTACAAGAAAAGACATATCCGTGACATTATATATCGAACGAAAATATTATATCCGTGACATTTTGCCTCGAACGAAAATATCATATCCGTGACGTTTTGTTTTGAATGAAAATATTTTCTATCATGGAAGTTTAGATAATGTTGCTTAGTTTCATTCCTCTTTGAATTTAATTAGATGATACGTGCACCTTCCATTATAAGGTAGCACCATAACGTAGGTGAGCCGGATTCTTAAATTTCAGTAAGAGGGAATTCCTTTTTATCCCCTAGTTTCCGCTTGTGACAACAATAGTCCCATTCAGCAGGTTTTCTAAATTTCACCCAATTTAAGCAAACTGATGCGAATAATTACTTCCCTATGTCTTTTCTCATTCTGTTTTCTTGGACCCATGTTTCCGTGACGACTCTGCATGCCACGTCGGCTGGTTTTCTCAGTTCAGTTTGGTTTTATTTTATTTAGGACGAGCCGCACCATGCCAGAACACCAAGCACCGCCCTCCCTCTCCCTGCATCGTCCCTTGAGCGAGCGAGTGTGGTGTAAAGTCTGAAAAAAAAACCTTAAACTCGTACAGTCTGTCGAAATGGGGCCCTAACCTTCAAACTCCTCAAATTAGCACCCTATACTTTCTGATCCCGGTCATTACTAACCCTCTAGATGTTTGGCACACCGGGAAAAGATCAATCCGGACCGGGATCACATGCTACTCTCACGGACATAACAGCCCGCATGTCATATTCTTCTTTATCCTCTTATTATGTCCCCAATTTTTTTTCTTCCCCTGCAAAACTTCTTCGTGTCCCTGATCAATCAAGCCAGGCTCACGTACTAGTGCGTGCTTGTACATGAATCGATCAAGCCGTCACCATACGTTCGTGTCTCCCGGCGGAACACTAGTGCTACCGGCCGGAATGTAAAGGTCGAGCTAACTTGCGTGTACCCTCGCGCGAAAGAAATATACGACACCAGGGCAGCTCGACGAGGAGTCCCGAGTTCATGGCGATGCGCAACATCATGCCCACCAGCTCGACGAGTGCATGGGTCACATTCACGCCGGCAACACGGCCATGAGAGGTCACCAGGATGGGCGATGCCTTCAGTCGCCGCCACCACCACATGCTGGAGACCCACAGAGCAGCACGAGCGGCTGGGAGATCATGGTCCCGTTCCTAATAGGCCAGTATTGGTCGACAATACTATCTGAGATGGTGTAGAGGGAGATGCTTTTGATGAAGATCTAATGGCAGTGTGTATGCTGAGAAGTACTCTATTCTCAACTTATCAACTCTCACACACATATAGTTAATATGGTCGATCCCTAGACATTACTAGTGCAATAACTCATTGTGTATGGTTGTGAGAAATAATTATGCCTTCCTAGTAGATATATGAATACATACCAAGTGCCATGCACACAGTTCTCCTTTATCGAGTATCTGTTGAGGTTGAGCCACTCAACACCTCCTTTAGTATCATGACTTCTTCACATTAATTTCCTCGATGTTGCGTAAGAAGACACAATGGTGCAGTATAGTATACAATGAAAAAAATAGCGTGCTATAGCGTCGCTAATAGCACGCTATAGCGTTCTGAGAATTGCCTCGCTAAATACATCGATGTACAAAGTCTCGCTAATAGCACGCTATAGCGCGATATAGCACGCTAATAGCACATTTCAAGCCCGACACTATTTTGCTATAGCGCGCTATTTTTTTCCTTGATAGTATAGCCACTGTTCCTAGACATATGCATGTGTAACTGATCAAGCAACAAACATGCGTAGGAGATTGTGGAGCAACAAAAGATCCTATATTTTATTTTGCTAACTAGATATTTACTTGTGAAGTTAGAGGATGGTAGATGGAGATAGAACGACGGGAGGGTGAAGGTTATGTGACATATACTTTTTGGTCAATGTGGTTCTCCCAGATGTGATATTGCAAACTCATCCATTAAAGGTGAACACCACATGACAATTGGGATAGTCATAAGAAGCAACTTGAACTATATTATGCTCGTGAAGGGGTTATATGCAGCAATAGTATAATGTAAGAGAAGTCTCACATCATACTATTGTAGATGTTTTCAGTAAGCTAGCACGGCGATCACTCAAATTTCGGTACTTCATAAATTAATTGGTTGGATTCTAGATGACAATGATTAACTCTGATGTTTCCAACCCAAGCACAATTTCAGTCGGGGATTGAGATACGCATACAAATTTAGTGTGAGAAACTGAACATGTTTTATTAGTGTGTTTTATACTCTCTACTACCTACTTGAATGTGTTTAAGAAAAATTGGTCTGGTTGTAGGTACTTGTCCCTTCCATCTAGAGGTGTTTCAAAGCTGTTGGGCCCCATTTTAAAGTCTTCATGTTTCTTTATCTTTTACACTACTTACACCATAGGTGGTCCCTATGGATAGCAAATGTGGGGGCGACATTTCAAATGGAGCTATTATGCCCCCCTAAATATTTTCAAGAGTTTTACACAATTACAAAGTCATAAATTTAATAGACCATTGATCTTCCATTTAAATTGAAGGCGGCACTTAAGCATGATAGATAGAAAAGATTGTCGAGGTATCGGCCCAGTCATCAAGTTTATGTCATGTTTAATTAGTACGGCTCATAATGGTATATAAGAAATGAACCTTACAAAAAAGGTAGAAACCACATGGCTTATGAAGCGAGTGGAGAAGGTCGAGTAGAGATCTCAGCCAGACAGTAAGCGGGAGGCAAGGTCTGCATGGCTCGGTCCCTAGTTTGACGGCCTCAACTGCTTCTAGTCCATAATCCCATTCTTACATCTCGCCAGCCGTCAATAGATAATTTTTCATTTTCCTGGCCTGTTCTTTTGTTGCTTTTAGGGATGAACACTTGTAATTTGTGTAGAGCAATTGATTAAATTTCTAAGTGGGTTGTTTTTGTACGGGGAGACTAAGTGAGAAAATTAACGATCATGTGTTTCATTGATTTGTTATGTTTGATGGTGATGTTTAATAGAGGAATAATTCCTCAACATGTCATATCTCATCCCTTTTGCTATCATGACCGAATCGTACCTGGGTACGACGTGAGAAACTTGTAGTTTGATTCCGTGCCCCTGATTCCAGATTCATTTTTAGCTCCTAAGATAACTCTTCGGAAATTGTTTGAATAATGTGAACTAGCGGGGTGTTGTGTTTGCTGTTTGATCGCGGGGTGGAGATCACGCCGCCTTCAACGCGTCAACCAGGCGTGAACTTAGTCATCGGTTGGATGGCACATGTTGCAAGTCTGCCACACGGGATTGGATCGGGGAAGAGGCCATTTCCTAGAGCAACAATTCTCTGGTCGCCATTGCTCTTGATCTCATCCTCCCCTATCTCAACCTAGCCTCCCCCATCACCTATGTTGTAGCTGCTCGATCTCGCCTCCTCCCGTTGCCTTCACTTCGTCTACTCCGCCCTCCCCGGTGCCTCCAAGCATGCTGGGGCTGGTAACCATTTTTCCGACTAGAGGAGCGACCGCTCCCAATTTCATTCGATAGTGAAACTGATAAACAAGTGGTCATCACACCCATCACATCTGTAGTCCACTGCTTCTGTGTGTTGATGCCAGAAGTAAGATGCCGCTGCGCAAGTTACCTTGCACCGCCGTAGGTCGTCCCCCTGTCGACTCCACCACTTCTTGGATTAAGCAAGCACACCCTCATGACCATAGGAAGTGGGACAATCGCCACCATTGCCTAGGTCAGTCATAACATCGGCGAGAAAAGGCCGAGGATGGCACTTTTTGAGTGGTGGCTTGGTTACACTCCGTGTCGCTGCATCAGTGGATAGTTTTGAAATATGTGGAGAGTTACCGCTTGGGATTCTGGTCCTCCTTCTAAAACAAAAGCATGACTAGATATGACAATATCGTTATCAAGAAACATGTATAACTGTACATGTCGGGTTGTTCCTTGCACCAAAGGAAGAAACTTGTTCCAACCGGTAGCATCGGGGGGCAGGTGGTTCGGTCATCTCGCCGGTCTCTGGATCCGGCGAGGTTCTTGTATGGTGGTCAGCACGCGCTCCATCGATCCAATGGTGCCGCCTCGCGCGCGCTGGCATGGGGGATGCAATGGACGAGAGTGGCGCAAGTTATGAATTCATCGGTGCTGGGATTGGGGCGGCGTCAGTGCCATCGTGGGCGGCAGACTGGCGACTGTGGTGGCGGGCCGGCGACCGTGGAGGCGGGGATGGGCTCGATCCGGCCTCTCACATCTGTGTGCTCCTTTGGGTGGGAACCGTGTTCTCTGTTGGTGTGGAGAGGCGGGGTGGGGGACGGCTGGGGCAGTGGGAGCATTCCACCGGCAGGGGAGAGGATGGGCTCCGGCGGACAGAGATAGGGTGGGCGGCGGCGCTAGAGATCCGTTTCGCGAGAAAAGGAGAAACCTCCAGACTATCCCCTGTTTTGGTGGTTGGCTTGGCACAACATATGTCCCAGTCTCAATCTCAACCTTAGATTCAAGATTGGACGGTTCATATGGCCCGAAGGCAGGCACACCATCATTACCAACTCGCTTTTTTATAGGAGTAGAGATGCATATGTATGAGCGTATGCGTCGGTACTGTGTTAAAATAAAACACGCGCACACACACACATGACGATGGCCGAGTCCTCCTTGATCGGTAGAAGCAAAGCAAAAGGGGGCATAACAATGGAAAAGTTACATACTTAAGCGATGCACGGATCAAGTGGTGCAGTCTCCATCTTGCGGATAGGCATGGGTACGCGCCACCCTCGATCCATCGGCATGCTCTATCGAATCAAACACAAGGGAGGGCGTCCGAGTCAACAGCGGCAACGGCGGTCGGTATGGCCTCTGCACGCAGGGCTTGATCGTAGTAGTTGACCGTGTGCTTTGTTGTCGTTCGCGCCTTCCCTGTGAGCTGCAATATAGGAGTATTTACTTTTCGTCGACAGCAACATCTTTCTCTTCCGGGAATATTCGAGCTACGAGTACACCGTGTGCTTCCCACCGATGGATGGAAATGAGGTCTGAGCTATCTTTTTGGAAACAATATGCCGTTTATTTTGTTTCAATCAATGATCTTGACCGTCTCCAATCCGCGGATGTCAGCGGTCAGCTAGCGGCACGGTCGCGATCCTACTCCGAGTTCGAACGAGATCCATTGTTAGGCCATTCCGGCGTTGGGGGGCTCAGTGGCATCATGGTTGTGCTGGATCTCGGCCGTGAGGGCCGGATCCTGTGCCAGTGCAGTGGAGGCGGTGGTGGGCGCGCCGAGTTTTCTACTTGAATCAAAGAGAAAAGGTATTTCTCAGTTTATCAAGGCTGATGAGGGGTGGTGGCTTCCATGCGTGGTGTTCGGTGGTGGTGGTTGTTGGCGGCGGCGATTTGTGTGGGCACGCGACCATCTCGGTTCGGGCAGATGTCCGGGCTTGATGTAATGTTTTGGGCATGGGGAACTCCAAGTGAATGCCTTGCACAGAATTCAGTCAATGCTGGCGACGACTGCATCCTAGGATGTCGCCCTCCTTGTTGGAGGCTTCGTCTTGGAGCTATTCACTTCCCAAAGCATTTGATCTAGAGCTCTCCAGGTGAAAACTTAAGCTTCGGCCACGCCGCATCCCCCTTGGGGGCGTCGTCTTGGAGATCGGTCTCCTGTCTCGCATCAATGGTTGGAGTTTTCTAGCATTTGTCATTGGCTAGGCGCATACGCGGCCTCGAGGCCGGTGTGGAGGTCGGAGCGGAGGCTATATATATATATATATATATATATGAAAAATCCATACTACTACCGGGGGTAGTTACCCCCTAAGAATCCACCGTAGATCTGAGCGTCCGTGGATGGAGCGTGCGTTTTCTTTTATATATCATCGAAAATCCTAACGGGCTAGCAGGATTAGCACCCGACCCATTTGCCATTGTTATTAATATTTTAATTTCTTTATTAGGTGCTTATCCTTTCGTTTCTGTTGTTAAGTTATCCCAAATTTTGAATCAAAGCCATCCTTATCCGGCTAATAACAAACCAAGATTATTTCGTGTGCAAAGCCATCCTTATCCGGCTATTAACAACCTAGCTTCTTGCTCTACACACTAACAAACTGTTTAGTATCTGCCAGGCCGATTCTTCCGTCGCCGGCTCGCGACCTTGGATCGGCGCCGTCACAAGTATTCTTCTGCAGCCGACGCCGACGTCCGCCAGCTCTTGCAGGGACAACGCCTTCACCATGTCGACCAAGGGCGCCGGCGCGTTGCCGCCTTCACCATGCTGGCCAGCGGCGGCGACAAACTGTGACGTCTCATCATCACATGCGACAACGCCGTGGCATGCGCCCTCAGTTTCATAGTTTTCCCTGCATGTGCATACTACCGACGACGACGCCGTAGCAACATCCAACATACAGTCACACACATGCACGCCCTGATGCAGGTGGCCACAATGGATGCTTGCTAGCTTCCTGTGATGCACGTACGTCATCACATATGTACAGACCGTGTACTCTATAATTTATAGTGCATATCTCAACCAGATGTTTTCTACTACTAATGACATTCTCCATACTACTTCCAAAAGAACGTATATAAACTTCATACTCCCTTCTGAAGAAGACTATTCTGCATACTCTCACGAGTCTAAAATAATATGTTCAAGCCACCGCTTCAGAATTACGTACATAGAACCCGCTCAATTTTTTTTTACATACATAGATGCACACTCAATATTTATGTTCAAGGAAAGTATATATCAATGTTTCATTTCAGAACAAAAGGGTTATATACTACCGTTTCAAAAAATATACATACTCCATACTAAAATTTGTAAATATACTCCTACTACATTGGAGAGTATGTGCGCTGTGCTCCATACTCCAAAAAGAACTATCAGAGGCTGAACACTACTTTTAGTGTTTGTACGGTATAGGATATTTCATGTAAAAAATGTCAATACTCCATACTCCATTATCTTTTTTTTTCCTGCAGGGACCATACTCCATACTCCAATAAGTATATGCTATTGCTTCATACTCCATACTCCAATAATTATACGTTAATACTCCATACTCCAAATATACATTAGTATATATGCTCCATGCGTTTGAAAAAAGGTATTATATTTCTTGTACTACATTATGCAAAATCTTAAAAACAAAGTGTCATAAAGTTCGTCTATGTACTCCATATACTACCTTTTTGTTTTATTTTAGGGAAACTCCATATACTACCTATCTCCAGGGAGACCTACGTAGGTATAATGAGTGTTACGTTCATGTGCTTATCCAACAAACTGTTTGAACTAGCCCGTCACTTCCAAGAATTAAGGAGGCGGTTGAACGGGCATGTCACTTGCCGGATTATTTTATTGCGAAATTAACGAATATTCTAAACACACGGACTAATACGGGGTTTTACGGACTCCTTCTTTAGCTAATCTCCACCGCCCCCCTGATTCTCAGGGTGTGTGGGCCCCCTCACCCTTATTTCTTCCAATCATCTTAGCCCATCTAATCCTCCCCGTGAACTTCCGTAAAACCTGTCCGTGCGTGTAGCGTTGCCGCGAAATTAAACTAGTTCTCGGAGGCCACCACACCCGTTAACGAGATCCCTCTACCCGGTTAAACTGGAGGACACGTGGAGAGCAAAGAAGTAGGGGGTAAGTACCCCTGGTAGTAGATAAAATTAGTCATATATATATATATATATATATATATATATATATATATATATATATATATATATATATATATATATATATATATAGAGAGAGAGAGAGAGAGAGAGAGAGAGAGAGAGAGAGAGAGAGAGAGAGAGAGAGAGTCTATATTCACGTGAGGGTACAGCAGGGCCCCAAACTCCATGCACACTCTCGTTCTTGTGATTGACATGTTACCATAAATGAGTAGCAAGCAAGGAAATAGAGCAGAGAAGAGGACAAAAGAAGCACTGAATACATGCACAAACACGTAGGATTTAGAGACATCAGGACAAAGACAATCCATACTTTGCGAACCCAACATCCTTGAATGTTAGCATCAGCTAGTAGACATGAATCCGGATGCTAATGGGTACTTGTTGAAACTACCCTTTGGTGATAACTGGCACGAGTTTTGAATGACTGTTGAGCTTCAAAGTAATCAGCAAGGAGTTGAGGACTATATGCTCGGCGCATGTGTAAGTATTTTAGGAAATTCAAAAATTATGTTGTTGTGAAACTACCGAGTATTTTATAAATTTTTTAAATGCAGAAGAATAAGAGATATTGTGAAAAACAATGAAGCTTGGTAAAATTCCAGAATACCATGAAATTCAGCAATTGGAAAGCCAATAAGTTTTATACTTTTTTTATTTAGGTTCAATATTTTTTTATGAACAATATTTATAAAAAAACATTGGAGAAGACCATGATGCCATTGTAACCCGTCCCCACACGGTTCGGTGACGCCTTTGACCACTCAGTGGCTCCTTTTATCAAATCAGCATGTGTGGGGAAGAAGAACATCCAAACCTGAGCTCAGAGGCACAGCCAAGACAGAGCAAAGAGAGCAAGAATAGAAAGAAATAATCGTTTTGCTACAGAAGGCAGACAAAGCTTGCTACGAATTTCGGTTGAAGCGGACAGCTCGGCTCATCATGGACAAGATCCTGGCTTTCTCGATCCCCAGCTCATGGCCCGCAGAGATTGCGGGCACCGCGTGCGCCACGCGCCTGTCCTGGAGGAGCGGCGGCACCGGCAAGCAAAAACTTGCTCTTTCACCAAAGATTGCCGGGTTATTCTCACCGTGCCAAACAAAGACTTGCTTGTTGATAGGCTCGAGTTCTTGGCGATAGTCATGCATATGTCTCACCCAACGCGTGTACATCGTCATCCTCCAGCAGCACATACGGCGTCCATGCCTCGCCTTTCGCCAGTACTAGCTTTGTCCTGATTTATTGGCTCCCTTCATATTTTGTGGCAAATTTTGACCACATATTTAACTAACAAAATGCATGTCACCAAAATTTATATCGTTGGATTCATATTGGAGCATAGTTTCCGATGATATTATTTTTGCTATGTATAATTTACATTTTGTTAGTGAAAATCCTTATCAAAATACAATTCTAAATACGAGGAGGACTTAAAAACCAAGACGGAGGTAGTAGTAACCGGTCCGTTCGTGGACTGGAGCAGGGTCGGGACGCCAAGGTTACCAGGGAATGTTAGTAGTACTGTGGGCTAGTATTACTAGTATACATTGGATCATCCCAACCGTCTATGGCGTGGGCATTCAAGGAAATTCACGTCAGTTATTTAATTTTCATTTGTATTTTTGTAATGGTAATTTACTTGCTATACTTTTTTGAACTCGGATGATGAACTTTACAATATTCAAAAATGGTTGTGCACATTACTCGATGAAGAGGCTGGGGCTTCACCTCTATTCGGGAAAAGAAAAAAAAAACACGACGCACTCTTCTCTCCTGGTTATTTCCCACGAGCAAAATTAAACTAATCACGGCCCACAAGCTCAGTCTCACTTGCTAGGTAAAGCCGACCAGAGAAGGGTCAAGCCAGTTTTGCTAATATTGTCTTTCATGCCTCTGCCGGCGGCTGGACAACAAAATGGCAGACTGCAAGTGACTACTCCCCTCAGACAAAAAAACGTACTCAAGAGTGGTGATGCTATCTGGGGTTCCACCGTAGAAGGATCGATGGATCAGATGGCCGAGCAGGCATGCTTGATGGAACCACAAATGTGATCATCGTAGCTTGTGGTTGGCTAGATATTGTAAAAAAAAAAAAATCCCCATACCTTCCATTTCTATGTGTAATTTATCACAACCAAACATACCGTATAATATGGCAGTATGTTGCATTGCATGTTTGGGTGGAAAGGTGGGGCACTAGGTTAGTGGCATGCGAGGAGGAGGAAGACATATATAGGAGTTAATGATACATACATCTTCCATTATAAGGTAGCACGATAAAGTAGGTGAGCCGAATTCTGATATTTCAGCCTTTATTGTAGATACCGAATCGATTGTCTTTAAGTCAAAAATTTCCAGGTATTACAATAATCGACAAAGATTGAAATAAGTTTCAAATATATCATCAAAATTTCAAAAAAAAAGTTGGATTTCAAATATTAAACACAGATTGAACACTTTTTTTTGTTTTTCATCCCAGGGCGTCCTAGAAATTAATTATGAAGGTGTTTTCCAGCCTGAGCATCCCAAGGGAAGGCCTTACTGGAGTACGCTTTGGAGTAGGGATCGTCATCACCGTTTAGTACAAGATGAAGACGGATGGTCGCATATCCTTCAAGGAGGCCGGCTGGGACGAGTTCCTCATAGGAAAGCAAGTGCTGGTCGGCACAGCTGTGCTAATCACGATCAGCAACAGCGCATGCACAAACATGAAAATGAAGTTTGTCATTGACACCATCTATACTAATAGAGGGGGTGTTGGGGTCCATACAGGGCCGTCCCTGAGGGGGGGCAGGGGGGGCAGCCGCCCCGGGCCCCCCAAATCGAGGGGCCCCTCCTCAGGGTGTGTACACGTAGGCTATGGCCGAGAATATTTTCGGTCATCAATTTTTTTTCTATTGACTGGACGGCTGGGCCTCACGCAGCAGGCTGGAACGTACGCACGTACTAGCGAGGAAGGCATCCAGCGATTGATTGATTCGTTCCTACTTCCTAGTTAGTAAGTGCACGTCGAAAAAAAGGAACGGATTGATCCCTTCCGATTCGTCTAGTTAGTACGTGCACGCAGAAAAAAAGGAATTGATTGATCACTTCCTATTTCATCACACATGCATTTCACGCAGCGATTCCCAATTTACCAACGGCCGCCGACGTTTCGTCTCTTCGCGACTGTGCGTTTGCCGCTCCTTTTCCCTTTTCTCCTAAATCCAAGTTTCCTACCTAATTCAGATCATCTGCCAATTTCAATTCCCTGGGGCCGTCGCAACCCTGCTTTGCTCTATGTCCATGAACGATTCGACCATCCATGGTATATATTTTATTCATATTGAGGTTCCTAGTCTCCTAGATGAATAGCCACACATCGGCACTGCTCAACAATTGTCTCTTGATGCAAAAAATATATTTATTTTCAGCATTGTGTCTTATTCTGTCGTTCGAAAGAAAGTATTCATCTGGTAGCGATAAATTATTTATTTTCAGCATTGTGACTTGGTACAATCACAGTGTGGAAATATTCATAATTTTTCTAAAGAGAGTTGGCGATAGGTTAGGAAGAAGGGCAAACAACTAATGGGAGTTCATAATTTGATCAGCAAGAAGAAAATGTCGACACCAACATCAACGATAAGAATGTAAGTGCCTCTGATCATGTAGGTAATTCATCAGATGCACATGCACAGTCCGCCTAGTGTTGATGAACAACCAGTTTATACTGCTGATATTTATGAGAGAAATTGGGATAATCTTGATAATAAAGCAAGAGATATCTTGGTTGAGAAAGGGCCTATGAGAGAGGACAAAAAAGTGGCATACCATCTAGACGATGCAGGAAGACATTGTTCATATGCTCATTATCATAGGAAATTAAGCAATGGGAAGGAAGATGATTGAAAGTGGCTAGTTTATTCAAAAGGTATCTACAAAGTGTTTTGCTTCTGTTGTAAGATCTTCAAGTCTAGCATTAGCAGGAGTTTGTTCAAAAGATGTCGACAAAGTTTTTTGCTTCTGCTGTAAGATATTCAAGTCTAGCATTAGTAGGAATTAGAGTTCCTTAGCACATGATGGATTAGGGCATTTTAGGTAATATGTATAAATTATTTGATACATATGCTGATTTTGGATGCATTTAAGTGTTACTGGTAAAATTTCATATATATGTATATTGATTTTTATTGTTATGATGTCTACATTAAGGGCCCCGAATTTTAGTCTCGCCCCGGGCCCCCAAAATCTCAGGACCGGCCCTGGGTCCATATGGCGGTGGAGGGAATGTTGGCTTTGACATTTTGACATTGTTGGTTTTACTCTTAACCTAGCTTGCTTAATTAGATTGTTTTTTAATATCAATAATCAAAAATATTAATGCATGCATCATTTCAGTTGGCCTTTACTCTTTTACATGTCTTATGTACACCGTGGTAGTGGAAAAATGTTGTCATGACATTTTTTTTTGTCCTAAAAAATATGCTAGTGGCGTGCGTTTAGATGGGCACCGTACTATTGCGCCCTGCTACTAGTGGCGTGTAACCGGGATGCCACTACTAACATTTATCAGTGGCGATATATTAATGGAATGCCACCACCATGCTACTAATGCCATTTTGGCACGCAACCACTAAGCTTTCATGTACTAGTGTAGGCGCATCGCTCTCCCCTTCTGCCCCCTACTGGTGAGCCGGTCCAGTGGTTGGCGTCATTTCTAAGCCTAACTGGCCATTAGAAAACCGAAGCCGGTGGGCTCGACATCTTATTGGGATCTGGCCGGCTCTAGGTGTGTGGTTCCACCACTAGGTGGGCCGAGGTCTCACCTCCTCTTATTCGGTGATTGTTCGTCGTCGGGAGCTCGACCCCAGCCCACGTGGGGCAACGTGGGGGTGGTGGTGCAGGTGGGTGTCCAGTGTAGATCAAGCCGTAGTAGTGGGTGGGGCTCAACCTGGGTTTCGACAGATGTCATTGCAGGTGGCAACCCGTGACCATTGGGGTGGGGTTCGCCAATCAAGATATACCTATGCTCCTTGGTGGGCATGAAGCTGGATATTGTCGATGGATGAGGGAGTGGCCTTACCACCCTCTTCAGCGGTCGTCGGTGGCTGCAGGCTTAGTGCTAGGCGCGTTCTCTATGCCCGGTATGCCGGGGCCACAGACCTGGATGGCGAGCTACATGGATTGGTTCTTCAACGAGCAGCGTCGTGGCAGATTTGGGCAGTGTGCTTTGGCCATGTGGGTGCTGAGGTATGCAATGGTGGGTGGTCTTGGCAAAGTTGTCGCTGGTAGTTGTGGCCAAGCCCTGATCAGTATCCGGAGTCCCCGATCCGTCATGGTGGGGTCCCCATCATGATGGGTCTAATGGCGTGTTCCCATGACATAGCGAGTGGCGAAGGCTGATCGAATGTTTGGACCTTGGTGGTGACAACGATACTTGTGAGTGTCACTTTCTTTTTGGGGAGCAATCTTGGTTCTCTCCATACCCTCTGACACTCAAGGTGAAAACCTTTTTCTGCCACGACTGACCCGATGGCGGTGCCACATCGCATCGCGACTCTCCTGGGGGGTTGGTGGGGTGTCGATGAGTGCAAGTGTCTCTCGGGAGTTGCGGCATGTCTCCTATACTTCTTTCGGCAACTCGCTAGAGGCGTTTAGTTGTGCACTCTTTTGGGTTTTTGCTTAATTATAGATGGGCCTTGGGCCCAAATAAACAATAATTTTTGATTAATCTCTAAGGCCCATATAGGTCATGACAAGGTGGTGGGAAGTTTAGTTCCACCTCACAAGTGGAGACTGTTGGGACAAACCCTAGCCTACCTCGCTCTCTCACTCACTCGGACGAAGGTGGAAGAAGAAGAGGAGGACACTAGAATTTTTTCCCGCGCACAAACGCATCGCCGCACGAACGGCGTCACGCCGCATGAACGGCGCTTCTTTTCTTTCGAGCACAAACTCGACTCCGGACCACACCCGATCATACATGGGAGACTACAAGCCCTGGAGACTAACTCCGGCTACTACTCCTCATGGTGAGCGCACACACGCGAGAGACCACCGGAGACTACATTGTTTCTCCTAGCTACTCCTAAACATAAGTACAACCTCTTTAAATAGAGGACGCACACACACTTGGCCGAACGGCCACTCCCAACTAACAGGCATGGATGCATGGCCTGCGCATCATTTTCTCAACACCAATGCACACGACCTGGCCATGCAAACCCCACTAACTGCACGCACCCATGACTCGGCCACTAACAATTCTCTGGCTACAAGCACGGCAGCAACCAACTCCGATCCTGTGCATGTAAGCACTAACTACCTGACCAAACAGACTACATGCAGAACTGCTGCACGGAGACTCGGCTCGCTACCTGCATCACGTCCGCTAACGCACGCGCTAAGTCAAGATTATGGCTAACATCTCTCCACATGATATTGGAGCTTGAGAAGTGAAGTGGTACACGCGCGCTCCTCCGCCGCCCACCTCACCATGCCTCGCTCGCGCGTGTCGTGTTTCATGAATGTGCCGAGCCGAGCTCAGACATATGTCATGCTTGCTCTTTATTTTTGTCGGTCAGAAACATTTAATTAATCATACATTAATTACGAGTCACTAATTGATGTGCCATTGTTCGAGACGTGAACTGTGTGTTGTATGCCGACTCGGCTGTGGGCCTAAGCCCAAGCCCACAACTCCCTACCCGATGACATATATAATGGAGGCATTGGCCAGTGCAGCCGCCACAATTAGTTCCTCGTCGTGCATAACCCTAGCCGCCATCTACTATTCCACTCACAGTTGCGGCTTCCAATTATCGCATCTCGTCTACTGCGTGCACGGCCGTTCGAGAGAGCAAGCCTCCATAACCCCGTCCTTTGCGATCCTGCACCGGGAGAAAGGCAAGTGTCTCGGTGCGAAAACTACTCCCTTTGGTCTTCGCCTCCGTCTCTGCTTCCACTACTTTCTCGACACCGACACCATGGCCGACAATGACGTTGCCAACAAGAAAGCTGCGGAGGAAGCTGAAGTCGCTGTCATCGTTGCGGCATTAGCCTGGCCTGTTGGAGGGTATGATTTGTTCATCCCTTATTTACTCGTTCATGTGCTAGCCGTATATACTATGTTCATAGATGTTTCGGTTCTATATATGTTCAGTATGTGCTCACCTGTTTAGATATCGGTATGGGCTTCATGCTGTTAATGCCATGTTCATGATTCATTTATAGATTAAATCAATCAAAAAAGTGTTAATATTTCCAGCTTTTTTTAGCGTCTTGGCTAATTTTGTCGTGGTTTTATGTTTGACCAGCTTATGAGTATTTCCTCAATACCTTGTATCGTTTAACTGTGTGAATTTATTTATACAAAGCAGGGAACTACTCCCTAAATCCCGCCTTCAGCCGCGCCTTCTCCCAAAGCTTGATCTCCTGGATAGCAAGTTCGGCAACCCTGGAGGCGGTGTCAGCCTTGTTTGCCAAGAACGGGGAAATACGTTCTAGCCAAATCCTCCTCGTTCCTTCAATATACAAAGCCGAGACTTCGTTCGTTCTTCTGGAGGTGATACGCGGACTATCAGAGAAGACCACCTGACGTCCTGACCGAATCATCTATCGATGGCACCATGGAGTGCAATAGTGAACCCTTGGGTAGCTTTGAACCAAACCTCATGAGCGAAAGGATACTAAACGAGCAGGTGGTCAATGGATTGCTGATGTCAATCACATATCATGCAAACATTCATGTACATCATGTAAGATCACACATCATACAATGGGTGCGCTTAATTATCAATGAGAAAAAGTGTGTGTGTGTGTGTGTGTGTGTGTGTGTGTGTGTGTGTGTGTGTGCAGTGGTGGCCGTCATTATATCATGCACCGTGCCCGCCGTCCCCGCTGCCCTAGGCCTGAGCTCGCGTGCCTCAAACTACACTAGCACTTGAACAACAATATATGAACTCGCCATATTAATAAATAGTTGGGAACATTAACTCCATCACATGGCAACCTACACGGATCGATGAATACCATGTTCATTAATATAATATATACTTGCTATTTTGCAGAAAATCCACTCATATTTCTGTTAATCTACAAGCAGTTCAGTTTTAGTCAGATTTTCATTTTTGCAGAAAATCCCTGCTGCTTCTAGTAATCAACCCACAGACCATAAGTCAGATTTTCGCTTTTACAGGAAACCCCCTGATATTTGGGTTAATCAACCAGCAGTACATATCAGATGTTTAAAATAAATATCCATATCTTTTAACCCTAACTCCAAACTTAACATGTTATATATGGAATTTTATTAGAAAATATGTAGAATCTGAATACGATGTTATTTTAGCTGTTAACCATTCTAAAAAGATGCTATTTAGGGTTCAATCTTAATCAATAGCGCATGTTTCGTCTTTTGTTCATACTGGTGCCAATTCGGATTGGAAATGAACACCTCTGTAAAATCAGGATTGGAGACGAAAAGAAATCATCTATAACCACGCATGCAAGCCTCGCCAAAATCTCACAGGAAAAAAGAAGATTTCTCATCTTATGCCGAGAGAGAGATGCCTTAGGATTAACAAACATTCAAATTCATTGTACTTCTGTGAGCACTGAGGTCACCGTCGGCGAGGGTGGGAAGGAGGATAACTGACAACACAGATGGGATGTCATGTGTTGAAATAAATGACGTGGACCTATTGGGGGTCTTGAGTCATGGTTATTGGGTTAGGGGAGTGTGATATTTTTTTTCCCGTTACAACACACGGGCTCTTTTGCTAGTAGAAAGTAAAAATAAAAAGATAACCCCGTGAGTTCCTAATGTGTTGACACATACTCCCTCCGTCCTTGAAAGAGTGTACTTCCAAGTTTGTTGGAAAGTCAAACTTTTTTATGTTTGATCTTATTTATATAATAATACACCAATATTTATGCCTTCAAATTAGTAGCATTAGATTCATGATAAAATATATTTTCATCATATACCTAATTGGTTTCACAAACATTGATATATTTTTGCACAAACTCGGTCAAACTTTGAGATGGTTTGACCCTCCAATAAAGTTGGAAGTACACTCTTTCAAGGACGGAGGGAGTAAGAGCATCGTCTGGATCCGTTCCTTTGTTAGTCCAACAATATTGAGCTCTGATAAGAGTGGCATGATATTCGGCCTGTTGAGAACAACTGGCAGTTGACTTTAGGGTCAGTTCATCAATTAGTACTTGTGTAAATTATCATCTCCATGTTGAATTGTCGGTTTCTTTTTTCCTTTTCGTGTTGTTTGTGACCAATTGATGCAGTTGGATTGGACGCCGTTCACACCACGAGCTATACCACTGACGCCTCTCCAGCAACTTACATTTTGGTGAGTGACGTACGTTGACGCTCTCGTTGATCTCCTCTCGGAACCAACTTACTTCTGCGTTGCATGGGCCATGCATGTCACCACGCGTACGTTACTTCGTGATTTCCTCTCTGAGTTAACCTAATGATTGCCGTGTAAACCTTGAATCCTGGCTGAGCAACCATGTGCTCCACGATGAAGATTCATAATCATTTCTATTTATTCGCCATGCGCATCTGCACCTGCACCTGAGTTGAAGGCGCGCGGTGAACGCGCTAGAAAAGAATCGATCAGTTGACAACAGAAAGCACATGGTATGGAATCATTCTGCATCTGGTAGACGTAGATTAATGTATGTGCCTCGTTGAACATCAGGAGTCAGGTCCATCTCCGGCGGCCAACAAGGAACATGCATGTGATCTTACTGCATCGATCGCCTTCAATTTCAGTGCTTAAACTCATATCTTTTTGTCAGGTTGCACCGACCATTTTTCGAGAAAAGGCTTTTACAGGTTGCACTAGTATATAATCCTAGCTAGTCCCTGCCTCCCAGCCGGTTGAAATCGAACCCGGCCAGATATCTCTGGCTCATGACGATCAATATGCTGATACAGTACATAATTAGTGATCAGTCTTGCTAAGTCTCAGTCGATGCTATATCCGTGAGATCTTACATTGAGATATGTGCAAAATTTTGTTTCAGTTTTCTTTTTCTCTCTAGCATGTTATGTCAGTTGACTAAGACTTGGTTAAATCTCAGCCGACTGAGACCTGGCCACACCCACTAATGCTCGTGATCTGTCCAGCTAAGTCTCCGCCGTTAAGTAACCAACTCGCTTATAGTTCCGGCCGGTGTGGCCGTCTATAAATGATGGCAAGCTGAAGCGACCTAGGAGATATCTTTTTAGATAAAAGGGGGTGTGAACCCCCGGTCCCATTTTATTAATGAAGCCAGAGAGAGATCCAAATACATGAATCCATGCATGTCCCAGCATGTTCAGAGACCCAATTCAGCAAAAGAGAAAGGGTTTTACAGATTACAGACCAAATTTTAAAGACTGCAGGACTACAGCACTGCATTACAGCAGAATTCCAGAAATTATTACAAGCTATTTTTCCTTACTACCATGCTCCTTTTTGTCTTCGATCAAGTTTCAATCATGCAGCACATCTCGACTTTTGTCCGATCTCCATCAGTCATTTCAGTCACAGATTCATTCCCCACACCTCTGAGCTTCTTCCATGGTTGTGTTGGAGATCCCACCAGGTCCAGCGGAGTGACTGGACTGAGTAGGAAGTGCTTGACGCCACTTGGGGGGCTCCTTGGGGGGGAGGCATGGAGGCTTGAGTCATCAGGAGCAATAGAGCCACCTAGGTTCATCTTGGAGATCGAGGAGGGACTAGCTAACATCACCTTCAGTGTTCATTCCCAGTGAAATCACACCACCAGGATTTGGAAGGGGGATTCCATGAGCATTGAAATCTGTTGAGAGATTTCCTCCCATCTGGGCAAGACAGGTTCCATGAATAAGATCACCCATCTCCTCATAGTCCCTAGTATCTTCCTCCAAATCTGTTTCAAATCAGTCCACACAACATTATTAAAGGCATGTGCATTTCTATTTTTCCACATGGTCCAAAGAATGCATGCACAGACAGAATTTAAAACAGTATGTTTTTTATTGGCAGGCCAGAATCTGGCAATAGAGAAATAATCTGAGCCTAGGTCAATGGAGAAGAAGCCAGAGACCTGTGCCCAGATTTGCTTAGCAACTACACAACCAAAGAAAAGATGACCAATGGTTTCTTTTTCAGTGCAATAAACACAATCAGGAGGTTTCTCAATGCCTCTTTGAGCTAAATTGTCTTTAGTCATGAGCTTGTCATGAGAAAGCAGCCAGAGGAAGACCTGTACTCTAGGGGGAACAATTATAGACCAAACAGCAGGAATATAAACTGGTTGCACCCCCCTAAAGTTGATAATGTTGTAGAGAGAACCAGTAGTGTATTCACCCTTGGCTTTATATTGCCACACCAATGAGTCATCACACCCTGAAAGTGAATGCTTTTACTGATCTGCTCAAGGCAGTACCATTGCTCCATCATGGCTGCAGTGAAAATCCTCCTAAAAGTCAGTTTAATACTATCACTATTGTCCTAGACTTCGGCTAGAGTGGCACATTGTTGGTGGCAGATGGAGTAGAGGGGCCAGAATTGAACAGAGAGTGGGGAGGTCCCAAACCAGATATCCTCCCAGAATCTGATTTTTTTTTCATCCCCAACTACCCATCTGTATCCAAATTTCAGTGCTTTAGCAGCCCACATCACAGCCTGCCAGAATCTGGAAGGGTCTTGTGGTTTGCAAGCAAAAATGTTTGGGGTGTTATTTAAGTATTTTCTATCTACTACTTGCTTCCAAAGTTTCCCCTCATCATTGATGTATCTTTTAACCTAGCTCCCCAGGAGACAGAGGTTGATATCTTTAATGTTGGGGACCCCTAGTGTTGGAAATATGCCCTAGAGGCAATAATAAAATGGTTATTATTATATTTCCTTGTTCATGATAATCGTTTATTATCCATGCTATAATTGTATTGGTTGGAAACACAAATACATGTGTGGATACGTAGACAACAACATGTCCCTAGTGAGCCTCTACCGGACTAGCTCGTTGATGAAAGATGGCCATGGTTTCCTAGTCATAGACATGAGTTGTCATTTGATAATAGGATCACATCATTAGGAGAATGATGTGATGGACAAGACCCAAACTATGAACGTAGCATATGATTGTGTCAAGTTTATTGCTATCGTTTTCGCATGTCAAGTATCTGTTCCTATGACCATGAGATCATGCAACTCACTGACACCGGAGGAGTACCTTGTGTGTATCAAACATCGCAACATAACTGGGTGACTATAAAGATGCTCTACAGGTATCTCTGAGGGTGTCTGTTGAGTTGGCATGGATCAAGACTGGGAATTTGTCACTCCGTATGACGAAAAGGTATCTCAGGGCCCGCTCGGTAATACAGCATCACAATAAGCTTGCAAGCAATGTGACTAAAGAGTTAGCCACGGGATCTTGTATTACGGAACGAGTAAAGAGACTTGCCGGTAACGAGATTGAACTAGGTATGGAGATAACGACGATCGAATCTCGGGCAAGTAACATATCGCCGGACAAAGGGAATTGCATACGGGATTGACTGAATCCTTGACATCGTGGTTCAACCGATAAAGATCTTCGTTGAATATGTAGGAACCAATATGGGCATCCAGGTCCCGCTATTGGTTATTGACCGGAGAGGAGTCTCGGTCATGTCTGCATATTCCTGAACCCGTAGGGTCGCACGCTTAATGTTCGGTAGCGCTAGGGTAGTATTGAGATATTAATAGTGGAAAGTCCGAAGGTTGTTCGGAGTCCCGGATGGGATCCGGGACATCATGAGGAGCTCCGGAATAGTCCGGAGGTAAAGATTCATATATGGAAAGTTGTTATCGGGTTCCAGAAAAAGTTCGAGTTTTTTCGGTATTGTACCGGAAAGGATCTAGAAGGTTCCGGAGTGGGGCCCACCTGCATGGGGGACCCACATGAACGTGGGTAGTGGGGAAAGTCCCCACAACCCTGGTCTAGGCGCACCAAGATCCTCCCTTAAAAGGAATAGTATCATATCCCAAAGGGATAAGATCAGGATCCCTAAAAAGGGGATAGCGATCGGTGGAGAAGGAAAGGAGGGATTTCCTTCCTCCCCCTTTGTCCAACGACCCTAGGGCCTTGGAGGGCAAGCCACCAGCCCCCTCCATGCCTATATAAAGGTGGGGAGCCATTGGGGGAAGCCACCCCCTTGGACCCTTGCCCGTTACCTCTCCCAACTCCTCCCACGTTTCACCGGTACGCGCTTGGCGAAGCCCTGCCGGAATTCCGCTGCCACCACCACCACCATACCATCGTGTTGGTACCGATATCATCTACCCCCTCTCTCTCGCTTGCTGGATCAAGATGGAGAGGACGCCGCCGAGCCGCACGTGTGCTAAACTCGGAGGTGTCGTCCGTTCGGCACTTGATCGGGAGTTCGTGGACGGATCGTGATTGGATCGCGAAGACGTTCGACTACATCAACCGCGTTTCTTAACGCTTCCGCTTAGCGATCTACAAGGGTATGTAGATGCAATCTCTCCTCTCGTAGATGTTCATCTCCTAGATCGATCTTGGTGAGCGTAGGAAATTTTCTGTTTCCCTTGCAACGTTCCCCAACAGTGGTATCTGTGCTAGGTCTTTGCATAGATGACATCACGAGTAGAACACAAAGGAGTTTGTGGGCGTTGTTATTCAGATTGCTTCCTTCCTTGGTCTTTTCTTGATTCAGCGGTATTGTGGGATGAAGCGGCCTGGACCAACTTTACATATCCACGTACATGAGACCGGTTCCATCGACTGACATGCGACTTTGTTGCATAAGATGGCTGGCGGGTGTCTGTCTCTCCCACCTTAGTTGAATCAGATTCGACGAAGGCGGTCCTTGTATAAGGTTAAATAGCAACTTGCATATCACCGTTGTGGTTTTGCGTGGGTAAGAATCGTTCTTGCTAGATACCCATAGCAGCCACGTAAAACATGCAACAACAAATTAGAGGACGTCTAACTTGTTTTTGCAGGGTATGTTGTGATATGGTATGGCCAAAGACATGATGAAATATATTTGATGTATGAGATGATCATGTTTTGTAATAGTTTATCTCGGCTTGCATGTCGATGAATACGGCAACCGGCAGGAGCCATAGGGTTGTCTTTAATTATTGTATGACCTAGGTGTCAATCATTAAGCGCTATGTAATGCTTTACTTTATCGCTAAACGGTAGCAATAGTAGTAGAAGCATGGTTGGCGTGACAACCCCGATGGCGACGCGATGATGGAGATCATGATGATGGAAATCATGGTGTCATGCCGGTGACGATGGAAATCATGCCGGTGCTTTGGAGATGGAGATCAAAAGCACAAGTTCATGGCCATATCATGTCACTTATGATTTGCATGTGATGTTAATCTTTTTATGCATCTTATTTTGCTTAGGACGACGGTAGCATTATAAGGTGATCCCTCTCTAAAATTTCAAGATAAAATTGTGTTCTCCCCAAGTGTGAACCGTTGCGAAAGTTCGTCGTTTCGAAGCACCACGTGATGATCGGGTGTGATAGACTCTACGTTCACATACAACGGGTGCAAGCCAGTTTTGCACATACAGAACACTTGGGTTAAACTTGACGAGCCTAGCATGTACAGACATGGCCTCGGAACACAAGAGACCGAAAGGTCGAACATGAGTCATATAGTAGATATGATCAACATGGAGATGTTCACCATTGAAACCACCTCATCTCACGTGATGATCGGACTTGGGTTGGTGAATTTGGATCATGTTACACTCGGACGACCGGAGGGATGTCGATTTGAGTGGGAGTTTTTAAGTAAACTAAACTCATTATCTTGAACAATAGTCTAAGTTGTCTTTGCAAATTTATGTTGTAGATCAATGGCTCGCGCAGTAGCTTCCCTGAATTTCAATGCGTTCCTAGAGAAAGCCAAGCTGAAAGATGATGGAAGTAACTTTGTAGATCTGAGGATTATCCTCACGGCTGCCCAAAAGGCTTATGTCCTTGATGCACCGCTTGGTGAGCAACCCCCTCCAGCATCTGTGGACGTTATGAACGCCTGGCAGGCGCATGTTGATGACTACTCAATAGTTCAGTGCGCCATGTTGTATGGCTTAGAACCGGGACTTCAAAGGCGTTTTGAACGTCATGGAGCATATGAGATGTTCCAGGAGTTGAAGTTTATTTTTGAGAAGAATGCCCGGATCGAGAGGTATGAGACCTCCGATAAGTTCTATGCTTGCAAGATGGAGGAGAACGGGTCTGTCAGTGAACACATACTCAAAATGTCTGGGTATTACAACTGTCTGGCTGAGTTGGGAGTTGTGCTCCCGCCAGAGGCGATCACTGACAGAGTTCTTCAATCGCTACCACCTCGCTACAAGAGCTTTGTGTTGAACTATAACATGCAAGGGATGAACAAGTCAGTCACCGAGCTATTTGCGATGCTGAAAGTCGCTGAGTCAGACATCCAGAAGGAGCATCAAGTGTTGATGGTCAATAAAACCACTAGTTTTAAGAAGAATGGCAAGGGCAAGAAGGGAAACTCCAAGAAGAGTGGCAAAGTAGTTGCCCCTCCTGTGAAGAAACCCAAGGCTGGGTCCAAGCCGGAAACTGAGTGCTTCTATTGCAAGGGAACTGGCCACTGGAAGCGGAATTGCCCCAAGTATCTGGCCGACAAGAAGGGGGCCAACGCCAAACAAGGTATATATGATATACATGTTATTGATGTGTACCTTTCCAACTCTCGTTGTAGTGCCTGGGTATTTGATACCGGTGCGGTTGCTCACATTTGCAACTCAAAGCAGGAACTGCGGAATAGACGGAGGCTGGCGAAGGACGAAGTGACGATGCGCGTGGGAAATGGTTCCAAGGTTGATGTGATCGCCGTCGGCACGCTCGCTCTTCGATTACCATCGGGATTAGTGATGAACCTGAATAATTGTTATTTAGTGCCTGCGTTGAGCATGAACATTATATCTGGATCTTGTTTAATGCGAGATGGTTACTCATTTAAATCAGAGAATAATGGTTGTTCTATTTATATGGGTAATATCTTTTATGGTCATGCACCCATTTTGTGAGGGGTTTATTCTTATTGAATCTCGATAGTGATGATACACATGTTCATAACATTGATGCCAAAAGATGTAGAGTTGATAATGATAGTACCACTTTCTTGTGGCACTGCCGCTTAGGTCATATTGGTGTAAAACGCATGAAGAAACTCCATGCTGATGGACTTTTGGAGTCACTTGATTTTGAATCACTTGACACATGCGAACCATGCCTCATGGGCAAGATGACTAAGACCCCGTTCTCCGGAACAATGGAACGGGCAAGTCACTTGTTGGAAATCATACATACTGATGTGTGCGGTCCGATGAGCATTAGGGCGCGCGGTGGATATCGTTATTTTCTCACCTTCACCGACGATTTGAGTAGATATGGGTATATTTACTTAATGAAACACAAGTCTGAAACGTTTGAAAAGTTCAAGCAATTTCAGAGTGAAGTTGAGAATCATCGTAACAAGAAAATCAAATTCCTACGATCTGATCGAGGGGGAGAATATCTAAGTTATGAGTTTGGTAGTCACTTAAGACAATGTGGAATTGTTTCACAGTTGACGCCACCTGGAACACCACAGTGTAATGGTGTGTCCGAACGTCGTAATCGAACCTTATTGGATATGGTGCGTTCTATGATGTCTCTTGCCGATCTGCCACTATCATTTTGGGGTTATGCGTTAGAGACAACTGCATTCACTTTAAATAGGGCACCATCTAAGTCCGTTGAGATGACACCGTATGAACTGTGGTTTGGCAAGAAACCAAAGTTGTCATTTCTTAAAGTTTGGGGATGCGATGCTTATGTCAAAAGGCTTCAGCCAGAAAAGCTTGAACCCAAAGCGGACAAATGCGTCTTCATAGGATATCCAAAAGAGACGGTTGGGTATACCTTCTATCTCAGATCCGAAGGCAAAGTGTTTGTCGCTAAGAACGGGTCCTTTCTCGAGAAAGAGTTTCTCTCGAAAGAATTGAGTGGGAGGAAGATAGAACTTGATGAGGTTGTTGAACCTTTACTTCAACCAGAGAGAAAGATGTTTCTGTGGAACCTACGTCAGTTGAAGAGGAAGCTGATGATGGTGATCATGAAGCTTCGGATCAAGTTACTATCGAACCTCGTAGGTCGACAAGGATACGTACTGCTCCTGAGTGGTACGGTAACCCTGTCTTAGAGGTCATGTTGTTGGACAACGATGAACCTACGAGCTATGGAGAAGCGATGGTGGGCCCAGATTCTGACAAATGGTTAGAGGCCATGAAATCCGAGATGGGATCCATGTATGAAAACAAAGTATGGACTTTGAAAGTATTACCTGAAGGGCGAAAGGCCATTCAGAATAAATGGATCTTCAAGAAGAAGACGGACGCAGATGGTAATGTCACCGTCTATAAAGCTCGACTTGTGGCAAAGGGTTTTCCACAAGTTCAAGGAGTTGACTACGATGAGACTTTCTCACCCGTAGCGATCCTTAAGTCCGTCAGAATCATGTTAGCAATAGCTGCATTTTTCGATTATGAAATTTGGCAGATGGATGTCAAAACAGCGTTCCTTAACGGTTTTCTTAAGGAAGAGTTGTGTATGATGCAACCAGAAGGTTTTGTCGATCCAGAGAATGCTGACAAAGTTTGCAAACTCCAGCGATCCATTTATGGACTGGTGCAAGCGTCTCGGAGTTGGAATCTTCGCTTTGATGAGGTGATGAAAGCGTTTGGGTTTATACAAGTTTACAGAGAAGCTTGTATTTACAAGAAAGTGAGTGGGAGCTCTATA
The DNA here is from genome assembly GCA_039707655.1 of Elymus sibiricus. NCBI lineage: Eukaryota > Viridiplantae > Streptophyta > Magnoliopsida > Poales > Poaceae > Elymus > Elymus sibiricus. Next base: position 68,231,495 of record CM077676.1, read on the forward strand.
GCGTTTCTAATATTATATGTGAATGACATATTACTGATTGGAAACAATATAGAACTTTTGGAAAGCGTGAAGGAATATTTGAACAAGAGTTTTTCAATGAAGGACCTAGGAGAAGCTGCTTTCATATTAGGCATCAAGATCTATAGAGATAGATCGAGACGCTTAATAGGACTTTCAAAAAGCACATACCTTGATAAGATTTTGAAGAAGTTCAAAATGGATCAGTCCAAGAAGGGGTTCTTGCCTGTTTTGCAAGGTGTGAAGTTGAGTAAGACTCAATGCCCAGCGACTACAGAGGATAGAGAAAAGATGAGTGTCATCCCCTATGCTTCTGCCATAGGCTCTATCATGTATGCGATGCTGTGCACAAGACCAGATGTCAGCCTTGCCATAAGTATGGCCGGAAGGTTTCAATGTGATCTAGGAGTGGAACACTGGACAGTGGTCAAGAATATCCTTAAGTACCTAAAAAGGACTAAGGAAATGTTTCTCGTTTATGGAGGTGATCAAGAGCTCGTCGTAAAGGGTTACGTCGATGCAAGCTTCGACACTGATCCGGATGACTCTAAGTCTCAAACCGGATACGTATATATTCTGAATGGGGGAGCAGTAAGCTGGTGCAGTTCCAAGCAAAGCGTGGTAGCTGATTCTACATGCGAAGCGGAGTACATAGCTGCCTCGGAGGCAGCGAAGGAAGGTGTCTGGATGAAGCAGTTCATGACAGATCTTGGAGTTGTGCCTAGTGCACTGGACCCGATGACTCTGTTCTGTGACAACACTGGTGCCATTGCTCTAGCCAAGGAACCAAGGTTTCACAAGAGGACCAGACACATAAAGCGACGCTTCAATTCCATCCGCGATGCGATCAAGGAGGAGGACATAAACATTTGCAAAGTGCACACGGATCTGAATGTTGCAGATCCGTTGACTAAACCTCTTCCACGGGCTAAACATGATCGACACCAGAACTCTATGGGTGCTAGATTCATAACCATGTAATGCTAGATCATTGACTCTAGTGCAAGTGGGAGACTGTTGGAAATATGCCCTAGAGGCAATAATAAAATGGTTATTATTATATTTCCTTGTTCATGATAATCGTTTATTATCCATGCTATAATTGTATTGGTTGGAAACACAAATACATGTGTGGATACGTAGACAACAACATGTCCCTAGTGAGCCTCTACCGGACTAGCTCGTTGATCAAAGACGGCCATGGTTTCCTGATCATAGACATGAGTTGTCATTTGATAACGGGATCACATCATTAGGAGAATGATGTGATGGACCAGACCCAAACTATGAACGTAGCATATGATCGTGTCAAGTTTATCAAGAAGGAGAGGACGCCGCTGAGCCGCACGTGTGCTAAACTCGGAGGTGCCGTCCGTTCGGCACTTGATCGGGAGTTCGTGGACGGATCGTGATTGGATCGCGAAGACGTTCGATTACATCAACCGCGTTTCTTAACGCTTCCGCTTAGCGATCTACAAGGGTATGTAGATGCAATCTCGCCTCTCGTAGATGTTCATCTCCTAGATCGATCTTGGTGAGCGTAGGAAATTTTTTGTTTCCCTTGCAACGTTCCCCAACACCTAGTCCTCCATGTTCTTTCCTCATGCAAACTAGATGCCAGTTGGCTAGGTGAATCTTCCTATTTCCTTCAAAATCATTCCATAGGCAGTTGGCCATTTGGCTATTGATCATGTCCAAAGCCCATTTTGGGAATTTGAAGAAAGAGAGAAGGTATATGGGGATACTAGCCAGACAAGTTTTGATAAGGGTTAATCTGGCAGAGTAAGAGTGTAGTTTGCCTCTCCATCCAGCTATCCTCTTAAGAATCTTGTCTATTAGAGGTTTTATATCTTCTCTCCTAAGTTTGTCATATTGCAGAGGAATGCCTAAATATTTTATGGGGAAATTTCCCACTTTGCAACCCATGATATCAGCAAAAAAAAAATCCTCAGGAGACATCTCTATGGGGATGATCTCACTCTTAGCATAATTGATTTTCATGCCAGAGACTTTTTCAAAGCATGTGAGAACCATCTTCAGGTTAGTAGCTTTTTGTTCATCTCTATCCATGAAAAGAATGGTGGCATTTGCATATTGCAGGCAGATGACTCCATTTGGAATTAGATTAGAACATAAGCCACTAATCAAATTATGAGAGGCTGCTTTAGAAAGCATTCTACTAAGGACATCAACAACTAAATTAAAAAGGAGGGGGGACATTGGGTCTCCTTGCCTCAACATTTCCCTGTAGTGAAGAAATCTCCCTCAATGCCATTAATCTTCACCCCTACTGATCCCATATGAGTAATTTGCTTAATCCATGAGATCCATAAAGGGCCAAAGTTTCTTTTCTCTAGAATTTCTAACAAAAAATCTAGGTTCACTTTGTCAAAAGCTTCTTCATAGTCTAGTTTCAGGACTAGACCTGGGTTACCTGATTTGGAAGTAGAATGCAACACCTCATGGGCAGTGACTACACTCTCAAGGATGTATCTGCCCTTAATAAAGGCAGTTTGGTTGCTAGAGGTGAGAGTGTTCATCAGCAAAGCCAGTCTATTGGTGAGGACCTTAGTGAAAACTTTAAAGATGCAGTTTATCAGGCTAATAGGTCTAAAAAATTTCATGCTAGTTGCCTCTTTCTCTTTTGGGATTAGAGTCAAAATGGCAAAATTAAGCCAATATATGTCTAATTTCCCTTTGTGGAAGACATCAAAAAGCGCCATCACATCTTGCTTAATAAGCTCCCAGAAATTCTGAAGGAAGAGAAATGAGAGCCCATCTAGACCAGGTGCTCCATCAGAGTATGATCCAAAAATGGCCTCTTTTACCTCTTCTTCAGAGAAAGGTTTTTGAAGAGCTTGATTGTTCAAGTCATTTACTTTTTCATCTAAGGAGAAAAAATCATTACTGATACTAAAACCCTCCCTACTCTCTTTTTTAAAGAGATCCTTATAATAGTCAGTGGCAATCTCCAGCACCTAGGAGATATCTCTCTCACACACACAACTAATTAAGCCAGAAGCCACCCACCTGTATCGATCAGCTAGCTAGGGTGTTACTTCATAGCCGCGGGATCGACGACGATGGCCATGGAAGCAATGAAGCTGGCGCTGGTGCTGCTGCTGGTGGCAGCGGCCGTGTCGTCGGTGGCGGCAGTGCCCACAGGCTGCTACAGCCTAAGCACGGTAGAGTCCTACTGCCATAGCGTACTCCAGTACGGACCCGACCCTCACTTCCTCCTCGGCTGTTGTGCGGATATTGCCCGGAGCTGCGTGTGCGAGCTCCTCGGCAGCGGCCGGCTCTCGGGCACCGTCCGGGATGCCATCTAGATCCACTGCAGCCACGTCTGCTGCTAAGATACCCAGCGAGCCCAGGCCGGCCAGGACGTATGTTGAAACTGTGACACACCTGGCCAGCAGCTGCCTTACGTACGTACGTGCTCCAGTGCTGATTTTCTCGTTGGTTAATTTCTACTTTGAGTTTCGTGTAATTTCGATTGTGTTGTGTTTAGTGCTCTTCGGTTTTTTACAAACGGATGTACTGCATCGTGTGCGTACGTGCGCATGCGCACTACCGGAATTACTGGCTATGCCGACGGCCAAAGCTGTCGGCATAGGTCCAAATCCCGTCGGGATAGACCTATGCCGACGGCCGCCGTCGGCATAGCCCCGTCGGCATCGTTTGCGTTGGCGTACCTGGGCCTGCCGTAGGCACAGAAAGCCGTCGGCATAGGTACCTATGCCGACGGTGTCCGTACGGCCGTCGGCACAGATTGGCTGTCGGCAAACTCGTTCGTATGACGGCGGCAGACGGCGCCACCGTTAAGTTACACCCAGTAAAAACGCGCCACGTGTCATCACTATGCCGATGGCTAAGCCGTCAGCATATATTTAAGCAGATGCAGACGGCTCATAGCGATGACACGTGGCACATGCTGGTACTCCCTGGCACCAGACTATGCTGACGGCCTGGCCGTCGGCATAGTCTGGTGCTAGGGAGTACAGTTGGCCGACACGTGGCACCTATGCCGACGATTTAGCCGTCGGCATAGAGTTAAATAAATGCCGACGGCCTTGTTGTCGGCATAGGGGACACGTGGCAACCACTGGTAGCTCGGCCTTGCCCTATGCCGACGGCAAGGCGTCGGCATAGTTTCTTTCTGATTTTTTTTTCTTTTCTCTGTTTTAATTGAAATCAATTCAATTCAAATAGACAGCAGATATATATGATGAAATAGACATACACAGCAGATATAAGTATCATCCTCACAACCAACATCACAAGAACATAAATATCATCACAAACATAAGCATCATCGCAAACAACATAAGCATCATCGCAAGTCATCTAAAGGAGCACACAAGTCATCTAGAGGAGCATAAAAGACCAGAAGTCATCTAAAGACCCACAGGCTTAAGCGCCAGGACGTCCACCACCACCGCTAAGGTCGTCACCGCCAAGTCCGCCAAAGCCCCGGTCGTCACTGCTAGCGGCAGTGCTACCGCCACCGCCACCTCCTCGGTGGATGGGAGTGACCGGGCTCCGTGACTCGGGAGTCATGCGAAGACCGGCACCACCACCAACGGAAGATCCACCGGTTGCCTGGATGTTTGAAAAGACATGTTCAGGGGATATATGATTGTGTTGAATAAACGGTAAACGGTGGTTGAATAGTTTGGGGATATACTAACCACCGTAGTCCCCGGGTGCTGTGCCAGAAACTCCTCGAAGGTAAGCAGCACTGGTTGTGGTCCAGCAGGTGGTGGTGGTGGTTCCATTACGGGAACCGTGCCTGCCGCCATGCTCTCAAAAATGAGCTGCATGTTAATTGACAAAGCAAACACGAATGTCAGAAGAAATGAAAGTGCAAATATGGAAATGAAATGAAAGGGGCTAAACTAACCGTCATCATGCGAGTGCTGTGGTCCTGGACGGCTGCAACTCTCGCGCTCCACGCCATGGTCTCCTGGCGTGTGTACTCCATGTAGGCCTACAATATGACATGATGGAACTCATTAAACATCTCAATGCGGAAAATAAAGTGAGCAATGAAGATAAGAGGGAAAATACTTACAGAGTGCCGCTCGGCTAGGAGGGAGTGTGACTGCGCACTGGTCGTGGTCGTGCTCGTGCGCTGGCTCAGGCGCGGGTCGGTAGCTCGGAGCCGTGTGAAGGAGATAGAAGGAGTACACACGCCATCCAGAACCGCCTGCCGACCATGAAGCTTCGGCCCTATACCCACCACCGCCCTCTCGTCCATAGCCTGCTTTAAGGGGTCAGGTGTGCCAGGATTTACCTTCAGATACACCTCCTCGTAGGCCTTCAGGTTCTCCCCGCTATTGCCGTAGTAGTCGCACTTGCCCTCCTTGGACTTACTTCGCGTATGGGCGATCTGCCACGCCTCTATGTGAGAGAGCGGCCGCTTCAATTTCTCCTCCTGCACCACCAAACAGAGGTTAGTGATACATAAGAAAGTGACGATAAATAGAAGAAGAAGATTGTTTCATGTAAATAGATATACCTGAACTTTCTAATGGCTAAAGTGGTTCTGGTTTCCCTGACCATGTGTTCCGTCGGTCCCTCGGTTAGCCCGGTTTTTCTTGCTCTTAGCAGCCCACTCTGCATCCTGACCGAGCCACAGATCCACCAATGCCGCCCATCCATCGGCCTTTCCATAACACCAACCAGGACACACCTACATAATGAAAGCATAATGGCATGTCAACACGAAACGATGAAATTTAGCACAAACGCCGGAATGAAAAGTTTGTTATACTTTCGGCCAAGTACTCCTCCCTCTCCAAGGTAACATGCATCCTTCGCGCGTCTTCCTTGGTCATCTTCGCCTCAAGAGCATCGTGATGATATTGCGAGATGGCCACCCAGCGCACCTCGTACTGCATCTGACGGGCCTTCTTCCTCGCTTGGCGCAGCACGATCTCGTCGGCAGTGGACTTGTGCTCCTCATGAACTCGATAGTATCTCTACAATCATTCAGAAAACCAGAATGAAAGAAGCCATGAGTTAAACCATTCGATGATAAACTACGAACGAAACTCAAGACTCATGCTTCTGAAGAGAACTTACCCAAAAAATTGTGATCACGGCCTTAGCATACGTGGTATGGTCCGGGTGGGGGCCGCTTCCTAATGGTCCCATCTGGTGGCCAAAACCCGGTGCTAAGGCTGCCTGACTGGATCCGGATGGAACAGCCCCGGCCAGTGTTCCTTCAGCAAAACGGTGATGACGCCGTTTGGAAGACGGGCCCCTTTAGGAATTATCCAGTTGCTGCAAAAGATAGAAAGAATGAAAATATGAGCATGTGTACAATCAAAAGAATGAAAATATTAGCATTTGTACAAGCAAAAGAATTAAATTATGATTAAGTGGCACTTACTCTTTCCCCTTGGGCTCAATGAGCCACTTCTGCTCCTCGGTAGCAGGAAGGGGAGGGAGCTTTGCATTACCACGCAGCCACCCCTTGTTCTGGGCAACCCCCTCGCTGCCACCACCATCCTCCCCTCCACCACCATCCTCGTTCTTCTCGTCCCCCTCCCCAACCTCCTCCTCCTCCTCCTCCTAAGCCTCCTCCTCCTCGCGAACCTCCTCCTCCTCCTCCTCCTCGGTAGAGGAGGGCCTCGAAGAGGACACTCCTAAGTCGGTGAGGGAGCGCTGTTTCTGGCCCCGACCCTGTCCTCCTCTAGGGGCACCTCTCCCTCGACCTCCCTGTGAGGAGTCATCCTCAAGTAGTCGGGAGGGATGAGTACGGGGTCGACCACTCTGACTAGTCATCCTGGTGAGCTTCAATAGGAAACCTGCGCCATCGGCCTTCCCCTTGCCCATGTTTAACGAACCTGCATTGAAAAGAGAATAAACAATTAGTACATTAATAATGAAGAAAAAGCATAATAATAACGAATAAAAACACATTAATAAATAAGCATAAAAAGGCATATTAACAAACCAAAGAAAAAAAAGACATGAAACGTACATCTGCTAGAACCCATACGAATCATCACTGTTGTAACCGATTCCTCAATCAGTCTCATCAGTATCACGCATATCATCTTTGTTGTCTGACGGAGGTGGAGGCTCTTCCTCGTGGTCAGCGTCTTCGTTTAACTTTTCTAGCATAAGTATGTCATTTTCATTAACAATGGTCTCACCATCATTCCGTGCATCGTCATTGTTTGGATCCACTTCATCATCACCCAAGACGTCAGCGTCATCGTTTCTGACCACATCATCATCAGGTTGCTCTTGATAGAACACTCCCTCGTATGCCATGGGGTTAATGTTGTAGTAATCGTCATCGTTCGGGTCCGGTAGCTTACCATGTGGCGACACCTTGAACACAACTTCCCAACCCTTTAGGTACTCTTTCTGGCATGGGTAAGACAGATAATAAACTTGTGTGGCTTGGGTAGCCGCAATAAAGAGATCGGCTCCGGCATACACGGTTGATGGTTTAACTTCGACCAAACCAACAGAAGGCGTATGTCTCAGCCCCTCTACTGGGTCGAACCATCGGCATTTGAACACAGGGAGACTTAGGGTTTCGCGCCCACGGCTGAATGTAAGCTCGTATAATTTTTCTACCCTTCCGTAGTAGTCAACTGAATTTTGACCTTGCGTATTCTATGTTAAATCCTAATGAATAAGTTACCATTTTTTCTCAAATATCTATTTTTTAGCAAGACCATTAAGTGTCAAAAAATATTTCATCTGCTTTGTTATGTCTTTTGCGCGGATCACTGTTCTATGGAGTGATTACTAATCAGGCTTGTTAATATGGATATTTTCATGGAGCACAATCTTACTTCACCAAATTACTGTGCATCTCATCCTTTTCCTTGCGTCGTTGAAAAATAGACGATGAATTCTTCAGATAAATGTGTGTGTCCACTTCACTTTAACAGCAGCCTTCATTGACATTTAGTACTTTATACCAATATTTTGCTGGTGATGGGATTGTCGTGTTTGGTTTGAGACAAAACGAACCAAGGCAGATTTGTTAACGATTGTCATACCCATCCTTTTATTACAACCAGACTTGTTAACTATAAATCAAACTCCTATCATATTCATTATATAGCAACTATTGCCAAGAGGCTGGTCCCTTTGCAAAGGGAGTATTGGCTACCAAATGCTTGCTCCTAAAAATGGTCATGATTATTTTGCAAGTGGACAGAGACCATACAATAGCTAAATATCATTGATACTTGCAGTAATCAGTGTGTCCGGCAATTTTGGTTCGTGTCCAACTGGTGCTAAACCAATTACTGATTGTGCCAATATGATGGCATGGTTACAAAATTAGCAGAGAGAGGAGATGAGAGGCAGAGGAGCTCACGGTGGGCGGACGACGGTGGACGGGGCGGGGCGGACGGACGGTGGCTGGGGTGGCGGCGGCGCGGGCGGATCCGGCCGGAGACGGGCGGAGACGGCGACGCCTGGTGCTGGCGGTGCAGGTGGAGATGGCGCGGGAGGTGGCCGGGGCGGGAGGCGGCCGGGGCGTGACGGGCGGGGGCCGGGGCGGGGCGGGAGGTGGCCGGGGCGGGGTCGAGGTGGCCGAGGCGGGGTCGAGGGAGACCGGGGCAGGGACGACGACGCCGGGGCGAGAGGTGGCTGGGGCAGGGCGGCGGTGTGGCCGAGTGGGGTGGCGGTGCGCGTCGAGGGAGGCCGGGGCGGGGCGGGCTGGCGGTGGCCGGGGTGGCGGCGGCGCGGGCGGATCCGGCCGGAGACGGCGGCGGGTGGAGACGGAGGCGGGTGCTAGCTGGATGGGGATGAATGAGTGGTGGGGGAGAAACCGCGGGTGGATAAGGTCACCCTATGCCGACGGCTTACCGTCGGCATAGGTATTTTCTTTTTTTTTCCTTTTTTTCTCACAATTTCTTTAGCACGGGCCACGTCATCGATCCGGGGCACCTATGCCGACGGCTTAGCCGTCAGCATAGGTATTTTTTTTGTTTTCCTTTTTTTCTCACAATTTCTTTAGCACGGGCCACGTCATCGATCCGGGGCACCTATGCCGACGGCTTAGCCGTCGGCATAGGTATTTTCTTTTTTTCTCTTTTCCTCACAATTTCTTTAGCACGTCCACGTCATCGATCCGGGGCATAGCTATGCCGACGGCTATGCCGAGCCGTCGGCATAGCTCCGTCTCTTAGAAAACTTTTAGTACCACCTCACACAGAGACAAGCAACATGACCAGTTTAAATAGTCGGATAATCCAGACGCAGTAAGCTTCGGTCTTCATTACACTCCTGTTAAGGAGATGAACCATTACTGTGAATCTTCACCCCTTCCGGGCACTGAAGATTCACAGTGACGGTCCATCTTCCTAATGATGGATGCCGGTGCTTTTTATTAATTCAATTATTACTATTTTTGAGTTTGTCGTCTGTGTGAGAACAATGATATAACCGCTTGTAAACCGCACCATCTCCGAGCTAGTCTCTGGGTACACTAGTAGAAAACAGGGCTTTGGTCCAGGCCAGATAACAGCATTATAGTCCCGGTTCTGCTACGAACCGGGATCAATGGGTGCATCAGTCCCGGTTCGTGAGGCCAGGACGCCGGCCGGGCCTCGGCAGGACCCCTTTAGTCCCGGTTCCACACACGAACCGGGACTAAAGGGCCTCGCTCCTGGCGCAGCCCCTTTAGTCCCGGTTGGTGGCTGGAACCGGGACTAAAGGTCAGTCTTCTGTCCCGGTTCTGGCCACTAACCGGGACTAAAGAGATGCCTATATATACCCTCGCCCCTGCCCACCCTCTCCTCTGTTTTTTGGCTATGTGGGAGGTGTGCATGCGCTGCTCTGTTCTCCCTTCTATGCATGCACATGAGGTGTTCGATGAAATGCCCGAGCCACACTTAAGCTTTCTCCTCTCCAAGCTCGACCTCCAAGCTCCATTTTCCTCAAGATTTGTCTAGGTTTGGCGGTCTGTCCCGTCTCCGTCCCCGTCCTCACCGCCGTCGATCGCCCGCGCCGATCTCGTCGCCGGCACCACCGTGGTGAGCCTCTTGTTCTTATCTTCTTTTTAAAAGAAAAAAATTCTTACTTGTATGATTTAGATAGATACTTGTATAATTTTCTTACTTTTATTATTGTTTGTTATTATATAGTGCCATGACTTTGGTATCCGCCCCCGTCGGCCCTCGTCCTGTCTATGATTCGTATGTGGTATATTATCTTTTATTATGATTTGTTTCATTTAGTGTTTATGACAATTATGCCGACCAACGTGACGTAGATGTTTTTATCTAGGAGGTATGTGAACCGGAAATTCCCACCGACCCTCTTGTCGAGAGATTAAATTTAGTTGAAAAAGAAAACAATTATTTGAAGAAAAAATTGAAAAGAATTGAGGTGGAGAAGATGGAATTGGCGTTGCATGTTGCCGATGTCGTCGATGATCACAAGATCAAGATGGATGCAATGCGCTTGAAGATTAGAAAGATTAGAAAATATGCCATTCATAATGAGGCTTGGTATCATTATGCCGTTGGATCAATTGTTACCTTAGTTGCGATTATGATCACATTTGTTGTTGTTTTTCATAGTTTCAATTTATGTTTTAATTAGATGCTCTAGAGAGCTATATGTTGTTCTATGAGAACTATATATGTATGAACTTTATGTATTTATTTTTTCAGTAATAACATTTGATCACTACTGTACTTTGGTTTTAATGTGATGATGAACTGGTATTAATTTTGTCACTTCTCTATTCATGATGTTCTGTAATGGTTTTTGATACACTTAATTATATAATGCACGCAGATGAACCGGCAATGGATGTACGATGACCGACGCACCTCCGAGTATCTTGAGGGCCTGCATAAATTTCTTGAAGTGGCTGAGGCAAACAAGCAGAATGGTTTTATGTATTGTCCATGCCCTGTCTGTGAGAATACGAAGGATTACTCTAACTTGAAAACCCTTCACGTCCACCTGCTTGAGAAGGGTTTCATGCCACACTATAATGTTTGGACCAAGCACGAAGAAAGAGGGGTTATGATGGAAGACAACGAAGAAGAGGATGATGACAACTATCCCCCTGAATACGGTGATACTGCAACGGGGGAAGCTGAAGATCAAGAGGAACCAAACACTAGTAGAAAAGAGGGCTTTTGTCCCGGTTCCAGAGGGCCTTTAGTCCCGGTTCTGGAAACGGGACAAAACGATCGGGACTAATGCCTAAAACCTTTAGTCCGGGTTGGCCTACGAACCGGGACCAAAGGTGCTCCACGTGGCCGCTGTGGGGAGCCCAGGCAGGAGGACCTTTAGTCCCGGTTGGTAACACCAACCGGGACTAAAGGGTCTCCACGTGGCCGCTGCGCAGCACTCAGTCAAGAGGACCTTTAGTCCCGGTTTGTAACACCAACCGGGACCAAAATGCAGCCACGCGTCAGCAGCTCGCAGGCGCTGGGTTTTTTTTTAATGGGGGGTTTAGGGGTTTTGGAGGGTTTAGGGGTTTCATATTGTGTTAGCTAGCTAATAGAGAGAAGTGACCTATCTTTCTCCGTGCTTGGTCGACGCTAGCTACTGCACATATAGAGAGAACTCGACGCTAGCTAGTAAGCAATGAAGGAACCATTAATTACACAAGATCGTCATGAACATATATAGAGAGAAGTGACCTCTCTTTCTCCGTGCTTGGTCGAACAACAAGTTTTCGTATATCTATCCGACGCTACTACATATATACAATATAACGTCCCTGACATCATCAAGCACCAAACTCCCATTGAATTTCCGTATGGTATTCTCCCTTTTCATGTATGACGTGGTCAAGAAAGAATCCCGCCAATTCCTCTTGAATTGCTCGTATGCGATCATGTGGTAGGAGTTCATCCCGCATCTGCCAGATCTAATTTAAAGAAGGGGGCCAATACATATATATGAATGAAACTCAACACAATTGATGGTAATAAAATAAAATTGTGAATATTGTTTACGTACTTCAAATTGTTTGTCAGACAAGAAGCCCCGCTCAGTGGTCGAGTCACGAATTAACTCGCAAACGTAGTATCCACATAAATTATTCCCGGCTGCCTGCCACCAGCACTTTACGATAATAGAGTTCAATCAAACTGATAATCAAGCATGATAATGGTATTGATGAAACTAGAATCAATGAGAGATGCGCGGAACTAGCTAGTACTACTTACTTTGGGGTGTGTAAATCGCAGCTCGTTCTTCAGACCCGGAACCTTTCCGGTGAACTGTTTCCAAACCTTGCCAGGCAAAGAAAATGATTACTTGATATCAGGAAATGAACGAAAGTTGCCGATATGGTCCCGGTATTGATTGAACTTACTTTTATTATTGTTCGTTACTATATAGTGCCATGACTTCGGTATCCGCCCCCGTCGGCCCTCGTCCTGTCTATGATTCGGATGTGATATATTATCTTTTATTATAATTTGTTTCATTTAGTGTTTATGACAATTATGCCGACCAACGTGACATAGATGTTTTTATCTAGGAGGTATGTGATCCGGAAATTCCAACCAACCCTCTTGTCGAGAGGTTAAATTTAGTTGAAAAAGAAAACAATTACTTGAAGAAAAAATTGAAAATAATTGAGGAGGAGAAGATGGAATTGGAGTTGCATGTTGCCGATGTCGTCGATGATCACAAGATCAAGATGGATGCAATGCGCTTGAAGATTAGAAAGATTAGAAAATATGCCATTCATAATGAGGCTTGGTATCATTATGCCGTTGGATCAATTGTTACCTTAGTTGCGATTATGATCGCATTTGTTGTTGCATTTAAATGTTTTTCATAGTTTCAATGTATGTTTTAATTAGATGCTCTAGAGAGCTATATGTTGTTCTATGAGAACTATATATGTATGAACTTTATGTATTTATTTTTTCAGTAATAACATTTGATCACTACTATACTTTGGTTTTAATGTGATGATGAACTTGTATTAATTTGGTCACTTCTCTATTCATGATGTTCTGTAATGGTTTTTGATACACTTAATTATATAATGCACGCAGATGAACCGGCAATCGATGTACGGTGACCGACGCACCTCCGAGTATCTTGAGGGCCTGCATAAATTTCTCGAAGTGGCTGAGGCAAACAAGCAGAATGGTTTTATGTATTGTCCATGCCTTGTCTGTGAGAATACGAAGGATTACTCTAACTTGAAAACCCTTCACGTCAACCTGCTTGAGAAGGGTTTCATGCCACACTATAATGTTTGGACCAAGCACGGAGAAAGAGGGGTTATGATGGAAGACAACGAAGAAGAAGAGGATGATGACAACTATCCCCCTGAATACGGTGATACTGCAACGGGGGAAGCTGAAGATCAAGTGGAACCAGACGATGTGCCCGATGATGATCTTCGTCGGGTCATTGTTGATGCAAAGAGACAATGCCAAAGTGAAAGGGAGAAGTTGAAGTTCGATCGCATGTTAGAGGATCACAAAAAAGGGTTGTACCCAAATTGCGAAGATGACAACACAAAGCTCGGTACCACACTGGAATTGCTGCAATGGAAGGCAGACAATGGTGTATCTGACAACGGATTTGGGAAGCTACTGAAAATAATGAAGAAGAAGCTTCCAAAGGATAACGAATTGCCCGACAGTACGTACGAAGCAAAGAAGGTTCTATGCCCTCTAGGATTGGAGGTGCAGAAGATACATGCATGCCCTAATGACTGCATGCTCTACCGCGGTGAGTACGAGGATTTGAACGCATGCCCGATATGCGGTGCATTGGGGTATAAGATCAGACGAGATGACCCTGGTGATGTTGAGGACGAGCGCCCTAGGAAGAGGGTTCCTGCCAAGGTGATGTGGTATGCTCCTATAATACCACGGCTGAAACGTCTGTTCAGAAACAAAGAGCATGCCAAGTTGATGCGATGGCACAAAGAAGACCTGAAGAAAGACGGGAAGTTGAGAGCACCCGCCGACGGGTCGCAGTGGAGAAAAATCGAGAGAAGGTGGGGGGAATTTGCTGGTGACGCACGGAACGTATGGTTTGGTTTAAGTGCAGATGGCATTAATCCTTTTGGGGAGCAGAGCAGCAATCATAGCACCTGGCCCGTGACTCTATGTATCTATAACCTTCCTCCTTGGTTGTGCATGAAGCGGAAGTTCATTATGATGCCAGTGCTCATCCAAGGCCCTAAGCAACCCGGCAACGACATTGATGTGTACCTAAGGCCATTAGTTGAAGAACTTTTATAGCTGTGGAATGGACAAGGTGTACGTGTGTGGGATAAGCACAAACAGGAGGAATTTGACCTACATGCGTTGCTGTTTGTAACCATCAATGATTGGCCTGCTCTTAGTAACCTTTTAGGACAGACAAACAATTGATACCACGCATGCACGCACTGTTTAGATGATACCGAAAGTATATATTTGGACAAATGCAGGAAGAATGTGTACCTGGGACATCGTCGATTTCTTTCGACCAGCCATCTCTTAAGAAAGAAAGGCAAGCATTTCAAAGGTGAGGCAGATCACCGGAAGAAGCCCACCCTCCGTACTGGTGATGCCATACTTGATATGGTCAAGGATTTACAAGTAATCTATGGAAAGGGTCCTGGCGGACAATCTGTTCCGAATGACGCTGAGGGACGCACACCCATGTGGAAGAAGAAATCTATATTTTGGGACCTACCCTATTGGAAAGACCTAGAGGTCCGCTCTGCAATCGACGTGATGCACGTGACGAAGAATCTTTGCGTGAACCTGCTAGGCTTCTTGGGCGTGTATGGGAAGACAAAAGATACACCGGAGGCACGGGAGGACCAGCAACGTGTGCACGAAAAAGACGGCATGCATCCAAAGCAGTATGAAGGTCCTGCCAGCTACGCTCTTACCGAAGAAGAGAAGGAAATCTTCTTTGAATGCCTGCTCAGTATGAAGGTCCCGCCTGGCTTCTCGTCGAATATAAAGGGAATAATAAATATGGTAGAGAAAAAGTTCCAGAACCTAAAGTCTCATGACTGCCACGTGATTATGATGCAACTGCTTCCGGTTGCATTGAGGGGGCTTCTACCGGAAAACGTTCGATTAGCCATTGTGAAGCTATGTGCATTCCTCAATGCAATCTCTCAAAAGGTAATCGATCCAGAAATCCTACCAAGGTTACAGAATGATTTGGTGCAATGTCTTGTCAGTTTCGAGCTGGTGTTCCCACCATCCTCCTTCAATATCATGACGCACGTCCTAGTTCATCTAGTCGACGAGATTGCCATTCTGGGTCTTGTATTTCTACACAATATGTTCCCCTTTGAGAGGTTCATGGGAGTCTTAAAGAAATATGTTCGTAACCGTGCTAGGCCAGAAGGAAGCATCTCCATGGGCCGGCAAACAGAGGAGGTCATTGGGTTTTGTGTTGACTTCATTCCTGACCTTAAGCTGATTGGTCTCCCTCAATCGCGGTATGAGGGGAGACTGACAGGAAAAGGCACGCTAGGAGCGGATTCTTGGGCTCAAGCACACTACACAGTTCTACAGAATTCTACCTTGGTGACCCCGTATGTCAATGAACACAAGAATATTCTGCGCTCCAAACACCCGGAGCAGTGTGACGACTGGATTACATGTGAACACATCAGGACTTTCGGCAGTTGGTTGCAAACATATCTCATGGGTGACAACATTGTTGGAGATGAGCTGTACTCGTTGGCCAGGACACCATCTTCGACTGTATTGACTTACCAAGGGGATGAGATAAATGGGAATACATTTTATACGATCGCCCAAGATCAAAAGAGCACCAACCAAAACAGTGGTGTCCGCTTTGATGCCGCAACCAACAGGGGAAAGGACACATATTATGGTTACATAGTGGACATATGGGAACTTGACTATGGACATGATTTTAAGGTCCCTTTGTTTCGGTGCAAATGGGTCAATCGGTCAGGAGGCGGGGTACAGGTAGACCCGCAGTACGGAATGACAACAGTGGATCTCAACAATCTTGGGTACACAGACGAACCATTCGTCCTAGCCAATGATGTGGCGCAGGTTTTCTATGTGAAGGACATGTCTACCAAACCGAGAAAAAGAAAAGATAAGGAAGCGAATACATCATACGATGAGCCAAAGCGCCACATAGTTCTTTCAGGGAAAAGAGACATCATGGGAGTGGAGGGCAAGACAGACATGTCTGAAGATTATGAAAAGTTTCATGAAATTCCTCCCTTCAAAGTGAAGGCTGACCCAAGCACCCTGTTAAACGATGAAGATTATCCATGGTTACGGCGCAATAAGCAAGGGACACACGCGAAGAAAAAGTGAAGAGTTTCTCTCCACAACTATTCTGATGATGGCTTTGATCTAGAATATCACTGCAGTTACATGTCAAGAAATGAAATGCCTTTGTAACATATGAGTTTTCGTCCGAAACCGTGATACTTCGAAAGAGATTGTCCATTTTGTACACGAAGTGCATCTAGTTTTTGCCGTAACCCTCTCAATTTTTTAGCACATGCTATGTGGGTGAAATGATGATACCATGCCAACTTTCAACCTTTTTAGAGTTCATTTGTACTGCTTTTCAATTTCAGGTTCATTTAGCTCAAAGAATGAATTAATATCAAAAAGCTTTTATAAAACTCTAATAGCAAAAAGAATGAACTAAAAAGCTTTCATAAAATTCTAATAGCAAAAAGAATGAACTAAAAAGAATCAATTAAATATAATATTTTTCAATAGCAAAAAGAATCAACTAAAAATAATCAAAATAATATTAACTAAAATTATCAAAGTATTTATTTGTTAAAAACTTTAATAGTAAAAAGAATTTTTCATAAAGTATTTTTTGTTACAAACTTTAATAGAAAACTAAAAAGCTTTTATAAAACTCTAATAGCAAAAGGAATCAACTAAAAAGAATCAATAAAAAATAAAACTTATGCAACTAAAATTATATAAAATTTATGCAACTAAAATTATATAACTAAAAATAACTTATGCAAAAAATAACATTAAAAATTTAAAAACATAACATATGCCAAAAATAAACAAAAAGGCCCACCTACTAGCCACCACGGCCTACATACGACTAGAAACAAAAGAAAATAAATAAAGCAAAAAAAAAATTAAAAAAAATGCCGCCTACTGGGCCACCACGGCCTGCATACGACTAGAAACCCAACCCGCTAGTTGGGCCAGGATGCAGGCCCGCACCAGGCCCAGTAGGCCCACAGGCAGAGAGAGTGCGTTTAGGCCCGTAGGCCTGCATAAGAGAGGAGCTCGAGAGGGTTGGCGCAGCCGCGCTTATAAACCACTCTCGACGCCTCTCAGCTAGCGAGGTGGGACTAAACATCCACCCGCCCGACGCCGTGCCAGCCGCAGGCCTTTGGTCCCGGTTCGTGGCTCCAACCGGGACTAAAGGCCCCCCTTTAGTCCCGGTTCGAGCCACCAACCGGGACCAAAGGCCCCTTTAGTCCCGGTTGGTGCCACCAACCGGGACTAAAGGGGGGGCTATATAAGCGCACACTTAGGAAATTTCCAATCCCCATCTGCAGTTCCCCCGATGATGTCGCCAGGCTGCCCGAGCTCGCCGTCGACGCCCTCGCCGTCAGGCTGCTCCACCTCGCCGTCGACGCCCTCGTCGACGCCCTTGACGCCCTCGACGTCCTCTGCCCCGACGCGCGCCCTACCCCGACGCCGGCGCCGCTCCTCGCGCCCCTGCCCTACCCCGACGCCGCCGCGCCCCTGCCCCTGCCCCGACGCCGCCCCCAGTGAGCCCCCCTTCCCCCCGCCCCTATCCTGCCCCGTCGCCGCCGCCGCCGCCGTCCCAGCTGCTCTGCTTGCCGCGCCGCCGCCCCTGCTCTGCTTTTTTTTGTTCATAGAATTTTTTTTGTCAATTGATGTATATATGGATGGTGTATGTATGTATATGCAAATGTATGGATGATCTATGGATGTATGCATTGATGTATGCTTTTGTTTGTTCATAGAATTTTTTTTGTCCATTGATGTATGCTTTTTTTGTTCATATTAAGTTTACTAAGTTTACTAAGTTCATGATGATCTTGCTAACACTCATATTAAGTTTACTGAGTTTTACTTTGCCTAAATCGGCGAGAGGCAACTTTACTAAATGTCATGATTTTTTTTGTTCATACAAAAAAATTTTGTACATAGAAAATTTTTTTGTTCAAAGAAATTTTTGTTCATGAGATCTTGCTAAAACTCATATTAAGTTTGAATATATGAGCAATGATGTATGGATGATCCATGGATGTATGCATATTGTTTTTCTATATCGGGGAGAGGCAACTTTACTAAATGGGCATGATGATCTTACTAAGTTTTACTTTGCCTAAATCGGGGAGAGGCCACTTTACTAACTGGGCATGATGGTAATGAAATTTACTAAGGTTAATAATGGGAGAGAGGGAGTAACAACTCATATATTCAAAATTTACTCCCGGTCCGCTCGCCTACCCGTTTGTCGAAGGTGGCAGGTGGGGTCTTATATATAACGCTACAACAATAATATCATATAGCACTGTTGTTATGTATAATACTATTGACGTCTAATGTCAAGTTAACAAATTCTGTTCCATTAAAACATAACCCCGATAACTTCGACATGAGGGGGGGGGGGTAGTTAAAACATAACCCTGATAACTTCTTCATGAGGGGGGACGTCGGACATGCATGAGAGAGGCGGTCCGCAAAGTATCCTCTCTCGAAAGTATAACCACCGATAACTTTGCATGATGTTTGCGACTAATCCATTGCTCATATATGCATATGATTCCTTGTTGTGATTAGCTAGGTCTATGTTTGCCACTAATCCATCTCTCATGGTTGTATATTGCCATGTTGTAATATTTGCAGAAACTATGGACAGAGACTTAGAAAAAGAAGAGTTGTTGGGGGATATAATCTGCAACGAAGGTGATATCACCTTGTCATTTCTCAACGACATCGATGGTCAGGAAGGAGATCATGACGGCTCCGGTGATCGAGTGGAGGAGGAAGGAGACCATGATGGCTCCGGTGACCGAATGGAGGAGGAAGGAGATCATGACGGCTCCGGTGACCGAACGGACGAGAGAGCCTTAACTATTGCAAAGTCCGGCGAGGTATATATACATATATTAATTAAGCCTCTGCTGACTTGATGCATTAATTGTTTTGTAAGTACATATATTAACGCTTCTTTCTTCTTTTAATTAGCCCTCCGGATCGAGCCAAACTTCCGTAAGGAGACGAGGCCCGAAGAAAAGGTTGCGCCAGGATGAAAGGTTCACGATCGAAGAAGTCGGTCGAGATGGCCAACCGATTGCTCCCAAGCGGAGCAGGGACACATTTATACATCAGTGCGGAGTGGTTGTTAGGGACATCGTCCCGATCAGCATCCAAGAATGGAATAAGAAGAAGGACCCTGAAGTTTCTTATGTCCAGGATAGACAGAAAGATGATCTTTGGACCTCGCTGATGACAAATTTCAGCCTACCACCAGAGGCTGATCCGAATAAGGTCATGGCGTTTGCTCTTAAGAAGATGGTAGAACTATTCAAGAACTGGAAGAAAGATTTGAACAAAAAGTTTGTCGAGAAAGACAAGACTCCAGAATTCACCGGTCCATATGAGAAGATAAAAGATCACTGGCCCGCATTTGTGGCCTACAAGAAATCGGACAAGGGCAAGCAAAGGTCAGCGACAAATAAGCTAAATGCTGCAAAGAAGATGTATCACCATGTTACGGGGTCAGGTGGCTACAGCAAAGCCCGGCCTACGTGGGACAAAGCTGAGCAAGACCTCCTTGCTAAAGGGGTCCAACCAGCGACATTGCACTGGCCAGATCGGTCAAGGACTTGGTTCTTCGGGGTTGGGGGAACTTTGGACCCAGACACAGGGGAGTGTGTTTGGACGAAAGCTCAACTTGCAATACCCATCAAGAACTATCGGAAGCAATCCAGGCAGCGCAGGAAATGAGGTTACATCCCGACAGAGAGAATGACGAGCTGACACAGGCCCTCGGTAATCCTGAACACCCTGGACGAACACGAGGCACATCAGGCTCCGTTCCGTGGGTATATGGGTTTCCCGATAGCGGTGGTTATAGAAGCCGAGAGAGAAAGAAGAAAGCGGAAGCAAGCGAAATGCAGAAGCTCGGTGCAAGATTAGCGAAACTAGAGGAACTTGAGAGCCAGCGAGCTACCGGCCAACTATCTCAGCGGCACGAAGATCCTTCCTTCGACACTGCCCCAGAAGCTACCCCACCATCTCAGCGGAGAAGCAGCGTGGCTTCCACGGAGCTCGTTCAGCCTGATTTCACGGCTCCTCGCTACCCCGTGGATAGTATCACGGAGGCTGAACATTGTGTGCTAATGGCGAAATGCCAGAACCTGACCTTGAAGGCGGCGGTCGGCTCTGTTTTACCTCCTCGACCTAAGGGAACTTTCCATTGCCGTACGATTCCACATGGGTATGCTATTGTCATGGTGGATGAAATAATGGTGGGATTTGATGGGCTGGAGCTTGACTACCCTACAGGTGAAGGGGATAATCTTCTGGAAAATGCCTTAAGGAGTACCTGTCTATGGAGAAAGGAGAACATCAAGCTTCCAAACTAGACGACGCCGCCTCAGCAGACGCAGCAGGATCCTCAGCAGACTCCTCCTCACAGTCCAGCCGTGCTATCTCCGCAGCCTGAGTCGTCTCCGGCGCGTCATCCGTCTCCGCCGCCTCAGCGGACTCTAACGGAGGAGGCCCCTCAGCAGAATCCTCCTCCGCCTCAGCTGTCTCCGGCGCGTCAGCCGTCTCCGCCGCCGCAGCTGTCTCCGACGTGTCAGCGGTCTCCGCCGCCTCAGCGGGCTCCGGCACGTCAACGGACTCCGCCGCCTCAGCAAAAGCGGAAGAGAGCCGCCGCCGCTCCGGCGGCTAGCAGTACAAAAGGCGGGAAGAATTTCAAATTTGGTCCAAGCCTCAGGGTTCCTCCAAAGTTACCATATGAGAGGACTGACGAGGAAAACAAGGACATCAGTGCTGCCGATGTGCAGGCCCATTTTGAACGGAAACGTCCACCTCCGAAGGAAACAATAGATCCGGTGAAAGCGAAGCGCACTCTGGATGCCCTTAAGCGACCACCACCGCCTCCGCGGCAATCCAACTATGACCGCTGTATTGAAAAGACATATGATGAAGCGCGGCGGTCGGGAAGTACTGCCAGTGCTTCAAGACGAAGAAGTGGGAAAACAATTCCCCAGCTCGGCGAACAGGAGAATCAATCGTGCCCCCCGCTCAAGGTGTCTAGCGATATCGCAAATCATCCGGGGATACTGCCCGGTACCACTCTTGGTGATTACGTGGGCGATGATGTACAGTTTGAAACGGCTGAGGTAGTAAAGATCTATAGATACGAGCACGGGAAGCCTCTCGTCAAACCTGATCATCCTCCTCTAACAACGATGATGCGAAGATTGCAGGAGTGGTACTTGGAAAGCTGCAGGAAGAATGGGTCCGATAGTTTGATGGTGAGAATTAAAGATGAGCACGACCTCATTGGAGTCGACCTGATGCCTGGTGAATTTGTGGAGTTATTTCAGTTTTCAATCAAGAGGCCCTCGACAAACAACTCATGACTTGCTACTGTCTGTAAGTATTACTTCTGTAATTAAGTCTCTAGCTCAGCTCGTTCATTGCATGTATATATAATTATCCTCACTATATTATGCAGATTGAAGATCGTCGAATGCCCAAAAAGACAAATCTATGACATTGGGTTCATTAGCCCAAATACCGTAAATGAATGGACGGTACAAAACAGAGTTAAAGAAACCGAGGAAAACTTGCTAAAAGCGTTCCTTCGACATCAAAACAAAAGGGAAATACTCTTTCCTTACAACTTCAAGTGAGTGTTACTGTCTTGTGCATATTCGGTTTCGCTAACTCGAGATTAAGTACTGTAATTGATGAGTTATGCGTGCGCAGGTTCCACTTTGTTCTGCTATCCATTAAGCTTGACGAGGGAGTAGTAACTGTCTTAGACTCGAGACGTAAAGATCCCAAGGATTATGCGGACATGACCGGAATGCTACAGAAGTAAGTTCAATCAATATCGGGACCATATCAGCAACTTTCGTTCATTTCCTAATATCAAGTAATCATTTTCTTTGCCTGGCAGGGTTTGGAAATAGTTCACCGGAAAGGTTCCGGGTCTGAAGAACGAGCTGCGATTTACACACCCCAAAGTAAGTAGTACTAGCTAGTTCCGCACATCTCTCATTGATTCTAGTTTCATCAAAACCATTATCGTGCTTGATTATCAGTTTGATTGAACTCTATTCTCGTAAAGTTCTTGTGGCAGGAACCCGGGAATAATTTATGTGGATACTACGTTTGCGAGTACATTCGCCACAAGACCTCTGAGCGGGGCAGATCTGAAAAACAATTTGAAGTATGTAAACAATATTCACAATTTTATTTTATTACCATCAATTGTGTTGAGTTTCATTCATATATATGTATTGACCCCCTTCTTTAAATTAGATCTCGCAGATGCGGGATGAACTCCTACCACATGATCGCATACGAGCAATTCAAGAGGAATTGGCGGGATTCTTTCTTGACCATGTCATACATGAAAAGGGAGAATACCATACGGAAATTCAATGGGAGTTTGGCGCTTGATGATGTCAGGGATGTTATATTGTATATATGTAGTAGCGTCGGATAGATATACGAAAACTTGTTGTTCGACCAAGCACGGAGAAAGAGAGGTCACTTCTCTCTATATATGTTCATGACGATCTTGTGTAATTAATGGTTTTCTTCATTTGCTTACTAGCTAGCGTCGAGTTCTCTCTATATGTAGTAGCTAGCGTCGACCAAGCACGGAGAAAGAGAGGTCACTTCTCTCTATTAGCTAGCTAACACAATATGAGACCCCTAAACCCTCCAAAACCCCTAAACCGCCCCTTTCAAAAAAAAAAAAACCCAGCGCCTGCGAGCTGCTGACGCGTGGCTGCCTTTTGGTCCCGGTTGGTGTTACCAACCGGGACTAAAGGTCCTCCTGCCTGAGTGCTGCGAAGCGGCCACGTGGATCTCCTTTAGTCCCGGTTGGTGTTACCAACCGGGACTAAAGGTCCTCCTGCCTGGGCTCCGCACAGCGGCCACGTGGAGCACCTTTGGTCCCGGTTCGTAGGCCAACCGGGACTAAATGTTTTAGGCATTAGTCCCGATCATTTTGTCCCGGTTCCAGAACCGGGACTAAAGGCCCTCTGGAACCGGGACAAAAGCCCTGTTTTGTGCTAGTGGTATCGAGAGGGAACGTGTCCGGTTTGTGCAGGAAGTGTGGGTCCTGTTGCTCCGTTGGCCTTGAAACTTCTCGTGCTCACAAAGGAGGCCATCGCATGACACGTGCCAGGCCACCGCATTTTTTGGACCCGCGTGGAATATTCGAGAAATTTATTGCTCTGCTTGGGTTTCATCGGCGGAAATTGCAGATCTGCAAGGCGGCGCATGAAATCAAGCCCAGAAGCGGCATGGAAAATACTTTGTGGTGTCCTTGCGGCATGCGTAGGCCATGTGCAGAGGAGGGAGGGGCATGCCCATAGGTACACTTCGGATCAAGGTCCGGGCACAACCCACCGCAATATTCCCTCCGTCTCTGCCCGACGTGGCCGTTTCCCCCCTCCGTGCGACGGCGGCAGCGACGTCCGTGATGGGGGTCACACTACGGAGCCGCGTGCCGGGTGCTTGCACCTGCCACCACACTTCCAGACGTGTAAGAGGGCCCAGCGCAAGACATGGCGGCATAGCTACCCCCCCCCCCCCCGCCCAAGTACCCCGTCCCGTCTAACCCTGGCATTGTTGACCGGCGGATCTAGGCCTTTGACTTTCGCCGGACGGGGTTTGACCGATGGACATTTTCACCTGGTTGTGATAGGCCAGCCCATAGGTACACTTCGGATCAAGGTCCGGGCACAACCCACCGCAATATTCCCTCCGTGTCTGCCCGACGTGGCCGTTTCCCCCCTCTGTGCGACGGCGGCGGCGACGTCCGTGAGGGGGGTCACACTACGGAGCCGCGTGCCGGGTGCTTGCACCTGCCACCACACTTCTAGGCGTGTAAGAGGGCCCAGCGCAAGACCTGGCGGCATAGCTACCCCCCCCCCCAAGTACCCCGTCCCATCTAACCCTGTCACTGTTGACCGGTGGATGTAGGCCTTTGACTTTCGCCGGACGGGGTTTGACCGACGGACATTTTCACCTGGCAGTGATAGGCCGGGCCGTAGGTACACTTCGGATCAACGTCCGGGCATAACCCACCGCAAGATTCCCTCCGTGTCTGCCCGATGTGGCCGTTTCCTCCCTCCGTGCGACGGCGGCAGCAACGTCCGTGAGGGGGGTCACACTACGGAGCCGCGTGCCGGGTGCTTGCACCTGCCACCACACTTCCAAACGTGTAAGAGGGCCCAGTGCAAGACCTGGCGGCATAGCTACCCCCCAAGTACCCCATCCCGTCTAACCCTGGCACTGTTGACCGGGCGGATCTAGGCCTTTGACTTTCGCCGGACGTGGTTTGACTGATGGACATTTTCACCTGACTGTGATAGGCCAGGCCATAGGTACACTTCGGATCAAGGTCCGGACACAACCCACCGCAAGATTCCCTCCGTGTCTACCCGACGTGGCCGTTTACCCCCTCCGTGTGACGGCGGCAGCGACGTCCGTGAGGGGGGTCACACTACGGAGCCGCGTGCCGGGTGCTTGCACCTTCCACCACACTTCCAGACGTGTAAGAGGGCCCAGCGCAAGACCTAGCGGCATAGCTACCCCCCAAGTACCCCGTCCCGTCTAACTCTCGCACTGTTGACCGGGCGGCAAACTGGGGCCAACAGACACGCGTGGTGTATCTATGTATGTTTATGTTTAGATAAGGCACATTTAAATTAATCAAATTTCAATTTAGGGGAAAAAATAAAAAAAAGTAAAAAAATATAAAAATAATAATACATATCTATGCCGACGGCAAAGCCGTCGGCATAGATATGCCCCGGATCGATGACGTGGAACGAGCCGCGGATCGATGACGTGGCAAACGATATGCCGACGGCTTTGCCGTCGGCATATCTATGCCGCCGGCCGCCGTTAGGGCCGTCGGCATATATTTGACGGCGTCAAACGGCTATTAACCACCGGGTGGCCAGGCCCACATATATGCCGACGGCCTGGCTATGCCGACGGCCACTGTAGGCATATCACGACCTATGCCGATGGCTTCGTTACGCCGACGGCCTCCGTCGGCATAGATAGTGGTATGCCGACGGCCGAACTACGCCGACGGTTTGCCTTAGGCTGTCGGCATACCACCATCTATGCCGACGGCCCCCGTCGGCATAGATGGGACCGTCGGGAACGTTCCTTTTTCTGGTAGTGGCGCGGGCACAAGCGTGCCTGCTGCGTGTGTGTGCATGCATGAAATAAAATTTGTTCATCTCAGCAGATTTCACATTTTGTTGATCAATCTATCTGATTGTCTATCTGTCTATCTATTATTACTTGTATAAAAGATGCTGAAGTACCTGCCTCACTAGCGATCCTGAGGGGCCCGTTCTTTCTGGGCCGTTCAATCTGGCTGACAGCGTACGGTTTTACCGCGAGAGTTTTCTCGGCAGTTGATCCTCGTAATCTCGTTTCTCACTTGTACACTGGCCAGTTTCATTGGTGGATAACATGTAGACTTCATGGAATGTTTTCCGCTTCGCCTCTGCGTGCACGTTCTTTTCGCCCCTGCTTGCCCCATGAATGGTCGGTGGGTTAGGAAAGTACGGCAGGTAACTCTCTTCATCCTGTCTGAGTATCCTTGCACACACGCCGATTCCTCCCATGCTCCCTTCCTGTCCACCTAGTTGTTAAACGGTGCTGGGTCGCCGGCATTTGGGCCCGCATGTCAATGTGTTGAGTCGTACTCCTCTTCTCTCTGTGTGTTAGCTTTATCTTTTGTTGTATCTATCTTAGTACTAAGATCGATGTCTATTATATGATTTATATCCATAGTGTCGCTGCAAATCAAGAAGTCCCAAAACTTAAGTGTACGCCATTCCTTATTAGTATATGTAGACGAGCAACAGAGGACAAATTGTAAGGAAAGTACAATTATAGTATTAGCACCATTCATGTGAAATTAATTACACTTGTTGTTCTTGTTACAATCCCTTGGACTGTTGACCTCTTGGTACTCCCTCCGTTCCTAAATATAAGTCTTTGTAGTAAGACTTATATTTAGGAACGGAGGGAGTACATAACTTCACAAGTGTTGGGATATTTGTGAGGGCTCATAGGGTGCATGCTTATAATGTCTCTTACTATAGGTGGTGGACATATTTTGCCAACCGAAAAACAGCATTAAGGTAAATAAGTAGCTACGAGAGATTTATTTTAAAGTGTCAACGCAGGAACATGCTGCTCAGGCAATAAAGAAAAAACTTCCACTTGCTATATGAAAAGTCATTTAATTATAACTACTATATTGAAATCAAGTTCTATCTATAAATTAGGTTCTCTCGGCAGTTCTTACTGCTTAATGGTATATGCACCATCACCAGCCCAAGACACCAAAAACGGTAGACTTCAAAACAAGGTGAGAAAATAATAAACCAAGAAAACAAGTACAAATTTCTCATCACTACGGGTCTGTGCTTATCTCTTAATAAAAATTTAACATCATCTATAACAACGCATTACCGATGGACAATAGATATTTCACTAATAAATCTCTTAATAGGAATCCCGCAAAAAAAATCTCTTCGTAGGAATTTACTCTATAAATTGCAGCTTTTTGGAGAGAAAAAATGTAACACTAGTAGAAAACAGGGCTTTGGTCCAGGCCAGATAAGAGCATCAATCCCGGTTCTGTTACGAACCGGGACCAATGGGTGCATCAGTCCCGGTTCGTGAGGCCAGGGCGCCGGCCAGGCCACGGCAGGCACCAATCCCAGTTCGTCTGACCCCTTTGGTCCCGGTTCCAGACACGAACAGGGACTAAAGGGCCTCGCTCCTGGCGCAGCCCCTTTAGTCCCGGTTGGTGGCTGGAACCGGGACTAAATGTGTGTCTTCTGTCCCGGTTCTAGCCACGAACCGGAACTAAAGAGATGCCTATATATGTGCTCTCCCCTGCCCGCTCACTCCTCTGTTTTTTGGCCGGCCGGTGTGGGAGGTGTGTGCTGCTCTGCTCTCACCTCCTATGCACATGAGGTGTTCGATGAAATGCCCGAGTCACACTTAAGCTTTCTCCTCTCCAAGCTTGACCTCCAAGCTCCATTTTCCCCAAGATTTGTGTAGGTTTGGCGGTGCACCATTGTCACCGTCCCCGTCCTCACCGCCGTCGATTGCCCGTGCCGATCTCGTCGCCGGCACCACCGTGGTGAGCCTCTTGTTCTTATCTTCTTTTTAAAAGAAAAAAATTCTTACTTGATGTATGAGTTATATAGCTACTTGTATAATTTTCTTACTTTTATTATTGTTTGTTATTATATAGTGCCATGACTTCGGTATCCGCCCCCGTCGGCCCTCGTCCTGTCTATGATTCGGATGTGGTATATTATCTTTTATTATAATTTGTTTCATTTAGTGTTTATGACAATTATGCCGACCAACGTGACATAGATGTTTTTATCTAGGAGGTATGTGATCCGGAAATTCCAACCGACCCTCTTGTCGAGAGGTTAAATTTAGTTGAAAAAGAAAACAATTACTTGAAGAAAAAATTGAAAAGAATTGAGGAGGAGAAGATGGAATTGGAGTTGCATGTTGCCGATGTCGTCGATGATCACAAGATCAAGATGGATGCAATGCGCTTGAAGATTAGAAAGATTAGAAAATATGCCATTCATAATGAGGCTTGGTATCATTATGCCGTTGGATCAATTGTTACCTTAGTTGCGATTATGATCGCATTTGTTGTTGCATTTAAATGTTTTTCATAGTTTCAATGTATGTTTTAATTAGATGCTCTAGAGAGCTATATGTTGTTCTATGAGAACTATATATGTATGAACTTTATGTATTTATTTTTTCAGTAATAACATTTGATCACTACTGTACTTTGGTTTTAATGTGATGATGAACTTGTATTAATTTTGTCACTTCTCTATTCATGATGTTCTGTAATGGTTTTTGATACACTTAATTATATAATGCATGCAGATGAACCGGCAATGGATGTACGGTGACCGACGCACCTCCGAGTATCTTGAGGGCCTGCATAAATTTCTCAAGGTGGCTGAGGCAAACAAGCAGAATGGTTTTATGTATTGTCCATGCCCTGTCTGTGAGAATACGAAGTATTACTCTAACTTGAAAACCCTTCACGTCCACCTGCTTGAGAAGGGTTTCATGCCACACTATAATGTTTGGACCAAGCACGAAGAAAGAGGGGTTATGATGGAAGACAACGAAGAAGAAGAGGATGATGACAACTATCCCCCTGAATACGGTGATACTACAACGGGGGAAGCTGAAGATCAAGGGGAACCAGACACTAGTAGAAAACAGGGCTTTTGTCCCGGTTCCAGAGGGCCTTTAGTCCCGGTTCTGGAACCGGGACAAAACGATCGGGACTAATGCCTAAAACCTTTAGTCCCGGTTGGCCTACAAACCGGGACCAAAGGTGCTCCACGTGGCCGCTGTGGGGAGCCCAGGCAGGAGGACCTTTAGTCCCGGTTGGTAACACCAACCGGGACTAAAGGGTCTCCACGTGGCCGCTGCGCAGCACTCAGGCAGGAGGACCTTTAGTCCCGGTTGGTAACACCAACCGGGACCAAAATGCAGCCACGCGTCAGCAGCTCGCAGGTGCTGGGGTTTTTGTTTTTTTTTAATGGAGGGTTTAGGGGTTTTGGAGGGTTTAGGGGTTTCATATTGTGTTAGCTAGCTAATAGAGAGAAGTGACCTCTCTTTCTCCGTGCTTGGTCGACGCTAGCTACTACACATATAGAGAGAACTCGACGCTAGCTAGTAAGCAATGAAGGAACCATTAATTACACAACATCGTCATGAACATATATATAGAGAAGTGACCTCTCTTTCTCCGTGCTTGGTCGAACAACAAGTTTTCGTATATCTATCCGATGCTACTACATATATACAATATAACGTCCCTGACATCATCAAGCACCAAACTCCCATTGAATTTCCGTATGGTATTCTCCCTTTTCATGTATGACGTGGTCAAGAAAGAATCCCGCCAATTCCTCTTGAATTGCTCGTATGCGATCATGTGGTAGGAGTTCATCCCGCATCTGCCAGATCTAATTTAAAGAAGGGGGTCAATACATATATATGAATGAAACTCAACACAATTGATGGTAATAAAATAAAATTGTGAATATTGTTTACGTACTTCAAATTGTTTGTCAGACAAGAAGCCCCGCTCAGTGGTCGAGTCACGAATTAACTCTCAAACGTAGTATCCACATAAATTATTCCCGGCTGCCTGCCACCAGCACTTTACGATAATAGAGTTCAATCAAACTGATAATCAAGCATGATAATGGTATTGATGAAACTAGAATCAATGAGAGATGCGCGGAACTAGCTAGTACTACTTACTTTGGGGTGTGTAAATCGCAGCTCGTTCTTCAGACCCGGAACCTTTCCGGTGAACTGTTTCCAAACCCTGCCAGGCAAAGAAAATGATTACTTGATATCAGGAAATGAACGAAAGTTGCCGATATGGTCCCGGTATTGATTGAACTTACTTCTGGAGCATTGCAGTCATGTCCGCATAATCCTTGGGATCTTTACGTCTCGAGTCTAAAACAGTTACTACTCCCCCGTCAAGCTTAATAGATAGCAGAATATAGTGGAACCTGCGCACGCATAACTCATCAATTACAGTACTTAACCTCAAGTAAGCGAAACCGAATATGCACAAGACTGTAACACTCACTTGAAGTTGTAAGGAAAGAGTATTTCCCTTTTGTTTTGATGTCGAAGGAACGCTTTTAGTAAGTTTTCCTCGGTCTCTTTAACTCTGTTTTGTACCGCCCATTCATTTACGGTATTTGGGTTAATGAACCCAATGTCATAGATTTGTCTTTTTGGGCATTCGACGATCTTCAATCTACATAATATAGTGAGGATAATTATATATACATGCAATGAACGAGCTAAGCTAGAGACTTAATTACAGAAGTAATACTTACAGACAGTAGCAAGTCATGAGTTGTTTGTCGAGGGCCTCTTGATTGAATAACTGAAATAACTCCACAAATTCAACAGGCATCAGCTCGACTCCAATGAGGTCGTGCTCATCTTTAATTCTCACCATCAAACAATCGGACCCATTCTTCCTGCAGCTTTCCAAGTACCACTCATGCAATCTTCGCATCATCGTTGTTAGAGGAGGATGATCAGGTTTGACGAGAGGCTTCCCGCGCTCGTATCTAAAGATCTCTACTATCTCAGCCGTTTCAAACTGTACATCATCGCCCACGTAATCACCAAGAGTGGTACCGGGCAGTAGCCCCGGATGATTAGCGATATCGCTAGACACCTTGAGCGGGGGGCACGATTGCTTCTCCTGTTCGCCGAGCTGGGGAATTGTTTTCCCACTTCTTCGTGTTGAAGCACTGGCAGTACTTCCCGACCGCCGCGCTTCATCATATGTCTTTTCAATACAGCGGTCATAGTTGGATTGCGGCGGAGGCGGTGGTGGTCGTTTAAGGGCATCCAGAGTGCGCTTCGCTTTCACCGGATCTATTGTTTCCTTCGGAGGTGGACATTTCCGTTCAAAATGGGCCTACACTTCGGCAGCACTGATGTCCTTGTTTTCCTCGTCAGTCCTCTCATATGGTAACTTTGCAGGAACCCTGAGGCTTGGACCATATTTGAATTTCTTCCCGCCTTTTGTACTGCTAGCCGCCAGAGCGGCGGCGGCTCTCTTCCGCTGTTGCTGAGGTGACGGAGTCCGCTGACGCGCCGGAGGAGGCGGAGGAGGAGGCGGAGTCCGCTGACGCGCTGGAGGAGGCGGAGTCCGCTGACGCGCCAGAGACAGCTGAGGCGGAAGAGGACTCTGCTGAGGGGCCTCATCCAGCTGAGTCTGCTGAGGGGCCTCATCCGGCTGAGCTGGAATGTGAGGAGTCTGCTGAGGGACCTCATCCGGCTGCGTCTACTGAGGCGGCGTCCAGTTTGGAGCTTGATGTACTCCTTTCTCCATAGGCAGGTACTCCTTAAGGCATTTTCCAGAAGATTATCCCCTTCACCTGTAGGGTAGTCAAGCTCCAGCCCCTCAAATCCCTCCATTATTTCATCCACCGTCACAATAGCATAGCCATGTGGAATCGGAAGGCAATGGAAAGTTCCCTCAGCTCGAGGAGGTAAAACAGAGCCGACCGCCGCCTTCAAGGTCAGGTTCTGGCATTTCACCATTAGCACACAATGTTCAGCCTCCGTGATACTATCCACGGGGTAGCGAGGAGCCGTGATATCAGGCTGAAGGAGCTCCGTGGAAGCCACGCTGCTTCTCCGCTGAGATGGTGGGGTAGCTTCTGGGGCAGTGTCGAAGGAAGGATCTTCGTGCCGCTGAGATGGTTGGCCGGTAGCTCACTGGCTCTCAAGTTCCTCTAGTTTCGCTAATCTTGCATTGTTATTTTGCATTTCGCTTGCTTCCGCTTTCTTCTTTCTCTCTCGGCTTCTATAACCACCGCTGTCGGAAAAATCATGCACCCACGGAACGGAGCCTGATGTGCCTCGTGTTCGTCCAGGGTGTTCAGGATTCCCAAGGGCCTGTGTCAGTTCATCATTCTCTCTGTCGGGATGTAACCTCCCTTCCTGCGCTGCCTGGATTGCTTCCTCAAGCTTCTTGACGGGTATAGCAAGTTGAGCTTTCGTCCAAACACACTCCCCTATGTCTGGGTCCAAAGTTCCCCCAATCCCGAAGAACCAAGTCCTTGACCGATCTGGCCAGTGCAATGTCGCTGGTTGGACCCCATTAGCAAGCAGGTCTTGCTCAGCTTTGTCCCACATAGGCCGGGCTTTGTTGTAGCCACCTGACCCCGTAACATGGTGATACATCTTCTTTGCAGCATTTAGCTTATTTGTCGCTGACCTTTGCTTGCCCTTGTCCGATTTCTTGTAGGCCACAAATGCGGGCCAGTGATCTTTTATCTTCTCATATGGACCGGTGAATTCTGGAGTCTTGTCTTTCTCGACAAACTTTTTGTTCAAATCTTTCTTCCAGTTCTTGAATAGTTCTACCATCTTCTTAAGAGCAAACGCCATGACCTTATTCGGATCCGCCTCTGGTGGTAGGCTGAAATTTGTCATCAGCGTGGTCCAAAGATCATCTTTCTGTCTATCCTGGACATAAGAAACTTCAGGGTCCTTCTTCTTATTCCATTCTTGGATGCTGATCGGGACGATGTCCCTAACAACCACTCCGCACTGATGTATAAATGTGTCCCTGCTCTGCTTGGGAGCAATCGGTTGGCCATCTCGACCGACTTCTTCGATCGTGAACCTTTCATCCTGGCGCAACCTTTTCTTCGGGCCTCGTCTCCTTACGGAAGTTTGGCTCGATCCGGAGGGCTAATTAAAAGAAGAAAGAAGCATTAATATATGTACATACAAAACAATTAATGCATCAAGTCAGCAGAGGCTTAATTAATATATGTATATATACCTCGCCGGAGTTTGCAACAGTTAAGGCTCCCTCCTCCGTTCGGTCACCGGAGCCGTCATGATCTCCTTCCTCCTCCATTCGGTCACCGGAGCCGTCATGATCTCCTTCCTCCTCCACTCGATCACCGGAGCCATCATGATCTCCTTCCTGACCATCGATGTCGTTGAGAAACGACAAGGTGATATCACCTTCGTTGCGGATTATATCCCCCAACAACTCTTCTTTTTCTAAGTCTCTGTCCATAGTTTCTGCAAATATTACAACATGGCAATATACAACCATGAGAGATGGATTAGTGGCAAACATAGACCTAGCTAATCACAACAAGGAATCATATGCATATAAGAGCAATGGATTAGTCGCAAACATCATGCAAAGGTATCGGGGGTTATACTTTCGAGAGAGGATACTTTGCGGACCGCCTCTCTCATGCATGTCCGACGTCCTCCCTCATGAAGAAGTTATCGGGGTTATGTTCTAACTACCCCCCCCCCCCCCTCATGTCGAAGTTATCGGGGTTATGTTTTAATGGAACAGAATTTGTTAACTTGACCTTAGACGTCAATAGTATTATACATAACAACAGTGCTATATGATATTATTGTTGTAGCGTTATATATAAGACCCCACCTGCCACCTTCGACAAACGGGTAGGGGCGGGAGTGGGTAGGAGATCGACAACGCTCTTGCTTCTAGGGTTTGGGTGGCCTCCAGATCGGTTGGTCGGGCGAGCGTACCGGGAGTAAATTTTGATTATATGAGTTGTTACTCCCTCTCTCCCATAATTAACCTTAGTAAATTTCATTATCATCATGCCCATTTAGTAAAGTTGCCTCTCCCCGATTTAGGCAAAGTAAAACTTAGTAAGATCATCATGCCCATTTAGTAAATTTGCCTCTCCCCGATATAGAAAAACAATATGCATACATCCATGGATCATCCATACATCATTGCTCATATATTCTAACTTAATATGAGTTTTAGCAAGATCATCATGAACAAAAATTTCTTTGAACAAAAAAAATTTCTAAGTACAAAATTTTTTTGTATGAACAAAAAAAATCATGAACATTTAGTAAAGTTGCCTCTCCCCGATTTAGGCAAAGTAAAACTCAGTAAACTTAATATGAGTTTTAGCAAGATCATCATGAACTTAGTAAACTTAATATGAACAAAAAAAAGCATACATCAATGGACAAAAAAAAGCATACATCAATGCATACATCCATGGATCATCCATACATCTGCATATACATACATACACCATCCATATATACATCAATGGACAAAAAAAATTCTATGAACAAAAAAAAAGCCGAGCAGGGGCGGCAGCGCGGCAAGCAGAGCAGCTGGGACGGCGGCGGCGGCGTCGTCGGGGCAGGACAGGGGCGGGGGAAGGGGGGCTCACTGGGGGCGGTGTCGGGGCAGGGGCAGGGGCACGGCGGCGTCGGGGCAGGGCAGGGGCGCGGGGAGCGGCGCCGGCGTCGGGGTAGGGCGCGTGTCGGGGCAGAGGGCGTCGAGGGCGTCGGCGAGGGTGTTGATGGCGAGGTGGAGCAGCCTGACGGCGAGGGCGTCGACGGCGAGCTCGGGCAGCCTGGCGTCGTCGTCGGGGGAACTGCAGATGGGGATTGGAAATTTCCTAAGTGTGCGCTTATATAGCCCCCCCTTTAGTCCCGGTTGGTGGCACCAACCGGGACTAAAGGCCCCCCTTTAGTCCCGGTTGGAGTCCCGGTTGGTGGCTCGAACCGGGACTAAAGGGGTACCTTTTGTCCCGGTTGGAGCCACTAACCGGGACCAAAGGCCTGCGGCTGGCACGGCGTCGGGCGGGTGGATGTTTAGTCACACCTCGCTAGATGAGTGGCGTCGAGAGTGGTTTATAAGCGCGGCTGCGCCAACCCTCCCGAGCTCCTCTCTTATGCAGGCCTACGGGCCTAAACGCACTCTCTCTGCGTGTGGGCCTACTGGGCCTGCTGCGGGCCTGCATCCTGGCCCAACTAGCGGGTTGGGTTTCTAGTCGTATGCAGGCTGTGGTGGCCCAGTAGGCGGCATTTTTTTTAATTTTTGTTTTTTTTGCTTTATTTATTTTCTTTTGTTTCTAGTCGTATGCAGGCCGTGGTGGCTAGTAGGTGGGCCTTTTTTTTATTTTTTGCATATGTTATGTTTTTAAATTTTTAATGTTATTTTTTGCATATGTTATTTTTAGTTATATAATTTTAGTTGCATAAATTTTATATAATTTTAGTTGCATAAGTTTTATTTTTTATTGATTCTTTTTAGTTGATTCCTTTTGCTATTAGAGTTTTATAAAAGCTTTTTAGTTTTCTATTAAAGTTTGTAACAAAAAATACTTTATGAAAATTCTTTTTACTATTAAAGTTTTTAACAAATAAATACTTTGATAATTTTAGTTAATATTATTTTGATTATTTTTAGTTGATTCTTTTTGCTATTGAAAAATATTATATTTAATTGATTCTTTTTAGTTCATTCTTTTCGCTATTAGAATTTTATGAAAACTTTTTAGTTCATTCTTTTTGCTATTACAGTTTTATAAAAGCTTTTGATTCATTCTTTTTGATATTAATTCATTCTTTGAGCTAAATGAACCTGAAATTGAAAAGCAGTACAAATGAACTCTGAAAAGGTTAAAAGTTGGCATGGTATCATCATTTCACCCACATAGCATGTGCTAAAAATTTGAGAGGGTTACGGCAAAAACTGGATGCACTTCATGTACAAAATGGACAATCTCTTTCGTAGTATCACGGTTTCGGAACGAAAACTCATATGTTACAAAGGCATTTCATTTCTTGACATGTAACTGCACTCATATTCTAGATCAAAGCCATCATCAGAATAGTTGTGGAGAGAAAGTCTTCACTTTTTCTTCGCGTGTGTCCCTTGCTTATTGCGCCGTAACCCTGGATAATCTTCATCGTTTAACAGGGTGCTTGGGTCAGCCTTCACTTTGAAGGGAGGAATTTCATGAAACTTTTCATAATCTTCAGACATGTCTGTCTTGCCCTCCACTCCCACGATGTCTCTTTTCCCTAAAAGAACTATGTGGCGCTTTGGCTCATCGTATGATGTATTCGCTTCCTTATCTTTTCTTTTTCTCGGTTTGGTAGACATGTCCTTCACATAGAAAACATGCGCCACATCATTGGCTAGGACGAATGGTTCGTCTGTGTACCCAAGATTGTTGAGATCCACTGTTGTCATTCCGTACTACAGGTCTACCTGTACCCCGCCTCCTGACCGATTGACCCATTTGCACCGAAACAAAGGGACCTTAAAATCATGTCCATAGTCAAGTTCCCATATGTCCACTATGTAACCATAATATGTGTCCTTTGCCCTGTTGGTTGCTGCATCAAAGCAGACACCACTGTTTTGGTTGGTGCTCTTTGATCTTGGGCGATCGTGTAAAATGTATTCCCATTTATCTCGTACCCTTGGTAAGTCAATACAGTCGAAGATGGTGTCCTGGCCAACGAGTACATCTCATCTCCAACAATGTTGTCACCCATGAGATGTGTTTGCAACCAACTGCCGAAAGTCCTGATGTGTTCACATGTAATCCAATCGTCACACTGCTCCGGGTGTTTGGAGAGCAGAATATTCTTGTGTTCATTGACATACGGGGTCACCAAGGTAGAATTCTGTAGAACTGTGTAGTGTGCTTGAGCCCAAGAATGCCCGTCCCTACATATTATTGAATCCGCTCCTAGCGTGCCTTTTCCAGTCAGTCTCCCCTCATACCGCGATTGAGGGAGACCAATCGGCTTAAGGTCAGGAATGAAGTCAACACAAAACCCAATGACCTCCTCTGTTTGCCGGCCCATGGAGATGCTTCCTTCTGGCCTAGCACGGTTACGAACATATTTCTTTAAGACTCCCATGAACCTCTCAAAGGGGAACATATTGTGTAGAAATACAGGACCCAGAATGGCAATCTCGTCGACTGGATGAACTAGGACGTGCGTCATGATATTGAAGAAGGATGGTGGGAACACCAGCTCGAAACTGACAAGACATTGCACCAAATCATTCTTTAACCTTGGTAGGATTTCTGGATCGATTACCTTTTGAGAGATTGCATTGAGGAATGCACATAGCTTCACAATGGCTAATCGAACGTTTTCCGGTAGAAGCCCCCTCAATGCAACCGGAAGCAGTTGCGTCATAATCACGTGGCAGTCATGAGACTTTAGGTTCTGGAACTTTTTCTCTGCCATATTTATTATTCCCTTTATATTCGACGAGAAGCCAGACGGGACCTTCATACTGAGCAGGCATTCAAAGAAGATTTCCTTCTCTTCTTTGGTAAGAGCGTAGCTGGCAGGAGATTGTGCACGAAAAAGACGGCATGCATCCAAAGCTGTATGAAGGTCCTGCCAGCTACGCTCTTACCAAAGAAGAGAAGGAAATCTTCTTTGAATGCCTGCTCAGTATGAAGGTCCCGTCTGGCTTCTCGTCCAATATAAAGGGAATAATAAATATCCCAGAGAAAAAGTTCCAGAACCTAAAGTCTCATGACTGCCACGTGATTATGACGCAACTGCTTCCGGTTGCATTGAGGGGGCTTCTACCGGAAAACGTTCGATTAGCCATTGTGAAGCTATGTGCATTCCTCAATGCAATCTCTCAGAAGGTAATCGATCCAGAAATCCTACCAAGGTTAAAGAATGATTTGGTGCAATGTCTTGTCAGTTTCGAGCTGGTGTTCCCACCATCCTTCTTCAATATCATGACGCACGTCCTAGTTCATCTAGTCGACGAGATTGCCATTCTGGGTCATGTATTTCTACACAATATGTTCCCCTTTGAGAGGTTCATGGGAGTCTTAAAGAAATATGTTCGTAACCATGCTAGGCCAGAAGGAAGCATCTCCATGGGCCATCAAACAGAGGAGGTCATTGGGTTTTGTGTTGACTTTATTCCTGACCTTAAGCCGATTGGTCTCCCTCAATCGCGGTATGAGGGGAGACTGACTGGAAAAGGCACGCTAGGAGCGGATTCAATAATATGTAGGGACGGGCATTCTTGGGCTCAAGCACACTACACAGTTCTACAGAATTCTACCTTGGTGACCCCGTATGTCAATGAACACAAGAATTTTCTGCGCTCCAAACACCCGGAGCAGTCTGACGACTGGATTACATGTGAACACATCAGGACTTTCGGCAGTTGGTTGCAAACACATCTCATGGGTAACAACATTGTTGGAGATGAGATGTACTCGTTGGCCAGGGGACCATCTTCGACTGTATTGACTTACCAAGGGTACGAGATAAATGTGAATACATTTTACACGATCGCCCAAGATCAAAAGAGCTCCAACCAAAACAGTCGTGTCCGCTTTGATGCAGCAACCAACAGGCGAAAGGACACATATTATGGTTACATAGTGGACATATGGGAACTTGACTATGGACATGATTTTAAGGTCCCTTTGTTTCGGTGCAAATGGGTCAATCTGTCAGGAGGCGGGGTACAGGTAGACCCGCAGTATGGAATGACAACAGTGGATCTCAACAATCTTGGGTACACAGACGAACCATTCGTCCTAGCCAATGATGTGGCGCAGGTTTTCTATGTGAAGGACATGTCTACCAAACCGAGAAAAAGAAAAGATAAGGAAGCGAATACATCATACGATGAGCCAAAGCGCCACATAGTTCTTTTAGGGAAAAGAGACATCGTGGGAGTGGAGGGCAAGACAGACATGTCTGAAGATTATGAAAAGTTTCATGAAATTCCTCCCTTCAAAGTGAAGACTGACCCAAGCACCCAGTTAAACGATGAAGATTATACATGGTTACGTCGCAATAAGCAAGGGACACACGCGAAGAAAAAGTGAAGACTTTCTCTCCACAACTATTCTGATGATGGCTTTGATCTAGAATATCACTGCAGTTACATGTCAAGAAATGAAATGCCTTTGTACCATATGAGTTTTCGTCCGAAACCGTGATACTTCGAAAGAGATTGTCCATTTTGTACACGAAGTGCATCCAGTTTTTGCCGTAACCCTCTCAACTTTTTAGCACATGCTATGTGGGTGAAATGATGATACCATGCCAACTTTCAACTTTTCAGAGTTCATTTGTACTGCTTTTCAATTTCAGGTTCATTTAGCTCAAAGAATGAATTAATAGCAAAAAGAATGAATCAAAAAGCTTTTATAAAATTCTAATAGCAAAAAGAATGAACTAAAAAGCTTTCATAAAATTCGAATAGCAAAAAGAATGAACTAAAAAGAATCAATTAAATATAAAACTTATGCAACTAAAATTATATAACTAAAAATAACATATGCAAAAAATAATATTAAAAATTTAAAAACATAACATATGCAAAAAAAAAAAAAGGCCCACCTACTAGCCACCACGGCCTGCATACGACTAGAAACCCTACAAATGGGCCAGGATGCAGGCCCGCAGTGCTAGCAGGCCCAACAGGGCGAATATAAAACTTATGCAACTAAAATTATATAACTAAAAATAACATATGCAAAAAATAATATTAAAAATTTAAAAACATAACATATGCAAAAAAAAAAAAAGGCCCACCTACTAGCCACCACGGCCTGCATACGACTAGAAACCCTACAAATGGGCCAGGATGCAGGCCCGCAGTGCTAGCAGGCCCACATTAGAGAGGAGCTCGAGAGGGCAGCGGCAGCAGCGCTTATAAACCACTCCGAGCCCCTCTCAACTAGCGAGGTGGGACTAAACTTTTGGCTGCGGCAGCACAGCGCTTTCGACCCGGTTGGTGGCTCCAACCGGGACGAAAGGCCCCTCTTTCGTCCCGGTTGGAGCCACCAACCGGGACTAAAGGTCTCTGGTTCCCGCCCTCTGGGCTGCTGAAATTGACCTTTAGTCCCGGTTGGTGGCACCAACCGGGACGAAAGGCGGGGTGCCTTTCGTCCCGGTTCGAGCCGCCAACCGGGACGAAAGGGTTGTGCTATATAAGCAGCACTTAGCAGTTTTCTCCAAATCTCAGTTCTTCTTCCCCGACACCGCCAGGCTGCTCCTCCCCCGACCCCGTCGCCATCCCTGCCCTGACCCCGATGCCGGCCGCCGCTCCCTGCCCCGACGCCGCCGAGCCCTGCCCCGACGCTGCCGCTCCCTGCCCGACGCCACCCCCAGTGAGCTTCGCCCCCCTTCCCCAGCGCTGCCGCCGCCGCCGCCGCCGCCGCCCCTGCCCTGCATTTTTTTTCTTAAATTTTTTTATGTTCATGTATGTAGGTATATATATATGGATGGATGGATTGATGTATATAGAAAATGTTCATATGTTCATATGTTTGTAACAAAGTTAGAATTTTTTATGTTCATAGAATTTTTTTTCTTAAATTTTTTTATGTTCATGTATGTATGTATATATGTATGGATGGATGGATTGATGTATATAGAAAATGTTCATATGTTCATATGTTTGTAACAAAGTTAGAATTTTTTTGTCCATGTAAAACACTTATATGAAGTGTCTCCGTTAGAACTATAGATCAATGGCGATCATCTAACAAAGTTTGTAAAGCATAGCGAACCTGAAACCGTCCCCCTCCGGTTCATCTGTCCGAAAATGCAGACTTCGGGAAAACATTCCCGGATGTTATCCCTCTTCACCTATATCGTGTAGTGCCGCGTTAGAACAGCCCTAACTCTCTCGGGAATTCAACATATCCAATGAGGGGGGACGTCGGACATGCATGAGAGAGGCGGTCCGCAAAGTATCCTCTCTCGAAAGTATAACCCCCGATAACTTTGCATGATGTTTGCGACTAATCCGTTGCTCATATATACATATGATTCCTTGTTGTGATTAGCTAGGTCTATGTTTGCCACTAATCCATCTCTCATGGTTGTAATATTTGCAGAAAATATGGACAGAGACTTAGAAAAAGAAGAGTTGTTGGGGGATATAATCCGCGACGGAGGTGATATCACCTTGTCGTTTCTCAACGACACCGATGGTCAGGAAAGAGAGGATGACGGCTACGGTGATCCAATGGAGGAGGAAGGAGATCATGACGGCTCCGGTGACCGAACGGAGGAGGAAGGAGATCATGACGGCTCCGGTGACCGAACGGAGGAGGGAGCCTTAACTGTTGCAAAGTCCGGCGAGGTATATATACATATATTAATTAAGCCTCTGCTGACTTGATGCATTAATTGTTTTGTATGTACATATATTAACGCTTCTTTCTTCTTTTAATTAGCCCTCCGGATCGAGCCAAACTTCCATAAGGAGACGAGGCCCGAAGAAAAGGTTGCGCCAGGATGAAAGGTTCACGATCGAAGAAGTCGGTCGAGATGGCCAACCGATTGCTCCCAAGCGGAGCAGGGACACATTTATACATCAGTGCGGAGTGGTTGTTAGGGACAGCGTCCCGATCAGCATCCAAGAATGGAATAAGAAGAAGGACCCTGAAGTTTCTTATGTCCAGGATAGACAGAAAGATGATCTTTGGACCTCGCTGATGACAAATTTCAGCCTACCACCAGAGGCGGATCCGAATAAGGTCAAGGCGTTTGCTCTTAAGAAGATGGCAGAACTATTCAAGAACTGGAAGAAAGATTTGAACAAAAAGTTTGTCGAGAAAGACAAGACTCCAGAATTCACCGGTCCATATGAGAAG
This sequence comes from Elymus sibiricus, assembly GCA_039707655.1. Lineage (NCBI taxonomy): Eukaryota > Viridiplantae > Streptophyta > Magnoliopsida > Poales > Poaceae > Elymus > Elymus sibiricus. The sequence continues at coordinate 68,272,803 of CM077676.1, forward strand.
ATAAAAGATCACTGGCCCGCATTTGTGGCCTACAAGAAATCGGACAAGGGCAAGCAAAGGTCAGCGACAAATAAGCTAAATGCTGCAAAGAAGATGTATCACCATGTTACGGGGTCAGGTGGCTACAGCAAAGCCCGGCCTACGTGGGACAAAGCTGAGCAAGACCTGCTTGCTAAAGGGGTCCAACCAGCGACATTGCACTGGCCAGATCGGTCAAGGACTTGGTTCTTCGGGGTTGGGGGAACTTTGGACCCAGACACAGGGGAGTGTGTTTGGACGAAAGCTCAACTTGCAATACCCGTCAAGAAGCTTGAGGAAGCAATCCAGGCAGCGCAGGAAGGGAGGTTACATCCCGACAGAGAGAATGACGAGCTGACACAGGCCCTCGGGAATCCTGAACACCCTGGACGAACACGAGGCACATCAGGCTCCGTTCCGTGGGTGCATGGGTTTCCCGACAGCGGTGGTTATAGAAGCCAAGAGTGAAAGAAGAAAGCAGAAGCAAGCAAAATGCAGAAGCTCAGTGCAAGATTAGTGAAACTAGAGGAACTTGAGGGCCAGCGAGCTACCGGCCAACCATCTCAGCGGCACGAAGATCCTTCCTTCGACACTGCCCCAGAAGCTACCCCACCATCTCAGTGGAGAAGCAGCGTGGCTTCCATGGAGCTCGTTCAGCCTGATTTCACGGCTCCTCGCTACCCCGTGGATAGTATCACGGAGGCTGAACATTGTGTGCTAATGGCGAAATGCCAGAACCTGACCTTGAAGGCGGCGGTCGGCTCTGTTTTACCTCCTTGAGCTGAGGGAACTTTCCATTGCCGTCCGATTCCACATGGCTATGCTATTGTCACGGTGGATGAAATAATGGAGGGATTTGAGGGGCTGGAGCTTGACTACCCAACAGGTGAAGGGCATAATCTTCTGGAAAATGCCTTAAGGAGTACCTGTCTATGGAGAAAGGAGAACATCAAGCTTCCAAACTGGACGCCGCCTCAGCAGACGCAGCCGGATGAGGCCCCTCAGCAGACTCCTCACAGTCCAGCTCAGCCGGATGAGGCCCCTCAGCAGACTCAGCCGGATGAGGCCCCTCAGCAGAGTCCTCTTCCGCCTCAGCTGTCTCCGGAGCGTCAGCGGACTCCGCCTCCTCCTCCGCCTCCTCCAGCGCGTCAGCGGACTCCGCCTCCTCCTCCGCCTCCTCCGGCGCGTCAGCGGACTCCGCCGCCTCAGCAACTGCGGAAGAGAGCCGCCGCCGCTCCGGCGGCTAGCAGTACAAAAGGCGGGAAGAAATTCAAATTTGGTCCAAGCCTCAGGGTTCCTCCAAAGTTACCATATGAGAGGACTGACAAGGAAACCGATGACATCGTGAAAGCCGAACTGCTGGCCCATTTTGAACCGAAACGTCCACCTCCGAAGGAAACAATAGATCCGGTGAAAGCGAAGCGCACTCTGGATGCCCTTAAGCGACCACCACCGCCTCCGCCGCAATCCAACTATGACCGCTGTATTGAAAAGACATATGATGAAGCGCGGCGGTCGGGAAGTAGTGCCAGTGCTTCAAGACGAAGAAGTGGGAAAACAATTCCCCAGCTCGGCGAACAGGAGAAGCAATCGTGCCCCCGCTCAAGGTGTCTAGCGATATCGCTAATCATCCGGGGCTACTGCCCGGTACCACTCTTGGTGATTACGTGGGCGATGATGTACAGTTTGAAACGGCTGAGGTAGTAGAGATCTTTAGATACGAGCACGGGAAGCCTCTCGTCAAACCTGATCATCCTCATCTAACAACGATGATGCGAAGATTGCATGAGTGGTACTTGGAAACCTGCAGGAAGAATGGGTCCGATAGTTTGATGGTGAGAATTAAAGATGAGCACGACCTCATTGGAGTCGACCTGATGCCTGTTGAATTTGTGGAGTTATTTCAGTTATTCAATCAAGAGGCCCTCGACAAACAACTCATGACTTGCTACTGTCTGTAAGTATTACTTCTGTAATTAAGTCTCTAGCTCAGCTCGTTCATTGCATGTATATATAATTATCCTCACTATATTATGCAGATTGAAGATCGTCGAATGCCCAAAAAGACAAATCTATGACATTGGGTTCATTAGCCCAAATGCCGTAAATGAATGGGCGGTACAAAACAGAGTTAAAGAAACCGAGGAAAACTTGCTAAAAGCGTTCCTTCGACATCAAAACAAAAGGGAAATACTCTTTCCTTACAACTTCAAGTGAGTGTTACTGTCTTGTGCATATTCGGTTTCGCTTACTCGAGGTTAAGTACTGTAATTGATGAGTTATGCGTGCGCAGGTTCCACTTTATTCTGCTATCCATTAAGCTTGATGGGGGAGTAGTAACTGTCTTAGACTCGAGACGTAAAGATCCCAAGGATTATGCGGACATGACTGCAATGCTCCAGAAGTAAGTTCAATCAATACCGGGACCATATCGGCAACTTTCGTTCATTTCCTGATATCAAGTAATCATGTTCTTTGCCTGGCAGGGTTTGGAAACAGTTCACCGGAATGGTTCCGGGTCTGAAGAACGAGCTGCGATTTACACACCCCAAAGTAAGTAGTACTAGCTAGTTCCGCGCATCTCTCATTGATTCTAGTTTCATCAATACCATTATCATGCTTGATTATCAGTTTGATTGAACTCTATTCTCGTAAAGTGCTGGTGGCAGGCAGCCGGGAATAATTTATGTGGATACTACGTTTGCGAGTTCATTCGCGACTCGACCACTGAGCGGGGCTTCTTGTCTGACAAACAATTTGAAGTACGTAAATAATATTCACAATTTTATTTTATTACCATCAATTGTGTTGAGTTTCATTCATATATATGTATTGACCCCCTTCTTTAAATTAGATCTGGCAGATGCGGGATGAACTCCTACCACATGATCGCATGCGAGCAATTCAAGAGGAATTGGCGGGATTCTTTCTTGACCACGTTATACATGAAAAGGGAGAATACCCTGCGGAAATTCAATGGGAGTTTGGCGCTTGATGATGTCTGGGATGTTATATTGTATATATGTAGTAGCGTCGGATAGATATACGAAAACTTGTTGTTCGACCAAGCACGGAGAAAGAGAGGTCACTTCTCTCTATATATGTTCATGACGATCTTGTGTAATTAATGGTTTCCTTCATTTGCTTACTAGCTAGCGTCGAGTTCTCTCTATATGTAGTAGCTAGCGTTGACCAAGCACGGAGAAAGAGAGGTCACTTCTCTCTATTAGCTAGCTAACACAATATGAAACCCCTAAACCCTCCAAAACCCCTAAACCCCCCCTTTCAAAAAACAAAAAACCCAGCGCCTGCGAGCTGCTGACGCGTGGCTGCCTTTTGGTCCCGGTTGGTGTTACCAACCGGGATTAAAGGTCCTCCTGCCTGAGTGCTGCGCAGCGGCCACGTGGAGCTCCTTTAGTCCCGGTTGGTGTTACCAACCGGGACGAAAGGTCCTCCTGCTTGGGCGCCCCACAGCGGCCACGTGGAGCACCTTTGGTCCCGGTTCGTAGGCCAACCGGGACTAAAGGTTCTGGGCATTAGTCCCGATCGTTTTGTCCCGGTTCCAGAACCGGGACTAAAGGCCCTCTGGAACCGGGACAGATGCCCTGTTTTCTACTAGTGTAAGTTGTGGTTATGTGAAACCAGAACCACTGTAGTTGTGGATTTTGACGAATTTACTCTTATTCATTAAAAATGCACCATTTTTGTGTGCTATGCCATACAAAAATCATGCTATGAGCTGCTTAAGGTGCGGCATATGTTGGCAGGAACTCTTTTTTTAGTGGAAAAGGGTTCTTTATTCAACTAGAACGGGAATACAACAAATATCAGGTACAGAACCCAACCATACATAGCGGCCCGCGTTCAAAGATGATGCTGCCTTAGCTAAAGAGCATCGACAGTAGTCTCCCGCTTCACATGCACGACGGCAACTTGACGAAGATGCGAAGCTCGCTGCTCAACTTCCCGCAAGATCGCCGAGTAGTGTCACAGCGCCTTCTTGTGGTAGTTTGTCACCATCTCTAGACAGTCTGCAGCCACCAAGACAGTACGAATGTTCAGATCTTTAGCTAATGCAAGGCCTTCGTTGCATGCTACAGCTTCAAGACATGTTGGGTCAGTCTGTCCATTAAGAACAATAACAGAGGCTCCCCAAAACTGACCATGTTCAGTTCGGCAAACCGCAGCTGCTCCTCCCTTGCTTCCATCTCTAGATAGGCCCCCATCAACGGTATCCTTGTGCCAGCCCCGCTCTAGAGCAATCCAGCTCTTCTTCTGCTTCGCCTTTTCTGCTGAATGGTGCCCCCTCGTCCCAGTAGGTTTTGCTGAAATTTCAATCTCCTCAAGATATTATAAAACCATGAGTAGACATTGGGTCCTGAAACTCCGCATCATGTATGGCTCGTCACCTCGCCCACCAGATCGCCCATAGGGTGACAAGAACAACAGCCAACTCCTGCTGTTTCAGTGTATCAAATAACCAAAAGATCCAAAGCCGTGCATCATCAGTGCGATTCATTATAAGATGCTTCACTAGCCGTTCGTCAGCTAAAGCCCAGACAGCCCTAGACATATTGCAGTCTAGCAAAGCATGTCTCCAAGTATCCAGAGCAGCTTGGCAAATTGAACAAAGATTTATTTTCTTCTGGCAGGCCGCGTGGACGTATAGCACATGTAACATGAAGGCCCAATTGGTCTCCTCCTGCTAAGGTGGGCCGCCCAAAGAAAATCTTGATTACGATCTTCCGCGCGAGGAGGAGCGCCCTCCCAGTCGGTAATGTATCTTCATTCATTCGTTTTTTTACCTTTGTTTATATGTTCGAAAAAACACTACATAAATATATTCCAAAACTTAATTTATGTAAACAAATTCAAAACCATGAATTTAAAAAATGTTAATGCCGTATAAATTTTTGTTAGCGTAATTTAAAGAAAATGTGGATAGCTTTTTAAAAAATGTTTATGACATCTAAAAAATGTTCACGCATTTCAAGACAATGTATGTTCTATTTTTAGAAAATATTTATACAATGTTAAAAATATCCACGTGTTTCTTTTTCTTGAGTGGGTTGTGCACGTGTTTCAAAACATATGTTCGTGACAGTTTTAAAAATGTTTATAGAATGTAAAAAAAATGTTCGTGTAGTTTAATTTTTATTTCTTATCAAAAAAATATTTCACCGTGTGTTTGAACAAATGTTTAGCACATATTTGAAAAACAGTTCAAATGATGTGTCTAGAAAAATGTTAATCATGTATTTAAAAAAAATGTACAACTTATATAAAATATTCTTAGATGTATACGAAAAACATACAATGTGTATGGAAAAGTAGACATGAAAACTTATATTTTTTAAAAATTGTCCACCACTAGATATGCAATGGAACAATAAAAAATTATAGATATATTTGAGACGTCTCAATGTCCACCACTAGACATGCAACTATAAGCATGTTGTAATCTAGCAGCAACTGCACAAACCTAAAGCGACTGCAATCGAGGGTGGGGTGTGGGGGGGGGGGGGGAGGGGGGTTGTTAGACCAGTTGCATGTCCACCACCAGACATGCAACTGCAAGCATTGTAATCCGACTGCACCTGCACGGACCCAAAGCGACTGTAACTAGGGGTTGGGTGGGGGTTGTTGGGCCAGTTGCATGTCCATCACTAGACATGCAACTCAAAGCGTCGTAATCTGACTGCAACTGCACGGATCCAAAACGATTGCAGCCGGGGGTGTCGGGCCAGTTTGCATTTTTGCATGTCACTAGTAGAAAACAGGGCATTAGTCCCGGTTCCTAAGGGCGTTTAGTCCCGGTTCTGCAACCGGGACTAAGCAATCGGGACTAAAGGCCCCCACTTTTAGTCCCGGTTGTGTTACGAACCGGGACTAAAGGAGCTCCACGTGGCCGTTGTGGGGCGCCCAGGCAGGAGGACCTTTAGTCCCGGTTGGTAACACCGACCGGGACTAAAAGGCAGCCAAGCGCTGGGTTTTTTTTTAAATGAGGGGTTTAGGGTTTTGGAGGGTTTAGGGGTTTCATATTGTGTTTCCCCCTTTTCTTTTTGTTTTTACCATTCAATTCTTTTACATTTAGAGTTTTCGTTTTTATTTTACGTTTTCCATTCAACTCGACGCTAGCTACTACATATAGCAATAAAGGAACCATTACACAAATCGTCATGAATATAGAGAGAAGTAAACTCTCTTTCTCCGTGCTTGGTCGAACAACAAGTTTTCGTATATCTATTCGACGCTACTACGTATAATACACGTTCATGCATATATACAATGTAACATCTCTTACGATCCCTAATATCTAATTACCAACATTCACTTCCAATTCTCGATGGTATACTCCGGTTTTAGCTATGATCTCTTCAAGGAAGAATCCCGCCAATTTCTCTTGAATTGCTCGTATGCGAGCCTTTGGTACGAGTTCGTCCCGCTTCCGTTGGATCTAATTTAAAGAAGGGGGTCAATATATATATGAATGAAACTCAACACAATTGATGGTAATAAAATAAATTTGTGAATATTGTTTACGTACTTCAAGTTTTTCCAAAAATCTGCCCGTCTCAGAGGTCGTCTAGCGAATGAACTGGCAAACGTAGTATCCACATAAGTTATTCCTGGATCCCTGCCTCGAGCACTTTACGAGAATAGAGTTCAATCAAAATAATAATCAAGCATGATAGTGGTATTGAAATTAGAATCAAAGAGATGCGCGGACCTAGCTAGTACTACTTACACTGAGTTGTTCAAATCGCAGCTCCTCTCTCCATTCACCCCTAATCTGCTTGGTGAACTCTTTTCAAACCCTGCCCGGCAAAGAAAATGAATAAAGGAGTTATTAATTACTTGATATCAGGAAATGAACGATAGTTGCCGATATAGTGCGATAATGATTGAAATTACCTCTCGAAAAAAAAATTCAGGTCCGCCCACATCTCAGGGTCTTTACGTAACGAGTCCATGACAAGTACTTTTCCTGCGTCAAACTGAATGACTAGCAGAATAAAGTGGAACCTGCACACGCATAGCTCTTCAATTACACTTAACATCGAGTAAGCCAAACAGAATGATGTGTACAAGACAGTATAACACTCACTGGAAGTTGTAAGGAAATAGTATTTCCCTTTTGGTTTGTTGTTTAATTAACGCCCTTACCAAGATCTTCTCTGTATCCTTGGGGTTCCATTTTACCGTAGCTTCATGAATAGTATTTGGGTTAATGAACCCAATGTCATAGATTTGTCCTCTTTTGCATTCGAGGATCTTCTTTCTGCATAATATATATAGTGAGGATAATTATACATGCAATGAACGAGCTGAGATAGAGACTTAATTATAGAAATGATACTTACAAACAATAGGAACTGACGATAGATTTGTCGATGGCGTCTTGATTGTATAACTGAAATAATTCTTCAAATTCAATGAAAATCTCCTCGTCTCCATTGAAGTAATGCTCATCTTTAATTCCCACAATGATATAGTTGCTCCCTTGCTTTGAGGCTTCCAAGTACCAGTCATGCAATCTTCGCATCATCGTTGGTAGATGCGGGAGCTCCTCAGGTCTGACGAGAGGCTGCCCGTGCTCGAATTTAAAGGCTAACTCAGCCATTTCGAACTGTACCTCATCGCCTAAGTAATCACCAAGAGTGAAACCAGGATCAGCGGCCGCTACCCCCGGATCATTAGCGATATCGGTAAACACCTTGAACGGGGGGCACGATTGGTTTTTCTTTTCATCGAGCTGGGGAATTGTTTTCCCCCTTGCACTACTGCTACTTCCCGACCGCTGCTGTGGATCTCTATATGACTTTACAATAGAGCGGTCATAGTTTGATAGCAGCGGAGGCGGCGGTGGTTTTGTAAGGTTTTCCAGCAAGCGCCTCGCTTTTACCGGATCTATTTTCTCCGTTGGATCTGGACGGGTCGGTGCAAGCTGGCGTTTCACGTCGGCAGCCACGGTCTCCTTGGTTTCCTCCTCAGTCATGTCATATGGTAACTTGGTAGGAGCCTTCTTGACGCTACCTGCTCTGGATTTTTTCGCTGTTGTACTACTAGCCGCCGGAGCGGCGGCGGATCTCTTCCGCCGGGGCTGAGGCGGCGGAGGAGGCGGAGTCAGCTGACGCGGCGGATTCTGCTGAGGGGCCTCCTCCGGCGGAGTCCGCTGACGCGGCGGAGACAGCTGAGGCGACGGAGTGTGCTGACGCGGCGGAGATGGCTGAGGCAGCGGAGACGACTGAGGCAGCGAAGATAGAGCTGGACTGTGAGGAGTCTGCTGAGGGGCCTCCTCCGGCTGAGTCTGCTGACGCGGCGTCCAGTATGGAAGCACGATGTGTTCCTTTCTCCATAGAATGGTAGTCCTTATGGCATCTCCCAGATGAGTCTCCCCTTCACCTATAGGGTACTCAAGCTCCAGCTGCTCAAATCCGTTGGTAACTTCATCCACCCCGACAACAGCATAGCCATCTAGAATCGGAGAGCAATGGTATGTTCCATCAGGTACACGAGGTAAGGCATAGCCGACCGCCACCTTCAAGGTTATGTTCATGCATTTCGCATGTAGATCACAATGTTCCCTCTCCGTGATATCATCCACGGGGTAGCGATCAGGAGCCGTGATATCATCTATGGGTGGCCGAACGAGCTCCGTGGAAGCCACGCTGCTTTTCCGCTGAGATGGTGGGGTAGCTCCGTGGGAAGTATCGAATAAAGGATCTTCGTGCCACTGAGATGATGGGCCGGTAGCTCGCTGGCTGGTAAGTGCCTCTATTTGCTTCTGCTGCAATGCTACTATTTCTTCTACCTTCTGCAGCCGGTCTGCATCCTCTTTCTTCTTTCTCCCTCGGCTTCTGTAAGTGTCACTGCTGTCGGTAAACCCAACATTCCACGGAACGGAGCCTGATGTGCCTCGTGTTCATCCAGGGTGTTCAGGATTCCCGAGGGCGCGTGACAGCATGTCCTTCTCTCTGTCGGGATGGAACTTCCCTTCCTGCACGGCCTGGATTGCATCCTGAATGTTTTTGACGGGTGTTGCAAGTTGAGCTTTCGTATAAACACACTTCCCTCTTTCTGGGTGCAAAGTTCCCCCATGCCCGAAGAACCAAGTCCTTACCCGTTCGGGCCAGTTCAATGTCTCTGGATGGATCCCTTTATCAAGCAGGTCGTTCTCAGCTTTGTCCCACGTAGGCCGGGCAACCTTGTAGCCACCTGACCCCGTAACATGGTGATATTCCTTCTTTGCAGCATTTTGCTTATTTGTCAGTGACCATTTCTTACCATTCTCCGATGTCTTGTACGCCACAAATGCGGGCCAGTGATCTTTCATCTTCTCATATTGACCGGTGAATGTTGGAGTCTTCTCTTTCAGGACAAACTTTTCGTGCAATCTTTTCTTCCAGTTCTTGAATTGTTCGGCCATCTTCTTAAGAGCCCACGCCTTGACTTTTCGCTCTACAACATTGCTATTTGGATCCACCTCTGGCGGTAGGCGGAAATTTGTCATGAGCTTATTCCAAAGCTCATCTTTGGATCTATCGTCGACATAAGAAACTCCATCGTCCGCCTTTGGCTTATTCCATTCTTGAATGCTGATCGAGATGCTGTTCCTAACAACAACTCCGCACTGACTTATAAATTGGTCTGCGGTCCGCTTGGGAGCAGTCGGTTTGCCATCTGCAGCGATTTCTTCGATCGTGAACCTTTCATTCTCGCCCAACCTTTTCTTCGGACCTCGTCTCTTTACAGAAGATTGGCTCGATCCGGAGGGCTAAAAGAAGAAAGAAGCGTTAATATATGTACATACAAATCAATTAATGCATCTAGTCAGCAGGCTTAATTAATATACCTCACCAGACTTTGCAACAGTTAAGGCTCCAACATCGCCGGAGCCGTCATCTTCTCCCTCCATTCGATCACCGGAGCCGTCATCCTCTCTTCCCTCACCATCGGAGTCGTTGAGAAACTGTGAGGTGATATCATCACCTCCGTCGCGGATTATATCCCCCAACATCTCTTCTTGTTCTAAGTCTCTGCCGTGTTCCATAGTTTCTGCAAATATTACAACATGGCAATATACAACCATGAGAGATAAGTTGTTTTTCAGACTTAATGAAATCTGGGAATGCAAAACAGTAACATTATGATGACAACTTGAGAGCAAGATTGAGTCATGCTACAGCAACTTTACATGGCAACCAAGGGCATGGCATCAAAGTACACATTACATAGACCAAATCACAAGAAGGAATCATATGCATATGAGCAATCATGTAATACATCTCGAATAATCCAGTTAATGCAACAATAATATCACATAATATCACTAAACATCTCGCCCAATCAAACTGGACATCGACTCCCGGTTCCTGAGCCGCGGGCGGTGAACACCCAAAGAGAAGGAACCATCACAGGATCATAGCTCGGGTGAGATCCCTGAAGAAACTGCCAGGTATTGGAGAAGCTGTCGTCCAACGCAACCATGTAGCGACGGACGTGCTCGTCCTCCTCCCTGACACGGCGATGTACCACCCTCTCGGGGGCCGGCTCCCTCTGCACCGATAGTGGCCCACGCGACCGCCACCAAAGAAGCTCCGGGTCGACGATGAGACCCCGATTCCTCACCAAGCTGCGCGCCCCGGAATGTTGCACCTCCCAATGCCAGCCCGGCGGAGCCCAGTCCCGGACATGGCGCCTCTCAAACTGGTTGTCGCCGCCGAGTCGACGACGAGGATGCGGCCCGGGCATCGTCGCCGAGAACAAATTCCTATGAAAACAAATACACGATTTCTATATTTTTCTTTTTTTCTCTTACCACATGTCTATATTTTTTATACACCTATCAAATACACGATTCACATTTTTGAAATCTAGTGACAAAAAAAAGAGGAGGTGAATGGGGATTCGTAGCTCACCCTCGGCTGTAGAGGAAGTAGTTGATCAGCGGAGGGAAGATCGGGGACCAACAGCTCCGACGTCGATAAACACTCCTCGGAGATGCAACACCACAAATCTGTAAATTGTACCGATTTAAAATTTTAGATCATATCATATAGATTTTAACAACATCTCAAATTGCAAAAATAAGCTTCATCGTCAATTATTCATGTCGATCGTCGGGGACTCCTCCTCCGGCGATCGTCGGGGACGACTCCTCCGGCGATCGTCGGGGCCTCCTCCGGCGATCGTCGGGGCCTCCTCCGGCGATCGTTGAGGACTCCTCCCCCCTCATGTCGAAGTTATACCGAAGTTATCGGGGTTATGTTTTAACAACCCCCCCCCCCTCATGTCGAAGTTATACCGAAGTTATCGGGGTTATATTTTAATGACCCCCCCCCTCATGTCGAAGTTATACCGAAGTTATCGGGGTTGTGTTTTAACGACCCCTCCCCCCTCATATCGATAGCGTGACCCGGGCAAAAAGGAATGAAAGAAAAAGTTAAGTATCTTTAGTCACGGCAGTTAATGTGGTGTTAACAGCGCAATCCCTGGCATATGAAACTATCTAAAAAAATTAACCTACATAAAACTATACATATTAAACTAAAAAACGCTATCCAATTAACCTATCCAAAAAATAAAAAAAGCTTAATTAACCGATATGAAACTATACATATTAACCGATATGAAACTATCTAAAAAAAATATCTATTAACCTATCTAATTAACCTATATGAAACTATCTAAAAAAACTATCTAATTAACCTATATGAAACTATACATATTAACCGATATGAAACTATTTAAAAAAATATGTAATTAACCTATCTAATTAACGTATATGAAACTATTTAACAAACTATCTAATTAAGCTATATGAAGCTATCTAATAATCTATCTAATTAACCAAATTCATACTACAAATAAAATGATACTACAAACAAAATTCATAGTAACAAAAAAAATTGGCGTGGAAGCTCATCATGCGCAGGAGACGACGAAGCCGGCGTGGAGCAGGTGGGCACCGCGGCGGTGGTGGAGGGGGGCGCCGGTGGAGGAGGGGGGCACCGCGGTGGAGCGGGGGCGCCGGTGAATCGCTGCGGTGGAGCGGCGGTGGGGAGGGGCGGCGGGTCGCCACGGATCAGGCGTGGGGAGGGGCCGACGGTGGCGGCGGGGGGGGGAGGAATAGGAGGAGGAGGAGGGGATCGGGGCGGCGCTCACAGCGAGGAGGCGTCGGGGCAGGGCGTCGGCGACGGCGTCGGGGCAGCGCGTCCAGGCGAGGAGAGGCGATGGAGAAGTAAATATTTCGCTAAGTTTATATAGCCCGAGCTTTAGTCCCAGTTGGTGGCTCCAACCGGGACTAAAGGCCTACCTTTAATCCCGGTTGGAGGCACCAACCGGGACTAAAGCTAAATTTCAGCAGCCCAAAGGGCGCGAAACCCAGGCCTTTAGTCCCGGTTGGTGGCTCCAACCGGGACTAAAGGTAGGCCTTTAGTCCCGGTTGGAGCCACCAACCAGGACTAATTCTCGTTCGGCACCGCCCCCCCGCCAGCGTGTCGCAAGTTTAGTCCCACCTCGCCGAGCGAAGGGCGCACCGACCGGCTTAAATAGCCGCGTCGTGCAGACGATTCGAACTCCTCGAAACACAATGCCCCTGCTTGCCCTGTGGTTGACCCAGCCGCTGGGCCATTCGTGGGCCCGATTCACCGCCCGAGTCGCCTGCGGGCTTGATTTGGACGGTTTATTCGCTGGTTGAACTGCGGTCCAGCAGCTGCGGTCGGGCTTCTTTTTTTATTTATTTTTACTTTTTTTAGTACTTAATGAAAACTCGTTCAAATAATCAGTATTAAAAATCAGTGAAGTAAAATTTGTTTTTGGTTTTAGACCTTTTTAGGATATTATAGTTTTAGTTTTCTTTTAAACAGATTCTAAAACTTTTCATAACTTGACCCGATGAGGGAAGATGACGATGACGATGACTTAATGAAAACTCGTTCAAATAATCAGTATTAAAAATCAGTGAAGTAAAATCTGTTTTTGGTTTTAGACCTTTTTAGGATATTTTAGTTTTAGTTTTCTTTTAAACAGATTCAAAAACTTTTCATAACTTGACCCGATGAGGGAAGATGACGATGACTTAATGAAAACTCGTTCAAATAATCAGTATTAAAAATCAGTGAAGTAAAATCTGTTTTTGGTTTTAGACCTTTTTAGGATATTTTAGTTTTAGTTTTCTTTTAAACAGATTCAAAAACTTTTCATAACTTGACCCGATGAGGGAAGATGACGATGACGATGAAGCATACGTCAAAAGAAGAAGCAAGACTACATTACCTATGAAAGATCGTACTCCGTGGAAAAGAAAAAGATCGCACCCTGACAATCCTTCATCATTGCTGCTGCACACGTGTACCAAGGCGCTCCTCGCTCTGAGTCCCTGACACGCGGGCTCGCGCTTGCCTGGCTCCACATGTCATTGGCATTTCTCTTTCCCATGATACGTCCGCAAGCCCGTCTTTCGGTCTTTCTATATAGCATCGTCCAAGCTGCTTCAACTCCAAAGAGGGGTTTTCTTTCTGGCTTCGCTGTCCTGTGCCACTGCCAACTCCTTAGGTAGGGTACGGACCTAGCTTGTCCATGTCTGCACGAGGTGGAGGTGGCAGGCGCAGCGGCCACGGCCGCGGCAGCGAGTCCTCCGGAGCGTAGGAAGGTGGCTACAGATTCAAAAACAGTAGCATACATGCCTAGTTTTCATTTAATTCTTTTTGCTATTAAAGTTTTTAACAAAAAATACTTTGATCATAACTAGAGTTTTATATAGTTTTAAGTTAATATTATTTTGATCATAACTAGAGTTTTATAAAAGATTTTTAGTTGATTCTTTTTGCTATTGAAGAATATTATAGTTTTGTTTTAGTTGATCATAACTAAAATTCTAGCATGTCACAAATGCCATATTTAATGATCTTGCCAAGTCTCATAGCTTGGAGAACAAGATAACATCATCAAATTCCCTCGAAACCATCTCTGTCCATTTTCTAATTTGAGCAACTTAACATTGCTAAACATGTCCAAATGAGCTCAAACTTGGTACACCTGCTAAAATGGTCTAAATATTTGCATTGATTAACTCCTCTGTATAATTAAAATACTAAAAGGATATGAATAATTGAAATTTCATAACTTAATAAATAATTATTCTAAAATAATGTTTCAAATGCCAAAATGCCCTAGCTAGCTCTTACAAAGATTCCCTCCGGTTTGTCCGAAGTGGCACTTTCCAGCTATAAGTCCGGAAACTCACAGTAGAGAGAAAGTGATGGCGGTGAAGCCGGTCACATCCCAGAGTAGGATCTTTTGGGGTATAAAACTATTTCTTCGCGTGTGTCCCTTGCTTATTGCGCTGTAACCATGGATAATCTTCATCATTTAACAGGATGCTTGGGTCAGTCTTCACTGTGAAGGGAGGAATTTCATGAAACTTTTTATAATCTTCTGACATGTCTGTCTTGTCCTTCACTCCCACAATGTTTCTTTTCCCTGAAAGAACTATGTGGCGCTTTGGCTCATCGTATGATGTATTCGCTTCCTTATCTTTTCTTTTTCTCGGTTTGGTAGACATGTCCTTCACATAGAAAACCTGCGCCACATCATTGGCAAGGACGAATGGTTCGTCTGTGTACCCAAGATTATTGAGATCCACTGTTGTCATTCCGTACTGCGGGTCTACCTGTACCCCGCCTCCTGTCAGATTGACCCATTTGCACCGAAACAAAGGGACCTTAAAATCACGTCCATAGTCAAGTTCCCATATCTCCTCTATGTAACCATAATATGTGTCCTTTGCCCTATTGGTGTTTGCTGCATCAAAGCGGACACCACTATTTTGGTTGGTGCTCTTTTTATCTTGGGCGATCGTGTAAAATGTATTTCCATTTATCTCGTACCCTTGGAAAGTCAATACAGTTGAAGATGGTGTTCTGGCCAACAAGTACAGCTCATCTCCAACAGTGGTGTTACCCATGAGATGTGTTTGCAACCAACCGCCGAAAGTCCCCATATGTTCACGTGTAATCCAGTCGTCAGACTGCTCCGGGTGTTTGGAGCGTAAAATATTCTTGTGTTCATTGATATACGGGGCCATCAAGGTAGAATTTTGTAGAACTGTGTAGTGTGCTTGCGCCCAAGAATGCCCGTCCCTACATATTATTGCTTTCGGTCCTTGCGTGCCTTTTCCACCCAGTCTCCCCTCATGTCGCGATTCAGGAACACCAATCGGCTTAAGGTCAGGAATAAAGTCAACACAAAACTCAATGACCTCCTCTGTTTCGTGGTCCTTGGAGATGCTTCCTTCTGGCCTAGCACGGTTATGAACATATTTCTTTAAGACTCCCATGAACCTCTCAAAGGGGAACATATTGTGTAGAAATATAGGACCCAGAATTGCAATCTCGTCGACTAGGTGAACTAGGACGTGCGTCATAATATTGAAGAAGGATGGTGGGAACACCAACTCGAAACTGACAAGACATTGGACCAAATCATTCTGTAACCTTGGTAGGATTTCTGGATCGATTACCTTCAGAGAAATTGCATTGAGGAATGCACATAGCTTCACAATGGCTAATCGAACATTTTCTGGTAGAAGCCCCCTCAATGCAACCGGAAGCAATTGCGTCATAATCACGTGGCAGTCATGAGACTTTAGGTTCTGGAATTTTTTTCTCTGCCATATTTATTATTCCCTTTATATTCGACGAGAAGACAGACGGGACCTTGATACTGAGCAGGCATTCAAAAAAGATTTCCTTCTCTGCTTTGGTAAGAGCATAGCTGGCAGGACCTTCATACTGCTTTGGATGCATGCCGTCTTTTTCGTTCATACATTGCTGGTCCTCCCGTGCCTCCGGTGTATCTTTTGTCTTCCCATACATGCCCAAGAAGCATAGCAGGTTCACGCAAAGATTCTTCGTCACGTGCATCACGTCGATTGCAGAGCGGACCTCTAGGACTTTCCAATAGGGTAGGTCCCAAAATATAGATTTCTTCTTCCACATGGGTGCGTGTCCGTCAGCGTCATTCGGAACAGATTGTCCGCCAGGACCCTTTCCAAATATTGCTTTTAAATCCTTGACCATATCAAATATATCATCACCAGTACGGCGGACAGGCTTCTTCCGGTGATCTGCCTCACCTTTGAAATGCTTGCCTTTCTTTCTTAAGGCATGCTTGGTCGGAAGAAATCGACGATGTCCCAGGTACACATTCTTCTTACTTTGTCCAAATATATACTTTCAGTCTCATCTAAACAGTGTGTGCATGCGTTGTATCCCGTGTTGTTCTGTCCTGAAAGGTTACTAAGAGCAGGCCAATCATTGATGGTTACAAACAGCAACGCTCGTAGGTCAAATTCCTCCTGTTTGTGCTCATCCCACACACGTACACCTTTTATATTCCACAGCTGTAAAAGTTCTTTAACTAATGGCCTTAGGTACACATCAATGTCGTTGCCGGGTTGCTTAGGGCCTTGGATGAGCACTGGCACAACCAAGGAGGAAGGTTATAGATACATAGAGTCACAGGCCAGGTGCTATGATTGTTGCTCTGCTCTCCAAAAGGATTAATGCCATCTGCACTTATACCAAACCATAAGTTCCTTGCGTCACCTGCAAACTCCGGCCACTTTCTCTCGATTTTTCTCCATTGCGACCCATCAGCGGGTACTCTCAACATCCCGTCTTTCTTACGGTCTTCTTTGTGCCATCGCAACAACTTGGCATGCTCTTTGTTTCTGAACAGACGTTTCAACCGTGGTATTACAGGAGCATACCACATCACCTTGGCAGGAACCCTCTTCCTGGGGCGCACGCCCTCAACATCACCAGGGTCATCTCGTCTGATCTTATACCGCAATGCACCGCATACCGGGCATGCATTCAAATTCTCGTACTCCTCACCGCGATAGAGGATGCAGTCGTTAAGGCATGCATGTATCTTCTGCACCTCTAATCCTAGAGGGCAGAGAACCTTCTTTGCTTCGTACGTACTGTCAGGCAATTCATTATCCTTTGGAAGCTTCTTCTTCATTATTTTCAGTAGCTTCTCAAATCGCTTGTCAGATAAACCATTCTCTGCCTTCCATTGCAGCAATTCCAGTGTGGTACCAAGCTTTGTGTTGCCATCTTCGCAATTTGGGTACAACCGTTTTTTGTGATCCTCTAACATGCGATCGAACTTCAACTTCTCCCTTTCACTTTCGCATTCTCTCTGTGCATCAACAATGACCCGGCGAAGATCATCAGCGGGCACATCTGGTGCCTCTTGATCTTCAGCTTCCCCCGTTGCAGTATCACCGTATTCAGGGAACATAGGATAGTTGTCATCATCCTCTTCTTCTTCCTTGTCTTCCATCATAAGCCCTCTTTCTCCGTGCTTGGTCCAACAATTATAGTGGGGCATGAAACCCTTCTTAAGCAGGTGGAAGTGAAGGGTTTTCAAGGAAGAGTAATCCTTCGTATTCTCACAGACAACACATGGACAGTACATAAAACCATTCTGACTGTTTGCCTCAGCCACATCGATAAAATTATGCAGTCCCGTAATGTACTCGGAAGTGCGTCGGTCACCGTACATCCATTGTCTGTTCATCTGCATTATGTAATTAAGTATATTAAAAACCATTACAGAACATCATGAATAGAGAAATGACCAAATTAATACAAGTTCATCATCACATTAAAACCAAAGTACAGTAGTGATCAAATGTTATTACTGCAAAAATAAATACATAAAGTTCATACATAGTTCTCATAAAACAACATACAACTATGTAAAACATTTAAATGCAACAACAAATGCGATCAAAATCGCAACTAAGGTAACAATTGATCCAACATCATAATGATACCAAGCATCTTTATCAATGGCATATTTTCTAATCTTTCTAATATTCAAGTGCATTGCATCCATCTGGATCTTGTGTAGATCGACGACATCGGCAACATGCAACTCCAATTTCATCTTCTCTTCTTCAATTCTTTTCAATTTTTCTTTCAAATAATTATTTTCTTTTTCAACTAAATTTAACCTCTCGACAAGAGGGTCGGTTGGAATTTCCGGTTCACATACCTCCTAGAGAAAAACATCTGTGTCAAGTTGGTCGGCATAATTGTCATAAACACTAAATGAAACAAATAGTTATAAAAGATAATATACCACATCCGAATCATAGACCGGACGAGAGCTAACGGGGGCGGATACCAAAACCATGGCACTATATAATAACAAACAATAATACAAGTAAGAAAATTATACAAGTAGCTATCTAAATCATACAAGTAAGAATTTGTTCTTTTAAAAAAAAGATAAGAACAAGAGGCTCACCACGGTGGTGCCGGCGACGAGATCGGCGCGGGCGATCGATGACGGTGAGGACGGGGGCGGGGACGGGACAGCACCCTACACATGTGCAAATTAAGAAGTTAAATTGAGCTCAAATTGTGCATCTAAATCAAATAAACTCTCACATACACTCCTCCACTAAAACCCACAAGAGCGTATGAAATGAGCTAAACTAGCAGTGAGAGATGAAAGGATGAAGTTGCTAACCTTTTAGAACACTTGGATAGTTGGTGCACCGCCAAATCTAGACAAATCTTGAGGAAAAATGGAGCTTGGAGGTCAAGCTTGGAGGAAGAACAGAGGAGAAAGCTTAAGTGTGGCTCGGGCATTTCATCGAACACCTCATGTGCATAAGAAGTGATAACAGAGTAGCACACACACCTCACACCTTCTACGGCCAAAAAATAGAGGAGAGGGCGGGCAGGGGCGAGGATATATATAGGCATCTTTTTAGCCCCGGTTGGTGTCTAGAACCGGGACTGAAAACTAACCTTTAGTCCCGGTTGGAGACACCAACCGGGACTAAAGGGAGCGAGGCCCTTTAGTCCCGGTTGGTGTCTGGAACCAGGACTAAAGGTCCCAGTCGAACCGGGACTGATGCCTGCCGAGGCCCGGCCGGCGTCCTAGCCGCTCGAACCGGGACTGATGCTCACATTAGTCCCGGTTCGTAACATGATCGGGACTATTGCTCTGATCTAGCCAGAATCAAAGCCCTGTTTTCTAATAGTGTGTCCATCTCTAGACACGCAATTGTAAGCGTTTGTAACCAGACTATAACTTCATAGGCCACAATGCGACTGCAACTGGGGCGGGCCATTTGGATGTCCACCACTAGACATCCAATTACAAGCGTTATAACCTGGTTTTAACTGCAGGGGCATAAAGCGACTGCAACTGGGGTTGGGGAGAGGGTGTATTGACAACTGCAAGCATTGTAACCCAACTACAACTCTATGGGCACAAAGCTACTGCAATTGGGGCAGGCCAGTTGCATGTCCGCCATTAAACATGCAGTTGCAAGCGTCGTCCCCTGACTGCAACTGCATGGACACAAAGTCACTGCAACTGGGGTCGAGAAGAGGGTTGTGGGCTAGTTGCATGTTCACAGTAGACATGCAACTGCAAGCATTGTAACCTGACTCCAACTGCATATGCACAAATCGACTGCAACTGTGGTCTGAGGGAGTTGTCTGAGCCAGTTGCATGCTCATCACTAAACATGCAGTTGCAAGCATTAGAATAGCACCGGCACAAAGCGACTGCAACTGAGGGTCGGAAGGAGGGTTGTCGGGAAGTTGCATGTACACCAACTACAACTGCACCGGCATAAAAGCGACTACAACTGAGGGTCGGAAGGAGGATTGTCGAGCAGTTGCATGTACACCACTAGACATGCAATTCCAAGCATTGTCACTCGACAGCAATGGCGAGGGTACAAAGCGACAGCATTTAGGGGCAGAAAGGGGTTGACGGGCAGTTGCATGTCCTTTTTTATCTTATATCATTTCCCCTCACAAAGGATACATACATTTTTTTTCATTTTGACCCATTTTCTAACTTTTTTTTTGCCACTCTGTTTTTTGCATCGGGGTGTGAGGCAAGGAAGGAGATATGGACCTAGTCAGAAAAAAGAAAAAGAAAAACTACAACGAGGCCCATAACTACACAACCCAGAAGGCAAGACAGTGGACCTTGCCTAGACAAAAATAAACAAGTCCAGATTGAGGAAAACGAGCAGGTTGTTGGGCGACTAAAAACGTATATTTAAATTGGAACGACGTCAACTGACTGAGACATAACTATGTCTTAGCCGGCTGAGTTCTAGGCGATCCCTAGTTTTTTTTATTGCATACAAATTTGTTGAGACAATAAACACACGTCGCAGCACATTTTTGGCTAGGCTTATGTTTTTTTGTTGCAAAGATTTGGCTAGCCTTACGTGGTTGTATATTTCCCTTTTTCTTTTGCGAGACATATCTTTTCCCTTTTACGTGACATATACTAAAAGTTGTACATAATGTTGTTGTATGTAACTCTTATAGATTCTTAAAATTTATACCGTTATGAGGCAAATCAACGGAGAATATATTTCTAACATATGTGAAGAAACGTGATGGCTTATTTGTCTTCTGTCTTAATAATATAATAATAGAAAATTTCCATCTCCATTTTCGTATTTGTGCTCTGTTTTAATATATTTTTCCTGAAAACGGATGGAAAATTTCGCGTCAAGAAAATCCCGTAATTGTGAATGTCCATAGAAGCACAGCGTGGAAGGCATCCTATATGTTGCATGGATGCATTAGCGCCCAAGACGAGAATAACCACATGAGAGAACACACACGATTATTATTGTATTGTTGAACAATATACAAACGGACACTAGTAGTAGAAGCAAACAACATGATGGAGTACACACAAATGCTTTTTTCGATGGAGGGTAGATTGTATTGACACAAAATGAAGAAATTAAATGAGCACACACCCAATATTTGTAGTAAGCCTTTTTACGGTACTCTGGTACTCCATACCAATGGGTACGAGTACCAATTAAATCAGTCCGTTGATTGCAAGGGGCAATTTAGTCTTTGCCTCTTACAGTTTTATCAGTTCGATCTGAATCTGAGTATGTGTTCCTTATGATTTCCACCGACAAGGAGATGCTCATCGGAAATTCTGACTTTTGCCTGGTTGCTGCGAATGGACTTCTTGGATTAATAGATAGTTTGAGTTATTCGGCTTCACACCGAGATGCAAAATTTAGACATTCAACTTCATATCATTAAACATCTTCAGATACATCATTTGGTAAAATGGCGGCGTGATAATAATACCTTAATTTTTTAATATTACTATGTATATGGCAAAGCAAAAAGTACTTAATTAGCTGAACGAGATTGTACTACACCAGTATACCCAAAACGATATGCGTACAAATGACTGGCCAATTGAATTGGAGGCCTTTATCGTGTTCTTGTCCTCCTAGGAACAAATTACAAAGACGCTGTCCCCCATCAATCTGTCCTTGCCGCGCCTATCTCTGTCACTTTTGTGCCGTTGATTAGACAGAACGAATGGTCTACATTAAGTTGGGGTACTGTAATTAGGATGTACATAGCCAACAGCAATGAACCTACATAAAGAATCATGCAGGCTAAGAGCAAAGTCATATAGGACGGAAGCCATACCTAGGCGGAGGAAAAAGGAAAACAAAACTTCAAAGCAAGACAACGATCATCAGAACCAACCATCTTTTGATATCAAAAGGACAATCAGAAACATTATCCAATGGCAGCACCTCCAGCTAGGGAACGACGCTCAAGTGCCGCCATTGCTAGATCCAACCACCAAAGATCGACACCAGTACATACGATGCTT
Organism: Elymus sibiricus; assembly: GCA_039707655.1. Classification (NCBI taxonomy): domain Eukaryota; kingdom Viridiplantae; phylum Streptophyta; class Magnoliopsida; order Poales; family Poaceae; genus Elymus; species Elymus sibiricus. The sequence goes on from CM077676.1 coordinate 68,294,547, forward strand.
ATACTACTAAATTAAAGTAGGAATTTTAAATTACAGAGGAGAGAGCTCAGATCGAGACCGATGGATCGCTTGATGCTATTATTCCAGCTTGACTAAACCGGCCAAGCTGCAAGGAAATGATGCGGCGATCGTTACGATTAAGCAGATTGATGAGCATTGCTGGCATCGCAAGGGTATCGGATACCGGAGCAGATTTTATCGAACAGCCAGACCTCCTTCTTCCGCTGCACGAACTGCTCGCGGATCTCACACAGGCAGTCCACGGGGCCGCGGGATAAAACTCTGCAGCATTCCCGGATTAAAATAGGATCTGTGGCACCATCGCTGACCATTTTGCTACAGAGCTCTCCCTTCCTGCTGCCGTCGCAGGACGATGCTTCAGCCACCATTACCAGCGCCAGCGCGGCTGCTAGCACCAGAGCCATCGGCGCCGCGGCACTTACACGGGAGGATTTCACGGTGGCCATGGCTAGGGATTTGATGCTCGAGGTGGTGGGTGATTTGGGTGTTTGTGCTGTTGAGTCCGTATATGCAGTATGATTTATACATCCCCTTCTAGCCTTTTTATAGTGTACGAAAGCACACCACCAACCCATGGGATGGGATCACCATCGCTAATGGATCCATTAGTGGGTCCAAAAACAAGCTACTTAATGGAGTACTATATGAGTGCATGCATCGCGCGAGGCATTTTGTTAACAAGGAAATCTTTGGGAGAGATGCTGATGGATCGGAGCACATCATGAATGCATGGCGCGAGTGATGCCACGTGCGTGTTGACTGGTTGCTAGGGCATCAACCAAGAAGTATCTTGTTCAAAATCTCAAGAACGTACGTAGTTTAGCTTTATTTTATTTTCGTGTATACATGCCGCGTTGCACACGTGGTGCCTTTGTGTCGGTAATCAAGTCATGGCTAAGGTTTTTTTGCCAGACGATCGTTTTCCTCCCGTAGCGAAACCTAGCCGCCGCCACAGGAGAGCCGCTCCTTCCGGCGCCGTCTTCCGGCAGCTCTCCTCTGCCAGCGACCTTTTGGTCGTCGGTGCTGAGGAGGGTCGCGGGTCCCGCGCGTCTGGATCGTTTTATCTTTAGGTTTTAGGGCCCAAGAAGCTTAGCGTTTTGGGTCGCTCGACGTCTTGGCTTCGGCGGCGGCGATGGCGATGCTGAATAAAGAAGCTCTGGATTCTTCTCTGGCGAGACAATCGTCTTTATGGTCGGTGATGGATTTAGGAATCAGTTTGTTCAAGCGAGGATGTCGTGGCGGGGGCGGCATCCTTGTGGTGGACATGTGTCCTCGGGCTCCGCCGTTGCGACGACGTCTGCTCCAATGTCGGCGCGGAGCTTGGGAGGTAGCCGAGGAGCGGATGCAGATTGTGGTCTGCATCGACGACATCTAGAAGACGGAACGTGTGCTGGATTCGTGGTTCGTGGATGGCAGGTATGGTTTCCTCCTCCGACGTCTTAGTCATGTGGGGGTGCCAGATCTGGAGTTCGATGGCGTGTCCGGTGTGTTGCCCCGGTCTGATTCGTTCAACGGTAATGGTATCGCCTTTGGTGAGCCACCTTGGAGGTCCGCAAAGCTGCATATCAGCGACGGAGCCGCGTCGAGCTCGGGTGAGGAGGTGATCCGTCATTTTTTCTTTCGGTGGCTGTTGTGGTGGTGCCGGAGGCAGGTGACGGGCGTTGGTGTCAAGCTCAGAGACGTTCTACTATCTTTTCAGTTTTGTCATGTCGATCTTTATGTGATTTGTACTTTAATCTTTATGATATGAATGAGACACATATTACCATGCAAAAAAAAAAAAGAAAAAAGAAAAAAAAGTCACGGCTAAGGTGCTTGATCCTGTTCGGCTGTATGAATGAGAACTTAAGCATCAAGGTGGCAAGACTGGTCATGCAGTTCACACGAAAAAGCATAGACGAAATAGACACGCTAGTTATTTCATGGCTAATTTTGATAGATTGCAATACCGAATTGCGGTTTGGTTAGGTTCTGGCCTAGAAGACGTCCTGAAAATTGTTGGACGAGATTGTAAGACTGAACTTGTTGGCCTAGAAGACGTCCTAGTAATACAAGAATTTTTTTTCGCAAAAAAATAGACACAAGATGTAGGTATATAACTCTTTGCTTTATTATTCAGTTCCCCGGAAAGAAGGGGCGAGACAAGGGGGTGAGCATATATATGAGGGACTCGCCCCCTCCAACATTTTGCAGCAGGTAATACTAGTATACTGGTTATGCGCTAATGGTTATAACTTGATTAATTAGATATGCCATTCATTCGAACCTGGTGCAATGAGAATTAGAGACCCAGTAGCTCATCTGCCTCGTATTTATTTTCCCCGACCAACCTCGATCTGCCTAGTGGTCATAAAGATTGCAATCCTTGGTAGTACACCAAACCAAGTGATTAGTAGCTAATAAAATACTAGATCCTGCCGCTGTCGCTGATCACCGTCCACATGGACGACCGCAAGGCATTAGTAGACAAGATCAAGATCATCGTTGCCTCCCACTGAAAAAAAAAATGAGGTTATTGCTAAATATGTGGGTAGTGCTGCCTTTGGTCTGGGTTATTTTCAAATTTAGGTTCCTGATGTCAATTCGGAGCATATTGGCTCTGTGAAAAATGTAGTCATACTATTTGCAGAAGGCGGTCAAGTCACTAAGGAAGAGTTAGCCAAAAATTTCTCTGCCATGCATAAAACAAATTAGCCTTGGCAAATTAGAAAGATTCGATGAGTGGACTTTTCTGGCCAAGTTCATAGCTAGTTACCCTTCGTTTGGACTTCCTGCAGAAGATGGAGTTACAACCAGTATTGAGGTCCGGAAATTTTAATTGGAACACTTTGAGGACCTACATCACATCCGGCTCCAACTTGGAGGCTTAGAGCCAAATTGGGCAGAGTGGGCTATTTTTGACAATTTGCTTATGTCTTTGGGACACTACTAAATGTGGATTGGCAATGCAACTTAACATCTTCATTTGAGATTGTCAGATCAAAATAGATGCACGGACCATACTTAGATCCCCCAAACAAAGTGTTTGGAGTTGGAGATAAACTTTTCAAGATCAAAATCGTTATCTAGGTCCCTGATGAAAACCTGATTGATGATGAGGACCTTCTTCGTTAGAACCTTGACAAGGAAAAAGACGGTGATGGGCAAGCTGATGCAAATGATACTACTCCCTCTCAAGCAAGGGGCCTCGACTAACAGGCCCATCTTCCCTTTCTGAGAGTATTAATTATGTTAATACCTCAACTTGGAACCATTCCAGTAGCCAGCAAGCTGCTCTTAATGATCCCATTAGCTGCAAGGCCCAAACTCAGTTAACCTCTGCTTCAGCCTACTCAAGGATAAGGAACTAGTTGATGGTGACTCTACTGACTATGAACAAGATCATGAAGATATTCTAGCTTCTAAAGTAGAAGAAGAAGTGGTTTTCAGTCCTAGTAACCCCGCAACAACAATGCCACACTGCCACAATTCCCAGTTGCTCCTGCTATTGGGCATGGAGAGACCCACCAACTTACTCCAATAACAACTACGACCCTATCCATGCAGCCAGGAGAAGCTCCACAGTTGAAGTGAGTGGGAGAAGGATGCGGGAGATAGCTATGGAGAACAAAAAGGTCCAAAACCTGGAAATCAACACAACTGCAGTGAAAGGTATTATACAGAAATATTATTACCTAGTTTTTTTATCCTATATTCACTGTTGTAGCTTCTAAGATTGATGTTGATATAGATTCTACTTGTTTTGATTCTACAAGCACAAGTGATCAGAATAATTTAGTTCTAAGACATAATGTTACTAATGCTAGTAAATTTACTCCATTGCCTAATGGACCAATGGTGTGCGTTGTTGTTTCAATTGACAAGCATCTAGATATAGCTGAAGGATCTAACTCTCATGACTTAATCTTACATGATGACTTACTGGATTTGGATCCTGTTACTGACCCTCCGTTGACTTCAGACAGACTCGAAGGGGTTTATGTCGATCATAGTGTTATATGGATTAGAGTTTCACAACTTGGGCAGGGCAAGCGCCCCGGGAAAAATGTGTTCCAATGAATTGCCTCTTCTAGAACATTAGGGGAATCACCAGTCATGGAATAATTGTTTTATACTTGAAACTTTAGCCAAGATTACAGTCGGTGTGATAGCTTCTGAAGAAACAAATAGGGGGATTTCTTCTCTGCTTACATTAAGACTATTAGTGGTAGTAAAAAAAAAAATTTGGCATCACCTCCCTGCAAATGGCACTGCTGGTGGTATTTTGATGCGAGCTGTCGTAGATATGTTTGAAGTCTTAAGTTGGGAAAACACGGAATTCTCTGTCTCTTGTAATCTCACACTGAAATCTAGTGGAGTCTCCTTTAGAATTGTAGGTGTCTATGGATCACCATATGAAGAAGGGAAGGAGGGTTTTATTTCAGAAGTCCATTCTCTCTCTTTATTGATGACAACAAACAAACCCTCATCGGGGGTGGGTGAGGATTTTTTATTTGATTAGATATCAACAGATAATAGCAATGGTAATATAGATCATAAATGGAGTGGTGAATTTAATGCTTGTGTAGAGATTTCGCACTTGTTAGAAATTAAGATGTTCGGGAGGCAATTTATGTGGGCCAACAACCAAGCTAAGTTTGTGATGTAGACAGAATCATCTGCAATACTGAGCTTGAAGGTGTTTTTCCTTTAAATAACTCTGAACCCCTTGCTAGAGTTTGTAGTGATCACACTCCCATCCTCTGGGATTCAGGGGCTGGATTTGTACCTAGACCCACCAACCATAAATTTGAGACATGGTGGCTCTTAAGGGATGATTTGAAGAGTCATATTATAAATTTTTCGAATTCCTTGTTTGAAACAAAACACATATAGATGTGTGGCAGAAAAAGTTAGAAGATTTAGAAAGTCTCCAAAGGAGGCGACCAATGATTCTTCTTGTTCTTTCCTAAGCCGATCTGACTAGCCCCCAACACGTCAAGTTGTTGGAGACGGTGAGTCACGGTAGCGCCCTTTTTCCTTTTTGAGAACAGCGGTACTGCACCTAGAAAGCGTGGACGAGGGAAGACAGAGCGACGCATGAGGCCCTGCTCACCCCTGCCCTAATTTAAAAGTGTTGATGTATTTTTTTTTTCTTTTTAAAAAAAGAGAAGTCAATTTGAAGATATATATGTTCATGTAATTATTTAAAACAACGTGCAATTTTAGAAATTGTCCATATGATTTTTCTTGAAGTTTCCATGAATTATATAAAAATGTTTTTGTACTTTTAGATAGTGGTCATGTATTTTTTTAAATTTTCAAGTGGTTTTAATAAGAATTCATGCATTTTTTCAATACGTCAACATAAATATGAAAAGTGTTCATGTATTTTAAAATTTGTTCATAAGATTTTAGAAAATGTTAATTTCTTAAAAAAGTTCATATAGTTCTAGGGAAGTGTTCACACATTCTTTTCAAATCTACATGTATTTTTTGAAAATTATTTATATTTATTTTTAAAATAAATAGATAAAGGATAATGGAAAAACAAAAGGAAACAAAAAAACAAAAAGGGGAAGAAAAGAAAACATGAAAATTAGAAGAAAAAAACTGAATACTTAAGAAAACAAAATTTTAAAACCGGGAAAGAGATGTGTGCATTATCGAATCTATTATATATTATTTAAAATGGGCTTGGCGTTTTGGCTCCCATTAGCTTGTGCTCCTCTGATGAACAATAAGTTCAAAAGAATTGTCAAATGAATTTAAGAATCAGATTTTTTTTTTTTTGTACATATTCATTTTAGTGTCTAAGTCATGCTTGAAAATTTTCATGCGAAACGGAACAATTGTATTTCATCAGCAGAAAAAACAAAGCTTAGTGGTCTAGAAATGCTAAAAATTTGACACTCAACATGGTTATGTGCACATGTCAAAATGATTGGGCTTTCCCCCTCAACATTTGCGGATGACATTTGCACATGAAGATGTACATGTCTAATTTTTTCATATTTTTTGGCATTTGTAAATAAATTTTTGGCACACAGGAGAAAATGCTCAGCGGAGTCAAAATGGATATCTGATTTAAAATATATGCCTTGAAAACGAGAGACAAAGAAAAGAAAAGGAAAAAAAAAAGAATCGGGATCAAAGCTCGCTCGGTTGCTGACAGCCTCAGTGGTGGATTGTGGGAGGACGTCAACCCGGACATATCGGCACTCGCGCTTCACGAGTTCTTGTTGCTTGGTGATAGGCTGGTGGCATTGAGCTAGACGATGATGTTGGGGATTGCCTCATCTGGGCATGGCAGAGGGATGAATGTTTCTTAGCTAGGTCGGTATACCTGGCTTTTTGGGGGATGTATGTGGTGGCCCAACGCTCGTGCCATCTGGCGATCGAGGGTGTGAATGACTTGTAAGGTGTTTAGGTGGTGAGCGGTACGAGATAGGTGTTGGACCACCAATAGGATGGGATAACGCGAGCTGCCTTGCCAAGCGGCTTGCCTGTTCTGTGGTCAAGAGTCGGAAACCCTGCAACATCTTCTCCTAGGACGTGTACATGCAAGGTAGGTATGCATGGCAATCTTAACTCAGTGGGGGGCGGTGGACGTAGTGGATCCTCGCGGTAGACAACGATCAGGTGGACTGGTGGGCTAGTGACACTAGGATTGTGACATTGCTCATCCTATGGAGCTTCTGGATGCACAGAAACAACGCGGTTTTCAATGGCGCCACCCTTGTGGCACTGATGATGATGCGCAATATTATAGATGAGGGGACAAATTGGAGATTAGCACGACTTATTCGTACGGACGGGCTTGTAGAAGGGTGGGCATCTGGGTAAGGACGAGCTAGCTTTCCCTTTCCCCTACTACAGGAGAGAGGTGGCGATAAAGTAGGCGACCGCTGCGCCTCGCTTTCCGCCGGCCAGATCCTCGTCTCCCTCCACTCCGGGGCGGCCTCGCCGCCGTCGGGGAGGAGTGGGCGACGGTCTGGCCGGGCGGAGTCCTGTACAGTAGACTAGGTAGTAGTTTAGCTGTAGGTTTCGGGCGGCTGCCATTTCTTCACCGGGAGGAATGGAGGCGGCCGCGATTTTGCTTCCTCTTGCTTTTCCCCCGACGCTGTGGCCTCATTCTCAGCGGAGGTGGCGGCGGAGACAAAGCAAGGTGGATGGTTGTCGCGGGAGGGGCGCTTGGTTGGAGGCGGCGCTCCGTGTTGTTCGCCGGGTCGGTGCACTGGTGGAGGCAGCGGCTCTTCGGCGATTTTGGCTGCCGGAGCTCCTTCTACCTCGTCGTCGTCCTTCGGGATGGATACGGGGAGCTGTTGGCGTAGATTCCTACCGCTCCGAGCGAGCGGCGAGGCTAGGATTTGCTCTGCCGGCGCGCGCGCTGGAGAGCTTCGTCTTCTCGAGCATGGTTGCTGAAGCGGCGGCGGCAACCATGTGTGGAGATGCTGCTTCCTCCGCCTTGTCCCTGCTGCGGCGGTGCGTTCTCCGGCGCCGGCGCAAGGCGGGTGGATCCCCTGTTCCGGGCCTGTGCAGGAGAAGGCCGAGGAGCTCAGATCTGTGCGAGGTCTCGCCGGTGACGGTCTCTGCGCTGGGGTGCTGGTCCTTTGGACCGAAGCCCGGTGACTTCCCGTCCGCTCGAGATGGCCGGCGAACAAGATGCGAAGCGGCGATGGCGGCGGCGCGCCACCGGCTTGCTCTGGCGTTTGTGGCTGAGTGGCTCTCCAAGGACCTGCTTGTAATATCTTGCTTTGTTGGGGTGCCTTGTATCACTGGTTGGCCTTATTAATAGATCTGAGGTCCTTTCCGCAAAAAAAAAAGAAGGGTGGGCATCTAGGGAGTAGTTGTCTCTGTTTTCTTCTTCCCTCCAGTCCCACCGCATTCCATCTACGAAACTGTTGGGCGGACGATGCAGCTTGCACGACAGCTACATGATGCCTGATCCAGCTGTCTGCTGCCCTCTGGTCATATGCATGGACGAGCTGATCTGCACTCTTGTGCGAAATCCGCCCACAAAGCATCGTGTGCATAGCACTCTTCTTCCATCCATGCCACTCTTCGCACGTGTCTCACGATTACATCGGACAATCTAGGCACGGCCACTCGTAAAGCATGGATAACACGCACATGTCGCCCAGGATTTGGGAAATACAAAATACTCTACAAGGCTAGAGTATAATTAATAAGAACTAATGTAGATGCTGGTTGTATGGATCGTTGCTTTATCTATAAAGCGGGGCGAAAGCCTATTTCGAAGAGAAAAAATAGACGTGTGCTACGGTGGCAAACCTTATAGGTTTCACACAATAGGGTAGAAAGATTGCAATAGATCAAGTTGGACAACATTGAAACTGTAAAGATGGAAGACGTTTTTGTAGAGAGAGCTATATATAATGTGAGATGGAAGGCCGTGGGTGGGGGCCGACAGGTTAAACTCATCAATGAAAGATGTACATCCTCTGGGAATTGAGATGGTCCAATAATGTTAATAGCACTAGTATATACACTACCAAACCCATGTGCGGCCCCACTCCACTATTTCGGACTGCACCGACCATTGACAGCAGAGGATACCAACACGTCCGTACTTAGCACGATGAGCGCAGGTTGCACAGATCTCCGATAACAAAGGGGTGGTGGTGCCTCCCCCGTTGCAATATCATGGCCGTGGTGCACCGCGTGTACGTTGCCGACGTGTGTGTCATCCCTGACACGTGGACATAAGCACACGCACTGGTTACAATTTTTCATTTCGGGCGACTCCACGCAGAACCTAGTGGAACTGAGCAGTCAAAGGAAAAGCCAACTGGAACTGAGTAATAGACCAGCAACATTTGTTTTTTTAAAGAACTGAATACATAAGCTTACATTGTACATTGTGGACTACTCCCTCCGTTCCATAATTCTTGTCATGGTTTTAGATCAAATTTAAACTTAAACCATGACAATAGTTATGGAACAAAGGGAGTATCATACAAACGATTGGACTTCAAGGCTACATGCATCGGAGGGTAGCAGATGGCTCGCCCGAGAATGCGTCTCCCGATCTGAAAAATCGGGAGGGGCGATCGTATCCTTTCCTCGTTAATCCTAGCTGCGGTGCCGGCCTAACCATAAGGCTGGTCGTAGTGGGAGTAACTTAGTTAGTAACATAACGCACGCCAAAGCAAATTTACTTATGTGGCATGTAGTTAACGAGGAGAGAGATGTTTATGGAAACATAATATATTACCATAACATAGTGCTTCCCAAGAGAAAATGAGTCTACAATGAAATCATCTAATAACACTACTACTATGATACTTTGCACTATGGAGATACTAACTTATACTAGTGTCATATCACGACACTAGTATAAGTTACTCCCCACTATGACTTGCCTAAGGAGACTTTTTTATGGTGTTCCGCTGAATCCCCCTGTCTCTTGTATCACACAATCGTTCTGGCGTCGAGAAGTGAGCAGAACCATGGATCAAATTACTTTAGTTTCTGTTTTGTACTCTTGAGATCAGCGTCGAAACTTCATGGAAGGTTTGCACAAAGATGTAATAGTCCTATGCCTCGTCCCATCTTGATTTGGTCACCATGGCTATCACTGGGGAACCTCTTACGTTTTGGTCACGTGGATTGACTACGACCTTTCGAGCTAATACACAGTTTGCCACCCGAGGATTTGATCTGATCTGGCTTTTATGGCACTGCACACAATATTTCTTGTAGTGAACTGATGCTCAGGAGACATGTCGGATGTCATTCCTCGCAATTCTTTCTGGTGAGTGTTGGTGTCTTTCCAAGATCTTGTGAGCAACGTAAGGTCTGAATTACACATCATATCACTGCAAACTTCCTAACGTCTTCCATTCCTACAAGTAATCAAATAGCTAGGAAGATAATGTGATATGCGGAAAAATGTTCACGATGACAAGATAGACCGGTGGCTCGTTAGGAGGAAATTGGTTAATATATGGGGAAAAAGATCCCAATCTTGAGCTATCATGAAGCAATAACTATGGCAGATGGCAATGACTCAGTCACCATGCAAAGCAAACTTGATCAAGTGATTGTGTAACTGTTTAATACTTCACACGTACAATAGCAACAAAAATAGCTGGTGCTTCTTGTAGCTTTCTGACACAAGTTCAGCTTCACATAAAGCCTCGTTTTGATCATCACCCAGGCTACTAGGTTAAAGATCCGTATCACCCAGCTCGCATCTTATATATACGTGAAGACCATCTCTTGTTCAGTAGTTTTGAATTTTTGATATATGGTTAGGTCTGCATAGCGTAATCCATCATGAAGGCTTCTTGAAGTGAATTTTGCTATGGTAGTTCGACTGGGATGGGAAAAATTAGAAGTAGGACGACAAGCAACGTAGAACGTGACAAAATTTGGTATTCACCAAGTATATAAAAGGTGAGTTTAGTTTCCTGCTTTGAGCAACTATGCATTGTTCCGACAAAGCATGAGTTCAAGCACACAGGCTACGAGGAACGCTGTCGTGGATAGCGGGGAAGAGCAGCAGGTACGGTTTTGCCAGGTATTGTCAGCTGGAGTGGGTCTCACGATTGCTGCGTACAACCCAGGTCTTGTAGGATTTTTTCTTGGGGAGAGAGGTTTCCCACCTGAATTACAAAATGGACCCAATATTGAGGGAACGTTAGATCTGAGCGTGTCCCATAAAGAACAAAAGGTTCGCTAAGATACCACGTGACACATGTGGTAACTAATCCAAACTTTTCAAAAAGAAAGGTTCGCTACGACCAAGCCAGCCACGCGAACGAAAACGTTCGATACCAAGCCAGCCGTGCGAACGAAAACGTTCGATATACGAGCTGTCGCTGCTAGCGAACGAATCGAGGAGCAACTAATCAAGGAGTACTTCTTCGGGAGCCCCCACAAGGGTCACTTGGGGTGGGTTGGGAGCGCGCCACTTGGCGCGCTCTCAGCTGCCGCCATGTGTCGCGTTCTGGGCGCTCCCTTCGGATTTTTTTTTTCTGTACGCGTTTTCGGCTTTTAGATGATTGTTTCGTTTTTTTCGGCTTTTCAGTTTTCCCCTGGTTTTTCTTAGGATTTGGACAAAAAAATTGCGTGAAAAAAGGAGTTTTGTTTTTGTCCCTTTCGCGAGATGCACAGATTTACTTCTCGTGGAGGCACGGATTTGCTTCTGCGAGATGCACGGTCGTGCCTCTCGGAAAGGGATAATAACGCGTATTTTTTGTCCTTCTGCGAGAGGCACAAATTTACATCTCGTGAAGGCACGGATTTGCTTCCACGAGAGGCACGGTCATGCCTCTCAGAAAGAGAAAAAGAACGCATTTCCTTTTTCTTTTTCTTCCACGAGAAGCACAGATTTACTTCTAATGGAGGCACGGATTTGTTTCTGCGAGAGGCACGGTTGTGCCTCTCGGAAAGGGAAAAAACACGTTTTCTTTTTCCTTTCTTCCACGAGTGGCATAGATTTACTTCTCGTGGAGGCACAGATTTGCTTTCGCGAGAGGCACGGTCGTGCATCTCGGAAAAGGGAAAAAAGAGACATAGATTTACTTCTCGTAGAGGCACGAATTTTCTTCTACGAGAGGCACGGTCGTGCCTCTCGGAAATGAAAAAAAAACGCGTTTTATATTTTTTTCATCTGCGAGAGGCACGGATTTACTTCTCGTAGAGGAACGGATTTGCTTCCGCGAGAGGCACGGTCGTGCCTCTCGGAAAGGGAAAATAACGCGTTTTCGTTTTTTTTGGCATTCTGCGAGAGGCACAAATTTACTTCTCGTGAAGGCACGGATTTGCTTCCGCGAGAGGCACGGTCATGCCTCTCAGAAGGAGAAAAAGAACGCATTTTCTTTTTCTTTTTCTTCCGCAAGAGGCACAGATTTACTTCTCGTGGAGGCACGGATTTGCTTCCGCGAGATGCACGGTCGTGCCTCTCGGAAAGGGAAAAAACGCGTTTTCTTTTTCTTTTCTTCCGCGAGTGGCACAGATTTACTTCTCGTGGATGCACGGATTTGCTTCCGCGAGAGGCACAGGCGTGCCTCTCGGAAAGGGAAAAAACACGTTTTTTCCCTTCCGCGAGAGGCACAGATTTACTTCTTGTGAAGGCACGAATTTGCTTCTGCGAGAGGCACGGTCATGCCTCTTGGAAATGAAAAAAACGCGTTTTTATTTTTTTTCCATCTGCCAGAGGCACGGATTTACTTCTCGTAGAGGAACGGATTTGCTTCCGCTAACACGTTTTTTTTTGTCCTTCTGCGAGAGGCACAAATTTACTTCTCGTGAAGGCACGGATCTGCTTCCGCGAGAGGCACGGTCATGCCTCTCAGAAAGAGAAAAAGAACGCTTTTTCTTTTTCTTTTTCTTTCGTGAGAGGCACAGATTTACTTCTCGTAGAGGCACGGAATTGCTTCTGCGAGCTCTCGGAAAGGGGAAAACGCGTTTTCTTTTTTTTGTTCTTTCGCGAGTGGCACAGATTTACTTCTCGTGGAGGCACGGATTTGCTTCCGCGAGAGGCACAGTCATGCCTCTCGGAAACGTAAAAAACGCGTATTTCCCTTCCGCGAGAGGCACAGATTTACTTCTTGTGGAGGCACGAATTTGCTTCTGCGAGAGGCACGGTCGTGCCTCCCGAAAATGAAAAAAAAACGCGTTTTATTTTTTTCCATCTGTGAGAGGCACGGATTTACTTTTCGTAGAGGAACGGATTTGCTTCCGCGAGAGGCACGGTCGTGCCTCTCGGAAAGGGAAAACAACGTGCTCCCGGTTTGGATTTTTTCGTCCGGTTTTTCGTGAAAAAAAGTTCATCGAAACCTATCAACATAGGGTCTAGTTTCGAAGATCTCGACGTGAGGAATCCAGCGGTGAAAACGGTTCGAGATTTGGACGCACGGTTTGAGAGATAAAACGTTTTGAATAAACGAATCTACGAAAAAAGAGAAAACTCACAGGTAGCGACAAATGGCGCACTGCATGTGCGCCACTTGTCGCAACCTGAGAAGGTGAGAGTGATCTTTGCAAAGAATACTCCTTAATAAGTTATTTGGACGAATTGGTCATGCATCCCTCAGCTGAGTGGGCCGAGGCTTTTTTTGTTGGGCTTCTATAGCAAAATTTGGTGACCACTAAAACAATATTTATTAAAAATTGGCATGATAACAATAAAAAATTCCCTACCGAAAATTGCCATTGCTCAAGTACAAAAATAAATAAATAAAACCTACATGACAAAAATATGCCAACAAAGACCACGCCCCTGGTCACCACCACCACCATTTCGCCCCAGGGCGAGCCAGGCCCCTGCCCCAGCATCGGCGCCGCCCGCCTAGTCTCTGCCCAGCGAGCGTGCCACTCGCCTATTTGGATCGGAGGGAGTATTAAAAATAAAATAATAAAAAGAATTTATCTTGTATTAAAAAGTTGTTCAGTATGTGCTTAAAAAGGTTCATCATATAATACGAAAAAATGCACCATGCAATAAAAGTGTTCATTGTATATTAAGAAATTGTACATCATATACAAAAATGATAGATATATATTTTTTAAAAATCGTCATATAAAAAATGTTCATCATATATTAAAATATTTATCAGTTTGTATTTGAAAAATGTTCACCATATGTTACAAAAACTTTCAACGTATACAAAAAATATATTAAATTATTTACTACCTCTATTAGCCTACAAAAACGTCTTATATTTTGGAATGGAGGTAGTATGTTACAAAAAATATTGTAGTACAGAAAAATATAAAAAAAAAATGGTGCAAAAGAAAAAAAAACAGAAGAAAAACCAGGAGCAAAACCAAACCTGGAAGAGAAAACCCCAGGAAAACGGAAAGAAACAAACCAAACCCAAAACCGAAACACAAAACCATAGACCCAATAAACGGCAAAAAAAAAAAAAAAACCACCAGCAGAAAACAGCGGCGAACTGCAGACTGAACCCGGAACGGGGCCGGCCCAACTCGCCCCATCCAGAGAATAGCCTCGTCTATTTGCCGCCTGCAGGCAGCTAATAGGATCCACCGTGTTTGGTCTACCAGCACGCAATCCTGGATTTTGTGTGGCGCGCTTCCTGATGGATTCTAAACAAAGGAAATCAATTCGTGACGAGTCTAAGAAGAACCACTTCACGCCAGAATGAGAGGGAGAGACCAAGAAGCGAGAGGGACCACACATCAACTTCTCAATTTTAATTTGAGTTTATTCTACATTATGTATTGTGTGTTCTTGAGGGCAGGCAGTGTCGACTCAATGACTCTGTCACACGGCTTAGCCCATCTTGATTTGGCTGTCACGGTTAGCACAGGGGAGCCTATGTTGTCTTAAGCCTCTAGATCAACTACCGCCGACCCGACGAATTGGTGAAATGTCACCCGTTGCTTCTGACACACTCGGCGTTTATGGCACTCCAGGAAATATTTCTTACATTGAATTGATCTTTGAGAGACGTGCAGGATGTCATGGCTCTCAGCTGTTCCTCCCGTATGTTGATCCCTTAGCAGGAGCTCGTGAGCAATGCAAGGGTTGTAAGAGCATCTCTAGCAGACCCCTTATATCGCGCCGACCCGCAAAATAACCGTCAGTTTACGGTTTTGCGACAAAAAAGTGGCCCGAACAGACACTGTAAACGCGTCCGACCCTTAAAAAATTTTGAGGGGCGCGGTAAATTGCCCCCTCCGACCCGCGAATATACAGTTCCCCTCCCCCCGCCCCGTCGGTGCCCTGTATCCCGCGAAAACGGTTGGCGGGACGGACATTTCAGCCCGCACGCGTTCCCCTCCCCTCCCGCACCGCATCTGCGCCAGCGCCGCCCCTCCCACCACCACCCCTCCCCCCCCCCCCCCCCCCCCCGCCGGTACCCGTCCGCCGCCGCTAACGCTCCGTAGGCTCCGCCGCTGTCCTCCACCACTTCGATTTGTGCCTCCTCGTCCCGGCTGCCGGCGAAAAACGGGTGGATCTGCGGCCGCTCCGGCCGCCGCCAGATTTGGCGTTTCCGGCCGCCGGCAGCTGCGCCTTGCCATGGATTGGCCGGAAAGCGGACCGCACAGCCCCGGCAATGCCTCCGGGCCGCATGCAGGTACCGGCTCCTCCTCTAGCCACTCGAATCTCTCCCATCGGCGGCTCGCCGGCAAAGGCACGCCCGGCCGTCGCCTGGGCTCGGCGCTGGCGCAGCGGCTCGCCGGCTCGCCGATGCCGGTCATACAGTGCGACGACTACACGCGGAAGGTGGTGCGCCGAGTTTCTACCACGCCAAACCACCCCGGATGGGTGTTCTTCAAGTGCACAAATGATGGGGTATGTGCTCGTTTTGATTCGGTTGTTCACCAGATTCGGTGCAATTTTGGTAGCTAATTGTTTGATCAATTTTGTGTGTAGGATGGATGCAAGTTTTGGTATTGGGAAGAAGAATATATTGATATATTGATAGCACGAAAATTGATAGATGTTCATGCACTCATTGCTAGAATAGAGACTAGAGATCAGACGAGAGCTGAAAGGATTGGATTCGAAGCACCGTCTACTGCTTTAGAATCGAAGAACAAGGAAGTGTTGAAACTCGAGAAGCCGCAGATCAACAATGAAGACATAGAGAAGATATTAGTTCAACTAGTGGGAGCATTAAGGCAAATTGGATATCTTCTAAAATGTCTAATTATGGTTCTTATTTTCTTTGGTCTTGCTCTCGTAGCGAAGATTTGATGAATTACTAATTGTGGTTCTTGTTTTCTTTGGTCTTGCTCTCGTAGCGAAGATTTGATGAATTATTATGTAATCAAAATGTCGTTGAATGAAATAAAGAGTTAAAAGAAATGTGTTTCGGTGGCCGAAAATGCGGGCTGGCGCGGGCTGCGGATCTGCTCGGCCGCAGCCCGCGTCAGCCCGCAAAACGTGTTTTCCGCAACCTGTAAACGCGCTTTAAGGGTCCATGATATAAGGGGTCTGCTAGAGATGCTCTAAGGCAATTCATGTCACTATAAACTTCCCAATGTCTTCCATGCCTACAAGTAATCAAATAGCTACAAAGCGAATGGCGATATGCCAGAAATATTCATGATGACATGATAGACCAGCAGCTCGGGAGGAGGAACTTGGTATTAATATCTGGGGAAATGGATCGAGATCTTGAGGTATCATGAAGCAATAAGCAAGTCAGATGGCAAGGACTCGATCAGAACTGGACCAGCAAGTGCTCGTGAGCAAAGCAAACAGAATCAAGTAATCGTGTAAATGCATAATATTTCACACGCTTAATAACAACAAAAATAGATGGTGCTGCTTGTAACTTTCCGTGACATGTCCAGCTTTACATAAAGCCTCGTTTTGGTACCTCGGGTTCACATAAAGCCTCGTTTCGATCATCACTCAAACACTCAGTAGAAGATTCGTGTCCGGCAATTCACATCTTATATACACATGAAAACCACCTCTTATTCAGTAGTTCCGATATATGGTTAAGTCCGCATCGCGCTAATCCATTCTCGGAGTGAAATTTTGCTCCGCTGATTTGGCTGGAAGGGGCAACATTTAAAAGTCGGACGACAACCAACGTAGAAAGCAACATAATTTGGTATTCACCAAGTATACAAAAGGTGAGATCAACAGCTGCTTTCAAGCAACTAGTATGAATGACATGCCCAATGCGTTCACCAGCGATGATGCTTGGTTGGCTGCCAGCGGTTTAATTGAATGCGTTCACCTTTTGCACATCGCATCCAATGTATTCAAAGTTTCAGCTCCAGCTCATAGTGTGGCTATTATCTTCTCGGAATTGAAAGTCATGATGAAGCAGTGAATTCCAGATATATTTCTCAATTGCAAGAAAAAATAGTGTATTAATACCAAATCTGAGTTTGTTAAGCGACCCAACCTCTTCTGCTATCCTCTTCTCTCTGCAGAAGCTTTGACAACACAGCAAATGGAAATAAGTTTGGAATGCATCATTATCCAGTTGGCCTGTCGGTTATTATAACATTGGCTTCAATCCCACTAGCCTGTACCCCTCTGAAACCCTATGCACACACGCACTTTCTCTTTTTCTCCTTCCTAGCAGCAACAACTCATTCAAATAACCATTAATCCCTCTCTCTATCTCTCTAGACCTCGTTCTCTTCTCTCCCAATCTACTCTTATCTCTCTCTCTCTCCCCGACCACATGGTCAGTTCTGCTCTCTTCCCTTATCTCCTCAACTTCATTTTCACCTTCAGAGGACGACGAAAAAGGAACATGGATGAGGGTGGTGGGGCTCCCCCATGCCCAGCGGTGGCACTCGCCCTGTCCTTGGAGCATGAGCCTAACAAGGAAGTGGATACAATACTAGCAATGGGGCGACTCATGGTGAGGTGGCGGTGCTTGCTCAAGCGCCACGCAGTGATCACCAGCAAAACCTTCACTACTGGAATCAGCTTCTTTGCCGTCTGCCATAGCAGACGGCAAAGGCCTGCCTGGCGGACGGCAAAGCCATTGCCGTCCGCCAGCAGACGGCGAACAGTCCGGCCGAACGGGTGCCGGTAAAGGCTACTTTGCCGTCTGCTGGCAGACGGCAAAGAAGCCAAGCTCTTTGCCGTCTGCTGGCAGACGGCAAAGCCCCTGGACGACACACAAAAGGTGCCAGCCCCGTTAGGGGGCTAACGGCACTCTTTGCCGTCTGCCAGCAGACGGCAAAGAGCTGCAGCTGACGTCAGGCGTCAGCTGGGCCAGCGCAGGCTCTTTGCCGTCTGCCAGCAGACGGCAAAGAAGAAAGCTCTTTGCCGTCTGCTCGCAGACGGCAAACAGGCCAAATAGGCCAGCCCAGATTGCACAGGCTGCTGCCACGTGGCCTATTTGCCGTCTGCTAGCAGACGGCAAACCTCTTTGCCGTCTGCTAGCAGACGGCAAAGTGGCTATATAGCCCCTGTTTTTCTGTTTTTTGTTATATCAATTCATTTTCACATAAATTCAAACACACATATATATATATATTCAGAATCACATAGTTTCAAACATCATACATCAAACATAGTTTCAAACATCAAACATAGTTTCACCATCGTCATCAAACATCATACATCCAATTCATATATACATAGTTTCACAAACATCCAATAGTTTCACAAACATCCAATACATCAAACATCTAACATGTAAACAGTAGCATTCTGCCCTTCCATGAAGTGAATCAAACCTGCAAAAATGGGAGTAAGAAATTAGAAGAAGAAGAAGACTAGAAGAAGAAGAAGAAGAAGAAGAAGAAGAAGATGAAGAAGAAGAAGAAGAAGAAGAAGAAGAAGAGGAGGTCTTCTTCTTCTTCTTCTTCTTCCAATTCCTTCTTTTCCTCCTCTTCCTTGTTTTTCTTCATCTTATTCACTATTTGTGTCATTTTAGAGTTAACCTATCTAAGTATGCCATTTTTGTCCTAACCTAGGAAAATTATGTAAGTATAGGTCATTTGTGTGCTTACCTTGGTAATTATGCCATTTTTTGAGCTAAATTAGGTAAGTATATGTCATTTTAGAGCTAACTTAGGTAATTATGTCATTTTGGAGGATAATAAGCTAAGTATATGACATTTATTAGGTAACCAAGGTTATTATGCCATTTTTGCAACGAATAAGCTAATTATGTCATTTTAGAGCTATCCTAGGTTAAATAGGTCATTTTGGAGCTAATTAAGGTTGTTATATGATTTTTTAGCTAGCTAAGCATATTAAGTCATTTTGGAGGAATAAATGCTAAGTATAGGTCATTTTAGAGCTATCCTAGGTTAAATAGGTCATTTTTGAGCTAATTAAGGTTGTTATGTCATTTTTGAGCTAGCTAAGCATATTAAGTGATTTTGGAGGAATAAATGCTAAGAAGAAGAAGAAGAAGATGATGATGATGATGATGAAGATGAAGAAGAAGAAGAGAAGAAGATGATGAAGAAGAAGAAGAGGAGCTCTTCTTCTTCTTTTATTCTTTCTTTTTCTTCTCTTTCTTCTTCTATTCTTTCTTTTTCTCCTCTTCCTTGTTTTTCTTCTTCTTATTCCTTATTTGTGTCATTTTAGAGCTTACATAGGTAATTATGCCATTTTTGAGCTAACTAAGCTTATTATGTCAATTTGGAGGAAAATAAGGTAAGTAAAGGTCGTTTTTGTGCTAACATAAGTAATTATGCCATTTATGAGCTAATTAAGCATATTAAGTCATTTTGGAGATAAATAGGTCATTTCTTAAGCATATTATGTCTTTTTTGAGCTAGCTAAGCATATTAAGTCATTTTGGAGGAATAAATGGTAAGTATAGGTCATTTTAGAGCTATCCTAGGTTAAATAGGTCCATTTTTTAGCTAGCTAAGCTTATAAATTCATTTTGGAGGAATAAATGCTAAGTATAGGTCATTTTAGAGCTATCCTAGGTTAAATAGGTCATTTTGGAGCTAATTAAGGTTATTATGTCATTTTTGAGCTACCTAAGCATATTAAGTCATTTTGGAGGAATAAATGCTAAGTATAGGTCATTTTAGAGCTATCCTAGGTTAAATAGGTCCTTTTAGAGCTATCCTACGTTAAATAGGTCATTTTGGAGCTAATTAAGGTTGTTATGTAATTTTTGAGCTAGCTAAGCATATAAATTCATTTTGGAGGAATAAATGCTAAGTATAGGTCATTTTAGAGCTATCCTAGGTTAAATAGGTCCTTTTAGAGCTAAATATGTCATTTCTTAAGCTAAGCTAAGTATAGGTCATTTGAGAGCTATCCGTGGTAAAATTGGTCATTTTGGAGCTAAGTAAGGTTATAATGTCATTTTCGAGGAAACTAAGCTAAGTATACGGCATTTTGGAGATAAATAGGTCATTTCTTAAGCTAAGTACGCATTTGTTATGCTAAACACTTGCGAAAACTTACCGTCATCACGGAGGTGTAGTTGTAGGACCGGTCGCGCCAGTGGCTGACGGAGGAGGATCGGTCGATGCTTATCGGGAGTTATGCTGCACCAAAGATCATTTCCAATGTATCGTTAGCATGATGCAACTCAAATGTGAAGACTAGTAACTAATGAACATTCAAATGAAACTCACCGTGCCCGCCGGAGCAATGACTGGCATCGGCGGAGGGGTCGTGCCGCTCTTCTCGCACAGGGTCTGCACATTTGGTTTTGACGAGTCAGTCATATTAGATACTACTGTAAGGAACATTACGTGCATGATTTGGCTAATATGCAGAAGAAACTTACCGCGAACATCTCGTATAGGGCCCGGTTATCCATCATGTTCCGGTTCCTCTCCTCCTCCAACGCATTAGCCATCCTGTCCTCAAGCTCCCTCTCCCTCTCCGCCGCCTGCCGGTCCCTCTCCTCTAGAATCGCCTGGGTCTTCACTCTCTCTTCCTCAATAGTAGCCTGGGTCTTCGCTCTCTCTGCCTCAATAGCAGCCTGCAACACCACTCGTTAGCATTGTAATCATCGACGGCCGCACACACAATGTAATGAAGGAAAGGTATCTAAGTCCGTATAACTAACCTTGAATTCGAGCTCCACTGGCCGTGCACGAGGCAATATCTCAGGATCGGAGCCGGTCTGGCGCTTCTTGATCTGCGGGAGAGTGCTACTACAACGTATCAGTCCATCCCCAATGGCTAACGAGCCATGGGGCTTCCCGCCACCAGATATCATCACCAGCTCTGGATCAAGAGGTTGCTGGCTCGGGTTAAAGTCCGGCCCTTTCCTCGCCTTCCCCTCGTCTCTGTACCTCACAAGCTTGTGGTGGGAGGCGTGGTTGGTGAATTTCTTTGGACCATCGAGGTCAGACTCAGAGAATGCCTTGGCCTTCTTGTACGAGGCAGTATTGAACATGGCATAGAGGTCGAACAGCTGTGGCACTGGAGCCTTGTTCTCTCGCGCCTAAAAGAGAGGAACAGAGTATTAGTTGAGGGCTCAAGCTAGCATGAAGAATAAATTTGCATGAATCATGAAGCAAACCACATACCCAGTTTTCCCCGTACTGATGTAGGTTGACGCTGCCTAGATGGTGTGGGACACCTTTCATTTTGCCACGCTTGTCCTTTGCAGTGTCGTGGGTGGAGCGCCATTGGGGAGAGCACCACTCATCCACCAATGCCTCCCAACAATCCATCCTATCCGCACACCATCTCGGGGGCACCTAAGTTAAGCAAGAGAAATTTGAGCGCTACGCCTACGAATCAAATCAAGGAAACTAAGTACAAGGCCTTAAGAATAGGTAATTACCTTCATGTACTTCTCCTTACTCAAAAACTTCTCGCGGCACTTCTCTCTTTTCCTCCTAATACCAGTCGAGGCGAAGTAGTCTCGAATAGCCTGCGTCCGAGCCTCGTGCCGAAAGTTTTGAAGTAGGCGCCTGCACTCGTTGTCGATAACCAGAGCCGCAGCCTCCTCCTGTCCCTCAGCACACCTGTAGAAGGTCTGCAATAAAACAAGAAAACACGGATTAGTACAATCACTAGGGTTGCCAATCAAAGAAGGAAACACAACGTAGACGGCAAAGGAGAAATTACCCAAAACGTCTGGATCACAATGTCGGCCACCTTGTGGCACTCGACATCGCCGATCCTATGCCCCGGCGGGGCCGGGGCAGCCAAGTAGTGCTCCCAGGTCATTCCTAACTCTGGAACCCGGCCCTCACCGGGCAACGTGACCCACCCCGGGAAGCTCTGGCGACAAATCACACCAAGGACACTGTTGGGCCTGCGGACATGAGGCTCGTGTGTCCAAGACCTGCAGTATGACAAGGCCAACGCATTAGATATTCGAAGAAACGTGAAGGCAAAAGGTTAAAAAAGAGTAAATGCACTTACTTGGCCCCGTTAGGCGCAATCAACCACCTCTGGTCGGGGGTCGCCGGGGTGGGCGGGAGCTTTGTACCACCACGCTGGTAGACTTTGCGCCCCTCAACCCACTCACCCTCGCTATAGCTATCAGAACTATAGCCACCCTCAGCACGGCCACTCGACTCCGTCGAGTTCCGCTGCGACTCAGCGTGATCCCTGCTGAGCTCCGGAGTCTCGTGGGACGAAGGCTCATCGGCCCGACGCTCGTCGGCCCGAGGCTCGTCGGCCGTAGGCGCGTCTGCCATAGGCTCGTCGGCCCGAGGCTCGTGGACCGGAGTCCGAGACGGGTCCACCTCAGGCGGCACCATCTCAGACGGAGCACTCCTGTGGTCGGGTGAATCAGCTGGGGGTGGCGGCGAGGAAGGCGTAGTAGCAGCCTTCCTACCTCTCCCGCCGCCACGTCCACCTCTACCAGCCTTCTTCCCCCCCGACCTCTCCCGGCCGAAGAAGAAGCGACCGCCGGTGGTGTCTGCATACTGAGATCCAGCGCTCTCCGGAGGCTATGGGGTGGAATGGAACTACCCCTCCCACCACGCGCCGAGGTAGGAGCCTCGGAGCGCTCTCGACCCGCGCCCACCATCTGTCAACACCTGCAATGACAAAGAGTAAACGAAATTAGTACAACATAAAAAGAATGAATACCTGACATGAATAATATGTATATAATTTAAGTGTATCATCATCATGAACATAATAAAAAATTGAATACCTAAAAAATTGAATATATACCTAATTTAAGTGTCGGGGTGTCGTGTCGGGGTCGGGGTGTCGGGGTGTCGTGTCGGGGTCGGGGTGTCGTGTCGGGGTCGGGGTGTCGGGGGTGTCGTGTCTGGGTGTCGTGGTGTCGGGGTGTCAGGGGTGTCGGGGTCGGGGTGCCGTGTCGGTGTCGGGGTCGGGGTGTCGGGGTCGGGGTGTCGGGGTCGGGGTGTCGGGTCGGGGTCGGGGTTTTTCCTCTTTTTTTCTTTTCTTCTTCTTCCTCTTCTTCCTTTTCTTCATTTTCTTCCTTTTTTTTCCTTCTTCTTCTTCTTCTTCTTCCTCCTTTCCTTTTTCCTCTTCTTCTTCTCCTCCTCTCCTCTTTTTTCTTCTTCTCCTCCTCCTAACCTAATTAACCTAATTGATGTCGAAACCAGTAGCATCTAACTAATTAACCTACTCAAAAAACCTAATTAACAACATCTAACTAATTAACCTAATTGATGCATCTACTATCTACTAACAGTAGCATCTATATATATATATATATATATATCTATAATCATGATATTAAAAAAAAGGGAAAAAACAGAAAAATAGAAAGAAAAAAAAAAGGGCAGAGGTGGGGGAGCTCACCGGAGGGGGTGCCGCCGGGGGGCTCGTCGAGGGGGTGCCGTCGGGGGGGGCTCGCCAGGGGGTGCCGCCGGGGAGGGCTCGCCGGGGGGGGGGGCTCGACGGGGCGGCGGCGCGTGGCCGCTGCGGCAGACTGCGGGGCGGCGGCACGGGGCAGCGGAGGTGCGGGGCGGCGGTGCGGGGCGGCGGCGCGGGGCAGGGCGGGGCAGCGGCGGGGGCGGCGGGGGCAGGGCAGGGCAGGGCGGGGCGGCGGCGCTGAGACAGAGAGGGAGAGAGAGATGTGTGAGAGAGAGAGAGAGAGGCTTTGGGCGCGGGGGCGAAAATTAAGCCCCCCTTCTTTGCCGTCTGCCAGCAGACGGCAAAGAATTCTTTGCCGTCTGCCAGCAGACAGCAAAGACGGTGACCGTTAGCCCACCCCCGCCGTGACATTGTGGGCCCCACCCTCACCTCGTTGCCGTCTGCTAGCAGACGGCAAAGAAATTTTTGCCATCTGCCAGCAGACGGCAAAGAAGTGGCAGATGGAAAAGAGCTTGACCTAGCCAGTGCCGTGCCCCGTGGGGCCCACTTTGGTCTTTGCCGTCTGCTGGCAGACGGCAAAGAACTCTTTGCCATCTGCCAGCAGACGGCAAAGAAGTGCAGATGGCAAAGACCCTCTTTGCCATCAGCTAGTTCTTTGCCGTCTGCTTTGGCAAGACAGACGGGAAACAGCCTCTTTGCCATCAGCTGGCAGACGGCAAAGAGCTGGCAGATGGCAAATAACTGAATTCCAGTAGTGCTTGTATCATACTCAATCCTTGAAGGGCTTCCATTATAAATCCTGGCCAATGGCCCCCTTTCTAAAAACACGGTCTAGCTTCTGGAAAGGCTTGGTAGATAAACTAAGGGGGCTTCACTAAGCCATAATACACGTAGTTTTTACAAAAAAAACCCCCGGGGCTCCCGCGATCGCGGAGGCGATCTGGCGGCGACGGAGTGAATGACGGCGACGGCGCCCCCGGCTCCGCCGGTGGAGGATGGCGACCTTCCTGGAGAGGGCCTCGAGGGGGTCCTATTCAGCAAGCGGGAGTGGGCGGAGTTTCGGGCAAGATCGCGGCGGATTCTCCGTCAGGCAACAGATCGAAGAAGATGCATTGAGCAGGCAAGAAGAAGGGCAACGAAGTCCTGCGCCTTTATGGAAGGTGAGATCACCTCTGGCACAGTTGGGGAAGGCCTTAATTTGCTGCCTGGATCCGTAGTTCGCAAGGATCCAGCGTTTTTGAGTCGAGTCAGGGCGGAGAATGCTCCTGTGTCCGCACCAAGGGAGAGGGGAGGGCCACCTCATGTGGGTAGGATGTTCATTAGGAAGGGTAGATTAGAGAGGAATCAGTGGAATTCGGCTGCATCAACGGATCCACTCAGGGAAACTGTCGATTCTGAGTTTAAAGGAGGCAATAGAGTGATTTTTGATGGTAATCTCAAGAAACTGATGGTTATTGGTAATTACTTCGTTGGCAAGAGCTTTTATTTGGCATTAGAGGCAGAGATATTAGGGGATTCAGAGGACTATTTCAATGGCAGTCGGGGTGGGGGGGTTTGTTCTTCACACATCTCAACAGCACAGAGGTGTCTTCCCTTTGTTCCTCCACCGGTGAACACAAAGTTGAGTGAGAGGGCCATGGCAAACATGGGTGAGGGAAAAGAGGTCCCAGTGGAGCAGAACCAGGGACTTGGGGGGAGCTGACGGTGGGGATGGCTTCGGCTGAGTGCGTGCGGATTCCGCCTGTTGAGACAGGGGCGGGATCTTCATCCATCCCGACTCATGCACGCTCGGGCATGGGGGTGCTGCGGTGTCCTAGAGGCGAGGCCACCCCTCTCATCATCGACATGGTGGCTGCCCGCAAGGCCGTCACCGGCCACATGGTGGTCGGCCGTCTCCTATCCCCTTTTCACGTCAATCCTCGGGTCATCATCGATGAGCTCAGGGCCACGGCATGGAAGCATCAAGGAGTGGTCACCGTCCTAGAGGTGGCTAGCGACGATGGAAGATTTGTCCTCAATTTTGCCGCTGAGGGGGACCAACGATTCGTGCTTAAGGCGCAGCCCTGGCACTACAAGCGGGATGGTATCACCTTCGCCGAGTTCGACGGCAAAGGCGATCCGGCTGAGGTCGACCTTGGCGTAATGGCCATTTGGGCCCAGGTACGTGATCTCCCATTCATGCTCATAACTGAGAGTATGGGTTGGACCCTTGGAGACCAACTAGGGGAGGTGCTAGAGGTGTCACACTGTAATCATGTTATTGTTGAAAAATTCCTGCGGGTGCGTGTGCAAATTCTACTCCATGAGCCTCTTAAAAGCACTGTAGAGTTTACTCCGTTGGGTAGTGTTAAGATATGCAAGTATGATGTAAAGTATGAAAAACTACCCCTGTATTGCGAGTGTTGTGGAATTGTTGGCCATACTTCAGAAAGATTTTGTAATGTTCCTAGTGAGAAAAGAGTTGCTAGTTTCCCTAGGAATCTTAGCGTAGAGGCCTACTGGAAGGGCTATGGAGCTCACAAGAGAGGTGTCATTCTTGGAAGCACTTACCGTGGTGACAAGCATCCGGGCTTTGGCATCGACAACAACAAATATGCCAAGGCCGTGGACGTCGTAAGGGTCGCCAAGGCTGTGGGTGACCTCACAGTCTCTGAGAAGGGAGCTACGGAGGGCGCTGTGGAGCACGGCACGGCAACGGCGGAGCTGCCCAAACCCCTCCCGCTCGGCCAGGAGGGACGGACTCAGGGGACTCCGGCCGCTCCAGCCGGAGCTGCGCCTGGTCAGGAGGACCGGGACCTGATGCTGGAGGCGGCTGCCAACCCGGACCAGGAGGGTCTGGGCCGAGCGGCCATGCAGTCCACCACCCAGGCTGTGCCATCCCTGGTGCAGGTACCTACCGCTGCTGCCCTGGGCTACCAGGGGGAGCAGCCACCGGCGAGGCAGGCCAGGAGGGAGACCACGGCTGCTACTGGAGCTAACCAGCTGCTCTTCCAACCCGGAGTGCTGGAAGTTCTGTCGGGAGCAGTGGCTGCCAGGCTAGCAGCTGCAGGTGGTGAGACTTCCAACCACGTGCCACAGTTTATTTTCAGTGCTGGTAAGAAACAAATGCAGAACCATCGTGGAAAAAAGGTTAGGAATGAGAGTAAGAATGGGAAAACTGAGAAGTATGAGGATGTACGTAATATGGTCCTAGGTAATCTTGTGGGTACACCCCGAAAGAGTGCAAATAGAAAGAAGTTGAGGGGAAGAGAAGGCCAGGCGGTGGACAGTAACTTAAACCTTGCAAATGAATTAGGATCGGCGACACCCCTCGGGGGTGATCGCCGGGAGCAATGAAAACCATCGCTTGGAACTGTCGCGGCTTGCTCTCGGCCACGGCAGTTCGGGAGCTCCTGGATCTACAGGAGCGGGTGAGGGCGGACGTGATTTTCCTCTTGGAAACTCACCTGAATAAGGAAAAAGCTGATGATGTGCGACGTAAGTTAGGCTTCGATGAAATGCATGTACAAGAAAGCGATGGTAAATCAGGAGGGTTAGTTCTGTTTTGCAACTTTGTAAATAAAGTGGTTTTGAATTACTCCTCGCCCTCTTTTATTGATGTTGTTTCTATGAGGGGGGATGAGGTAGATTGGAGATTGACGGGGTTTTACGGTTTCCCATCGTGGAACCAAAGACACCTGTCATGGACCTACTTGCGTGATCTTCATAAAATGGGTAACCATCCATGGGCTATAATAGGAGACTTCAATGAGATTTTGTATGCAAGTGAAAAAGAGGAAGGTAACCCTCGACCGAATAATATGATGCAAGCTTTCCGCGACTGCTTGGTGGAATGTGGCTTGGAGGACATGGGCTATATGGGAGAATTATACACTTGGAGAAGAGGAGAGATCAGGGAGAGACTTGACCGGGCAGTGTGCAACTCACAATGGTCTATCAAATTTCCGAAAGGTGCGTTGATTAATGAAAGCCATGTCCATTCGGATCATAGGCCAATTATACTTGACACCGAGTACCATGAGGGTGTCCAGTACAGTAGGACGACGGGAGGCCGAAAGTTTGAAGCTAAGTGGTTGAAGGAAGAAACAGTGGGAGAGATTGTAAACACAGCATGGAATCGGGCCAAACTTGCTAGTTTGGGCCCTTCTTTAGCCGATCGAACTCGTGCTGTTAAATCAGATCTTCACCAATGGGATAAAGAGGTGCTACATGGGCCAAAGAGAAGAATCAAAAAATTGAAAAGAGAATTGGAAAATCTCCGATGTGGTCTGAATAATGCTGACAATAGAGCTAGGCAAAAGGAAATCCGTGTTTTGTTGGAAAACCTGCTTGATCAGGAGGAAATCTATTGGCTCCAAAGAGGGCGCGCCAACTGGTTGCTACATGGTGATCGAAATACTAATTTTTTCCATAATGCAGCCACTGCTAGAAAGAAAAGGAATCACATTAGAAAATTGTTGGATGACACTGGAGTTTGGCGTGAAGGTACAGCTGAGCTAAACAAACACATCACTGATTACTTTGCTAAACTGTTTACTTCCGAAGTGCATGGTGTAGACCAGAATGTTATCTCTCGAGTTAAACGGTGTGTATCGCCGGAGATGAATAATACCTTGCTGGCTCCATACACTGCTGATGAGGTGCGCAAGGCGCTATTCAATATAGGTGACCTGAAAGCACCAGGTCCAGACGGGCTGCACGCTGTTTTCTATAAGCGATTTTGGCCAATGCTAGGTGATGACCTAATTGAGGAGGTTCTCTTGGCAGTTAATACATGCACTATACCGGAGGGTTGGAATGAAACTGCAATCGTGATGATCCCAAAAGTAAACACACCAGAAAAGGTAACATAATTTAGACCTATCAGCCTTTGTAATGTAGTTTACAAGGTTATTTCCAAGATGATTGCAGCCCGACTGAAAGTAATCCTTCCAGAAATTATTAGCCCAACTCAGAGTGCCTTTGTCCCTGGTAGACTCATCACAGATAATTTTCTTGTGGCATATGAGTGTTTTCATACAATTAAGAATAAAAGAACAGGAAAGGAGGGGCTATGTGCGGTCAAGCTGGATATGCACAAAGCTTATGATCGAGTTGAGTGGGTTTTCTTAGAAGGAATTATGTTGCAAATGGGATTTCATGCTAATTGGGTGAAGATGATCATGCAATGCGTGTCCACTGTTGAATATCGTGTCAGATACAACTCTGAGGAAACAGAATCCTTTTTGCCAACACGTGGTCTGAGACAAGGAGATCCACTATCTCCATATTTATTCTTGTTTTGTTCGGAAGGGTTGACTGCACTTCTGGCGCATCATGAGGAGAGGGGAGATTTACAAGGAGTTAAAGTGTGCCATGAGGCACCATCTATCTCAAATTTATTATTTGCAGATGATTCATTAATCCTCATGAAAGCAAACAATCAAAATGCTCAGGTCCTCAAAAGCATCCTCGACTCGTACTGCGCAGCATCGGGACAGTTGGTGAGTGTGGAGAAATCCAGTATATTTTTTAGCCCCAACACGAATGCGCCTGTTCGCGCTGAGATGTGCTCGACCCTCAATATCTTAACTGAGGCGTTGAATGATACATATTTGGGCCTTCCAGCAATTGTTGGCATGGACAAAACGGACTGCTTTCAGTTTCTTATTGATAGAGTGAACCAAAGAATTAATGGATGGAAAGAAAGACAGTTGTCGGCAGGAGGAAAGGAGGTTCTACTTAAATCGGTTATACAGGCCATTCCATCATATGCTATGGGCGTTTTCAAAATTCCTAAACAAACTTGTAAAGGAATAACTGACGCAATGTCGCATTACTGGTGGGGTGACAGTGATGACCAGAAAAAGATGCATTGGATGGCATGGTGGAAGTTGTGTGTGCCGAAACAACAAGGAGGTATGGGTTTCCGTGACATCCACTGTTTTAACCTTGCTTTGTTGGCTAAGCAAGCTTGGAGGCTAGTAGATAACCCAGACTCACTTTGTGCAACAATTCTAAAAGCAAAGTATTTTCCGGACAGTGATTTACTCAGTGCAAATCTAAAGAAGGGTGCCTCCTTTACTTGGCAGAGCATAATGTCAGGGGTGAATACACTCAAACATGGTTATATTTGGAGGGTGGGAGATGGTGAAAAAATCAATATCTAGTCGGATGCCTGGGTACCTGGTTCGGCGGACCGGAAAATTATCACTCCCCGAGGACAGAACATTATCTCAAAGGTTGGTGATCTCATCGACCCGGTTACTAGGCAATGGGATGAGGAGTTAGTTAATCAGACCTTTTGGCCTGTAGATGTGCACCAAGTCATGGCTATACCATTACCAGCACATGAAATGGAGGATTTCGTTGCATGGAGCCATAACAAGAGTGGAGTTTTCTCTGTCCGCTCCGCTTACCACGTCGAGTGGAATCATCAGCATGGAAGAAAATTGAGGCGAACAAATGGTGTGGAAGCTATGAGTCATAATGGAATCTGGGACAAAATCTGGAAATTGCGATGTCCTGCAAAGGTGAAAGTATTCCTGTGGAGAACACTCAGAGGGACTCTTCCATGTCGGGTTAATCTAGCAAACCGCCACATCAAAGTTTCGGGACAATGCCCGGTCTGCAACCGTGGAGCAGAGGATGTGACACATCTTCTATTCCGATGTAAGAGAGCAACAGAAGTCTGGCGTCTCCTGGGGCTTGAAGATTTTATTCAGAAAGCATGTGGCGTTGATAGAGTGGGTGAGTCGGTTCTTGATTTTCTGATGCAAACCCCAGTGAAAGAATTTGGGCTAATTGGCCAGGCTAATGTACATGAGTTAGTTGCTGTCACTACCTGGTACATTTGGTGGGAACGAAGGAGAGTGGTCTACGACGAGGTCACACAGAGTGCAAAAAACATGGTGTCAGCAATACAAGCCATTACAGCAAATTATGTAGCTTCTATGACGCCAAAGGAAGTAGCTAAAACAGAGGGATGGATGAAGCCGCCTGCTGATTTTGTCAAGCTCAATGTCGACGCGGCGTTCGACCAGGACCTCCTCAAAGGGGCGGCTGGAGCAGTGCTACGGGATTCTTCCGGAACTTTTATAGCTGCAGGGAATTGGCAACTCGAGCAATGTGCTGATGTTCTTTCAGCTGAAGCAATGGCTTTAAGGAGGGGTCTCTCTTTGGCACAGATGATGGGATGCAATAAACTGATGGTAAATTCAGATAATCTCGAGGTGGTGGAAACGATGAACAATGGCGGCCGCTCAATGGGAATAGCGGCAGCTATTTTTGATGATTGCTACAATCTGGCTTGCGAATTCCCTCGTACTTATTTTGATCATTGTAATAGACTAGCAAATGCAGTAGCACATGAGCTAGCTAGTATGTCTATGAGAGCTGCTCCTTCTCTGTGGGTAGATGATGCCCCGCCAGAGATTACCCCTCTCTTGTTGAATGATGTAACAGTTATCAAAAGTTAATAAAGGGAGGGATTTATTTTCAAAAAAAAGGGGGCTTCACTAAGTTCTTCGGAATGTCATGGTATTGAACCCAGTGACATCTCAGTTACCACACATTTATTTTTTAGGGCTTCCCAATACCTCCAATGCCTACTAGTACTTGAGCATAAAAAAAATGGTGACAAAATGTGACAAATAATTTTGGTGGGAAGGAGAGTGAGCTGCTAGTTCAATTGCACGGGTAAGAGCAAGAATGATATATATAAGCATCTCAGAAGTGTACTATCTCCGTTACTATGCAGTAAGGTAGGTATAGTAGGTGAATCATGACTTCATCAGCAATAGTTGTGTATGCTTGCGATAAATGTATATAAATTTTATTACAACAACTAGTCCACCGAAGAGTCTAGAATTTGTAACTACAATTGTTAATTTGTCGTTATTCTTCCTACAATCGCACTGGCCAGGTTGCATTGGGTCACAGTTTATATTTCACAATAGATTGATGTGAATGAGTTTTCTTTCAAGATTAATCATTTTCCTATTCTTTACTGTGTAGAAAACATGGCATATGTATAAATTGTTTAGAAATATGTTCGGTAAAATGTCAAATGTCAATACATGTTCATCAACTTCATGTGATCGGTAATTAATGCAACCAAATGCACAAAGAATTAATTTCCAAGATTCTGTCACTATTATCTTTTTAGTGAGGTGACTTCGAGAAACAATCTTAGAGCTAAACGATCAACATCTGGGAAACAAGGTCCAGGCGAGACGATTTCTTTGAATATGCCTAGAAAAGGACAGTACAAAGTAAAATTATAAGCTTGGTGGCAAAAAAAACTCAGTGGGTGTGTGATTTTACCATAAAATATGATAAGAAATTATGATGACTATTTTTGGACGAGGGTTTGTTAGAGGATAGGGCCGTTTCTCACAAGAAATACCACAAAACCAAGAGCAAAGTACCATCATATAAAAAGGATACATTTCAAACAAGCAAAAACTGCTTTTGTTGCTTCTTCAAACAACAGTTGAACCAACACCTTGAAATGTAATAACTGTCTTAGAAAATGTTGGTGCATTTCAAAAATATTCATGATTTAAAAAATATTAGAGGACTTTTAAAAATGTTTTTTTAATGTTCATGATAATATTCAGGAATTTGAAAAAAAATCATGATTTTTTGAAATGTTAAACAGCGGCAAAAAAGTATAAGAAATTGGAACATGTTAATGAATTTAAAAATCACAAATTTGAAAAAAAAATCAGGGTTTTTAAAAACGTTCAAGTTGTCTAAAAATGTTTCTAGATTTTCAGAAAATATTCATGAATTCTAAAAAAAAATCATATTTTTAGAATATCATCAATTTTATAACAATAGATAAAAATTCTTAAACATATTCATGAGTTAAAAAACCTAGAAAAGAGAAAAAGAAAGATAAAGAAAGAGAAACTGTAGAAATTTCAAACAAAAAAAGGAAAACCATTAAACATGAAAAGAATGGGAAAAACAAGCGCCTCGCCACTCATTGGGTCGACCAAAAACGTGTAAGGAAAAACCAACAGCAAACAGAGAAACCATTGCTTTTCTGAGAGAAATAGAAACAATCGCTAAACTGCAAGTTTTCTTTCGTTGATTGAGGCGCCCCAAGGAGCGACACTGGGCAACATGGGTGGTGTGCGTGTTTGGTTTTTTTTTTTTGAGACATGGTGTGCGTGTTTGTTGCGACCTCCTACTTGACGCTCGTGATGAGCCTTCAAGCAAGTATATGCATAATGGGCTGCCAACCCACACTCTATTGAGCAGTTTTCTTTTGTTTGTATGGTTTTTCAGCCTGTTTGTTCCCATAAGATGGGTAGTTTGTTTTTTTAGGACTTTAAATATATAAGAACCAGCTAAAAATAAAAAAATATTTTTTAAAAGTGTTCATCATTTATTAAAAACATGTTCAGTACGTGTTTAAAAAATCATCGTATAATATAAGAAAGTTCCCCATGAATTAAAAAATGTTCATCATATTAAGAAAATGGTCAACCTTTATTACAAAAATGTTAAATATTGATTTAAAAATGTTCAGCATATATAACAAAGTTCACCATATATTAAAACATTTTCCAGTTTGCATTTGAATGATGTTCACTGTATGTTACAAAAAAGTTCAACGTATATCAAAAAAATATTGAGTTTGTATTTTAAAAATGTTGTCCGTATATTACAAAAACACTTTGTATCACAGAAAACTACAAAAATGGAATAAGTGAAAAAAAAGAATAAAAACCAAACCGGAAGAGAAACCCAAAAAACCAAAAATGGAAAGAAACAAACCAAACAGAAACCGAAACAAAAAATCACAGAAGAAAAAAAGACAAAAAAAAAACCACCAACAGAAAACAAGACCCGCAGACAAAACCCGGAACTGAGCCGGCCCAACTCACCCCACCCTGCAAATAGGATCCACCGTGTTTGGTCTACCAGCACGCAATCACGGATTTCGTGTGATTAGTCGCTTCCTGACGTATTCTAGACAAAGGAAATCACTTCGTGACGGGTCTAAGTAAAACACTTCATGGCAGAGAGAGAGAGAGAGAGAGAGAGAGAGAGAGAGAGAGGGAGAGAGAGAGGGAGGGAGGGAGGGAGGGAGGGAGGGAGGGAGAGAGAGAGAGAGAGAGAGAGAGAGAGAGAGAGACGAACCACACATCAACTTCTCAATTTCAATTTCAGTTTATATTCTCTAAATTATGTAGTGTGTGTTCGTGAGGGCAGCGTCGACTCAGTGACTCCGTCAGGCGAGAAGGAATAGTCACATGGCTCTTCCCTTCTTGATTTGGCTGTCATGGTTAGCACAGGGGAACCTATACCCTCTAGATCAACTACTACCGACCCGACGAGTTGGTGAAATGTGACCTGTTGCTTCTGACACACTTGACATTTATGGCACTCCAGGAAATATTTCTTGCATGGAACTGATCTTTGAGAGACGTGCATGATGTCATGGCTCTCAGCAGTTCCTCCCGCGTGTTGATCTCATACAAAGAGCTAGTGAGCAAAGCAAGGGTTGAACGACAATTCATGTCACTATAAACTTCCCAATGTCTTCCATGCCTACAAGTAATCAGATAGCTACAAGGCGAATGGCGGTATGCGACGAAATATTCAAGGTGACAGAATAGACCAACAGCTCGGGACGAGGAACTTGGTATTTATATCTGGGGAAATGGATCGAGCTATCATGAAGCAATAAGTAAGTTAGATGGCAAGGACTAGGTCAAAACTGGACACAACGCAAACACAATCAAGTAATCATGTAAATGCTTAATACTTTTTTTTTTTTTGCGAAAAAATGCTTAATACTTCACACGCACAATAAGAAACAAAAAAAATAGATAGTGCTACTTGGAACTTTCTGTGACGTGTTCAGCTTTATATAAAGCCTCATTTTGGTACCTTGGGTTTACATAAAGTCTCATTTCGATCATCACTCAAACACTCGGTAGAAGATTCGTGTCAGGCAATTCACATCTTATATATACATGAAGACCGCCTCTTATTCAGTAGTTTCGATATACTGTTAGGTATGCGTCGCCTAGTCCATCCTCGGAGTGAAAATTTGCTCTGGTAATTCGGCTGGAACGAGCAAAAATTAAAAGTATACAAAAGGTGAGATCAGTTTACTGCTTCGAGCAACTATGCATGACATGCCCAATGCGTTCACCAGCGATGATGCTTGGTTGCTGCCAGCGGCAAGGATGCAGCCGTTTTGCACATCGCATCCAATGTATTCAAAGTTTCAGACCCAGCTCACAGTGTGGATGCCATATATATTTCTCCATTGACATACTGAGATAACAGGTACCAAAAAGTTGACCCCCGCGTCGCTCCCACCGGGCGACTCGGGGGAGACCAAGCCCGCAGCCGCCGGTCCCGCCCTCGTCGGCGCCCCCCTTTCCGCCGCTGCCGCCGGCTCGGCCGCGGTGCCGGCGGCCCCCGTCGCCGAAGGTGGCGTGGGGAGATCCGCGGTGGACGCAGGCGCTCTGCGTGGCCAGCGTCGGCCAACGCGGATGGGCCAGATCCGCGCGTCTTCGGGCGTCCTGGGCGGCGGGGCGCCTTGGCCGGGGAGGAGCCGCTCCTCAGTGGTGTTCCGGCTGGGTGTGCGGCGTCTGGTGGCGGGTGTCGCGGATCCGGGCTCGCGTGCGCTGGATCTGGAGCGGACGGGCCGGTCGGTGACGATGGTTGGTGTGGTCTGCAGTTCGTCGGGTGCCTCTCCTGCGCGCTCCTTCCCCGGCTAGGTGGCACTTAGCTACGCCTCTCCCTTCAGATCCAAATGGTTCCTGCGCGCACCCACGAGATGCGCTCCGGGATGGTGGTGATGCGGCAAGGGGATGGCCGTCTGGCGGGGCTGTGTGCCCGGATCCGTGCGCTGCATCGACTCGGGTGGTGGTACGGCCGCTAGTCTGACCTTCTTCCGGTCTGGCTGGGCGCGCTGTGGTGCATAGCGGTGTTGGCCTGACGCTCGTCGGGCGGCGTGGTTGGGAATCCCAGTCCGGTGCTGGCCAGATCTGGCGACTTCGGCCCCGGCGAGTTTTGAGGCACGGCGATGACTCCGTCCAGTGGCGTGGTGGCGGCTCGCTGCTGGCTGCACGGCGGTGCGTGGCTGGGAGGTGGAGTTCTGGCCATGTGCGGCGTCGGGGCTGCCATGGCCCAATGCTTCATGGTGATGCAGGTGTCTACCTCAAATAATACGTTCATAGGGTGTGTGTATGTTCAACTCGGCGAAAGTCATGCTCTGCTCAGAGCCAACGACGGTGACGCCCGTGGGCGCCACTAACCTTCTTGGAGGCATCGTTGAAATGTTGATTTCGCCACCTTTTGCTCGACTTTCGAGGAAACTCTGCTTCCAGGTCTACCTGGAACCGATGATGGCGGCGCAACCGTGCGTGGCACCCCTTCTTGAAGGCATCATCGAGAAGTTGGCTAGATTATTTTGTTCGGTAGGTGGGGATGTCGGTGGTGGTGGTGCGACAAGCTTGGGGTCGACGGTGGTGTGTGTTGGGGTCTGGCAACAACACTGCTCCGTGTTGTGGAGCTACCATCTCTACCCCGTTTGTCTGTATTTGGTGGTGTTCTGTTGGGGGGCGGCGGCGGTGCCTTTGTGTCGTCGCTATTGCTGTGCAGGCTCAAGATCCTACCATGGTTGCCGTTGTGTTGTGGCGAACTTCGTGCTCTTGGGGTTGTCTCGGTTCATCTTTGCTCAATGACGACGCAAGAAGCCTCCCCAACTTGCTAATCGTTCTGAATTCCACCGGCGGAGCTTCGAGTCAAGGTTCGTGCTTGCCACTCGTTGATTGTGGATGCTCCTGTGTTGCGCCGTTGGTTTGGTATGCACGCCGGTGCGGTGCGTTAGGCTGCTCGCAAAGTCTTGATATTGTGATCCTTCGACAACACCCTACATCTACTTGTGTCTCTCGTGGTGATGGTCCTTTTCGCCTGCTAACTAGGTCCTGCCTTATCTTGGGCGTACTGTTCTTCTCATCCTTTTGTAATCTTGTTACTTGTACGGTTTTTGGCCTGGTTTCCCTTATAAACGGGGTCAACTTGTTCAGGTTTTCGATCCGGTTTCTCTTATAAACTGGATCACTCTCTTGGCATAATGGTCACTTTGAGTAATATATTGAGGTGGAGGGAATCCTCTCCCGGTGATTTCTCAAAAAAAATAAAAAAATAATAAAAATAAAAAATATATATAGGGTGGGTCTATTCTACCAACCCCCTTAAGACCTTATTCTACCAACACTTTCTTATTCTGCCAACACCCCACCCCGAACGCCGTTGCCCCTCCCCACCTTCTACCGCAGCAGCGGTCCGCCCCGCACCTACCCACTCCAGATCCACCTCCTTCCCCCAGCCTCACCCCGCCCTCAACGACTTTCTATCTACGCCGCCACAGCCTCACCCCCTGAAAGCACCCCACCGCTCCCTGCAGCTCTCCCATCCACTGCAGTTTGCCAGCGGCGGCGGGGGAAGGGGGCGAGTGGACTGCACCCGCTTCTCTGTCACCCACACCACTCCTCTCATCCCACGACCTCCCCCTCCCAGTCCGCCACACCGCCGCCTTCCCCACGCCGTCACGCCGTGCCTCCCCCGCGCCGTCGCGCCGCTGCCTCCCCCCAACCCCACGCACCACCTTCTACGCCGGCCGCCACCCTCCACCTCTTTCTCCCGTGCCACCCCGGTCATGGCGAGATCCGTCCGCCACCGGGCCCCGGCGCGACGTCAACCACCGGATCCAGCCACCACGGCCATCGGTGCGGCCACAACCGACGGATCCGGCCACCACCAACCCCAGGGCGGAATCCTTTCGCGGGGCGCGTGGCGGCGCGGCCACAGGCTATCGCCGGCACCACCACCTCCCACTGCGCCGCCGCTCTGCATCCATCTTCCTCCCTCCCCCTGCAGCTCGGTTGCGGACCTCGTGTAGCTCGGTTGCGGCCCCGTTGCAGCTCGGTTGCAGATGGACCTCGCTGACCAGGGCCTTCCTCCCGCCCTCGTGCCGGCGATTCTACGCGCCGGGTCTGCCGAGCCACAGCTAGGCTACCCCGGCCCCAAGGGCGCCGCAACCTCTTGTCTCCATGTTCCCCACCTCACGCCCCGACCCCCGGTGGTTTTCCCCACCTCAAATCGGCCGAGATCCATCGGAGTTAGATGGCAGAATGTCATTTTGGAGCTTTTTTTTGTTACAGATTTTGCCGCTGCAGTGCACGCGTGCACTTCAACTTTGTGATCCCGTGAAGTTCGCGCGTCGCGACCGTGCAGTACGCGCATCGTGGCCGTGCAGTTCGTCGGTGACTCCCGGTGGAAGAGCAGTAACGCCACCCCTCCCACACCCTCCCCCCCTCCTTAATGCAGGTTCGTGCTCGTCGACGGCTCCTTGCAGTTCGACTGATCAACTGTTTTCTCCAGGCGAGAAGAGAAGGAACTCCACCCACCGTGCAGTTCATGCGACACACTCGTGCGGTGCGGAACACATCTGCGTGGAGTCCACCGGCCGCGCATGCAGTCTGCCTCCCCCGAGCATGCGTGCAGTACAGTTCTCCCAGTGGTTTAGTTCACTACTGGGTGGTGCAGTTTGCCAGTGCTAGTCCATGGCGTGGACATGCAGTTCGCCGGCACCCTTTGCAGTTCTCAGGCGTCCGCAGGAGCATTAGGACCCTGTTTGTGATTCTTTTATTGCAGGTTGTTTTTACTAAAAATTTTAGGGACCAGTTTGTGTAATATATATGTATGGGCAGCAGGCGCCGGCATGCAGTTCATCAGCACCGGCATAAATGTTTACTCACGCAGTTCGCTTGCCCAAAAAACTTTAAAAAGAAATGCAGCTGTACTGTAACAAAATAACTATTCCAGTGCACTTCTCTCTTAATTTATTTGAACCATAAATCTTTTGTAGTTCACTACTATTGACACCGCAGTCCACTCCCACGAACGAGGACGTGCGCGGGTTAAAAAACCTAGTGCACTTCTGTGATTCCCTTTGTAAAAATGATGAAAAAGAAAAACATTGCAAGAAATTCACTTCTTTTTAGATGTAGTTCACTAGTTTCTGCCCCCGCGGTTCACTTTCATCAACCGAAAAAATGCAATTCTCTCGACCACACTCACATAAAAAAGTGAACGAAAAAATGATACAGTTCACTAACTTAAGTTAACGAAAAATTGATACAGTTCACTAACTTCGACCATGTGGTCCACATCCGCCGTCGTCTCTGCGGTCCACTATCATTCATAAAAAATGTTAGAGAAAGAACAAAAGAAATCACGCAGTTCGCTTGCCCATCTGATGCAGTGCGGTTTTCAGTCTGAAGCAGTGCGTTCTTCTGTGTGATGCGGTTCGCGCGTCGATTTTGGTGTCGCGAAAAACAGAGTGTCTGCATTGGAGTAAATTCAAAACTGCTCTTAAACTGTAAGGATTAGAGAGAGTTTTCTACATGAAAAAGTTGCGCCTCGTTGATATCTTTCCAACGACGTATCATTTGAATCATTCCGATAAGTAGTTTGTAAAAATTCACGAAAAAACGGCCGCTGCCACCCGTCGTCCGCCGCACCATTTTCAAAATTAATTTAAAAACGTAAGGAATCTCAAAAACATTTATACATATAAAAGTTGCGCCTCGTTCATAGCTTTCCAACGGCGTATCACACGCCTCGTTTTGATAAACGGTTAAAAAACTCGAGCACAAACAGTACCGAAAAAATGAAAAAACAAAATTCCGCGATTTAGTAAATTTGAAACTGCTTTTAAACCGTAAGGAATTAGAGAAAGTAATATATATGAAAAAGTTGCGCCTCGACGATATATTTCCAACGGCGTATCATTTGCTTCATTCCGACAAGCGGTTTGCGAAAAAACACGAAAATACGCTCGCTGGCACTCGTCGGGTGCCCACCGTTTTCGAAACTGTTCTTAAATCGCGAGGAATCTCGAAAAAATTTCAACATGGCGAAGTTGCGCCTAATCCATAGCTTTCCAACGGCGTATTACATGCCTCGTTCCGACAAACGGTTTAAAAACTGGATCAAAAACAGTACCGAAAAACACCGCGTATAGTTTTTTCGACGAGAAGTTCACTCGTCTCAGTAATGCAGTGCGCTTGCCTTAGAAAGTGCAGTGCCCTCGCGTTGAGCGTGCAGTTCTGAATATTCTGCCAATATTGACAGAATAGACGGACTGTATATATATATTAATACCAAATCTGAGTTTGTAAAGCGACCCAACCTCTTCTGCTATACTACGCTTCTGTCTGAAGAAGCTGTCACAACACAGGAAATGGAAATAAGTTTAGATGGTACTAACCCTAAATTTTTGACAATGTTGTTTGTGCTCTTGAACAATCACGTACACGTTTACAGAAACCTGCAACAACGAATGCACATAGGCAGGAAATACCAAGAGAAGAGCACCACGTGAATCACTATCTCACAGCATCGCATCGAAGAAAATACGAGATTCAGTTGCAGGTTGATAGAGAACTTTGGAATTGGAGAAAGGAGATAGACAGAGTTTAGATGAAAGGGAAATTGCTTGCTCACCACTGCCGGCCTCCAGCCACACACACGCAGTTAACGACAGCGCAGCAGCGTTAGTAGGCTGGTTTCTGATTCAACCTCTGTCAGTGGGCTTCCTTGCCCATTTACTCTTCCTCAGTCTGTTGCTCCCCTGCGGCCTATCACTTCTCAGATGTGAGATGAACACCATAAAAAAATATATGAGATGAACGAACTTATTTATAGAGATTTTTTTTAAAAGGAGGATAACCTCGGCTTCTGCATCAAGCGATGCACACAACCATACTTATTTATAGCAGAAGTGTTATAGAGAGTATTAATAAAAAAAAACTTGTGTATAGAGAGAAAATGTTTTGGGATCAATGCTAGATCTAGTATGCTGCCTCAAGCAAGGTGAGCAGAACACAAAGAGTTTCCTTGGAAAGGAAAGGCAGGGCAGTATGGCATGCTCGAACGATCCGGTAACCCTGCGTGACATGGCGACATCTTATTTTCATACACCCTTAACTCGTGACTTACATAGCGAGCCTTCGTGTCATACCAAGTTAATGAATTGCTTGTCTGTGACGGTAAAAGAAAAAGGCTTATTCATGATTTTTCTAGTGAAAATATTCGGAATGCATTATCCAGTTGGCCCGTGGGCGATTATAACTTGGCTCCAATCCCACTAGCCCCTAGCTCCGAGAAGGCTCTTCAGGCGTGGATTCTTCTCTCCCTCTCACTCTCTCTGTGCCTTCTCCCCTTTATACGCCCCCGTCTCTCTCAATCTGCAGCAAGGCGTCGAGGCGGTGCCGTCATAAGGGCGTGGGCGGCGGCAGGACCCACCACACCGTCTGCACCCAATCTTTCTTTCTAACCTCTCTGTTCAGTAGGTTTGAGCAGAGGATCTAGATCGAGGTCACATGAGCTTGCCGGCAGCACCCCTCTGTGTATGCTCAATTAACTATCAGTAAAGATATACATATCATTTCATGAAAGATGTAAATAGATCTTCTGTGTATGCTCAATTACCTCTTGTATTTAATTTTCTGAAATTTTGGATCGATCAACACGATCAATGATATGCAGAGTTCGTTC
This sequence comes from Elymus sibiricus, assembly GCA_039707655.1. Taxonomy (NCBI): domain Eukaryota; kingdom Viridiplantae; phylum Streptophyta; class Magnoliopsida; order Poales; family Poaceae; genus Elymus; species Elymus sibiricus. The sequence goes on from CM077676.1 coordinate 68,335,294, forward strand.
GCTCCTGGTGCCTTAATGAATCCTGACCAATTCAATGTCTTTTTTTATTGGTCATTCCATGCTTTATGCAAAATTTGAAGTAATCATAGATTGATTGTGACCATAATGCACACAAAACTGTCCTATGTGTTCCTTCTCTACCATACTATTCTGGGTAGATCTATTTATCATTAACATCTGGAATATCGTTTATCCACTTGCATCCTTCTTGGTGTAGCTATTATATTTGATTGAAGAGTTTCCTCAACAACAAAAAATCCTCAAAAAAATATTTGATTGACGAGTGTAAGCTTGCTTAGTGAAGATTACTTTTAAAGGGCAGACTGTTCCCACAAGACCATAGCGGCCCAGGTTTCCATCATGTACTAGCTATTTATTACAGCAATGTTGATGCATCAGAAACTTCATTAAGGATGGATTGTCTAATGGTGTGTTTCTTATATAGGGTGAGGATGGTTTCTATGACAAAGCTGGAATGAGGCAAGGGAGAGGCCGAGGACGTCGGGGAAGAGGCCGTGGCTGGGGCCAGTACCATGGCCAGAGTCAGGATGGCGGGCATCCAATCGGTACTCCTACATCAAATCACCGTGCTGAGCATCCGGTGGTGTCAAAGCCGTCTCCTGCTCCGTGTATGCATGCCGGATTTTTTTATTTTTTTTTGAGAAAATCTCGCCAACTTTATTAAACTTCAAGGATGTTCATAGGTACACGGTTCGGGTCATGAGGAGCACCCAACCAGACATGTCTACCTAAACCAAGATTACAAGAGAATTTGGAAAGATTATGAGCTTCAAAATTATGATTTCTAAGCTCATGAATAAAAGAACAGGAGGTAAAGCCGCTTCTTCGCTCTGTTATTTCATGCACCACCGCTGCGTATGCATGCCGGATGGCACAAAACGATTTGCCATGGGGCGAGGAAAGCCCCAGGTCAGCCCAGAGTTTTGGGTTTCGTCCGAAAAAATCAAATTTCTCCCGAAATTCGCCCAGTTCGTTTGTGCCCGGTATTAGTACAAACCGGTCAAAAAATTCGGCCTTATTTGAATTTTCAGTCCGGCCCATGGTCGACAATAGCCCACGTATACACCCCCAGTCGTATAAAAACTGCTACCGAGCCTTTGCGAACCCTAACTTTCATTTTCCCCCGTCTCCAATCCTCTGTGTGGCGGCTACAAGCTCCTCCTCGTCCTCTGGCGCTCCACCTCTGCCCGTCCTCCTCCTCCGGCGCTCGACCTGCGGCCAGCCTCCTTCTCCTCCAGCCCTCCACCTCCTCAAGAACTACTCCCCTTCTTCTCTTTCCCATAGAGGGTGAAGGTCGCAGCTGCGCCGGTGACGAGGGGACCCTGTTGACGGCGGCACACCGTAGAGCGCGGCCACATGAGGTAGAGGATGCACTTGGGCATCGACTGGGTCGACGGCGGCAACAACACTGAGCGCGTCCACAAACAGTTGATCTTGGCTCGGGCAGCACGACGGCGGCAGATTAGTTAACTATTTGTTCAAGTTTGGTCTATAATGTTTTGAAGCATGGATTGTATGATTTTACATGTGTATTTGGTAAAGATTCTGCTATATGTTTTTACTGTGGTTTATTTCAAATTTTGGACAAATTTTGGTCAAATTTCAAATTTTGTTTTGTCATTTTCGTCCGAGATTTTCCGAAAAACCGAATTTCGCCCATTTCGCCCAGGCCCGGTAAAATTTGCATAACGAAATCCGAAACCTTGGGTCAGCCCCGCAATGTTGTCTGATATTTAGTGGTACCTTGTTCTTGGGAGGAGTTGGCAGAACAACGCTTATATGACCCATTTTGATGCAATCCCATGAAGAGGAAGGATAGTAATACCCTGATATATGCGTCATGTATACTGCATTACTGTTGGTCGATGGACATGTGAACCTGTCTTTTAGCGGTTCATATATGTTCTGGTTCATGTCATCTTTAGTGCTTAACAACTTAACAAGTGAATGTGCAGGTTACCAAGGGCAAACGACTAGATACGATTTCAGGATTAGCATTCACAAATGAGCTTGGACGCCTTCAGGTCACAACCAGAAACTCTTGTTTTTATGATTATATGCACACATTTAATGCAAAGTAAAGTTTTTTTACCATCCACGTGTTCGTGTTTTAGATTACAAAGAATGATGACCTCGAAGAGCTCCAGGAACTCAGTTCTGGAACCTCGAAGAGCACATATTTATTGCTTGGAAGTGTTTTATTTCATTGTTTGAATATTTAACTGGAGGTACTTCGGCTAAAATGCATGTAGTGTCTAATTAAATTCAACTACTTTGTAGTGATCATAAATCAGTGATGCTTCTTGTTTACAATGTGTGAGCAATTGCTGTACAATCAGGTTTACACTAGTACAAAACAGGGCATCGGTCCACCCCTGAGAAGCCCATTAGTCCCGGTTCACTCACGAACCGGGACCCATGGGGGCATCGGTCCCGGTTCGTGAGGCCAGGGCGCCGGCCGGGCCTCGTGGGGCATTGGTCCCGGTTCGTCTGACACTTTTGGTCCCGGTTCCAGACACGAACCGGGACCAATGCGCCTCGCTCCTGGCCCATAACCATTGGTCCCGGTTTGTGGCTGGAACCGGGACTAAAGGTGACCCCTTTTGTCCCGGTTCCAGCCACGAACCGGGACCAATGCGCCTCGCTCCTGGCCCACAACCATTGTTCCCGGTTTGTGGCTGGAACCGGGACCAATGGTTGGCCTATATATAGCCTCCGCCCGCGAGCAGAGCAATGCATTGCTCTGTTTTTTTGCCCGGCCGTGGGAGAGCTTTTGTGGTGCTCTAGCTCACCTCCTATGCACATGAGGTGTTCGATGAAATGCCCGAGCCACACTTAAGCTTTCTCCTCTCGAAGCTCCTTGTCCAAGCTCCATTTTCCTCAAGATTTGTCTAGGTTTGGCGGTCCGTCCTGTCCCGTCCCCGTCCTCACCGCCGTCGATCGCCCGCGCCCATCTCGGCGCCGGCAACACCGTGGTTAGCCTCTTCTTCTTATCTTCTTTCTAAAAGAAAAAAGTTCTTACTTGTGTGTTTTAATTAGATGCTCTAGAGAGTTATATGTTGTTCAATAATAAGAACTATATAACGCACGCAGATGAACCGGCAATGGATGTACGGTGACCGACGCACCTCCGAGTATATTAAGGGCCTGCATAATTTTCTCGAAGCGGCTGAGGCAAACAAGCAGAATGGTTTTATGCATTGTCCATGTACTGTCTGTGAGAATACGAAGGCTTTCTCCAACTCTAAAACCCTTCACTTCCACCTGCTTGAGAAGGGTTTTATGCCACACTATAATGTTTGGACCAAGCACGGAGAAAGAGGGGTTATGATGGAAGACAACGAAGAAGAAGAGGATGATGACAACTACCCGCCCCCTGAATACGGTGATGCTGCAATGGGGGAAGCTGAAGATCAAGAGGAACCAGACGATGTGCCCGATGATGATCTTCGCCGGGTCATTGTTGATGCACAGAGAGAATGCGAAAGTGAAAGGGAGAAGTTGAAGTTCGATCGCATGTTAGAGGATCACAAAAAAGGGTTGTACCCAAATTGCGAAGATGACAACAGAAAGCTCGGTACCACACTGGAATTGCTGCAATGGAAGGCAGACAATGGTGTATCTGACAAGGGATTTAGTTCGCTGCTGAAAATAATGAAGAAGAAGCTTCCAAAGGATAACGAATTGCCCGACAGTACGTACGAAGCAAAGAAGGTTCTATGCCCTCTAGGATTGGAGGTGCAGAAGATACATGCATGCCCTAATGACTGCATCCTCTACCGCGGTGAGTACGAGGATTTGAACGCATGCCCGGTATGCGGTGCATTGCGGTATAAGATCAGACGAGATGACCCTGGTGATGTTGAGGGCGAGCGCCCCAGGAAGAGGGTTCCTGCCAAGGTGATGTGGTATGCTCCTATAATACCACGGCTGAAACGTCTGTTCAGAAACAAAGAGCATGCCAAGTTGATGCGATGGCACAAACAAGACCGTAAGAAAGACGGGAAGTTGAGAGCACCCGCTGACGGGTCGCAGTGGAGAAAAATCGAGAGAAGGTGGGGGGACTTTGCAGGTGACGCAAGGAACGTATGGTTTGGTTTAAGTGCAGATGGCATTAATCCTTTTGGGGAGCAGAGCAGCAATCATAGCACCTGGCCCGTGACTCTATGTATCTATAACCTTCCTCCTTGGTTGTGCATGAAGCGGAAGTTCATTATGATGCCAGTGCTCATCCAAGGCCCTAAGCAACCCGGAAATGACATTGATGTGTACCTAAGGCCATTAGTTGAAGAACTTTTACAGCTGTGGAATGGAGAAGGTGTACGTGTGTGGCATGAGCACAAACAGGAGGAATTTGACCTACATGCGTTGCTGTTTGTAACCATCAACGATTGGCCTGCTCTCAGTAACCTTTCAGGACAGACAAACAAGGGATACCACGCATGCACACACTGTTTAGATGACACCGACAGTATATATTTGGACAAATGCAGGAAGAATGTGTACCTGGGGCATCGTCGATTTCTTCCGACCAACCATCAATGTCGAAAGAAAGGAAAGCATTTCAAAGGTGAGGCAGATCACCGGAAGAAGCCCGCCCTCCGTACTGGTGATCACATACTTGATATGGTCAATGATTTACAAGTAATCTTTGGAAAGGGTCCTGGCAGACTATCTGTTCCGACTGACGATGCGGGACGCGCACCCATGTGGAAGAAGAAATCTATATTTTGGGACCTACCCTATTGGAAAGACCTAGAGGTCCGCTCTGCAATCGACGTGATGCACGTGACGAAGAATCTTTGCGTGAACCTGCTAGGCTTCTTGGGAGTGTATGGGAAGACAAAAGATACACCGGAGGCACGGGAGGAACAGCAACGTGTGCATGAAAAAGACGGCATGCATCCAAAGCAGTATGAAGGTCCTGCCAGCTACGCTCTTACCAAAGAAGAGAAGGAAATCTTCTTTGAATGCCTGCTCAGTATGAAGGTCCCGTCTGGCTTCTCGTCGAATATAAAGGGAATAATAAATATGGCAGAGAAAAAGTTCCAGAACCTAAAGTCTCATGACTGCCACGTGATTATGACGCAACTGCTTCCGGTTGCATTGAGGGGGCTTCTACCGTAAAACGTTCGATTGGCCATTGTGAAGCTATGTGCATTCCTCAATGCAATTTCTCAGAAGGTGATCGATCCAGAAATCCTGTCAAGGTTAAGGAGTGATTTGGTGCAATGTCTTGTTAGTTTCGAGCTGGTGTTCCCACCATCTTTCTTCAATATCATGACGCACGTCCTAGTTCATCTAGTCGACGAGATTGTCGTTCTGGGCCCTGTATTTCTACACAATATGTTCCCCTTTGAGAGGTTCATGGGAGTCTTAAAGAAATATGTTCGTAACCGCGCTAGGCCAGAAGCAAGCATCTCCATGGGCCATCAAACAGAGAATGTCATTGGGTTTTGTGTTGACTTCATTCCTGACCTTAAGAAGATTGGTCTCCCTCAATCGCAGTATGAGGGGAGACTGACTAGAAAAGGCACGCTAGAAGCGGACTCAATAATATGTAGGGACGGGCATTCTTGGTCTCAAGCACACTACACAGTTCTACAGAATTCTACCTTGGTGACCCCGTATGTCGATGAACACAAGAATATTCTGCGCTCCAAACACCCGGAGCAGTGTGACGACTGGATTACATATGAACACATCAGGACTTTCGGCAGTTGGTTGCAAACACGTCTCATGGGTGACAACACTGTTTCTGATGAGCTGTACTCGTTGGCCAGGGGACCATCTTCGACTGTATTAACTTACAAAGGGTACGAGATAAATGGGAATACATTTTACACGATCGCCCAAGATCAAAAGAGCACCAACCAAAACAGCGGTGTCCGCTTTGATGCAGCAACCAAGAGGGGAAAGGACACATATTATGGTTACATAGTGGACATATGGGAACTTGACTATGGACATGATTTCAAGGTCCCTTTGTTTCAGTGCAAATGGGTCAATCTGTCAGGAGGCGGGGTACAGGTAGACCCACAGTACGGAATGACAACAGTGGATCTCTACAATCTTGGGTACACAGACGAACCATTCGTCCTAGCCAATGATGTGGCGCAGGTTTTCTATGTGAAGGACATGTCTACCAAACCGAGAAAAAGAAAAGATATGGAAGCGAATACATCATACGATGAGCCAAAGCGCCACATAGTTCTTTCAGGAAAAAGAGACATCGTGGGATTGGAGGGCAAGACAGACATGTCTGAAGATTATGAAAAGTTTCATGAAATTCCTCCCTTCAAAGTCAAGGCTGACCCAAGCACCCTGTTAAACGATGAAGATTATCCATGGTTATGGCGCAATAAGCAAAGGACACAAGCGAAGAAAAAGTGAAGACTTTCTCTCCACAACTATATCATTGCAGTTACATGTGAAGAAATTAAATGCCTTTTGTAACAGACGAGTTTTCGTCCGAAACCCTGATACTTCGAAAGAGATTGTCCGTTTTGTACACGAAGTGCATCCAGTTTTTGCCGTAACCCTCTCAACTTTTTAGCACATGCTATGTGGGTGAAATGATGATACCATGCCAACTTTCAACCTGTTCAGAGTTCATTTGTAGTGCTTTTCAATTTCAGGGTCATTTAGCTTAAAAAATCAGTAAATGCATGAAAAATAGGAAATGAAGTCAGAAAGGGTTGAAAATTGATGATGTGGCTTTGAATGGTGCATTTTGAACACACAAAAAGTCTGGAGTTCAAATAAGTTCAAAAAAATGAAATCCCTTTGTAACAGATGAGTTTTCGTCCGAAACCTTGATACTTCGAAAGAGATTGTCCATTTTGTACACGAAGTGCATCCAGTGTTTGCCGTAACCCTCTCAACTTTTTAGAACATGCTATGTGGGTGTAATGATGATACCATGCCAACTTTCAACCTGTTCAGAGTTCATTTGTAGTGTTTTTCAATTTCAGGGTCATTTAGCTTAAAAAAATCAGTAAATGCATGAAAAATAAGAAATGAAGTCAGAAAGGGTTGAAAATTGATGTTGTGGCTTTGAATGGTGCATTTTGAACACACAAAAAGTCTGGAGTTCAAATAAGTTCAAAAAAATGAAATCCCTTTGTAACAAATGAGTTTTCGTCCGAAACCCTGATACTTCGAAAGAGATTGTCCATTTTGTACATGAAGTGCATCCAGTTTTTGCCGTAACCCTCTCAGCTTTTTAGAACATGCTATGTGGGTGTAATGATGATACCATGCCAACTTTCAACCTTTTCAGAGTTCATTTGAAGTGCTTTTCAATTTCAGGGTCATTTAGCTCAAAGAATGAACTAATAGCAAAAAGAATGAACTAGAAAACCTTTATGAAACTCTAATAGCAAAAATAAGGAATTAAAAATAATTAATTAAAAAATTCTGTTATGATCAACTAAAATAAAACTATAATATTCTTCAATAGCAAAAAGAATCAACTAAAAAGCTTTTATAAAACTCTAATAGCAAAAGGAATCAACTAAAAATATTTTATAAACCTCTAGTATTTATGAAACTAAAATTATATAAAATTTATGCAACTAAAGTTATCAAAGTATTTTTTGTTCAAAACATTAATAGCAAAAAGAATTTTCATAAAGAATTTTTTTAGAAACTTTAATAGCAAACTAAAATAACAAAATCTGTTTTTGGTTAAAACAGACATTTAAAATTACCTAAAAATTACCAAATTGAATATAATGATAAAACACAGTAATATTAAATAGCAGGAAAAAGAATCACTCAAAAATCTATTTTTATAGTAAATTTATTCACAAACTAGTGATTCACATCAATTTAAAAGAATTCAAATTTAAACTATTCAAATTTGGAAACTAATGGCACTAACAGAAAGTTTATAATTTTTGTGACCTAAAAGCAAAAAGAATCACTGAAAAGCTGTAAGTAGAAACAAAAGAAAATAAATAAAGCAAAAAAGAAAACAAAAAAAGTAGAAAAAATGCCGCCTACTGGGCCACTGCGGCCTGAATACGACTAGAAACCCAACAATCCAGTTGGGCCAGGATTCAGGCCCGCATAAGGCCCAGAAGGCCCACAGGCAGCGGTGTGTCCGATTAGGCCCGTAAGCCTGCTGTTGAGAGGAGCTCGAGAGGGTGTGCGCAGCAGCGCTTATAAACCACTCTCGAGCCCTCTCAGCTAGCGAGGTGGGACTAAACTTTTGGCCCCGGGTAGCACCACCTTTGGTCCCGGTTCGTGGCACCAACCGGGACCAATGCCCACCTTTGGTCCCGGTTGGTGGCACCAACCGGGACCAATGCCACCCTTTAGTCCCGGTTGGTGCCACCAACCGGGACCAAAGGTCTCTGCTTCCCGCCCTTTGGGCTGACGAAAAGAGACCTTTGGTCCCGGTTGGTGGCACCAACCGGGACTAAAGGTGGGCATTGGTCTCGGTTGGTGGCACCAACCGGGACCAATGCTTCTTGTATATAAGAAAACCCTTGGAAAATTTCAGGTTTTCATCTACCAGTTGCCCCGAGCCCGCCTCCCCGATTCCGCCGTCCCCGTCGTCGCTGCCGCCTCCCCGTCGCCGCGTCGTCGCCTTCCCGAGCCTGCCGTCCTCGTTGTCGCCGTCGCCTCCCCGTCGCCGCGTCGTCGCCGTCGCCGAGCCCGCCATCCTCGCCGTCGTCGCCTCCCCGAGCCCGCCGTCCCCGTCGTCGCCGTCGCCTCCCCGACGTCGCCGCGTCGTCGCCGTCGCCGAGCCCGCCGTCCTCGTCGTCGTCGCCTCCCCGAGCCCGCCGTCCCAGTCGTCGCCATTGCCTCCCCGTCGCCGCGTCATCGCCTTCCCGAGCCCGCCGCCCTCGTCGTCGTCGCCTCCCCGAGCGCCCGCCGTCCTCGTCCCCGTCACCGCGTGCCGCCCCGAGCCCGCCGTCCTCGTCGCCGGCCTCCAGCCATCGCCGCCCACCCCAGTGAGCCCCCCCCTTTCTGGCCATGTATATGTTTTTTTTCATGTATATGTATATGTTCATGTATATGTGTGTATATGTTCATGTAAAAAGTCATGTATATGTTTTTTTCATGTATATGTATATATGTTCATGTATATGTGTGTATATGTTCATGTAAAAAGTCATGTATATGTTTTTTTCGTGTATATGTATATATGTTCATGTATATGTGTGTATATGTTATCCGGAATGTATGTCGTTGTCGATATACCCCCTCCCCGATACTTCGACATGAGGGGGGAGGGGGGGGTCGATATACCCCCTCCCCGATAGCATTTTTTTGTTCATAGCATTTTTTTCCATGTATGTATGTGGCTATATGTATGTATGTCGCCGTCGCCCTTGATCTCCTACCCCCTCCCGCCCCTACCCGACAAACTCTCGAGGCCACCCAAACCCCTAGAAGAAAACTCCGGTAAATTCGACATGAGGGGGGACGTCGGACGTATCGGGCGACCAACTCTCGAGGCCACGCAAACCCTAGAAAAAAAGCGTTGTCGATCTCCTACCCCCCCTCCCCTACCTGACAAACTCTCGAGGTCAGCCAAACCCCTAGAAGAAAACTCTGGTAACTTCGACATGAGGGGGGACGTCGATCAACCCCCTCTCGCCCGACCATGAGGGGTGAGCGTCGTTGTCGTCTACCCCCTCCCCGATAACTTCGACATGAGGGGGGACGTCGGACATGACATGAGGGGTGAGCGCCGTTGTCGTCTACCCCCTCCGGTAACATAGATAACTCCGGTAACATAGATTTATCAAGAATGCCCCCATTATGGATGTGCACAAGTTGATCCAATTTTTTTTTGATCTCATCTATATATATTCTTTATATGTCACGTTGTCTGTCAAAGTATTGAAGAAATCCATGGCTTCATCATTAGCCGGAAGTAACATGCGTATGATGCTATGAAGCTCTTCAAAGTTGTTTTGGAACGGAGTTCCGGATAGAATAATTTGCTTTTTGGTACGAATTTCAGCAAAGGCCTTCCAAATAGCGATATTCGGAAGGCTCTTGCTGAACTTCGTACCAAAAAGCTAATTAATTATCCTATCCGGGACTCCGTTCCAAAACAATTTTGGAGAGCTTCGTACCATTATGCGCCTGTTACTTCCGGCTAATGATGAAGCCTTGGTTTTCTTGAATCCTTTTACACTAGACAACGTGACATATAGAAGGGTAGATGAGATCAGGAAAAATATGGACCATTTTCTGCACATTCAGAATGGCGCCATTTTGTTAAATCCCTTAAAGGTTAAGATAATCCCTTGTTTGACATTCATGAGAGAGGCGGTCCGGACGTCGGACATTCATGAGAGAGGCAGTCCGGACGTCGGACATTCATGTTTGTATATTAATTGCCATGTTGTAATATTTGCAGAAACTATGGATCAAAGAGACTTGGAACAAGAACAGTTGTTGGGGGAGATAATCCTCGCCAGAGGTGATGCTGTCTTGTCATTTCTCAACGACACCGATGGAACAATGGAGGAGGAAGGACATGATCATGATGGCTCCGGTGACATGATCATGATGGCTCCGGAGGTGCTGACTAGCTAATTGATGCATTAATTGTTTTGGTATGTACATATATTAACTCTTGTTTCTTCTTTTATAGCCCTCCGGATCGAGCCAAACTTCGGTAACGAGACGAGGCCCGAAGAAGAGGTTGCGCAAGGATGAAAGGTTCACGATCACAGCACTCGCGGACGATGGCCTACCGATTGAACCCAAGCGGACCAAGGACGCATTTTCTGCTCAGTGCGGAGCTATTGTTAGGGACAACATCCCGATCAGCATCAAGCAATGGAATAAGCCTAAGGACGACGCCCCTGAAGGTGATTATGTCACCGATAGACAGAAAGATGATCTTTGGACCTTGCTGAAGGCAAATTTCACCCTACCGCCAGAGGAGGATCCGAATAAGCCAGTTATAGAGCCACTGGTCAAGGCGTGTGCTCTTAAGAAGATGGCAGATCTATTCAGGAGGTGGAAGAAGGAGTTGAAATCAAAGTTTGTCGACAAAGGTGAGACTCCAGAATTCATCGGCCGATTTGAGAAGATAAGAGATCACTGGCCCGCATTTGTGGCCTACAAGACATCAGACAAGAGTAAGAAAATGTCAGAGACAAACAAGAACAACGCTGCAAAGAAGTAGTATCACCATCACACGGGGTCAGGTGGCTACCTCAAAGCCCGGCCGTTGTGGGACAAAGCTGAGAATGACCTGATTGCTAAAGGGGTCGAACCAGAGACATTGAAATGGCCAGACCGTTCAAGGACTTGGTTCTTCGGGGTTGGGGGAACTTTGGACCCTGAAACAGGGAAGTGCCGTTGGACGGATGAGCAACTTGCAATACCCGTCACGAAGCTTCAGAAGTATATCACCGCAACGCAGGAAGGGACGTTCATTCCCGACAGAGAGAAGGACGAGCTGACTGAGGCCCTAGGGAATGCTGAGCACCCTGGACGAACACGAGGCACACCAGGCTCCGTTTCATGGAAGTTTGGGTTTCCCAACGCAGGCGGTTACAGAAGCCAGGAGAGAAAGAGGAAAGCGGAGCTGAGCGACATGCAGAAGATGAGTGCAAGACTACAAAAGCTAGAGGAAGCTGAGAGCCAGCGAGCTGCCGGCCAACTATCTCAGCGGCACGAAGCTACCCCAGAAGCTACCCCGCCATCTCAGCGGAGAAGCAGCGTGGCTTCCACGGAGCCCGTTCAGACTGACTTCACGGAGCCTATCTACCCCGTGGATACTATCACGGAGGCTCAAAATTGCAAGCTTATGACGAAATGCCATAACCTCACTTTATTGGCGGCTGTCGGCTCTGTTGCACCTCCTCAACCCAACGGAACTTTTCACTGCCTTCCGATTCCACATGGCTATGCTGTTGTGATGGTGGATGAAGTAATGGAGGGATTTGAGGAGCTCGAGCTTTAACACTCTACAGGTGAAGGGGAGAATCGGCTGGTTCATGCTCTGAGGAGTACATGTCTATGGCAGAAGGAGTACATCAAGCTTCCAAACTGGACGCCTCCGCCTCCTCCTCCTCCTCCGGCGAGTCAGGGCACTCCGCCTCCTCCTCCTCCTCCTCCTCCGGCGAGTGATCAGGGCACTCCGCCTCCTTCTCCGGCTCCTCCGACGCGTGAGGGCACTCCGCCTCCTCCTTCGCCTACTCCGGCGCGTCGGAGCACTCCGCCTCCTCCTCCGCCTCGTCGGCAACGGCGGAAGACAGACGCCGCCGCTCCGGCTCCTCCGGCGCGTCAGAGCACTCCGCCTCCTTCTCCGCCTCGTCAGCAAGGACGGAAGAGAGACGCCGCCGCTCTGGCGGCTAGCAGTACAAGCAGAGGCGAGAGGCAATTCAGATATGGTCCATCTCTCAAGCCTCTGGAAAAGTTACCATATGAGAGGACCGAGTCTGAAAACGAGGAGATATGTCGTGCCCAAGTGAGGGACCATTTTGCAAAGAAAACTCCACCTCCGAAGGAGAAGCTAGATCCGGTGAAAGTGAAGCGCACTATCGATGCCCTGAAGCGACCACCACCGCCTCCGCCGGATTCCAACTATGTCCGGATTATTAAAAAGACATATGTAGAAGCGCGGCGGTCGGGAAGTACTTCTAGTGATGCAAGGTTAGCAGAACGAAGAAGTGGGAAAACAATTCCCCAGCTCGGCGAACAGGAGAAGCAATCGTGCCCCCCGCTCAAGGTGTCTAGCGATATCGTCGCTAATCATCCGGGGATGGTGCCTGGTACCAATCCTGGTGATTACTTGGGGGATGATGTAATTTTTCAAACGGCTGAGGTAACAGAAGAATATGAATACTTGCACGGGAAGCCTCTCGTCAAACCTGATCATCCTCCTCTAACAACGATGATGTATAAATTGCATGAGTGGTACATGAAAACCTGCAGGGAGTCTGGGAGAGACACTATGTATATGGCAGTGAAACCAGAGCACGAATTCATTGGACTTTCCGTGATGCCTGTTGAATTTGTGGAGTTATTTCAGTTATACAATCAACGGGCCCTCGACAAACAACTCATGACTGCCTACTGTCTGTAAGTATTACTTCTATAGTTAAGTCTCTAGCTCAGCTTGTTCATTGCATGTATATATAATTATCCTCACTATATTATGCAGATTGAAGATCGTCGAATGCAAAAAACTACGAATCTTCGACGTTGGGTTCATTAGCCCAGATGCCGTAAATGAATGGACGGTACAAAACTCAATCAAAGAGACCGAGGAGAACTTGCTACAGTCGTTCGTTATACATCAAAACAAAAGGGAAATACTCCTTCCTTACAACTTCAAGTGAGTATTGCTGTCTTCTCTGTATACTCAGTTTCGCTTACTCGAGGTTAAGTAATGTAATTGATGAGTTATATATGCGTGCGCAGTTTCCACTTTATTCTGCTATCCATTAAGTTTGACGGGGCATTAGTAACTGTCTTAGACTCGAGACGTAAAGATCCCGAGAATTATGCGGACATGACTGCAATCCTCAAGAAGTAAGTTCAGTCAATACCGGGACCATATCGGCATGCAACTTTCGTTAATTTCCTGATATCAAGTAATCATTTTCTTTGCCTGGCAGGCTTTGGAAGAAGTTCACCCGAAAGGTTCCCGGTCTAAACAAAGAGTTGCGATTTACGCACCCCCAAAGTAAGTAGTACTAGCTAGTTCCGCGCATCTCTAATTGATTCAAATTTTCATCAATATATCATTACCATGCTTGCTTATCAGTTTGATTGAACTCTATTCTCGTAAAGTGCTTGTACCAGAAAGAAGGGACTGTTTTATGTGCATACTACGTATGCGAGTTCATTGGCCACTCGACCTCTGAGCGGGGCTTCTCTGACAAACAATTTGAAGTACGTAAATAATATTCACAATTTTATTTTATATATTACCATCAATTGTGTTGAGTTTTCTTTATATATATGCATGTATTGACCCCCTTCTTTAAATTAGATCTGGCAGATGCGGGATGAACTCCTACCACATGATCGCATACGAGCAATTCAAGAGGAATTGGCGGGATTCTTTCTTGACCACGTCATACCTAAAGACGGGGAATACCATGCGGATTTGTGATTGGATCTTAGGTAGATGATGTTAGGGATTGTAAAAGATGTTATATTGTATATATGTAGTACCGTCGGATAGATATACGGAAACTTGTTGTTCGACCAAGCACGGAGAAAGAGATGTCACTTCTCTCTATATATGTTCAGCATGACGATCTTCTGTAATTAATGGTTTCCTTCATTTTCTTATTAGCTAGCATCGAGTTATCTCTATATGTATAGTAGCTACCGTCGACCGAGCACGGAGAAAGAGAGGACACTTCTCCCTATTAGCTAGCTAACACAATATGAAACCCCTAAATTAACCCTCCAAAACCCCCCAACCCCCCCCCCCCCTTCAAAAAAAAACCCCAGCTGCTGCCTGAAGCTGACGCGTGGATGACCTTTGGTCCCGGTTGGTGTGACCAACCGGGACTAAAGGTCCTCCTGCCTGGGCTCCCCGCTGCGGCCACGTGGATGCCTTTTGGTCCCGGTTGGTGTTACCAACCGGGACCAAAGGTCCTCCGGCCTGGCCTACTCGCAGCGGCCACGTGGAGCCCCTTTGGTCCCGGTTCGTAAGCGAACCGGGACTAAAGGTTTTGGGCTTTAGTCCCAACCCTTTAGTCCCGGTTCCAGAACCGGGACTAAAGGCCCTCTGGAACCGGGACTAAAGGCCCTTTTTCTACTAGTGTTAATTGCTGGGAGTAAATAGTTTTGTACTATCAACTGCAACTATATGTACCAGATATCTACATCTTCTGCTTCATTACTACTGTAATCCGTATCAATGGGCAAATGAAGTGCAGAGAAGTCTGCAACAAGATCTACTAACTTTGTTATCTACCTTGTTATTTCAGTAACTGAATTCACAGGCAAATGAAGTCTGATAAATTTTCTTTTTTTGATAAAGGGAATATATTAATATCGCGATGATACTAAATACATCCAGCCTCTGCACTAACAAGATGTCCAAAGACATCAGGGATGCACACAGGCAAGAAATAAAATAAAAAAAGAGAAAAAAGAAAACAAAGACCCCGTCGCAGTGTTGAACCACTCACAACAGTAGCACTCTAACCACCACCGAAGACAACACCTGTACTACAAACGAGATTCTTCAAAAGCAACACCTCCAAGAAGGAAACAAAGCACAAGCGTTGTCGTCGCCCAATCGAAGATCTTGGGTTTTCACCCTGGAGAAAGTCCGAGTTCCAAAACAATGCCTTCAGCAAGGCCATTGCCAGGTACAACCAATGAAGGCCAGACCTTGGGTTTACACCCTGGAAACCGTACGGCTCAGTTCTCGAGGAGCACCATCAAGAATGCAGTCCACCTGTGTTGCCACCCACGCTTGCCAAGACTGCTGCTGCAAGTCACCAAACACCCGACACATAGGGAGAACCTGTGCCGCATTGTCTTCAACACAACCTGTACCCTCTCTGCCAATACCAACCTCCGATCGCAGCCACCATGATTTCTCCACCTCTATCAGTTTCATGAAAATCTATATTAAGACATGTCCCATGGTATGGACAAGAAGGCGAAGCTTCTTGCCTCGCCCAAATGAAGCCACTCTGGCTGAAGATAAGGGGGCGCGCGACCGCATCTATTCCGCTCTAGATATCCAGTAGCGCCCTGCGCCAAACTGCAGAAATCTCCAAGAGGAAGACCGGAACTTGACGGTGGCCAAATCGAGGAGGCCGATATGAAGTAGATCGAAGATTGGTGCTCGAAGAATAGCAGGGCCAGACCACCTTTATTCTTCGGAGCAGACTAGCAGGCCCCCACGCCGCCATCCGCCGCCCAATGGGCCCGACCGCCCCCGACGAAGGAGGAGGCCACCTCCGCCATGCCCGGGACCGCTGCCATGGACAGTCCTCATGCCGCAGGACTAGCCTAGGAGTTCCTCCGCGTGTCGTCGTCGGAGACGCGGCGATGCAGCAAGAGTAACAATGGTCACAGCCCGTCCAGGCTGTACCAGATCGGGGCCCTGACCACCAACATCAACCGCTATCGTCGTCCGTCGCCGAAGATGCTCACCATCAAATGATCATTGCAGCCATGAACCCGTCGAGTCGATATTTGATCCCATCTTCATGCACATGATAGTCCCGCCTTTGCAGATCCTCAATATATTTGATAAACATTGCGTTGTACTCGGTATTGTATAAACAGATATGTGGAGATAGAGATAGCACTACTGGAATTTCCCTATACGCCGGGTGCCAGGCTCTTCGCCGAGAGCCAAACCACGGGCACTCGGCAAACTTCGGTACGCCGAGAGCCGCGCTCGGCAACAATGGGTTCACGGCAAAACCGAACGTACGCCGAGACGAAGCGGTAAAGAACACTCGGCAAAAGGATAACACTCGGCAAACTACCTATTTGCCGAGGGCCAGCCCATGACACACGGCAAAGGGTAGCCACGTGGCAAGACCGGCAGTGGTCGTCGTCGCTCTGACGGCCGCGCTGCTTTACCGAGCGCCCGCGTAATGGCTCTCGGCAAACAATATTTACTTGCCTTATTTATTTTTCTCTTTTTCATCTATATATAAGTGGGAGCTGAGTTTAGTCCCACCTCGCTTAACGACGACCATCAGGACCGGTTTAAATAGTCGGATAGTACAGAACAAGCAAGCGTCGGTCTTCATTACACTATTATTAAGAAATGGACTGTCACTATGAATCTTCACCTGTTCCGGACAGGGAAGGTCCATAGTGACAGTTCATATTCTTAATGATGGATGCCGACGGTTTTTATTAATTTATGATCCAACAACACCATTACCGAGCGCCGCTCTCGGTAGGGTAAGATTTGCCGAGGGCGGCTCTCGGCAAAGCTCCGGCTCTCAGAAAACTTTTAGTACCACCTCGCCCAGAGACAAGCAACATGACCAGTTTAAATAGTCGGATAATCCAGACGCAGTAAGCTTCGGTCTTCATAACACTCCTGTTAAGGAGATGAACCATTACTGTGAATCTTCACCCCTTCCCGGCACTGAAGATTCACAGTGACGGGCCATCTTACTAATGGTGGATGCCGGTGCTTTTTATTAATTCAATTATTAGTATTTTTGAGTTTGCCGTGGTAAGATTTTAGGCACGTTTCGAATAAGCCTCTCCTGAGGCCGCTTGTAAACCGCACCATATCCGAGCTAGTCTCTGGGTATCGAGAGGGAACGTGTCCGTTTTGTGCAGGAAGTGC
The DNA here is from genome assembly GCA_039707655.1 of Elymus sibiricus. Taxonomy (NCBI): domain Eukaryota; kingdom Viridiplantae; phylum Streptophyta; class Magnoliopsida; order Poales; family Poaceae; genus Elymus; species Elymus sibiricus. The sequence goes on from CM077676.1 coordinate 68,352,596, forward strand.
GGGTCATGTTTCTCCGTTGGCCTCGAAACTTCAAGTGCTCACAAAGGAGGCCATCGCATGACACGTGCCAGGCCCCCGCATTTTTCAGACACGCGTGCAATATTCGAGAAATTTATTGCTCTGCTAGGGTTTCATCGCCGGAAATTGCAGATCTGCAAGGCGGCGCATGAGATCATGCCCAGAGGCGGCATGGAAAATACTTTGTGGTGTCCTTGCGGCATGCATAGGCCTTGTGCAGAGGAGGGAGGGTCATGCCCTGCCACCGGGGGCCGAAAGTACCTCGGTGGCATGCCTGATGCAACTGTTGAAATCCTCGGAAAATCGTACGATGCCGGAATTCCTCGAGAGCTGGCACGGTGTCATCACATGGGCCCTGTAGGGTGTGGTAAAAGTTTGGGCGCATTTCGAATAAGCCTCCCCTGAGGCCGCTTGTAAACCGCACCGTCTCCGAGCTAGTCTCTGGGTATCGAGAGGGAACGTGTCCGGTTTGTGCAGGAAGTGCGGGTCCTGTTGCTCCGTTGGCCTCAAAACTTCTCGTGCTCTCAAATGAGGCAATCGCATGACACGTGCCATGCCCCCGCATTTTTCGGACACGCGTGCAATATTCGAGAAATTTATTGCTCTGCTAGGGTTTCATCGCCGGAAATTGCAGATCAGCAAGGCGGCACATGAAATCAAGGTTGGTAGCGGCATGAGAAATCCGTTGTGATGTCCTTGCGACATGTTTAGGATGGTAATCAATCATATTACCGAGAATGGCGCTCGGTACACGAGTAATTACCGAGAGTGGCTCTCAGTAAAAGTGGAAAACCTAGATCTAGTTGTGACTTTTTCCGAGTGCTACTCTTGGTAAAGGAAACACCATCTTGAACAACAAGCCAAGTTGGTACCAACGAAAGGAAACACCACTACGCCAAGTATAATTTTAAGCCCACCCCAAAACAGATAAAGCCATATTAAATGAACCGATCATCATAACAAAGAGTCTGAGATCTCATGCCCCGCGTGTAACACACATGATAGCAAGTAAACATGCACTACTGTCACACACTGAACAATTCCATCTTACTCTTAAAAAAATAGATCTGGAGTGGCGCTCGTGTTGGAAATATGCCCTAGAGGCAATAATAAATTGGTTATTATTATATTTCCTTGTTCATGATAATTGTTTATTATCCATGCTATAATTGTATTGATTGGAAACTCAAATACATGTGTGGGTACATAGACAACACTGTGTCCCTAGTAAGCCTCTAGTTAACTAGCTCGTTGATCAAAAGATGGTGAAGGTTTCCTAGCCATGGACATGAGATGTCATTTGATAACGGGATCACATCATTAGGAGAATGATGTGATGGACAAGACCCAAACTACGAACATAGCATATGATCGTGTCAGTTTATTGCTATTGTTTTCTACATGTCAAGTATCTGTTCCTATGACCATGAGATCATGCAACTCACTGACACCGGAGGAATACCTTGTGTGTATCAAACGTCACAATGTAACTGGGTGACTATAAAGGTGCTCTACAGATATCTCCGAGGGTGTCTGTTGGGTTGGCATGGATCAAGACTGGGATTTGTTACTCCGTGTGACGGAGAGGTATCTCAGGGCCCACTCGGTAATACAACATCACAATGAGCCTTGCAAGCAAAGTGACTAAAGAGTTAGCCACAGGATCTTGTATTACGGAACGAGTAAATAGACTTGCCAGTAACGAGATTGAACTAGGTATAGAGATACCGACGATCGAATCTCGGGCAAGTAACATACCGAAGAACAAAGGGAACAGTATACGGGATTAACTGAATCCTTGACATAGAGGTTCAACCGATGAAGATCTTCGTAGAATATGTAGGAACCAATATGGGCATCCAGGTCCCGCTATTGGTTATTGGCCGTAGAGGTGTCTCGGTCATGTCTACATAGTTCTCGAACCCGCAGGGTCTACACACTTAACGTTTGGTGACGATTAGTATAGTTGAGTTATTGTGCTGGTGACCGAAGGTTGTTCGGAGTCCCGGATGAGATTCCGGACATGACGAGGATCTCCGGAATAGTCCGGAGGTAAAGTTAGATATATGTGATAATAGTGTTTTGATCTCCGGAAGGGTTCCGGAATTCATAGCAAGGGGTTCCGGATGTTTACCGAAGTGTTCGGGTGTATCAACACTTTATATGGACCAAAGGGGTAAAGCCCACGAGGTATTGGAAAGTGCAAAAGGAAGTTTTGCTGCTGCCTTAAGCGGTACTACCGCTGGTAAGGCAGTACTACCGCGTAAGCGGTACTACCGCTTGTGTGAAGCGGTACTACCGCTCAAGCGGTACTACCGCTCGTGAGCGGTACTACCGCTTGTACGCGGTACTGCTGGAATCCGAGTGGGACTCTTTCCGTGCGGGCCAAACCGACCTTGTGCGGGCAAAACCGACCTTGTGGAGGCTTTCTCTCCAAGTTTAGACCCCAGGGCTCAACATATAAATAGAGGGACAGGGCTAGCACACGGGACACATCAAGATTTCCCAAGCCGTGTGCCGGCAACCCTAACCCTCTAGTTCCTCCCGTCACAATCTCCGTAGTGCTTGGCGAAGCCCTGCAGAGATTGTTCCTCACCACCATCACCACGCCGTCGTGCTGCCGGAACTCATCCACTACTTCACCATCGCTCGCTGGATCGAGGAGGTGAAGGCATCATCAAGCCGTACGTGTGTTGAACGCGGAGGTGCCGTCCGTTCGACGCTAGATCGTGTTTGGATCGAGGGACGACTTGCGATTTGGATCGCGAAGACGTTCGACTACATCAACCGCATTTCTTAACGCTTCCGCTTAGCGATCTACAAGGGTATGTAGATTCACTCTCCCTCTCGTAGATACTCATCACCATGGATAGATCTTGCGTGTGCGTAGGAAAATTTTAATTTCCCATGCGACGTTCCCCAACAGTGGCATCTGAGCTAGGTCTATGCGTAGATGAGATCTCGAGTAGAACACAAAAGGGTTTTGTGGGCGTTGATATTCAGATTGCTTCCTCCCTTGGTCTTTTCTTGTTTCGGCGGTATTGTGGGATGAAGCGGCTCGGACCAACATTACTTGTACGCTTACGAGAGACCGGTTCCTTCAACTGACATGTAAATTCGTTGCATAAAGATGGCTAGCGGGTGTCTGTTTTCTCACTTTAGTCGGATCGGATTTGACAAAGGCGGTCCTTGAGAAGGTTGAAAAGCAATTTTTATATCACCGTTGTGGTTTTTGCGTAGGTAAGAATCGTTCTTGCTAGATACCCGTAGCAGCCACCTAAAACTTGCAACAACAATTAGAGGACGTCTAACTTGTTTTTGCAGGGTATGTTGTGATGTGATATGGCCAATTACATGATGAGATATATGTGATGTATGAAATGATCATGTATTGTATAGAATATCACGACTTGCATGTCGATGAGTACGGCAACTGGCAGGAGCCATAGAGTTGTCTTTAATTATTTTCGCCGTTTTTGCTTTACTTTATCGCTATGAGTTAGCTATAGTCGTGGAAGTAACAGTCGGTGCGACAACCTCATGGGGACACGTTGATGGAGATCAAGATGATGGAGATCATGGTGTCATGCCGGTGACGATGGAGATCATGCCGGTGCTTTGGAGATGGAGATCAAAAGCACGAGTTCATGGCCATATCATGTCACTTATGATTTGCATGTGATGTTAATCCTTTTATGCATCTTATTTTGCTTAGGACGACGGTAGCATTATAAGGTGATCCCTCACTTAAATTTCAAGATAAATTGTGTTCTCCCCGAGTGTGCACCGTTGCGAAAGTTTGTCGTTTCGAGACACCACGTGATGATCGGGTGTGATAGACTCTACGTTCACATACAACGGGTGCAAGCCAGTGTTGCACATGCGGAACACTCGGGTTAAACTTGACGAGCCTAGCATGTACAGACATGGCCTCGGAACACAAGAGACCGAAAGGTCGAACATGAGTCATATAGTAGATATGATCTACATGAAGATGTTCACCATTGAAACCACCTCAACTCACGTGATGATCGGACTTGAGTTGGTGGATTTGGATCATGTGACACTCGAATGACCGGAGGGATGTCAATTTGAGTGGGAGTTTTTTAAGTAATATGATTAACTAAACTCATTATCTTGAACAATAGTCTAAGTTGTCTTTGCTATATTTTTGCTGTAGATCATGGCTCGCGCAGTAGCACCCCTAAATTTTAATGCGTTCCTAGAGAAAGCTAAGTTGAAAGATGATGGAAGTAACTTTGTGGACTGGGCCCGTAATCTAAGGATTATCCTTACGGCTTCCCAGAAGGCTTATGTCCTTGATGCACCGCTTGGTGATCCACCCGCTCCAGTTGAGTCTCTAGATGTTGTGAACGCCTGGCAGGCTCGCTCTGATGATTACTCAATAGTTCAATGTGGAATTTTGTATGGCTTAGAACCGGGACTTCAAAGACGTTTTGAACGTCATGGAGCATATGAGATGTTCCAGGAGATGAGGTTTATCTTTCAGAAGAATGCCCGATCGAGAGGTATGAGACCTCCGATAAGTTCTATGCTTGCAAGATGGAGCAGAACGGGTCTGTTAGTGATCACATATTCAGAATGTCTGGGTACTCCACCCGTTTGGCTGAATTGGGGATGCCCCTTCCGCCAGAGGCTATCACTGACAGAGTTCTTCAATCATTGCCACCTAGCTACAAGAGCTTCGTGTTGAACTATAATATGCACGGGATGAACAAGTCAGTCGCCGAGCTATTTGCGATGCTGAAAGTCGCTGAGTCTGAAATTCAGAAGGAGCATCAAGTGTTGATGGTTAATAAAACCACTAGTTTCAAGAAAAATGGCAAGGGTAAGAAGAGTAACTCCAAGAAGAGTGGCAAAGCAGTTGCTCCTCCCGTGAAGAAACCCAAGGCTGGACCCAAACCAAAAACTGTGTGCTTTCATTGCAAGGGAACTGGACACTGGAAGTGGAACTGCCCCAAGTATTTGGCTGACAAGAAGGCGGCCAACAACAAACAAGGTATATATGATATACATGTTATTGATGTGTACCTTACCAACTCTCGTTGTAGTGCCTGGGTATTTGATACCGGTGCGGTTGCTCACATTTGCAACTCTAAACAGGAACTGTGGAATAGACGGAGGCTGGCAAAGGATGAAGTGACGATGCGCGTGGGAAATGGTTCCAAGGTTGATGTGATCGCCGTCGGCACGCTCGCTCTTCAATTACCATCGAGATTAGTGATGAACCTGAATAATTGTTATTTAGTGCCTGCGTTAAGCATGAACATTATATCTGGATCTTGTTTATTGCGAGACGGTTACTCATTTAAATCAGAGAATAATGGTTGTTCTATTTATATGAGTAATATCTTTTATGGTCATGCAGCCGAAGTGAGGGGTTTATTCTTATTGAATCTCGATAGTAATGATACACATGTTCATAACATTGATGCCAAAAGATATAGAATTGATAATGATAATACCACTTTCTTGTGGCACTGCCGTTTAGGTCATATTGGCGTAAAACGCATGAGGAAGCTCCATGCTGATGGACTTTTGGAGTCACTTGATTTTGAATCACTTAACACATGCGAGCCATGCCTCATGGGCAAGATGACTAAAACGCCGTTCTCTGGAACAATGGAACGGGCAAGTGACTTGTTGGAAATCATACATACTGATGTGTGCGGTCCGATGAGTATTGAGGCGCGCGGTGGTTATCGTTATTTTCTCACCTTCACTGATGACTTAAGTAGATATGGGTATATTTACTTAATGAAACACAAGTCTGAAACATTTGAAAAGTTCAAACAATTTCAGAGTGAAGTTGAGAATCATCGTAACAAGAAGATTAAATTCCTACGATCTGATCGAGGAGGAGAATATCTGAGTTATGAGTTTGGCAGTCACTTAAGACAATGTGGAATTGTTTCACAACTGACACCGCCTGGAACACCACAGCGTAATGGTGTGTCCGAACATCGTAATCGAACCTTATTGGATATGGTGCGATCTATGATGTCTCTTGCCGATTTGCCACTATCGTTTTGGGGTTATGCATTAGAGACAGCTGCATTCACTTTAAATAGGGCACCATCGAAATCCGTTGAGACAACGCCATATGAACTTTGGTTTGGCAAGAAGCCAAAGCTGTCGTTTCTTAAAGTTTGGGGATGTGATGCTTATGTCAAAAAGCTTCAGCCTGAAATGCTGGAACCCAAAGCGGAGAAATGCGTCTTCATAGGATACCCAAAAGAGACAGTTGGGTATACCTTCTACCTCAGATCCGAAGGCAAAGTATTTGTCGCTAAAACGGAACATTTCTTGAGAAAGAGTTTCTCTCGAAAGAATTGAGTGGGAGGAAGATAGAACTTGATGAGGTTGTTGAACCTTTACTTCAACCTGAGAGTAGCGCGGCGCAGAAAGATGTTTCTGTAGAGCCTACATCAGCTGAAGAGGAAGTTGATGATGATCATAAAGCTTCGGATCAAGTTGCTATCGAACCTCGTAGGTCGACAAGGACGCGTACTGCTCCTGAGTGGTACGGCAACCCTGTCTTAGAGGTCATGTTGTTGGACAACGATGAACCTACGAGCTATGGAGAAGCGATGATGGGCCCGGATTCCGAGAAGTGGTTAGAGGCCATGAAATCCGAGATGGGATCCATGTATGAAAACAAAGTGTGGACTTTGGAAGTATTACCTGAAGGGCGTAAGGCCATTCAGAACAAATGGATCTTTAAGAGGAAGACGGACGCGGGCGGTAATGTCACCGTCTATAAAGCTCGACTTGTGGCAAAGGGTTTTTCACAAGTTCAAGGAGTTGACTACGATGAGACCTTCTCACCCGTAGCGATGCTTAAGTCCGTCAGAATCATGTTAGCAATAGCTGCATTTTTCGATTATGAAATTTGGCAGATGGATGTCAAAACAGCATTCCTTAACGGTTTCCTTAAGGAAGAGTTGTATATGATGCAACCAGAAGGTTTTGTCGATCCAGAGAATGCTGACAAAGTTTGCAAACTGCAGCGATCCATTTATGGACTGGTGCAAGAACCTCGGAGTTGGAATCTTCGCTTTGATGAGGTGATCAAAGCGTTCGAGTTTATACAAGTTTACGGAGAAGCTTGTATTTACAAGAAAGTGAGTGGGAGCTCTATAGCGTTTCTAATATTATATGTGGATGACATATTACTGATTGGAAACAATATAGAAATGTTGGAAAGCGTGAAGGAATATTTGAACAAGATCTATTGAGATAGATCAAGACGTTTAATAGGACTTTCACAAAGCACATACCTTGATAAGATTTTGAAGAAGTTCAAAATGGATCAGTCCAAGAAGGGGTTCTTGCCTGTTTTGCAAGGTGTGAAGTTAAGTAAGACTCAATGCCCAGTGACTGCAGAAGATAGAGAAAAGATGAGTGTCATCCCCTATGCTTCAGCCATAGGCTCTATCATGTATGCAATGCTGTGCACAAGACCCGATGTCAGCCTTGCCATAAGTATGGTCGGAAGGTTTCAAAGTGATCCAGGAATGGAACACTGGACGGCGGTCAAGAATATCCTGAAGTACCTGAAAAGGACTAAGGACATGTTTCTCGTTTATGGAGGTGATCAAGAGCTCGTCGTAAAGGGTTACGTCGATGCAAGCTTTGACACTGATCCGGATGACTCTAAGTCGCAAACCGGATACGTATTTATTCTTAATGGGGGTGCGGTTAGCTGGTGCAGTTCCAAGCAAAGCGTGGTAGCTGATTCTACATGCGAAGCGGAGTACATCGCTGCCTTGGAGGCGGCGAAGGAAGGTGTTTGGATGAAGGAGTTCATGACAGATCTTGGAGTAGTGCCTAGTGCGCTTAACCCAATGACTCTGTTTTGTGATAATACTGGTGCCATTGCTCTAGCCAAGGAACCAAGATTTCACAAGAGGACCAGACACATAAAGCGACGTTTCAATTCCATCCGCGATTACATCAAGGAGGACGACATAAATATTTGCAAAGTACACACGGATCTGAATGTTACAGATCCGATGACTAAACCTCTTCCAAGGGCTAAACATGAACAACACCAGAACTGCATGGGTGTTCGATTCATTACAATGTAAATCACATAGTGATGTGAACTAGATTATTGACTCTAGTGCAAGTGGGAGACTGTTGGAAATATGCCCTAGAGGCAATAATAAATTGGTTATTATTATATTTCCTTGTTCATGATAATCGTTTATTATCCATGCTATAATTGTATTGATTGGAAACTCAAATACATGTGTGGGTACATAGACAACACTGTGTCCCTAGTAAGCCTCTAGTTAACTAGCTCGTTGATCAAAAGATGGTGAAGGTTTCCTAGCCATGGACATGAGATGTCATTTGATAACGGGATCACATCATTAGGAGAATGATGTGATGGACAAGACCCAAACTACGAACATAGCATATGATCGTGTCAGTTTATTGCTATTGTTTTCTGCATGTCAAGTATCTGTTCCTATGACCATGAGATCATGCAACTCACTGACACCGGAGGAATACCTTGTGTGTATCAAACTTCACAACGTAACTGGGTGACTATAAAGGTGCTCTACAGGTATCTCCGAGGGTGTCTGTTGGGTTGGCATGGATCAAGACTGGGATTTGTGACTCCGTGTGATGGAGAGGTATCTCAGGGCCCACTCGGTAATACAACATCACAATGAGCCTTGCAAGCAAAGTGACTAAAGAGTTAGCCACAGGATCTTGTATTACGGAACGAGTAAAGAGACTTGCCGGTAACGAGATTGAACTAGGTATAGAGATACCGACGATCGAATCTCGGGCAAGTAACATACCGAAGAACAAAGGGAACAGTATACATGATTAACTGAATCCTTGACATAGAGGTTCAACCGATGAAGATCTTCGTAGAATATGTAGGAACCAATATGGGCATCCAGGTCCCGCTATTGGTTATTGGCCGTAGAGGTGTCTCGGTCATGTCTACATAGTTCTAGAACCCGCAGGGTCTACACACTTAACATTTGGTGACGATTAGTATAGTTGAGTTATTGTGTTGGTGACCGAAGGTTGTTCGGAGTCCCGGATGAGATCCCGGACATGACGAGGATCTCCGGAATAGTCCGGAGGTAAAGTTAGATATATGTGATAATAGTGTTTTGATCTCCGGAAGGGTTCCGGAATTCACCGGAAGGGGTTCCGGATGTTTACCGAAGTGTTCGGGTGCAGCAACACTTTATATGGACCAAAGGGGTAAAGCCCACGAGGTATTGGAAAGTGCAAAAGGAAGTTTTGCTGCTGCCTTAAGCGGTACTACCGCTGGTAAGGCAGTACTACCGCGTAAGCGGTACTACCGCTTGTGTGAAGCGGTACTACCGCTCGTGAGCGGTACTACTGGAATCCGAGTGGGACTCTTTCCGTGCGGGCAAAACCGACCTTGTGCGGGCAAAACCGACCTTGTGGAGGCTTTCTCTCCAAGTTTAGACCCCAGGGCTCAACATATAAATAGAGGGGCAGGGCTAGCACACGGGACACATCAAGATTTCCCAAGCCGTGTGCCGGCAACCCTAACCCTCTAGTTCCTCCCGTCACAATCTCCGTAGTGCTTGGCGATGCCCTGCAGAGATTGTTCCTCACCACCATCACCACGCCGTCGTGCTGCCAGAACTCATCCACTACTTCACCATCGCTCGCTGGATCGAGGAGGTGAAGGAGTCATCAAGCCGTACGTGTGTTGAACGCGGAGGTGCCGTCCGTTCGGCGCTAGATCGTGTTTGGATCGAGGGACGACTTGCGATTTGGATCGCGAAGACGTTCGACTACATCAACCGCGTTTCTTAACGCTTCCGCTTAGCGATCTACAAGGGTATGTAGATTCACTCTCCCTCTCGTAGATACTCATCACCATGGATAGATCTTGCGTGTGCGTAGGAAATTTTTTGTTTCCCATGCGACGTTCCCCAACAGCTCGGTACCCGAGTAATGACCGAGAGTGGCTCTCGGTAAAACTGGAAAACCTAGATCTAGTTGTGACTTCTTCCGAGTGCTACTCTCGGTAAAGGAAAACCTAGATCTAGGTTTGATTACATTTCCGAGTGCAGCGCCGACAAGCACTCGGTAAAGGTAGCGTCCGGCACTTAAACTTATTCACCCGTTTTCTTTTCCCCGTGCCTCTCTCCCCGCGCCTCTCCCCTCCTCTGCTCTCCCCTCACCCGGCCGGCGCCCCCCCCCCCCCCCGACCGGCGCCCCCACCGGCCGGCGCCCCCCTCGATTCCGGCCGGCGCCCCCCGCGCACCCCGGCGCCCCCCCGCGCACCCGCGGCGTCGCCCCGCGGCCCCCCACGTCTGCGTCCCCCGACCCCGCGGCCTCCCCCAACACCGAGCTCCTCCCCTTCGGTGAGCTCCTCCCCTTCCCTCTCATGTGGATGCATAGATAGATGGATGGATGGATTGATAGATGGATGCATAGATAGATGGATGGATTGATGCATGGATAGATGGATGCATAGATGGATGGATGCATGGATAGATAGATGGATGGATTGATAGATGGATGGATGCTATGTAGATAATTTTTTATAATGTTGTATGCATGGATGCTATGTGTGCTATGTAGATAATTTTTTTGCATTAGTTTTTATGTAGAAGTTTTATCTATTAGTGGGACTAGTAGTTTTTTGTAGTAGCTTTTATGTACTAGTTTTTATCTTGAGCGAGTGACGATCATATTTGACATGCGAGATGTTTTCAGAGGAATGGTACCGACTATTGCTGTTGGAGGAAGAAAATCGACTTTTGACGATGGCGGTCGATCTGGGCCAGTTCGTCCTGTGATATACCTTTCTCACGCACGATGGACTGGCCCAGATCGACCATCGCCAAAAGTCGAAATACCAGTGAGAGAGTGTCCACCATATATATACCACCACCAGAGATAGTGTCCACCATATATACGTGAGAGATGAGATGATATTGAAGGAAGGATACCGGCTGTTCGTAGGTGGTCGGTCTTTCTCGTCCTCCTCCTCTGAGACCTTGGTAAAGCAGGGGGAGGACGAAAGGACCCACCGTCACCGACGGTCGAAATAACATTGAGAGATGAGAGATGTTATGAGAGGAAAGACACCGGCTATTGTCGTAGGTGCTCGTTGCTCCTCATCTCTTGCTGTGAGACATTGGTAACGCAGCAAGGGATGGGAGTAACGACCGTCACCGACGGTCGAAATATGCAGGCAAGGAGTGCCCCACCATACATATATACCACCACTTGAGAGGTGAAAGTTGTTGAAGGGGGCATCGATGGAATGAAAGTCAACCCACATGAAGAGTTGTTGTGTATTCTTCATTTAGTTTTGAACTTATCAAAATTTAATTTGATATCGAGACCGTTGTCGAATCACACTTGTTCAGGAGGATGGCGCCGCGCCGCTCTCCCTTGACCGGGTTTTGTGGTGTTCGACGCCGTGACTCGGGTCGCTACGCCGCTGAGATCACCTGCAATGGTGATCGGCTATGGCTTGGCACGTTCGACACCCCTGAGCTCGCCGCGCGGGCGTATGACGCGGTGGCTTCCATGTATGGCCGGAAACCGGCTGAGCTGAACTTCCCGGAGGATGCCAAGCATGCTTGTATCCTTGCCCCTCCTTACCGGATGTATTCCCGCAAGGAGGAGAAGGCACGCTGACTGGCCAAGATGGATGAGGAGTACATGGCTAGGTATGCTGAGGCCAATCCGCAACTCGTGGCCGAGGAGCGTGATTTTTGGGCCAATAAGGAGAAGGAGTAGAGGAAGAAGGAGGACGCCGAGATGGATGCCAGAATATTAGCGGAGGTCGACCAGCTTTTCGATGAGCTCGATGAGGACGGTTACTTTATGGACGATGATGGGGAGGTGGTGCAGCCGGCTACCCGCACTGACGGTGAGTTAGGCCCCTCCGGCGGACGTCCAGAGGTGGTTGACCTTGTCTCGGAGGACGAGGATGAGGACTAGCTTGACGCAGACCCATATGATGTTGATATATTAGAGTAGTATATATGTCCTAGTAGTGGTTGTCTATCCTAGTACTATGGATATATGTAATGTTGACCCGACTTTTGTCTATCCTAGCACTGCATAATTATGCCTTAGTATTCAATGTAGCCGTTTAATTTTGCTGTAGTACTGATGATATATGAATGGAAAGGGTTATGGTTTATGTTGAAATGTTCTCGAGTCATTAAAGGCGTGCCTTCTATGCTAAAGGTTGACTTTCACTTTGATGGGGCTCCCTGTTTGATAGATCGATGTTCTCGAGGGAAGGATCCCGACTGTTGTCGTGGGGGTCGCTTCTCCTTCTTCTCTTTGTGGTAGACCTTTTGATAATGCACTAGGGGAAGGAGGAGAAGCCACCATCACCGACGATCGAAATGTCAGTGAGAGAGTGCCCACCATATACACCACCACTTGAGAGATGAGAGTTGGGGAGACTCGGAGGACTGAAAGTCAACCAACAAGCCGGAATAGTGATATGTGTGTTGACATCTTCGAATTCAACACACATATCCTTGTAGTTTGCGATGACATCCTAGAATTCCATATATACTTATGTTATTTTTCATTGTGATAGAAGGTGCTAGCATCGTTCTCGAGGTTATGGCTTCCACCGATGACGCAACTTCCTCTAGGTTCAACTCCACGGTCTAGGAGTCGCGCGCCAGTGAGGACCGCTTGGCGGCGCTCCTTAAGGAGAACCCGCAGCTCATCCTTATTAAGTTTTTTATGGATCTGTCCAAGAAGGAAGCACCACCTAAGGAGAGTGTCGACCCTTTGCCACTGATTCCGTCGACCGCCATTCCCGACGACGCTTGCTCCTCCACTGAGAGGGAGATCCCCACCTCCTCCGACTCCACGCTTACCGGCTTCACAGACTACCAGTCTGATTAGAGTTCCATTTTAAGAGTAGCCTTGTTAGGTACTTTGATGCTGATGTCGTGAATGTAGTTGCTGATGTCTACTCGGAGTATAACTTGAGTAGAACTTGTGATGTTGCTTTTGGGTATATGAATCATTAATGCTTTTGATTATATGAGTGATGAATGCTTACGTGGATTATGTATGATGTGCTCTTTAACCTTGCATTATTTCTCTGCCTCTTTTTCTCTTTCCTTGTAGATGAAGTGGTATGCGGTGTACAGAGGTAGGTGTCAAGGAGTCTACGATTCATGGTCTGAATGCAATGAACAAGTGCTTCGTTACGAAGGCAGCTCCCACGACTCATTCAATAGCAGAGAGAAGACAGCGTATCATTATAATCAGTATGTGCTTAACCAGAAGATAAAATCTGAATTAGTGGGTTCAGTGGATGGGTTCAGTGGATGTGCTAGCCAGAAACGGCTTATCGGGTTCAGTGGATGGAAGAACTTGATAATTCTCCATCAGTTCGTGATAATTGTCGTGTTGCTTTTATCATGTGGTCGCATGTAGACATGCATTGACCACTTTATTGTTTAGTAAGTAGGCACTTGTAACAAAGAGCTACTTTGTGATTTCAAATGAAGCTTGTGCGAACTATTTATATAATACTTATGTGAGTTTGTTGTTAGACTTTGAGACTTCAAATGCATGTTTGTGCATTGTATATCTATTTTTGCTGCAGCGATCCGAGGGAAAAGCAGGAGAAACAGTACTGGGAATGGATCTTTATCGAGTGTGGCTCTCGGCAAAGTGGCATGCGCTGGGAGGCTGGGGCAGTTTTGCCGAGCGTGGCTCTCGGCAAAGAGCTGACGGAACCAGCGGACGTGAAGTCACTTTATTTTGTCGAGAGGCACTGTTTGGCTCTCGGCAAACTCTTTGCCGAGTGTCCGTGTCCTGGCTCTCGGCAAATTCCTGTTTGCCTGAGAGGTGTACGCCGGGTGGCCTTTGCCGAGTGCTGGCGGTTATTGGCCCTTTGCCAAGTGCCCGTGGCACTCGGCGTACATCGATATTCCAGTAGTGTAGGTGCGTGAGTTGTAAGGTTGAGGTAGTTGTGATTCGATCTCAATCTTAGGCCATTAGTTTCCTAGCTTGGAGATCAATCCAACACCTCAACTAACCCTTGTAATCCGCCTGGCTATTGCCTATATTAACACATAATGCGAACCTGCCATGCATACGCTTCCAGCCTCACTTTTTCGCAATATTTGCAATGGATTAAGCAAAGGGCCTCTCTTGATTCACACGTGTTCACATTTTGGAGCGTGATTATTGTCAAATGGTTTGTCTAACAATATGAGGAGACCCGCATGTCTGTTAAGATTCTTAATATGGAACCATGACCATTTAGGCAATATCTGACTAAGGAATAATGGTACAATTGACATGAGTATATGACAAGGCTGGACTTACTTCCTTCTGTAACCATCTTATTTGCTCAAGTAATTCAAGGTATGTTTCATTGCTCATTTAGGATGGCTCCTGAACTTCTTTGTGAACCAAGGAAGACATTCTCTATGCACAAATAACTTAGTGCTACTATTCGTTTTTACATTGAAATTTCCACATATAAATAATTCAGTAACAATAAAAAAATTATTTCATTGACTTTGTGAGATGTCACACAACACCGTGCTCCTAATTGTTATCTATTTGATCCTCATGGCACAGTCCTATCTCTCATGAATAGTTGGCTCTTTTGTTAGATACTCTGTAATATAAGTTAAGAGTACCCTGAAGAAGAATGATTGGAAGCAGGACAAGAACATAACGCTTTTCTGAAAGAATGAGCCTTTTCTTAACCATTCTTATCATATACGTACATAGTTTTGGTAAATTTTAGAGGCCTGCACTAACAGGCAATCGAATCCAGTGCAATCTACGTTGTCATGTCCATGCTTTTTCTTTTAATTGGCTGCACGCCTGCACCTAGCTCTGTATATGTATGCAAATTGGCAATGCCTCATTGCCTTTTAGAATTGTTCATCCTTCAGTTATATCTAAACTAATTCTTATGTTCAGAATCGCACAAAATGGGTTTATTAAACTCGTGCAGTAAGGTGGAAAACCCTCTTTTTTGTAATGAATAACAAACTGCCAAGTGAAACATAAAGACTGGTGCGAAAAAACAACGTTCTTAATTTAATATAGAGCAGGTTTCCAGTTCTAGCATAGAAAAGAGTCATATTGTTTTTATCAAGTGCTTACATACCATTATTAGCCACGATTTGTTCATGTGCCACAATTATGATCGATACATACCATTATTTTGTAAGCATAAAATATGGATTTTTAGCTGCATATGAAGGTGATGAACTACCAATATAAGAAACGTGCTACATCTCTCGAACTTCTGCTTGCTTGTTCAAAGTTGATAGATGATATGCTCCTAAAAATGAATAAATGCTCTTCTTCTGTTAGAACTTAGAACCAAGAATTACAAAGCGGATTTACTGTTGTGGTTTTGTGGAATTTAATATTATCTTCAAACTACTACATGCCTTATTAGAGTGTTGTCGCCGCCTCCTCGCAGCACCGCTTCTTCTTCTACCTCTTCCAACTGCCTCGCACAGCTCTCTCTTCTCTCAATCTCTATCATCTCTCTTGTACTCTCTCTCTCTAATGGGTTCTCTCAAGAACACACACATGGTGATAAACTCTACACACACACACACACACACCTAACCGTGGAGAAACCAGCTTTGCTTTTTACTCCCGGTGAGACACACATGCACTACATTGTTTCTCACAGCCCTCACAGCCACCTTTCACTCCTCCAATGCAACACATATATACAAAGGACCCAGACACTTTGTGCCATGCACTCACGCCACTAACCAGGCACCATTCCCGGCCACTAACACCACGATCTCACGTTGCCTAACCCACGCATGCACTACACCAGCCATCACACTTGACTCGGCCAACACTTGCGCATGCACTAACTAACTCATGAACTAACCTTGCTACTAACGGCTAACCTGGTCTTCCTCTCCTAGAATCACTCTAGGCATACGACCCGGCCAAAGCATCCATGCAAACACAGCTAGCTGACCGAATCACTTGGTTGGTCCTCATGCACCTCCTTTCGCTCCAGCTCCCGCATGCAGCACCGCATCGCACGGTCACCGGCATCTCACCAAGCTGCTGCATCCCACAGCGTCTCGGCATCTCGCCATGCATGTCTCGCTGAAACTCCACCGGCTTCGTACGCATCGCACGTAACACCTTGCCGGACTGCAATAGACTACTACGAGAACATACGACTAGCTACATGCAGTACAAAACCAAATATGCAGATACATAAATCAAGATTAAACCTAACATTTTCCCTCCTAATCTTGATTCTTCAATCTTCAAAACGGATCACCCGCAGCCACTTGATGACGTCATCACAACGCCGACCACGAACATCATCTTGTTGTGGACCAAGCCATCCCAGCGCTGGTCACCGAGCGCCTTGCCGCAACATCGCACTGCAACATTTGTTGACTTCACACCAAGTCTCCATGATGACGATGGCATCGCATCACCGCCGTCGGCATCGCACCGATCCGAGTGACAACATCGCGCCGCCGGGCATCTTCTTAGCGGCATCTCACCGCCTCTCCTTGTAACGACATCTCACCGTCGTTGTGGCAGCATCGCACCGCCGTCTCCTCTTGCGGCATCGCACCGCAGCCACATGTTCGCGCGGCATCACACCGGCAAACACCTCCTTGTCGTGGACGACGCCGTCGCAGCGCCAGTTACCACCACCGTCATGGCGCTCGCATCCGCCACCTCACATGGAGTCCGCCGTGGCACCGCCACCGCGGCGGCGTCCACCATAGCTGCCGCCACCGCTGTCTCCGCCATGGATCAACAAGGCTCTGATGCCAATTGTTGTCGCCGCCTCCTCGCAGCACCGCTTCTTCTTCTACCTCTTCCAACTGCCTCGCACATCTCTCTCTTCTCTCAATCTCTATCATCTCTCTTGTACTCTCTCTCTCTAATGGGTTCTCTCAAGAACACACACATGGTGATAAACTCTACACACACACACTCACACACACCTCACCGTGGAGAAACCAGCTTTGCTTTTTACTCCCGGTGAGACACACATGCACTACATTGTTTCTCACAGCCCTCACAGCCACCTTTCACTCCTCCAATGCAACACATATATACAAAGGACCCAGACACTTGTGCCATGCACTCACGCCACTAACCAGGCACCATTCCCGGCCACTAACACCACGATCTCACGTTGCCTAACCCACGCATGCACTACACCAGCCATCACACTTGACTCGGCCAACACTTGCGCATGCACTAACTAACTCATGAACTAACCTTGCTACTAACGGCTAACCTGGTCTTCCTCTCCTAGAATCACTCTAGGCATACGACCCGGCCAAAGCATCCATGCAAACACAGCTAGCTGACCGAATCACTTGGTTGGTCCTCATGCACCTCCTTTCGCTCCAGCTCCCGCATGCAGCACCGCATCGCACGGTCACCGGCATCTCACCAAGCTGCTGCATCCCACAGCGTCTCGGCATCTCGCCATGCATGTCTCGCTGAAACTCCACCGGCTTCGTACGCATCGCACGTAACACCTTGCCGGACTGCAATAGACTACTACGAGAACATACGACTAGCTACATGCAGTACAAAACCAAATATGCAGATACATAAATCAAGATTAAACCTAACATAGAGTAGTATAGGCATGGTTCAGTTTATTGTTTTGCAAGCTGCAGAATGTAATATGTACTGAAGTATAATGGTGCCGCTCAGTGCAAATAAGCCATTGTGGACATACAGATTATTTTACCAAGAGGATGGAGCAGTTCGAACAAAGAAGTGAACAAACTCTTATGGAGACAAATATCAAAACTTCTGTTTGTCTAATATTTCTTAATGATTTATCTTTTACTTGACTCTCAAAGTTTGCTTATATGTTAATTTGCTTATAAGTTACAGGGGAGTCGGTGACGCCACATTCAAGATCAGAGTTAGTTTTTTTTAGGGAATGATCAGAGAGTTAGTGAGGATGGGGGAACATGCTTTTGTTAGAGTTGTTAAGGATGATTGGGCCTGCTGTTTTGGGCCTTTGCCTAGCTGTATGGATCCGGTTGAAAACCATCTGCTTCTACTAATAGATACGACATTGCTCCTCTGAAATTTTCAAAAATAAATTGCTTGTTTGCGATGGAATATGAGTGTACTTTCTTCAAGTCATAATACAAAAATACTTGTTTTTGCGATGTAATATGGATATACTTGATTCCATTGTGTGTGCATAGGTTTTCGTGAATGGAATATTGTACTTTTTTGCGACGCAAATGAAACATCATACTACTTGTATAATCAATTTGTTTCACATGAATATAATTTTATCTGATGCTTGAGATGATTACATATCATTGGTGCTATTAGATTTTTGGATGACCAAGCATTTATTACAATGATTAGATGTTTGCCTACGCATTGCAATTTGCAACTAGAGAGGTTCAAAAATCTTACCGAAATATTTTCTCTGCAACTATTTGGTAAATCTTGCATCTGGAAATTTATATATGATGTTTTTTTTGTGCATAAGTCTAACTAGATGAATGAGATTTTATTTTCTATTGTGCTATCGTGCGTTGCACGTGCAAGCTTACTAGTGAGTTCAAATACCTAAGGTTCTCACCTATTTTGGTGGGCGGCCGATGTGGCTCTTCAAAACATTTGATGTTAGTCTAGCTTTAGCAGGTTTCGTATTTGCAGTATCATCAGAATCATGGAGAAACTTTGAGATACAAAAGATGACGCTTACCAGGAGAAGACCCTTATGAGGAGAAACCCTCATCAAAAGCATGGAGAAACTCGGAGAAGACGCACAAAATTCATCACACCAAGAAGTCATCCTCTACAGGCAGGTAAACTCTTAACTTTTACGCCGTGAGATTTCTTTCGATGGATCCTTTCAAAACCATGTGAAATTTATGAACCAATATTGTTCGTTTAGTTCACCATATTTGTTCAGTTTGTTCCACATTCATTATTTACCATACTTTATTTGTTCATATAATAAGTCAAACCCTTGGATCCAATTTTTTTGACTATACACACTTCTGTAGAAGCGGCATATTGTACAATTGTAGTTCTAACAAATTTAGTGGAACCATAAAGTGCATACTTTCAATGTTTCATCTGTTTGTGCATCAATAAATGCATAGACAAGTTATCCCCTTTAAAAAAAACTTTTAATGTTACATCGACATTGTGCTATTTTCTTGATACTCCCTACCTCCCAGTTTGTTAGACCCATCTCAATACTAAAAATAAATTCCTATTTATAAGGGCTATTGTCTTGAAAATACGCAAATATAGCTCTGTCTATATTAAATTTTATCATGTTTTGGTTTTCAACATGGAATCAACCAATCCATGGACTGAGAGGGCTATGCATCTACATAGGGCGTTGTCAAGCCCCTATGTGTCATATGTTGTCTACTCCCTCCGGTTGAGTACATGAAGCATGCACGTGCTTCTAGGTCATTCATGTGACTAACCAAATATGTGTACACGTCAGCAAAAGCATATCACTAGGTTTAGTTTAAAAAAACATATAAATTCATATACGGATGAAGTTTCTAGGCATATAATCTTCATCACATATATACTACATATTTGGTGAGTTAAATTGCTCACTTAGAAGAATGCACACACCCTATGTACCTGACCGTCGGAGAGTGGCACTAGATTATTATATCCTCATTATTAATTGATGTGATTTGTAAGATAAGTCTAACAACCAAAAAAGAGGGAGTAATAGAATGGGGTATTCCCAACGGAAAGAGATGTCAAACCATCACCTACTCTTTCTTGCTAGACTGTTTCACATTGTTGCGTTTGAAATGATCATAATCTTGTACCGAATGGACAACAGCTTGTTTCACATTGTTGCATAGGAAATGATCAAAATGAATTCAGCACACGGGGAGCAAAACCTGGGTACTTGCAAACACGATATGTCTGTCTGTTCCTAACTATGGAACATCTTCTAGGTTCTACTACATTCTTCCTTTCACACACCAATTTTCTTAAGATTTGCACAAATTGATAAACCAAGCCAACACTTGGAAAACTTGGTTTGTTTCTCCAGGTCAATAATCAATCAGGATAAACCTCAGACAGAATAAAATTTCTCCCATGCACTGAAAGACTTCAGACATGTGATCATCGATTCAGCTGGCGCAGAGAGAGAGAGAGAGAGAGAGAGAGAGAGAGAGAGAGAGAGAGAGAGAGAGAGAGAGTATGGACAGCAAACAACGTGCCCTCCCATCGCTGACACACACACAACGATCAACGGTCAATCCGGCAACAAAGAGCAAACTACGAACATATAAAAAGGCTAAATTTTAACTCGCAAAAAATGATTTTGTTGCTTCTTCTAACAACAGTTGAACCAACACCTTGAAATGAATGACCGTTTCAAAAAATGTTGGTGAATTTAGAAAATGTTTGTGGGCTTTTAATAATATTATAAACATTTTAAATTTTTAGTGAATTGAAATAATATTCAGGAGATCTAAAAAACGTTCATTATTTTTTGAAAATGTTAATCGAAGTCAAAAGAAGTTTAGGAAATTCAAAAATGTTCATGCATTTAAAAGATACACATTTGAAAAAATGATCATGATTTTTAAAATGTTCAAGAATTTTATTTAAAATGTTCCAATATTTTAAGAATATTTTTCTGGATTTAAAAAATATTCATATTTTATTTGAAAAATCATAAATTTATGATTAAAATTCTTAAACATATTCATGAGTTAAGAAAACAAAACTAGGGAAAAATAAAAATAAAGAAAGAAAAACCATAGAAATTTCAAAGAAAAAAAGAAAACCATAAAACAAGAAAATAATGGAAAAAAAAACCAGCGTCTCGCCCCTCAATGGGTCAACCAAAAACGTGTAAGGAAAAACCAGCAGCAAACCAAAGAACAAACAAAGTAAGAATTTTTTTTTCTGAGAGAAATAGAAACAGTTGCTAAACTACATGTCCTCTATCGTCATTGGTGGGTGCTTGTTTGTTGAGAAATAGAAACAGTCGCTAAACTGCAGGTCTACCCTAAACCCCGAAACCCCAAAAGAGCAACATGGGTGGGGTGCGTGTTTGTTGAGACCTCCTGCTTGCACTCGTTTTTTTTTTTTTTTTTTTTTTTTTTTTAGGGGAAGACTCGTGAGCGTCAAGTAGATTAGCCTTCGCGCAAGTATATGCGTAATTGGCTGCCAGCCCACCCACGCAATATGTGGCACAGTCTATTGAGCAGCTTTCTTTTGTTTGTTTTTTGTTTGTTCGGTTTTTCAGCCGGTTTTCTTCCATAAACTGGGTTCTTTGAATTTAGGAATTTTAAAAACACCCATTGCATTTGATTGTACAACCTGTATAACCGATTTGAGTAAAATCTCCTTTCCTCCTACCGATAACTGTCTCTCTTTCTAACCATTAATTCTCTGTCTCTCTTTCTAACCATTAATTCTCTGATTCACACGGTCAATAAGGAATTGGAAACAATCCAGCTTAGCCATACCAACTA
Source organism: Elymus sibiricus (assembly GCA_039707655.1). Taxonomy (NCBI): domain Eukaryota; kingdom Viridiplantae; phylum Streptophyta; class Magnoliopsida; order Poales; family Poaceae; genus Elymus; species Elymus sibiricus. The sequence goes on from CM077676.1 coordinate 68,374,141, forward strand.
TAGCCGGCAAGCCCAGATATGTGTCACTCAGTGCCTCGGTCATAATGTTTAGGGTCGAGCAAATATGTGCACGGATCAAGAATGGATTTCAAGGTTTGAGCGTTCTAGATGTTTCCTAAATAAACTTGCAAAGGAATATCGGACACCATGTCACGCTGTTAGTGGGATGACAGTGATAACCAGAAGAAAATGCATTGGATGGATTGGTGGAAGTTATGTGTGCCGAAGAAACGGTGAGGAATGGGGTTATGTGCTATCCATTGCTTCAATTTAGCTTTGTTGGTCAAGCAAGCTAGGTGATTAGTCAAGAATTTGGATTATTTGCCATAGTTTTAAAAGCAAAGTACTTCTCAAAAAGTGATTTTCTTAACACAAAGTTGAAAAGGGGCTTCCTTTACTTGCACTGGTACAGCGAGCTGCTATACAAACGGGTTTTACCTCTTTCCGCGACAGAGTTTTAAATCGTTGCTTTACCTGTGTGTGCGATAGGGGGGTCCTTCCCACACGACCCAGAAACCGCCAGAGATAGGGAGCACGCAAGCATATGTTTCGCAGAACTAAGCGTATGCGATGCCCGCATCTTTCCCAGACACTCATCGTCACACAACTGTTTGTGATCTATCGAATATCCCAAACGCTCCATCCTTACTACTCGTGTGTGCTCGCATTACCATCGCACTCGGTATTCTATGGTGCAACGTTTACGATGCACGCTTCATCACAAACAGTTCACGATTGTAAAACGTATATGATAAGGAGACTATCACACACATTCACTTCTTCCGAACCGTATGCGATATATAATTAAGAAGATTAGTTAATCATCGTACGAGTGTCGGATAGGATTACGAAACGTCGGACTGTCGTACCAGTGTCGTACAGGATAACTATCGCACATGCTATTTTGTGGTGCAAACGTTTACGATGCGTACGATATTAGAAACAGTTCATGATTGTAAAGCGTGTATGATAAGGCATCTATCACAAACATTTAGTTTGCTTGCACCGTTTGTGATATTGTCTGACATCACACACGCTTAGCAAACGGCAACTGTGTTCATGGTCGCACACGTTTCCTCTCTGTGAACCGTGTCGGATTATGATGTATATCACACACGTTGTGCTTTACAGACCGTGTGCGTTGTAATGACATGCAGAGCGTATTTTCACCCTAATTTAATCGCTGCTATTTAAAATTGTACCGAATTTGAATTTAAAAGTAGGCTATAACTTTATTCATATCCATCAGGTTCAACAACCAATGCATTATTCGATTCACATGTACATATGTTCAAGAGTTACATAAAAAAAAGAATTACATATGCACCAAATAAAGAATGATGAACCAGGGTTGTATACTTGTGCTATTAAAGACGATAAAGAAAGAGGCGAAAGACATTCTGGTTGCTGAACAAGGTGAAGTGGAATTCCCATATTGTGCCCTCCTCCATGCAGAAGGCACGAACGACTCTAGTCCAACCCCTTATGATGGCCGACCGTCCATCATTCACTGTCTTCATGAGGATATCTAGATAGTCATTATGTTATGGTAGAAATACTTTAACCTTTGCATGTCCACCAATCATGTAGTTTGAGAGGGAATCTTGAGTAAACTGCTTTGGGAACCACTGCAAAGAAAAAAAGATTCAGACATTGTCATCTAACACAACTCATTATGAGCAGTAAAAAGAATGCTGCAGAGTTCTTACTTACCATCCTGCAGTTCACTGTTGTCTTCGATAAACTGTAAACAAATAGTTTAACTGTCATCTTTTGACCCATTTTACTAACAATCTTTATCAGTTTCCTCACTTGATGCTGGTTCATGAATATTTCATTGCCCCATATGCAAAAAGGGTCGAAGCGCAGATTTTTACCAATGACATATGTACCTAAAAGCACCAAGTTAATATTAGAAGCTAAACACCAATTACACAATGATGTTGTACAACACTCCTCCCGTCCCATTATATAAGATCTTATTACATCCTATATACTTACATATTGGATGAATTAACATCTTATATTATGGGGCGGAGGGAGTTTATTACATTGTTATAAATATCGGCCGATTAACTGCAGTTAACTGCTGCTGTGTTGTTGTTGCTGCTGCTCTTCTATGTATATCAAGACATCATCAGAACATTAAGGTAACACTCTTCCTTGTTGCTATGTAGCCTAGGATTGCATATTTAGACATTCAGTACAATGCATGTTGCTATGTAGTCTCAGATATATTAGATGTGACCCTAGTTAACCTACCGATAAATGGGTTACAGATATATTCAGTTAAATCTCTGATTCGCCGATTAATCCCTTATCAGCCCCCGGCCTATATGGTACTAGCTACCGATATCCTGAACAGTGAGTATATATATAAGCCATGGGATGAAACTAACCTTGATGGAAAACAACAGTCGTTCCCAATATTGTCATGTGTAAGTACATCGAAAGGCATGTTAAGCACAACAGGCTAAACATCAACCAAATATATTCATGGTAGACAACATAATCTCTAAATGATAGCTTCAGTGTGCAGGTTTAAGCACGCTAGTTAAGCAAAACAAGAAGTGGAAAGGTGTGTTAACTGCACAGTTCATACTTGCACATATAGAACATCACATTGTGAATAACTGAAATAAACAAGGCATACTACCAACAACCAAAGATAGCAATTGAAACTGTACATATGCTAACTACAACCAATCGAACAACCAAAAACCGTTAAAAAAGGTATATGCTCGCTACAACAGGCTTAACAGCAACCAAATATAGTCATTCATATTGGTATTGTTGAAACTGGTATTGATGAAATTGAACTGCACAGTTTATACTTGCACATATGGAACATCACTTTGTGTATAACTGAAATAATCAAGGCATACTACGAACAACCAAAGATAGCAATTGAAACTGGACATATGCTAACTACAAACAACCGAACAAACAAAAACCGTTAAAAGAGGCATATGCTAGCTATAACAGGCTTAACAACAAGCAAATATAGTCATTCATATTGGTATTGTTAAAACAGGTATTGATGAAATTGTACTGCACAGTAAATAGTTGCACATATAGAGCATCACACTATGAATAACTGAAATAAACAATGCATACTGCAAACAATCAAATATAGCAATTAAAACTGGATATATTCTCACTACAAAAGTGGCTCGACAAAACAAATCATGGGTTCCCCCCTGTGAAGAGGCACGGCAAAACAAATCATGGGTTTCCTCACTTTTTATAGATGGGCTCCTTCCCATGGGAAGAGCACGGACTCTGAGTGCACTCCATGTTGTCGCAGATGGGCTCCTTCCCCTTGGAAGAGCACGACTATAGGGTGCCCTCCCTGATGTCGCAGATGGGCTCTTTCCCCTTGGAAGAGGCGGAGAGGGTGCCCTCCTCGTGGTCACCGTGGATGACGTCTGACTTGGCAGCTGAGGATCCCAAGCCAGCGTCACAGAATGTGTCCTTTAGAAATAACAAAAGGGGCTCGATGGCGATGTAGGATGGCAAATTCTTGACAGCGAGCTAGAGGAGATCAGCGGCGGGGTCATGGATGAGATCGACGGCGGTTGAACCAGAGGGGTTGGGGGTGGGCCACTTAACCTGTGACATAGCCCGCATCAGGCCATCGCCGTCGACGACCTCGATGTCATAGTCGGCGTCCGCGACATACCAGCAAACTCTAGCCCGCTGATTGAGAGCCCGCGGCCAGTAATCATCGTCAGCTTCCTCGGCGGCGACCTCGCCGACGTCGGGCGAAGAGGCCGCGATAAACCTCTTTTGGGCCATTATCTCCTGGAGCTCCAAGGGAAGCATAGCCGGGCTTACGCTGCGACGCTCTGGAGTGGGAGAGGGGGATGGGGATGGGGATCTGTGGGAAAGGGGGCGTTTGGCAGGCGTCATCTAAGAAACTCAGGGCAGCTAGTGTATGGAGATCGGTGGGTAACCTGCACGGGCAAACCGGCAGATGTTGACGATAGAGGCGGCGCGGCGGCGGCGACCTTGCTAGGGTTTTGAGCGAGGGAAGGATGGTGTGTGTGTGTGTGTGTGTGTGTGCGCGCGCGCGCGGAGTTTTTGGGGTGTGTGTGTGGAGGGGGGCAAGGTGGTGTTTGAGGAAATGACGCGGCTACTGAAAATTTTACTCGGCGGGAGTAAAATGCCGGGGCTACTGAAAATTTGGATGAAGGGATTGAGAAACAAACATCGCACACGGTCCAGACATAACAACCGTGTGCTATCAAACAGAAAAACCCTCCAGGCGGCTAGATATTGTTGAGGGATGCAGGCGGGAGCGGGAGCAAACAACATCGCACACGGTTGAAACATGATAATCGTGTGCTATCAAACAGAAAAACCCTCCAGGCGGGTAGATATTTTTGAGGGATGCAGGCGGGAGCGGGGGCAAACAACATCGCACACGATCGAAACATAATAATCGTGTGCTATCAAACAGAAAAAAACATCCAGGCGGGTAGATATTTTTGAGATTGCGAGGGTAGCCTCGTGAAGCCCAATCTACTGTGCTGATGTGGGTGACAGGGGCACGGGCGTGGCACACGGGTAGTCTGAGGGAACCATGTGTGTTGCGTGGCCAAAAAATCGCGGGAAATGGTCAGAACATGAACACACTTGCATGTGGACCAAATATATGTATGAAAAGGCTGGTTTGATGTTTAAATACCCAATGCACAACTTTGATGTGGCACCTGTCTCACAAAGCGCACAGTATTGCTAGTCCGCCACCCCCCCCCCCCACACACACACACACACTTTGTGTCGGTAGGAGGGGAATCCTAGCTATGAAGGCATGCCCCCAAATAGCTAGGTCTGACATATCTCACCCTACCGTAACACTAAACCTATAGGAGTCCATCATGGTCAAACCCACCTTTCGCTTCCGGTCAAAGGTGGACCGTGTGCGGGCCCACAAATGTGTGCTTGTGGCGCGAGATGGGTGAGACCACATACGAACCGCCTGCGAGTGGCCCAACTATATGTATGAAAAGGGTGGTGTGATATTTAAATAGCCAATTCACAACTTTGATGTGGCACATGTGCCTCGCAAATTAACCGGACATCCCCGACCCCACGGAGGTTCAGGAAGTGCAAAGTCTATACCCCCCACCCACTCCCCCCCCCCCCCACACACTTTGAGTCGGTGGGAGAGGGCATCTCACCAAGACGTAGTGTTACACGGACCAAGAAGAATCCACCTTGGTCGTATAACCTATCTTGTTGTTGGTCAAAGTGATGGACGTCCACGCGACCCCACAGATGGGCTAGCTCGCCGATAACCACGCAAGGGAGTAGTGCCCGAAAACAACCACTGCGTGCATGTGGCCCAAACATATGTATGGAAGTGTTGTGTGGTGTGTTTGAATAACCAATGCACAACTTTGATGTGGCACCGTGCTTTGGAACCGGAAAGTCCCCACACGGAGTGAGGAGGGTTCACGACGCATACTATGTATGTCACCCCACTTCGAGCCGGTGACGGGGATTCATGCGTACGCATGCGCTCAAACTTAGGTCTGGAATCTCACCAAGACCTACTATACGGTAACACGAACCAAAGAAGAAGAATCCACCCTAGTAACCTCTCTCATTGTCGGTCGAAGTGATGGACGTCCACGCGGGCCCACGAATATATAGGCTTGCCGCCGATAACCACGCGAGGGGGAGTACTGTCCGAAGATAACCACTGCATGCATGCATGTGTAGTCCCAAACATATGTATATGGAGGTGATGCATGCATGTTTGAATACCATGCACGACATTGATGTGGCGCCTGCGCCAAAAATCATACAGTCCCCACACAGAGCGAGATCGGTTCAAGACGCATCGTGTGTTGCCCCCCTCCCCCCCACTTTGATCCGGTGGGAGGGATTCATGCGTACACATGCATGCGATCAAACTATATATATTATGTAATCTCACAGCATGACCTATACCGTATGACAAACCAAAAATTAATCCCCTCCCAAGTCAAACTAACCTCTCTCGCTGTCGGTCAAAGTGATGGACCAAGCGGGCCCACAGATGGAAAGTATCGATATCGCCGATAACCGCGTGAGTGAGTGCCAGAGGACAACCGTCATCGCTTGCATGTGGGCCAAAACATATGTACGTACGGAGGTGTGTGGTTGTTGTGATGTTTGAATACCCAAAATGCACAACTTTGATGTGGCACCTGCCTCGAAAACCGTAAAGTCCCCACACAGAGCGAGGTTCATGACGCATAGTATATATGCTGGTCCTATCCCCCCTTTTCGACCCGTACTATATATATTCCTACCATAACACAAACCAAAAAGAATCCTCCTTGTCGGTCAAATTAACTAACCTCTCTCTCGTTGGGTCGAAGTGATGGACGACGACCTCGCGGGCCCATAGATGGAAGTGTCGCACGCGAGTGAGTGTCCTGTAGGACAACCACCGCCTGCATGTGGCCCAAAGAGGTGTTTGTGTGATGTTTGAATACCCAATGCACAACTTTCATGTGGCACCTGCCTCGGAAACCAGAAAGTCCCCACACGGAGCGAGGGTCATGACGCGTAGTATATGCTGGTCGATCCCCTCCCCCCTCTTCGACGTGTACTATATACTTCTACCGTAACACAAACCAAAAAGAATCATACTTGTTGGTCAAATTAACCTCTCTCGCTGTAGGTCAAAGTGATGGACGACGACCTTGTGGGCCCACAGAAAGCGTCAGACGCGAGTGAGTGTCCTAGGACAACCACCGCCTGCATGCCCAAAGAGGTGTTGTGTGATGTTTGAATGTACCCACTGCACAACTTTGATGTGGCACATGCTTCGCAAACCAGAAATGCCCTACACAGAGGTTCACGACGTGTCGTAGTCCCCCTCACTTCGAGCCGGTGGGAGGGATTCATGTGTACGCACGCGCTCAAACTTTGATCTGGAATCTCAGCATGATCCACACCGTAACTCAGCCCAAGATGAATCCACCTTTGGTCAAATGCCTCTCGATGTCGGTGAAAAGTGATAACCTTCGCGGGCTAACGAATGGGCGCATCACTGATAACCGCACGAGGGAGTGTCCGAGGACCACCATGCATGCATGTGGCCCAAACATGTATGCATGAAAGGGTTGTGTAATGTTTCAAATAATCAATTCACGACTTTGATGTGGCACCTCCCTCACAAAACGGTCAACCCCACACGGTGGCTCACGACTCGTAGTGTACTGCCGGACCCCCCCCCCCCGACACACACACACACACACACACACACCGCACCACCACCGCCACTACGAGGCATGTTAAAATTTTCCGCGGTGAACATATGTGACCAAAGGAGTGTCGTGTTAAAATTTGGAAGAAAAAATCAGAGATCATTCGGACGTTTTTATACATTGATTGATTTCCTAAGGATATAATGTGCAAAAATCAAATTTGAGCTACATGCACACGTGATAGTGCACGAAAATGGATTGGAAAATCATATGTGTGTCCCTGGGTGCATGTTTATATAGTCCCCATGCAAGAAATTTCAAACATTGAGAATCTTGATTTTTAAAATCCAGTAAATCCAAAATTTAGAAGAAATTCATGAAACTTATCGTGGTGTCATATGGATACCAATAGACTGTGATATTGTATTTTTTTGTCAAATTTGAGACAAGTTTGGATATATTCCTCTTACAAACGGGAGATTATTAATAATTGGCAACCAATATCGCAAACGGATTATTTATTCGTACCGTGGGCGTTAGACCAACAATGTGCGTGCCATGCTTCGGTTAAGTAATAAAGCGGCAGAATTAATCATTCAAAAAGAAAAACAATATACGTGCCGCCACGCGTCCAGTGTGCCATGCGAGCAGGCGTGAGTTGACGGGACGCATGCGAGCAGTCCGCCGCGTAGGCAGACCGGGAGGCGTGCGGGCAGGTCTGTGAATTGACGGGAGGCGTGTTCGCTGCGCAGTGTCACCGGGAGGCGTGCGAGTAGCTGTGTTAAATGAAGGTAGGCATGCTAGCAGTCCGCTGCGCAGGCTCACCGAGAGGCGAGCCAGCCCTTTGACCGCGGCCCGCCTCGCTCCCACTGGTCCATATTAATGGCGTGCCCGAGCCGCTGGTCATAAGAGGCGGTCGCACCCCCCATTCTCGCTACACACACAATCATATCCTCTCTCTCCGCATGCATCCTCGACGCCGCTCTCAGTCGTCACCGCCGTCAGTGTATGAGGATGCCGCCGAAGCGCACCATCAGAGGGAGTGGCGACGCCAGGGCTGCTGAAGCACCTGAGCACGGCGTCAAGCTGGAGACAGAGGTTGCCGTCGCCGCCGACGAGGTCTCGCATGGGCAGAAGCGCGATATTAACGTTGTCGACGGTGTCGTGCTTCCACTGCCGGAGCCGGAGGTCCACAGCGACTCCGGCGACGACTCCCATGACGACGGAGAACCGGTTAGTGATCTATACCCATTTATGTGGCAAATATATCGTAGGGTTTCTCTGGTTAGTCCTGCCTCCCCCTTTTTGGAATAGAAAACCTATGGTTATGTTCTCTCAATCCATAAAATCTGAGTTAGATTCGATATATCCGTGTAGTGTATTGATTGTTTGAATGGTACAAATGATAAGTGATTAATCGTTTCTTCTGTACAAATTATTTCTGCTAATAATCCAACTAGGGTTAGTGTTGCTAATAATTCCTAACCAGATCTTGACAATTGATTTTGAATGTCATACATATATGCTTGTGCCAATATTTTTTTTCCAGATTGGTATGTACATAGATGATTGTGCTAAAAAAATCGAATCAAAATCTTTGGATCTGTCTAAAAAATAGCCATAAAATCCTAATCCTACTTTACGTCATGTAAATTGGTTTGATGCCAAAAGTCGTTGGCACGCCAAATTTTGGCAACTCCCAAATGTTCGCTAGAGATTAGTTTGCATTCCATTGTTCATTGCCAATCTCACAAAAGGTTGCCAAGTGTTGGCAACTTTTGATTTTGCCAAATGTCGGTGGCAAACCAAACTTTTGATTCTGCCAAATGTTGGTAGCAAACCAATCAGACTCTTAATTTTGTTGCACTAAGTTGTGTGCTCTCTATTTATGCATTTCTTTCATCAAGATCACTTGATGATTTAGGGTTCACGCTGTCACAGGATATATTATGTTTCATAAACTCTTCCTGCTGAATTTGCATTATTATAAAATATACTGACGCCACATTTTTTTATTATATGTATAGGTGCTATCTGACGATTTCGACAGCGAGGACGAAGATGGCCAGAGGAGATTCAAGAGGCAAAAGCTCAAGGAGCTTTATGCGGGACTGCATAACAGGCGTGTGAGGACCTGAAATATGGGCTTTGGATGCCCGTTTTGCAACCAAAAGCTTCATCACGAGTATGAAAGTGTCCTGGTGCATGCAAGAGGACGAGCCGTTGGCTCCTTCAAGCAGAAGTATTCTCGCAGGGTGGCGCACGCCGCGTACGCTGAGTACCTGGAGAAGCTTCACCTTTGTGCGGGCCTGTCGACAGATGAGATGTGGGATTGAACTATATATGGCTATGTAGTGTCTTAATTATAACTATGCTTGAGTATGCGTAATATCGGTTGAACTATATATGGTTGAACTATGCTTGAGTACGCTTATTATCTATGCCTGAGTATGCTTATATCTATGTTTACTTATGTCTACATGTGGGATGAGTATGCAATCAGTTTGGTTGATGGAATTTTATGCATATTAGGGTGAATGTTTAGCGTGGGTAAAAATTTCAGATTCAACCGACGAAGGAAATGTGGACCCACCCTGAAACTTGGTGATTTCCCAGATTGGAACCGTGTGCGATGACTTTCATTGTGCCGCGGCATGTGTGTTCTGATTGGCCAGAATGCATCCCCACGGATCACACGTCTGCACCATAGGATGTACACAGATCGAACGACACTCCGTATCACCCTCACACCAGACTGATGTTTTTTTTTGAAAATACACCGGAGTGATGTTAATCACACACGGTTGGCTCTACCAAATCGTTGCCTCTGAAACGCTTTGTGGGGCAGAAAACCCTCACCAACCAATTCAAAAAGGAAAAAAGAAAACCCTCACACCCTATCCCCGCCCGCCACCCACCCCCCGGTCCCCATTCGCACCTGCACTCCTCCGTGACTCTGCATGTCACCGCGTATCGCCGCGGCAACCACGTAGGTCGACGCATGTCGCCGCCGCCGGCTGCTGACAAACCGCACCGCATTTCGCCACTGCCGCTTGCCGCCGCCTATCGCCATCGACTTTCTCGAGGCTGCTCGCCGTCGACCCAGCTCCGCCCGATTGGGGAATCTGCGGTATTGGCTTTTTTTCTCATGGAGAACCAGGTAACTAATTTACTGAAATATTCGCTCATCTTTTATCCCGGTCCCTCTGCCCCTTTTAATCACCCGGCCGAAATCGCCGTGAATTCTTTTTTTCTTCTAGCTGATTTGAGGGTTTTCTTTCATTCATAGAGTGTACAGTGCACTGAGACATCAGGCCTATGCGGCCTCGGCCAGACAGTCGGGGAGTTCCATCTCACCGTACCAGATGACTTCAGGAGGCGCACGGTATGTTCAATCTCACCCTACCTCGGTTGGCATGACCTACTTTTCTGAACATATACTATATATTGCTGCATTTGGATAAAAGGTGCCACATGCAGCATACACGCCAACGGGGATTTTTCTTCTTTCTATATTAGGCAAATTAATGCTATAATGTTCTTTCGATTACTCTCATATTTGCATGACATCATGATTACACTATCTGTTTAATTATAAATTTGTGTCCTTTGATTTCAACTCATGTGTACTGTTCTTTCAATTACTCTCATATTTGCATGTTACCCTATTCTTTAACAATCTTATCACTTCCTGCAGTACATCCCTTGCTTTGCAACAGTAACTGTAATACACAATCTTAACCTTTGCATAACTGAAGACTCCAGGAATGTCATATTGAACACAAACCATGGATTTACAATCGTTGTTTTCGTAAAACTTGATGAACATGGTCACTCCTATTTTGGCGCGGGCCTTTGGACAGAAATTTCTAAATTTTATGTAGTGAAAGCTGGCACTAAAATTGCACTGCACCTAAAAGAGCTTGGTCATATGATACATGCTAACTTCCCCGACGATATCATCCATCCAGACTTTGTTCGAAGTAAGTGTTCTTTTTCAAGTATCTGCATGTTGACTTACCTACCAATATCAAAGTAATTGTGTAGTATTTAAGCAACCAATAGGGATTTCATTTTCTGAATCTGTTTAGTCTATTCCTACCTAGTAACTTCTAGTTACCAATACACTTTTCTTCTGCCCCGTTCTAACTAAATATTCCCTATCCTCCCACTCCTCCACTCCTATCAGATAGCGTCGCTGCCGAGGAGAATCCGGAGGTGGAGGACGAGGCTACCAACAAGCGGAGGCGGGTCGAGGAAGAACCGCAAGCGACTCCGACGGGCCTAGACTTTATCAGCAGCCTCCCCGATGATATGTTGATTGTCATCATCTCCCTCCTCCCAATCAAATATGGTGGCGGACAACCATCCTTTCCCGGTGGTGGCGCCCCCTATGGCACTCCACCCCTCTCAACCTCATCGACGTCCACAAGCTCTGCCATGGCCATCGCAAAAGCTTGGACGCATTGTCCCAGATCCTCGGCAGGCACCCTGGCCCAATCAGAGGCCTTATCACGGGCAAGTTCTGTTCCAACGGCAAGGACCGAGCCAAGCTTGACGAGTGGTTCCGATCCCCCGCCCTAGATCACCTCGAGGAGCTCAGTTTTAATGAAGGACATGTGCACTTGCTGACACCGTCCGCGCTCCGCCTCGCACCCATGCTGCGGCTCGCCAGGTTCATGAACTGCCATTTGCCCCCGATTAATGATGCGCCCGCTCTTTTTCTCTCTAGACTGAAGCACCTCGAGCTCGTCGTCGTCTGCATCCCCAAGGATGACATGGAGCGCCTGCTCCGTGGCTGTACTGCACTCGAGTACCTTCATCTTCAGGTGATCAATGGGCTGAGTAGCTTCGACATCACCTCCATGACTCTCCGGACAATTTATGTGTGTTGCTGGGGCTGCAACAAGAGATCACAGTATGGTCATTGAGGACACACCTTAACTTGAGAGATTACTTGTAGTTGATCAACAAGGTCCAACAAGAATCAGTGTCATTTCTGCACCAAAATTGACAGTGGTGGGCTACTCGTCTGTCAAATTCTCCGAACTTGTTATTGGATCCACACCCGTTCAGGTACAACAGTCGCCTTCTTCTTCTCCTTCTTGAAATTAACATTTTTTCTAATTTTGAAGATGTATGTTCATCTATCATCCAGAAAATGAACCCGACAAGCTTGACCCCGTATCTGCGCACAGTGAAGGTCTTAGCACTATCGGCCCCAACCTGGATGAAGTTGTCAGTTTCCTGAGATGCTTTCCGTGCCTGGAGAAGCTATATATCGAGGTGATGCTCCTTTCCTGTTAAATGTTAACCATAAGGGAGTTCAATTTGTTGGTACCTTTTCCCAAGTTTACAATGACGAATGTACTACGATTTCTGAAGGACGTTTGGAGGATTTCAGTACATAGATGTTTTTTCCCTATAGTGGTTGCTTGGTTCATAAGGTTACAATCCAAATTTCCATCCACTCCAACCTCTTGGGAAGAAGCCTACGTTTTTCTAGATTGTAATCAAATGCCCATGTTAATCATGTAGAATCGACGATGGCATGTCACTCTATTCGTGTATTTTAGAAATCCTGCAAATCAAAGAGGCATGTGGTAGTGTTCAAAACTGCATGTAGGCACTAATACGTTCTCTTCTTTTGCAGATAAGATTAGGCCCGGTAGTGGATAATGTGATACAATATAACAACCACATCGAATGCCTTGATCTGCATCTCTCATAAATTACTTTGAACTCCTACCGAGGGACCTTACCGGAGATTATATTCGCCAGGTTCTTTGTTGTGAGAGCAAGGGTGCTAAAGGTAATGACGTTTACCCTATATTTTCTTCACAAAACTGAATGGTTTGTTGATCAGTGCTGACGGCTACGGCAGAATGGAAAAGGCTCTGCAGAAGCTGAATTTCATTTTGGAAGTTCAGTTGACAGAGTAATCGGAAGTCATTATGTCAAGCCCATACATGACTTGTCAGCGGCTGATCCCTTTGTAGAAATGTTGAGGTTTTGAAAAGGGTGTTACAAGTTGTAATATCAGTTTGAACCTCTCATATGTCCATGTTTAGCTGATCAGCGCGGGCGTCTGCAGCTGCATGAGCTGAATTTTCATTTCTAACATCAGTTTGAACCTTGTAATCTTCGAATTTGAGCCTTCTAACTCTGGAATTTGAACCTTGTAATATTTCGGGCTTTTGTGGTACAATCACTGAAATGGCATCGTATAAGACTCGTATATTGGTAGTACTATTTTCAACTTCATATGCAATGGACGATTAATATCTGGACCTCAATGGACTTGATTTTATTTACCATTCTCAAATGTGTTTCCCCTGTCGATCTCATCGCAAACGATCTATATTGCGGACTCGACGGTGATCTTTGACATTATTGTACACAGTTGGTTTCTTCAACTGTGTGCCCAGAATTATCGCACTCGAGTTTCCATCATTACTCGTCTATGTAACTTTGACCTCATCACCCACGGGTATACTTGGCGCCTCTTTGAGCCCACGCGTGGTCAAACAAAACGCGTGCGGGGTGCTCAAGCGTGCACTGGAATCCTCCGCTAGGAACGCGTTGACAAGACGTGACGATTACAGGTCGTCCGGCCCCCATTTATTACAGCGGCCATTTAACCCTTGTGTCTCTTCAACCTTTCGATCGTGCCCCAGTGTTGCAAGAATCACACCCACGACGATAAATATAGAGAGGGTATCCTGCGCGGCTCCAATGGCGCTCCCAGCGGCCGCCGACGATGAGCGGCAGTTCACCATGCATGCTGCAGTGGACACCCACAGAAGGTTCTCAGAACTCTCGGTGGTGTACACCAACAACCCGATCTGGGTGGAGAACTCCATCCACACTATGGAGTTGTTGCTTGCTGCGGAGAAGTACAAGGTGGTCGGGTTCGACCTCGAGTACACCCGCGCTCGTGTCGGGTCTCGTCACAAGGTCGTCGTCGCCCAGATGTGCGTGCGCAATCACGTCCTCGTCTATCACTACTTCCTGGCCACAAGGCCTTGCGAGCATTTTGTCAGGTTTGTCAACAGCCCCCACTACATGTTCGCTACGGTGGACATTGTAGGAGATATGCCCTAGAGGCAGTAATAACAGTTATTTTGTATCTCCAAGTTTGTAATGAATGTTTATGTTCCATGATATAACTGCAATGATTCTCGAGTCTACAATATCCACGAGGCTCGGAGGGAAACTCATGTGCACGTGTGGTATAATAAACGGTAAAATGTATTCCTAGTCATGCCTCTAAGACTGGCTCAAGTATTGCATGATGATTCTGTTTTCCTGATCATGGGCATGACTATGCTGGCAATTTTGAGGGCACAATGTTAGTAGAACACTTGTGTTGAATCGACCAAATTTGATGTTATGCTATGAGATACATTCGTCACAAGTTAATGGTTTATAACACAGAGAAAGTTAATGTTTGCATAATCCCTTAGACCATGAGAGTGTCGAGTTCCTTCATTCTTGCTTCGTGGACTTTGGGGTTTCTTAAACGTCATCCGTAACTGGGTGGCTATTACGGCGGCTTACGGGTTCACGGAAAAGCGTGACAAGGAACGAGATAGCTCAAGATTGGGATTTGCTCCTCCGACGATGGAGAGATATTCTCGGGCCCTCTCGGTGTTATGGTATCCACCATCGTCTTGCCAGACACAATGTGATTTGATCACAGGGATGTCGGAACACCGAAATGAGAAAAGAGAACAAAACCGGTAACGAGGTAACTGGCATAGTGGACAAGTTGTTGATCCACGGGGATGCAGATAAATCTCACCTCGGATGTTTGTAACATATCGCGAAGCAACAGGAATAGCACACGGCAACCGGAGGTTCACTCGAATATTTATTCGTGTGGGTATAGGGGTCAATATGGGTGTCCACGGCTCCGATGTTGATCATTGATCGGAAAGTGTTCTGGGTCATGTCTATACTTCACCAAACCTATAGGGTCACACGCTTAAGGGTCATCTATCTGCTGAATACTAGACAGAGTGTCTGAGAGAAAGTCATCGGAAAAGTTTCGGAGACAACGGAAGAGTTCCGGAGAGAGAACACCGGAAGAGTTTTGGTAAAACTGAAAAGTTGTTTCGGAGTATACCATTAAGTCAAATTGGTTTCGGCATATGCCTGGAAATTCTTGGAGGGTGCCAGAATTGTTCTGCGAACTTCTGAGATTTTTCCGGGGGAAAAACCAGAAATGTTCCGGAGCTGCCGGAACCGCTTTGGTTGCTTTTCGCTGATGAAAATCATTGATCTGAAAATATTTCGGAACGCGTCCAGAATTATTTTAGTGGGTACTAGAATTATTCTTAGACCCACAGAAATATTTTCGGATTTATCGATCGCGGAAAAATGGGTTCATGAATAGTGAAAAAGCACTTTATGGTTACTTTATGGAAAGCCACCTTTTTGGGCTTTGTCCCAAAATATCTTGGGGATGACATGGATGGATGAGAGCCCCTCATGGGGGCCCACTTGGTGTGGCCGGCCACAAGGGGAGCTCCTCCATGGAGCTCCTCTAGCCTTCCCATTATGCCCTTTGGAAATTCCATATGATGGGTTTTTTGGGTATTTCAAGTGCCACCCTACCCCTTGGGTTTTCCTATAAATAGAGGTGGAGAGGCACTCTCCACACTCACTCTTTCTCACATACAAATGCCATGCATGATCTGGCCTTCTCTCTCCCTCCCCGCGAAATAGTTTCATAGAGCCGAAAGGCTGTCTGGGTTCCGGTGGGAACTAGTTCTGGGCGGCGAAGCCCTGCCAGATAGCTGACACCGTATGTGTGCAACCCCGTAGAGAGGTTGTAGGTTCGATCTTTTGCCCGAGGGGCTGTTCGTGGGTCCTCCCGAAGGGCTAACCGAGTTACCGTTCGAGCTTCGAGGGTCCTCCCGAAGGGCTGTCCGACGAGGGAGTACATCCTCGCGATTGGGAGGTTGTAAATCCTAGCTGCGGGGATCTGCACCGACGATCTACATCGGTTCTACTTCCGCTGCGCTACGAGTCGGTAATGATCAGATCAAACCTTGTATGCCATCTCCATAGTGATCCTGGGCGTGCTCACTGTACCGAATTTTTTTGTTTTCTGTCGCGTTCCCCTATAGTGGCATCAACAGCCTTGCTATGCGTAGATGCAAGTTACGATCTAGAATACATAGAGATGTATGGGTATTGCATAATATAATTTTGTAGTAGATGATATTTATTGCTGAAAAATATTTATGCGGGTGGCAGATGAAATCTGTTACCCGATGTTCTTATTGCTTCCCTAGAATTTTCATCTTTCTGATCTTGAAACGGCATGGTGGAATTTCACAAAGTTCTGGCAATCCGCGATCCTGATTGATCAATGAAGTGCTATCAGTTCTTTGGGTTCCACCATAGTTAAAAGAAAGATGAAATTTCGCAGACGAAAGGGCAATGCAGATATGATCTGCACGGGGGTCATGCGTATGATGAAGTTCAGTATGGGGCTCGAGATTTTATTATCTCGTGTTTCATACACCCCGCAAAGTTAATCTAGCGACTTGAATAATCATACTTGATGACAAACGTTGGTAGCTGCGGTTTAAGTCAAAACCTTAGAAGCCACATAAAATAAAATTTTGCATAAACCGATTCGAGGCGTCTAACTTGGTTTTGTAGGATGTGCATGTGATGTGGTATAGCAGTTCTCATATTAATTTAATTATGTATGAGATGACTATATGATGTAAATTTACTAACATGACCTGCGTGTCATGATTCGGCATGATGGCTGGAGCCATATGATTGTCACTTTAATGACCTGCGTGTCAACCTTAAGTAATGCACTTATTTTATTAGCTATAGAGATAGCAATATTATCTGGTGCATCGACAAGGTGGTAGCAATCTTCGCGAAGGTGAACACCGACGCAAATGCCGAAGACGAAGAAATTAAAGACTTCTCCGTCAGAAAGGGCTATACCATATCATGCTATTATGAATTGCCTGAGATGTTTATCCCTTATGATGCACCCTTTTGATTGCACGGTAGTCGCTTTTTATTAGGGTGATCTCTCATTTAAAATATCAAAGTAGTTAGTGTTCACCCAAGTGTAGCACCGTCTGAAATTCGTATCTTTTTGGGGTGCGCCATGTCCACATGGGTACGAACGAATCGAGAGGAATGAGGCGGGTGAGGTTAGACCTCACAGCAAGATCACTTGGTTGTCTTTGACGTTCAGGCAGGATAGTCCTGAGCTTGGAACACACCCATCGAAAGATGAACAAAAGTCACATAGAGATGTGATCGGCAAGTTTGCCTACCGATTGAAATTCTCGTCATCAGTGATGTCCACATCAATGGCGTTGAATTGAAATGCGGGTCTTGTATCACTCATAATCAATTTTGAGAGATATTGATTTGAGTGGGAGCGCACCTTAGAATAAAATTGCTTATTCACTAGTGCAAATTAATTATGAACAAAGTCTAAGTGAAACTTGTGTTTACCGTTGTAGATCAAATGGCTCACAACACCGCGTTCAACTTAGGCCTGATGTTAGAGAAAGAGAAGTTAGCTACGACTGGAAACAACTATGCGGACTGGGTCCGTAACCTGAGGATTGTCCTCAGGAGCGCTAAGAGAATGTATGTGCTTGAAACTCCTCTTCCAGCTAAACTAGCGGAAACTGCCCCGGAAGATGAACAAAATGTCTGGGCCACTAAGGATGATGATCACAACTTAGTGCAGTGCCTCATGCTAGCTTGCATGAGTCCAGAGCTTCAAAAATGTTTTGAATTCCATAATGCCTGCGATATGATCCGGGAATTGGATGCCCTGTACAAGGAAACCGCACGGTCTGAACGTTTTGATATTATGAAGACCGTGATGGATTGCAAGATGGCTGAGGGCAGTTCAGTTGGCGAACACATGGTCAAAATGATTGGCTACGCTGAAAGGCTTAAAACCCTGGAATTTCCAATTCCACCAGCCCATATGAGGGACATGTTGCTTTCTTCACTCCCCCCGTCTTACGACGGTTTTATCATGAACTACAACATGAGTGGGATGGAGAAGACACCAAATGAGGTGCTCGCCATGCTGAAAACTGCGGAAGGATGACTGCGGAAAAATCGCAAGCAAGTGTTGCTTGTGAATAAAACCGCCAGTTTCAAAAAGAAAGGCAAGTCCAAGAACGGCAAGGGCGCCGGTAAGACCGGCTCCCAAAGCAACTCTAAGGGCGGAGCCAAGAATGAAACTGAGTGCTTTTACTGCAAGGGCACAGGACACTGGAAGAGAAACTTTAAGAAGTATCTGGAAGATAAGAAGTTTGAGAAAACCAGAAAAGGTATAACTGTTATACAAGTTAATGTCATTGACGTTTTGCTTGCTAGCGAAAATTCTAAGTCTTGGGTATTTGATACCGGATCGGTTGCTCACATATGCAACTCGATACAGGGGCTTCAGAAGGTGTGCAAGCTGGCAAAGAATGAAGTTGTGATGCGTGTTGGGAACGGCGCTGGGATCGCCGCTCAAGCCGTCGGCATTATGCCTCTACGTCTCCCTTCAGGATTTACCTTAGAACTAAGTAACTGTTATTTTGTTCCGGCATTGTGTAGAAACATTATCTCTGGATCATGTTTTGTACACGATGGGTACTCTTACAAGTCTGAGAACAATGGTTGTTCACTTTATTGTAAGGATATTTTTTATGGATTGCACCCATTGTTGGGGGCCTTTTCATACTAAAACTTGAATGTGGAAATGATGTCTTTAACATGAATGCTAAACGCCTTAAGAAGGCTGATACCACCACCACTTACTTGTGGCACTATCGGCTTGGCTACATCGGAAAGAAACGCATGCAAAGACTCCATAAAGATGGAGTTTTACCGTCTTTTGATTTTGAATCATTTGACACATGTGAAGCTTGTCTGATGGGGAAAATGACCAAGACGCTGTTCACGGGTCATCCTGAACGGGCTGGTGAATTATTGGAAATAATACATAGTGATGTATGTGGTCCGATGAGAACAGCCGCACGGGGTGGGTATTTCTACTTCGTGACTTTTACTGATGATTTGAGTCGGTATGGCTATATCTACTTAATGAAGCATAAGTCGGAAACCTTAGAAAAGTTCAAAGAATTTCAGAATGAGGTAGAAAATCATCATAACAAAAGGATTAAGTTTCTGCGATCAGATCGTGGGGGCAAATATCTTAGTCATGAGTTTAGCCAACATCTAAGTGACCGTGGAATCGTTTCACAGCTTATGCCTCCCGGAACTCCACAGGGAAACGGAGTGTCGGAACGACGTAACCGAACCCTGTTAGACATGGTAAGGTCGATGATGTCTCTTACAGATCTGCCAATATCTTTTTGGGGTCACACACTACTCACTGCCGCTTATACATTAAACAGAGCACCGTCTAAGTCTGTTGAGACGACACCATACGAGTTATGGCATGGGAAAAAACCCAATTTGTCACATCTCAAAATCTGGGGTTGTGAAACTTATGTAAAACGTTTACAACCAAGCAAACTCGATCCCAGATCAGACAAATGTTACTTTGTAGGTTATCCCAAAGATACAGTTGGGTATTCTTTCTACCAACCCTTCGAGTGCAAAGTTTTTGTCGCTAAAAACGGAGTCTTTCTCGAGAAAGAGTTTCTAGCTAAAGAATTAAGTGGGAGGACAGTACAGCTTGATGAGATTAGTAAATCTTCGGCAACCGTTGTTACGGCTAAGGAACCGGAAGAAATTCCGCAAATTATCCCTACAATCGAGCCGGAAGTTGTCGCATGTGATGCGAAAACTTCAGACAATGTTGTAACTGAACCGCGCAAATCAGGTAGGGTTATCCATCCACCTGAGTGGTTTCATAACAAAATCTTCATCCTTGAAGACAATGAACCTGCGCACTACAAGGAAGCGATGGCGGGGCCCAGCTCAAGGGAATGGCACAAGGCCATGAAATCCGAAATGGAATCCATGTACGAAAATCAAGTTTGGAACTGGGTAGAACGGGTAGAACTTCCAAAAGGCGTAAAGCCCATTGGTTGTAAATGGATTTTCAAAAGAAAGACAGACGCGGATGGTAACATTACTATCCATAAAGCTAGACTTGTCGCGAAAGGATTCACGCAAGTTCCAGGAGTGGACTACGACGAGACTTTCTCGCCCGTAGCTATGCTTAAGTCTATTCGGATATTACTAGCAATTGTTGCTTATTTCGATTTTGAAATATGGCAGATGGACATCAAAACGGCTTTCCTAAATGGAAATCTCAAAGAAGATGTATACATGATACAGCCTGAAGGTTTTGTCGTTCATGAGGATGCTGGAAAGTTATGCAAACTTCAGAAGGCCATTTATGGTCTGAAGCAAGCGTCAAGGAGCTGGAACATTCGTTTTGATGAAGTAGTCAAAGATTTTGGCTTCATCAGGAATGACGAAGAATCTTGTGTTTACAAGAAGTTTAGTGGGAGCGCAAAAGCATTTCTAATCTTGTATGTGGATGACATATTGTTGATTGGAAATGACGTGAATTTTCTTAGCGAAATAAAAGACTCAATAAAGAAGAGTTTTTCAATGAAAGACTTAGGCGAAGCGGCATATGTATTGGGCATTAGAATCTATAGAGATAGATCAAAACGCCTGATAGCGCTTAGCCAAAGCACGTACATTGACAAGGTGTTGAAAAGGTTCAACATGGAGAACTCTAAGAAAGGCCTACTCCCCATGTCACCTAGCACAGTGCTTTGCAAGAATCAGTGTCCTCGGACTCTCGATGAGCGAGTACAAATGAATGATGTTCCATATGCTTTGGTAGTTGGTTCTATTATGTATGCCATGCTATGTACAAGACCGGATGTTTCCTATGCGCTAAGTGTTAGCAGCCGGTACCAAATTGATCCAGGATTGGAACACTGGGCCGCAGTCAAAAATATTCTTAAGTACCTCAGAAGGACCAAGGATTTACTCCTTGTGTACGGAGGTGATGAAGAGCTCATTGTAAGTGGTTACATTGATGCAGGCTTCATGACTAACCCAGATGACTTCAAATCTAAATCAGGCTGTGTTTTCATATTGAACGGTGGCGCAGTTGATTGGAAAAGTTCCAAACAAAAGACTGTGGTGGATTCTACGACGGGGGCGGAATATGTTGCAGCTTCAGAAGCCTCCAAGGAGGCGGTCTGGATCAAGCAGTTTCTTGAAGACCTTGGTGCGGTTCCAAGTGTGCTGGACCCGATGGAGATCTATTGTGATAATAGTGGCGCCGTGGCTCAGGCTAGGGAGCCATCTTCGCACCATAAGACAAGACATATTAAACGCAAATATAAACTCATTCGACATCATGTCGAAGCAGGTTTAGTGAAAGTACGCAAAGTTCACACGGATCTGAACATGTCGGACCCGAGGACAAAGCCTCTACCATGAGCAAAGCATGAGCAGCACCGGATAGCCATTGGTGTTAGGGAAGCCATGTAACTGGATTATGACTCTAGTGCAAGTGGGAGTCTGTAGGAGATATGCCCTAGAGGCAGTAATAACAGTTATTTTGTATCTCCAAGTTTGTAATGAATGTTTATGTTCCATGCTATAACTGCAATGATTCTCGAGTCTACAATATCCACGAGGCTCGGAGGGAAACTCATGTGCACGTGTGGTATAATAAACGGTAAAATGTATTCCTAGTCATGCCTCTAAGACTGGCTCAAGTATTGCATGATGATCCTGTTTTCCTGATCATGGGCATGACTATGCCGGCAATTTTGAGGGCACAATGTTAGTAGAACAATTGTGTTGAATCGACCCAATTTGATGTTATTCTATGAGATACATTCGTCACAAGTTAAAGGTTTATAACACAGAGAAAGTTAATGTTTGCATAATTCCTTAGACCATGAGAGTGTCGAGTTCCTTCATTCTTGCTTCGTGAACTTTGGGGTTTGTTAAACGCCATCCGTAACTGGGTGGCTATTACGGCGGCTTACGGGTTCACGGAAAAGCATGACAAGGAACGAGATAGCTCAAGATTGGGATTTGCTCCTCCGACGATGGAGAGATATTCTCGACCCCTCTCGGTGTTACGGTATCCACTATCGTCTGGCCAGACACAATGTGATTTGATCACAGGGATGCCGGAATACGGAAACAAGAAAAGAGAACAAAACCGGTAACGAGGTAACTGGCATAGTGGACAAGTTGTTGATCCACGGGGATGTAGATAAATCTCACCTCGGGTGTTTGTAACATATCGCGAAGCAACAGGAATAGCACACGGCAACCGGAGGTTCACTCGAATATTTATTCGTGTGGGTATAGGGGTCAATATGGGTGTCCACGGCTCCGATGTTGATCATTGATCGGAAAGTGTTCCGGGTCATGTCTATACTTCACCGAACCTATAGGGTCACACGCTTAAGGGTCATCTATCTGCTGAATACTACACAGGGAGTCTGAGAGAAAGTCACCAGAAAAGTTTCGGAGACAACGGAAGAGTTCCGGAGAGAGAACACCGGAAGAGTTTCGGTAAAACTGAAAAGTTATTTCGGAGTATACCATTAAGTCAAATTGGTTTTGGCACACGCGTGAAAATTCTTGGAGGGTGCCAGAATTGTTCTGCGAACCTCGGGGATTTTTCCGGGGGGGGGGGGGGGGGAACGGAAATGTTCCGGAGCTGCTGGAACCGCTTTGTTTGCTTTTCGCTGATGAAAATCATTGATCTGAAAATGTTTCGAAACGCATCCAGAATTATTTTAATGGGTACTGGAATTATTCTAAGACCCACAGAAATATTTTCGGATTTATCGGTGGTGGAAAAATGGGTTCATGAATAGTAAAAAGCACTTTATGGTTACTTTATGAAAAGCCACCTTTTTGGGCTTTGTCCCAAAATATCTTGGGGATGACATGGATGGATGAGAGCCCCTCATGGGGGGCCCACTTGGTGTGGCCGGCCACAAGGGGAGCTGCTCTAGCCTTCCCATTATGCCCTTTGGAAATTCCATATGATG
Source organism: Elymus sibiricus (assembly GCA_039707655.1). Classification (NCBI taxonomy): domain Eukaryota; kingdom Viridiplantae; phylum Streptophyta; class Magnoliopsida; order Poales; family Poaceae; genus Elymus; species Elymus sibiricus. The sequence goes on from CM077676.1 coordinate 68,397,365, forward strand.
GGTTTTTTGGGTATTTCAAGTGCCACCCTACCCCTTGGGTTTTCCTATAAATAGAGGTAGAGAGGCACTCTCCACACTCACTATTTCTCACATACAAATGCCATGCATGATCTGGTCTTCTCTCTCCCTCCCCGCGAAATAGTTTCGTAGAGCCGAAAGGCTGTCTGGGTTCTGGTGGGAACTAGTTCTGGACGGCGAAGCCCTACCGGATAGCTGACACCGTATGTGTGCAACCCCGTAGAGAGGTCGTAGGTTCGATCTTTTCCCCGAGGGGCTATTCAAGGGTCCTCCCGAAGGGCTGCCCGAGTTACCGTTCGAGCTTCGAGGGTCCTCCCGAAGGGCTGTCCGTGACATCGTCCGGGGGACTGTCCGACCGCCTCCCGAAGGGCTGTCCGACGAGGGAGTACATCCTCGCGGTTGGGAGGTTATAAATCCTAGCTGCGGGGATCTGCACCGACGATCTACATCGACTCTACTTCCGCTGCGCTATGAGTCGGTAATGATCAGATCAAACCTTGTATGCCATCTCCATAGTGATCCTGGGCGTGCTCGTTGTACAGAATTTTTTTTAATTTCTATCGCGTTCCCCTACAGACATCACCAACGATGTAAAGGTGCTCAAGAATTCGGGCATCGCCTGCCAGAATCTTGTCGACATCCAGGGCCAATACAAGATCTGGGGCAGCAAGAAGCATGAGAAGGACTCACTGGTTAACCTCGCCGAGGCCATCATCGACACCTACTACAGAGACAGGAAGGATTCCTGCAACAAGTACAAGCGTGCCTGGCACTCGGCCTGGATGGAGAAACTCGGCAAAGCTCACATCGTGTACGCGGCCAAGGAGGCGTACACGAGATACGAGATGTACAGGCAGATCGTTGATATGAGGAAGTGCCTCCTTCTTCCCCAAAATGGCCAGGGATGATCCAGCCGGAAGCAGAGCAATGGCAAGCATCGTCACAACAAGAAGTAGATGATTAGATGATCATTTCTCCTAGTTTAGTGTGTAGTCAGTTATGTAATTGTTTACTTTGGTGTGTGTAGTCAGTTATGTAATTGGAAGTTTAATTTGGTTATGCAATCATCACTAGTAGAAAACAGGGCATTAGTCCCGGTTCGTAAGGGCCTTTATTCCCGGTTGTGCAACCGGGACTAAGGAATCGGGACTAAAGGCCCCCACTTTTAGTCCCGGTCGTGTTACGAACCGGGACTAAAGGGGCTCCACGTGGCCGCTGCGCAGCGCTCAGGCAGGAGGACCTTTAGTCCCGGTTGGTAACACCAACCGGGACTAAAAGGCTGCACGCGTTAGCCCCTGCCAAGCGCTTTTTTTTGAAAGGAGGGGTTTAGGGTTTTGGAGGGTTTAGGCACTAGTAGAAAACAGGGCATTAGTCCCGGTTCCTAAGGGCCTTTAGTCCCGGTTCTGCAATCGGGACTAAGCAATCGGGACTAAAGGCCCCCACTTTTAGTCCCGGTTGTGTTACGAACCGGGACTAAAGGAGCTCCACGTGGCCGCTGTGGGGCACCTAGGCAGGAGGACCTTTAGTCCCGGTTGGTAACACCGACCGGGACTAAAAGGCAGCCAAGCGCTGGGGTTTTTGTTTTTTTTTAAATCAGGGGTTTAGGGTTTTGGAGGGTTTAGGGGTTTCATATTGTGTTTCCCCCTTTTCTTTTTGTGTTTACCATTCAATTCTTTTACATTTAGGGTTTTCGTTTTTATTTTACGTTTTCCAATCAACTCGACGCTAGCTACTACATATAGCAATGAAGGAACCATTACACAAATCGTCATGAATATAGAGAGAAGTGACCTCTCTTTCTCCGTGCTTGGTCGAACAACAAGTTTTCGTATATCTATTCGACGCTACTACGTATAGCACACGTTCATGCATATATACAATGTAACATCTCTTATGATCCCTAATATCTAATTACCAACATTCACTTCCAATTCTCGATGGTATTGTCCGGTTTTAGCTATGATCTCTTGAAGGAAGAATCCCGCCAATTCCTCTTGAATTGCTCGTATGCGAGCCTTTGGTAGGAGTTCATCCCGCTTCCGTTGGATCTAATTTAAAGAAGGGGGTCAATATATATATATATATATATATATATATATATATATATATATATATATATATATATATATATATATATATATATATATATGAAACTCAACACAATTGATGGTAATAAAATAAATTTGTGAATATAGTTTACGTACTTCAAGTTTTTCCAAAAATCTGCCCGTCTCAGAGGTCGTCTGGCGAATGAACTCACAAACGTAGTATCCACATAAGTTATTCCCGGATCCCTGCCTCGAGCACTTTACGAGAATAGAGTTCAATCAAAATAATAATCAAGCATGATAGTGGTATTGAAACTAGAATCAAAGAGATGCGCGGACCTAGCTAGTACTACTTACACTGAGTTGTTTAAATCGCAGCTCCTCTCTCCATTCACCCCTAACCTGCTTGGTGAACTCTTTCCAAACCCTGCCCGGCAAAGAAAATGAATAAATGAGTTATTAATTACTTGATATCAGGAAATGAACGATAGTTGCCGATATAGTGCGATAATGATTGAAATTACCTCTGGAGAATTTTTATCAGGTCCGCCCACATCTCAGGGTCTTTACGTAACGAGTCCATGACAAGTACTTTTCCTGCGTCAAACTGAATGACTAGCAGAATAAAGTGGAACCTGCGCACGCATAGCTCATCAATTACACGTAACATCGAGTAAGCGAAATAGAATGATGTGTACAAGACAGTATAACACTCACTGGAAGTTGTAAGGAAATAGTATTTCCCTTTTGGTTTGTTGTTTAATTAACGCCCTTAGCAAGATCTTCTCTGTATCCTTGGCGTTCCATTCTACCATAGCTTCATGAATAGTATTTGGGTTAATGAACCCAATGTCATAGATTTGTCCTCTTTTGCATTCGAGGATCTTCTTTCTGCATAATATATATAGTGAGGATAATTATACATGCAATGAACGAGCTGAGCTAGAGACTTAATTACAGAAATGATACTTACAAACAATAGCAACTGACGATAGATTTGTCGATGGCGTCTTGATTGTATAACTGAAATAATTCTTCAAATTCAATGAAAATCTGCTCGTCTCCATTGAAGTAATGCTCAACTTTAATTCCCACAATGATATAGTTGCTCCCTTGCTTTGAGGCTTCCAAGTACCAGTCATGCAATCTTCGCATCATCGTTGGTAGATGCGGGAGCTCCTCAGGTCTGACGAGAGGCTTCCCGTGCTCGAATTTAAAGGCTAACTCAGCCATTTCGAACAGTACCTCATCGCCTAAGTAATCACCAAGAGTGAAACCAGGATCAGCGGCCGCTACCCCCGGATCATTAGCGATATCGGTAAACACCTTGAGCGGGGGGCACGATTGGTTTTTCTGTTCGCCGAGCTGGGGAATTGTTTTCCCCCTTGCACTACTGCTACTTCCTGACCGCTGATGTGGATCTCTATATGACTTTACAATAGAGCGGTCATAGTTTGATAGCAGCGGAGGCGGCGGTGGTTTTGTAAGGTTTTCCAGCAAGCGCCTCGCTTTTACCGGATCTATTTTCTCCGTTGGATCTGGACGGGTCGGTGCAAGCTGGCGTTTCACATCAGCAACCACGATCTCCTTGGTTTCCTCCTCAGTCATGTCGTATGGTAACTTGGCAGGAGCCTTCTTGACGCTACCTGCTCTGGATTTCTTCGCTGTTGTACTACTAGCCGCCGGAGCGGCGGCGGATCTCTTTCGCCGCTGCTGAGGTGGCGGAGGAGGCGAAGTCAACTGACGCAGCGGATTCTGCTGAGGGGCCTCCTCCGGCGGAGTCCGCTGACGTAGCGGAGACAGCTGAGGCGACGGAGTGTGCTGACGCGGCGGAGACGACTGAGGCAGCAGAGATAGAGCTGGACTGTGAGGAGTGTGCCGAGGGGCCTCCTCCGGCTGAGTCTGCTGACGCGGCGTCCAGTATGGAAGCATGATGTGCTCCTTTCTCCATGGAATGGTAGTCCTTATGGCATCTCCCAGATGAGTCTCCCCTTCACCTGTAGGGTACTCAAGCTCCAGCTTCTCAAATCCGTTGGTAACTTCATCCACCCCGACAACAGCATAGCCATTTGGAATCGGAGAGCAATGGTAAGTTCCATCAGGTACACGAGGTAAGGCATAGCCGACCGCCACCTTCAAGGTTATGTTCATGCATTTCGCATGTAGATCACAATGTTCCCTCTCCTTGATATCATCCACGGGGTAGCGATCAGGAGCCGTGATATCATCTATGGGTGGCCGAACGAGCTCCGTGGAAGCCACGCTGCTTTTCCACTGAGATCGTGGGGTAGCTCCGTGGGAAGTATCGAATGAAGGATCTTCGTGCCGCTGAGATGATGGGCCGGTAGCTCGCTGGCTGGTAAGTGCCTCTATTTGCTTCTCCTGCAACGCTAATCTTTCTTCTACCTTCTGCAGCCGGTCTGCATCCTCTTTCTTCTTTCTCCCTCGGCTTCTGTAAGTGTCACTGCTGTCGGGAAACCCAACCTTCCACAGAACAGAGCCTGATGTGCCTCGTGTTCGTCCAGGGTGTTCAGGATTCTCGAGGGCGCGTGACAGCACGTCCTTCTCTCTGTCGGGATGGAACTTCCCTTCCTGCACGGCCTGGATTGCATCCTGAATGTTTTTGATGGGTGTTGCAAGTTGAGCTTTCATATAAACACACTTCCCTGTTTCTAGGTGCAAAGTTCCCCCATGCCCGAAGAACCAAGTCCTTGCCCGTTCGGGCCAGTTCAATGTCTCTGGATGGATCCCTTTATCAAGCAGGTCGTTCTCAGCTTTGTCCCACGTAGGCCAGGCAATCTTGTAGCCACCTGACCCCGTAACATGGTGATATTCCTTCTTTGCAGCATTTTGCTTATTTATCAGTGACCTTTTCTTACCTTTCTCCGATGTCTTGTACGCCACAAATGCGGGCCAGTGGTCTTTCATCTTCTCATATTGACCGGTGAATGTTGGAGTCTTCTCTTTCAGGACAAACTTTTCATGCAATCTTTTCTTCCAGTTCTTGAATTGTTCGGCCATCTTCTTAAGAGCCCACGCCTTGACTTTTCGCTCTACAACATTGCTATTTGGATCCACCTCTAGCGGTAGGCTGAAATTTGTCATGAGCGTATTCCAAAGCTCATCTTTGGATCTATCGTCGACATAAGAAACTCCATCGTCCGCCTTTGGCTTATTCCATTCTTGAATGCTGATCGGGATGCTATCCCTAACAACAACTCCGCACTGACTTATAAATCGGTCCACGGTCCTCTTGGGAGCAGTCGGTTTGCCATCTGCAGCGATTTCTTCGATCGTGAACCTTTCATTCTCGCCCAACCTTTTCTTCGGGCCTCATCTCTTTACAGAAGATTGGCTCGATCCAGAGGGCTAAAAGAAGAAAGAAGCGTTAATATATGTACATACAAATCAATTAATGCATCTAGTCAGCAGGCTTAATTAATGTACCTCGCCGGACTTTGCAATAGTTAAGGCTCCAACACCGCCGGAGCCGTCATCTTCTCCCTCCATTCGATCACCGGAGCCGTCATCCTCTCTTCCCTCACCATCGGAGTCGTTGAGAAACTGTGAACATCTCTTCTTGTTCTAAGTCTCTGTCGTGTTCCATAGTTTCTGCAAATATTACAACATGGCAATATACAACCATGAGAGATAAGCTGTTTTTTAGACTTAATGAAATCTGGGAATGCAAAACAGTAACATTATGATGAAAACTTGAGAGCAAGATTGGGGTTATGATGACAACTTGAGAGCAAGATTGACATTATGATGACAACTTGAGAGCAAGATTGGCAATATACAACCATGAGAGATAAGTCTCTGTCGAAGTTATACCGAAGTTATCGGGGTTATGTTTTAATGACCCCCCCCCCCTCATGTCTAAGTCAATGAACAACATTGAAAATTTCTAAGTCAATGAACAACTCTGAAATTTTTTACATGTACTCCTACAACATGAAAATTTCTAAGTGATTGCTAAACTGTTTGCTAAACTTTTATGCTTCATTTATATGAAGATCAATTATCGAATATAACTATGTTCGCGATATGAGGCATTGGACATCTATCTATCACATTGAGTATATGTATCTAAAAACCTAGTAAAACTACACAAAACAAACAAAAAAATTCAGCCATCTCCATCTCATCTCATCCATCTCCATCTCATCTCATCCATCTCATCTCATCTCAATGAACAAAAATTTATATTACACATGAAAATATCACAAATTCATTACATACGCTCGGAACAAAAATATCACAAATGAAATGACTTGGATCATGAATAATGCTATAAAATATGACTTTGATCATGAATAATGCTATAAAACATTTGCATAAATATTACACATGAATAATATCAATGACTTTGAGAACATGAATAATGCTATTAAAAAAACGCCGGCGTCGGCCAGCAGAGCGGCGCGGGCGGCGTCGGGGTTGGTGGCTCCAACCGGGACTAAAGGCCTACATTTAGTCCCGGTTGGAGGCATCTCGAATAATCCAGTTAATGCAACAATAATATCACATAATATCACTAAACATCTCGCCCAATCAAACTGGACGTCGACTCCCGGTTCCTGAGCCGCGGGCGGTGAACACCCAAAGAGAAGGAACCATCACAGGATCATAGCTCGGGTGAGATCCCTGAAGAAACTGCCGAGTATTGGAGAAGCTGTCGTCCAACGCAACCATGTAGCGACGGACATGCTCGTCCTCCTCCCTAACACGGCGACGTACCACCCTCTCGGGGGCCGGCTCCCTCTGCACCGATAGTGTCCCATGCGACCGCCACCAAAGAAGATCCGGGTCGACCACGAGACCCCGATTCCTCACCAAGCTGCGCGCCCCAGAAGGTAGCACCTCCCAGTGCCAGCCCGGCGGAGCCCAGTCCCGGACATGGCGCCTCTCAAACTGGTTGTCGCCGCTGAGTCGACGACGAGGATGCGGGCCGGGCATCGTCGCCGAGAAAAAATTCCTATGAAAACAAATCAAGTCTATTTCTCGTTCATTGTGAGACGTTGCTCAGGCTCGCCTTTATTTCATTGTTTGCATTAGATTTCTTTAATTTTTCTTTTTTTCTCTCACCACATGTCTATATTTTTTATACACCTATCAAACACACGATTCACATTTTTTATAATATATGTTTTAATACCAATTTTTATTCATACACATTGTACATTTTTGTATACATCTAAAACATTTTATACAACATATGGAACCAATTTAGCAAACCCTAGAGAAATTACTGCCACTAAAAATTACACAAGTACAGAGCCAATTAACAAGAACTGGAATTTAACAAGTACTAGCACTAACCAATTTAGCAAACCCTAAAAAACTTACACAAGTACCCAATCTACACATCCTCAGGCTGTCTATGGAAAAAAAAGCGGAGGAGGAGATGGATTTGTAGCTCACCCTCGGATGTAGAGGATGTCGTCGATCAGCGGAGGGACGATTGGGGACCAATAGCTCCAACGTCGATGATCACTCCACAGAGATGCAACACCACAAATCCTGTAAATTCCACTGAGTGAAAAAATTTAGGTCATCACATCACATAAAGCATTGACACACTTCAAACTAGAATTTTTTTTAACATATCGAAATTTTAACATGAAGTAACCACTCATCATATCCAAATTTTAACCCTATGACAACTATAAGAGCACATACACCCTATAAGTTATCACATTGAGTATGTATCTAAAAAATCTCTAAAACTACGCAAAACAAACAAAAAATTGTACACCTACTATAAAAAAATTTCACATTTTTACTCGCTTCCATTTCATCCATCTATCTAACATGCATCTATCTATTCATCTATTGCTATATATCCATGCATCATCCATCCATATTAGCATTGAACAGCATCATTCATCAATCCAACAACATCATTCATACAATAGCAAATATTGACAGTACCAACATTTATGCAATAGCACCAATAGACAGTAGCATTGACAGTAGCAAAGAAATAATCTAGCACCATCCATCCATCTAACAAAATCAATAATCAATCCATCCATCCATCTAACAAATTCAGGCACCAATCCATCCATCTATGCAACATAAATCTATCCATCTATCCAATTTAGCTAAGAAAAGAAGAACAGAGAGATGAGAAAGAGGATGGCTCACCGTGGGCAGAGGCGCGGGGCCGGGGAGGTCGGGGCGGCGGTGCGGCCGGCCGGGGTGGCGGCGCTGCGGGGTCGGGGAGGTCGGGGCGGGGTTGGGGAGGCCGGGCAGATCCGGGCGGCGACAGCGTCGGGGCAGGGCGTCGGCGACGGTGTCGGGGCAGCGCGTCGAGGCGAGGAGAGGCGATGGAGAAGTTTGGGGAGGAAAATTGCGGTTTATATAGCCGGAGATTTAGTCCCGGTTGGTGGCTCCAACCGGGACTAAAGGCCTACATTTAGTCCCGGTTGGAGGCACCAACCGGGACTAAAGCTAAATTTTAGCAGACCAAAGGGCGCGAAACCCAGGCCTTTAGTCCCGGTTGGTGGCACGGACCGGGACTAAAGGGAGCCTTTAGTCCCGGTTGGTGGCACGGACCGGGACTAAAGGGAGTTTTTAGTCCCGGTTGGTGGCACCAATCGGGACTAATTCTCGTTCGGCACCGCACCCCGCCAGCGCATCGCAAGTTTAGTCCCACCTCGCCGAGCGACGGGCGCGCCGACCGGCTTAAATAGCCGCGTCGTGCAGCCGTTCCGAACTCCTCGAAACACAATGCCCCCGCTTGCCCAGTGGTTGACCCAGCCGCTGGGCCGTGCGTGTGCCCGATTCACCGCCCGAGTCGCCTGCGGGTTAGATTTGGACGGTTTATTCGCTGGTTGAACGGCGGTCCAGCAGCTACGGTCAGGCTTCTTCTTTTTTTTTTTACTTTTTTTTGTACTTAATGAAAACTCGTTCAAATAATCAGTATTAAAAATCAGTGAAGTAAAATAAACAGTATAGAATATCTGTGAACTAAAATAACCTCATTCAGAAAACAGCCTCATTCACATAACATCATAAAAATATGCCATAAGAATATAAATAATAATTCCGAAAGAGTGCCATTACAAAATCAAAATTGTACGAAGTACCGAGCACGGCACTTTTATTTAGTTGCCAATAATGAAAAATCATCTGCCATTACAATATCAAAATTGTACAAAGTACTGACCACGACACTTTTGGTTTTAGACCTTTTCAGGATATTTTAGTTTTAGTTTTCTTTTAAACGGATTCAAAAATAGTAGCATACATGCCTAGTTTTCATTAAATTCTTTTTGCTATTAAAGTTTTTAACAAAAAATACTTTATGAAAATTTTAGTTGCATAAATTTTATATAGTTTTAAGTTAATATTATTTTGATCATAACTAGAGTTTTATAAAAGCTTTTTAGTTGATTCTTTTTGCTATTGAAGAATATTATAGTTTTGTTTTAGTTGATCATAACTAAAATTCTAGCATGTCACAAATGCCATATTTGATGATCTTGCCAAGTCTCATGGCTTGGAGAACAAGATAACATCATCAAATTCCCTCGAAACCATCTCTGTCCATTTTCTAATTTGAGCAACTTAACATTGCTAAACATGTCCAAATGAGCTCAAACTTGGTACACCTGCTAAAATGGTCTAAATATTTGCATTGATTAACTCCTTAGTATAATTAAAATACTAAAAGGATATGAATAATTGAAATTTCATAACTTAATAAATAATTATTCTAAAATCATGTTTCAAATGCCAAAATGCCCTAGCTAGCTCTTACAAAGATTCCTTCCGATTTGTCCGAAGTTGCACTTTCCAGCTATAAGTCCGGAAACTCACAGTAGAGAGAAAGTGATGGCGGTGAAGTCGGTCACATCCCAGAGTGGGATCTTTTGGGGTATAAAACTATTTTTTCGCGTGTGTCCATTGCTTATTGCGCCGTAACCATGGATAATCTTCATCATTTAACAGGATGCTTGGGTCAGTCTTCACTGTGAAGGGAGGAATTTCATGAAACTTTTCATAATCTTCTGACATGTCTGTCTTGTCCTCCACTCCCACAATGTTTCTTTTCCCTGAAAGAACTATGTGGTGCTTTGGCTCATCGTATGATGTATTCGCTTCCTTATCTTTTCTTTTTCTCGGTTTGGTAGACATGTCCTTCACATAGAAAACCTGCGCCACATCATTGGCTAGGACGAATGGTTCGTCTGTGTACCCAAGATTGTTGAGATCCACTGTTGTCATTCCGTACTTCGGGTCTACCTGTAACCCGCCTCCTGTCAGATTGACCCATTTGCACCAAAACAAAGGGACCTTAAAATCACGTCCATAGTCAAGTTCCCATATCTCCTCTATGTAACCATAATATGTGTCCTTTGCCCTATTGGTGTTTGCTGCATCAAAGCGGACACCACTGTTTTGGTTGGTGCTCTTTTTATCTTGGGCGATCGTGTAAAATGTATTCCCATTTATCTCGTACCCTTGGAAAGTCAATACAGTCGAAGATGGTGTTCTGGCCAACAAGTACATCTCATCTCCAACAGTGGTGTTACCCATGAGATGTGTTTGCAACCAACCGCCGAAAGTCCCCATGTGTTCACGTGTAATCCAGTCGTCAGACTGCTCCGGGTGTTTGGAGCATAAAATATTCTTGTGTTCATTGATATACGAGGCCACCAAGGTAGAATTTTGTAGAATTGTGTAGTGTGCTTGCGCCCAATAATGCCCGTCCCTACATATTATTGCTTTCGGTCCTAGTGTGCCTTTTCCACCCAGTCTCCCCTCATGTCGCGATTCAGGAACACCAATCGGCTTAAGGTCAGGAATAAAGTCAACACAAAACTCAATGACCTCCTCTGTTTCGTGGCCAATGGAGATGCTTCCTTCTGGCCTAGCACGGTTATGAACATATTTCTTGAAGACTCCCATGAACCTCTCAAAGGGGAACATATTGTGTAGAAATACAGGACCCAGAATTGCAATCTCGTCGACTAGGTGAACTAGGACGTGCGTCATAATATTGAAGAAGGATGGTGGGAACACCAACTCGAAACTGACAAGACAGTGGACCAAATCATTCTGTAACCTTGGTAGGATTTCTGGATCGATTACCTTCTAAGAAATTGCATTGAGGAATGCACATAGCTTCACAATGGCTAATCGAACATTTTCTGGTAGAAGCCCCCTCAATGCAACCGGAAGCAATTGTGTCATAATCACGTGGCAGTCATGAGACTTTAGGTTCCGGAATTTTTTCTTTGCCATATTTATTATTCCCTTTATATTCGACGAGAAGCCAGACGGGACCTTGATACTGAGCAGGCATTCAAAAAAGATTTCCTTCTCTGCTTTTGTAAGAGCGTAGCTGGCAGGACCTTGATACTGCTTTGGATGCATGCCGCCTTTTTCGTTCATACGTTGCTGGTCCTCCCGTGCCTCCGGTGTATCTTTTGTCTTCCCATACACGCCCAAGAAGCCTAGCAGGTTCACGCAAAGATTCTTCGTCACATGCATCACGTCGATTGCAGAGCGGACCTCTAGGACTTTCCAATAGGGTAGGTCCCAAAATATAGATTTCTTCTTCCACATGGGTGCGTGTCCGTCAGCATCATTCGGAACAGATTGTCCGCCAGGACCCTTTCCAAAGATTGCTTTTAAATCCTTGACCATATCAAATATATCATCACTAGTACGGGGGACAGGTTTCTTCTGGTAATCTGCCTCACCTTTGAAATGCTTGCCTTTCTTTCTTAAGGCATGCTTGGTCGGAAGAAATCGACGATGTCTCAGGTACACATTTTTCTTACATTTGTCCAAATATATACTTTCAGTCTCATTTAACAGTGCGTGCATGCGTTGTATCCCTTGTTTGACTGTCCTGAAAGGTTACTAAGAGCAGGCCAATTATTGATGGTTACAAACAGCAACGCTCGTAGGTCAAATTCTTCCTGTTTGTGCTCATCCCACACACGTACACCTTTTATATTCCACAGCTGTAAAAGTTCTTCAACTAATGGCCTTAGGTACACATCAATGTCGTAGCTGGGTTGCTTAGGGCCTTGGATGAGCACTGGCATCATAATGAACTTCCGCTTCATGCACAACCAAGGAGGAAGGTTATAGATACATAGAGTCACAGGCCAGGTGCTATGATTGTTGCTCTGCTCTCCAAAAGGATTAATGCCATCTGCACTTATACCAAACCATAAGTTCCTTGCGTCACCTGCAAACTCCGGCCACTTTCTCTCGATTTTTCTCCACTGCGACCCATCAGCAGGTACTCTCAACATCCCGTCTTTCTTACGGTCTTCTTTGTACCATCGCAACAACTTGGCATGCTCTTTGTTTCTGAACAGACGTTTCAACCGTGGTATTATAGGAGCATAACACAGCACCTTGGCAGGAACCCTCTTCCTGGGGCGCCCGCCCTCAACATCACCAGGGTCATCTCGTCTGATCTTATACCGCAATGCACCGCATACCGGGCATGCATTCAAATTCTCTTACTCCTCACCACGGTAGAGGAAGCAGTCATTAGGGCATGCATGTATCTTCTGAACCTCTAATCCTAGAGGGTAGAGAACCTTCTTTGCTTCATACGTACTGTCAGGCAATTCGTTATCCTTTGGAAGCTTCTTCTTTATTATTTTCAGTAGCTTCCCAAATCCCTTGTCGGATAAACCATTCTCTGCCTTCCATTGTAGCAATTCCAGTGTGGTACCGAGCTTTGTGTTGCCATCTTCGCAATTTGGGTACAACCGTTTTTTGTGATCCTCTAACATGCGATCGAACTTCAACTTCTCCCTTTCACTTTTGCATTCTCTCTGTGCATCAACAATGACCCGGCGAAGATCATCAGCGGGCACATCTGGTGCCTCTTGATCTTCAGCTTCCCCCGTTGCAGTATCACCGTATTCAGGGAACATAGGATAGTTGTCATCATCCTCTTCTTCTTCATTGTCTTCCATCATAACCCCTCTTTCTCTGTGCTTGGTCCAACAATTATAGTGGGGCATGAAACCCTTCTCAAGCAGGTGGAAGTGAAGGGTTTTTGAGGAAGAGTAATCCTTCGTATTCTGACAGACAGCACATGGACAATACATAAAACCATTCTGCTTGTTTGCCTCAGCCACATCGATAAAATTATGCAGGCCCGTAATGTACTCGGAAGTGCGTCGGTCACTGTACATCCATTGCCGGTTCATCTGCATTATGTAATTAAGTATATCAAAAACCATTACAGAACATCATGAATAGAGAAATGACCAAATTAATACAAGTTCATCATCACATTAAAACCAAAGTACAGTAGTGATCAAATGTTATTACTGCAAAAATAAATACATAAAGTTCATACATAGTTCTCAAAAAACAACATACAACTATGTAAAACATTTAAATGCAACAACAAATGTGATCAAAATCGCAACTAAGGTAATAATTGATCCAACAGCATAATGATACCAAGCCTCTTTATCAATGGCATATTTTCTAATCTTTCTAATCTTCAAGCGCATTGCATCCATCTGGATCTTGTGTAGATCGACGACATCGGCAACATGCAACTCCAATTTCATCTTCTCTTCTTCAATTCTTTTCAATTTTTCTTTCAAATAAGTGTTTTCTTTTTCAACTAAACTTAACCTCTCGACAAGAGGGTCGGTTGGAATTTCCGGTTCACATACCTCCTAGATAAAAACATCTATGTCAAGTTGGTCGGCATAATTGTCATAAACACTAAATGGAACAAATAGTTATAAAAGATAATATACCACATCCGAATCATAGACCGGACGAGAGCCGACGGGGGCGGATACCAAAACCATGGCACTATAAAATAACAAACAATAATACAAGTACGAAAATTATACAAGTAGCTATCTAAATCATACAAGTAAGAATTTGTTCTTTTAAAAAAAAGATAAGAACAAGAGGCTCACCACGGTGGTGCCGGCGATGAGATCGGCGCGGGCGATCGACGGCGGTGAGGACGGGGACGGGGACGGGGACGGGATGGCACCCTACACATGTGCAAACTAAGAAGTTAATTTGAGGTCAAATTGTGCATCTAAATCAAATAAACTCCCACATACACTCCTCTACTAAAACCCACAAATCACTCTACTTCTAGAGCATATGAAATGAGCTAAACTAGCAGTGAGAGATGAAAAGATGAAGTTGCTAACCTTTTAGAACACTTGGATAGTTGGTGCACCGCCAAATCTAGACAAATCTTGGGGAAAATGGAGCTTGGAGGTCGAGCTTGGAGGAAGAACAGAGGAGAAAGCTTAAGTGTGGCTCGGGCATTTCATCGAACACCTCATGTGCATGAGAAGTGAGAACAGAGTAGCGCACACACCTCCCACCTTCTATGGCCAAAAAACAGAGGAGAGGGCGGGCAGGGGCGAGGATATATATAGGCATCTTTTTAGCCCCGGTTGGTGTCTAGAACCGGGACTGAAGACTAACCTTTAGTCTCGGTTGAAGACACCAACCGGGACTAAAGGGAGCGAGGCCCTTTAGTCCCGGTTGGTGTCTGGAACCAGGACTAAAGGTCCCAGTCGAACCGGGACTGATGCCTGCCGAGGCCCGGCCGGCGTCCTGGCCGCTCGAACCGGGACTGATGCTCACATTAGTCCCGGTTCGTAACATGACCGGGACTATTGCTCTGATCTGGCCAGAACCAAAGCCCTGTTTTCTACTAGTGAGGGGTTTCATATTGTGTTTCTCTTTTCTTTTTGTGCTTACCATTCAATTCTTTTTTATTTAGGGTTTTCATTTTTATTTTATTTTTTCCATTCAACTCGGCGCTATCTACTACATATAGCAATGAAGGAACCATTACACAACATCGTCATGAATATAGAGAACTGACCTCTCTTTCTCTGTGCTTGGTCGAACAATAAGTTTTCGTATATCTATTAGACGCTACTACATATAGTACACGTTCATGCATATATACAATATAACATCTCTTACGATCCCTAATATCTAATTGTTGCCAAAATCGCATTCCAATTCCCGATGGTATTCTCCCTCTGTATGTATGACCTCTTCAAGTAAGAATCCCGCTAATTCCTCTTGAATTGCTCGTATGCGATCCTTTGGTAGGAGTTCGTCCCGCTTCCGTTGGATCTAATTTAAAGAAGGGGGTCAATATATATATATATATATATATATATATATATATATATATATATATATATATATATATATATATATATATATATATATATATATATATATAGAAAGTCTATTCATCACCCATGG
Source organism: Elymus sibiricus (assembly GCA_039707655.1). NCBI lineage: Eukaryota > Viridiplantae > Streptophyta > Magnoliopsida > Poales > Poaceae > Elymus > Elymus sibiricus. Next base: position 68,412,691 of record CM077676.1, read on the forward strand.
TGCAGAATAAGTTACTCTTCACCCGAGGTAATCTTACGATAATTTCATAAATAAATTACATTCGAAATACAAATAGTTACATTCATATTGATTCATTGTGTATAATTTGGCATAAGGAAAAAAAATATAGGTCATAAGACCAAAAAAATTACATTTTATGTACATTTTACACTATGTTTTTACATTTGTAATTTTACGTAACATAAAATATTTTTATGGCGATAATATATTTTCTTATGTTCTCTTTTTATGTCTGAAATAAGACAAAATTTACGAAACGTAAAATTACGGTGCATTCATGTTAAAATAGAGAGGGGTGTAGAATAACTATTCCTCACCCAGGATGACGAATAGTCAATCCCTATATATATATATATATATATATATATATATATATATATATATATATATATATATATATATATATATATATATATATATATATATATATGAATGAAACTCAACACAATTGATGGTAATAAAATAAAATTGTGAATATTGTTTACGTACTTCAAGTTGTTGTAAAATTCTGCCCTTCTCACAGGTCGTCTGGCGAATGAACTCGCAAACGTAGTATCCACATAAATTATTCCCGTCATCCTGCCTCAAGCACTTTACGAGAATAGAGTTCAATCAAAATAATAATCAAGCATGATAATGGTATTGAAACTAGAATCAAAGAGAGATGCGCGGAACTAGCTAGTACTACTTACATTGGGGTGTCGAAATCGCAGCTCCTTTTTCCATTCACCCCTAGCCTGCTTGGTGAACTCTTTCCAAACCCTGCCCGGCAAAGAAAATGAATAAAGGAGTTATTAATTACTTGATATTAGGAAATGAACGAAAGTTGCCGATATAGTGCGATAATGATTGAACTTACTTCTGGAGCATTTCACTCATGTCCACCCACATCTCAGGGTCTTTACGTTTCGAGTCCATGACAATTACTACTCCTGCGTCAAGCTGAACGACTAGCAGAATAAAGTGGAACATGCGCACGCATAACTCATCAATTACACTTAACATCGAGTAAGCGAAACAGAATGTGCACAAGACAGTAACACTTACTTGAAGTTGTAAGGAAATAGTATTTCCCTTCTGGTTTGTTGTCCAATTAACGCCTTTAGCAAGTTTTTCCCTGTATCCTTGGCGTTGTTTGCTACATTAAATTCATGTACGGTATCTGGGTTAATGAACCCAATGTCGTAGATTTGTCTATTTTTGCATTCGAGAATCTTCAATCTGCATAATATAGTGAGGATAATTATACATGCAATGAACGAGCCGAGCTAGAGACTTAATTACAGAAATAATACTTACAGACAATAGCAACTGACGATAGTTTTGTCGAGGGCGTCTTGATTGTATAACTGAAATAATTCATCAAATTCAATGTACATCTCCTCGACTCCATTGAAGAAATGCTCATCTTTAATTCCCACAAAGACCATGTTGCTCCCTTCCTTTGAGGCTTTCATGTACCACTCATGCAATCTTCGCATTTATGTTGGTAGATGCGGGAGCTCCTCAGGTCTGACGAGAGGCTTCCCATGCTCGTATCTAAAGGCTAAATCAGCCATGGGGAACTCTCCATGCTCGCCTAAGTATTGACCAAGAGTGAAAGCAACATCCGGATCAATACCGATATCGGAAGACACCTTGAGCGGGGGGCACGATTGGTTTTTCTGTTCTCCGAGCTGGGGAATTGTTTTCCCCCTTGCACTACTACTACTTCCCGACCGCTGCTGTTTTTTATGTGACTTGATAATAGAGCAGTCATAGTTTGATAGCAGCGGAGGCGGCGGTGGTCGTGTAAGGCTTTCCAGACAGCGCTTCGCTTTTGCCGAATCTATTTTCTCCTTTCGCTCGGGCCGTGTCGGTGCAAGCTGGCGTTTCACTTCGCCATCCACGACCTTCTTGAGTTCCTCATCACTCAGTTGGTATGGTAACTTTGCAGGAGCCTCCTTGACGCTTATTGTACCTGCTCTGGATTTCTTCGCAATTGTACTACTAGCCGCCGGAGCGGCGGTTCTCTTCCACCGGGGCTGAGGCAGCGGAGTCTGCTGAGGGGCCTCCTCCGGCGGAGTCTGCTGACGCGGCGGAGACAGCTGACGCGGCGGAGACGGCTAAGGCAGCGGAGTCTGCTGACGCGGCAGAGACGGCTGAGCCAGCGGAGATAGAGCTGGATTGGTACTGTGAGGAGTCTGCTGAGGGGCCTCCTCCGGCGGAGTCTGCTGACGCGGCGTCCAATGTGGAACTCCATAGAATGGTACTCCTTCTGGCATCTCCCAGTTCAGTATCCCCTTCACCTGTAGGGATTTCAAGCTCCAGCTGCTCAAATCCGTTCATAACTTCATCCACCCCGACAACAGCATAGCCATCTGGAATCGGAGAGCAATGGTAAGTTCCATCAGGTACAGGAGGTAAGGCAAAGCCGACCGCCACCTTCACGGATATGTTCATGCATTTCGCATGTAGATCACAATGTTCCCTCTGCGTGATATCATCCACGGGGTAGCGAGGAGCCGTGATATCATCTATGGGACGAACGAGCTCCGTGGAAGCCACGCTGCTTTTCCACTGAGATGCTGGGCCGGCAGTCTCGAATGAAGGATCTTCGTGCCGCTGAGTTGGGCCGGTAGCTCGCTGGCTGGTAAGTGCCTCTATTTGCTTCTGCTGCAACGCTACTATTTCTTCTACCTTCTGCAGCCGGTCTGCATCCTGTTTCTTTTTTCTTCCTCGGCTTCTGTAAGTGTCACTACAGTCGGGAAATCCAACCTTCCACGGAACGGAGCCTGATGTGCCTCGTGTTCGTCCACTGTGTTCAGCATTCCCGAGGGCCCGTGGCAGCTCGTCGTTCTCTCTGTCGGGAATGAACTTCCCGTCCTGCACGTCCTTCATTGCAGCTTGAAGGGCTTTGACGGGTGTTGCAAGTTGCTCTTTTGTATAAATACACTTCCCTGTTTCTGGGTTCAACGTTCCCCCATGCCCGTAGAACCAAGTCCTTGCCCGTTCGGTCCACTGCAATGGCTCTGGATCGATCCCTTTAGCAATCAGGTCGTTCTCAATTTTCTCCCACTTAGGCCTGGCAACCTTGTAGCCACCTGACCCCGTAACATGCTGATATTCTTTCTTTGCAGCATTTATCTTATTTCTCTCTGACCTTTTCTTAGCTTCATCCGATTTCTTGTACTTCAGAAATACGTCCCAGTGATCTTTTTAACTTCTCATGTGCTCCGGTGAATGTTGGAGTCTTGTCTTTCTGGACATAGTCTTGGTTCAATCTTTTCTTCCAGTTGCAGAATTGTGCGGCCATCTTCTTAAGAGCCCACGACTTGACTTTTCGCTCTATAACTGGGTTATTTGGATCCACCTCTGGCGGTAGGGTGAAATTTGTCATGAGCGTATTCCAAAGCATTTCTTTGCATCTATCCTCGACATAAGTAACTCCATCGTCCGCCTTTGGCTTATTCCATTCTTGAATGGAGATCGGGATGCTGTCCCTAACAATAACTCCACACTGACTTATAAATGCATCTGCGTTCCGCTTGGGAGCAATCGGTTTGCCATCTGCATCGACTTCTTCGATCTTGAACCTTTCATTATCGCCCAACCTTTTTTCGGGACTCGTTTCTTTATCGAAGATTGGCTCGATCCGGAGGGCTAAAAGAAGGAAGAAGCGTTAATGTATGTATATACAAATCAATTAATGCATCTAGTCAGCAGAGGCTTAATTAATATACCTCGCCGGACTTTGTAATAATTAAGGTTCCAACAACGGAGACGTCATATTCTCGCTCCATTCTCTCACCGGAGCCGTCCATTCCCTCACCGGAGTCGCTCAGAAAATGTGAGGTGATATCATCATCTCCGTCGCGGATTATTTCCTCCAACATGTTTTCTTGTTCTTCGTCTCTGGCGTGTTCCGGATCCATAGTTTCTGCAATCACTTGCAAGTTATTTCATATGCATTTTATACAGTTTTAGTATTCTGGACACACTACTAGGGAAAACCCTAGCAGTAGCGCGGGGTTTTGTAATATCAGTAGCGCGGGTGGGCGCGCTACTGCTACGGTGCTACAGCTAACTATTAGCAGTAGCGCTGTTCCACCCACGCTACTGCAAACAGAGTTTATCAGTAGCGCGTTTAGGTGAACCTCGCTATTGCTAAAAGCTGCAGCGCGCCTATTTAACACGCGCTACTGCTAAGGAAGCGCTACTGCTACACACATACCCCGCGCTACTGTTACTATTGTCTATAAAAAAATTTCTGCAGCGCTTTTTCTCTGTTTTTTAATAGGTTTATACAATAGCCTGTCATATCATACACACAATAGTCTCATCATATCCTACACATGCAAATATTCTCATCAAATCATGCCATCATCATCCAACACAAATGATGTCTCTCATCATCATCAATCTCGAAATAGCGATACAAGTTATGATATGTCTCGAATACATGCAACTACATCATCATCCCATACACATGTTTCATCATCCATCTAAAACGATGATATAGAAGAGAAGAGCTATCACTATGAGTAAGAGCGGAATTATGCAGTACATGAGGCGCCGGTTGTGATTCCTCTCTCGTGCTAGTGTGAACCTCAAGTAAATAACTTCTGCTTCTTGTCTGCTATCAAACCCTTTATGGCTGCCGCCCGAGAACCGTGACACTTGGGCCTGACACTCGGGCCACTCATCGTACACTCCCGGAACCCTCCCTATGTACACGGCATAGCACTTCTTCGCCATCAAGGACCTATGTACCTGTTAGAGAAGCAACAATAATATGCAACATAATATATTTGAGCAACACGAAAAGAAAGAGTTAGCTAATAGATGCAACATATAGTGAACATAATTAATCAACGCAGGTTCACCGTACCCAAACTCATTAACTATATGTACGCAGGTCATCGTACCCAAACTAACAAACTAGCGTTACGCAAGTTCAGCAGGACCGTTGATATCACAAAGTTTCATCGCTACAGAAACTACAAGTTCAACCGACACATCATGCCTATGCGAGTTCTGACGTCAGCTCGCGATATAGGGCCGTGGTGGAACATCCCCTTCTCTTCGACAACTTCTTTCATGATGATCGTTGCAATGTCCTTCTGGATGAGAAAGAAGTCATCTCTGACACTATAATCCAGTTCGTGTCCTAAGGATTCTGCCCATTTGTGGATATGTTCATCGTTTCTTGTTGTCATGCGAAGATGTTGGTGATCCCTTCTGTACTCCATCATGAGATGGAGGAGGTAGAATCCATGGTTCTTGCTTGTTGTCGGTTGATGGATGGAGCAGAAGGTAGTTTTATGCGAGAAACCCGACTTGTTCTTCCTTTGTTTCCTGATCTCCATGTAGCCACCCCTCATGCTGAAGCCGTCAGAGCATCATCCAGAATATCCATTATGTGGGTGTAGTCTTTCTTCTCGAAGTTTCCGGACGAGTCAAAATACACGGTGTGGGAGACTCGCGGGAAAAGAACGATAAGGATGGCGCGCCCATTGCTGCGGAAAATAAAGACACCTCAAATTAGTCTCCATATGAGCGAAGGAATGATTGAAACGTACGAAAGGGTTGTCCGGCAATGACTTACATTGCATGATACGGCAGGAGAATCGTTTCCTTGTCCTTATTCGTTACCATGAAGTTTTCGATGTAGTCCCTAGCAGCTTTACGTTCAAACTCGCCGAGACTCAAGAAGGACTCATGCATGTAGTATGGATCCGCCACCGAGATTTGCGAGATTTGTTCTCTCCTGATGACAGAGTTCATATGTAGCGCAAAAAGGCGGACGATTGTAAAATCGAGCCGCCACATGAGAAACATCTCAAAGATGTGATCAAACCGCAGGAAGAACACCTCCGTGGGCAGTGTGTCGACGTAGCACTTGGCCTGAGGCACACGAACCTCGTAAAGCGGATATCCTAGATCCTCCGAGGCGAGAAGGCTTTTCTTAGTCGACAGCACATGGTCGTGCAGTCTCCTAAGATCCCCTGATATGGCCTCTAGCGGTTTCGGCGGTAGGATCGGCTCGCCCGCGACATGGTACATCGCCACACCTTTGACCGGTACACGGTCTGCAAAATCAGTCGGCTGGCTGCTAGAAGCTTTGGCAGCTTTGGCGGCAGCAGTGCCTCTCTTCGGCGGTCTCTTCCTCTCCTTTTTCTTGGGTTCACCATCCAGACCCTTCCTTACCCCCACCACTAGTGTCGTCGGGCTAAGCACTTTACGACCCTCGGCTAGATGACCCTGCGTTGAGGCGGCATCTGGAGGCGTGTCCTGTGAGGATTGCATGAATAGAGACTTCTTGCAATCAACCCTAGGACCTTCTTGTCCGGGCACATCATCCATCTCCTCATCCGCATGCTCATAGCCCGAGTCATATGGCTGACTCATCATTTGTCCGTCGTCATAGGCGGCACCGGTATTGAGGAACCGGAGAGGGTCCTCCTCCTCCATCTCATCATCCATTCCTTGTTCCACGGGGCCGACTACATCATCCACTATTGGACCCCCTTCCTCGCAAAACGAACGTGAACCATTTACGAATGTTACTACAACGTGTAGTCCACTTGATTAGAAGCTAAATGTAATGTGGTAAAAGAATAATTACCAGTAATCTAATCAATTTCCTCGTGATCGGGTCCGTGTACCAAACCTTCTTTTCCTTGTCCCACCTGTACCGGGCCCTGATGAAGTCACGCTCCTACGGGTCGGTGAACTCCGCGTAGGGATCTGGGATCCCCGCGGCTTCACATTTCACGTCCTCCTTATCCCATATGGGCCTCTTGCCAATGTAGCCAGGGCTTCCGAGGCATTGGTTCCCCGTGTTCCTTTGCTGCATTGACTTGTATTTCTCAGACTTAATCTTGGCTGCCTCCGTAGTGGAAGTGTCCTTGAACTTTTCGAACTCCTCTACCGTCAGTGTCGGATTGTCCGCCAAAATCTTGGACAGGGGTTCGTTAGCATCAATCGCTCGTTTCACCCTCCCTTTCCAGGCGGCCAAATCGTTGATGAACATGCCCATGGCGTGGTTATTGATACCTTTCATGGCAGCATCATCCCACGGGTTTTCTATGCGGTCATCCCGGCCGGGGAACTGGAATCTCTTGTGCAGCTTCGTTAGGAGCAAGTGCTCCAAATGTGGTTTCTTCCTTAAGTCATTGTCGTTGATGCTCGCGGTTTCCCATAGGATGCATTCGACTTGGTTGCCGTAGCACTTGCGAGCTTCATCCGGCGCTACTGGCTCGAATTTGCCGGGGTGCATCTCTGTGACCAGGATTTTTCCGATGCCGAGTTTGTTAGGGCGTCGTGTCCTCTGCTTCTTCTGCTTCTTCTTTTCGTTACCGGCTTCGGCGCCGGTACCTTCGGCGCCGGTCTCGGCGCCGCCATCGGTGCCATCGGTGTCGATGTCGGCGGCAGTACCATCGTTCGCTATGACCAGGTCGCCCTGCAAACCTTCTGTTTGCTGACTAGACAAAAAGTCGAGGTAATCATGTTCACGGTCATATTGTATGTCGTCGGCAGCGTGGTCAGAAGGCCCGGTCTCGTCGTTGTTCGACATGTTTCTTACGATTAAGTCTGCTCGTTTAATTCTTAAACTATAATAAAATGAGTAATGACATAAAAAAAAGGCCTATGGTTTGCCGGAATGCCGTTTCATTCCCGTCCAAGCAAATGCCGGGCACTCGATATGCCAACTTTCTAGCACAAGTCATGCCGAAATTCACGGGAAATTTCGGCATGACCTTTACTAAAAAGTGGACATATCGAGCGCCTGAAATTCGCCGGAACGGAAATGAATCAACATTCCGGCAAAACATAGGCCACTCGGATCATTTCCCTGCAAACAAGAAAAGCCAACATAGGTAACAATAGCACATCATCTCCATCATTTGGCACATCATATGGCAACAACAGCAGCCAACATCATTTGGCACTTCAATTATTCAAAATATGTTCACCATCAACAGCCAACATCATGTATATCAAAGAAATTCATGCACTTTAATTATTCAAAGAAATTCACCATAAAGAAATTCACCATCAAAATATGTTTTAAATTCCTAGGTACTGTCCTAATATAAAACAGCTACTATCCTAATAAAAAAACCTAGCTAAATTCCTATCTACTAGGGTTAACTAATTTTGCATCTTTTCCCCCAATCTTTAAAAAGCAAGCACACTCTCACTCACTTACTAACATTACACTAGAATTCTGTTAACTAAACACCTAAAATACCTAGAATTCATTTAACAGGAACTAAAAACCCTAACCCTAGAATTAACTTAAATAAACACCTAAAATACCTAACCCTAGAATTAAATTAACTAAGCACCTAAAATTCAGTTCACTAAAACAGCTAACCCTAGAATTCTGTTAACTAAAACACCTAAACACCTAAAATACCTAACCCTAGAATTCAGTTAACTAAACACCTAAAATTCAGTTAACTAAAACACCTAACCCTAGAATTCAGTATACTAAAATGAGAGAGAGGAGGGGCGGGGACTTACAGCGGTTGTCGGGGGAGATGGCAGCGGGGAGGTGGAGGTCGGAGGAGACGGTGGCGAGGCGGCGACGAGGCTGGCGCATCGGAGGGGGCGATGTCGAGGAGGAGGCAGGCGCGGCGACGTCGAGGAGGAGGAGGCAGACGCGCGGCGACGTCGAGGAGGAGGCAGGCGCGGCGGGGACGGGCTCCGGCGACGACGCGAGGAGGCAAGGGCGACGAGGGCTCCGGCGACAGCGTGGAGGAGGGCAAGGGGATGGAATGGGGGGAATTGGGGAAGAAAAGCCCGCGCGGTGCGGTTAACTCAAACATAGCAGTAGCGAGGGTGTGGACCCGCGCTATAGCTAACTTAGCTGTAGCGCGGGGTACCCAAACCGGCGCTACAGCTAACTTAGCTATAGCGTGGGTCCACACACACGCTATTGATATAGCTAATTTAGCAGTAGCACCTCTTTGGGTAGCCCGCGCTACAACTAAGTTAGCTATAGCGCGGGTCCACACCCGTGCTACTGCTATTCCTTTGATTTTTCTTTTCATTTTCTCCTTTTGCTTTTTCTTTTCATTTTATTTTTCTTATTTCCTTTCTCCTTTTTCTTTTTCTTTTCATTTCCTTTTCTAATCCTTTCATTTTCTTCTTTCCTTTCTCATTTTTCTATTTCTTTTCATTTTCTTTTCTATTCCGAAAGACGACCGAGCCGAGAAGAAGGGGATCGGATACAATGTATATAACTCAGGCGACGATATATATTACACATCATTTGACCGATAATGATTAAGTACGTACACAAAATAAATACATATATATAAATGATGGTTTCTCAGCGTCGACGTTTTCGTTTCTGAGTGAGCTTCTTTCCCTTCTTGTTCGTTGCCGAATAATTGAGCCCCTTGTTGTGACTTTTCCTTTTCCACATGCAGTTCCCTCCGGCCGTTGGTGTGACCTTCTCCTCCGAGCCTCCCAAGGTGCTTGTTAACAGGCAAACCAACAACAGGGTCTCCGCCATATAGATAATTCTCGCAGAAAGAGGTGCACTCTTGGGTCAGATAGCCCTGGATGATGCTTCCATCCGGATGGGACATGTTACAAACGAATCCTTTGATGACCCCATTCATCCTCTCAAACGGCATCATGTTGTGCAGGAATGTCGGCCCGAGGTCTATGATGTCGTCCACAATGTGGACACACAGATGCACCATGACGTCAAAGAACGCGGGCGGGAAGTACATATCAAGCTCATTTAGTATCACAACGATCTCTTCCTGTAGCCTTCGGAGCTGCTTCACACTGATCGACTTTCGAGAGATAACGTCGAAAAAGTTGCAGAGACTAATAAGCGTGTCATGGGCGTGCTTGTCCATTATCCCTCTAAGGGCAACAGGAAGTATCTGTGTCATCATCACATGACAGTCATGAGACTTCATCCCGCTGAACCTTTTCTTCTTGGTGTCTAGAAATCTGGTTATCTTCCCACAGTAACCGGAACAAACTTTGATTCCGGTAAGGCACTTGAAGAATTGATCGATCTCCTTAGGACTTAAGGTAAAGCAAGAAGGGGGGCAATAATTCTCTTCCTTCTTGTTGACTTTTTTCCCTGGTCCCGCGCCTCCGTCTCCGTCTCCGTCTCCGTCTCCTCCGACTTTTTATGGGGCGGCATGTGGAGATCTGCCCTGATGTTCAAATCTTCCAAGTCTCTTCTTGCCTTCGGCCCATCCTTGGTCTTATCTGGCATGTTCATCAGTGTTGCAAGCAAGCTCTCAAGGACATTCTTCGTGATATGCATTTGATCAAGGCAATGAGGCGTGTCGAGTTTGGGCCAGTACTCCAAGTCCCAGAAAACAGACCTCGTTTTCCATACCTTCAGCAGCGGCTCCGACACCTTTTTCATCTTTCCCAGCGCGGGGCACTGTTCCTAGTTTTTCAACAGCTCATCGATTTCGGCACCGCTCATCTTACGTGGAGGTCCTCGATGCTCAGCCTCACCATTGAATAGATCTCCACGGTTTCTCCACGGGTCGTCCTTCGCGAGCCATCTTTGATGCCCCATGTACACGATTTTCCCAGACCCGCCATCTTTCATTAGCTGCTGAGACGTTGTATCATCCATGCACCGCGTGCATCCGCAATATCCGTGGCACACCTGGCCTGCGACATATCCGTAACCGAGATAGTTGTGCACCGTCGTCATCAATGCGGCTCTCATATAGAAATACTCGCCTTTGCTGGCGTCCCATGTCTTGGCCGGTGTTTTCCATAACGTGTCTAACTCCTCTTGAAGTAGCCCCAGATACAGATTAATATTATTTCCCGATTGTTTCGGCCCTTGAATCAGCATGCTCATGTGTATGTACTTTGTCTTCATGCACTTCCAGGGGGAAGGTTGTACATCCATACAAACACGGGCCATGTGCTATGGTTGGTGTTCTGGTTGCCAAACAGATTCATGCCATCGGTACTCGCGCCAAGCACGATGTTCCTTGGATCACCTGCAAAAAATCGATATTCGGCGTTGAACGCTCTCCACTGGCTTGCATCCGCGAGGTGTCTCAGCTTCGGATCATCTCCATCGTCGGGCTTCACCCTCTCCGCGTGCCAGCGCATGAGCTTTGCTTCCTTAGGATCTACGAAATAACGCTGCAGACGGGGAGTGATCGGTAGGTACCATACAACTTTCTGGGAAGATTTCTTTCCGGCCTTCTTGTATCGAGGAGCATTGCACACCGAACAGTTGTTTTTTTCCGCCCGCTCCTTCCGATAAATGATGCAATCGTTGATGCATGCATGCTATCTAATGTGCGGCAGATCAAGAGGGCACACGATCTTCTTGGCCTCATCGACACTAGTAGCACACAGGTTCCCCGCGAGAAGAACCTTCTTTAGATACTTGAGAAGCTCATCGAGGCTTCTGTCGGTCCATTTGTTTTTAGCCTTTGTCTTTAGAAGTTCAAGCGTGAAACTCAAGCGGGTCACCTCGGGATCGCAACCATCATACAATGGAGTATGAGAGTCTACCTCCAGTTGCTCCAGCTTGGCCTCCTCTCTACAAGCAGCTCTGTCGTTAGTCATCTTCTTGCGAAGTAGGTCTCGAACATGAGGGTCCCGCACGACTGAACTTAGTAGCGACGAATGCTCCGGCGTGTCCGCGTCTTCTCTGTCATGTCCGGACTCTTCTCCGCCCCCATGTCCGGCCTCTTCTCCGCCCCCATGTCCGGCCTCTTCTCCGCCGCCATGTCCGTCCTCTTCTCCACCACCATTATCGGTCATCTCTTTGTCTGGTCCAATGTCGTCATTGGCTGCCCTATCGACGTCATCATCTTCACTTATCCACCGAGTATAGCCATCCATGAAACCAGTCATGAGCAGGTGCGCTATCAAACAGCCTTCCTTAAAGGGGTCAAGCAAGACTCCTCCTTTGCATCTTCGACACGGACAGAAAATCTCCTTCCGGTTATTTTCATACATGTCGTGCACCGCGGATCGCAACCATCTTTCCACCATCGTTCCACTGACCTTCATGATCGCCTGTGTGGTATAATTAATAGGCAAAAGGATTATAAACGCATCCATGCATGCATGCATCAAAGTCATACAAAAATTCGACATGACCTTCCCTAAAAAAAAGGACATATAGAGTTTGCCCGAAATTCGCCGAAACGGAAATAAATCGACATTTCGGCAAAACATAAGCAACTCAAGCACAATTCGACGGCAACTCATGCCACACACACAATTTCCATCATATCGCCCGATTATGTCATATCGCACACATACACATATTTCCATTCTTGCAAAAGAACAAATTTTTAATCACCTATCTCGAGATCGAGCACGGTGATGATGATGTCGATCGGTGTCGCCACACACCTAGGGAATGATCAAAAGTGGACAAAGCTTACTTCTTGACATGGCTAGATCTAGTTAGGGAGGTACATAGGTCACTTCATTAAATGGGTAGATCTACCTAGCTAGTTGGGGAAGGAGATGACTCTAACTAGTGGAGGGGGAGAAAAAAGAGAAAGGAGTTGCATTAATGGAGGTGGTGTAGTTAGCTAGGAGCAATAAAGAGAGAGAAAGAGAGGTAGAAGAAAGAGAGTAATGGGGGGGAGAAGTAGTGAGGAAGAAGCAAAGTGAGGGAGAGAGGAGGTGGGAGCTAGGGGAAAGTGAAAGGAAGAGAGGATGGGGAGGGGGAGGGGGGAAAAGGTGGCTGCGCTTTAGCAGTAGCGTGGGATGGGAAAACGCGCTGCTGCTAAAAAAGTAGCAGTAGCGCGTTCCTGGAAGACGCGCTACTGCTAAGTGGGGTCCGCCATGTGGCCAAGTTCAAACTTAGCAGTAGCGCCCTACACTAAAAACGCGCTACTAATATTTTCTTAGCAGTAGCGCGGTTTGTAGAAGGGTGCTACTACCATACCTAGCCTGTCGGCAACGGTGTGGCAATTATAGTAGTAGCGTGTTTTCTTGTAGCAGCGCTACTGCTATTTGGATAGCAGTAGCGCCCTTGGTGACAATGCGCTACTACTAATTAGCAGTAGCGCCTCCTTTTAACCAGCGCTACTGATAAGCTTCTGTGTATAAGGTTTTCCCTAGTAGTGACAGAACAGCAAGTTTATTTATTTTAACATGTATGATGATGGAAAAACATAATCTACAAGAGAAATCGAAACAAATGCATATAAAGAATGTCTCGATCGGAGTTACGGTTCTACCGGAACGAAACGGTGAGGACTCTTCACCGGCGATCGTCGGGGACTCCTCCGGCGATCGTCGGGGACTCCTCCGGCAACCCAAAATATCGGGAAGGAAACGGTGAGGACTCTTCACCGGCGATCGTCGAGGACTCCTCCGGCGATCGTCGGGACACCTCCGGCAACCCAAAATATCGGGAAGGAAACGGTGAGGACTCTTCACCGGCGATCGTCGAGGACTCTTCCGGCGATCGTCGGGACTGCTCTGGCAACCCAAAATATCGGGAAGGAAACGGTGAGGACTCTTCACCGGCGATCGTCGGGGACTCCTCCGGCGATCGTCGGAGACTCTTTTCATCGGCGATCGTCGGGGACTCCTTCCGCTTAAATTCTTTTGAACTAAATTCTACCAGCAAGAAGACATAAAAATTCTCTTCTTTCATGTTCAAAGCTACCTCATATGATGCTTGCATTAAATCACACAAAAATGACAAAATGGCATCTTTTGTAAAAATGACATGCAACAAAATCAATACAAAATATTGACCAAGTTTATATACAAAATATTAACATCCACAATACAAAATCAATACCATTAGAATTATCATTCAATATGTTTTCATACCTTATATATTTTTTATTGTGAAAATTTAAATTGTTTTCGATAACTTGATCAAACTTTCTCCCGCAAAAAAATTTGGATCAAACTTTATAAAAAAATTCTGTCCATTAAGATCACTCCTTCTTCAACATTGATAATGCTCACTGAAAATCTATGAATCTGGGGTATAATTGACTGAGACAAAAATAACAAAAAGGAAAAAAATACAGCTAGGCGGGCGGCGTCGGAGCGGCCTAAGCGCGGGCGGCGTCGGCGTCGGTGACCGCGGGGGGGGGATAGGAGGAGGGGAACGGCCGCGGCTCACAGCTAGCCAGGGAGCGGGGGGCGGCGAGGCTCGGTGACGCGGCTCGGGGAGGAGGGCGAGGAGGTCCGGCGTCGGCGGCCATCGGCGACGAGGGCGGCGGGGCAACGAGCGGCTACGGGCGTCGGCGACGGGGGGGAGCGATCTCCGGCAGCCTAGTGGCGGCGTGGTGTGGTTCGGCGTCGGGGCAGGCCGGCGGCGTCGCGAGATAGATGGAGAAGATTGGGGGAGGAAGATGGCCGGGGCGGTTAAATACCTCGAGCTTTAGTCAAAAGGGCGCGAAAGGGTAGGCATTTAATCCCGGTTGGTGGCTACGACCGGGACTAAAGGTTGGCCTTTAGTCCCGGTTTGTGCCACCAACCGGGACAAACCTGGTGTTTTAATCAAAAACAGATTATGTTTAGCTCTTTTAGTTTTATACCTTTTTCCTTTGTTTTAATTATTTTAGTTTATGTTTTCTTGTTAATCTTTTGCCAAATTATATTATGTTAATTCTAAGTTAATATTATTTTGATCATAACTAGAGTTTTCTAAAAGCTTTTTAGTTGATTCTTTTTGCTATTGAAGAATATTATGAAATACTTTTTGTTAACCTAATAATGTTATATTTTCTTTTCTGTTAAGTTATTAGTTTAGTATTTTGTTTTGTTTTCTATTTGCTTTTTCTTATTGTTTCCTTTATTGCTTTATTCATTGATTGTATTTTGATTGCTAGAATGCTTGCTAGAGTGAATGCTTATATGAATGCAATGTTTGATTATATAGATTTTCATCAGATAGTGACAAATAGTTCTATCAAGTTATTTTTCATAGGTACCATTGCCGCAACATTTCGCATTGAAGGGCCATCATCGGGTGGTGGTTTGTCAATATGTTTTTGAAAATATGACGCAAGGCGATCAATGCTGTCAAAATCTTTCTTCCGGAATCTAAAGCCCTTTGGGTATAACCCAACATACTCATGATGTGGGGTTGTACTCCTGATGTAAGATAATATAAAGGTGCCTGGATGTTCATGAGATATGCCTGCATATTTGTACAAGGAAATAAACATACATTTACCAAAAATTAAAACAGATGCCAATCTTGCCAGTTAATACATCGCCTTCATGTAACTGTAGTGATTCTAGATCAAAGCCATCATCAGAATAGTTGTGGAGTATAACTATGGCTTTCAACCCAGAATCAAAGGTGCAAATTATTCGGTTATCTTGAATATGCCAAACAGTTACTTGAACAATCCTACCATCTGATATGTTGTCCTCAGTTTCACCAGAAAGCAACCAGAACTCCTCTCATCTGGACTTGGCTCGGCATAAGGGGTCCTCCGATCAAAGAAACCACACAGTAGGGGTGGAATCTTGCAAAACGTGAGATTTTCCAGCTATAAGTCCGGAAACTCACTAGAGAGAAAATCTTCACTTTTTCTTCGCGTGTGTCCCTTGCTTATTGCGCCGTAACCATGGATAATCTTCATCATTTAATAGGATGCTTGGGTCAGTCTTCACTGTGAAGGGAGGAATTTCATCAAACTTTTCATAATCTTCTGACTTGTCTGTCTTGTCCTCCACTGCCACGATGTTTCTTTTTCCTGAAAGAACTATGTGGCGCTTTGGCTCATCGTATGATGTATTCGCTTCCTTATCTTTTCTTTTTCTCGGTTTGGTAGACATGTCCTTCACATAGAAAACCTGCGCCACATCATTGGCTAAGACGAATGGTTCATCTGTGTACCCAAGATTGTTGAGATCCACTGTTGTCATTTCATACTGCGGGTCTACCATTACCCCGCCTCCTGTCAGATTGACCCATTTGCACCGGAACAATGGGACCTTAAAATCACGTCCATAGTCAAGTTCCCATATCTCCTCTATGTAACCATAATATGTGTCCTTTTCCCTATTGGTGTTTGCTGCATCAAAGCGGACACCATTGTTTTGGTTGGTGCTCTTTTTATCTTGGACGATCGTGTAAAATGTATTCCCATTTATCTCGTACCCTTGGAAAGTCAATACAGTCGAAGATGGTGTCCTGGCCAACAAGTACAGCTCATCTCCAACAATGGTGTCATTCATGAGATGTGTTTGCAACCAACCGCCAAAAGTCGCCATGTGTGTACGTTTAATCCAGGGGTCAGACTGCTCCGGGTTCTTGGAGCGTACAATATCCATGTGTTCCGCGATATACGGGGCCACCAAGGTAGAACTTTGTAGAACTGTGTAGTGTGCTTGCGCCCAAGAATGCCCGTCCCTACATATTATGCATTTCGGTCCTAGCGTGCCTTTTCCACTCAGTCTCCCCTCATGCCGCGATTGAGGAACACCAATCGGCTTAAGGTCAGGAATAAAGTCAACACAAAACTCAATAACCTCCTCTGTTTCATGGCCCTTGGAGATGCTTCCTTCTGGCCTAGCACAGTCATGAACATATTTCTTTAAGACAACCATGAACCTCTCAAAGGGGAACATATTGTGTAGAAATACAGGACCCAGAATGGCAATCTCTTCGACTAGGTGAATTAGGACGTGCATCATAATATTGAAGAAGGATGGTGGGAACACCAACTCGAAACTGACAAGACATTGGACCAAATCATTCTGTAACCTTGGTAGGATTCTTGGATCGATTACCTTCTGAGAAATTGCATTGAGGAATGCACATAGCTTCACAATGGCTAATCGAACATTTTCTGGTAGAACCCCCCTCAATGCAACCGCAAGCAATTGCGTCATAATCACGTGGCAGTCATGAGACTTTAGGTTTTGGAATTTTTTTTTCTCTGCCATATTTATTATTCCCTTTATATTCGATGAGAAGCCAGACGGGACCTTGATACTGAGCAGGCATTCAAAAAAGATTTCCTTCTCTGCTTTGGTAAGAGCGTAGCTGGCAGGACCTTGATACTGATGCATGCCGTCTTTTTCGTTCATACGTTGCTGGTCCTCCCATGCCTCTGGTGTATCTTTTGTCTTCCCATACACGCCCAAGAAGCCTAGCAGGTTCACGCAAAGATTCTTCGTCACGTACATCACGTCGATTGCAGAGCGGACCTCTAGGACTTTCCAATAGGGTAGGTCCCAAAATATAGATTTCTTCTTCCACATGGGTGCGTGTCCGTCAGCGTCATTCGGAACAGATTGTCCGCCAGGACCCTTTCCAAAGATTGCTTTTAAATCCTTGACCATATCAATATATCATCACCAGTACGAGGGACAAGTTTCTTCTGGTAATCTGCCTCACCTTTGAAATGCTTGCCTTTCTTTCTTAAGGCATGCTTGGTCGGAAGAAAGCGACGATGTCTCAGGTACACATTCTTCTTACATTTGTCCAAATATATACTTTCAGTCTCATTTAACAGTGCGTGCATGCGTTGTATCCCTTGTTTGACTATCCTGAAAGGTTACTAAGAGCAGGCCAATCATTGATGGTTGCAAACAGCAATGCTCGTAGGTCAAATTCCTGCTGTTTGTGCTCATCCCACACACGTACACCTTTGATATCCCACAACTGTAAAAGTTTTTCACTTATACCAAACCATAAGTCACAGGCCAGGTGCTATGATTGCTGCTCTGCTCCCCAAAAGGATTAATGCCATCTACACTTATACCAAACCATAAGTTTCTTGCGTCATCTGCAAACTCCGGCCACTTTCTCTCGATTTTTCTCCACTGCGACCCATCAGCTGGTACTCTCAACATCCCGTCTTTCTTACGGTCTTCTTTGTGCCATCGCAACAACTTGGCATGCTCTTTGTTTCTGAACAGACGTTTCAACCGTGGTATTATAGGAGCATACCACATCACCTTGGCAGGAACCCTCTTCCTGGGGCGCTCGCCCTCAACATCACCAGGGTCATCTCGTCTGATCTTATACCGCAATGCACCGCATACCGGGCATGCATTCAAATTCTCGTACTCCTCACCGCGGTAGAGGAAGCAGTCATTAGGGCATGCATGTATCTTCTGCACCTCTAATCCTAGAGGGCAGAGAACCTTCTTTGCTTCGTACGTACTGTCAGGCAATTCGTTATCCTTTGGAAGCTTCTTCTTCATTATTTTCAGTAACTTCTCAAATCCCTTGTCAGATAAACCATTCTCTGCCTTCCATTGCAGCAATTCCAGTGTGGTACCGAACTTTGTGTTGCCATCTTCGCAATTTGGGTACAACCGTTTTTTGTGATCCTCTAACATGCGATCGAACTTCAACTTCTCCTTTTCACTTTCGCATTCTCTCTGTGCATCAACAATGACCCGGCGAAGATCATCAGCGGGCACATTTGGTGCCTTTTGATCTTCAGCTTCCCCCGTTGCAGTATCACCGTATTCAGGGAACATAGGATAGTTGTCATTATCCTCTTCTTCTTCATTGTCTTCCATCATAACCCCTCTTTCTCCGTGCTTGGTCCAACAATTATAGTGGGGCATGAAACCGGACTTAAGCAGGTGGAAGTGAAGGGTTTTCGAGCAAGAGTAATCCTTCGTATTCTCACAGACAACACATGGACAATACATAAAACCATTCTGACTGTTTGCCTCAGCCACATCGATAAAATTATGCAGGCCCGTAATGTACTCGGAAGTGCGTCGGTCACCGTACATCCATTGTCGGTTCATCTGCATTATATAATTAAGTATATCAAAAACCATTACAGAACATCATGAATAGAGAAATGACCAAATTAATACAAGTTCATCATCACATTATTACTGCAAAAATGTTATTACTGCAAAAATAAATACATAAAGTTCATACATAGTTCTCATAAAACAACATACAACTATCTAGAGCATCTAATTAAAACATACATTGAAACTAACATACAACTATGTAAAACATTTAAATGCAACAACAAATGCGATCAAAATCGCAACTAAGGTAACAATTGATCTAACAGCATAATGATACCAAGCCTCTTTATCAATGGCATATTTTCTAATCTTTCTAATCTTCAAGCGCATTGCATCCATCTGGATCTTGTGTATATAGACGACATCGGCAACATGCAACTCCAATTTCATCTTCTCTTCTTCAATTCTTTTCAATTTTTCTTTCAAATAATTGTTTTCTTTTTCAACTAAATTTAACCTCTCGACAAGAGGGTCGGTTGGAATTTCCGGTTCACATACCTCCTAGATAAAAACATCTATGTCAAGTTGGTCGGCATAATTGTCATAAACACTAAATGAAACAAATAGTTATAAAAGATAATATACCACATCCGAATCATAGACCGGACGAGAGCCGACGGGGGCGGATATCAAAACCATGGCACTATATAATAACAAACAATAATACAAGTAAGAAAATTATACAAGTAGCTATCTAAATCATACAAGTAAGAATTTTTTTTAAAAAAAAATAAGAACAAGAGGCTCACCACGGTGGTGCCGGCGACGAGATCGGCGCGGGCGATCGACGACGGTGAGGATGGGGACGGGGACGGGCTTGGAGGAAGAACAGAGAAGAAGAAAGAGCAAAAAGCTTAAGTGTGGCTCGGGCACCTCATATCATGTTTGTTTTGTGTGAACTCAATTGGCATCATGCTCTCAGGCATTTCATCGAACACCTCATGTGCATAGGAAGGGAGAACAAAGTAGCACACACCTCCCACCTTCTGTGAGGAAAAAATAGAGGAGAGGGCGGGCAGGGGCGGGGGTATATATAGGCAAATTTGTAGTCCCGGTTGGTGTCTAAAACCGGGACTGAAGACAGACCTTTAGTCCCGGTTGGAGACACCAACCGGGACTAAAGTGCATCGCACCCATTTAGTCCCGGTTGGTGTCTCTAACCGGGACTAAAGGTCACATTTGAACCGGGACTGATGCCTGCCGAACCCCGACCGGCGCCCTAGCCGCTCGAACCGGGACTAATGCTCACATTAGTCCCGGTTCGTAATGCGACCGGGACTATTGCTCCGATCCAGCTTGAACCAAAGCCCTGTTTTCTACTAGTGCATGTTCTTATAAGTATATATGTTGTTGTTGTGTAGACAGAGCATAGATGTTGTGCGGACAGAGCAAATCACATCGGCCACGGGGTAAATTAGGGAACCCATCGGTGATGATTTCATCAATCGCTGACAATTGTATACCAGCAAGCGTTTGCCCACAACACACACGGGTTATTAGCAGGAATCGTCCGTGTTGTTATCCGTCTTCCCACACATTTCGGATTACTGACCTGTTTGCCGCGTATCACACATATCTTGTTAAGTTGAACCGTTTATGTTGTGTTGGGTAATCGCAAACAGTTCATCCGAGTGAACCGCATGCCGTATATCGCACACACCTTGATCTGCCTGACCGTTTCTGTTGTGTTGGGTAACCACAAACAGTTCATCCGAGTGAACTGTATGTCGTGTATCGCACACACCTCGAACTGGCTGACCATGTTTGTTGTTCTGCATTATCGCAAACAGTTCGTATGGTTCAACTGTATGCCACATATCGCACACGTGTCTCTAATCTGAATCGTGCTTGATGTCTCTGGCATCACACACAGTTTGTCTTATTGGCGACGGTTTTATTACGACACCGTTTGCGATTCATGCATCGCACATAGTTTGGTCGCGGGGTCTCTGATTCATGTGTCGCGTTAGTGGTCGCCTGCAGTAGTGTTGCCATAACATAATGGAAGGGGTTCAAACACTCAAACATGGTTATATTTGGAGGGTTGATGATGGTGAGAAAAATAATATTTGGTCATATGCTTGGATCCCTAATTCAGTTGGCCGGAAAATAGTTACCCCTCGTAGACAAAATATCTTATCAAAGGTCAACGACCTGGTTGATCCAATAACAGGACAGTGGGATGAGGATCTGATCACTTAGACCTTTTGGCCAGTAGACGCTCATCGCATTACATATGTTCCCCTGCCTACCCATGCATGAGATGGAGGATTTTGTGTCTTGGAGCTTCAACAAAAAACGGAGTGTTTTCAGTACATTCAGCATATCACGTGGAATGGAATCACCAGCATGGTAGGAAGCTGGGGTGTATGAATGGCGTGGAAGCTATGGGTGCTAATGCAATTTGGGGAATATGGAATTTACAATGCCCTGCTAAGGTCAAAATCTTTCTGTGGAGAACACTCAGGGGAACTCTACCTTGCCGTGTTAACCTTGCTAATCGCCACATCAAAGTTTCTACACAATGTCAGTCTTGTAGTGTAGGTACGGAAGATGCAATGCATCTCCTCTTCAAGTGCATAAAAGGTTGCTGAAGTTTGGTACTGTTTGGGTCTCGAGGATTTCATTGAGAAGGTGTGTACCACTGATAGGGCGGGTGAAGTTGTCCTTGACTTCTTGATCCAGACTTCGGTGCAAGGATTTGGACTCATAGGACAGACCAATATACATGAGATAATAGCAATCACTGCTTGGTATCTTTGGTGGGAAAGAAGGAAGATTGTCCATGGCGAGCAAACACAAAGCGATGCACATATTGTGTCTTCCGTTAAAGCTCTAACAACCAACTTTGTTTTTTGTTTCAATCCAAAGGCAACCATTAAGGTGGAGGGATGGCTGAAAACACCTCCTGGGTTCATCAAGCCAAATCTGGATTCACCCTTTTACCAAGATCTTCTATTGGGTGCAGCGGGAGCAGTGCTGCGTGATCCATCGGGAAACTTTATAGCTGCAGCCAATTGGAAAATTGATATGTGTGGATGCTCTCTGTCCGCTGAAGCTATATATGGAGTTACGATGGGGCCTCTCTCTGGCCCAAACGGTGGCGTGTAACAAATTGATAATCAACTCGGAGAATTTGGAAGTGGTGGAAACACTGAAGAATGGTGGTCGATCAATGTGGATAGCGTCGGCAATTTTTTATGATTGCTATAACCTCGCTTGCGAGTTTCCACGTATTGTTTTCGATCATTATAATAGACTAGTAAATGGAGTAGCTCATGAGCTGGCTAGAATGGCCATGAGAGCCCCTTCATGTGTGTGGATGGACAATGCCCCGCCGGAGATTATCCTACTCTTGGTGGATGATATAACTATTATCACATGCTAATAAAAGGGGGGATGTTTGTAAAAAAACAGTGGTTGTTTGAACTTTTTTAGAACCTTAAATATATAAGACCTATTAAAAATTAAAATAATTTACTTATAAGATTCATCATTTATTAAAAAAACAGTATGTGCTCATAAAAAGTTCATCATATAATAATAAAAAGTTCACCATGTGTTAAAAATATTCATCGTATATTAAGGAAATGTTCAACTTATGTTATAAAAATGATAAATATATATTTAAAAATGTTCAGTATGAGTATATAATACAAAATATTCACCATATATGAAAATACTGTTCAGTTTTTATTAGAAAAATGTTCACCATATGTTGCAAAAAGTTCAACGTATATTAAAAATATATTAAATTTGTATATTACAAAAATACTTTGTAGTATAGAAAACTTAAAAAAAATGGTGCAAAAGAAGAAGAAGAAGAAGAAGAAACAGGACAAAAAAACAAACCTGGAACAGAAAATCCCAAGAAAACGGGAAGAAACAAACCAAACATAACACTGAAACACAAAAACCACATACGAAAAAACGACAAGAAAAACGGGGAATCCTATTTGGCGTGCGGGCCGCCACTAAGGGTGTGTTTGCTTTGTGTCACGGGGTGGAATGGAACGGGTCCAACCCGTTCCTAGCCCTCGTTCTCGTGTTTGGTAGTCAAGTGGATCACGAATCCATCCATTCCCCGAAAGCGAATATACCCCCAATATCCGGAATTGAGTCGTACCGCCGAATCGGTGGAATCACATGGAACCGAGCCTCTCCCTCGTTCCTCGGCTGCTCCTCTTCTTCCATCCACGCTGCCGGCTACTCCTCTCCCTCGTCTCCTCCTCAATCGGCTGCGGGGTGGCCGTCTTGAAGCTGGGCTAGCACCGGGGTAGCGGGTGCGCGCCTCACGGCCGGGAAGACGGGCGGCGGCGTCCAGTGCTCAGGCGGCAGCCGGAGAGGCGAGCGACGTTGGTGGCACCGGCGGGCGCGCGGCTCACGGCCGGTAAGACGGCTGGCGGCGGCCAGTGCTCAGGTGCCAGCCGGAGAGGCAGGTGACGGCGGCTGGCTCAGGTCGCAACGGCGGCAGAAGGTACGATCCCTAGCGAAGCAGCGCCGGCGGCGAGCTGAAAATAGGCATCCCCATCCCCGTCCCTTTCCTGGGCTAGCAGCGGCGCGGCGAGAATGGGATAGCAGCAGGGGCTCGCATCAGCGGGAGGCAGGGCGTGCAGCAGCAGCAGATCTCCTGGGCTAGCAGCGACGCGGCGTGAAACAGATAACAGCAGCGTCAGCAGCTTGATTGATGCTAGATCTGTGTCCTCTTTGTTCAGATTGGTGACAAATTTTGTTGTCTATTTTCAGAAAATTTGTTGTGACTACCAATTTTACATAAAAAGCGGGTTATATGTTGATGATAACTAATTATGCTTGTGAGTGAATTTATAAATTATCTATACTACAAATACAATTATAATATTGTTGAAAATTTGTATAGTTTGTTGTTAGACATACAAAAAGTTAAAATTGTTCAAATGGATGTGAGAATAATCTCACAAGAGGTGAAGAACCAAATCCGTTCAATTTCATCTCTTCAACCAAACACTGAAACGTAACTGTTCCGTTCCATCTACTGTGCTCAACCAAACACAGGAACGGAACCGATCCATTCCGATGGAATGGAACCATGACATTCCATTCCACTTCGTTCCCAAACCAAACACACCCTAAGGGACCTCGCGCGTAAACCCCTCCCCCCCCCCCCCCCCTCGGCACTGGGTTATGTATGGGCCGGCCCATTTCCGGTTCATCCCAACCTGAACTAGTTTTTTTGTTTTTACATTATTATTTTTCTTTCGGTTTTTTCTTTCTTTTTCTTTTTCCTTTTTCTTTTATGTTCATTTTTTATTTTTTTAGTTTTTTCTTATCTTTTATGTTTTCCTTTTTTCATTTTTATACTTTCTTTTTCAATTTGCGAATTTTTTTTTAAATTTGTGAACATTTTTTAAATTCATGAACATTTTTTCGAAATTGTGAACATTGTTTTACAAATTTGTGAACATTTAAATCATGAACATTTTCTGAAATCATGAAAAAAAGAATTCACGAACAATTTTTCAAATTCATGAAAATTTTCTTAAAGCACGAATATGTTTCGAATTTGCTAACATTTTTGTGAAATCGTGAACATTTTTGAATCATAATTTTTTTTAATTCATGAACAATGTTTCGAAATGATGCACATTTTTTTAATTTGTGAACATTATCTTAAATCGTGAACATTTTTTGAATTCATGAACATTTTTAAAAATCGTGAACATTTTTTGAAATCATGAACATTTTTTAAATTCATGAACGATTTCTAAATCGTGAATATTTTAAAAATTCGTTAACATTCTCTTAAACCGTTAACATTTTTTGAATTCCTGAAAAAAAATTAAATTCATGAATTTTTCTCAAAATTTACAACTTTTTAGAAATTTATAACTTTTTTATATCCCAAATTATTAAAAAAACAGGAAAAAACAAAAGGGAAAAACAGGGGGCGTCCTAGCCCGCACATGGGCCGACCCAGTAGGGCACGCAAGGGAGCAGGGAGTGCGAGCGCGGCCGGTTTCCGCCGCGCGGGTCGCTGAATAGGAGGTCCTAAGAAAAACCAGCAGCAGAAAACAGTAGCGACCCGCAGACAAAACGCGGAACTGGGCCGGCCCAGATTGTAGCCTTGTCTATTTGCTGCCTGTGGACGGCCAATAGGGTCCACCGTGATTGGTCTACCGGATCCATTTTGTGATTACCGCTTCCTGACGGATTCTACACAAAAGGAAATCACTTCGCGACGAGTCTAAGAAAAACCACTTGACGAGAGAGAGAGAGAGAGAGAGAGAGAGAGAGAGAGAGAGAGAGAACAAGAAGCCAGAGGGAACACACATCAACTTCTGTATTTTAATTTGAGTTTATTCCACATTATGAATTGTGTGTTCTCAAGTGCTCCGTTTATCAACCCTGAGAAGTGGCCTCCTTTCTAAAAATACGGCCAAGCTTCTCGAATGTCCTGGTAGATATAAGCTTGGTGACAAAATTTATAAGCTTGGTGACAAAAAACTCAGTGAGTGTGTGATTTTGACCATAATATATGATATGAAATTATGATGACTATTTTTGGACGATGGTTTGCGGGGGGATAGGACCGTTTCTTTTGTTGACCGTGATGGATTTGTTTACAATTTTTACTTATTTTTTCCCTACTTTAAGTATGACGGCAAACTAGAATGATTAGATTTTCATACCATTTTATAACAATATACATGAGCAATTCACATGCCACTGTTAATAATGGTAGCATAAGTAAATGTGCCAAGTATTAATCATCAGAAGAATTTATATGTGCAACTAGCAAGGGAGATAACAGTAACTACAACAGAACACAAAGATACTTGTTGCTGCACTGTCCATCTAGACCATAGAAAATATATGATAAAACTTGAAGGTTTTGAACTACAATCACTTTAGATGGGCATATTTGAATGATTCTAATAAATGGCTGTGTGCATAAAAATGATGCAGAGGACGGGGGTATTCCTCTTTTTCAAAAAGAAAGGTGGGCATATTTTGCGAACTAGAAACTAAAATTGAAATAAAGTAAGTAATTGCAACAAACAAAACTTAATACTATCAATTGTCAACGCAAGAACGAGGTGCTTAATTAGGCAATAAATAAATAATTTCCACATGTTATTCTTTGGAAAGACATATTGAGGCTTACACTATTGAATATCAAGTTTTCTTATAAATCACTTGCTCTTTGTACTACAGAGCTGCTTACTTGTAGCACATGCACTAGCCCGGACAGTAGTCTTAATAGGAAGGTCGGAAAGTAATGAATCAACCAAGCGAGCAAAGTTACAATATATACCTCATTCTAGAGAGTTTTTACAAGAATAGGGCCTTGTCGCGGTCCCATTGTTGATGAAACCAAAAGGATACAATGAGTGACAACCCACAGAGAATATAATAACCCCTTTGATAGCTCAGAAAATCTGAAACGTGAAGAAACCCAACATGTTTAGCTTACATCTCTCATCCTAATAACAACATCTAGCATATTCAAGCTAAACAGGGGTACGATACACCATTAGGAAGCCTATCTCACTCCACCAGATTGCTGCGAATGCCTCAAAGCATCAGATCCTCCTCAGGAAGCTTTTGCGAGATGGCCTAGCCGATGCTCAAGTTTTTCCATGGTCATTTCCACTTTAGATTCATCATGAAAATGCCAAGGGGAGTATAACACCAGCACCTTAGGGCCTGGACACTATGTTAAGGGATACATAGAAGGTGATCCCTCGTCATAACTCATAAGTAGCCAGGGAGCGGCCAAAGAAGTGTCTAGGGGCTACAAGCTATATGCCCCAACCTCCCATCTATGTTGCCCGGTGGCTCTCTTGGATTCCATGAGCATTGTGGAACGAATGAAATGTCATAATTTTTTCCAAATGACCTGTATCCGAGACCAATGGGCATGATTAAAATAAATGATATTGTGAAGTTTCCACAGTGCCATAACGTGGCAGCATGAGCAACATTCACAACTTTATGGTTATTCTTGTCGACCCACAAACACGAAATTGACTCAAGGCGACATACATTAATCTAGTTAGGTCAGCAGTTGTTTTCCAACATTCACGACAACTGATCAATTAAAAAAGGTGTGTACACGTTCATGTTTTAGAACAGATTATATAGGTTAAATCAGGCACATTTCGAGGTTTATTCTAGAGTGTTTATGTTGAACTTAGTGGAATTGAGTAATAGACCGACAACATATTTCTCGTTACAATGCATTGAATGCATTCCTAGCCAACATGAGACATTGTGAATTTACCAAACGAATGGTAGCTTTTTCCTCACAACAAATTCAAAAGATCAAAGTAGTATTTTCTCACTCCAAAGTGAGCGGTTTCGTTTGATGCATATATTTTAGTACGGACATCGTGGTCTATTTTCTCCTTATAATTGCTGCAAATGAATATGTCACCAAACATAAAGAGCACATCATTCCTCACTGGTGAAGTAGTTGGGCAAAAGGAAAAATACAATGAATAATAATCTCAGCAACATTCTTGTGAATAAATATCTTTTGTTCTTGGTACAATGCCTTGGCCTGTTTACAACATCTTTGTTTTGAAGGATTTTGAGAGGATTCTAATTAATCCATGGAATTTTTTTTCTTACATGGGTTGTTTTATTCGAGGGGTTGTAAATCATATATTTTTTCCTTCGGGTTCGTTTGTATTTGGTTTTGTGGGAAAATTTCTATCTACTCCAAACTCTTAGAAATAACCTTATGTTTTCCTCTTCACGATCAATCAACAATTCAATCATGTAGTATTGAAGACGACCTGACATTCCAATGATGTGTTTTCCTATCCCTGTGATGTAGGAATCTGTCGAATGAAAGAGACCTTTACTCAACAAGTGCCGCATAACATCAGCAAGCGCTAGGATCATACTAAGAATTTTTATAAGTGCTCGTATGGTGCATGCATATAATGTACTCCCTCCGTTCCTAAATATAAGACCTTTTAGAGATTCCACTATGGACTACATACGGATATATACAGACATATTTTAGAGTGTAGATTCACTCATTTTGCTCCGTATGTAGTCCATATTTTCTTCTCTTTTTACTTTAATTATTTTTTCTATATTTTTAACTTTATTATTCTTTTTGAAACTTGTTCAAAAATTTGGAAAATTATTTGAAATAGCAAAAAATGTCCTTATTGTCAAATATTGTTTATAATTTTAAAAAATGTTCTGGAATATCAAAAAATGTTCCTATTTTCGATTTTTTTTCTTCACAAATTTGAGAAATGTTTGCGTTTCAAAAAGAGTTGATCAATTTTTTTTAAAGTATGTGGTTTGCAATATGTGTTCAAAATTTTCATCCATTGTTGGGAATTTGATAACAATTTTGGAAAAAGTGTTCAAGTTTGTAAATTTTCATACACAATTTAAAATTCTAAAATTGTTGACAAATTTCAAGAAATGGTTAACACATGAGAAAATGTTCAGGTTGATTCATAATGATGGTAATTGCAAATAATAGAAGCATTCAAATTAGGAAAAACTACATGCTCATGGATGAACCCGTCTGGCCTAGTCTGGCAGACTCCTATCAACCGGTTGTTTTGTTGGACTATGGATAAATGGCTCCAACTTCTTGCAGCAGGCTGCACAAACATATGAGGCATCCATGCAAGGTTTGACCGAATTCCGACACCGTTTGCATGTTGCGACACGTCCGGCCATTTATCGGCCCTTGTTAGCAAGAAAACTCCACAAAATGCAAAACTTGTCAAAAATATGTACAAACAACTTGGCATGAAGCCTTGAAGTACTCATAGAAGCTGGTGGAAAAATTTGAGGCCATTTGACAGATTTTGAAAAATAACATGCTTTTCAAACTGACCCATCTGGCTATCCAAACACCCTCCGTTGAACATGATCTATTTGTAGACATCCTTGAAATGACCTTAACTTTTGAAATCAGGTGGGCATGCCCACGATAGGCATCCATGCCTGGTTTTAACGACCTTCGACACCATATGCAGGTCGACACGTGATACGTCCATTTTGCATCATGTTTTCTCACTGTTATTCATTATGTTTTAGGTCATTATTTCACTTTATGATGCAATTCTAATGCCTTTTCTCTCTTATTTTGCAAGTTTCACATGAAGAGGGAGGTTGCCGGCAGCTGGAATTCTGGACCTGAAAAGGCTACAGCAGAGATAGATATTCTCCACAACTCCAGATGACCTGAAAATTTACGAAGAATTATTTTAAAATATATAAAAATTATTGGCAGAAGAAATACCAGAGGGGGACCCACCAGGGAGCGACAAGCTCAGGGGGCACGCCCTACCCCCTGGGCGTGCCCTACCCCCTGGGAGCGCCCTGTGAGCTTGTGGGCCCCCCTGACAGGCCTCTGGGGCCCATCCTCTCCTATAAAATACTATTTTGCCTAGAAAAAATCAGAAGAAGACTTTCGGGACGAAGCGTCGCCGTCTCGAGGCGGAACCTGGGCAGGAGCACTTTTGCTCTCCGGCGGAGCGATTCCGCCGGGGATACTTCCCTTCGGGAGGGGGAAATCGAAGCCAACGACATCACCAACGATCCTCTCATCGTGGGAAGACCAATCTTCATCAGCATCTTCACCAGCACCATCTCATCTCAAACCCTAGTTCATCTCTTATATTCAATCTTTGTATCAAAACCTCAGATTGGTACCTGTGGGTTGCTAGTAGTGTTGATTACATCTTGTAGTTGATGCTAGTTGGTTTATTTGGTGGAAGATAATATGTTCAGATCCTTAAGCATATTCAATACACCTCTGATCTTGAAAATGAATATGATTTGTGAGTAGTTACTTTTGTTTTTGGGGACATGGGAGAAGTCTTGTTATAAGTAATCATGTGAAGGTGGTATTCGTTCGATATTTTGATGATGTGTATGTTGTTATTCTTCTAGTGGTGTCATGTGAACGTCGATTACATGTCACTTCACCATAATAGGGCCTAGGAGAATGCATTGGGGAGTAATAAGTAGATGATGGGTTGCGAGAATGACAGAAGCTTAAACCCTAGTTTATGCGTTATTCCGTAAGGGGCCGATTTTGATCCATATGTTTCATGCTATGGTTAGATTTATCTTAATTCTTCTTTCGTAGTTGCGGATGCTTGCGAGAGGGAGTAATCATAAGAGGGTTGCTTGTTCAAGTAAGAATAGCACCCTAGCACCGGTCCACCCAATATCAAATTATCAAAGTAGCGAAAGCGAATCAACTAAACATGATGAACGTGACTAGACGACAATTCCCATGTGTCCTCGAGAACGCTTTGCTTAATATAAGAGAACGTTCCGGCTTGTCCTTTGCTATAAAAAGGATTGGGCCACCTTGCTGCACCTTGGTTACTATTGATACTTGTTACGAATTACCTTGCTACAAAACTATCTGTTACCGCTACTTTCAGTACTTGCAGAGAATACCTTGCTGAAAACCGCTTACAATTTCCTTCTGCTCCTCGTTGGGTTCGACACTCTTACTTATCGAAAGGAGTACGATTGATCTCCTATACTTGTGGGTCATCAACACGTCCGACCATTTATCGGCCTTTTTTAACTGTGAAAACTCCAGAAACTGCAAAACTTGTCGAAAACCCAAACAACTTGGTATGGTGCCTTGAATTGGTCATATAAGGCCATGAAAAAAATTGCGGCTATTTAAGGGATGTCGAGAAATGAGGTGCTCCAAAACGAACCCTTCTAACCTACCCGAACACTCCGTTGAACATGATATTTTTTTGAAAATCTCAGAGTGACCCCAAGTTTAGACTAGACTCAATTCCTATGACGTGAACCAAAGAACATTTTTTTCTATTGCTATTCATAGGATTTGAGACACATAACATTTCATTTTTTTACAAGATTCCTACCAAAGAAGGCCTCAAAGTTTTGGTCATAGATTCAGCTGGCGCGCGCACACACAGAGAGAGTATAGCTGTGCATAGGATTCAAAAACAAGTACTACTACTAGCACTAGGTTCTACTGCTATAGCTGTGCCTCCCCCTATCTCGATTTAACCAAAAGGATTCCTGAATGCATATTTCCTCTTCCGAGGGATACTACATTTTTCCTCTGACCCACCAAATTTCTTCCAGATTTTGACAAAGTTCAAACATGGCCTGTTTCTCCTCTCCCAGCCCTGAAATTTTTCCAGAGCTTTGGCCATCGATTCAGTAGTGTATGAACGGTGAGATTGGACAGCACGCGCCACAGTGCTCTCCCACCGCTGACACACGCACACATTTCCCCACAGAGAGCGGTCAATCCAGCCAGCCAGCAAAGCAAGCAAGCGGCACAGCTCCTCGCAACAAACGCAAAAAAAAACAAGAGCACCAAATCTCAAAAGGCTACATCTCCAACCCGCAAAAAGAAGAGCAGAAATTGCCCTCCAAAAGCCGGAAACCCATGGAAAGGATCGCCGGGTCCATTTACCACTTCACCCTCCGCCACCACCTAAACTTTGGCCCCATCCCCCCGACGCCCTCCAGTGTCCGCACTCCACTCCCCACTCCCCACTGTCGCTCCAATGGCCGCCGCCGCGCTAGCGCTCTCCCGGCTCCTCCTCCTCCTGCTCCTGACGGTTCTTGCTGTGGCGGCGCGGGACCAAGGGGAGGCGCGGGCGCTGGCGGCGCTGAGGGCGGCGCTGGACCCGGCGGGCCGGGTGCTGGGCTCGTGGGACCGGGCCGGGGACCCCTGCGGCGGCGCCTTCGTCGGCGTCGCCTGCGACCGCGAGGGCCGCGTCACGGCCGTCTCGCTGCAGGGCCGGGGCCTCTCCGGCACGCTCCCGCCGGCCGTCGCAGGGCTGCGCCGCCTCAGGGGGCTCTACCTGCACTACAACGGCATCAAGGGGCCCATCCCCAGGGAGATTGGGGGCCTCTCCGACCTCGCCGACCTCTACCTCGACGTCAACCACCTCTCCGGACCCGTGCCCGTGGAGATTGCCGCCATGGCGAACCTCCAAGGTGAGCTTTTCTTTTCTTACCTACATCTTACCTACATCTCGTTGGTTCTTTTCTTGGCTAGATGGTGGACTTCTTTTCCTGTCCATTCTTTGTACTGTTTCTTCTAGAGTTTCTGCTGATTTTTCTCTTAGATTAGAGGTTTGTGCTGTTAGGCTTGCTTAGATTTGAACATTGGGGGAAAAAGTTGTATGAACCCTAAAAAAAAATCTTGATTGAATCCCGAACGGAGAAGCATCCCATTGCTCACTGCTGTAGCTACGGCCGTTTCTTTTCCTCCTTTGGTTGTTTCTGCCGAGATTTTGCCATGCTGCCAGGACTTCATTTATTACAGTTCATTTCAAAATCTCCAGGCGGGTTTGGTTCATTTATTGACCCTACCAACCGTACTGCAAACTTGAGATTTTTTTAAGCAGAGAATAGCAGACGCCCTCATCAATTTGAAGATCCAGTGCTAGTACTGTACTGTACTAGACTCGTTGGTTGGCCTTAAATCTTAGCAGCACAACGGTTTTCTTTTGAAATGGGCCAAATCACTGTGCTCCATTTTTGTTCTGTTTTTGAAATGGGCAGCTCGTTTTACTTCTGTGCCAACCTCTCGGTTTGTATGTTTCCATTCCTGGTCGTCTCCTGAGAGCGATGCGGCAGCCACGTGACCATCTTATTTGATTTATTGGTGCCATGTTTGACTCTGCGTGGGTGAAGGACAAATGGTGTTTCTTGGGGTTGAAAAATGGGGCTTCACTTTAGTAGTTTAGTTTGGATCCACTTGGCTCTGTACAGATCCCCTTTGTGGCAAACTTCAGGTTGGGCAGCCCGGTGCATGTAGCTCCTGCTTGCGCAGGGTCCGGGGAAGGGTCAGCAGACAGTAGAGATTTCACTGGTTTGATTTGGTTTTCAGATGTTTCTGTCCGATTTCGGTGTTTTTTCAGAGAATGTACTAATGGAAGAACAAGATCTTCTCTGTTCTTTAGCCTCAAAGCGGTTGATTTTCTGTGACAAGATTTTTTTGTGGGGCCAAGATTTATATTCACTGTTGTATTATTGGAGTTGAAAATCTGCATTGTCAGTTTGACTCCTGCATAAGTAAATGACAAATGGCGATTTCTTGGAGTTGAAACTTGTGATTTCACTTTGTTTGGAGCCACTTGCTCTGTATAGATTCCCTCTGTGGCAACACTTGGATACACTTCATTTGGATACACTTGGCTCTGCATACATTTGGATTTTCTCTGATATTATTTAGTTTTCTCATGTTTACTGTCCAATATCACTGTTCTTTTAGTGAATGTACTATGGAGGAACAAAATTGTTTGTTTTGTGTTCTTTACTGTCGAAGCGGTTGATTTGCAGAGTGAAAGATTTCAATTCACTGATGTACTAATTTTAATTTACTTACCCATGGTTGTGCTCGTCGTTTGCAGTGTTGCAGCTGGGCTACAACCAGTTGACAGGCAGCATACCGCCCCAGCTAGGCAACCTGAACAAGCTTGCTGTTCTTGCACTGCAGTCTAACCAGCTGACCGGAGCCATCCCGGCAACCCTCGGCGACCTGACTCAGCTGACTCGGGTCGATCTGAGCTTCAACAACCTATTTGGCTCGATCCCTTCAAAGATCACAGACGTTCCGTCGCTCAAGGTCTTCGATGTTCGCAATAACACTCTATCAGGGAGTGTCCCTGCTGGTAACAAACAGGCTCTTGCTCAACCTTTTTGGAGGTAAAATTTAGCCTTCGTCATTAATTAACTATTGTGATTTGGTTTCGGATGCTAGGCTTGAAGAGACTGAATGGAGGGTTCCAGTATGTGAACAACAAGGGGCTCTGTGGAGCTGAGTTCAGTTTGCTTGATCTTTGTACCTCTACAGAAGATGGGCTGAGGCCTAGCAAGCCTGAGCCTTTTGGCCCAGATGGTACTGTCAAGACAGGGCAAGTACCCCAGTCAGTGGATCCACACGCGACAAAATCTGCAAAGGCCTCTGCAGGAGTTCTTATTGTCGGTGTTATTGCTGTGGTTATCGGTGCCGCTTTCTGCGTAATATTTGCATTCTCATATTATCGCCGGCAGAAGCAAAAGATTGGTAGCTCACTGGAGGTTTCTGATAGCAGGCTCAGCACTGACCATTTCCAGCAGAAGGAAGCCTGCCGAAGGAGTGCTTCTCCTCTGATTAGTGTGGAGTACTCAAATGGATGGGACACTATGTCAGGTGGAGGCTGCGGATCATCCGGCGAGGTTGGCGATAGCTTTAGGTTCAACCTTGAAGAGGTCGAGTGTGCGACTCAGTACTTTTCTGAGGTTAACTTGCTAGGTAAGAGCGGCTTTGCTGCGACATTCAAAGGAATCCTGCGGGATGGGTCAGTTGTTGCGGTTAAGAGCCTCAATAAGACAAGTTGCAAGCAAGAGGAGTCTGATTTCCTGAGAGGTCTGAAGACGATCACCATGCTGCGACATGAAAACCTTGTTGGCCTGAGGGGCTTCTGCTGCTCCAGAGGGAGGGGGGAGTGTTTTCTTGTGTATGACTTCATGGTTAATGGGTGCTTGTCACATTATCTCGATGTTAAGGACGGTTCTGAAGCTAGTGTTCTTGATTGGCCTACAAGAGTTTCCATCGTCAGAGGCATTGCAAAAGGTAATAAACATTGTAGCTCATGTACTGTAATCTACGATTGTTACTTGTGCGAGACTAACATATTTTCTGATCCTTATCGATGTGTTGTGCATTTGCAGGTATCGAGTACCTACACAGCAAGAAGAGCAACAAGCCATCACTAGTGCACCAGAACATATCGGCCGAGAAAATCCTTCTCGACCACCATTTCGCCCCACGGCTGTCAGTCCCAGGACTACACAAGCTCCTTGCCGACGATGTCGTCTTCTCAACCCTGAAGGCCAGTGCAGCTATGGGTTATCTTGCCCCCGAGTACGCCAACACGGGCCGCTTCACTGAGAAGAGTGACGTCTTCGCCTTCGGGATCGTTGTTCTCCAGGTCATCACAGGCAGGAGGGCCGTCTCTCAATTGAAGGTGGGCACAGCAGCCAGCGACCTCGAAGGCCTGATAGATCCCGACCTCGGCGGCATCTTCTCAAGGACCGAGGCTGCCAAGCTCGCAGCGGTCGCCGCACATTGCACGAGTGAGGCGGCGAGCCAGAGACCGACGATGGATGCTGTGGTTCAGCAACTCAGCGGCTGATACCGAGGATCCGAACCGAGCTGATGAAGATGTCTTTTGGGAGGTCTTTTGTAGTAGTAAGCTGGAGGACGGTAATGATCCAGTTGCCACCCGATGAGGTCTTTTGTAGTAGTAATCTGACCTGCTAATGTGGAACATGTCGCCATTAATTATTTATTCACTTTCCTGGTGATCTCACCATTTCATGGTTAAGAGCCTGTTTGGATCTCCTCCACTCCTTCAAATTCTTGAGTCCGCTCTCTGCTCCTGGATTGTTGGCTCCACGTGCAAAATAGGGAGTAGATAACATGTTCGGCTGCTGGCTCCACTCCATATGGTCAGGGGAGGAGGTTGCTATCAACATTAGAGGACATCCTGGATCAGCCAGCCGGTAAGTTGCGAGAGTGGCACGCGGAGCTTGGTTTTTGCCACTCCACCAGATTGTACTACGGCTGGCTCCGCTCCACTCCTATAGCTCCATGGAGCTGTGGCGTTCGGCGTCGCTCCAGCCGCTCGGGGAGCGGAGTTGCGGAGCGGAGCAGATCACGCTCTAAGTATCACAATCTCTTCACAACTGGAATGCTGAAAGATTGTGTATGTACGAGATGACGTGAACCCTTGGTTCTCTAGATCAGTATGCCAAAATGTTGAATGTGTGAGCCATTTGGTTCAGGGATTTTAGCATCTCTAGTGTAAACTTTGATGGCTTTGTGCTACTGCCATAGTGCCATTGCTTGCATTCAAGTGCTCTACCGTATATTTCAGGCATGGAAAATTTGCAGGAGTTAACAACAATTTTGTTCCAAACATAAGGAGCAGCCCTGCAACCATGAATGTACAACACAACTGAAGCAATTGTGCTCTGGTTGACAGAGCGATCAAGCTGATGGAGAGGCACGACGACATCGCTCGGTACTACCTGTCTCACTGCAATCTACTGCCGATTCCTGGTGCGTTATATGCCTGAACCAATAAAATTTGAATCTCTAATGTGTAAACCTATGACAAACAATGTACAGGCAAAGCCTCGACAACTCTAAGGAAGATTCCTGGTGCCTTCCATGCCTATACCAATAATGTTCCAGTCTCTAATGTGTAGGGATAGAACAAAATCATGCGTAAAATGGGTCTGCAAACTAAGCGAAATGGCAAATGTATCATTCATCTTTTGCTCAGCGGGGCTTTGCTCTTATAAAAGACAAGACCTAGGAAGTAGGCAGTGATATGAAGTCGTTGGTCCACCGATAGATAGTCCTTGGGTAGGAATAGCGTACAAGAGCTTTATCGATCCTTTATGCAGATGATATTTTCTGTGAAATTAAACTATGTATTTAGCCAATAGATAATTTACATTGCACGTGCATATAAGAAAGCCCGACGGTAATGTTCCATCCCGGGAGTCTAGAGAAGTGGATATGAAGTTTCCTACTAAATTTCTTGTCCTTGCATACAACAGTGAAGCAATATGCAGCTTTGTTCAGTAAAGCGTATCATGTTCTCGTGAGGAGATAAAAATGATTCTTTGCTTTGATTGTTTCCCATGAAAAAGTTATTTAGAGCGAATATATTAGAGCACTTTTTGGTGTCACGTGTGCGTTCGGCCGTTAATTTCCTCTGCTGCTAGGCTAGAGTAGTGTAATTTTATAAAAAAAAAGCATTAATAATCTTGAGTCTAGAAGTAACAAATATGGTAGGAAGAGTGTTTTTTTAGGGTACGGAAGAGATTTTCAATGGTATGCTTTTTGTGACATGTAGTTTATATTTATCAGCTAAATTTATGGTTAAAATTTAACCCAAAATACTAGGGGCACAATAAACCCGGAAGGAGAAAGTAATAGCTAATATGAACAGTGAGATATCTAATGTACGGAGTAGTAAATTATAGTTGTAAACCAAAAATACGAGGGGCCAATAAACCCGAGCGGAGAAAGTAATATCTAATATGAACAGTAAAATAACTGATCTAGTGTATTCTAGAAAAAATACCTGATCTAGTATAGTTGTAAACCATATTCTACTTAGAGTTCAAACCAATAAAAATAGTTTTTTTTTCTGAATGACCAAAACTTAAAACTAGCTGCAAACAACAGAAGTACTCCCAGTGAACTGCTGACCTGGGCTGTACTGTAGCACATGGCTCAACTTTAAAATTTGAATCTCTGAAGGAAAAAAGAAAGAACATGAATAGTTGCAATGGTCAGCATCTTGTGGGCAGGATGCAGACGCAGGCGTGAGCACGCTTCTGCCTTTTTGCTGCCCACTGAGCAAACGTTGGGGCTGAATTAATGTTGTCAATACTGTCCTCGTTTCAGAACCTGAGTCATGTGAATGCTGTCACAGAAACTTGGCACTATTGTTTCGATGCTGTTAACAATAGGAGCTGAAACAATGAAATTACTGACGTGGACTGGAAAGGGTAGAATGGTCATGTTCCACTCTTGCTGCCAAGTGCATAGTAAAAAGAGCCGGCGCTGCATTCGTCTAGGAAAACCAAGAGAAAATCGATGATCACTCAAGTGTGAGACAGGGCGGCAGAATCACCGCACAAGTAAGAAAGTAAGAAAGAAGCACAAGGATTTGTTTAAGCAAACCAAGTAAGAAAGTAAGCAAGTATGGTACCATGGAAAGAAGCACTGCACCATGCCATCTAGAGTAATCAACTAATCACAGCGCCATTAGGACGAGACAAATCGATCCTTACCGGCTGCAAACTTGGGAGCTACAGTCTCTCTCTCTCTCTATATATATATATCTTGCAACGAGACATTTTGTTTGTTTCTTTCAGACGCACGCTTTGCTGCAAGGATGCAATGATGCAGCAGCCGTCGCTTGGCCCCAAAGTTTCACTCCTCTGCATGGAGTACCAGCATCCAACTTCGAAAAATAAATTCCCAAGGAACACACAAATAAATTCCGAAGTCTTGATAAAGTATGTTTCACTGGGCTAAATATAAAATGTTTCTCATTCGCAAAAAAATTTAAATATAAAATGTTTCCTTGCTTTGACGGTTCCGATGAAAAATAAAATGAAAAGTGAGGAAAAGAATTGAAGCACTTTGATGTCACGGCAGGTCATGCCGACATGCCTGACCTGGTTGGAACGCATGCGGTCACAGGACTCCCCCCGTCTGCTCGATGTGGGGGGACTACCACACTACGTCCTGAATCTTCGTGCGTGACTGTCCGGTTTGTGAGGCAGGTGCCGCATCAATGTTGTGCACTGGATATTTAAATATCAGGCCACCCTTTCGTTGATATATCCGGGCCCCACGCAGGCCGGTGCGGTCTCCGGGCCCTCCCTGGGCCAGTTTTCGACGCCGTGGCCATCAGTGGGAACGCGCGGTCTACGACGTTAACCGGATGCCAGAGGGGTTTGACCGGGTGATTTTCCTCTTGTTCTGTGTCACGGCAAGTCATGACGACATGCCAGACGTGGTTGGAGCGCATGAGGTCACATGACTCCCCCCGTCTGCTCGATGTGGGGGGACTACCACACTACGCCCCGAACCTTTCTGCGTGACTGTTCGGTTTGTGAGGCAGGTGCCACATCAATGTTGTGCACTGGGTATTTAAACATTAGACCGCCCTTTTGTTGATATATCCGGGGCCCACGCAGGCCGGTGCGGTCTCCGGGCCCTTCCTGGGGCAGTTTTCGACGCTGTGACTATTCATGGGCCCGCGCGGTCTACGATGTTGACCGGATTCCATAGGGGTTTGACCGGGGAATTTTCCTCTTGTTCTGTGTCACGGCAGGTCATGCCGACATGCCAGACCTGGTTGGAGTGCATGCGGTTACAGGACTTCCACCCGTCTGCTCGATGTGGGGGGACTACCACACTATGTCCTGAACCTTCCTGCGTGACTGTCCGGTTTGTGACCCCCTTCACGGACGGCAATGCCGCCGGTACTTGGAGGGGGAAAATGGCCACGTCGGGTCGACACAGACGGAATCTTTTGGCGGGTTGGGCCCAGACCTTGTTCTGAAGTGTTCCTATGGGCTGACCTATCACAACCAGGTGGAAAAGTCCATCGTTCAAAGCCCATCCGGCGAAATTCAAAGGTGTAGATCTCCGGGTCAACGGGGCCAGGGTTAAGCCCGTCGGGGGTAGGCAATGCCGCTAAAACTTCACACCGGGTCCTCATACATGTCTTAAGGTGTGGTGGGATGTTTAAAGAGGCAATATGCAGCTCCGGAGTGTGGCCCCCCTGACGGACGACGATGATACCGAAGTAACGTTCTGCGGTTTTGGTATTGCATGAATATTCCTGAACACTCGAAGCATGATCAATTCATGAAATTTTTACACAGTGCAGACACATGTGATATAAGATGTGTGGTAATTTTTCATATTTTTTAAAGATGCAGAAGTATCTGAAAAAAAATCCCCCGTTACGTATTGTTCTTCGCATGTCTGCGAGTGTGGCCGGGGGCCTTCGGGGGCTAGTTATGCATACAACAGTGAAGCAATATGCAGCTTTGTTCAGTAAAGCGTATCATGTTCTTGTGAGGAGATAAAAATGATTCTTTGCTTTGATTGTTTCCCGTGAAAAAGTTATTTAGAGCGAATATATTAGAGCACTTTTGGTGTCACGTGTGCATTCGGCCGTTAATTTCCTCCGCTGCTAGGCTAGAGTAGTGTAACTTTATAAAAAAGAAGCGTTAATAATCTTGAGTCTAGAAGTAACAAAATATGGTAGGAAGAGTGTTTTTTTAGGGTACGGAAGAGATATTCAACGGTATACTTTTTGTGGCATGTAGTTTATATTTATTATAAATTGATGATCAAAATTTAATCCAAAATACAAGGGGCCCAATAAACCCGGAAGGAGAAAGTAATTGCTAATATGAACAGTGAGATATCTAATGTAGTAAATTATAGTTGTAAACCAAAATATGAGGGGCCTAATAAACCCGAGCGGAGAAAGTAATAGCTAATATCAACAGTAAAATACCTGATCTAGTGTATTCTAGAAAAGAAAAACCCTGATCTAGTATAGTTGTAAACCATATTCTACTTAGAGTTCAAACCAATAAAAATAGTTTTTTCTTTCTAAATGACCAAAACATAAAACTAGCTGCAAACAACAGAAGTACTCCCAGTGAACTGCTGACCTGGGCTGTACTGTAGCACATGGGTCAACTTTAAATTTTGAACCTCTCAAGGAAAATGGGAAAGGACATGAAGAGTTACAATTGTCAGCATCTTGTGGGCAGGATGCAGACGCAGGCGTGAGCACGCTTCTGCCTTTTTGCTGCCCACTGAGCAAACGTTGGGTCTGAATTAATGTCGTCAATACTGTCCTGTCCTCGTTTCAGAAGTTGAGTCATGGGAATGCTGTTACAGAAACTTGGCTCTAGCGTTTCGACGCTGTTAAAAATAGGAGCTGAAACAATAGCATCGTTCAATACTGACATGGACTCGAAAGGGTAGAATAGTCATGTTCCACTCTTGCTGCCAAGTGTATACTTCTCTGTCCCATAATATAAGACGTTATTACATCTAATATACTCACATCCGTTTCTAAATATAAGTGTTTTTAGTGATTCCAATATAAACTACATACGGAGCAAAATGACCAAATTAAATCAATGGTCAGTCAAGTGTGAGACAAGGCAAAATACAACTATCCAAGAAAGAAAAGGCAATCCAAGAAAGAAAGAAAGAAAGAAAGAAAGAAAGCAGCTATGAAAAGAAGCACTGCACCATAATATCTAATCATCTAATCATAGCCACAACCTGGAGCTAATGTCTCTCTTGCAACGAGACATTTTGTTTGTTTCTTTCAGACACACGCTTTGCTGCAACGATGCAATGATGCAGCAGCCATGGCTTCAGTGACCCTCGTCAGTTAGCAGTCGCCATTGCTGCTCCCAAAGGCCAAAGCTTCACTCCGCTGCATCGAGTACGAGCATCCAACGTTGCAGGAGTCAACGTCGCATGGAGGGTGTGCATTCAACGTCGATGCACAAGATTTGTATTCTTTTGAAGGAACACACAAATAAATTCCGAAGTTTCGATGAAGTGTGTTTCCTTTCGAAACTGGCTTTCGCCCCATTTTATATATAAAGCCAAAACCGAATAAGGTACACGGCTGAACGATACAAAGTGGTGAGGTGACCCTCTTGCAAAGCCGACCCCAGGATAACCGGCATACGCAGAACACTACGCAATCGGAAGAGAAAGCATGCAGATGTGAACACAACACCACACTATGCCCTAGCACACCTAAGCTACACGACAACGCCCCCAAGAGGAAGAACGACGAATAGCGTCGCCGCTGCCGAGTCTGCAACGAACAAAGGTCTTCACCCGGAGCCCTGACACGGAGAGAAGAACCACGACGACGTCTTCAAGGAGATAGCGGCACCCTCAAGCGTCACCATCGTCGGCGCTGAGGCACAGAGCTTTCTCTCGGCAGCTCACCCATGCCACTACGAGGTCTCCAGGACAAGCTCGGTGAGGGCAGATCCTCAGATCCGGATCGGAGCGTCTCCACTGCCAAGACAGAGAGGACACCCGAGCCACCCGCCTCTACCCGTCCCGTCGCCCAGACTACCAAGACGGAGAGTCACCACCACCACGATGTTGGCCGCTGGAGAGCCAACCATGCGGACCGCCACCCAGGTCCACCGACATCACGGTGCACCCACCACGGTAGTAGGAGTAAAAGGCGTTTCCTTTTACTCCTAGCCTAGCATCAGCCACGATGTCTGGATTGACACCTCCATGGTAGGAGGCATCAACACCTGCGCCTCTAGCCAGTCCCGGTGGACCGGGGAGACACAACCCCGTGACTATCGACGGTCGCCGCCGAACACGCTCGAACGACGCCAAGCCTGTGGTCTTCGACGCCGATATGCCCGACGGACGCGATGTCCCGACCACCACCAACATCCACCGTACTCGCAAGGAGAGGGACCTCGATGCCCGCGGTCACCACCCAGACCGTGCCCTCCATCGTCTACCAGGAGCGGAGCCCCGACCCGTACCGGGCCCAAAACTGGTCCGCCCAAGCACGAGCTCCCAGTCATGTGTTGGAGCACTTTGGCATCATGTGTTTAGACGGCCCTCTATATGTTATAGCAAAAGTTTGTCCATTCTGTGTTTTCCTCTGCTGCTAGGCTACAATCGGGAGTGGTTTGTGAAAAGAATCGTTATGGCATCTCCAACGCACTGCCGCAAATCGGGCACACTATTTGTCCGCGGAGGCGTCTGCGTAAATGAATATGAGAGCAGGCCACCCAACGGCATGCCCGAAACGTCCGCCCGTTTTTCAAACAAAAATTGAATCAAAAGGACAAATTTCAATCAAGCTGAACAAAATGTAAACTGGATCAAATTCATGACAAGTTCGACATTACATTAAACAAAAGTGGACATGGCATTTTTTACATAGCAAAAGTTATCCTAGTCTAAATCTTCGCCAACCATGGGCATGTTCGTGTTCCACGCCCCGCTCTTTGCCGGACATGGGCACATCCATCTCCCATGTCTTACTCTTCCTCACCGAAGTCCGTCGGATGGCCGTGGAAGTCGCCGGTCGAGGTGCAGTCCATGATCAACGTGGACGGGTCAACCTCGTGGTCGTTGTGGCCCAATGCGAACATCCTAGGTGGCGCGAATGACGTGGAGCTGCCAACGTTGGCACCGTTCTCGTGCGCGGTGGAGTAACGGAAGGGGAGGTGGAGCGGTTTCTGCCGTGCACAGTCGTGCTTGTATATAGGGCTCCGGCCAGGCCAAACGTCGGTGGTTTGAATGCGGGCGACCGCAGTGGGTTTCTCGGCTGCCACCCTATCCGGTCGTGTCGCTCTAAGCCGACTTCAATGCCGTACGAAGCCATCTTGTCACCCAGTCCGGTTGCGATGCTCTGAGCTAGCATTGAATGTGGCACGGAGAGCGAGCGGACGTGGCGCGAGCAGCACTCTCGGCCGCAGCGCCGCTTCCGAACGACATACTATAGAGCGGTCGCGTCCGCACTAGACCAACTTGAATGCGGTGTCCAGAGCAGAGGCACGGTTGGAGAGGACGCGCGGCGATGAGTTTGGGTGGGACTGTGTTGTCGGAGTCTTACATGGCACGAGTCCGAACTCCCGCATATCTCCCCCGTCTTTGCATCGTGTTGCAAGAAATCGGTCGAGTCCGTCCGCGAACATATGCGCCACCTCATTGGATGGAAAAAATGGTCTGGCTGTGTCAGTCCGAACGTTTATGGGCATTTTGAGGCACGACGTTGGAGATTCCCTTACAACACGAGCAGGGGGTATGAATGGTGAAAATCTCTAATCTGTTAAATTATACTAGTTGTCAACAGTATTCTACTTAGAGTAGTCGAAGCAGAGTTAAGAGGGAGGGGAGGCATATAGGAGTTTTTTTCACTACCTCCGATCGATAAAGATAAGAAATTCTTTCGTAACAGAGTTATTTTTTTGTTATGAACTAACTGAATAAAAATCAAACAAGTTGCAAACAACAAGGGCCTCTTTGATTAGCAGGAATTTAAAATCGCATGAAGAGAAAAAAATCGCTCTGTTATGGGATTTTAGCATCTGTAGTTCAAACTTTGATGGCTTTGTGGTACAGCTATAGTGCCATTGATTGCATTCAAGTGCTCTACCATATGTTTAAGGCATGGCAAATTTGCAGGAGTTAAAAATAATTTTGTTCCAAACAGAATGAATGTATAGCACAAATGAAGCAACAATTTGTTCCAAACAGAAGGAGCAGTCAAATCATGAATGTATAACACAACTGAAGCGATCTGGATAACAGAGCGATCAAGCGGATGGAGAGGCAGGACGACATCGCTCGGTAGTCCGTGTTGTACTTTTGGTAATCTATTGCTGATTCCCGGTGCCTTATATGCCTGAACAAATAAAATTTGAATCTGTAATGTGTAACGCTGTGGCAAACAATGCACATGGTCAACCAGCAAAGCTCTAAGGATGATTCCTGGTGCCTTCCATGCCTATGCCAATAATGTTTCAATCTCTAATGTGTAGGGATAGAACAAAATCATGCGTAAAATGGGTCTGCAAACTCTAAGGGAGAGAAGCGAAATGACACATGTATCATTCATCTTTTGTGTAACGGGGCCTTGTTCTTATAAACGGAAAGACCTAGGAAGTAGGTAGTGATATGAAGTCGTTGGTCCACCGATAGATGACTGCGAAGAATATGTTGGTTATGACTTGGTCCTTGGGTAGGAAGAGCGCACGGGAGCTTTATCAATCCTTTATGCAAATGATACAAGCGGGCCTGACACAGTGAAATTTGACACCACACATTGTCAAATATTGCTACAGTCATGGCAATTATTGTATTATCTGTGGCAGTTTAATTACCGTGACTAGCAAACAGTATGTTTTTCCTAAATTTTCTCAACATTGTGACAATTAATTCTTCGCCATTTTTTCTATGACTTATCAGATTCTAGTAAGGAAATGTACGGGAAAGTTTGACAATCCCAAGGACAGTACAGAAATGTTTT
The DNA here is from genome assembly GCA_039707655.1 of Elymus sibiricus. NCBI lineage: Eukaryota > Viridiplantae > Streptophyta > Magnoliopsida > Poales > Poaceae > Elymus > Elymus sibiricus. The sequence goes on from CM077676.1 coordinate 68,457,075, forward strand.
TCTGCTGAAAATGCTTTGATCCAATTGAGCAACCTTACTTTGCCACACGTGCTGTAGATAGTGGATACCAAGTTTCCTACTGAATTTCTTGTCCTTGTACTATACAACAGTGAAGCAATATGCAGCTTTGTTCATCTCAGTAAAGTGTATCGTGTTCTCGGGAGGAGAAATGATTCTTCGTTTTGATGGTTTCCCGTGAAAAGGTAATTCAGAGCGAATATATTGGAGCACTTTGGCGTCACGTGTGTACTCAGCCTCCATCTAGTTATATTAAGTGTGTCCATTTTGTGTTTTCCTCCGCTGCTAGGCTAGAATCTAGTCTAGTTTAATCAAAGAAAAGCGTTAATAATCTTGAGTCTACAGAAGTACTACAACTTTGGTCATCTATTTGACTACCAAAATCTGAGATATATAAAACAAAAAGTATACTATTAAATTTGTACTATGAAGAGGTTTCAACGGTATAGTTTGTGACATATAATTTATATTTTATTAGTTAAATTTGTGTCCAAAATTTAACCCAAAATACATGGGCCCAATAAACCCGGACGGAGAAAGTAATAGATAGTATTAACCGTGGGATATCTGATCCTAGTAAATTATAGTTGTAAACCATATTCTACTTAGAGTTGAAACAAGTAAAAATAGGTTTTATTTCTAACCGAGCAAATAAAAAAAGAACTAGTTGCAAAATAAGAAAGGACATGAATAGTTACAACGGTCAGCTTTACTGTAGCACATGGGTCAACTTTAAATTTCGAATCTCTGAAGCAAAATAAGAAAGGACATGAATAGTTACAATGGTCAACAACTTGTGAGCGCAGAGCAGAATGCAGGGGAACCGCAGGCGCGAGCACGCTGCTGCCTTTTTGCTCCCCTGTAACATTCCCAGATCCTAACCCTGTCATTAAACTAATTAATTGCCATGTCATCACGATCATCTTAATTAAATTGCATTTAGAAAATAATCCAACCTAAAATTCAAAATTCAAATTTGCAAGTAAAAATAAAAGTTGTTCAAATTTGAAAACTAAAATGTTCATAATATGGCAAGTAATCCAAAGGCAATTATAAAATTGTAATCAACATTTATTGAACTAATTAAATGACTCTAACAACATGAAACAGTACCAAAACAGTATATTTAATCCCTTTTGCATTTATGGAAAATTCAAATGAAATCCTATTTAGCTCAAACCAATTTCTGGCAGTAGAAGATAATGCATACTATTTATTTGGGCAAGCCTCCTATTTTACAAAAGTCATTTGGAGTAGAAAGAAAAGACAAAACAGAAACTAAAAATAAAACAGTAAAAGAAAGAAAACAAAAGAGAAAATAAAAATAAAACAAACCCCCCTTCCCCTTGGGCCTCGGCCCAGCCGACCAGCCAGCCGGCCCACCCGCTCGCTCCCTGGCCATATGGCCTCTCCTCGCTCGCCCACCAGCCCCGAAACCCTAAATCCCCCCCCCACTCTCCCCTCGTCCCCGTGCCCGTGCCCGCGCCAGGGCGCCCGTCCCCGCCGCCGCCCGTCGCCGTCGCCGTCCCGTCGACGACCACCGCCGCCTCGAGCTCCGGCGCCTCCCCGAGCTCGCTATAGCACATCTACAGGGCCCCGTGAGCCCTCTCCCTCCCGGGTGGATTTCGCCGCTGTCGCCCGGTCACACCGCCCGCTCGCCTCGCTGCCCCCTGCTCGCCTCGCTCGCGCGCCTCGCCGCGCCCCGTGCGAGCCCACGGCCACGCCCGAGCCGCGCCTCCCCGCTGCCGCCTCCAGCTCCTGCTGCTGCTTCGCCGCCTCCGCCCGCCTGCGCCGCTGCCACCGCCGCTCCCCGCGCTCGCCTCCGGCTGCCGCTGCCCGCTCCCGCCTGCAGCCGCTGCCGCTCGGCGCCGCTGCTCCTGCCGCCGCCGCCTGCGGCTGGCCTCGCGCGCGCGCAGTTCGTCCCCCTGTGGTCTCCGGACACGTCCGGCCCCTCTGTGCCCGCGCGTGTTCAGAGCCCGGACATGTTCGGCTAGCCCACTGCCAAGTGGGGCCCGCCCGAAACGAAAATAAAAAGAAATAAAATAATAAATAAATAAAAAGAATTAGAATTAAAATAAAATAAATAAATAAATATTAATTAATTAATTAGTTAATTAAATAATTAATTAACTTAATTAATTCTGTTTAATTAAACTAATTAATCTGTAATTAACTTAATTAAACCTTAATTAGTCTAAACAGACGCTGACAGGCGGGACCCGCATGTCAGTTTGACCAGTCAAAGTCCACGTTGACCGCTGACGTCACAGTGACGTCATGCTGACGTCAGCATTAATGTTTCGGATAATTCTAAATTAAATAATTAAAATAATTACAGAAATTAATAAAACTTTGAAAAATCATATAAAATAAACCGTAACTCGGATTAAAATAATTTATATATGAAAAACGATCAGAAAAATATGACGATTCCGAATACGCACTCCCTTCATCTGTCACATGCCTCTAGCATGCTGAACATGGAACCGTTCCCCCTTTGTTTCATCTGTCCGAAACGCCAGACCTCGGGAAAACATTCCCGGATGTTTTCCCCCTTCACCTGTAACGTGTAGAACTGCGATAGATCACCCCTAGCACTGCGTGCTGCCATGCCATGCATCTGTGATTGCAATTGTTGCTTGTATTTATTGTTTCTTCCCCCTCTTCTCTCCGATAGACTCCGAGACCGACGCTTCCCCTGTGATCAACTACGTCACCGACGACCCTCCTTCCTTTTCAGCAGAGCAACCAGGCAAGCAAAACCCCCTTGATCATTCCTATATCGCCTATTCCTTCTCCCTCATGCTTGCATTAGATTTTGCTACTGTAAATGATTGCTCCTATTCTGATGCATAGCCTGCTTTTATAATATGCTATTATTACTTTACCTGTCATCCTAAACTGCTTAGTATAGGTTGGTTAGTGCCCCACCAGTGACCCCTCACCCTTGTCCCTGTTGCCCCGCTTTACTACCACTGCCTCGATCATTGTGATCGATGTGCATATAACGTCACATCACCGCACATACCCCCCCTTAGTTGTACGACTCTGCAGGGCTACTATCGAGTGCCGAGGGTGATACCTCGTACTTCACTTCTGATGATGGCTCTGAAGCATAGCTAATCGATTGCGCTTATCGAGGGTGATTCCTCTTTCACCACCTCCGTTGACGACTCTGTCGTACAACCCCTCAAGTGGGAATCCATCGAGGGTGATTCCTCGGATTTCCCCCTTGATGACAAGAACACACAGTTACCTTTAACTGTCGCCCCCTGTTTACTGTTTGGTTGTGGGACTGAAGGGACAGGCGGTACTACCCCGATAGAGGTGGACCTGAGTTCCCGACAGTCTCCTGGGAAGTCGGGTTGACCTGGGAGGCACCCGCGAAATATTTACGAGGCGCGGCCGGGCAGGCAGAGACCGCCCTAGAGAGGGATGGGCCTGGCCCTTGTTGCACTTCCTCGAGACGGGACAACAAGAGTACTGATCGTCACCGCGAGCTCCTAATAAGTCACTAACGGATTTGGGTATTGATCTGAGTAGGCCACTGGCCTATACGCACTACCACCACGTGAGATAATGGTTTAATGGGGCCCTCTACGCCGTATGTATCAGCCGAAAGCTTTGTCAGACGTCCAATTCAGCCTTGTGGCCGGGTCGGATCGTGCCGTTGGCGCTGGTATCCACCCTGCACACAACGACCCGGAGGGCACAGGGCGATGGCCCAAGACCCCTGAGCTCTTAGGATGTAGACCGGCGGGGACCTCTCTGCTGAGCCTAGGTAGGGCTGCGGTGTGTCGATCAGCCGAGGCCGGGCATGACCCGAGAAAAGTGTGTCCGGCCAGAGTTAATCGAGCGTGTTGGGTAACAGTAGTGCGCCCCTGCAGGGAAGATTATCTATTCGAATAGCCGTGTCCACGGTAACAGGACGCTCAGTGTTGTATCCCGATCTGCTACACTTGAACTGGATACTTTAATTAAATGGAAGCTCCGGGATCGCTTTCTCGCAGGGAGTCGAGGAAGGATCTCTAGGCTTTGCTACAACATGCTTGCTACTTAATTATGTACCACTCTGCACTCTTCTTATGCTGCAAGACCGCTGAAGATGCTAGTCTTCAATAGGCTAGGCCTTCCCCCCCTATTCTATCATTTCTGCAGTCTAGTCCACATATACAGCCCTTCCTTGGTACCGATGCATAAGTAGAATAGTTCTGATGTCAGTCTTGCGAGTACTTTGGATGAGTACTCACGGTTGCTTTGCTTCCCCTTTTTCCCCATACCCGATTGCTGCGATCAGACGTCGGAGCCCAGGAGCAGGAGATCCCCGGAGGAGCCCACTACGACGTGGAGATCATCGACGACCAGGAGTAGTTTAGGAGGCTCCCAGGCAGGAGGCCTTGCCTCTTTCGATCGGAGCTGTTGTTTGTTTTCGCCTTCTTAAGGCTGGCTTGTTTATCTTTTGTGTCTGTACTCAGATACTTCTGCTTTCGCTGACGCTTGTGTGCGCAAGCTTATGTATTCGAGCCCTTGAGGTCCCTGGCTTGTAATATAAAGCTTGAATTATTTTATTTTGTGTAGAGTTGTGTTGTGATATCTTCAAGTGAGTCCCTAGGCTTGATTGTGTGCATTTGCGTGTATGATTAGCGCACGATTAAGTCGGGGGCGTCACATCCCCACCGAGCAAACGTTAGGGCTGAATGTTATCAATAACGTACTCATGTCAGAACTTGTGTCACGTAAATGCTGTCACAGAAATTTGGCACTATTGTCAATACTGTCCTCGTTTCAGAACTTGAGTCATGTGAATGCTCTGACAGAAACTTGGCACTATTGTTTACACTATCAAAAATAGGAGCTGAAATGGTTAAGAATTTTGAGTCACTGTTAAAATTATACTTGAGTTATGGTGCCGCCGATTTCACATCCGAAGCCACGAGCCAGAGGTCGACAATGGATGTTGTGCTTCAGCAACTCAGCGGCTGATACCCGATGATCTGAGCCGAGCTGATGAAATGTCTTTTGGGGGATCTTTTGTAGTAGTAAGCCGGATGACGGTAATGATCCAGTTGCCACCCAATGAGGTCTTTTGCAATAGTTATCTGACCTACTAATGTGGAACATGTCGCCACTAATTATTTAGTCACTTTCCTAGTGATCTCACCATTTCATGGTTAGGTATCACAATCTCTTCACCGCTGGAATGCTGATATATTGTGTATGTATGAGAGGACGTGAAACATTGGTTCTTTAGATCAGTATGTCATGAATGTTGGATCTGTAAGCCATTTGGTGTAGGTTTTTGTTTTGTTTTGGAAAAGGAGGTTAAAACCCCCGGCCTCTGCATCAATCGATGCATACAGCCATCTTTATTAATTATTCAACAAAGGTCTAACAAGAACATACATCAAGCCACCAGAAGCCACCACTCACACCTACAAACTCGATAATTTGGTGCAGGGGTTTTAGCATCTGTAGTGTAAACTTTGGTAGCTTTGTACTACTGCCATAGTGCCATTGCTTGCATTCAAGTGCTCTACCATATATGTTTTCACTACCATACTACAGATTTTGCAACTAGATATCAACATTGATATTTCAGGCCTGCCAAATTTACAAGAGTTAAAAACCTCTTTTTTTCAAACAGAAGGAGCAGCCCTGTAAAGCTATCAAGCCGATGGAGAGGAAGACGAGATGAATGCTGGGTACACACAACACAGCTTCTCTAATGCTGTAATCTATTGCTGATTTCCGGTGCCTTGTACGCCTGAACAAATAAAATCCGAATCTGTAATGTGTAATGATATGATGAACCATGTACACGGAGAGCCTGAAAGGCTCTAAGGAAGATTCCTGGTGCCTTTCATGCCTACACCAATAATGTTCCAATCTCTAATGTGTAGGGATACAACAAATGATGCATAAAATGGGTCTGAAAAACTCCAAGGAAGAGAAGCCAATTGAGGTACGCGTTATCCATCTTTTGCTTAGCGGGCCTCACTCTTATAAAAGACAAAACCTAGGTAGTGATATGAAGTCGGTGGTCCACCGCGCCAAGAATCTTCTGGTTATGACTTTAGTCCTTGGGTAGGAAGAACGTACGAGAGCTTTATCAATCCTTGAAGCAAACAATATTTTCTTATTTTTTCAAAAAGGTATATATTGCATTGGTCTCTAAACTTTTGCATTGAAATAATGTATTTAACCAACCGATGATTTACATTGCACGTATGTAAAAGAAGGACCAATGGTAATCATTCATCCTCGGAGAGAAAAGGAGATAAGTAGAAATTACAAGCATGCCTAACACAGTGAAATTTGACTCCGCACATTGTCAAATTTTTCTACAACCATGAAAATTATTTTAGTTATTTGTGGCAGTCTATCGAGACTATTAAACAATACGTTTTTCCTAACGTTTGTCAAAGTTGTGGCAATTAAGCCTTCACCATTTTGTATATGACTTATCACATTCTAGTAAAGAAATGTACGGGAAAGTTTGGCAACCCCAAAGACAGTAGAGAAATCTTTTTCAGTTGAAATTGCTTTGATCCAATTAAGCAACCTTACTTTGCCACACATGCTGTAGGTAGTGGATAAGAAGTTTCCTACTGAATTTCTTGTCCTTGCATATAATAGTGAAGCAATATGCAGCTTTGTTCACCTCGGTAAACTGGTAAAGTGTATCATGTTCTTGGGAGGAGGTAAAAATTATTTCTTTACATTGATGGTTTCCAGTGAAAAAGAAATTTAGGGCAAATATTTTGGAGCACTTTGGCGTCATGTGTGCACTCGGTCCTCCATCTAATTATAGTATAAAGTGTGTCTGTTACTTACTGTCTTCCTTTGCTGCTAGGCTAAAACCTAAGGGCTCCTTTGATTCACAGGGTTTGGGAAGCGTAGGAATAGGAAACGTACAGGAATAGGATGTACTGTCCACTGAAATCCTACGTCTGGTAGCAAAACAGAGGATTTTTTTTCATGAAGTCCAACCTCATGCTTGTTTTCCTGTGAAAATGAACTAAGAAGTTTCTATAGGATTGGTTCCTGAGGAATGCAATTCTGCGAATCAAACAACATGTAAAGGAAAAATTCCAGAGGGTGTCAATCCTGTAAAATTCCTATGCAAATCCTGTAAATCAAAGGAGGCCTAAACCAGTGGGGAAGAATCTGCCCGTTCATGGGGACCAACAACAACAAAAGGATTTGTTTAAGCAAACCAAGAACGAAAGTAGTCAATCAACCATGGAAAGAAGCACTACCGCATCTTAATGACGGTGCCATTAAGACAAGACAAACCGATGCTTTCGATCTTTAGGCTGGTTGTAATGGGGAGTATCATATACTAGTATCATGCATATGATACTAGTGTATAATACTACCTCCCTAATGCATAGTATCATATATTAGTAACATGTAGTACTTTATTTATTGCCATGCATGACACATAGTAGCATATCATTTATTATGATACGGTATCATGATATGATACTCAACCCTCTCTTTCTTCATTTAATTCTATGACACCTCATCAAAATTGCCTAGTTGGCATGCATGATACTAGCTATGATACTACCATTACGACCAGCCTTACAAGCTGCAGCTACAGTCTCTCTTGCAATGAGACGTTTTGTTTCTTTCTGCAACGATGCAATGATGCAGTAGCCGTGGTAACTGTGAAGTAGTGAGTGGACCGTTGGCGCCGCCTCTCGCAGCGCCGCTTCTTCTACCTCTCAACTCTCACAGCTCTCTCTTTCATGGTTTCTCTCACACAAGAACACTCTAATGAACAACCAGGACACCCATGCACATACCTCACCGTGGAGAAACCAGCTTTGCTTTTTACTCCCGGTGAGACACACATGCGCTACATTCTTTCTCCCAGCCCTCACGGCCTTCTCTGATTACTCAATATGCAACATATATACATCAAGGGTTGGCCTCACGCACGCACTGACCAGCCACCATAATCGGCCACTAACAGCACGTCCTCCATGCACTCTGATTACTCAATATGCAACATATATACATCAAGGGTTGGCCTCACGCACGCACTGACCAGCCACCATAATCGGCCACTAACAGCACGTCCTCCATGCACTAACTAATCCCTATCTACATGCACGTACTAAGTGGCCTTATCCTACTCCTAGCTAGAATCACTCCAACAGCCACAAGACTCGGCCATATCTAAAACTAATTCCACATCTCAATGTGGCCTACTACTAACATGCAGCTAACCACCTACGCATGCATCGGCTACTTGATCAACACAACAGCCGAGAACTTGCCAGATCACCTCACTCACTTGGTCATACTTTAGCACGTCACACTTCAGCCTTCGTCGCGCCTTGCCGCTTCTCACGGCGTCGCCGTATCGAACGGCACCATCGGCATCTCACCATGCTCGCCGCATCGCACGACAGCTTGGCATCTCGCCTACTTCGCGCGCACAGCTGAAGCTTCACCGGACACTTGATAACCTAGACTAAACTACATGCAAAACTCACGCATGCAAATACATGGAATCAAGATTAAAGCTAACGTGGACCTCACCAGTTGACAGTCCCCATTGCTGCTCGCAAAGCTTGACTCCACATGGAGTACGAGAATTCAACGTTCAATGGAGCATGAGCATCCAACGCCGATGTCGAAGATTTGAAAAGGTGATGTAAACAATTTTGGCAGCCTAAAAAATTGTCTTCCGCTGCTGCATATTTGCAGCACACGGAGCGGCTGCCGAAAAAACACAGCCGTGCCACGTGGACCCGCAACCGCCCACGGAAATTTCGGTGCCCGCAACCGCTTTGTCACCGGTTGGCGCCGTCACCGATTCCGGACGCCCCACGCCTCATCCGCCACCCCCTGGCCGCGCCTAGCCACCCTGCCGCCCGCCACCCAGATTCCCGCCGCATCCCTGCTGTCAATCTCCACGCTGCCGCTCCGTCGCCATTCAAATCCGGGTTGATTCCGGCAGCGACCACCCGATTCGGCTGCAGATCTATCAATTTCGGCCGCAGATCTAACAATTTCGGCCGCTGCTCCACCGTGATTCGACCGCAATCACCACCGCGATGCCTCTCCGCCGCCTCCCCGACGCGAGTGCCATGCCATACCTCGGCGTCCGGCTTCGGACGTCCGGCCACTTCTCCGCCGAGATCACGTGTGAAGGCGAGTGGAAGTGGCTCGACACTTTCAAGACGTCGGAGCTCGCCGCACGTGCATACGACGCGGTGGCATGGAGGTACGAGTGGCCACCTTCTGAGCTCAACTTCTCGGAGGTTGAGTCGGTCAAGGAGGCACAATTCCTTTCTTCTCCAACGCGTATCGTTCCCACTAGGAGGAGAAGGCACTGTGCCGGGTAGAGGCGCAACACACCGCCCATGAGGGGGATGCGGTGGCCATGGCGAAGTTCGCTGAGGCCAATTAAGATCTCATGGCGGCAGAGAAGAAGGACGCAAAGCGTAGGAAAAGGGGCGACAAGGATTATTCTCACAAAATCAACACCGAGGTCGATGCGTTCCTCGAGGAGCTCGACATGGATGGCTGGGACGATGACGAGGAGTTGGTCAAGCCTTTTATTGGCAATGACCACAAGGCAGGACCCTCCGGTGGATCACCGTACCACGGCTGATCAACCTCGACAATGATGATGAGGAGTTCGACGAGATTTTTGGTGTCATGGTTTGTATGATCTACTGTAGTAGTATGTCCGTAGTATTGCCGGTCTATTCTAGTTCTGTATAATTATGTTGTTTGAGATGTTTAATGTTCAATTAGAGCTCAAAATTTCAAAATGTGAAATGAATCATGTTCAAGTGATCGTTTTAGGGCACCACTTTTACATCATCTGTTAAAGCAACAATCGTCTTGCTGCCCAAAAAATTTCTCTCTCCAACCCTATAATGGGTTTTCATCACCAAAATTTACATCATCTGTTTGGAGATGCTCTAATTAGGGAAAAAACAATTGGCCCCAGTGTCGCTCTCTAGCGAACGACACAAGTAGCATCTTTGTATCGTGCCACCTCCACCCTCTTCTTCCCTAGTGCCGCCGCTGGGTGAAGCTCACGTAGCCGATGACCGCGGCAGGGAACTGCTGATGGCACCTCCCTCCCTCTCCCTCTACTCCCCTTGTTTCCCTTCTCTTCCCTCAAAACCTAGGTCGTTGCACCCCCTCCCCCGAGCACGCCGTTGACGTGGTCGCACGACCATGGTGGTGTATGGTGCTCGGCGACATGTGGAGACGTGGCTAGTGCGGAGGGAGGTGCATATTAAAGTTTGCGGCTCCGGCCCTCCTGGGACTGACCTCACACATATTTAGAGGTGCTAGATGTAGCGCAACGGCGGCCATCCCTGCTATGGCATCATGAAGGCAGACATCCTACAATGTGGTGCTAGGGCTTGGTTTGGGCCGTCTGTGCCTTGGTCTCTGTCTTGCTCTGGCCGACCGTTTTCCCATGCTGCTCTTGCTGTAGCATGGCTGCACGGCTGAGGTGTGGCTTGGCCGGTCCCAGTTCGTGGTGTGGGGTTTGAACGAGAGGTTGAAGGAATCATCTTTCACCTCACCTCCGTTGGCGACGTTCCTATTTTGCCATGGTGGTGGAGAGTCGATCTTGGATGTCGGGGCTGCGGCCTTGGACGGTAGGTCAGCCTGGTTGGCTCTCGGACGAACATCTTGGCTGCTGTGGTGGTTGAGTCCCTTAGTCCTGTGGGTGGCGAGGGGTGTAGCGGCGGGTGGCCATGGCTCGTTCTCTTCCCACATCAGTGGTGGTGCCCAATGGACCTGGAGGTCTGGACTTGGACGTAGAGGGCCTTCCTTCAAGGTGGGCTCGGTGACCTAGATACTTCATCATGGCACTAGTGAGTTCCCGAGGGAAACTTATCTTGATGATGTCTTCATGGTTCTCCTTCGTGTGCCAGGGCTCCGGGTGAAAACCCTTCTCCGTCCCTTCAGACTGGGTAGTGTCATCATCCTGGAGCTCAAGTGCCTTAGGTCATGGTGTGGTGCTGTCTTTAGGACCTCCTATGCTCATGCTCGGCCGTGTGGCATTTTCACAAATCGGGGTGAAAACTTATTTCAAGCAGCAAACATGAATAACTTCTCCAAGATTTCAACTCACTTCTGTCTTGAGCAAGTACTACATAGTTACAACGTAGTCAGTTTTCATCTGGCATACAACATGCCCTAATTTGATCCTCCAGCCACCGACAATTAGTTCCCCAACTACCTTCATCATAATGACGAACCATCTCCTAATTAATGTCACATATACCTTTCTCTATTCTTGATTGTATCAATCGAAGCACAATAACTGAGTATGTTTCCATAATGAATGTATAAAGCGGTGTATTCAATATTTATTGCAACTCAATTTTTTTAATGAAAATTAAAGATAACCATCTCGATGTAAATAGCGGAGGTATAGATTTTTGTGGATAGTGTAGCCAAGAGTCAAATGTTCGTCTCCACGGATAGTTGGAGCTGAAGCAGGAGGACATTGGTTTGTGGTGGTATCAAGTTAAGTAAGATGCACGATTCTATCAAATCTAGGTAGTCCATGTTGTAGTTATGGTAATAAATAGCTAATTCTTAGAGCCTTCTATGCCTACACCAATAAAATTCAAATCCAGATATGCATCAAATAGTTAATGCACAAAACGGGGGTCGACAACTATAAGAAAAAGAAGCAAAATGAGGCATGTGTTATTCATCTTGTACTTGGTGTGGCCTTGCTCTTATAGAGACCTGTGTGCTATCGAGTGATACCGCTAAAAAATTGTTGATTATGATTTGGTCCTTGGGTAGGAAGAACATATGAGAGTTTGATCCGTCCTTTATGATTACAACATTTCCTTAGCCTTCTCTTTTTGAAAGGTATGAATTGTATTGATCTCTCGACCTTTGCATAAAAATAGTATATTTAGAGAAAACGTTTAAATAGCAAGTCCACAGTGGTAATGTTCCATTCTCGCCCCCACTCCCTGCGCGCATCACACACATACAGTATACATTAGTATCCAATATCTGTGCAATTTTTTTTGGATTTCTTTGGACAAATGCGCAAGGGAATTCTCAAGTCTTGATTTTCCGAGCATATTTATAATAAGTGCATGTATGGTTTTGTAGGCGTCTTTGAACTTGAAAACCATTGTGAAACATTGCTACAAAGCATGATAACAGTTTATTGTTTCTGGCGATCTGTCTTGACTATCAGCAATAGTTTTTCCTATAATTTGTCAAAGCTGCGATAACTAAGTTTTCATCCTAATTTCCTTAACCACACATTAAGGTAATAAATGTATAGCAAGGTTGTACAACCCAGTAGACAAAATCTTCTATTTTGCTGGAAATGTTTTGATCCGGTTAAGCAACCTTACTTTGCCACACATGCTGTAGGTAGTTGATACGAGGTTTCCAGCTGAATTTCCTGTCCTTGCATCTAGTATTAGCTTTTCTAGTCTAGTTCTATAAAGCATGTCCGTTTTGTTTTTTCCCCTGTTACTAAGCTAAAATCTAGATTAGCTTTGGTAAAAAAAAAAACAGCAGTAGACTACTGTTTTTATAGTCTATGCAATGATATTAATTCCGTACGTAGTTTTTGATAGTTTTGGTCAGAATCTATGAACCGTTTGACTTCAAACAAAATTTATAGGCCTTGTTTTTTTTTAAGGAAACCGTGGCAAAGCTCACCATTATGCTTGAACTGTGGCTTCACATGATTTGTGGATTTGGCCTTGTTTCTTCGGTTTGCCGGGGTATCTCAATGATATCAATGTCCTGCAACGGTCTCATCTATTTGCTCAGCTAGCTAGTGGCAAAGCTCCGGCTTGCAACTATACCGTCAATGGCCATGAGTATGACATGGGGTACTATCTTGCCGACGGTATTTATCCTTCCTGGTCAACATTTGTGAAGACCATTAGTGACCCCAAAATCAAGAAACACAATATTTTTGCCAAAGCACAGAAAGCTTGCCAAAAGGACATTGAGAGGGCTTTTGGTGTCTTGCAAGCTCGGTTTCCCATTGTTCGTGGTCCTGCTCGTTTCTGGGATAAAAAATCCCTCAGAAACATCATCACTGCTTGTGTAATTTTACACAATATGATCGTCGAGGATGAGAGGGATTTGGACTTGGAGTACAATTATGACAATGTTGGTAGCCGTGTGAAGCCTGCCAGGAACGCAGATGAGATCACTGCATTTCTTCAGACCTACCGGAAGATCGAGAACCGTGATTCACACAACCAACTCAAGCATGATCTTATTGAGCATCGGTGGTAACTCTATGGGGATAGATTCCCGCCTTTTATTCATTTGTATTTGTGTTTGATTTGAACAATTTGGTGTTGTAATAAAAATCCGAATTCAAACATTTGTTGTAATGAGACGGATTGTTGTAATGTGAATTGCTTTTCGGATCATTTATATTCATATGTTTAAGTTATATTTATGATTCCATTCGGTATTCGTTCAAGAAATCCTTAATTTATGAAGTTATGAAAAATTTACAGGACCGCGAGCACTCCGGTGCGGAACATATCCCGCAAACGCGTCCCGCAAAACATTTGCGGGACAAGTTTACGGGAACTGTTCCGCCGGAGGGCTCACGGTCCCGTAATTTTTTTTTTGCGGGCGCCTTTAAACGAGTTTTGCAGACCGGCCGGTTGCGGGATCTGCTAGAGATGCTCTTAATTTGGTGCGTCTCCATCCACCAGCGATACAGTACAGAAAGTAAAAAATGTGTATAGGCTGGCATCTATCTGGGTGGTGGATTCATAGGCTGTCCTCCATTTGGCAGCGCATCGACTTTGCAGCTGCTGCGCCGGGCGGCTTGACGCTTGTTTCTCCATGAAATCAAGGAGGGCCAGGGTGCCTTTTTGGCTGGCCTCCACGTTGCATCGAGCAGGAGTATCCAACATCAACGCAATTGGTTTGAATTCCTTTGAAAGAACAGGCAAAGTCTCGGTTTCTTGAGCCTTTAGTATGCTTGGTTCGTATTGCAGCCATCATTTAAAAAATAACTCAGTTCTATTATAAAGTGTCACCAAAAGTACAAAACACCACAAACATAATAAAAACTACACTGAGATCTCCGCACGAGCTCCTCGCCGACAACGTCGTCTTCTCAACCTGGAAGCGCAGCTATGGGGTATCTAGCCCTTGAGTACGCAAACATGGGATGCTTCACTGAGAAGAGCGACGTCTTCGCCTCTGGATCGTCGTTCTCCAGGTCATCACAGGCAGGAGGGCTGTCTCAAAAATAAAGGTGTCCACAGCGGCCGTTGACCTCGAAGGCCTGATAGAGCCAAACCTCGGTTACATCTTCTCGAGGACCGAGGCTGCCAAGCTCACAGCGGTCGTCGCACATTGCACAAGCGAATCGGCGAGCCAGAGTCCGACAATGGATGCTGTGGTTTAGCAACTCAGCGGCTGATGTCGAGGATCCGAATCGAGCTGATGAAGATATCTTTCGGGAGGTGTTTTGTAGCCGGAGGACAGTAATGATCCAGTTGCCACCCAATGAGGTCTTTTGTAGCTGTAAGCTGACCTGGTAATTTTTTTATTTTTGAAAAAGGGGGATAACCCCGGGCCTCTGCATCATGCGATGCACATCATTATTTTTGTTATATTATTCATCAGTGTTTGACAGAACAAATATATGGATCAACCCAAAGCAACCTTCCTGGTGATCTAGACCTACTAGTTTGACGATGTACCTTCACCTCACACCAACACACACCACCTAATCCGGTGGCCTCACCAAGCCGCCCCACGGCGATCCGAGAGCACCAACCAGTCTAGCAGACCCTCAGCGCGCACCGCTACAGACGTGGGGGTCGGGCTATTCTGTTTACACAGGGGACGTCCACATTAGCTTGCCTGCTAATGTTGAACTTCGTTAGTCACTTTCCTAGTGATCTCACCATTTCATGGTTAAGTATCACAGTCTCTTCACCACTGGGAGATGCTGAAAGATTATGTGTGTATGAGATGATGTGTACCGTTGGTTCTCTGGATCAGTATGCCCATGAATGTTGAATCTGTTGTTGGAATTGATCTACGTTGAAACAAACCATGAGAGAAAAGGGGGAGCCTTTTGACCCCAGGCGTGCAATGATGGGAAGCACACCACATGTCCACACGTTATAGTTTTTGGCCCCGTTTACCTGGCACAAACACATGTATATAAGGGGGGCATTTTCGTTTTAAGGTGATGACTTCAACAAAAGCCCGTGCCCACCTCCTAACTACCGATCCTAAAAGTGTGCTGAGGTAGGCAAAGGCCATCTCCACTGCCAGCCACCACAGGGCTGTGTCGGCGGCCCTCCTGCTGCACGTCTACACCAACCAGCCGCTGCCCATGCCGGCCACCTCTAGTGCCGGTAGCGTTCTGGGTCTTCTACGTACTGCTGGGTGCTGGCCACGTTCACTCTTTCGGCCATGGGGATTCACTCATGGCCTCTGCCTTTTCTGGTTAGTATGCGATCTTCCTTCTAAAGAGGTGTTCTAATTACAAGATTGAGTTGATGTGTAGTGCTAATCCTAAAGAATTATGCTAACATCTGTAAGCCATTTGGTTCAGGGATTTTAGCATCTGTAGTGTAAACATTGTTCACGTTGTACTACGCCTATAGTGCCATTTCTTGCATTCCAGTGCTCTACCGTATATTCAGGCATGGCAAATCTGCAGGAGTTAAAAACCAATTTTGTTCCAAACAGAACGAGCAGCCCGGCAACCATGAATGTATAGCTCAACTGAAGCAATAGTTTTTTTCCAAGCAGGAGTAGTCCCGCAACTATGAATGTAATACACAACTGAAGCAAGAGGGCTCTGGTTAACATAGCAATCTAGCGGATGGAGATTCACGACGACATCGCTCGGTAGACAGTTTTGCACTTTCGTTAATCTATTGCTGATTCTTGGTGTCTTATATAGGAACCAATAAAATCAGAATCTCCAATGTGTAAAGCTATGACAAGCGATGTACATGGTAAACCTGGAGATTCCTGGTGCCTTCCATGCCTATGCCAGTAGTGTTCTAATCTCTAATGTGTAGGGATACAACAAAATCATGCGTAAAATGGGTCTGCAAACTCTAAGGAAGAGAAGCGAAATGACACATGTATCATTCATGTTTTGCTGCGCGGGGCCTTGCTCTTATAAAAGACAAGACCTAGGAAGTAGGCAGCGATATGAAGTCGTTGGTCCACCCATAGATAACTGCTAAGAATATGTTGGTTATGACTTGGTCCTTGGGTAGGAAGAGCTTGTGGGAGATTTATCCATCCTTTTTGCAAATGATATTTCCTTTGAATTTAAATAATGTATTTAGCCAACAGATAATTTACATTGCACGTACATATAAGAAAGCTCGACGGAAATGTTCCATCCTTGGAGTCAGAGAGAAAAGGAGATAAGTAGAAACTACAAGCGGGCCCGACACATTGAAATTTGACACCACAAATTAGTTGTGACAGTTAATTCTTCACCATTTTTCTATGACTTAGCTCATTCTAGTAAAGAAATGTATGAGAAAGTTTGACAACCTTAACGACCATAGAAAATAATTTTTCCTGCTGGATATGTTTTGACCCGATTAAGCAACCTTACTTTGCCACATTTGTTGTAGGTAGTGGATACGAAGTTTCCTATACTACTTAATTTCTTGTCCTTGCATACAACAGTGAAGCAATTTGGGGCTTTGTTCATCTCGGTGAAGTGTATCGTGCTCTGGGGACGAGGTAAAAATGATTCTTTGCTTTGATGGTTTCCCGTGAAAAGGTAATTTAAAGCGAATATATTGGAGCACTTTGATGACACTGTGCACTGACCCTCCATCTTGTTATATTAAGTGTGTGGCAAAAACGACAAAATTGACCTGAGGACGAAACAAATTCACAAACTGAACTGTGTTTGAAAAAAATTCATCCAGCTGACCCTTTTGTGCAGCGCCCGACAGTCAGACGCTGCACTCCATTGTGCAGCGCCTAACTCTCAGGCGCTGCACGCCTTGCCAGCGTGGCACAGTTGGGCCTCGCACCGGGCCGTGCAGCGCCTTGGTGCTAGGCGCTACACTATCATGTGCAGCGCCTAGCTCTTAGGCGCTGCACGATGACTTAAACCGCCGCAACCCGTCATCCCCATCCGAACCCCCCATTACTCGTTCCAGTAACCGAACCAGAGGAGCGCGGCGGCGGCCATCTGCTCTCCCCCTCTCTATCCCCTCTCCAAAATTCTTCCGATCTGAAGGTTTGGGCCGTGGATTTAGTTCCTCATTCCTCGTACAAGGTAAATTCCTCCGATCCCCTTCTTTGTATCCATAAAATCGATAACTTTGTTTTGAGATTTGTTTGCAAGTTAGGGTGAAACCCTTGATTTGTTTGGATTAGAAATTTATATGATACATTGAAATAGTGTTGTGTGATTTAGGAACCCTAATATTGTTGATTTGTATTGTCAATGTCGGTTCCATACAAATTTGTACGTATATATGAAAAAGAAGTCACATAGGAAGTCATATTTGGTTGTTGAGCATTATTGTTGAGTATTACATTAGTATTTAACCGTAGTTTGCGCATGTTTTGTTGTTGAGTATATATGGAAAACAAGTCACATAGGAAGTGTTTTAGGAAGTCACATTTAAACTCTAGTGTTTAAATTTCTTGTAGTACCTAGTGTTTTAGTATGTATACATGAAAAATGCTCGCATGTGAAGTCATGAATAGGAAGTGTTTTAGTTTTGTCATGTATGTTTACTGTTTCAATATTGTAGGATGGTTTGGCTTCTCGAAGATTATTATGACGTTCAATAGCGGGCCTACATGATGTCGGAGAAGAAACAGGTAATAATCATAGTAGTTCCGCTCAAATAGGCATGCCTATATGTAATCATCTGATTTGCGTGTTTGCAGTTCCTTCAACCTCTGAAGATTCGGTCTCACGGGGTCTCTGGTGTTGCCATGCCTTA
The DNA here is from genome assembly GCA_039707655.1 of Elymus sibiricus. Classification (NCBI taxonomy): domain Eukaryota; kingdom Viridiplantae; phylum Streptophyta; class Magnoliopsida; order Poales; family Poaceae; genus Elymus; species Elymus sibiricus. Next base: position 68,475,062 of record CM077676.1, read on the forward strand.
CGATGAGCGGTACACACCGTACATCAGGCAGACAGGACTCCTCCCGTTCATTCAGCTGGTCAGCCGGTCGACGCCGAACCTGAATGCTGCAGCAATCACCGCGCTTGTTGATCGGTGGAGGACGGAGATGCACAGTTTCCATCTTCGGACCGGGGAGATGACCGTGACGCTCCAGGATGTCGCCTTGATCACCGGTCTTCCTATCGAGGGGAAGCCTCTCTGCATGAGCACCGATTCTGATGGGTGGCGCCAGCAGATGGAGGCCCTTATCGGTATGGCTCCTCCAGAGGCTCAGGTAGAAGAGGGAGAGAAGAAGAAGGAGAGAGTTGCAGCCGGAGCTCCTTTCACGTGGATTGTAGCAAACTTTGCGCATTGCCCTCAAGGTGCTAATGATGATGTGATCCAGATATATGCTCGTGTCTACATGTGGTACGTTATCTCCAGGACTTTGTTTGCCGATGCCACTGGCAAGAACGCTCCATGGATGTGGCTTAAGGCGTTGACCGTCTTCGACAACAAATGTAGTTGGGGTTCGGCGGCACTGGCCTACTTGTACCGACAGGTAGTCAGTTGTTTGTTTTTCACTTCATTTCTACATTATGAATGCAATCTTGCTCTTGAGTGAACCATGTTTTCCTTTATGTGCTGTTGGACGATGCTTGCTGTAGGATCTCGAAGGACGGATGTATTGGTGGTTGTATGCTCGTACTCTCGGTATGGAGCTGGGAGCGCCTGCCGGTCGGACGCCCGAAGGATGTCAAGTTCAATGAATGGGATGACAAAGAGGACGAACTACGGCTCCCCACTTGGGCTTACAAGTGGGATGTGGTATCCGAGATGACGAGCGATGTCACTCTCATGTATAGGTAGTACACCAACGAGTTGGACACGATTATGGCTGAGCAGGTAAACATTGACATTACATCACTCATTCTCGTGCTTTTATGAAAACTCGATATCAATGTTGCGTTGTTGTGCTATGTTCCAGGTGAAATGGGAGCCATATGGCGCCAAGGATAGACTAGGTGATGCACGAGAATTCATCCTGAATCCGATGTGCTTGCGGGATAGACATCTTTGGCTTATGCGATGCCCGCTCATATGCAACTGGGCGGTTGAGCTTCACATGCCACATCGTGTGTTCCGCCAGTTTGGTCTGTTCCAGGGTCACCCGCCGGAATGGGAGGACACGGACAAAGCGCTTCACAGGTAAGAGAGAATGACCTGTGTGCACTTAGCATCGTCAGGTCCTTTTTGATGGTGCTAATATTTGGTTTCTTAACATGCAGGTTGGATAGGAAAAAGCAGCGAAAGATCAAGGACTGGGACAAACATCATAAGAAGTATGTCACCATGTTCGAGCTAAGTGTGGAGCGAGCTCAGTCGACTGCAGGATCCCAGCTTCGTGAGCACTGCCCGCTCACCTTCAACAACTACCTTAAATGGTTTCTTGCAAATACTCGTGTGGAGATATTGAAGACGGCGTATGATGACGAGATTTTGGAAGAACCCACCGTCTTTGATGAGCTAGCCCAGACCGAATACAACAAATATGTTAGGGAAGGCACCCGAGTCCCTCATGCTCCAGTGATCAACTTTGTGGTAAAGTGTTCCCCTCTTCGCGTTCCCGTTGTCCCTATTACATAACTTTACTTGCCTAACATGTTTATTTCATTCCCGTGAACAGCGCAAGCAGATCAAGAAAGCAGCTGATGAAACCCAGGATATTCTGGACACAACCCCGGTTGGACAAGGCAATGAGGAAGGTGCGCTTCGATCATTCATGAAGGTACATATCTCATTAAGTTGTTCATGTTACATATGTAGCAAAGTTGGATATCTCATTCACTTGTCCATGTTACAGCATCAGGGCCAAAGGTTAAGGCGGTTGGCCAACCTTATCGGTTGCCGCTACACCATCTGACCATGGGGCTCATCTGGAGGATGAGACTACCTCGACAACTCATTTGAAGGATGAGGGTGTGGTCACCCAAGAGGTATGACAATAGCACATATTCATATCTTTGATGCATTGGTCATTTCGTTATGACGCACGTTCTTTACCATATCATTTGCTTGTATGATAGGTTGACGATGACACGACATTGCAAGACTATCAAGTTCGTTCACAATACATGTTGAAGCATAGGAAGGGATTCAAACGCTACACGCCCGAAGACTACAACACTAGAGGCAAGAGGACGCTCGCTGGGAGCTCACGGATGGCGAGCTTGGAGGATGATGATGTGAACGATGAGGAGGAGGAGGCACCGGAGCCGGTTGCTCGTCCCAGGAGGAAGAAGATAACCAGCAAGAGGGGAAGAGCCGGCAATACAACGCGCTGAACGAACTAGTCGCTGTCGTTTTCTTACGAAATAGAACTAGTCGTCGGTTTCTTTGTGAACATTTGTCTTCGTTGAACTTGTTATGTCGATGAACTTGTAGCAATGTTTAACTTGTTGACTTTGTTTAAGTTCAAGGGATGTTTAAGTTTAAGTGATGTTGAATTTATCATAATGTTGATCCTAATTGCTTCATTTTAGCAGTTTAGTTTATGAGATTGTAGTAATATTGAATGAAAATTTATAACAGGAGCAGTTTAGTTTCTGCAGTACATAGTGTGAGTGCAACGCCTAGGACCTAGGCGCTGCACCGTACAGTGCAACGCCTGGATGTTGGGCGTTGCACTATGCAGTGCAGCGCCTAGATCTCAGGCGCCACACCCAGACTTAGCGAAATTTTTGCCTCCAAACTGGGTGAAAAGTTTCTGGTGTCCTCTGGAAAGTTTGTCCAGATGTGCAACGCCTTTGATCTAGGCGCTGCACACAATTGTGCAACGCCTAGACCAAAGGCGTTGCACATCTGGACAAACTTTTCCAGGGGACACCAGAAACTTTGGAGCCTGTTTGGAGGCAAACATTTCGCTAAGTCTGCGTGCAACGCCTAGGTACTAGGCGCTGCACTGTAGAGTGCACCGCCTTTGAAGTAGGCGTTGCACTATGTAGTGCAGCGCCTAGGTCCCAGGCGCCACACCCACACTTAGCGAATTTTTTGCCTCCAAACAGGCTGCAAAGTTTCTGTTGTCTACTGGAAAGTTTGTCCAGATGTGCAACGCCTTTGATCTAGGCGTTGCACTGTTGTGTGCAGCGCCTAGATCTTAGGCGCTACACTGTGACTGTAATAACTGCCGCGCACTGGCCCTCCTCCCACCCCATTCCTTCCAGTTACAGAACAGAGTGCGGCGGCGGCTTCCTCCTCTCCCCCTCTCAATCCTCTCTCCCAAAATCCTCAGATCTGACGAATTGTTGCGTGCATTTCTTCACCAATCCATCCTAGAAGGTATTCTCCTCCGATCCTCTTCTTTATATGCAGAAAATGTTACGTATTTTTCAGATTTGTGAAACCCTTATTTGGTTGGATTAGAAATTTGCATCTAAATTTTGAAATAGGTTTGTGGGATCTAGGATTTGTAGATGATTTGTAATCATTTTGTAACCCTAGTTTAGTTGATTTGTATTGACAATATATGCATCCATAGTGAAGTTGATTTGTAACCAAGGCGCTGCACTGCCCGGTGCGGGGCCCAGCTGTGCCACGCTGGCAAGGCATGCAACGCCTGAGAGTTAGGCACTGCATAGTGGAGTGCAGCGCCTGACTGTCGGGCGCTGCGCAAAAGGGTCAGCTGGGTGAAATTTTTTCAAACAGAGTTCAGTTTGTGAATTCTTTTCGTCCTCAGGTCAATTTTGTCGTTTTTCCCTAAGTGTGTCCCTTTTGCGTTTTCGGCCACTTTGGCGAACCTAGACTAGTTTTATCAAAGAAAAGCATTAATAATCTCGAGCCTAGAGAAGTACTCAAACTTTGACCATCTATTTGTCTAACAAAATATGAGATATGTACTAGAAAAAGTTATGGGCCATCCATATGTACTATAAATAATAACGTGACGCTCAAGGGGATCCTGAGGGATGGGTCTGTTGTCGCGGTTAAGAGCCTCAATAAGACAAGTTGCAAGCAAGAGGAGTCTGATTTCCTGAGAGGTCTGAAGACGCTGACCATGCTGCGACAAGAGAACCTTGTTGGCCTGAGGGGCTTCTGCTGCTCCAGGGGGAGAGGGGAGTGTTTTCTTGTGTATGACTTCATGGTTAATGGGTGCTTGTCGCTTTATCTCGATGTTAAGGAGGGTTCTGAAGGTAGTGTTCTTGATTGGCCTACAAGAGTTTCCATCATCGGAGGCATTGCGAAAGGTAATCAATATATCTATTGTAGCTACTGTACTTTAATTTAAGATGGTTATGTATGCTCAGATTCGCTTGTTTTCTGATCCGTATTGATGTGTTGTGCATTTGCAGGTTGTGGCACCCCGATAGAGGGCCGACGCACGCCAGTCCCAGGATAAGACCTGGCGCACGTCTGAGACATGATACAACAATTTCAGGCACAAAAATGGCTTTATTATATGAAATGGAGTATTACAACATTGTTGCTTACAACAATATTACATGGCTCCAAGGCTAACTAAATGGTAGCGGAGGTCTTGGCTCAGTGGCAACGACGTCTCTGGCTAGGCTCCACAACGCACAGGACTGGCTGGGTTACGATCTAGCATGACGTATCTTCTCCTGCAACTGGCCACGTGCAAGGCCAGGTGAGTACTTTGAATGTACTCGCAAGACAACCAAATACATAGCATCCAAACAAGCAGATGACAAAGCAAGCCTTATGCTTATATAAGAATTTATTCTAAACATGGCATGGAATTAACAGGAAATCATGGATCAAGCATGGCATAACATGGATCAGGAATATCAACTACATACCATGGCATGGCATAGCTGCTTCTACGAGACATGGTATCCAAAATTAAACTGGAACCTACACTACACTTACCTCCCGTGAAGTATTAAAGTAATATGTTGTGACATTATTCGGTTTTACTGCCCCTCTCGGCTATCTCGCGACTCACCGAGATCTCACCCCGTGATCATGTCAGAATACATTGTGAACTCTTTTATCAGATTTGTTATAACAGGTTTGTCCTCTAGATCGACCAAGACCAAATAGTGTGACCTAGTATGAACTGTGTCCAATACCGTGGACTCGGCTATTCGAATAGATTCTTACACTCTGCAGAGGTTGCGCACTTTACCCACACGGGGACCCCCGGGCTAAACAAACAACTGGGTTCACAAGATTATCGCCGCCTACCTGATCAGGGTAGCACTCACGCATAACCTTCCCTCTTTGGTGGTACCGATAAGAGAGCACAAGGTTAGACCAAGTCAAGGCTGTCCCATACCGACAAATGTGGATGCACGGGTAAGCTCGGTTCGGTGGCACTATGACTCGATCCCATCGATGACGGAGGAGGTTTAGTTTATAAGTTCAATTTAACATTTCCATCATCACACCATAACATCAACACTTATGAAGAAGAACAATCACTTAACAACAGCATAGCAAAATCATAACAGTATTGTCAATCATGGCATGAGATCAAATCATAGCATTAGCATGATAATGGTATTAAAAGTGTTTACACTAGCAGGGAAAAATATGACATGAAAGCAAGTCATGATATTATATGGTAAATAACACTAGCGTCTGGTATGGATGAAATAACAGGGCTATGCCAGTGCAGACTAACAGATGATCCGAAATATACCGCAATACACACACATGGAGCAAGCAAAGTCAACATGCAAGTCCGGGGCTCATGATAAGAGGTTGGCTTGCCTTGGGGTGGAGGAATACACCGGGAAGCGGTGCGGCGATTCTCCGGATACGATTTGTCGGAATTGGCACTCTCGGGAGAGGCCTATATTAGGGAAAGGGCAAAAGTGGTATTTTCAGCATGTGACAACATTATGAAAATGACACCATCGAAACGGGCTCGACGAACTGAGATCGTGGGCTTTGGAATTATCTTAATCGGAGTTACGGTGGCGGAGAAATGGCCATTCGTTCGTTAAGCGATAAAACAAACAAGAATCTGTCCGTTTTAGCCCTTAACGGGTGAACGCCCGCACTGTAACTGTTTCGGCCGCGGGCTGAAACTGGAAGCGTATTTCAGCGATTACGCTTTCACTGCAGTGAACGCGTTTTCCATTCCAGCACCGTGGCTGAATGCGCCTTTCAAACTGGGAAGCGTATTTTCAAAAATACGTTTCTGTTGGGGAACGTTGCATGGGAAACAAAAAATTTCCTACGCACACGCAAGATCTATCCATGGTGATGAGCATCTACGAGAGGGAGAGTGGATCTACATACCCTTGTAGATCGCTAAGCGGGAAGCGTTAAGAAATTCGGTTGATGTAGTTGAACGTCTTCGCGATCCAAATCGCCGAGCGTCCCGCGATCCAATCATGATCAGTCTCGCGATCCAATCACGATCCGTCTCGCGATCCAATCACGATCCGTCCCACGATCAAATCACGAACCGTCTCGCGATCCTGATCACGGTCCTTCCGATCTAGCGCCGAACGGACGGCACCTCCGCGTTCAGCACATGTACAGCTCGATGACGATCTCCACCTTCTTGATCCACCAAGAGGGAGCGAAGAGGTAGAAGAGTTCTCCGGTGGCACGACGGCGCGGCGGCGATGGTGGTGGAACAATTCCGGCAGGGCTTCGCCTAAGCACCGCTGAAACTAGACTAGAGGAGAAACCGATCTAGATGAAGTAGAGGGAGCACGTGGCAATTAGGGTTAGCTCTCCCCTCTAAATCCTCTAGTATATATAGGAGGGAGGGAGGGGAGGAGGCAGCCTCAAACCCTCAAGGGCTGGCCGAAATTGGAGGTGGAGGAGTCCTACTCCAATCCTATTAGGAGTAGGATTCCTCCTCTCCACTTGGAAACTCTTTCCACCTTTCCCCCTTTGGGTTTTTCCCACCCCTAGCCGCATGGGCCTTAGTGGGGGGCTTGGCCAGCCCACTAAGGGCTGGCTTGACTCCTCCCACAGCCCATGAGGCCCCTTGGATCGAAATACCCCTCCCGATGGTCCCCGGTACCCCTCCCGGCACTCCCGGTACACTACCGAAATATCCGAAACTTTTCCGGTGACCAAAACGGGACTTCCTATATATCAATCTTTACCTCCGGACCATTCCGGAGCTCCTCGTGATGTCTAGGATCTCATCTGGGACTCCGAACAACCTTCGGTCACCACCATACATAACTCTACTATACCGAAACGTCACCGAACCTTAAGTGTGCAGACCCTGCGGGTTCGAGAACTTTGTAGTCATGACCGAGACACCTCTACGGCCAATAAACAATAGCGGGACCTGGATGCCCATATTGGTTCCCACATATTCTACGAAGATCTTTATCGGTTGAACCTCTATGTCAAGGATTCAGTTAATCCCGTATGTTGTTCCCTTTGTTCTTCGGTATGTTACTTGCCCGAGATTCGATCGTCGGTATCTCTATACCTAGTTCAATCTTGTTACCGGCAAGTCTCTTTACTCGTTCCATAATACAAGATCCCGTGGCTAACACTTAGTCACATTGCTTGCAAGGCTTATTGTGATGTTGTATTACCGAGTGGGCCCTGAGATACCTCTCCTCACACGGAGTAACAAATCCCAGTCTTGATCCATGCCCACTCAACAGACACCCTCGGAGATACCTGTAGAGCACCTTTATAGTCACCCAGTTACGTTGTGACGTTTGATACACACAAGGTATTCCTCCGGTGTCAGTGAGTTGCATGATCTCATGGTCATAGGAACAGATACTTGACATGTAGAAAACTATAGCAATAAACTGACACGATCATATGCTATGTTTATAGTTTGGGTCTTGTCCATCACATCATTCTCCTAATGATGTGATCCCGTTATCAAATGACATCTCATGTCTATGGCCAGGAAACCTTGACCATCTTTGATCAACGAGCTAGTTAACTAGAGGCATACTAGGGACACAGTGTTGTCTATGTACCCACACATGTATTTGAGTTTCCAATCAATACAATTATAGCATGGATAATAAACGATTATCACGAACAAGGAAATATGATAATAACTAAATTATTATTGCCTCTAGGGCATATTTCCAACAGTCTCCCACTTGCACTAGAGTCAATAATCTAGTTCACATCACCATGTGATTTACATTGTTATGAATCTAACACCCAATGAGTTCTGGGGTTCAATCATGCTTTGCATGTGAGAGAGGTCTTTAGTCAACGGTCTGCAACATTCAGATCCGTGTGTTCTTTGCAAATCTATATGTCATACTACAGATGCTACCATGCTCCACTTGGAGCTATTCCAAATGGTTGCTCCACTATACGTATCCTGACTGCTACTCAGAGTCGTCCGGATAGGTGTCAAAGCTTGCATCGACGTAACCCTTTACGACTAACTCTTTATCACCTCCATAATCGAGAAATATTTCCTTAGTCCTCTAGTTACTAAGGATAATATTGACCGCTGTCCAGTGGTCCACTCCTGGATCACTCTTGTACCCCTTGACAGACTCATGGCAAGGCACACACTAGGTGCGGTACACAGCATGGCATACTATACAGAGCCTATGGATAAGGCATAGGGGAAGACCTTCGTCCTTTCTCTTTCTTCTGCCGTGGTCGAGCTTTGAGTCTCACTCAACTCCACATCTTACAAATCAGGCAAGAACTCTTTCTTTGACTGATCCATTTTGAACTCTTTCAAAATCTTGTCAAGGTATGTACTCATTGAAAGTTTTACCAAATGTCTTGATCTATCTCTATAGATCCTGACGCCCAACATTTAAGTAGCTTCATTCCAGGTTTTCCTTTGAAAAACTCCTTTTCAAACAACCCTTTATGCTTTCCAGAAATTCTACATCATTTCCGATCAACAATATGTCATCCACATATACTTATCAGAAATTCTATAGTGCTCCCACTCACTTTATTGTAAATACAAGTTTCTCATAAACTTTGTATAGACTCAAAAACTTTGATCACCTCATCAAAGCGTATATTCCAACTCCAAGATGCTTGCTCCAGTCCATAGAAGGATTGCTGGAACTTGCATACATTTTAGCATCCTTAGGACTGACAAAACCTTCTGGTTGTATCACATACAACCTTTCCTCACGGAAACCGTTAAGGAAACTCTGTTTTGACATCCATCTGCCAGATTTCATAATCGAAAAATGCAGCAACTGCTAACATAATTCCAACAGACTTGAGCATTGCTACGGGTGAGAAAGTCTCATCGTAGTCAACTCCTTGAACTTGTGAAAAACCCTTTGACACAAGTCGAGCTTTATAGACGGTGACATTACCGTCCGCGTCCGTCTTCCTTTTAAAGATCCATTTGTTCTGAATGGCCTTTCGCCCTTCAGGTAATACTTCCAAAGCCCATACTTTGTTTTCTTACATGGACCCCATCTCGGATTTCATGGCCTCTAACCATTTCTCGGAATCCAGGCCCATCATCGCTTCTCCATAGCTCGTAGGTTCATCATTGTCCAACAACATGACCTCTAAGACATGGTTGCCGTACCACTCAGGAGCAGTACGCGTCCTTGTCAACCTACGAGGTTCGATAGTAAATTGATCCGAAGCTTCATGATCATCATCATTAACTTCCTCTTCAACTAACGTAGGCTCCACAGAAACAACTTTCTGCGCTGCGCTACTCTCTGGTTGAAACAAAGGTTCAACAACCTCATCAAGTTCTATCTTCCTCCCACTCAATTCTTTCGAGAGAAACTCTTTCTCGAGAAAGGACCCATTTTAGCAACAAAGACTTTGCACTTGGATCTGAGATAGAAGGTACACCCAACTGTTACGTTAGGGTATTCTATGAAGATGCATTTGTCCGCTTTGGGTTCGAGCTCATTAGGTTGAAAACCTTTTCCACATAAGCGTCGCAGCCCCAAACATTAAGAAATGACAGCTTAGGTCTCTGCCAAACCAAAATTCATACGGTGTCATCTCAACGGACTTAGATGGTGCCCTTTTTTAAAGTGAATGTAGTTGTCTCTAATGCATAACCCCAAAACGATAGTGGCAAATCGATAAGAGACATCATAGTACGCACCATATCCAATAGAGCACGACTACGACGTTCGGACACACCATCACACTATGGTGTTCCAGGTGGCGTGAGTTGTGAAACAACTTCCACATTGTCTTAAGTTGTATACCAAACTCGTAACTCAGATATTTACCTCTACGATCATATCGTAGATATTTCATCTTCTTATCACGATGATCTCAAACTTCACTCTGAATTTGTTCGAACTTTTCAAATGTTTCAGACTTGTGTTTCATTAATTAAATATCCCCATATCTACTCAAATCATCAGTGAAGGTAGGAAAATAATGATATCCACCGCACGCTACAACACTCATTGGACCGAATACATCAACATGTATCATTTCCAATAGGTCACTTGCCCGTTCCATCATACCGGAAAACGGGGTCTTAGTCATCTTGCCCATGAGGCATGGTCTGCATGTCTCAACCGATTCAAAATCGAATGAGTCCAAAGATCCATCAGCATGGAGTTTCTTCATGCGTTTTACACCAATATGACATTTAGCGGCAGTGCCACAAGTATGTGGTACTATCATTATTAACTTTGTATCTTTTGGCATCAATATTATGAACATGTGTATCACTACGTTCAAGATTCAATAAACCATTCTCATTGGGTGCATGACCATTGAAGGTATTATTCCTGTAAACAGAATAACCATTATTCTCTAACTTGAATGAATAACCGTATTGCAATAAACATGATCTAATCACGTTCATGCTCAACGCAAACACCAAATAACATTTATTTAGGTTCATCACTAATCCCGAAGGTAGAGAGAGCATGCGATGGTGATCACATCAACCTTGGAAACACTTCCAACACTCATCGTCACCTCACCCTTAGCTAGCCTCCGTTTATTCCGTAGCTTTTATTTCGAGTTACTAATATTTAGCAATCGAACCGGTATCCAATACCCAGGTGCTACTAGGAGTACTAGCAAGGTACACATCAATAACACGTATATCAAATATACTTCTATCGACGTTCCCAGCCTTCTTATCTACCAAGTATCTAGGGTTGTTCCGCTTCAGCGACCGTTCTCCTCATAATAGAAGCACTTAGTCTCGGGTTTGGGTTCAACCTTGGGTTTCTTCACTGGAGCAGCAACTGACTTGCCATCCATGAAGTTTCCCTCCTAGCCCTTGCCCTTCTCGAAACTAGTGGTTTCACTAACCATCAACACTTGATGCCCCTTCTTGATTTCTACCTTCGCGGTGTCAAACATCGCGAATAGCTCAGGGATCATTATTTCTATCCCTGGCATTTTATAGTTCATCACGAGGCTCTAGTAGCTTAGTGACAGTGACTTGGAGAACTATACCTACACTACACTTACCTCCCGTGAAGTATTAAAGTAATATGTTGTGACATTATTCGGTTTTACTGCCCCTCTCGGCTATCTCGCGACTCACCGAGATCTCACCCCGTGATCATGTCAGAATACATTGTGAACTCTTTTATTAGATTTGTTATAACAGGTTTGTCCTCTAGATCGACCAAGACCAAATAGTGTGACCTAGTATGAACTGTGTCCAATACCGTGGACTCGGCTATTCGAATAGATTCTTACACTCTGCAGAGGTTGCGCACTTTACCCACACGGGGACCCCTGGGCTAAACAAAGAACTGGGTTCACAAGATTATCGCCGCCTACCTGATCAGGGTAGCACTCACGCATAACCTTCCCTCTTTGGTGGTACCGATAAGAGAGCACAAGGTTAGACCAAGTCAAGGCTGTCCCATACCGACAAATGTGGATGCACGGGTAAGCTCGGTTCGGTGGCACTATGACTCGATCCCATCGATGACGGAGGAGGTTTAGTTTATAAGTTCAATTTAACATTTCCATCATCACACCATAACATCAACACTTATGAGGAAGAACAATCACTTAACAACAGCATAGCAAAATCATAACAGTATTGTCAATCATGGCATGAGATCAAATCATAGCATTAGCATGATAATGGTATTAAAAGTGTTTACACTAGCAGGGAAAAATATGACATGAAAGCAAGTCATGATATTATATGGTAAATAACACTAGCGTCTGGTACGGATGAAATAACAGGGCTATGCCAGTGCAGACTAACAGATGATCCGAAATATACCGCAATACACACACATGGAGCAAGCAAAGTCAACATGCAAGTCCGGGGCTCATGATAAGAGGTTGGCTTGCCTTGGGGTGGAGGAATACACCGGGAAGCGGTGCGGCGATTCTCCGGATACGATTTGTCGGAATCGGCACTCTCGGGAGAGGCCTATATTAGGGAAAGGGCAAAAGTGGTATTTTCAGCATGTGACAACATTATGAAAATGACACCATCGAAACGGGCTCGACAAACTGAGATCGTGGGCTTTGGAATTATCTTAATCGGAGTTACGGTGGAGGAGAAATGGCCGTTCGTTCGTTAAGCGATAAAACAAACAAGAATCTGTCCGTTTTAGCCCTTAACGGGTGAACGCCCGCACTGTAACTGTTTCGGCCGCGGGCTGAAACTGGAAGCGTATTTCAGCGATTACGCTTTCACTGCAGTGAACGCGTTTTCCATTCCAGCACCGTGGCTGAATGCGCCTTTCAAACTGGGAAGCATATTTTCAAAAATATGTTTCCACTTATCCTGACAGATGGGGCCGACTCGTCAGCTTGAGCCGCTGACAGGTGGGGCCGCCTTATCCCTTTCTCTCTCTTCTCTCCCTGGTCGTCCTCCTCCTCGCGGCTGGGTAGGGGCGGGTCGGCCGTCAGCGTGGCCGTCGCTTCACTGTTCCCCTGGGCCGTCCGTCGGGTGCGGAAGCACCGCCGCTCCAAGCCGCGCCCAAGGGTAGCTGCGGGGGAGCCCGAGATGGTCTACGGCACCGTCGCCACAGGACCGGGCCACGGCGGCCGAACCACGGCAGGGGAGCCACGCCGGTAGAGCTTCCCCGGAGGAATGGAGGGCGGCGGCGTCTTGCGGGCATCCAGGGGCGGTCGAGGGCGCAGAGAACAGGGAGGGGAAGGGCTACGGGGAGAAGCTGGCCGAGGGGGTTCGGCGGCATAGCCGCGGCCATGGGAGGAGGGGAGAGCTCCGAGAGCTCGACTGGGAAGGGGCTGGGCTTGCTGGAGAGGAGGAGAGTCTCGGGGCATGCTTAAATAGCCGAGGGGAGGGCTACGCGACGCCGGACGGAGCTTCCGGACGTGCGGCGAGGTGGCGGCACTCCGGTGGAGCACCGAGGTCGGCAGAGGTGTCCACAGGCTAGGGGACAAGGGGGAGAGGTCTCCAGACGGCGTACGTGTGCGGTGGGGAGCTCGCCGGCGCTCCTGGACAGGCCAGAGCTGTTGGAAACGAGCTCCCGAAGGGTCCAGAGCACAGGGCGCCAATTTGGCGTGCTCTGCGCGTGGTCACCGCGTGGCCACGGCATTGCCACGCCCCACTTGAGACCAAACCGTGTCTGGGGTGTTCTACAACTCTCAAGCAGTTGATTAGTGCAGCTGGAAGGCACGGGAGGGCTCTGGTGTGACTGCACCTTGGTCAAATAACAGCTGGCAGCAATGTGTTTGACATGTGGTGTGGCCACCACAGTGCTCCTCTTGGCATGATCTTTGGCAGAGGTTTATCATCCACCAAGGTGGTCATCTTGGCCAAAACTCAGCACAAATGGACAAATCTAGATGGCACCTCCTTTGCAAACTTGAAAACTGGCCAGAAATGAAAATGAAGATGCTGGGAAAGAATGGCTAGATTGATTTGGCTGATTTTTGGTGGATGGGATAGATATAGTCATGAGAGCTAGCTGGAAAAATTTCAGCTCATTTTGATCATCTATGAAGGTACTTCCTTCTCAGAGCTGCAATCTGACAGAAACTTAGTTAATTTCCTGAGGAAGATTGGCTAGATGAAATGGGCTGGTTTTTGGATTGATGAGTGATTTGCCAATGCCAATCACCCTGGAAAATTTCAGCCCAAAAGGATCAAGGGAGAAAGCACTTCCTTCGCAAATAGGAAATCTGGACAGAATTTACAAATTGATGCTGTGCTCAAAATTTGAATTGTGGAACTTGAGATCTTGATGGAAATGGTGAATATTTGAATAGGATAAGCTTCCCAAATTATTTGGTATTTTTCCTAGCTACCAAAATGGTAGTTCCTTTGGAAAGGCCCCAAATTGAAATATTGGCTTTAATAAGAAAAATGCAATTTTCCTTATTTAATTGTGGCCAATATTTTTACCAGAGCTTGATATAGGTATAAAGATCATCTCTACCAATTTTCAAGAAATTTAGAGATGTCTAGCTATCCCTCTGGATTTAATTCCTCAGAAAGGCAGAAAAAGGAATTAATCCTAGATGAAAAATATTGCATATGACTTGGCAATATTTTTGTACATCTAGGGTTTATGAATGAAGGAGGATCTCTGGAAATCTTTGGAGGGATCAACGGGGCAAGGAAAATGATAGCTCCTTTGTAAACACAAAGGCAGGATTTCCAGTTCCGAAATTTTGGAACCAGGGTTTGAATGGAGTTTTGATTGTGCAGACGGCGACCTGACCAGTACCAAGAGCATAGGAAAGGTCTTGAGAGGTTGAGGATTGCCTGGATTCACCTGGTCATTTAACAGACTCCCGAGAAAACGAAGAGCTAGGAAGGAATAACAGCACAAAAATCGATAACCCGATTTTAGGGGTGTTACACTGGTATTGAGTACCGACACAGCAAGAAGAGCAACAAGCCATCACTAGTGCACCAGAACATATCGGCCGAGAAAATCCTTCTTGACCACTATTTCGCCCCACGGCTGTCAGTCCCAGGACTGCACAAGCTCCTTGCTGATGATGTCGTCTTCTCAACCCTGAAGGCCAGTGCAGCTAGGGGCTATCTTGCCCCCGAGTACGCCAACACGGGCCGCTTCACCGAGAAGAGCGACGTCTTTGCCTTTGGTATCGTTGTTCGCCAGGTCATCACTGGCAGGAGGGCCGTCTCACAAGTGAAGGCAGGCACAGCGGCCAGCGACCTCGAAGGCCAGATAGATCCAAACCTCGGCGGCATCTTCTCGAGGACCGAGGCTGCCAAGCTTGCAGAGGTCGCCACTCATTGCACAAACGAAGCAGCGAGCCAGAGGCCGACGATCGATGCTGTGGTTCAGCAACTCAGCGGCTGATGTCGCCGAGGATCCGAACGGAGCTGATGAAGATGTCTTTTGGGAGGCCTTTTGTAGTAGTAAGCTGGAGGATGGTATTGATCCAGTTGCCACCCGATGAGGTCTTTTGTAGTACTAATCTGACCTGCAAATGTGGAACATGTCGCCATTAATTATTTAGTCACTTTCCTGGTGGTCTCACCATTTCATGGTTAAGTATCACAATCTCCTCACAACTTGAATGCTGAAAGATTGTCTATCTATGAGGTGACGTGAACCCTTGGTTCGCTAGATCAGCATGCCAAAATGTTGAATGTGTGAGTCATTTGTTTCAGGGATTTTAGCATCAGTAGCGTAAACTTTGATGGCTTTGTGCTACTGCCATAGTGCCATTGCTTGCATTCAAGTGCTCTACCGTATATTTCAAGCATGGAAAATTTGCAAGAGTTAAAAACTATTGTATTTTGTTTCAAACAGAATGAATGCATAGCACAACTGAAGCAACAATTTTGTTCAAAACAGAAGGAGCAGCCCTGCAATCATGAATGTATAACACAACTGAAGCAAAAGGGCTCTGATTAACAGAGCGATCAAGCGGATGGAGAGTGTTGATGTATAAATGTATTGCCTAGTCTCTTCCATTAGATCGGTCTTTTGGTTGCATTGAGTAGAGCATGCCCTTCTACATGGTATCACAGCCAAGAGGTCTTGAGTTCAAGACCCGGCTGACGCAATTAAATTGCAGCTCACTTTCGGTCCATGTTTAGGCCTGAGGGAGCCACACGTGAGGGGGAGTGTTGACGTATAGATCGGTCTTTGTTTGCATTGGCTTGAGCATGCACTTCTACAGAGAGGCATGACGAGATTGCTCCGTGTTCCCAATTCCTGGTACCTTGTATGCCAGAACCAATAAAATTTGAATCTCTAATGTGTGATTCCTGGTGCCTTCCATGCCTATGCCAATAATGTTTCAATCTCTAATGTGTAGGGATAGAACAAAATCATGCGTAAAATGGGTCTGCAAATTAAAGGAAGAGAAGCGAAAATGGCACATGTATCATTCATCTTTTGCTCAGCGGGGCTTTGCTCTTATAAAAGACAAGACCTAGGAAGTAGGCAGTGATATGAAGTCGTTGGTCCACCGATAGATAGTCCTTGGGTAGGAATAGCGTACAAGAGCTTTATCGATCCTTTATGCAGATGATATTTTCTGTGAAATTAAACAATGTATTTAGCCAACAGATAATTTACATTGCACATGCATATAAGAAAGCCCGACCGTAATGTTCCATCCCCGGAGTCTAGAGAAGTGGATATGAAGTTTCCTACTAAATTTCTTGTCCTTGCATACAACAGTGAAGCAATATGCAGCTTTGTTCAGTAAAGCGTATCATGTTGTTGTGAGGAGATAAAAATTATTCTTTGCTTTGATTGTTTCCCGTGAAAAAGTTATTTAGAGCGAATATATTAGAGCACTTTTGGTGTCACGTGTGCATTCGGCCGCTCATTTCCTCCGCTGCTAGGCTAGTGTAGTGTAATTTTATCAAAGAAAAGCGTTAATAATCTTGAGTCTAGAAGTAACACAATATGGTAGGAAGAGTGTTTTTTAGGGTACGGAAGAGATTTTCAACGGTATACTTTTTATGACATGTAGTTTATATTTATTAGCTAAATTTATGGTCAAATTTAACTCAAAATACAAGGGGCCCAATAAACCCGGAAGGAGAAAGTAATAGCTAATATGAACAGTGAGATATCTAATGTACGCTCTTATATTAGTTTACCGAGGGAGTAGTAAATTATAGTTGAAACCAAAATACGTGGGGCCCAATAAACCCGAGCGGAGAAAGTAATAGCTAATATGAACAGTAAAATACCTGATCTAGTGTATTCTAGAAAAAAAAAAACCTGATCTAGTATAGTTGTAAACCATATTCTACTTAAAGTTCAAACCAATAAAAATAGTTTTTTTCTTTCTAAATGACCAAAACATAAAACTAGCCGCAAACAACAGAAGTACTCCCGTTGAACTGCTGACCTGGGCTGTACTGTAGCACATGGGTCAACTTGAAAATTTGAATCTCTCAAGGAAAATAAGAAAGGACATGAACAGTTACAATTGTCAGCATCTTGTGGACAGGATGCAGACGCAGGCGTGAGCACGCTTCTGCCTTTTTGCTGCCCACTGAGCAAACTTTGGGTCTGAATTAATGTTGTCAATACTGCCCTCGTTTCAGAACTTGAGTCATGTGAATGCTGTTACAGAAACTTGACGCTGTTAAAAATAGGAGCTGAAACAATAGCATCGTTCAATACTGACATGGACTCAAAAGGGTAGAATAGTCATGTTCCACTCTGGTTGCCAAGTGTATACTCCCTCTGTGCCATAATATAAGATGTTATTACATCTAATATACTCACATATTAGATGTAATAACGTAGGATGGAAGGAGTACTTAGTAAAAAGAGCCGGCACATTCGTCTAGGAAAACCAAATTAAATCAATGGTCACTCAAGTGTGAGACAAGGCAAAATACAGCCCAGGCAATCTGCCAGTTCAACACCAGGATTTGTTTAAGCAATCCAAGAAAGAAAGACAGAAAGCAAGCAACCATGGAAAGAAGCACGGCACTATCGCATCTAATCATCTAATCACAGCGCCATTAGGACGAGACAAATCGAATCCTTACAGGAAAACTTGGGAGCTAACGTCTCTCTTGCAATGAGACATTTTGTTTCTTTCTTTCAGACACACGCTTTGCTGCAACGATGCAATGATGCAGCAGCCATGACCAGTGACCCTCGTCAGTTAGCAGTCGCCATCGCTGCTCCCAAAGGCCATAGCTGCATCGAGTACGAGCATCCAACGTTGCAGGAGACAGCGTCGCATGGAGTGTGTGCCTTCAACGTCGATGCATAAGAATACAAATCTTACGTTTTTTCTTTTTTTTTTCCCGCAAAAAAAAAAAACGTCGATGCAGAAGATTTGTATTCTTTTGAATGAACACACAAATAAATTCCAAAATTTCAATAAAGTGTGTTTATCTCAAAACAGGCTTCGGCACCGTTTTATTTATAAAGCCACAACTGAACAAGGTACACGGCCGAACGATACAAGGCGGTGAGGTTACCCTCTTGCAAAGCCGACCCCATGATAACCGGCATATGCAGAACACTACGCAATCGAAAGAGAAAGCATGCAGATCTGAACACAACACCACACAATGCCCTAGCACACCAAAGCTCCACGACAACGCCCTCAGGAGGGAGAACAGCGCATAGCGTCGCCACTACCGAGTCCGCAACGAACAAAGGTGTTCACCTGGAGCCCTGACACGGAGAGAAGAACCACGACGACGTCTTCAAGAAGATAGTGGCACCTGCAAGCATCGTCGTCGTCGGCGCCAAGGCATAGAGCTTTCTCTCGGCAGCTCACCCATGCCACTCTGAGGTTTCCAGGACAAGCTCGGTGAGGACAGATCTCCAGATCCGGACCGGAGCATTGCCACTGCGAAGACAGAGAGGACGCCCG
The DNA here is from genome assembly GCA_039707655.1 of Elymus sibiricus. Taxonomy (NCBI): domain Eukaryota; kingdom Viridiplantae; phylum Streptophyta; class Magnoliopsida; order Poales; family Poaceae; genus Elymus; species Elymus sibiricus. Next base: position 68,493,752 of record CM077676.1, read on the forward strand.
AGCCACCAGCCTCTACCCGTCCCATCGCCCACAGGACCAAGACGGAGAGTCACCACCACCGCGATGTTGGCCGCCGGAGAGCCAACCATGCGGACCGCCACCCGGGTCCACCCACATCATGGTGCACCCACCACGGTAGTAGTAGTAAAAGGCGTCTCCTTTCACTCCTAGCCCGGCATCAGCCATGATGTCTGGATCGACACCTCCACGGTAGGAGGCGTCGACACTTGCGCCTCCAGCCAGTCCTGGTGGACCGGGGAGACACAAATCCGTGACTACCGATGACCGCCGCCGAACACGCTCGAACTACGCCAGGCCTGTGGTCTTCGACGTCAATATGCCCGACGGACGCGATGTCCCGACCACCACCAACATCCACCATACCCGCGAGGAGAGGGACCTCGACGACCGCGGTTACCACCCAGACCGAGCCCACCATCGTCTACCCAGAGCGGAGCTCCGACCCGTCCCGGGCCCAAAACTGGTCCGCCCAAGCATGAGCTCTCAGTCATGGCCATCTCCGCCATGAGAGCAACCCGCGCCGTCGGCCCAGACCGGGAAGAAGAGAGGCACCACCACCACCCGCACCCCGTCGCTGCCTAAGCCACAACAACTGACCCGCCGTAGACCGATGCACGACCAGATCCGGCAGAACCATGGGTCGACCGGGTTAAAGCATAGTTGCCATAAACATGGTCGACTGGGTCAAGGAACGGGGTCGCGAGACGACGGTCGGTGATGGTGAAATCGATGGGTCCACTGAGGGTATAGGGTCCTATGGACATTTGTTCGTGACCCGGGACGTTACCATGGGTCGATCGGTTGGAGTCGATACAGATTATTAGTATCAAATGTTGGGTACTATTATCTCCATAAGAAAACGGAGAAAAAAAAGATGCAAATGACGTTGATTAGAACTGATGCGCCACCAATTAAAGTTGTGGCTAACCGTTTCTCTACTAGTGCATCTCCAGTGCACTACACCGTCAGCTGTATCGTGTTCTTCGTAGCATGCAAATTTAATTTCTTTGCTTGTAAGTTTCCGATGAAAAAAAAATTAGGGCGAATATGTTGGAGCACTTTGGCATCATGTGTTTAGATGGCCCACTATATGTAAGTTTTTATAGCTAAAGTTTGTCCATTCCGTGTTTTCCTCTGCTGATAGGCTACAATTGGGAGTGGTTTGTGGAAAGAATCGTTATGGCATCTCCAACGCACTACCGCGCAAATAGGACACACTATCCGTCCGTGGAGGCGTCTGCATACATGAATATGAGAGCCGGCCACACAACAGCATGACCGAAAAGTCCGCCCGTATTTGAAACAAAAATTGAATCAAACGGACAAATTTCAATCAAGCTCAACAAATTTCATGTAAACCGGATCAAATTCATGACAAGTTCGATCATTACATTAAAAAAAGTGAACATGGCATTTTTTACATAGCAAAAGTTATCCTAGTCTAAATCTTCGCCGGCCATGGGCACGTCTGTGTTCCATGCCATGCTCTTTGCCAGACGTGGGCACATCCATCTCCCATGTCTTACTCTTCCACACCGGTGTCCATCGCTTGGCCGTGGAAGTCACTGGTCGAGGTGCGGTCCACGATGAACATGGATGGGTCGGCCTCGTGGTTGTTGTGGCCCAATGCGAACAACGCGGACGGCGCGAATGACGCAGAGCTGTCAACGTTGGCACTGTTCTGGTGCGCGATGGAGTAAGGGAAGCGGAGGTGGTGCGGTTTCTGCCGTGCGCAGAGGGCTCTGGTCAGGCCAAGGGTCGGTGGCTTGAATGCGGGCGACCGCAGTGGGTTTCTCGGCTGCCGCCCTGTGCGGACGTGTCACTCTAAGCCGGCTTCAATATAGTACGAAGCCGTCTCGTCACCCAGTCCGGTCGCGACGCTCTGAGTTGGCATTGAATGCGGCGCGGAGAGCGAGCGGATGCGGCACGAGCGGCGCTCTGGGTCGCAGCGCCGCTTCCGAACGATATGCGGCAGACTGGTCGCATCTGCACTGGACTGGCTTGAATGCGGCGAGGACGCGTGGTGGTGAGTTTGGGTGGGACCGCGTTGCCAGAGTCTTACATGGCATGAGTCCAAACTCCTATCGCCCTCTGCTTTGCATCGTGTTGCGAGAAATCCGACGCCTCCGTCCGCAGACATATGCGCCACCGTGTTGGATGGCAAAAATGGTCTGGACGCGCCGGTCCGGATGTTTGTGAGCATTTGAGGCATGACGTTGGAGATGCCCTTACAGCACGAGCAAGGGGGTATGAACGGTGAAAATCTCTGATCTGTTAAATTATAGTTGTAAACAGTATTCTACTTAGAGTAGTCGAAGCAGAGAGGCATATAAGAGTTTTTCTTCACTACTACTGATCGATAAACATAAAGAAATTCTGTCGTAACAGAGTTAATTTTTTTATTTATGAACTAACCGAATAAAAATCAAACAAGTTGCAAACAAAGAGGGCCTCTTTGATTAGCAGGAATTTAAAATCGCATGAAGAGAAAAAAATACAGAATTGAGGTGACTTGCCCACTTAAATCCTATAGGATTAACAAACCATGGGAATTTGAACTGGAGTGTTTGATGCTACAGGAAAAACAAAGAAATTGTAAAAAAGAAGTTGGAGCGAATAAAAGATTTCCTCTAGAATATAGTACAACAATGGTAAAAATAGGAGCTAGTTTGAGCTCGAGCTGAGAAACATCACATCCAGAAACTAGTAGTATTATCTTTTAAACACTGGTAAAAATAGGAGCTCAAATAATAATGATAGAAAAAGAAAGGCTAGAATAGTCAACTTTCACTCTTGTTGCCAAGTGCATAGGAAAAGGAACCGGTGCATTCGTCTAGGAAAACTGGTCACTCAAGTGTGAGACAAGGGCAAACTCAGAGCTCCCAGCAGAATCTGCCTGTTCATGATGACCATTGACAACTCCAAATAGGCTTTCGTCTCACTTTATAAATAAAACAACCACCACGTCCATACAACATATCTAAATGCAGCGAAGCGAATAAAGTAGTCTGCTGGGGCATCAGCACAAATATGCCCAAAAACACATAAAATAAATAATAAAAAAAGACCACCAATTGGTTGGTGGCTCAGGATGACTGCGGCGAGGCAAGTCGGTGAGGGCCAACAGTCATCGCGTCCATCATGTGGCCCAGCCGATCGCGATCTCGCTGCCTAGACAACGGGTGCCAGTGGCTGCAAGGAATTTGAAGATTGAGTCAGAGTTCTGTCTAAGCAAGACCTGCTCAATAACTATCTTGTGATGACCATCGACAACACCATGAGTTAATTAAGCAATCCAAGGAAAAGAGTAGTACCAGCCATGAAAAGAAGCACTACACTATCACACCTAATCATATAATCACAGCTCCATTGGGACGAGACAAATCAATCTTTACGAGCTGCAAACTTGAGAGTTACAGTCTTCCAACGGGACGTTTTCTTTGTATGTTTCAGACGCAAGCTTTGCTACACCGATGCAATGATGCAGCAGCCGTGCTGAGTGAACCTCGCCAGTTGGTAGGATACAGTCGTAATTCCTGCCGCCAAAGCTTCTCTCCTCAGCATGGAGTACGAGCATTCAACGTTTTTTTTTTTTTGAAACCGAGGCAAAAGATTTGCCTCATATATTAAATAAGGGAGGAGAGTTTGATAGAGTACAACAAATGGAGACCCTAGTGCGGCATGGCAACTACTCGTGTACAAAAATACGCCCTAACTCTTTGGCTCCCGCAGCAATCCATAGGCTTGCCTCAGACATGACATTTTGCAGAAGGATCGGAGGAGGCGCACATTTGTGGCGGAACACCCTGGTGTTCCTCTCGTTCCAGAGGGTCCAGGAGACGAGCATGGTGAGGGAGGCCATGGCGCGTCGCTCCGGGTTCCGCCTGTCCGTTCTTTTCTCCCACCATCGCAGGAGGGAGTCGTCTACGTGCCAATCCGATGTGTCCAAGTGCGCCAGACCGAGTCTTTCGATCACCAACCGCCAGAGCCTATTGGAGAAGCGGCATTTGGTGAAAAGGTGGATGCCCGTTTCTTGCTCTCTTTTGCATAGTTGACAGAAACCACAGTTTTCCCAACCACGCCGCTCCAACCGGTCGGCAGTCCAAATTCGATCTTGTAAGGCCAACCATGCGAAGAATTTGACCTTTGGGGGAGCCCAGGCTTTCCAAACCATGGAGTGGATTGGCGATTGTGTCATACCAAGGAATTGCGCTCTGTAGGCCGAGGACGCCGAGTATACTCCGCTGTTGGCGTGCTTCCAAACGATGTCGTCCTCAAGCTGATCGTCAAGATGGAAGTTGCTGACGAGGGTCCAGAGCGAGAAGAGCTCATGGACGTGGGCAGCGGAGACGACGGTGCCATGTTTGAAGTGGGTCATCCATGCATTTTCGTGCAATGCTTCACGAAGCTTCCATCTCTTCCTGTTGGATGCCAGAAAAATTAGCGGGGCAATATCCTTGGGCTTGCGGCCAAACAACCACGGGGAGTCCCAAAAAGGTGCTTTTGCACCATTCCCGACTGTGATTGCGGTGGAAGCATAATAGAAGTCGAGGTCTTCATCGGTGCAAGGGTTACCCATCCCGACCCATGGTCTGCTAGGTTCTTTCCACTCGTACCAAAGCCACCTGAGCCGTAATGCCCTAGCGAACTTTTCGGTGTTGAGGACACTAAGGCCACCATAGCACGTAGGCCTGCAGACCACCTCCCAGTTGACCTTGCATTTTGCCCCGGTTGTCTTGTCCGCACTGGACCAGATGAAGGCCCTCTCCAACTTGTTGAGGTTTTGCAGGGTACCCTGCGGTACAATGAGAGGTGTGATGGAGAAGACCGCTTGAGATGAGATGACCGATCTGACAAGGGCAGTGCGATCGATGGTTGTGATTGATTGCCCCTCCCAAGTTACTAGTTTTCCAGCCGCCTTGTCTTCAAGATATTGAAAGTCAACTTTCCGGAGTTGCCTCACCGAGAGCGGCAAGCCCAAGTATTTGATCGGGAACATTGCAGGGGTGGCCGGAAAGCGGGCAAGAATAGGCCCCAGTGTAAGGTGGTTGCACCGGATGGGCGCAACCGAGCTCTTGTGGAAGTTGGTGCATAGCCCAGTCACCTCACCGAAACCCTTTAGAATAAGAGCTAGGTTGTCGATGTCTCTCTTAATTGGTGCCACGAAGATGGCCGCGTCGTCAGCGTACAGTGAGGTTCTCATCTTGGCTCCCCGCCCCCGAATCTTGTGCAAAAGGCCTTTTCTGGTTGCGAGGTCAAGGACTTGTTGGAGGGGGTCGATCGCAAGGACGAACAACAGCGGCGGGACAGGGTCCCCTTGCCGAAACCCACGGCCATGCTTGATGGGATTGCCAGGTAGCCCATTGAGGAGGACTCGAGAAGAGGATGATGACAGCAAGGCCGCGATCCAATTTCTGAATTTGGGAGGGAAACCTTTCCGTTGCAATAAATCGAGGAAGTACTCCCATTTGACAGAGTCAAATGCTTTTTTGATGTCAAGCTTGAAGAGAAGCGCGGGAGTCTTGCGCTTGTGCAGCTGGCGGGCGTAGTTTCGAACAAACATGAAGTTGTCGTGAATACTCCTCTTCTTGATGAAAGCACTTTGGGCATTGGAAACGAGAGCATCCATGTGGGGGGCAAGTCGCGAGGCGAGGATCTTGGCAATAATCTTGGCAACCGCATGGACGAGGCTAATCGGCCTGTAGTCGGAGATTCTCTCCGCACCCTCCTTCTTGGGCAAAAGCACCACATTTGCAGAGTTTAGCCATTGAAGGTGGTCGGTGTGAAGGGAGTCAAAGCTGTAGATAACTCGCATGATATCAGGCTTGATGATATCCCAACATCTTTTGAAGAAGAGACCCGTGAAGCCGTCCGGACCAGGAGCCTTGTCACCAGGCATTGCCTTGATGGCCAAGAGAACTTCCTCCTCAGTGATTGGGTCCCCGAGCATCTGCAAATCATGAGGTTGGGTATTCAACTCATCCCAGTTGAAATCAACTTGACTCGTATTGCCTCTGCTCATAACCTCGGAGAAGTGGTTGTAGACTATCTCTTCTTTTTTAACATGCTCGGTGACCCAACCATTCTCGTGTTTGATCCTGTGAATGTGATTCTTCCTTCGCCTAGCATTGATGCGCCGGTGGAAATTTTTTGTATTAGCATCACCGTCCTTTAGGTTTGCGACCCTAGCACACTGGCTCTTGCGTGCCCTTTGCAGGACCGCAAGGCTAATTAGCCTTCTCTTGAGCCTATTTCGCAGGTCCACTTCCGCTGCGGAAAGTGGCCTGTCCTCTTGCGCGATATCCAGCCGAAGGATGATCATGTTTGCCGCATGAAGCTGGACCTTGGCCTTGGAGAAAAGACGTCTGCTCCACTCGGTGAGACGTAGTGCAGTTTTTTCCAGCTTGTGGTGCAGGATCTGATACGGCTCCGAGTGATCCACCCTCTCGTTCCAGGCATTTTGGACCACCTCATGGAACGCAGGCAAGGAAGCCCAAAAGTTCTCGAATTTGAAGGTGCGCGGGCGTCTCGGACCCCTGTCGTCGGCGAGTAGCAGGGGGCAGTGGTCGGAGAGGGATGTCGATAAGGCATGCAGCAGGTGAGTATTATGATTCATGTCCCACACATCATTGCAGAAAAAGGAGTCGAGCTTGCACAAGGTGGGATTGGCGCGCTCATTACTCCACGTGAAGCGCCTGTTCTGGAGGTGGATCTCCTTTAGTTCACAAGACTGAAGCGTGGAACGAAAGCGGCTTATTCTGCTCAGGTTGACGTGTCTATTATTTTTGTCCCTGGCCCTATATATTTGGTTGAAATCCCCAGCGACCAACCAAGCCTCGGTTGCGAGAGGCTTGTGGTTCAACAGCTCGGAAAAGAAAGCATCTTTGAGCGCTGCTGCCGTTGGGCCATAGACCGAAGTGAGCTTGAAGGTGGAGTCTGAAGCACGGATGCGAAAGGAGGCCGAAAGGCAGAAAGCGGAGGCGACAAAGTTGGACACTTCCAAAAGGCTCTCATCCCATAACATGAGGATACCGCCCCTAGTACCGGTTGCCGGCCTCTGACCAAAGCCCGACAGTCTGTTGCCCCCAATGGACACAACAGTGAAGCGATCGATATCACACAGCTTGGTCTCCTGGAGACACACTAGCTGGCACGAAGTTTCAGCGATTGTAGCCTTAACTGTGGCCCTCCGGTCAGGACAATTAAGCCCACGCACATTCCAGCTGATAACATTGACAGGTTGGTCTGTCATTTGACACACCGGCAACCCTTTAAACTCGGACGCGAACTAGCTAGAGGCCAGGAGAGAAAGTTGCCACACATGCAAAGCTCAAACTTGGAGAGTACATCAGGAGTGCAACACACAGGTTTCCTACAACCTGACAAGGAACTACCCTTACATTCAACTAGATGGACTAACATGGGAACATGATACCCAGGGGGGTCGAGTAAGCATGAGAGACATGACTAAGCGCTCGCATCCAGCGAGCTAACACCAGCATCAATTTCCACACTGTCCAGCGCCCCCGCACCTCCATAGCTGATCAGAGCGTCTTCAACAGCTGTGACAGCCCCGTTGTCGAGCTCGAAGAACTTGTGCATGGATACTATCACTTCAGGAGAGAGCTGGTCCTTGAACTTGGCTGCGAACGCGTCGAGGGTGGCAGTGGTGACATCCTGACCATCCCTGGTAATGCCCAGGCTGCGGCAAACCATCTGCTCAGCCTTCTTTGCAGCCGGAGCCTTGGCCGCGAGCACATCTGGGTGCCTGACCCGCTGGAGGGAGAGGCCACCAACCCATGAGATCTTCACGCCAGCAAGCGTTTTCCTGCGCGTCGCCGGCCTCTTGGGAGGGCTTGGGGCAGGCGGAGCAGTGGCAGCCGGGGTAGGCAGCAAGGCCGGCTGCATGGCGCAGAATAGCGGCTCAGGGAGGGCCAGTCCCCTGTCGGGGATGAGGAGCTCAGGCCGAGGGGAGGCAGGGGAGCGCAGCAGGGGGCCGGTGCAAGGCAGGGGTGGCGTAGGAGAACACTCAAAGCCAGGCGGCCGCACCGGCGAGATGCTGAGCAGTGGGCGCATCATGTTGGCCGGCGAGCACAGCTCAATGAGCGCCGGGCTCTTCTCCTGGATGGCCTCCAGCGCGGCCCTGGCCTCATCGCGCTTGGAGGGAGGGGGTGACCGGAGCACCGACGTGGGGGAGAGCGGAGGCGACGACGGCGGGGTGCGGGCCTCCCTGGAAAGCCTCCTGGCGTTGCCCGGCTGGTCCTGCCTTAACGGGCTGCGCCCACGGAGCAGTGCAGGAGCAACATGAGCCTGGGCCGAGCGCAGCGCCTCCAGGGCACAGGCGGCAGGGGAGCTGTTCGAGCCTGAGCCCAGAAGGAGAGGGGAAGGCGAGGGAGCACGACGACGCCCTCCATCGCGGTTACCACCGCGCGCGTCCCTGCTCCCACGGTCGTCGCCGCGGTGCTGCTGATGGTCGTCGCGGGGGGCGCGGGAGAGGCTCCTGTGGGCGCGTCCACCGCCGCCATGCCCACCCCAGGAGGAATCCCGCCCGTCGCGGCCGCGGTCGCGTCCGTCGTCGTCGTGGTCCCGCCGATCATGGCGCACCGGACGGGAAATCCGCTCGTGCCTGTCGCGGGCTTTCGTCTCACCGTCGACAATGTTGGAGCACCAGGTGAAAGGCTTGGAGACCAGCCTTCCCGAGGAAGGATCCTCATGAATGTCAAGGTGCACCAACACCCGATGCTCGAGGCCCTTCCTGCCGTAGACAGGGGCACCACCATCGCGCGCAGGCAGGGTGATCCAGCTCACCCTCGGGACCTTGCTCAGGCATGGCGTCCAAGCCCACACCCCCAAGGATTTGGTCTCCGTCTTCAGCTTGGAAGCGAGCATTCAACGTTGATGCAGAAGATTTCCATTCTTTTTGATAATTATCTTAGGCTTCTCGATTTAAATAGCAGAGGTATTAGTGGATTGTGCACCCGAGAGCCAGATGTATGTGTCCATGAACTGTGGTCGATGTAGCATCAGGACTTGGGTTAGTGGTGGGATCAAGTTAAGCAAGGTGCACCACTCCATCAAACTTAGGCAGTCCATATTTTAGTTTTGGTAATCAGTTGCTAATTCCCGGTGCCTTCTATGCCTATACCGATAAATTCGAATCAATAATGTGTAAATACAACAAATAGTGCATAAATGGGTTTGTGTAACTCTAGGGAAGAGAAGCAAAATGAACTATGCCGTTATTCATCTTCTGCTTACCGTGACCTTTGCTCTTATAGAAGTGCTCCGTGATAGGAATGATGTAGTTTGTCCATTGGTACATAACCTGTTAAGAATCTGTTGGTTATGACTTTAGTCCTTTGGTAGGAAGAACCGATGAGAGCTTTATAAATCCTATTAAGCAAAGGCATATATTCAGTGGCGAAGCCAGAAATAATTGTTAGGTGTGGAGAAATTTATGAATGAGAAAACCATGTACATAAAATGCAATTACGCAGGATCTCACTAGAATACCAAATATACTAGCAGAACGCCCGTGCATTGCTACGGGCTATCCTTCATGTTATCTTCCGCACGTGGGCTCAACACAAAAACCCCACCCACGACGCACCCTTCTTTTTTCCTGTCGGACCCTCCCCTTCCCGCTCAGTTTTCCGCCGTAGCGAGACATTTCTCGCTGGAGCCTCCTCCTTTAAAACCAGATGACGCCCACCTCACCTTCGCCATACGTTTCAATAGGGATGAAATTTTTCATATTTACAATATAATAGAGTGGGTTAAACTAACACATACTATTGACAGAAAACAACAAATAACTATAGAGATCATTCTCAAAGGTCCATTCAACTTTGCAAATGCACACTGACATGGAAGGAGAGTGGCAACCTGAACTTAGTCACCAAGTAAACATGGTGTTCAATGCCAAGTTGACAAAAAAATGAGTTGAGCTTCTCATACATGACGATGCTTGCGTTCGGTGGAGCCGTTTTGTTGATGAATGCGTGGACAGGAAACATGGTGTTCAATGCCAAGTTGACAAAAAAAATGACTTGAGCTTCTCATACTCACCACCCAAATCTGTTAGCATGCAACAAATCTTGTGATTGAGTAATCGTTCAACATGGACTTGAAATTCAATAAACACACGATAAACATCAGCACGAGACTTGAGACAATAAAGCCAAGTAAATTTACTATAATCATCGATGAAATTGACATAGTACTTAAATCCTCCAAAGGAGGTGCACGCATGTCCCCATATATCTGAGAAAATAAGCTCAAGAGGTTTGGAGGATGACCTATTCCATCTAGAAAAGGGAAGTTGATGAGTCTTTCCCTATTGGCAAGCATCACAAACAGGGATTTTTGGAGAGCATGGAGAGCAGAAAACTGAGGCAGTGCTGGTCTCGTGTGACCCAGGCAAGGCACTTGGGATTGGGGACCGGCAGAACACCATTAGCGCCTATGATCACCTTGTCAGGAGCCGGTTCAGAACCAGCAGTGATGGATATCCAGTGAGCACCACGGAGAGCGTGAAGGATCTGGGCCTTCCAGAGAAGGTGGGTGTCATGGGAGAGCTTGACAGTGATGAAGCCAGTGAGGGTTGGCAATGGCGAGGTGGAGGCCATGACGCCAAGGGATTGAGTGGTGAGGGTGCCGGCGGTGAGAGTCGTGAGGGCGGAGGTGGTGAAAGCTGCGGTGGTGGAGAACGTTTGGCTAGAGGTCGACGACATCTCAGATGAGAAAGGATGGTCTGATACCATGTGAAACAAGAGAATTGGGCAGTTCGGCACACCTAAACTGGTGCACCCTGGTCATGTATTTATAGGCAGAATACATGTACAGGTCGATCTCAACAGTTTGGTCATGTATTTCTAGGCAGAATACATGTACAGGTCGATCTCAACGTTCATGACAAATTACAGGTTTAAACTCTATCTACAGCTAGCTAGGATCTACCTCTAGCTAACCTACTTGACCTACAAGTATACAACAATATACAGTGGTTTAACATGTATAACACAACTGAAGCAAAAGTGTTCCGGTTAACACAGCGATCATGCCGATGGAGAGGCACAAGGACACCGCTCAGTAGTCTGTGTCGTACTTTCGGTAATCTATTGCTGATTACCGGTGCTTTATATGCCTGAACCAACAAAATTTGAATCTCTAATGTGTAAAGCTATGACAAACAATGTACATGCTAAGCTTGAACAACTCTAAGGAAGATTCCTGGTGCCTTCCATGCTTACAATGAGTCTGCAAACTAAAGGAAGAGGAGCGAAATGGCACATGTATCATTCATCTTTTGCTGAGCAGGGTTTTGCTCTTATAAAAGACAAGACCTAGGAAGTAGGCAGTGATATGAAGTCGTTGGTCCATCGGTATAACTGCTAAGAATCTGTTGGTTATGACTTAGTCCTTGGGTAGGAAGAGCGTACAGGAGCGTTATCAATCCTTTATGCAAATGATATTTTCTTGGAAATTAAATAATGTATTTAGCCAACAGATAATATATTGGATGCACATATAAGAAAGCCCAACGGCAATGTTCCATCGTCGGAGTCGGAGAGAAAAGGAGATAAGTAGAAACTACTAGTGGGCCCTGACGCACTGAAATTTGACACCACACATTGTCAAATATTCCTAGAACCATGATAATTGTTGTAGTTATTTGTGCCAGTATATCGTGACTAGCAAACAATACATTTTTCCAATTTTCTTTCAAAATTGTGATAATTAATTATTCGACATTTTTTCTGACTTACCACATTCTAGTAAAGAAATGTATGGGAAAGTTTGACAACCCAAGGACAGTATAGAAATGTTTTTCTGTTGAAAATGCTTTGCTCCAATTGAGCAACCTTACTTTGGCACACATACTGTAGGTAGTGGATGCGAAGTTTCCTACTGAATTTATTGTCCTTGCATACAACAGTGAAGCAATATGCGCCTTTGTTCATCTCGGTAAAGTGTATCGTGTTCTTGGTAGGAGAAATGATTCTTTGCTTTCATGGTTTCCCGTGAAAAGGTAATTTATAGGGAATATATTAGAGCACTTTGGCGTCACGTGTGTACTCAGCCCTCCATCTAGTTATATTAAGTGTGTCCGCTTTGTGTTTTCCTCCGCTGCTAGGCTAGAATCTAGTCTAGTTTTATCAAAGAAAAGCGTTAATAGTCTTGAGTCTACAGAAGTACTAAAACTTTGGTCATCTATTTGACTATGAAAATCTGAGATATATACAACAAAAATTATACTATTAAATTTGTACTCAGAAGAGGTTTCAACAGTATAGTTTGTGACATATATTTTATTAGTTAAATTTGTTGTCAAAATTTAACCCAAAATACAAGGGCCCAATAAACCCGGACGGAGAAAGTAATAGATAATATGAACAGTTACATATATGATCTAGTAAATTATAGTTGTAAACCATATTCTACTTAGAGTTGAAACCAGCAAAAATAATTTTATTTCTCACTGAGCAAATAGAAAAAAACAACTAGTTGCAAACACATGGGTCAACTTTAGCACTCCGACTGAACTACCGACCTGTGGTGTACTATAGCACATGGGTCAACTTTAAATTTTGAATCTCTGAAGCAAAATAAGAAAGGACATGAATAGTTACAATGGTCAGCATCTTGTGAGCACAGAGCAGAATGCAGGAAACCGCAGGCGTGAGCACTCTGCTGCCTTTTTGCTGCTCACCGAGCAAACGTTGGGGCTGAATGTTGTCAACACTGTCCTCGTTTCAGAACTTGAGTCATGTGAATTTGGCATTATTGTTTCGATGCTATTAACAATAGGAGCTGAAACAATGAACTTACTGGCATGGACTGGGAAGGGTAGAATGGTCATGTTCCACTCTTGCTGCCAACTGCATAGTAAAAAGAGCCGGTGCTGCATTCGTCTAGGAAAACCAAGAGAAAATCGATGGTCACTCAAGTGTGAGATAGGGCATACAGCTTCCCCCAGGCTACGGCAGAATCTGCCCGTTCATGGGGACAACACAAGGATTTGTTTAAGCAAACCAAGAAAGAAAGTAAGCAAAAGACCATGGACAGAGACCATGGAAAGAAGCACGGCACTATAGCATCCAATCATCTAATTACAGCGCCATTAGGACTAGTCATGGTGAGCATCCAACGTTGCATGGAGTATGAGCATCCAACGTCGAAAAATAAATTCCGAAGGAACATGCAAATAAATTCTGAAGTCTTGATAAAGTGCGGCTAAATATAATTTGTTTCCTTGCTTCGATGGCTCTAATGAAAATAAAATAGAAGGTGAGGAAAAGAATTGAAGCACTTTGGTGTCATGTGCAAATACTAGCCTCCCCCATCAAATAGCTTTTCTTCGGGCTACTAGCACAGGTCGCACCGTGTGGCTTGTGTTGCCTAGTAGTAGCATCAAACAGGAATAACTTCTCCAAGATTCCAGTCCACTTTGACTTAGAGCAAACATAATGCACTTAATATTAATGTAGTCAGTTTGGAACCGCCATACGACAAGCCGTAGTGCCATTGCTTGCATTCAAGTGTTCTACCGTGTATGTTTTCACTACCACACAACAAAGTTTACAACTAAGATATCAACATTCATACTTGAGGCCTGGCAAATTTGCAAGAGTTAAAAACCATTTTTTTAAACAGAAGGAGCAGCCCTGTAAAGATGAATGTATAACACAACTGAAGGAGGATGACTCTGGTTAACTGAGCTATCAAGCGGATGGAGAGGAAGATGACATGAAAGCTGCGTACTACACCGTCCTGTTGCGGTAATCTATTGCTGATTTCGGGTGCCTTATATGCCTGAACAAATAAAATCCGAATCTCTAATGTGTACACATATGACGAACCATGTACACTGAGGCCCTGAACGTCTCTAAGGAAGATTCCTGGTGCCTTCCATTCCTATACCAATAATGTTTCAATCTCTAATGTGTAGGGAAACACCAAACGCTGGACAAAATGGGTCTGAAAAACTCTATGGAAGAGAAGCCAAATGAGTACGTGTTATTAATCTTTTGCTTAGCGGGCCTCACTCTTATAAAAGACAAAACCTTAGTAGTGATAGGAAGTCGGTGGTCCACCGCGCAAAGAATCTTCTGGTTATGACTTTAGTCCTTGGGTAGGAAGTGCGTACGAGAGCTTTATCAATCCTAGAAGCAAACAATATTTTCTTATTTTTTTCAAAAAGGAATATATTGTATTGGTCTCTAAACTTTTGCATTGAAATGATGTATTTAACCAATCGATGATTTACATTGCACGTATGTAAAAGAAGGCCCAATGGTAAGTCTTTCATCCTCGGAGAGAAAAGGAGATAAACAGAAAGTACTAGCAGGCTTGACGCATTGAAATTTGACTCTGCACATTGTCAAATATTGCTACAACCAATCAAGTAAGAAACGCTAGCAGCAGCAGCCACCTCTCCCTCAAAAAGCCTAGGGTTTCCTCTGCCTCCTGCCGGCGTCGCCGTCGGTCCGCCTCGTCTCCGTGGCCTTAGGGCCATGGCGGCATGGTAGATCCCGGCCCTTGCCAGCGGGAGGGCTCCGTCTTTAGATATTCCTTTGAGTTTTGTTAGGGTTTGTGTCCTACTCAGGAAGACGAGACGGTGGCGCCTCCCTGAAGATGGAATAAGGTTCTCCCCATCTAGCCCCCGTCCCCGTGGTGCGTCTAGCATCGTCGGTGTGCGTGTGGAGATGTGTCTCCGGCAGATCTGTCCTTGGTGGATTTGCTCGGATCTGGTCGTAGTTCGTCTACGTTCGTGTGTCTTCAAATTAGATCCTTTCGATCTACGCTACTCTTCAATGGCGGCGGTTGCTGTTCTGGTGCGCTGGTCCTATGGGGCCTTAGCACGACAACTTCCTGACTGTCTACTACAATAAGTTTTACCCGGCTCCGGCAACGGAGGGGTGATGACGGCGGCACGCCTGCGGCTCGCTTCAGTGCTTGTAGTCGTCTCTAGGTGGTCTACGGATCTGGATGTAATTTCTATTATTTCTGGTGTTCGTTGTACTGCCATGATTGAAAATTAATAGATCGGAAGTTTTCTCGCAAAAAAAAAAATTTGCTACAACCATGAAAAATATTATAGTTATTTGTGGCAATCTATGTTGACTATTAAACAATACGTTTTCCTAAACTTTATCAAAGTTGTGACAATTAAGTCTTCACCATTTTTTATATGACTTATCACATTCTAGTAAAGAAATGTGCCGCTGTGTGCAGAACACAAGACGCCTGGGACCAAGGAGGCTCCTTTGCCGATTCAGAGGCTGGCACGGCGACAGTGGATGAAACGCCGATGAAACACATCAGACACACCAACGATTTACCCAGGTTCAGGCCGCATGGTTGCTGTTAAATGTATAGTTTGGCTACTAGGTATTTTACGGGCCAAATTAATTTAAATGATTGTGGTTAGATTATTGATTGACATATATATTTGCTCGTGCTGTTTTATTCAAAATGCAGGCTTGGTTGTAGTTCAATACATATGCCATAGCGACAGATCAAGCGTAGCAAAGTTATTTACTTAGGACAAATAAAATAAATGGAGTTTTGCATTGACTGGCGGCTACCGAGACAAGTTATGGACAGATTATGATATGCTGGGCTAAAGCGTGGCTGCCAAGCCGAAGGATTTTTGCATGGGTGATGAAGTCACGTACGTAAAGGTGCAACAACACATCATGAACGATCATATTCCTTATTACCTAGTGTGATCAGCGACCTCCCCGGAGTATTTTATTCATATATGCAAGAGTGCTCGTACGTGGATATGGCCAGATACGTACTACAGATTAGCATGTAGATTTCGAGAAATCTAACTTTCGAACGTTTGGAAAACTGCGACAAATCCGAACGACTGGATCGCTCCTGATTCTTTTTTTCTTCTGCTTCAAAACTGCCATCATGGGCGAGAAAAACAATTGCCACGGGCAGGATTCAAACTCCGGTCTCCTGGAGAAGACCTGTCGCGGGCAACCACCACACTACTACACGTCTTTTTGTCAGGTAAACAAGGAAAACGTTCTGTTTCATACGGGTGCCTATCACATTATCTTGATGTTAAGGATGGTTCCGATGCTAGTGTTCGTGATTGGCCTACAAGAGTTTCCATCATCAGAGGCATTGCAAAAGGTATATATCTATTGTAGCTCCTGTACTGTAATTTAAGACTGGTTATGTATGCGAGACTCGCATGTATTCGTTAAATTTTTTTTTTTTTTGAAGTTAGACTCGCATGTATTCTGATCCTTATCAATCTGTTGAGCATTTGCAGGTATCGAGTACCTACACAGCAAGAAGAGCAACAAGCCATCACTAGTCCACCAGAACATATCGGCCGAGAAAATTCCTCTTGACCACCATTTCGCCCCATGTCTGTCAGTCCCAGGACTGCACAAGCTCCTGGCTGACGATGTCGTCTTCTCAACCCTGAAGGCCAGTGCAGCTATGGGTTATCTTGCCCCCGAGTACGCCAACACGGGCCGCTTCACTGAGAAGAGTGACGTCTTCGCCTTCGGGATCGTTGTTCTCCAAGTCATCACAGGCAGGAGGGCCGTCTCTCAGTTGAAGGTGGGCACAGCAGCCAGCGACCTCGAAGGCCTGATAGATCCCAGCTCGGCGGCATCTTCTCAAGGACCGAGGCTGCCAAGCTTGCAGCGGTCGCCGCACATTGCACGAGTGAAGCAGCGAGCCAGAGGCCGACGATGGATGCTGTGGTTCAGCAACTCAGCGGCTGATGCCGAGGATCCGAACCGAGCTGATGAAGATGTCTTTTGGGAGGCCTTTTGTAGTAGTAAGCTGGAGGACGGTAATGATCCAGTTGCCACCCAATGAGGTCTTTTGTAGTAGTAATCTGACCTGCTAATGTGGAACATGTCGCCGTTAATTATTTAGTCACTTTCCTGGTGATCTCACCATTTCATGGTTAAGTATCACAATCTCTTCACAACTGGAATGCTGAAAGATTGTGTATGTATGAGATGATGTGAACCCTTGGTTCTCTAGATCAGCATGCCAAAATGTTGAATGTGTGAGCCATTTGTTTCAGGGATTTTAGCATCTGTAGTGTAAACTTTGATGGCTTTGTGCTACTGCCATAGTGCCATTGCTTGCATTCAAGTGCTCTACCGTATATTTCAAGCATGGAAAATTTGCAAGAGTTAAAAACTATTGTATTTTTTTTCAAACAGAATGAATGCATAGCACAACTGAAGCAACAATTTTGTTCAAAACAGAAGGAGCAGCGCTGCAATCATGAATGTAAGTATAACACAACTGAAGCAAGAGGGCTCTGATTAACAGAGCGATCAAGCGGAAGGAGCAGCCCTGCAATCATGACGAGATCGCTCCGTGTTCCCCATTCCTGGTGCCTTGTATGCCTGAACCAATAAAATTTGAATCTCTAATGTGTGAAGCTGTGGCAAACAATGTACAGGCTAAACCTGGACAACTCTAAGAAAGATTCCTGGTGCCTTCCATGCCTATACCAATAATGTTCCAATCTGTAATGTGTAGGGATAGAACAAAATCATGCGTAAAATGGGTCTGCAAATTAAAGGAAGAGAAGCGAAATGGCACATGTATCATTCATCTTTTGCTCAGCCGGGCTTTGCTCTTATAAAAGACAAGACCTAGGAAGTAGGCAGTGATATGAAGTCGTTGGTCCACCGATAGATAGTCCTTGGGTAGGAATAGCGTACAAGAGCTTTATCGATCCTTTATGCTGATGATATTTTCTTTGAGATTAAATAATGTATTTAGCGAACAGATAATTTACATTGCACATACATATAAGAAAGCCCGACGGTAATGTTCCATCCCCGGAGTCTAAGGAAGAGGACAGGCCCGTCGTTGGAGGTGGCCAAGGTGGGCGACCGCACAGGGCCCCCAAATTACTAGGTATTAGTGTATTATGTATACAGATATAATCACACTTTGCCATTTAATCCAGCGGCAAGGCCTAAGCAACGTACGCAGCAACAAAAAGCCAGCCCACGAGGCCTGCTTAACTGCTTATTCACGTATCTATTGAGTGTTCCCATCGATCGCAAACAAGCCGCCGGTTCGCCTGCTTCCGCCAAAAACGAGCAGACGTCGTCTCGTCTCCTGCCTTCCGCCAATCGCCCGCCTGCTGGTTCCGCCAGTCGCCCGAGACGCCGTCCGCTGATGCCTTCCAAGGTTCCGCCAGTCGCTCGCCCGGAACGTCGTCCGCTGCTGCCTTCCGCGTCCGCGGTTCCGCCATCGGCGATCGCCCAGGCTGCCATCTATTAGGTATACTTAATTTTATCCCTGTACTTGGTAAATTACAAATTTTGATCTCCCTGACCTAGGTTAGGAGCAGGCCCTAGTTAGGAGTAGCCAAGTAGGATTAGTTTGTTCTTGATCAGTTGTACATGTCTTTATATTTTTATTCACACTAATTAGGAAATTTCATGTTTGCATAATGAATCATTAAATTTCTTTGGTTTATAAAACAGGAGGCATTTATTTCTCAATCATCATGTCTTCTAGAACATATGATTCTGGTTGTAAAAAGCGTAAGAAGAAGCAAAAGCTAGACACACAAGCTCAACTTCTAAAGGGTTCTCTTGACAGATTTGTCGTGAAAGAAGCTCCATTAAATTCTGAAATCCAGACTCCCAATGATAACGTTGGTGATCGTCATGGTGATGATGCTAACACTGTAGTTGAGACAGAGGCTGGCACTGTAAATGAAGATAATGATGCTAATATTGCAGCTGAAGGTGATAATGTTAATATTGGTGCTGAAGGTGATGCTGTTAGTACTGCCGTTGAAGGTGATGATGACACCAACAATTCTTTTACGCCTGATATATTTGATCCAAGAAACTGGGATGCACTTGATGCTAAAATGATTGATATTTTGCTACAAAAGGGTCCTAAAAGAGACTGGTCTATTGAGCATGGTGATGCAGACAAATTCGGTAGAAGGTTTTCTGCATTGTCATACACTAGAGTTCTCTCAAATGGAGAAAAATGTGACAGAGAATGGCTTGTATACAGCAAAGATCTTGACAAAGTATTTTGTTTCTGCTGCAAATTATTAAGAAAGGGGCATGTGAGAGGTCATTTAGCACATGATGGGTTCAATGACTGGCATCATCTTCTCACTAGACTTAAAGAGCATGAAACTAGTAGAGAACATGTCACAAATATGGCTACATGGTATGACTTGCGCCTTAGGTTTCAGAAGAACCAAACGATTGATAAAGTTGCTCAGCGAGAACTTGAAAAAGAGAAGGAGCATTGGAGAAAAGTTTTACTCAGAATTCTGTTGATTGTAAAATTTCTTGCAGAACGCAACATAGCATTCCGGGGAAGTAATTGCAAGTTGTACCAAGAGAGCAATGGAAATTTCTTAGGAATGGTTCAGATGTTGGCTGAATTTGACCCAATTATGAAGGAGCATGTTGACCGCATCACCAATGATAAAATCCGTGATCATTATCTTGGTCCTTCCATCCAGAATGAGTTAATAAGTTTGCTCGCTGCTGCAATCAAGTCATAAATCATTCGAAAGGTAAAAGAAGCCAAGTACTTCTCAGTTATACTTGACTGTACTCCTGATGCAAGCCACCAAGAACAAATGTCTTTGATAATTAGGTACGTTGATGCATCTTCAGATTCGTTTTGCATTGAAGAGTCCTTCTTAGGTTTTTTGGATGTGAATGAGACCACTGGGCAAGGATTGTTTGATGTTCTACAAAAGGAATTAAAGAGTCTTGACCTTGATGTGGACAATGTGAGAGAACAGGGATCATTTTTATCTCCTCCCGAGAACATGATACACTTTACCAATATGAACAAAAGGTTTCCTACTAAATTTCTTGTACTTGCATACAACAGTGAAGCAATATGCAGCTTTGTTCATATTGGTAAAGTGTATCATGTTCTCGGGAGGAGATAAAAATGATTCTTTGCTTTGATTGTTTCCCGTGAAAAGGTTATTTAGAGCGAATACATTAGAGCACTTTTGGTGTCACGTGTGCATTCGGCCCTCCATCTAGTTATATTAGGTGTGTCCGTTTTGTGTTTTCCTCCGCTAATAGGCTAGAGTAGTGTAATTTTATGAAAGAAAAGCGTTAATAATCTTGAGTCTAGAAGTGACAAAATAAGGTAGGAAGATTGTTTTTTAGGGTACGGAAGAGGTTTTCAATGGTATACTTTTTGTGACATGGAGTTTATATTTATTAGTTAAATTTATGGTCAAAATTTAACCCAAAATACAAGGGGCCCAATAACCCCGGAAGGAGGAAGTAATAGCTTTGTTTTTAGCAAAAGGAGAAAGTGATAGCTAATATGACAGTGATATATCTGATGTACTAGTAAATTATAGTTGTAAACCAAAATACGAGGGGCCCAATAAACCTGAATGAGAAATTAATAGCTGACATAAACAGTAAAATACCTGATCTAGTATAGTTGTAAACCATATTCTACCTAGAGTTCAAACCAATAAAAATAGTTTTATCTTTCTAAATGACCCAAACATGAAACTAGCTGCAAACAACAGAAGTACTCCCGGTGAACTGCTGACCTGGGCTGTACTATAGCACATGGGTCAACTTCAAAATTTGAACCTCTCGGCAACTCACCCATGCCACTACGAGGTCTCCAGGACAAGCTCGGTGAGCACAGATCCCCAGATCCGGATCGGAGCGTCGCCACTGCGAAGACAGAGAGGACGCCCGAGCCACCAGCCTGTACCCGTCCCATCGCCCACACGACCAAGACGGAGAGTCACCACCGCCGCGATGTTGGCTGCCGGAGAGCCAACCATGTGGACTGCCACCCAGGTCCACCCACATCACGGTGCACCCATCATGGTAGTAGGAGTAAAAGGCGTCTCCTTTCACTCCAAGCACGACATCAGCCATGATGTCTGGATCGACACCTCGACGGTAGGAGGGGTCGACACCTGCGCCTCCAGCCAGTCCTGGTGGACCGGGGAGACACAAATCCGAGACTACCGACGACCGCCGCCTAACACGCTCGATCGACGCCAATCATGTGGTCTTCGTGTTAGGTTGATCTCCTCTGTATAGGCCCAACGGCCTATTGGGCCCTTAGATCCGCGCCCTGATCGGGGGCGCCCAACCCACTATGGTTGACGGGCCCCTGTCACCTGCGCTATATATAAAGAGGTGGAGGCCGGCAGCACGCAACACGAGGTTGGTCGCGAGCCGTACACCCCACCGACACACCTACCGATCTAGGTTTGGCGCAGTGCTGACAGGAAGCGCCGCCACCACTTCACCCACTCACCGTCGCCACCGTCGCCCTCCACCATGGTCACTAGCTCGAGCTCATCGAGCCAAGGAGAAGGTATCCTCCTCCCATCTCTCTGCTCTCTCTCTCACATGCAAAGACAGATCAAGGAACAGAGATGCTACCGATCTGATCTAGCCTAGATGATTCTAGGGTTCTATCAATGGTATCAGAGCGGCTACGATCTAGATGGTCAAAGAATTTTCTCTGATATTTTTCACAGAACAGAGTTTTGATAATTTTTGTCCAGTTTTCTCAGCAAATTTTATCCAGATTTTCTATTCAAATTAATCCAACGAAAAATTTGTCTAGAAAATAGAAAAGTAAAAGAAATGTTTCTGAAAAGAATAAAGTTCTTGAATTTTTTATTCATGTTTTTCCGCTGCGAATAAATAAAAGTGCTCTTTTAAAAGTAAATAGAACAAAAGTGCAAATAAAATTTAAAAGAGCATGTTAAAGTAATTATTGAAACAATTATGATCTTGTTATTTTTATGACCAACGTTGTTAATAACATGATCATGATTTGTTATTGTTATAAAAGTTGCATTTATTTCTACTTTTGCCCAACGGTGATATAGATTTAATTGCATAAACAGTTGTATGTTTAATTTTGACCAACGTTGGATTAATGCATGCAATTGTTGTTATGATCTCACTTCATTGTGATTTCAGGAGGTTTCCACTTGATGAGTTGCCTCAAGGATGTTCCAACCCTTAGAGGTGATAACTACACTGAATGGAGAAAGAAAGTTGACTTGGCTTTTGTTTGTGCTGAGGTGGACTGGGTTGTGGACACCCCACAGCCGGTCAAACCACCAGAGCCAGTCAGAGATGCAAAAGATGATGATGCTGCTTGGAACAAAAAGAAGAGGGATCATGCTCCAGTGGAGATGTCATATACCCTCAAAAACGAAAAGTGGCTCACCGCCAATAAAAAGTGCATGGCTTTCATAAAGAACACAATTGAGAACGCTATTGTGGGCTCAATTGCAGAGTGTACTTCCGTAGGGGAGTTTCTTGAAAAGATAAAGAGCCAATTCACTGGTTCTTCAAAGATATATGCTACCCAATTGCTAAAGCAGCTGGTGACAGAAAAGTACACAGGCGGTGGACATGGCATAAGAGAGCACATCCTCAGGATGAGCAACATGGCAGCTAAGCTTAAACCCATGGATGCGGATTTGGAGCTCAATCCTGCACTCCTCGTTCACCTGGTTATGGCTTCACTGCCAAAAGAGTTTGACACCTTTGTTGTCAACTACAACATCTCGCCTGAAAAATGGGACATTGAAAAGACTATAGCCATGTGTGTGCAAGAAGAGGAAAGACTTAAAACCTCACATGGTGGTTCTCTGAACTATGTGAAGGATAATAAGAAAAAGAACTACAATCAGAATGGCAAAGGTTCCCCTTCAAAGCCACATGGAAAAGCTCAATATCAGCATCAGCAAAAGTCTTTCCCAGTGGACAAAGATACATGTCTCCATTGTAAGAAGACTGGGCACTATAAGAAAGATTGCCCTGATTGGCTAAAGTCAATAATGGCAAAGAGAGGTAACAACGTTGTTTCCTTTGTAAATGAATCCTTGTATACACAGTTTTCGAAATCTACTTGGTGGATTGACTCAGGAGCAACTGTTCATGTTGCAAATTCATTACAGGGATTCCATTCGACGCGGACTACGCAAAGAAGCGAAAGATGCATTGAAGTTGCAAATGGAGTTGAAGCAGAAGTTGAAGCTGTCGGCGACATCTCTCTGGAGTTAGCTGATGGATTCACGCTTCTGCTTAGAGATGTTTTATATGTTTCTTCATGTCACAGAAACTTAATTAGTGTTTCGTGTTTGGATAAAGATCATTATGAATGTCACTTTGGACATGGCAAGTGTGCCATATGGTTTAATAATACTCATGTGGGTGTTGCTTTCCTACACGATGAGCTTTATTTATTATCACTATGTGAAAAAGTGCATTCTGTGTGTAATGTGAATGAGCATGTTTCCGCGTCGGATAAAGAACAAAAGAAAAGAAAGAGAACTCATGGCTCATCGAAATTATGGCACTGTCGCCTGGGCCATATTTCGAGGGGGAGAATAGAAAGACTAGTTAAAAATGAAATTCTTCCTCCATTAGAGTTCTCAGACATAGAGCAATGCATAGATTGCATTAAAGGAAAGTATGTAAAACAAATCAAAAAAGGTGCAAACCGTAGCACGGGAACACTAGAAATCATTCACACTGACATTTGTGGACCGTTTCCTGTGAAAAGTGTGGATGGCTATGACTCGTTCATAACATTCACAGATGATTACTCCCGAGATGGTTATATTTATCCAATCAAAGAAAGATCTGAAGCGTTGGATAAATTTAAGATATTCAAAGCTGAAGTTGAAAATCAGCATGATAAAAGGATAAAGATAGTAAGATCTGACCGTGAGGGAGAGTACTACGGTCGGCACACTCCATATGGCCAAGTCCCTGGACCTTTTGCAAAATTCTTACAGGAGACTGGCATAGTGGCCCAGTATTCAATGCCGGGCGAGCCTCAGCAAAATGGAGTAGCTGAAAGGCGTAACCGTACTCTTATGGATATGGTGCGCAGCATGATGAGTTACTCCACCTTGCCATTGGGATTATGGATGGAGGCGCTTAAAACCGCCATTCACATTCTCAATAGAGTACCAAGCAAGTCGGTGCCCAAAACACCGTACGAGTTCTGGACAGGAAGAGTGCCCTCTCTACAACACTTAAGGGTGTGGGGGAGCCTAGCTGAGGCCAAAGTGTTTAATCCAAATATTGCAAAGTTAGATTCCAAAACAGTCAGTTGCCACTTCATTGGCTATCCTGATAGATCAAAAGGTTTTCGTTTCTACTGTCCAGAGAGATACACAAAGTTTGTAGAAACAAGACATGCAGTCTTCTTAGAGGACGAAATGATGAGGGGGAGCATGGTAGCTCGGAAAATTGATCTTGAGGAGAAGAGGGTGCGTGCACCTAATCCGATGATTCAGGAGCCATTTTTCTCACTACCTGTTGTACCTGCACCGACAATCCCTGAGGTTGCGGTGCAAGCACCTGTTGTAACTCCACCCGTGACAACTTTGGGAGAAGATCCGGAACCTGTCCGTCAGGAGCCGACTGAACCCGTCGTTGAGCATGAAAGGGAGGTGCAGCAGCCACTTTTAGAACATGTACCGGAAGGTGAGGCACAGAATAAGCCTAGGAGTGAGGCCCTTAGAAGGTCTACAAGACCCAAAAAGTCAGCTATTTCTACTGATTATAAAGTTTATAACACAGAAATAGTTCATATGGGTGGTGATCCCACTTCACATGAAGAAGCCATGAGAAGCCCTCACTCATCAAAGTGGCTGGAGGCAATGGAAGACGAGATGAAATCGATGAGTTCCAAAGATGTTTGGGACTTAGAGAATATTCTTAAAGGAGCCAAAACAGTAGGCTGTAAATGGGTCTACAAAACTAAGTATGACTCTAAAGGGAATGTAGAAAAGTATAAAGCACGACTTGTGGCAAAAGGATTTACACAAAGAGAAGGGATAGATTACAATGAGACTTTTTCCCCAGTCTCATGTAAGGATTCCTTCAGAATCATAATGGCATTAGTAGCACTTTTTGATTTAGAGTTACATCAAATGGATGTGAAGACGGCATTTCTGAACGGGGATTTAAAAGAAAAAGTTTACATGAAACAACCCAAGGGTTTTATCATGGAAGGCAAGGAAGATATAGGATGCCGCCTGAAGAAATCCATTTATGGATTAAGGCAAGCCTCTAGACAGTGGTATCTAAAGTTTAATGAAACAATTAAAAGTTTTGGATTTAAAGAAAATATTGAGGATAACTGCATTTATGCAAAGTTTAAAAATGGGAAATATATTTTCCTAATCTTGTATGTGGATGATATCTTGCTTGCTAGCAGTGATGTTAGTCTGCTACAAGAGACAAAGAAGTGCTTGTCCTCAAATTTTGATATAACAGATCTTGGTGAAGCATCTTATGTTTTGGGCATAGAAATTCACCGAGATAGGAAAAATGGAGTTTTAGGACTATCGCAGAAGGCATATTTAGAAAAGGTTCTTAAAAGGTATAATATGCATGCGAGTAAAGCCACACCTGCTCCTATAGTCAAGGGCGACAGTTTTGGGAAATTCCAATGTCCCAAGAACCAGTACGAGATCGATCAAATGAAAGCAGTATCATATGCTTCGGCTGTTGGAAGTTTATAGTATGCACAAGTGTGCACTCGCCCTGACTTAGCTTTTGTCACCGGGGTACTCGGTAGATATCAAGAGAATCCAGGCACAGAGCACTGGAAGATGGTAAAGAAAGCATTGCGTTATGCGCAAGGCACGAAGGACCACATGCTGACATACACGAGATCTGATTCCCTTGAGATAAGAGGGTATTCAGACACAGATTTTGCGGGAGACAGAGATGATAGAAAATCCACGTCAGGATACGTGTTCACTCTCGCTGGAGGGGCTATTTCGTGGAGAAGCTCCAAACAGTTAATAGTTGCATCGTCCACGATGTATGCAGAGTTTATAGCATGTTATGAGGCCACGGGGAGGCGATATGGTTAAAGAAATTCATACCCGACTTGAAAGTGGTAGATTGTGTTAACAAACCACTAAAGATGTACTGTGACAACTAGTCCGCAGTATTCTATGCTCACAACAACAAGTCGAGTAATGCTGCCAAAACAATAGAGATAAAGTATTATGTTGTGAAAGATAAAATCCAGGATCACACTATAAGTCTCGAGCATATAAGGACAAAGTATATGCTTGCGGATCCGCTTACGAAAGGCTTACCACCCAATGTGTTCAAGGAACACTTAGCCGGCATGGGTTTAAGGGAAAGCCTATGATTCCTGGATCATGAGAGGCCCAAAAGGAACAGAATTTGTTTCAAAATAGAGTGGTATGCTGTAGCTGTCTGATTCTATCGACAATTGAGCTGTGACGATGAAACATGTTCTATGTATTGATCTGTGATGAAACGAGTAAAGTAAAAAGTATATGGTTAAAAGAAAGTTGAGATCAAGGGGGAGAATGTTAGGTTGATCTCCTCTGTATAGGCCCAATGGCCTATCGGGCCCTTAGATCCGCGCCCTGATCGGGGGCACCCAACCCACTATGGTTGACGGGCCCCTGTCACCTGCGCTATATATAAAGAGGTGGAGGCCAGCGGCATGCAACACGAGGTTGGTCGCGAGCCGTACACCCCACCGACACACCTACCGATCTAGGTTTGGCACAGTGCTGACGGGAAGCGCCGCCACCACTTCACCCACTCACCGTCGCCACCGTCGCCCTCCACCATGGCCACCAGCTCGAGCTCATCGAGCCAAGGAGAAGGTATCCTCCTCCCATCTCTCTGCTCTCTCTCTCACATGCAAAGACAGATCAAGGAACAGAGATGCTACCGATCTGATCTAGCCTAGATGATTCTAGGGTTCTATCACTTCGACGTCGATATGGCCGACGAATGCGATGTCCCGACCACGACCAAAATCCACCATACCCGCGAGGATAGGGACCTCGACGCCCGCGGTCACCACCCAGACCGAGCCCACCATCGTCTACCCGGAGAGGAGCTCCGACCCGTCCCGAGCCCAAAATTGGTCCGCCCAAGCAGGAGCTCCGCCGCGCGAGCAACCCGCGCCGTCGGCCCAGACCGGGAAGAAGAGAGAGGCACCACCACCAACCACACCCCGTCGCTGACCGTCGCCGCCTAAGTCACAACAACTGACCTGCCGTAGACCGATGCACGACCAGATCCGGCAGAACCATGGGTCGACCGGGTGAAAGCATAGTTGCCATAAACATGGGTCAACTAGGTCGAGGAACGGGGTCGTGAGACGATGGTCGGTGATGGTGAGATCGATGGGTCCACTGAGGGTAGGGTCCTATGGACGTTAGTTCGTGACCCGGGACGTTACCTCGGGTCGATCGGTTGGAGTCGATACAGATTATTAGAAAAAAAAAATGTTGGGTACTATTATCTCCATAAGAAAATGGAGAAAAAAAAGATGCAAATGGCATTGATTAGAACTGGTGTGCCACCAATTAAAGTTGTGGCTAACCGTTTCTCTACTAGTGCACCCCCAGTGCACTACACCGTCAGCTCTGTTCATCTGGGTAAAGTGTATCCTTTTCTTCGTAGCATGCAAATTTTATTTATTTGCTTGGAAGTTTCTGATGAAAAAAAATTAGGCCGAATATGTTGGAGCACTTTGGCATCATGTGTTTAGATGGCCCTCTATATGTTAGCTTTATAGCTAAAGTTTGTCCATTCTGTGTTTTCCTCTGCTGATAGGCTACAATTGGGAGTGGTTTGTGAAAAGAATCGTTATGGCATCTCTAACACACTACGGCAAATAGGACACACTATGCGTCCGTGGAGGCGTCTGCATACATGAATATGAGAGCCGGCCACCCAACGGCATGACCGAAAAGTCCGCCCGTATTTCAAACAAAAATTGAATCAAACGGACAAATTGCAATCAAGCTAAATTTTTTTCGTGTAAACCGGATCAAATTCATGACAAGTTCGATCATTACATTTAAAAAAAGTGGGCATGGCATTTTTTACATAGCGAAAGTTATCCTAGTCTAAATCTTCGCCGGCCATGGGCATGACCGTGTTCCACGCCATGCTCTTCGCCAGACGTGGGCACATCCATCTCCCATGTCTTACTCTTCCTCACCGGAGTCCGTCGCTTGGCCGTGGAAGTCACCGGTCGAGGTGCGGTCCATGATGAACATGGACGGCTCGGCCTCGTGGTCGTTGTGGCCCGATGCGGACGGCGCGAATGACATGAAGCTGTCAACGTTGGCACTATTCTCGTGCGCGGTGGACTAAGGGAAGCGGAGGTGGTGTGGTTTTTGCCGTGCGCAGCCGCGCTTATATATAGGGCTCCGGTTAGGCCAAGGGTCGGTGGTTTGAATGCGGGCGGCCGCAGTGGGTTTCTCGGCTGCCGCCCTGTGCGGACGTGTCACTCTAAGCCGGCTTCAATATAGTACGAAGCCGTCTCGTCACCCAGTCCGGTCACGACGCTTTGGGCTGGCATTGAATGCGGCGCGGAGAGCGAGCGGACGCGGCACGAGCGGCACTCTCGGTCGCAGCGCCGCTTTAGAACGACATGCGGCAGACCGGTCGCATCCGCACTGGACCGGCTTGAATGCGGCGAGGACGCGTGGTGATGAGTTTGGGTGGGGCGTTGCCAGAGTCTTACATGGCACGAGTCCGAACTCCCGCATATCACCCTCGGCTTTGCATCGTGTTGCAAGAAATCAGACACGTCAGTCCGCGGACATATGCGCCGCTGTGTTGGACAACAAAAATGGTCCGGACGCGCCGGTCCAGATGTTTGTGGGCATTTTGAGGCATGACGTTGGTGATGCCCTTACAGCACGAGCAGGGGGTATGAACGGTGAAAATATCTGATCTGTTAAATTATAGTTGTAAACAGTATTCTACTTAGAATAGTTGAAGTAGAGAGGCATATAAGAGTTTTCTTCACTACTTGTGATCGATAAAGATAAAGAAATTCTGCCGTAACAGAAACTACTAGGGAAAACCCTATAAATAGACAGGTAACAGCAGCGCGGGGTACATGGCCGCGCTACTGTTACTTAATAGTAGCGCGGGCCATATAGCCTCGCTGTAGGTCGGCTTTAGCAGCAGCGCGGGCCTGGTAGAACGGCGGTACTACTAAATTAAATGGGCCCCGCCGTGCTCCCCGGGCTAGCCACAATAGCAGCGCGGGTCAAGGGCCGTCCGCGTTGCTACTGTGGCCAGCCCGGGCCCAGCTACCCGGCCTCACTTAGCAGCAGCGTGGGCCTGGTAACCGCGCTACAGCTAGTGAGGTTAGTAGCAGCGCTGGTTCCCTACCCGCGCTACTACTATACGCACCTTATCCACCCCGCTCATCTCCTCTCTCCCTCACTCTCCCCTCACACTCTTGCTCGCTGCCGTCGCCGTCGCCCGCCAGCCGCCGCCGTCGCCCGCCGCAGCCGTCGCCCGTCGTCGCCCCCGAGGTATCCCCCTTCCTCCCTCCCTCCTTCTCTAGCCGCCCTCCTCCCTCCTCCCTCCTCCTCCGGTCGCCCTCCTCCCTCCTCCTCTTTCCCCTTCCTTCTCCCTCCGCCATCCTCCCTCCTCCCTCCTCCGGCCGTCCTCCTCCTCCAGTCTTCTCCCTCCTCCTCCATTCTCCTCCCACTGCCCTCCTCCCTTCTCCTCCTCACTCGTCCCTCCTCCCACCTCCTCTCTGTATCTATTCAATATAGAAATTTTTAGGTACAAAAATGTATTGGAATGCTATATGAGAAATTTTTAGTAAATGTAGGTCTTTTGAATAGAATAGAAATTTTTTAGTAAATGTAGGTCTTTTGAATAGAATAGAAAATTTTCTGTAAATTTTCTTCTTTTGAATAGAATAGAAAATTAGTAAATGTAGAATAGAATAGAAAATTAGAAAAGTTTCAGTAAATGTAGGTCTTTTGAGTACAATAGAAAATTGTTATTCGTTCGATGTAGGTCTTTTGAACCAAATACCTTTAACCTTTAAGTATTTTAGGTATCAAATAAAATATTCAAATGTTATATACAAGAATGTTAATAGTGAATGGTCTTGCTCATACAATTTTTATGAATGGTGTATACAAGAATGAAAAATATAAAAACTAGTAATAGAATAGAATATAAAAATGTTGTTTGCCAATTATATTGATGATCTAAAATTTTCACTCGGTGGATTATGCAGGATTTCTCGTGTCGCGTCTCCCTCTCCCGCTTGGCCCCGTCCCGCCCACCGTGATCTAAAATTTTAGGTTTAGTTTTTTTTAATATATATGTAGATGGATGTATGTTTGCTAGATGGCTGGTTAGATGAATGGATGCATTATTGATTGTTGCACTTTTGTTTCATTTTGAAAATAGCCGACAAAATGGATGCATGGATGCTTTTTGCAGGGAACACCTCCGAGTGGCCTATGTTTTGCTGGAATGTTGATTCATTTCTGTTCCGGCAAATTTCAGGCGCTCGATATGTCCTATTTTAGCAAAGGTCATGCCGAAATTTTTCGTGAATTTTGGCAAGAATTGTGCTAGAAAGTAGGAAATATCGAGTGCCCCTGATTTGCCGCAACGGGAATTAATCGACATTCCGGCAGAACATAGGCAATTTTTTATGCCATTGCTCCATATATGTAACGGGTTGACTTTCAGTCTGTTGGGGCTCGTTGCTCCATATATGAGAGAGAAGAATCCCGACTGTTGTCGTGGGGGTCGCTCTTCCTCTTCTTTCTCGTGATAGACTTTTTGGTAATGCACGGGAAGGAAGAGAAGAGCGACCATCACCGATGATCGAAATATCAATGAGGGAGTGTCCACCATATACACCACGTGAGATGAGAGGAAGAATCCCGACTATTGTCGTGGGGGTCGCTTCTCCTTCGTTCCCGTGTGCTAGACATTTTGGTGTAATGCACTCGGGAACGAAGGGAGGAACGACCATCACCGACGGTCGCAATATCAGAGAGGGAGTGCCCACCATATACACCACGTGAGATGAGAGTTTAGCAAGGAAGACTCGACGGACTGAAAGTCAAACCGTGCTGAATAGTGATCTGTGTGTTGAGTTTCCTGGTAATTGCCGTCGATTGATTTTTAATCTTTGAATTATGAACATAGGAAATGTCTGACAACAATAGGATCCCTGAGTGCGAGTACTGCTCCGACGACCGGGGTATGTGCGACAGGCCTCACCTAGAAGACGGTAGGCGCTTCACCATCAAGCTCGGCGAGACCTTCGATGTTTTTACGGTACGTCACAACGACAAGTCTTTTTTTCGTAATTAAGCATGACTTCTGCTTCTTTGGTTCAACGTGTAATTTCCGTTTTTTACAATTCGACTAGTGCATCCCCTGCCATGCAAGACCTTATGTCTTGGATAAGATCGGTTTCGAAGATCGTGAGAGTATAGAGACGAAGAAAACCCACTTGAGGACCCAACATGGTAACGCTTTTGCCGTTAAGATATACAATGCAGTGAACCACTCCCATTTTGGTTGCTCAAATTGGAGAGCACTATGCAAGGCATATGGATTTCAGGAGGATATGCATGTCACCTTTGATATTCGTCCTGAAGATGACATTGAAGATAATATCGACATTTGAGTCGATGTGGATACGCTTCCAGTTCTACCTCCATGTGAGTTTGTCAAACATATTTATTAAGTAATTTATATTGTTTATTTATGAATAGTTGACAGCTTATTTCCTTTGACAGCTTATTTTCAATCTCCAAGAAATATAAGAAACGTAGTAGACAAAACCTACTACAGTTATGGCTCCGAACTAAATTCGGAGGAGAAAAACTATCTTATCTCATTTATTAATGATGTCGAGACTTTCAAGAAAAATCATCACATCATCCCACATTATGGTCAATATGTGCCACTAGTGCATGTGTTGAACTATGTTAACATCAATGGAGATACCATGGAAACATTTTTTACTATTTTGTCACTAGTCCTTCTTTTGCATACATTCTTTTTAAGCTAATTAAACGTTTTTGCTAAGTATGTTACTATTATGTTCTTCAATAGAAGCTTCCGAAGGAGTGTGTGCCTCAATTGATGTATATCAAAGGTGACTTGGATGTTTTTAGCTTATATCCAAATCCGACTAGGGCTTGGCACTGTTCATACTCAATTTCTCGACGAGATGAAGACATCACAATCACATGATTGAGAAAAGTAATGCACACGCGCAGGGTAGTACTTGGAGACAACATGGTGCACTACCCACGAGTTGGAGACAAGTGGATCTCTATTCTCCATAATGGAGATGGAGGGGTTCGCCTGTTTTATGCTATTTTACCTAGCCGAGACGAGTAGGTCCTAGCTAGCTAGTACTCATCATGTGCTAAGAACAATTAGCTAGTGCTGGTTATGACTATAATGATGATGATGAGTTGTTATTATTATGATGATGATGATGAGTTGTTATTATGATGATGATGATGAGTTGCTATTATGATGATGATGATGCATGAGTTCTTATATGACTGACGATGATAATGATGAGTTGTTATTATGATCATGATGAGATATTATATCGTTGGGTGGAAGAAACGCGGATTAGATTCAAGTGGATGGATCCAAAGTGACCAAAAGTTGGATTAGTCAGACTGTATCAAAATTTGTATAACCGTATATAAATACAGTAAAAAAAATTACAGACGAATAGCAGTAGCGCAGGGCAGGGCGCACGCTGCTACAACTTATCAGTAGCGCAGGTTCCACACCAACGCTACTGCTACTAGAGTTAGTAGTAGCGTGGGTCAAACCTGAGCTACTGCTAAAAGTTGGCTGTAGCGCCCTATGAGTAGCGCGGGACCCCGCGCTACTGATAGGGTTTTCCCTAGTAGTGAGAGTTATTTTTTTTGTTATGAACTAACCGAATAAAATCAATCAAGTGGCAAACAACGAGGGCCTCTTTGATTAGCAGGAATTTAAAATCGCATGAAAAGAAAAAATAAAGAATTGAAGTGACATGCCCACTTAAATCCTATAGGATTAGCAAACCACAGGAATTTGAACTGGAGTGTTTGATGTAACAGAAAAAACAAAGAAATTGTAAAAAAGAAGTTGGAGCGAATACAAGATTTCCTCTAGAATATAGTACAACAATTCCTTAATAAAAAAAATCCTATTGAATTCAATCCAATGAATCAAAAGATTAACATAGGAAAAATTCCTAATGATTCTAATCCTCCAAAAATCCTCTCAAATTCCTTTGAATGAAAGGAGCCCCAAAAGTACTACTGAATTAGTACTGCTGATCCGAACTGTACTGTACACATATCGTGAACTTTAAATTTGATTCTCCGAAGCAAAATAAGAGAGGACATTTGAACAGTTACACCACTGGCATGCATCCTTGCAGGATGCACGGGGACCGTAGAGTGAGCACGCATGTACTGTAGCATGTGACTGCCATTTTGCTCCCCAGCTGAGCTACCGTTGGCGCAGCACACTGTTCATTTGCTCCTGTGCCATTATTGCTCTTGTTTCAGAACTTGACTCCTGTGCTACCAAATAAACCTTGCTAGCATAGTAGTATAGGACGAGCCAAGGTGTACCGTTGCGTTCTTCAGTCCATTCTAGCGAAGAAACTAGCGAAAGTCCTCTTCTACTCCCGAGCTATGAGCTCGGGATGAACAGTAAATTCTCAAAAAAATGAAAACAAATTTTTAAAAAAATCTGAAATTTTTGTGTGGAAAACTTTAACAAATGTTAGTTCTTGCAAAATTTCAGCATGGAAGGACATTCGTGGAGGCCGTGGCAACATCAATTTTGTTTTTCTGCCACGACTTCCATGAATGTTCTTTCATTCTGATATTTTGCAAGCACTAAGAACATTTGTCAATGTTTGCCACAAAAAAAAATTCAGCATTTTTTGAATTTTTTACATTTTTTCAGAATTTACTATTCACTCAAGCTCATTTGAGCTCGAGCTGAGAAACATCACATCCAGAAACTAGTAGTATTATCTTTTAAACACTGGTAAAAATAGGAGCTCAAATAATAATGAAAGAAAAAGAAAGGCTAGAATAGTCAACTTTCACTCTTGTTGCCAAGTGCATAGGAAAAGGAACCGGCGCATTCGTCTAGGAAAACTGGTCACTCAAGTGTGAGACAAGGGCAAACTCAGAGCTCCCAGCAGAATCTGCCTGTTCATGATGACCATCGACAACTCCAAATAGGCTTTCGCCTCACTTTATAAATAAAACAACCACCACATCCATACAACATATCTAAATGCAGCAAAGTGAATAAAGTAGTCTGCTGGGGCATCAGCACAAATATGCCCAAAAACACATAAAATAAATAATAAAAAAGACCAATTGGTTGGTGGCTCAGGATGACTGCGGCGAGGCAACTCGGTGAGCGCCAACAGTCATCGCGTCCATCATGTGGCCCAGCCGATCGCGATCTCGCTGCCTAGACAATGGGTGCCAGAGGTGCAAAAATGAATGGAATTTGAAGATTGAGTCAGAGGTTTGTCTAAGAAAGACCCGCTCAATAACTATCTTGTGATGACCATCGACAACACTATGAGTTAATTAAGCAATCCAAGGAAAAGAGTAGTACCAGCCATGAAAAGAAGCACTACACTATCACACCTAATCATATAATCACAACTCCATTGGGACGAGACAAATCAATCTTTACGAGCTGCAAAATTGAGAGTTACATTCTTCCAACGGGACATTTTCTTTGTTTGTTTCAGACGCAAGCTTTGCTACACCGTGATGCAACAGCCGTGGTGAGTGAACCTCGCTAGTTGGCAGGATACAGTCGTAATTCCTGCTCCCAAAGCTTCTCTCCTCTGCATGGAGTACGAGCATTCAACGTTGATGCAGAAGATTTCCATTCTTTTGAAGGAACACACAAATAAATTCCAAAGTTTTCGATAATTATCTTAGGCTTCTCGATTTAAATAGCAGAGGTGTTAGTGGATTGTGCACCCGAGAGCCAGATGTATGTGTCCATGAACTGTGATCAATGTAGCATCAGGACTTGGGTTAGTGGTGGGGTCAAGTTAAGCAAGGTGCACGACTCCATCAATCTTAGGCAGTCCATATTTTAGTTTTGGTAATCAATTGCTAATTCCCGGTGCCTTCTATGCCTATACCGATAAAATTCGAATCAATAATGTGTAAATACAACAAATAGTGCATAAATGGGTTTGTGTAACTCTAGGGAAGAGAAGCTAAATGAAGTATGCCGTTATTATCATCTTCTGCTTACTGTGGCCTTTGCTCTTATAGAAGTGCTCCGTGATAGGAATGATGTAGTTTGTCCATTGGTACATAACCTGTTAAGAATCTGTTGGTTATGACTTTAGTCCTTTGGTAGGAAGAACCGATGAGAGCTTTATTAATCCTATTAAGCATAGGATATTTACATAGCCTTTCTTATTGAGAAGGCATATATTCAGTGACGAAGCCAGAAATAATTGTTAGGTGTGGCGAAATTTATGAATGAGAAAACCATGTACATAAAATGCAATTATGCAGGATCTCACTAGAATACCAAATATACTAGCAGAACGCCCATGCGTTGCTACGGGCTATCCTTCATGTTATCTTCCACACGTGGGCTCAACACAAAAACCCCACCCACGACACACCCTTCTTTTTTCCTGTCGGACCGTCCCCTTCCCGCTCGGTTTTCCGCCGTAGCGAGACATTTCACGTTGGAGCCTCCTCCTTTAAAACGAGATGACGCCCACCTCACCTTCGCCATGCGTTTCAATAGGGATGAAATTTTTCATATTTACAATATAATAGAGTGGGTTAAACTAACACATACTATTGACACAAAACAACAAATAACTTTAGAGATCATTCTGAAAGGTTCATTCAACTTTGCAAATGCACACTGACGTGGAAGGCGAGTGGCAACCTGAACGTAATCACCAAGTAAACATGGTGTTCAATGCCAAGTTGACAAAAACATGAGTTGAGCTTCTCATACATGACGATGCTTGCGTTCGGTGGAGCCATTTTGTTGATGAATGTGTGGACAGGAAACATGGTGTTCAATGCCAAGTTGACAAAAAAAATGAGTTGAGCTTCTCATACTTACCACCCAAATCTCTTAGCATGCAACGAATCTTGTGCTTGAGTAATCGTTCAACATGGACTTGAAATTCAAGAAACACACGATAAACATCAGCACGAGACTTGAGATAATAAAGCCAAGTAAATTTACTATAATCATCGATGAAATTGACATAGTACTTAAATGCTCCAAAGGAGGTGCGCGCATGTCCCCATATATCCAAGAAAACAAGCTCAAGAGGTTTGGAGGATGACCTATTCGATCTAGAAAAGGGAAGTCGATGACTCTTTCCCTATTGGCAAGCATCACAAACAGGGATTTTTGGAGAGCAGGAAACTGAGGCAGTGCTGGCCTCGTGTGACCCAGGCAAGGCACTTGGGGTTGGGGACCAGCGGAACACCATTAGCGCCTACGATCATCTTGTCAAGAGACGGCTCAGAACCAACAGCGGTGGACATCCAATGAGCACCACGTAGAGCGGGAAGGATCTGGGCCTACCAGAGAAGGTAGGTGTCGTGGGAGAGCTTGACAGTGAGGGATGACGATGGCGAGGTGGAGGGTGCTGGCGGTGAGAGTCGTGAGGGCGGAGGTGGTGAAGCTACGGTGGTGGAGAAAGTTTGGCTAGAGGTCGACGACATCTCAGATGAGAAAGGATGGTCTGATACCATGTGAAACAGGAGAATTGGGCAGTTCGGCACACCTAAACTGGTGCGCCCTGGTCATATATTTATAGGCAGAATACATGTACAGGTCATCTCAACAGTTTGGTCATGTATTTATAGGCAGAATACATGAACATGTCGATCTCAACAGTTCATGAGGAATGACAGGTTTAAACTCCTTCTACAGCTAGCTAGGATCTATCTCTAGCTAACCTACTTGACCTACAAGTATACAACAATATACAGTGGTTTAACATGTATAACACAACTGAGGCAAAAGGGTTCCGGTTAACACAGCGACCATGCGGATGGAGAGGCACAAGGACACCGCTCGGTAGTCTGTGTCGTACTTTCGGTAATCTATTGCTGATTACCGGTGCTTTATATGCCTGAACCAAGAAAATTTGAATCTCTAATGTGTAAAGCTATGACAAACAATGTACATGCTAAGCTTGAACAACTCTAAGGAAGATTCCTGGTGCCTTCCATGCTTATAAAAGACAAGACCTAGGAAGTAGGCAGTGATATGAAGTCGTTGGTCCATCGGTATAACTGCTAAGAACCTGTTGGTTATGACTTAGTCCTTGGGTAGGAAGAGCGTAAGAGAGCTTCATCAATCCTTTTTGCAAATGATATTTTATTTGAAATTAAATAATGTCTTTAGCCAACAGATAATTTATTGGATGCACTTATAAGAAAGCCCAACGGTAATGTTCCATTGTCGGGGTCGGAGAGAAAAGGAGATAAGTAGAAACTACTAGCGGCCCTGACGCACTGAAATTTGACACCACACATTGTCAAATATTGCTAGAACCATGATAATTGTTGTAGTTATTTGTGCCAGTATATCATGACTAGCAAACAATACATTTTTTCAATTTTCTGTCAAAATTGTGATAATTAATTATCCGACATTTTTTCTGACTTACCACATTCTAGTAAAGAAATGTATGGGAAAGTTTAACAACCCAAGGACAGTATAGAAATGTTTTTCTGTTGAAAATTCTTTGATCCAATTGAGCAACCTTACTTTGCCACACATGCTGTAGGTAGTGGATACGAAGTTTCCTACTGAATTTATTGTCCTTGCATACAACAGTGAAGCAATATGCGGCTTAATTTGTTCATCTCGGTAAAGTGTATCGTGTTCTTGGGAGGAGAAATGATTCTTTGCTTTCATGGTTTCCCGTGAAAAGGTAATTTATAAGGAATACATTAGAGCACTTTGGCGCCACGTGTGTACTCAGCCCTCCATCTAGTTATATTAAGTGTATCCGTTTTGTGTTTTCCTCCGCTGCTAGGCTAGAATCTAGTCTAGTTTTATCAAAGAAAAGCGTTAATAGTCTTGAGTCTACAGAAGTACTAAAACTTTGGTCATCTATTTAACTACGAAAATTTGAGATATATACAACAAAAATTATACTATTAAATTTGTACTCAGAAGAGGTTTCAACAGTATAGTTTGTGACATATATTTTATTAGTTAAATTTGTTGTCAAAATTTAACCCAAAATACAGGGGCCCAATAAACCTGGACGGAGAAAGTATTAGATAATATGAACAGTTACATATATGATCTAGTAATTTATAGTTGTAAACCATATTCTACTTAGAGATGAAACCAGCAAAAATAATTTTATTTCTAACTGAGCAAATAGAAAAAACAACTAGTTGCAAACACCAGAAGTACTCCGACTAAACTACTGACCTGTGGTGTACTATAGCACATGGGTCAACTTTAAATTTTGAATCTCTGAAGCAAAATAAGAAAGGATATGAATAGTTACAATGGTCAGCATCTTGTGAGCACAGAGCAGAATGCAGGAAACCGCAGGCGTGAGCACTCTGCTACCTTTTTGCTGCTCACCGAGCAAACGTTGGGGCTGAATGTTGTCAACACTGTCCTCGTTTCAGAACTTGAGTCATGTGAATTTGGCATTATTGTTTCGATGCTATTAACAATAGGAGCTGAAACAATGAAATTACTGACGTGGACTGGAAAGGGTAGAATGGTCATGTTCCACTCTTGCTGCCAAGTGCATAGTAAAAAGAGCCGGCGCTGCATTCGTCTAGGAAAATCAAGAGAAAATCGATGGTCACTCAAGTGTGAGACAGGGCATACAGCTTCCCCCAGGCTGCGGCAGAATCTGCCCGTTCATGGGGACAATACAAGGATTTATTTAAGCAAACCAAGAAGTGAAATTAAATAAAGTATTTAGCCAACATACTCGCAGATCTGACGCAGCAAAATTTGACCCCACACATTGTCAAATATTGCTACAACCATGACAATTACTATTGTAGTTTTTTGTAGCAGTCCATCGTGTCTACTTTCCTATAGTTTGTTGAAGTTGTGAAAATTAAGTCTTCACCATTTTCCTATGACTTATCACATTCTAGTAAAGAAATGTATGAGAAAGTTTTACAGCCCGAGGACAGTACAGAAATATTTTTCTGCTAAAAATGCTTCAATCAGATTACGCAACCTCACTACTTTGCATGTTGTATGTATTCGATATGAAGTTTCTTACTCCCTCTGATCCATATTGATTGTCGCTGATTTAGTACACTGATATGGATCGGAGGTAGTACTTAATTTCTTGCCTTGTAGACAATAGTTAAGCAATATGCGGCTCTGACTCTGTTCATCTCGGTAGAGTGTATCGTGTTCTTTGGAGGAGGTAAAAATTATTTTTTCACTTTGATGGTTGCCCTTGAAAATGTAATTTAGGGCGAATATATGTAGCAATTTGGGGTCACGTGTGCATGCTGGGTTCAGATAGTTTTTATATAGTGTGTATGTTCTGTGTCTTCCTCTCCTTCTAGGCTAAAATCTGAACTAGTGTGGCAGAATCTGACCGTTCATGGGACCAACAACAACACAAGGATTTGTTTAAGCAAACCAAGAACGAAAATAAGCAAGCGATCGTGGAAAGAAGCATTACCTTATCTAATTGTCCATTCACAGCGC
The DNA here is from genome assembly GCA_039707655.1 of Elymus sibiricus. Lineage (NCBI taxonomy): Eukaryota > Viridiplantae > Streptophyta > Magnoliopsida > Poales > Poaceae > Elymus > Elymus sibiricus. The sequence continues at coordinate 68,533,375 of CM077676.1, forward strand.
CATTAAGAGGAGACAAATCAAACTTTATGAGCTGCAAACTTGGGACCTACAGTCTCTCTTGCAACGAGACGTTTTCGTTTCTTTCTGCAACGATGCAATGATGCGGCAGCAGTGGTGGGTGGCCCTCATTATCCAGTTGGCAGTGCCCATTGCTGCTCCCAAAGCTTGATTCCTCTACATGGAGTACGAGCATCCAACGTTGCATGGAGTATGAGCATCCAACATCCATGACGAAGGTTTGAATCTTTTGGAAAGAACACACAAATAAATTCCAAAGTCTCGACCATGGGTGTTTTAGTGGGCTGAGTGAAAAATGTTTCCTTGTGTTGGCGGTTCCGATGTAAAATAAAATGAAAGGCCAGCAGAAAATATTGAAGCACTTTGATGTCATGTGTACATAGCCCTCCATCTAATAGCTTTTCAGACAAGACCTACAACGGTCGGCGCACATTGCACGTCCGAAGCGGTGAGCCAGAGGCCCATAAATGGATTATGTTGTTCAGCAACTCAGCGGCTGATGACGAGGATCCGAATGTCTTTTGGACGTTTTTGTAGTCGTAAGCTGACCTGCTAATTTGGAACATGTCGCCTCTAATTATCTAGTCACTTTCCCAGTGATCTCACCATTTTTTTGTTAAGTATCACAATCTCTTCACCACTGGAATGTTGGAAGATTGTCTATGTATGCGAGCAAGCACACCACGAGCGTTCGCAACATGTCGACGCGCAATCGCCGCGGCCGCCGCAACACGCCTCGTAGCATCACCGCGATGGCCGAAGCATGCCATCACGGCATTGTCGCAGCCGTCGAAGCACAACACGGGTGTTCGAAGCATGTCGTCGTGCCATCGCCGCGACCGCCGCAGCACGCCTCGTAGCATCACCTCGACCGTCGAAGCATGCCGTTGTGGCATCGTCGCAGCCGTCAAAGCACACCATGGGTGTTCGAAGCATGTCGTCGTGCCATCGCGGCGACCGCAGCAGCATGCCTCGTAGCATCATCGCTACTGTCGAGCATGTCGTCGCGGCATCGTCGCAGTCGTCGAAGCACACCACGGGTGTTCGAAGCATATTGTCGTGGCAACGCCATGACCGTCGAAACACGCCTCACAGCATCGCCGCGGATGTCGAAGCATGCCTTTGCAACATCCTCAAAGCAGCCAGGATGCCGTCGCACGCCGTGGCCGTCAAAGCACACCACGGAAATTTAAAGCATGTCATCGCGCCATCTCTAGGCCGTCGCAACATCCTCAAAGCAGCCGGGATGCCGTAGCATGCCGCGGCCGTCGAAGCACACCACGGGCGTTCGAACCATGTCGTCCCGCCATCGCCCGGGCCATCAGCTCGCCGTAGACGTTGACGCAGTTGGGTGTCGCAAAGACTATCGTTCAGTGTCACCGCACTGCCCCACGGTCTCACAGTGACGCCCGTAGCAGCCGGACCACCCTCGCAACATTGTCGTCTCTACTTACAGTGCGTCAGCCCTCGTAGCAACAGCCACTCCGCCACTGATCTTTGAAGCAGCTCGTGTCGCTACAGCGGTGGCTGTCATTTTACTTCAAAGCTGCACGCTGCTGCATGCAAATGCAGGCCGGGGACCGGCTTGGCTGGAAGTCGCCATGCCTCCAGTGCTGATGCAAGGACGGTACTGCCGACTGACGACGCGAAGGCTGTTGTGTTGCGGGATGCAAGGCCACGGGGCTGCTCCATTGGCGACTAGTTGCATGAAATGCAACTCGTGACGAGCAGGGCTAGCTTACGTGAGCACGTCATGAGAATATAAACGAGTATATGGCTGTGAGGTGTGAAAGGAAACGAACGATTGACGTTTTCATCTAACGGTAAAGCTCATGTTAATCAAGCGGCTGGCAAGGCTGATCCCCGTGCGGGATCAGCCGAATGATTAGTAGCACGGACCAAACCTAAAGCTTTCAGTTCCGTCAAACTTCTCCACCTCAAATCTGATACCCATTGATGCCATGATTCTTTGTATGGCTGACCTTGCGAAAAATTATTTGAGCTTTCCTCGCGATGCCCCAAGTACACGAACAGAGCCTTCAGTTCTTCGCGTACTACTAGCAATTCCAACTAGCTGGTCTTCACTGAATTTGGCTCCTTTGAATCGATCTGCTGTTCCTCGGTGGCCTTGGGCGCTGCCGCTTTTTTTCGACATAAAAGTACTCTTTATTACAAGGTGATCATCATATTATCTTTTATAAGAGTATCAACAATCTCTACTAGTGGATCTTTCATTCACCCTGAACACACCTTACTTCCATCTAGTTTGGCTAAATCATGGGCAGCACAATTAGTCTCTCTAGGAGCATGCTCAAAAATAATATACGGGATATCACATGTAAGGTGATATATATCATCAAAAACTGCCGCCGATAGACCGAAAGAACGACCTCCATTCTTCGTTGTCTCTATCACCTCGATGTTGTGGGAATTCACCTCTATGCGGTTACACCCGACTGTAGTTGCCAAATTGAGATCAAACCGTAAGGCGAGTGCCTTAGCCATAAGCGCATCTCCTCACCAATCGATTTCTCCATTTCTTGCCGCGACGAATCTGCCGCCTTTTTTCGATGTCCTTGGGCGCTGCCGCTTTTATTAAGCAAATCCGCAGCTCTCCGCCTCGGGCACGAGGACGTTTCCTCATGGGACTCGGTCCCTTTTTTTGTTTCCAAAACAAATCTCTGTTACTTGCTGCGTCAGATTGCCATTGTTTGATCGTGCTGCACCAGGACAATATAAACCTTTGACAAATCATATCCATTTTTAGGCCAGCCCATTTACAGTAGCGGTGAACCCCTCACTAAATCGGTTTAGTGAGGGGTTCACCGCTACTGTAAATGGTCTGGCCTAAAAGTGGATATGATTTGTCAAAGGTCTATATTGTCCTTTATACGTCTACTGAGGGGGAGTCAAGCCTCCGCGTCGCTCCAGAGGAGCGGCTCGGACGGACACCCTAGCTGCCACCCACCACCGCCCCCTCCACCCTCCTCCCTCCCCTGCCGCCGCCAGCACACGTCGTCGGGCAAAGCCCCGGCGGCGGCTGGCGGCAGCGGGTCTCGCGCTGTTTTCGGCTCTCTCGTGCGAGATCTGCTGCGTTTTGGGCGCTCTGGTGGTGGTGCGTGTGCGGCGGCCCCTGACAGCTCCCGACGGCGCTCCGGCTCGTGCGGCCGATGGCACATCGCGGTCGTCCTGCGTCCTCTCGGCTGCAGGATGGGCCGACGATGGGGGCCTCTGCGCGGTGCGGGGGTTGGTCCCAGGCGGCGGCGCTCCACCGAGGTCGCCCCCGATCTATCGCTGCCTGGCCGTGCCGCGGTGTGCGCGGCCAGATCCGGCCTGGTCCAGCTCGGATCCGTTGGGGGCGCCTCCGTTCCTCTGCTACTGCTGAAGTTTGGGCTTCCCCCTGTCGCTTGCGTGCATAGGCATGGAATGGTGCTTTGTGGGTGGCCATGGGCTTCCTGGTGTGGTGTTAGCTGGCGTGGTGCCGGGCGACACCGCTGGGCAGCTCTTCTTTCGTCTATCGGCCTGCTGCGTTTGCACCAGTCGACGGTTCCTTGGTAGGCAGATGGTGGCCATGGATGCGGCCTGCTCTCCACGTGGGGCACATGCCGTGTGCGTTTGGGGAGATCCCCCTTGTCTTGTTGTCAGTCTGGATGGGCGCATGTCCGTCGAGGTGGCGAGCTTCATGGCTCCGCTGTGGCGGCCATGGATGCGGCTTCCTCCCACCCGGGAGGCCCGTGGCTTGGGGCTGGCCGTCTTTCCCTTCCTGATGGAATTTCATCCTCGTCGGTGTTCTTTTGGTTCGTGCTTGAGAGCTCCTTCGTGTGTCTCTGCTAGGCGGTGCCCAGCGACCTCGCCGGTGGCACACAGGTGCCGTGGCGCCGTCTCGGCCTTGCGTGACCTTTCGACTGCGCCCCACGGCACAGGTGGTGCCGCGGTGTTGTGTAGTCTCGGAAGCGCGTTGCTTTTGATTGCGTCGATGGTGCAGTGTCTTAGTTTGGTTTGCTAGGCGATGCCCTTCGACTTCGCCGGTGGCGCACAGGTGTTGTGGCGCCGTCTCGGCCTTGCGTGTCCTTTCGAATGTACCCCATGACACTGGTGGTGTCGCGGCGTTGTGCAGTCTCGGTGCGTGATGCCTTTCAATGGCGTCGATGGTGCAGTGTCATGGCTTTGTCTCGGCTAGCCAATGCCATTCGACTACACTGGTGGTGCTTTTGTTTGTGTTGTGTTGTGTTTTCCTCCTTTGTTCTCCCTGTGAGGTGTGTTGTCGGTGCATGTTGTTTTTGTTTTATCTCTTCTCCTCATGTGCCCCCTGTATCTCTGGTTCACTTGAACCCATCTTGCAACGGGCTGCAAAGCCCCATAGGCAAATGAATACAATTCAGGTGGGGGAGCCCCCCCCCCCCCCCCTTGAAAATTTTAAAAAAAATACGCCTCAGTACGCGCACATCGGCAGGCCACCGTCCTGTGCCAAGGCCGCTCCGCGCAAGGCCATGCTGGTCCACCTCAGCGTTGCTACGGCCTGCCACATCACGCGCTGCAGCGTGTCGCCCAAGCCTGCTGCTACGCCGTCGTCACCTGAACCGATCAGAACGATCGCTCCATCTCGCCGAGACTGTCATACGTGTGCGCGCATCGTGTTGTGCTTCCACCGATCCCGACCGATCTGCCTTCCACTGACAGACTCTTCGGCCACCAGATCTTCCAGATCAATCGATCCGTAACCTCATCGAACCTTGCTCATGATACCACTCTTAGAATTAATCCAAGGTATGCGGTCAATCGATCCGTAACCTCATCGAACCTTGCTCATGATACCACTCTTAGAATTAATCCAAGGTATGCGGTCAATCTACAGAGGAACAAGCAATCACAGCACGATGACGACATGGAGATTTGTTAACGAGGTTTGGTGAACTCGCCTACTCCCTGAGGTAATGACTACGGGCGCTCCTCCCGAAGATAACGCAATACCGGCCACCCGGGTGCCGGCACAAGCCGCCGGCTCCCCCTTGCGTGCCTATCGCTAGCTAGCTGTCATGGGTTACAACGCGGGGTGCCCCTCATATATAAGAGGCCAAGGATACAACGTTTCAGACTCCGACACTACACGTATCCGACCCACACTACAACACCAAGTGCAAACGTAACCCAACTCGTACACAATATTCGACACAAACTCAACAGGTCCAAGGATTTTAGTATCTGTAGTGTAAACTTTGTTCACCTCTGTACTGCTGCCATAAGTTTTCACTACCATACAACAAATTTTACAACTACATAGCAACACACATATTTCGGGCATGGCAAAATTGCAGGAGTTAGAAACAGTTTGTTTTTCAAACAAAAGGAGTACAACACATCTGAGGCAGGATGACTTTTGTTTTTTTAAAGGAAGGAGAAGCTTATCTCGTCATAATAATTAATAAGGGGTTTTACAGAAGAATAAACACTTATATTCTACAAACAGGATTACTCTCACGGTCAAGGATCTCAAATGCTTCGTGCCGGCCAAAACCCAAAGGGAGGCATCCTACTTAATTTTTGCGAAGACCACAGTAGGCATGGCGGAGATATCATAGAAGACACGAGCATTACATTTGTTCTGAATTTCTCACGCCGTGAGCAAAGAAAATTAGGACATGGCCCTGCCCCTGAAACCATTTGGGAGGCACACTGAGGTCCACCACTCTTTCACCAAGGTGGAAGTACTCTAAGAGTTGAGGTCCAAGCCTTCCAAGCCAAGCCAAGACTTGATCATCCTCCAAATGCGCATGGAGTACTGGCATTTGAAGAGAAGGTGCACGACCGACTCACCTTTCACTTTGCAAAGTTGGCAAACCCCGCAATTTGGGCAACCTTGATGCTTGCAACCTATTAGCAGTCCAAGCCAAGCAAAGTTGGCACGTAGGATGACTTTGGTAAATAAAGCGATCAAGTGGATGGAGAGGAAGACACCAGCAGAGCTGGGTACTTCATGTTCGGGTTTCGGTAATCTATTGCTGATTCTCGGTGCCTTATATGCCCGAACCAATAAAATCCGAACCTCTACTGCGTAGAGATATGACGAATAGTGTACATAGACGACCTGGAAAACTCTACGAAATATTCCTGGTGCCTGTCATGCTTACACCAATAAAGTTCCGATCTCTAATGTGTAGGGATACAACAAATGATGCACAAAATGGGTCTGGAAAACTCTAGGAATATTTTGCTTAGCGGGGCCTTGCTCTTATAAAAGACAAGATTTAGGTAGTATGTAGGAAGTGATATGAATCTGTTGGTTATGAGTTATGACTTTAGTCCTTCGGTAGGAAGAGGAGAGCTTTATCGATCAGCAAACGGTATTTCCTTACCCTTTTACAGAAAATGAAATGCATCGTATTGATCTCTCGATGTTTACATTAAAATATTTTATTTAGCGAACCGATAGTTTAATTTGCACATACATACAAGAAAGCCCGTTGGTGATGTTCCATCCTCAAAGAAAAAGGAGATAAGTAGAAACTACTTGAGTGCCCGACGCAGTGATATTTCAGTCCGCACATCTACAACCATGGCAATTATTGTATTATTGGTGGCAATCTATTGTGACCATGAAACAATAAATTTTTCCTAAAACTTGTCAAAGTTGTGACAATTAAATATTTGCTATTTTTTCTATGACTTATCACATTTCAGTAAAAAAAATGTATGGGAATCTCCCAAAAAAAGTATGGGAAGGTTTGACATCCCTGAAGAGAGTGAGAAATGTTTTTTTTTTTTTTTTGCTAGAAATGCTTTGATCCGGTTAAGCAACCTTATTTTGCCACACATGTTCTATAGGGTAGTGGATAGGAAGTTTGCTACTGAATTTCTTGTCCTTGCATATAATATAGCAAAGCAATATGCAGCTTTGTTCATCCCGGTAAGGTGTGTCATGTTCCTGGGAGGAGGTAAAGACTATTTCTTCGCTTTGATGATTTCCCGTAAAATAAGTAATTCAGGGCATCTCCAACGGCGACCCAAAAATTTCCTTCCTCATCCGTCCGTGGACAGGGGGGACCAGTCCGCGGTCACGGATGTGGGAGGATGCCATCCAACGCTAGCCACATACATTTCAAACTCTTTTTCAACAAATCGGATGAAATTCATGCAAACACGGTCGGATTTCAAACAAACAAGACGGAATTCGTACAAACACGGAGGATTTTCATTAGATTTTGAACATTTAGAAAAAAAAACACCCAAATCTAAACCCATCCTACACGGCGGCGGCGCCCGGCGTCCGAGCCCGTGTAGTCCTCCATCCGCCGTCTCCAAGACCACCAGCGATAAGACCCGTGAAGTGAAGGTGCGGTCTCCGGCGAGGAAGAGTAGAACACGGGAGACAGACCAGCCCACATGGGACACTAGGCCCTGCCGCCTCCCATGCCCTACTCATCCCCGGAGGAGTCCGCGGCCTGTCTGTCGCCGGTGGACGTGAGGTCCATGATGGAAATGGTGGCGCCCGCGCTGTCGTCGTCCCACCGGGCCGCCTGATGGTTCGTCGGCGGCGCGTAGGACGCACAGTTGGCGTTGTTCTCCTCCGCGATCGCCTGGAGCTGCGCCTCGGCGGCGGCCGCTTCCTGGCGAGCGGCGGCTTGAGCGCGGAGGGCATCGTAGATGGCACGCTGCTCCGCGACGAAGTTGGAGTTCGCCGTGGCCATGGCCGCCACAGCCTCCTCGCTCGCGCGCTCGCCGTAGATCTGGCCCTCCGCCAGCCGGTGTTGTTCCAGGAGGAACAGGTTGTACCGCTGTTCCTCCTGCAACTGCAGGAACGCTGACGAGGATATGTACTTAGGGTAGGGTGCTAGGCCCGTCCTACATACCCCACCTAAGGACACCACATTGGAGGACTACAAGACTACGAGAGAGATTCCGACTGAACTAGCCATGGCGTATCAGTCACTCGGAATACCCCCCCCCCCTCCACTCGACGATCAGCTCTCACTCGGAGGGGGCCGCCAATCACTCGACCACAGAAGACCAAGAGTCTCCCCAGGGAGGCCAACGGGCAGGCGTTACGCTCGCCGCCTTAACTGGCATTTATTGTATACGTTACCAGTAACGTCCCCCCCTTTATTACCTACAATCAAACCCCTAAATGCCAGACGTTAATGAGGGGCAGCGCACTCTATATAAGCCACCCCTCCCCACTGGCACAAGGGTTCGCAATCCTTTGTAAACACAACGCACGTATCACTCGACAGAGTAAGCTCCCCGGAGCACCTGATACGTAGGGCTGTTATCACTTCCGAGTGAGGCCTGAACTCATACATCTGTGTGTACACCCTCGCCGTAGCTAGGACTCTGCCCTCTCCTTTCGTACCCCTACCATCTACTGTCAGGCACGTTCCCACGACAGTTGGCACCCACCGTGGGGCAGGCGTCTAAGCGACTTCCGGCGAGGTTGCAGTTTTTCATCTTCACCATGTCTCCCGACGGCGGTTTGATCCTGGGCTGCGAGATCCGTCTCGGTGCGTTCACCTTCATCGCCGACGACTCCGCATGGCTCCAGGAAGCCCCTATCGACGTTGAGGCTCTCCCCGTCCGCGGGGCGACGCACTTCAGCGCGAGTTCATGCGGCGTTCTCCTTCGTCAGCCGTCGACCCCGTACATGTCGGCTCCAGCGTCGTCCACTCTCCCCGCTGTTCGTCGCTGCAAGCGATCCGGTCGTTTGCGGCTCCAGCGATGGGTGAGGCACGCCGCGGCGCGCCAGGCGTCGACTCCGCAGATCGCGGCTATCGAGCCCGCCGAGCCACTTCACGGCGCGTTCGACTTGGCATCAGATTCATCCGAGCTCCCTTCCGAGTGCGAGAGCTGCGATCCTGCAGCAGAAGTTTTCATGGCGGGTTCTCATCAGAGCCCACCCGGCTATGGCCGTGGCGGCCGCGAGCATGGCGGCCCGTCGAATGATCAGCAGCGCAGGGATGAGGAGGTCCTCCAAATCCCGATTGTCGGCACGACTGCAGAAGCCCAGGCTCTGGAGGCTGCGCGTCTCGCCACCTTGGCAGAGCGCACGCGCCTCGAGGACATGCAGAGGTCACTCGACGAGCGCACTCCACAGCGCCGCGAGCGTCAGTTGTTCCCTCCAGTCGACGACAATCGTCAGATATACCGTACTCCGATCCAGAATGTTGCAGGGGCGACTAGGATTGCAGATTCTATACAGCCGTCCGATTCAGAGGCCGGCAGAGGACTCGAGCAGATCCGAACCCTGCTTGGGGCGGCTCGACAGCAGAACTCCGCTGTCTCTCATTCGCGCAACAGGATTCACAGCAAATCAGTTAGAGCAGACACAGCCCGGGCCCAAGGGTGTGATCACAGTCACAGGCAATCGACAGAGGGCTGAGGAGTGCCTCCAACAGGGCTCCAAGATCGCCGACATGCAGATGGCTGTAGTCGAGTTAGAAGAGTACAAGAAGACTGTTGATCCCGCTGATCTGTTGCGTTCCAAGAAGCCCACCACCGAGTCAACTTTTCAGTCGGCAGGAGACTTGAAGCAAGTGCACATTCACCCGACAGATCCTACTGCTGCTCCGACCAACATCTCAATCACACTCGACAGCAAATAGGAAGCCGAGCTCATCCAGTTCCTCCGTGAGAACTGGGACATCTTTGCATGGAAGCCCGCTGACATGCCTGGTGTACCCAGGGGACTGGCTGAGCACCGTCTGAGAGTTGATCCGAAGGCCAAGCCTGTAAAAGAACACTTGCGCCGGTCGGCAACAGAGAATCGGAAGGCAATCGGCGAGGAGGTGGCTCGACTCTTGGAGGCCAAGTTCATTCGCGAGGTCTACCACTCCGAGTGGCTTGCGAATGTCGTCATGGTCCCCAAGAAGGACAAGTTGCTTCGAATGTGTATAGACTTCAAGCATATCAATCGGGCCTGCCCGAAAGATCATTTCCCGCTCCCCCACATCGACCAGATTGTGGACTCGACTGCAGGGTGTGAGCGTTTGTCTTTTCTCGATGCATACTCTGGCTACCATCAGATCCGTCTGTTTGGTCCAGATGAAATAAAAACGGCCTTCATCACCCCTTTCGGGTGTTTCTGTTACATCACCATGCCTTTTGGTTTGAAGAATGCTGGCGCTACTTTCATGCGCATGATTCAGAAGTGTCTCCTCGACCAGATCAATCGGAATGTCGAGGCCTACATGGATGATATCGTAGTCAAGTCTCGCAAAGGTTCCGACCTGCTGACTGACTTGGCGGAAACATTCGCCAACTTAAGAAGATATGACCTCAAGCTGAATCCAACCAAGTGTACTTTTGGAGTTCCGGGTGGAAAGTTGCTCGGTTATCTCGTTTCCGAACGAGGAATCGACATCAACCCCGAGAAGATCGGTGCCATCGTCCGAATGAAACGCCCCGAGCGTATTCACGATGTCCAGAAGCTTACTGGTTGCCTGGCAGCGCTGAGCAGATTCATTTCTCGTCTCGGAGAGAAGGCACTCCCTTTGTACCGACTGATGAAGAAATCCAATACGTTCGAGTGGAATTCAGAGGCAGAAGCAGCGTTTGTCCAGCTCAAAGCCCTGCTCTCCACCCAGCCGGTGCTTGCCGCTCCACACAGCAAAGAACCCCTGCTCCTGTACATTGCAGCCACCAATCAGGTCGTCAGTACAGTTCTTACTGTCGAGCGAGAAGAAGAGGGCAAGGCCTACAAAGTCCAGCGCCCAGTTTATTACATCTCTGAAGTGTTGACTCCTTCTAAGCAAAGGTACCCACATTATCAGAAGCTTGTCTATGGTATATATCTATCAGTGAAGAAAGTGGCGCACTATTTTCAAGATCACTCAGTCTCGGTCGTCAGTGATGCGCCTTTGAATGAAATCCTCAACAATCGAGACGCGACTGGTCGAGTGGCCAAATGGGCCATTGAATTTCTTTATTTTGATATCAAGTTTGAAGCGAAGAAAGCCATTAAATCTCAAGCACTTGCTGACTTCATGGCCGAGTGGATAGAACAGCAGCAGCCAGTCCGGATCCACTCGGAACACTGGACCATGTTCTTTGACGGCTCGAAGATGCTGAACGGTTCTGGTGCTGGTGTGGTATTGGTGTCTCCCAAGGGCGATAAACTCAGCTATGTCCTCCAGATTCACTTTGATTCCTCCAATAATGAAGCTGAATACGAAGCACTCCTTTACGGGTTGCGTATGGCCATTTCGCTCGGCGTCCGTCGCCTGATGGTATACGGTGACTCGGATTTGGTGGTCAATCAAGTGATGAAGGAGTGGGATGTCAGAAACCCCGCCATGACCGGATATTGCAATGCAGTAAGAAAACTTGAGAAGAAGTTTGAGGGTTTGGAACTCCATCACGTTCCCCGAGTGAAGAATCAGGCAGCTGATGAACTGGCAAAAATCGGTTCCACTCGGAAGCCTGTGCCCAGCAATGTGTTCCTGGAGCATTTGCACTCTCCTTCGGTACAAGAGCACCCCTTCACCGAAGAGCCCCCGCAGCCTATAAGCGCCTCCAATCCGACTGAAGTTGATGTCCCAGCAGTCATAGATCTGGTCAGTGAGATTCTGGTGATAACTCCTGATTGGACGGTGCCCTACATCGCGTACATCCTCAGGCGAGAACTTCCAGAAGACGAAGTTGAAGCTCGACAGATTGTCCGCAGATCCAAAGCTTTCACTGTTATGAATGGACAGCTCTACAGAGAGAGCGTAACCGGCGTGGCTCAGCGATGCATTTCTCCCGAAGAAGGTCGACTGATTCTGGAGGAAATTCACTCGGGAACTTGCGGCATCATGCGTCCTCTCGGACGATTGTTGCCAAGGCCTACCGAGCTGGTTTCTTCTGGCCGCGCGTCAATGAGATGGCTAAGGATATTGTGCAGCACTGTGAAGGATGCCAATTCTATGCAAACTTGTCGCACAAGCCTGCGTCTGCCTTGAAGACCATCCCACTCATCTGGCCGTTCGCTGTATGGGGATTGGATATGATCGGACCTCTCCGCACGGGCCAGAGTGGTTTCACGCACCTTCTGGTAGCAGTCGACAAGTTCACTAAATGGATTGAGGCCAAGCCTATCAGGAAGCTGAATTCTCGCACAGCCATCAAATTCATGAGGGAAATAATATTCAGATACGGAGTTCCCCATAGTATCATCACGGACAATGGTTCTAATTTTGATTCGGAAGAGTTCAGAGCCTTTTGCTCCTCTCAAGGCACTCGGGTGGATTACGCATCCGTTGCGCACCCCCAGTCAAACGGTCAGGCCGAGCGAGCAAATGGCCTTATCCTTCAAGGGTTGAAGCCTCGACTCATGCGCGAACTCGATCACACAGCTGGAGCTTGGGTTACAGAATTACCGTCTATTCTGTGGGGCTTGAGGACAACTCCAAATTGGTCAACTGATCGCACTCCTTTCTTCATGGTGTATGGGGCTGAAGCTGTCCTGCCGAGTGATGTTCTTCACAATTCTCCTCGGGTGGACCTTTACTCAGAGGTTGAAGCTGAGCAAGCACGCCAGGATGCTGTGGATCTCCTTGAAGAAGAGCGGGAAATGGCTTTGATCCGGTCGACTGCATACCAGCAAGATCTGCGTCGCTTCCACGCAAGGCACGTCAGGAATCGGACCTTCCACGAAGGTGACCTCGTGCTCCGAGTGGATCAGCAGCGGCCTCACAAGCTAGCCCCCGCGTGGGAAGGCCCTTTCGTCGTCACCAAGGTGCTGAACAATGGAGCCTACCACCTCTTCAATCTCAAGAAGAACGCTGACGAGCCACGGGCCTGGAACGCGGATCTGCTTCGTCGGTTCTACACCTGAAGGTTGATCTATCTGATGTAATAAGAGTAAACTGTTTTGATTATCAAGGATACGACTCCTGCAGTCTTTTGTCGATTCTGATCGCACAATTCTGAGTTCAAGAATACTCCGAGTGCGAGCGATTTTCCACTCGGGGGGCTTAGCCGCGATTCCGCATCGCCTAAGTTTAAATCTACTCCGAGTGATGGGCGATCCTCACACTCGAGGGCTTAGCTGCGACTCCGTGTCGCCTAAGTTCAGAACCTCGTCGAGTGAACAGCATCGCATTCACTCGAAAGCTTAGCCGCGATTCCGCATCGCCTAAGTTTAAATCTACTCCGAGTGATGGGCGATCCTCACACTCGGGGGCTTAGCTGCGACTCCGTGTCGCCTAAGTTCAGAACCTCGTCGAGTGAACAGCATCGCATTCACTCGAAAGCTTAGCCGCGATTCCGCATCGCCTAAGTTTAAATCTACTCCGAGTGATGGGCGATCCTCACACTCTGGGGCTTAGCTGCGACTCCGTGTCGCCTAAGTTCAGAACCTCGTCGAGTGAATAGCATCACTCGAAAGCTTAGCCGCGGTTCCGCCTCGCCTAAGTTTAAATCTACTCCGAGTGATGAGCGATCCTCACACTCGGGGGCTTAGCTGCGACTCCGTGTCGCCTAAGTTCAGAACCTCGTCGGGTGAATATCATCGCATTCACTCGAGAGCTTGGCTGCGAATCCGCTTCGCCCAAGTTAAAACGTTACTCCAAGTGATGAGCGATCCTCTCACTCGGCGGCTTGGCTGCGAATCCGCTTCGCCCAAGTTAAAACTCTACTCCGAGTGATGAACGATCCTCACACTCGGCGGCTTAGCTGCGAATCCGCTTTGCCTAAGTTATAAACATACTCCGAGTGACGAGCGATCCTCTCACTCGGGGGCTTGGCTGCGAATCCACTTCGCCCAAGTTAAAACGTTACTCCGAGTGATGAGCGATCCTCTCACTCGGGGGCTTGGCTGCGAATCCGCTTCGCCCAAGTTAAAACTCTACTCCGAGTGATGAACGATCCTCACACTCGGCGGCTTAGCTGCGAATCCGCTTCGCCTAAGTTATAAACATACTCCGAGTGACGAGCGATCCTCTCACTCGGCGGCTTGGCTGCGAATCCGCTTCGCCCAAGTTAAAACGTTACTCCGAGTGATGAGCGATCCTCTCACTCGGGGACTTGGCTGCGAATCCGCTTCGCCCAAGTTAAAACTCTACTCCGAGTGATGAGCGATCCTCACACTCGGCGGCTTAGCTGCGAATCCGCTTCGCCTAAGTTATAAACATACTCCGAGTGACGAGCGATCCTCTCACTCGGGGGCTTGGCTGCGAATCTGCTTCGCCCAAGTTAAAACGTTACTCCGAGTGATGAGCGATCCTCTCACTCGGGGGCTTGGCTGCGAATCCGCTTCGCCCAAGTTAAAACTCTACTCCGAGTGATGAACGATCCTCACACTCGGCGGCTTAGCTGCGAATCCGCTTCGCCTAAGTTATAAACATACTCCGAGTGACGAGCGATCCTCTCACTCGGGGGCTTGGCTGCGAATCCGCTTTGACCAAGTTAGAACGCTACTCCGAGTGATGAGCGATCCTCTCACTCGGGGGCTTGGTTGCGAATCCGCTTCGCCCAAGTTAAAACGCTACTCCGAGTGATGAGCGATCCTCACACTCGGGGGCTTAGCCGTGATTCCGCATCACCTAAGTTATAAACTACTCCGAGTGACGAGCAATTCTCTCACTCGGAGGCTATCTGCGAACCAGTTTTCGCCTAAGTTCTGATACTCACTCCCGAATGACGAGCAGTCCTCTCACTCGGGGGGCTTAGCTGCGAGTCAGTCCTCGCCTAAGTCCGAAATCAATCAAACAAATTTAAGACCCCTGCCGATGTCGCCGCCACTCGACAGCGGTCTCGGGGACTACACCCAGTGGGTGCACTCCGCGTGCCCCCACTGGACCAGAAACCACTCGACAAGACCTGATCTACTCGAGAGGAAATCAAGCAAAGGACTGAAAAGCAAATTCAGAAAAATCCAGAGTATTCAGCATGGATAAAAGTTGCCCATGCAAATGACGAAAGTACTCGGGCCCAAGACCCGAAAGAAGTTTTAACGATACACCACCACTCGGCATACCGAGGCAAATTAAAGTTTTTGATCACCAGCAAAGTTTTTTCAAGCTCCAGTGGGACTTGCAGGCTCGACGAAGGTGTCCAGGTCGATCCCGTCAGCGATCCGAGTGGCCGCTTCGATGAAGGTCTCCATGAAGTCCTGGAACTGGAGCTTCTTTGTGTTGGCCACCTGAAGTGCTTTCAGTTTGTCCTCCTTGACCTCCTTGCAATGGACCCTGACGAGTGAGAGCGCTATGTCAGCTCCGCAGCGTGCAGCAGATTTCTTCCATGCCTGCACTCGACCAGGGAGCTCGTCAAGCCGAGTCATCATTGACTCGAGGTCGGCCTGAAGTGAGTCTTCCGGCCACAGCTCCTTGTCGACCTTCTCCATTGCACCTCGCAGTCGAGCGACGTACTCCCGGACGCCTGCGACTCGAGCTTCAAGCCGGAACATGTTCATAGCCACAGCATCTCCGACAGGTGACTTGGAAGGGTTCAGATTGGGCTCGACCGCCTCGGTCTCCTTCTCGAAGTCCTTGCAAAATTCTACATGAAGAAGATGGAAAGAATTAGTCATGATACTGTTCCCTGAAAATCAACGGAATTCACTCGACTGGATGAAGTTGGGATTAACGGAATTCACTCGACTGGAGAAAATTACCTTCAAGCAAAACATACATCTTCTGGGCGTAATCCCCCAGATAGGTCTCCAAGCCCTTTGCTCTCTTGGTTGCATGGTCAAGCCTTTCGCTCCAGTCAGCTCGCTCCTGCTTCAGCTTCGTGTTCTCTTCCTCAAGCTTGCTGGCCGCGGCGAGCTTCTTCTCGGCAGCTTCAGTCTTCTCCCTCGCCGTCTTCTGAGCATCGGCGAGTGATCTGTCTTTGTCCTCCAGCGCTTTCTTCATGATATCTAAAGAAATAGCATTGTTGAGTCGCGCTCGGAGTCGACGGTTTTCAGCACGCACGTCTGCTCGAGTGGAGTCACTCGGTTCAAAGATAGAAGAAACAAATAATGAAGTACTCGATCAATAAAGTTTACCTCCTGAAGCCTTCAGATCAGCTTGCGCACGCTCCAGGTCTCTCCTCGCCAGTTCCAAGTCGAGCTGAAGCTGAGTCTTCTCCTTCTCCAAGTCAGCGTATCGAGTACCGAGCTCGCAGGCCTTCTGAGATCAACGACAAAAACAATTCAGTGGACAGAAATATGGGCTTCGAGTCCAAGTTCTAAGACTCCCGCCGACTGCCCGCAGTCGACGGCAGTCTCGGGGACTACACCCAGTGGGTGCACTCAGCGTGCCCCCACTGGAACGGTATCCACTCGGAACGGTCCGCCCGATCCGAGTGACGGCCAAACATAAAAAAAACAAGGCAAAAGTTCTAAGACTCCCGCCGGCTGCCCGCAGTCGACGGCAGTCTCGGGGACTACACCCAGTGGGTGCACTCAGCGCGCCCCCACCGGAACGGTATCCACTCGGAACGGTCCGCCCGATCCGAGTGACGGCCGAACAAAAAAAAAAGATTGTCCACTCGACCAGGTCAGCCCTAGCCGAGTGCGTGACAAGCGATTACCAGTCGACAGACAGAAAACTCCCAGCGGGTGCAGAAGTCAAGTCATGGTAGACGTAAAGCGACAGAATCAAAAAGCGCACTTACAAGTGCACTTACTTGGACATTCGCCCGAAGCGCTGAGCTAGCGTCGTAAGCCAGCTTGCTGGCCTCGTACGCCTCCTTCGTACACCGCATCATATGTTCGGCATGCATCATCGCCTCCTTAGCAGCCCCAGTCTGATCTTCTGGAACACGATGCAGAGAGAAGATGGTCCGTGAAGGGAGTGGCGATGTAGTCGGAAGGACTGGCGCTTGCGAGGCTGGCGCTTGGGAGACAGGCGCTTGTGGCGGACTGGCGAGCTCCACGGCCATCTGGGTCGGTGCTGTAATCGGTTCAGTCGGTGACGGGGCTGCGGGGTCAGTATCCATTGGCTCTGCATGTCACCAGTCGACATATCACATGACTGTCGAATGGTTTGAGAAGAATGTCAAATGGCAATATGCCATACCTTGGCGAGAAGTAGCCGCGTCCGGCGTGTCCTTCTCCGCGCTTCCTCTCCTCGCCCCGGCGATGTCACCGAGGTAGCGGCCCTGACGATCAAGATCCACTCGGTCAGCAAAAATATGAAGTCCAGCAACAAGTTAAGCGAAGAGCAAGGATACTTACGTTGAAGCAATCGGCACGTCAACCTTGATTCTGGGGAGAGCCTTACGGGGCTTGGTGGTGGTGACCTTGGGTTGCTTGGCAACCTTTTCAATCGGCTCTGGCGTCGACGTCCGACTGCGCTTGGAGCTCCTGGTGGTCGACCCCCCGGCCCGACCCCGGTCGAGTGTTGGGTCGTGACGCTGCTTGGAAAGCCCTTCAATACGCGGAGGAGACACGATTTCAACTTCATCGCTCCCCGACGAATCGTCACCGTTGCCTTTGCTGTCCTCGGCGTAGCTGATGCTGTCGCTGTCGCTGTCGCTCCCCGCTCCTTCAAGGTTCTGACCGCCATTCGGCACGGGTGAATACATGTTCGTGAGCTCCTGCAAAGATTCAAGTCAGTCAGCTGAAGACATATTCACTCGACAAGATACAAAAGCAATCGACAATGGCATGACTCACCACATTCGGCGGGTTCGCAGCTGAGAAAGGCGATACTCTTTTGGAACCCCGGGGGTTGTCTCGCGCACCAGTGATGCCGCGCAGCCATAGCGTGATGGTTTCCTCTGAGACATCTTCCGGGTGGGTACGAGTGGTATCGTCGACTCCTGAGTAATGCCACATCCGATGGTCCCGCGCCTGGAGCGGCTGGATCCGTCGACCCAGGAACACCTCCAACAGATCCAAGCCGGTCACTCCATCACGAATCAGATTCACAACACTGTTCATCAAGATCCCCACATTGGCCTTCTCTTCCTCGGCCACGGTCAGAGATGGGGGCGCAGTGGGTCGATCCAGCGTGAAGGGAGGAAGGCCGGTCGACATGTTTGGGGACGCGACGTCGTGGCAGTAGAACCAGGTCGACTGCCAGCCCCGCACCGACTCCGGAAGGGTGAGCGCTGGGAATGCACTCCCCATCCTCTTCTGAAGACCCAAACCCCCGCATAGCTGGATGACGTTGGTCCTATTATCACTAGCATGGACCTTCTTTACCGACTGAGAACGGATGGTAAAGATGTGCTTGAACAGACCCCAGTGGGTGGGACAACCCAAGAAACACTCACACATTGTCACGAACGCAGCGAGATACGCAATTGCGTTGGGAGGAAAATGATGCAACTGAGCCCCGAAGAAATTCAGAAAACCGCGGAAGAAGGGATGCGGGGGCAGAGCAAAACCTCTCTCCAAATGGGTGGTCAGGAGGACCCGCTCGTCCTCGCGCGGCTCCGGCCGCAACCAGGCCGTCAGCGACGAGCTTCTCCACGTCCAACGCCGTCACGGTTGACGGCAGGAAATCGCCCTGCATCCATCCGGGTGGCGCTGCGGCCCGGGCGTTCGAGGGCTTCTTCCCCTTCGTCGTCTTCTTGGGCGCCATTGTCGCAGCGGCGAGCGGATTCGATCTGAGCAGCGCGGCGGCGGAGCAGAAGAAGCGGAGGAGACGAGGGGAAAATGAGCGCACCGTCGCAAATTCCTCTCCCCTCTCGTTTTTTATGTCCGACGACCCGAGTCACTGACTCGTGGGCCCGCCAAATCCCTGTGTATCCCATTAACGGAGGAGCCGCGATATGTGGCGATAAAGGTGGCGCGAGGATCGAGGAGCCGCTTCCCCGTCGGTTGCGTCATCCCTGCTCGGCGCGCGTTCCCCAAAATTTCGAATCCCGCGAAATCCGGGCCGGACAGAGCGTCCTGTCTCATCTGAAGATCCTGTTGACCATTCGGACTCGAACCTGCATCTAAATTCACCAGGAAGAAATGACAAGCTGAATAGATCAAGGCAGACGTTGGAAGGCCCAGTCGTCACAGGTATCGGAAAGATCTCGAAGCTCATTCAGAACGCTGAGTTCGACAGAACCTGCACTGCACCTTCTCCACTCGAGCCCTGATCCATTCGGGGGCTAATGACGAGGATATGTACTTAGGGTAGGGTGCTAGGCCCGTCCTACATACCCCACCTAAGGACACCACATTGGAGGACTACAAGACTACGAGAGAGATTCCGACTGAACTAGCCATGGCGTATGAGTCACTCGGAATACCCCCCCTCCACTCGACGATCAGCTCTCACTCGGAGGGGGCCGCCAATCACTCGACCACAGAAGACCAAGAGTCTCCCCAGGGAGGCCAACGGGCAGGCGTTACGCTCGCCGCCTTAACTGGCATTTATTGTATACGTTACCAGTAACGTCCCCCCCTTTATTACCTACAATCAAACCCCTAAATGCCAGACGTTAATGAGGGGCAGCGCACTCTATATAAGCCACCCCTCCCCACTGGCACAAGGGTTCGCAATCCTTTGTAAACACAACGCACGTATCACTCGACAGAGTAAGCTCCCCGGAGCACCTGAGACGTAGGGTTGTTATCACTTCCGAGTGAGGCCTGAACTCATACATCTGTGTGTACACCCTCGCCGTAGCTAGGACTATGCCCTCTCCTTTCGTACCCCTACCATCTACTGTCAGGCACGTTCCCACGACAAACGCCGACAAAGGCGCCGGCGCAAGCTGCACCTCTGCCATGGCGGCGTTGTAGTGAGCCTGCGCCTGCTCCGTGGTGATGCCGGCGTGCACAGGCGCGGGATCCGGGAAGGTGTCATCGGAGCCCGTCTCCATCGGGTGGTCATCATCATCGGAGGCCTCAGGCGAGCTGGCCGGCAAGCCGGCCTCGATCCGCCTGGCACGACAGCTCTGCCAGGCGGCGGCAAGGACGGCCACCGCGTGCTTCATCTTAGTGGAAAGTCTCTCCCACAGAGCTTCCCCGCCTGCAGTCATGGCAGATGCAGTGCAAGGGGAGGAGGATGGGTAGCGGCTTGTGTTGTGTTGTGGTGTTAGCCGGGTGTCGCCGCGTTTAAATAGCGACCTCCAGTGAGGCCAGACGTCCGGGTGTGTCAATGCGCGGCGCCGGAGTTGGTTTCTCGGCCGGCTAGCCTGCTTAATGGCGGCATACGGACGGACGGGGCATTGAACGGGCGTGGTAGATATCCTTCCCGTCCCGTCCAGTCACGCGTCTCCGGCATTGAACATGTGCGGACACCGGAGATGCGTCGTGGGCGGCGCCCTCAGCCGGCGCGCCGCTTCAATGGCGAAGGCAGTGAGAGGTCGCGTTCGCCCTGAGCCGTCTTCAATGTGGAGCGGCGCGCTCTACAGCGCATGAATGCGGGAGCTGGCGACGGGCGGGAAGCGCGCGCGGGAGGGCGGAGGGGTTTTTGGTGCGTCTGGGCGGTCAAAACGGGGCGTGTCGCGTGTCTGGACTCCCGCAAAGCTCCCCCATGTTTATCTCCGGTTTGTGGGAGAAATCGTGTCCGGACCGCGCCGTCGACCGATACAGGACCGCGTTGGATGGCTTCCGCGGTCCGGACAATTGCTGGAGGTTTGCTGGTCGGCGTTGGAGATGCCCCTCAGGGCCAATATGGTTAGCAATTTTGTGTAACGCGTGCACTCGGCCGTTCATATAGTTATTTAAATTGTGTCCGTTTTGTGTTTCCCTATGCAGTTTGGTTAAATAAAAGGTTTAATAATCTAAAGTCTATAGAAAGTAGTACTAGCTGATATGAACAGTGAGATCTTTGATTTATTATGCTAGTCTTAACTGTTTTATTATAAGTTGTAAACCATATTCTACTAGGAGTTGAACCAGTAAAAATAGTTTTTATTCACTGGGGAGAAAACAAAATTAGTTGGCAACAACAGAAGTACTCCCATTGAACTGCTGACCTGGGCTGTGCTGCTGTTAAAACTAGGAGCTGAAAAAATTAAATTACCATGGAGGCTAGGGCGATCAACTTCTTCTGTTGTTGCCAAGTGCAGAGGGAGAGTGAACGAGTGCATTCGTCTGGGAAAACTAGGACAAAATTGACGGCCATTGAAGTGTCAGAAAAGGCCAAATTCAGCTCAGAATCCAGCCCAGAATCTGCCCGTTCATGGGGACTAGCAACAACACAAGGATTTGTTTAAGCAAACCAAGAATGAAAGTAAGCAATCAACCATGGAAAGAAGCACTGCACGACCGAATCTAGTCATATAATCAGAGCGCCATTATCGAGACCATTCATTAAGACCAGACAAATAAATCTTTACAAATTGGTCTTTGTGCTAGTATTGCCATAGTGCCATTGCTTGCATTCAAGTGCTCCACCGTATGTTTTAGTACCATGTACAATAATATTTTGAAATACGTGATATCAACACTGATATTTCAGGCTGGCCAAAGTTGCAGGAGTTCAATTTTTCTTTTCTCTCTTTTTTATTTTGTTCTTGGCTGTGTGCATCCTGGATGTCTTCGGACATCTTGTTGGTGCAGTGTCTGGGTGTATCTGGTATCCTCGTGATATTAATATATTCCCGTTGTCGGATAGGCCCTGAAACAATTTTCTACAAACATGAATGTCAACTGAAGCATGCTGATGGATCGAGGAGATCTGGTTGCACAGCAGCATCCGAGCTGGGTAGTCCATGCTATAGTTTCGGTACTTTATTACTAATTCCTGGTGCCTTCTATGCCTATACTCATAAAATTTAGATCTCTCATTTGAAAAGATAGAACATACAGTAGACATAATGGATCTGCATAAGTCCCAAGGAGGAGAAGCAAAATGAGGTATATGCTATTCATCTTTTGCTTGCGAGGTCTTGCTCGTATAAAAAACAAGACCTAGCTAGCAGCTAGTGATATGAAGTTGGTCAACCCGTAGATAATGGATGCGAATCTATTGATTATTATTTTGCCCTTGGGTAGGAAGAGCTTTATGATCCTTTAAGTAAACGATCTTACCTTATCCTTTTTTCTGGAAAGGAATACTCCTATATTGTATTGATTTCTCGACCTTTGCATTTAAACAATGTATTTCGCCAACCGATAATTTATAGTACACGTGCATAAGAGAAAGCCTGATGGTCAGCCGGACAGTGGTGTACCCAGGGGGTGTGCCAGGTGTGCCATGGCACACCCAGATTTTTGGAAAACATTTTTCACCATGTAAAAATTAGCCGATTTTTAAGGCCCATGCAAGCTAATTATAGTCTCAATTTTTTTAAAGTGTGCACACCTTCTATTTTATTTCTAGGTCCGCCATTGCAGCCGGACCCGGTGAAATTTGACTCCACACAGTGTCGAGCATTGCTAATATCTTGACTTTCAAATAACAGATTTTTCCTGAAATTTGTTAAAGTTGTGACAGTCAATTTTCATCATTTTTGACGACTTATTACATTCTTGTGAAAGAATGTATGGGAAAGTTTGATAACCCCGAGGACAGTAGAGAAATGTATTGACCCGGTTAAGAAACCTTACTTCACATAGTATGATGTAGCCTTGTAGGTAGTGGATACGAAGTTTCCTACCAAATTTCTTGTCCTTGCATATAATAGTGAAACCATGTCTGGGCTGAAGATAAATTTTGACAAAATTGAGGTGCTATTACTAGGGTGTTCCGAAGGCGAGCAATAGCGGATTGCGAACAACCTGGATTGCAGTTTGGCTGCCTTCCCCATAAAGTACTTGGGGATGCCGCTCTCTGACTCACGGGGTTTGTTGAGTGCGTTCAACCCCCTTGTAGGGAGGGTCGCCGCGCGGGTGGAACCGTAGTGCGGGCGGTTTACCTCCAAGGGAAGCAAGACGGTCTTGATTGATTCTAATATCTCTAGCCTCCCCATGTATATGATGGGGTTCTATATCCTTCCTGAGAGAGTGCACAACACGTTAAATAGAGATCTCTCCCGGTTCTTTTGGCAAGTGATGAATGGCCGACAAAAATACCACATGGTGAAGTGGGCAGACATTTGCTTGTCAAAGGACCTTGGGGGGAGGGAGGGGGGTAGGCATCCTCGCTTCCCGTCGCATGAACGTAGCCCTCATGCTTCGGTGGGTATGGCGGATCATTCGAGGGGATGGGGGACTTTGGCTATAGCTTATAGAGGCGGCAAAGTACATTCGGGGCACCGCACTCTCCCTCCCCGAGCACCGCCCCCTCCCCCTCCCCGTCACCGTCCCCGAGCCCCTCCTCCTCTCTGGTTACTGGAGGGACCATAACGATGACGACACGGACGACGACGGCGGTGCGGCAGGGCAGGGTGGCCGCGTGTACGAGGCTGTTGTCCGGTATAGAGTTTAGATTATTTTTTTCTAATTTTTTCGTTAAATGGTCAAATAATCGACCTTTTTATATAAATTATAACCAAACTTGAATGAATTCCGTTGTGTTTGCATGAAGTTCGTCCATTTAGTTCAAACAGTGGTTGAAATGTATGCTAACAACGTTGGATGGCCGGCTTCCGCGTCCGCGTCTATGGACTGGTCCCTTGTCCGCAGATAGATGTCGAAGAAAATTTGCGGGTCAGCATTGGAGATGGCCTAAGCTGAGGGTATTGTTTCGAGGCTGCAATGCAGCATGCATCACGTCCTTTCGTGCATATCCATCCATCCACCAGCGATACAGTACAGAAAGTTGAAATGGTGTGAAGCTTGGCATCTGAGGGCCCGCATCTGGGTGGTGGATTCATAGGCTGTCCTCCATTTGGCAGCGCATCGACTCTGCAGCCGCTGCACCGGGAGGCGTGATGCTTCTTTCTCCGTGGAATCAAGGAGGGCCCGGGTGCTCTTTTGGCTGGCTTTCACGTTGCATCGAGCAGAAGTATCCAACGTCAACGCAAAATATTTGAATTCTTTGGAAGAACAGGCAAAGTCTCGGTTTCTTGAGCGTTTTGATAGTACGTTTGGTTTGTATCGTAGCCATTGTTGAAGTTCTTGAAGTCACTCCAATTGTTTCTCGCTACTGTCTGGTTCGTTTTCAAGGTATACCTCAAACTTTGCTATAAGCAGTCCGTCTCCGCTACCGTAGAACAATCTTTTTGCTGAACTTTGCCAATTTCTCCTGTTTTCCGTACCTGTCATACAGGGCCGGTCCTGACTTTTCAGAGGCCCGTGGCGAACTTAAAAAGTGGGCCCAAATAGCTGAATTTGGCGGAGGAAAAATAGAAGAAATCCAGCTATCCAATCCCAAGCATATCGGATCTTGCTAGGCAGCTACTCCCTCCGTCCTTAAAAAAGTGTACTTCCAACTTATTTGAAGGGTCAAACTGTTTCAAAGTTTGACCGAGTTTGCACAAAAACATATCAATGTTTGTGAAACCAAATAGGTATATGATGGAAATATATTTTATAATGAATCTTTTTTTTTTGCGAAAAACTTCCAATCTATTCATCTTCAATCATGGCAGTACAACGAACACCAGAAATAATAAAAATTACATCCAGATCCGTAGACCACCTAGCGACGACTACAAGCACTGAAGCGAGCCGAAGGCGCGCCGCCATCATCGCCCCTCCACCGCCGGAGTCGGGCACAACTTGTTGTAGTAGACAGTCGGGAAGTCGTCGTGCTAAGGCCCCATAGGACCAGCGCACCAGAACAGCAACCGCCGCCGATGAAGAATAACGTAGATCGAAAGGATCCAACCCTAATGCTAGTAATTTAATGGCATAAATGTTGGTGTATTATTATATAAATACGGTCAAACATAAAAAAAATGACTTTCCAACAAAGTTGGAAGGACACTCTTTTAAGGACGGAGGGAGTAGGGTCCTCGTATCCTCAAATGAGCAACCTGTATAGAAAATAGAAGATCGATCAAGGAATCACTAGGAAACAAAAAAAAATAGTACAAAGATCAAGCGGGAAAAGACTCAGAAATTACAAGAACTTTGTAAGCCTTTGACCCAAGAAACTGTCATGTTGTAACTTGCAAAGTGACTGAGCTGATGAAGTGTTGCCTTTGCGTGGTGCCGTCCGCTGGATTGGAATACTTATAGGCTAATCCATAAGGGAGTGAGACGGAGAAACTGAAAGTGGATCAAAAAAATCAGCTACAACGGCAATAGCCATTAATTTGCTAGGCATGCTGCGTGCTTCAGGAGTAGGAGCGGAATGGGGAACGAAGAGACGGAGGAAGAAGAAACGACGGTGGCTGGTGTTACGAGATGGATCCATCGAATCGAAACTGGGCTAGTGCCTTTCACAATGAAGTAACCTACTAGTTTTTTTCAGAAACAGGTAACCTACTAATAATAAGCTAGCTGTTGGGCTACAGGCTGTGCACAGGGTTGGGGCCCCCAAGCAGGCTGGGCCCTAGGGCGTCGCCCTTCTTGCCCCTACCCAGGGCCGGCCCTACTGTCACACTAAAGTAAACACATGGAAAAGTTTGTCAACCCCTAAGACAACTGAAATGACTTTCTGCTAACAATGTTATCTTTCTCGGTCAAGCAGGTTTAACATGGTCCCTCTTACCTCCTTTTTTCACAAGAGACATAAGAGTATAATAAATCGGAGACATTGATTTCATTAAGCAATGGGTCTGATTAACTTTTACCATCTTAGGGCATCTCCAATGTTTTTTTTTTTTGCGCGGAAAGGGCATCTCCATTGTTGACCCCTAAAACGGACACGGTATCCGCAGACGCATACGGACAGGTCCGTGAACAGTGATATGAGAGCCGGCCATGCAACCATGCCCACATACATTTCAAATCGGATTTGAACAAACCAGACGAATTACGTGCAAGCCAGATGATTTTCATCAAAACCGGAGCATATTCATTACATTTTCGACATATTTCATTAAATAAAAGCGACCGGACCTAAACCTAGTCTAAATATACGGCACTGCCTGTCCTCCGAGTCCTTGTTATTCCCCTCCGTGCCCATGTTGAGACCCGCGAAGTGAAGGTGCGGTCACCGGCGAGGAAGAGTAGAACATGGGACAAGGACCGGCTCACTTGGGACTCAAGGCCCCGCTGCCAGCCATGCCCTACTCTGCCTCATTGGAGTCCGTGACCTGTTCATCACCAGTGGACGTGAGGTCGATTATGGACGTGGACGGGCCGGCCTCGTCGTTGTATCGGTGCCGATGAAGCACAGTGGGCGACGTGAACCATGCGCAGTTGCTGGCGTTGTCGTTCGCGATCGTTTGCGCTACCATCGCCGCCTCCGCGGCTGCTTTGCAGCTGGCGCGAGTGCGTGCGGCCTCGTACATTGTCCGCTACTCGACGACGAAGTTGGGGTTCTTCGCGGCCATGGCCGCCATGACCTCCTTGCTCGCGAGCTCGCCGTAGATTTGGCCCTCCGCCAGTCGGTGCTGCTCGAGGAGGCAGATGTTGTACCGTGCGAGAAGGGAGCGCGCCGTAGATAAGCATCTAACAGAAAAACACTGGCCAAGTAAGGACCAAAGAGAATCATCATATAACTGAATAGATCGTTTATTTTCTTTCTTGGTTGCCAAATCATGGAGTAGCCTTGAACAAGTCTAGCCGGCCGAAGCTCTAATGTAAAACAAGCTCCCAGGAATGATTGGATGCTACATTGTTAGGGTTTCCATTATTTTCATGCTATTTAGTTATATACATGGTCGTTTTGTACTAAATTTGCATGTACAAATGATTACATGGTTTTTTTTCTGTCCCATACACACATACAAGATAATAGCTATAGCTATAGTTGATAGCAAGCTATGCCAAATAGGCGCAACTTATTTGTGAAAGTGTTGTTCTGTTCCCGACCTCGTGTGAGCTCGGGTGAACAGTAAAATGAAAAAAAAAATGAATTTTTGTGTGCCAAAGATGGATAAATTTTTTTATTGCTTGCAAAGTTCCATCATTAAATGACATTTGTGGAAGACGTGGCAAAAAAAAATTGATGATTCAAAATGCTTTTGAAAATATAATTTTGGAGCATCACAATTTTTTTTGCCACATTTTCCACGAAGCAACCAATGAAAACATTTTTCAATGTTTGGAACAAAAAAAATCAGTTTTTTTACTGTTCACTTGAGCTCACATGAGCTTGGGATCAGAACAACCGCGTCTAGCTGTTTGGTCCTATAGTGGTCGCAGCTAGGATAAATTACAAAGCGCCATAGGTTCACTTTTAAACTCCCGCAAAGCCATAGCTAACAATTTAGAACTTTGAATAAAAAAAGTAGAGACACACCACAATGCGTTGTCTCTTAGGATATCTATAAATGATATTGTATTTAATTGTCTTAGGGATCATATTTGCATCTTAACCTTCTGGTCTAGTAGTGTAGAGAGGGAGAAGTGAAAATTGGGGCGATATGCCACACGGGATCAAAACCATTAGTTACACTCCATAAGAAAATGAGTGACGAGCCATATCTCCACTAACATACAACTCATCGCTCTCTTCGGTAAATACAGTGCCATCATTTTGTCTATGATACCGTTATATCCCCAGTTAATACTGTGATGTGCTCAGATTTTGATTGTATGGTCAACCCATAAAATTCCTGGATTAAAGTCTTCTGAACAACGAACGTAACGGGAGGCTCAACCTCCAAAAAATTAGCGATCTGATTGCACCCGGATAGGAATGAGGACACGGCTTAGTTGCCCCTGGCTACATTAAGCCTGACGGAGTACTGCTATATACTACTAATTTTATTTTGTAGTCATTCTCCATTTAACAGTTTTGTATATTTTCTTACAAAGTGCATTGTTTGGCCTTTGGCACATGCATCGTCTACCATTATACTCCTTCTCTAAAGAACAATAGTGGGATTAGGAGTTTGTATACAACATTGCTATCATGTGCTCTTTCTCTTATACGCCCTCCATCCGGAAATACTTGTCGGAGAAATGGATGTATCTAGAGAGTATAAAAAACTACACCAGACGTTGATGTACACAATGCCTTCTGCCAGACGTACCGCGCAAGTTACAAGTCTGGAGAGAGCGCTATACACTTGCATAGTAGAGTAGACTAGTAAATGTGACATCCTCGGTGCCTAAAATCAAGCAAATTCGGAGGCTAGCTATTCCAGCCTGACCAAGTGACTGGGTCCTACCTTGTTATCCTGGATCGGTAAAATCAAGAAATTTCTTACAAACGTGAATTTTTAAGACAACTGAAGCGAGGGGGCGTTGGTTTGGGGAAGGATCAAGTGGACCTCGATCCATGAATCCATCAAAGCTAGAGAGTCCATGTTGTAGTTCATGTAAACAATTGCTAATTCCTGGTGCCTCATATGCCTATATGAATAAAATTCTATTTTTTGATGATATGCATCAAATACTTAATGCACAAAATGGATCTCAATAACTGGAAGGAAGAGAAGCAAAGTGAGGTGTGTGTGTGTGTGTGTGTGTGTGTGTGTGTGTGATTCATCTTTTGCTTGGTGATGCCATGCTTTTATAAATGACATGTGTGGTGGGAAGTGATATGAAGTCACTCGTTCGCCGGTAAATAACTGCTTAGAGTATGTTGGTTAAGACTTTGGCCCTTGGGTAGGAAGTGGACATAAGAGCTTCATCCATCCCTTAAGAAAACTACATTTCCTTCATTTTTCTTTCTAAAAGGGATGAAGTATATTGATCTCTCTGCCAAGAACCAAAAATGAGGAGGACTAAATAGGTCAAACTTTTTATAACATGGGCCAATTCACATAATACATGTTTCCCGCCTTAAATCTAAGAGATTAAAAGCGCGCGCGCGCACACACACAACACACACACATCAGTCAACATCAAAATTTGAATCAAATAAGAAATGACGTTTGGATAGTTAGGGCATCTCCAAAGCGGACCCTCAAACCACCCGCATACGTCCGGATTGTGCACTCCGGACGTGTTTTGCCATCCAACGCAGGACTGTATCAGTCCGCCGAGCGGTCCAGACACACTGTTTCCCGCAAAATGGAAGCAAAGTGCTAAGAGGGGGGGGGGGGGGGGGGGGTGCAAGAGTCCGGACAGCAGCCACGTATGACTCCGACACCCCGGCCAACAAAAATCGCCCCTCCCGGTCCCATTTTCTTTCAATCCATCCCTTCTCCCCTTTGCTTCGCATCCACAACCTCCTAGTCCAATGCCGCCGCTGTACCACTACGGCCGGCGCACAGGCATTGCCGGACTTCCGCAACCAGCACTGACGCGCCTGCTTGTCTTTACGACGGCGCCGTCCACCCAGAAACCGTCCGCAGCCAGGTACAGGACGCCCACCTGCCGACGCCGTCCATGGCGGACACCATGCCCGGCAGGTGTTCGGTCAAATGCCATTGAGCCTATTTTTGAGCGTCATGTCGTTTTTTTATAGTACGAAGGATGGCGGGGTACTTATTTATGGAAGATGAGTTGTTGTGCGATGCGTGGTTGGCCGTTTCGGCGGATTATCTTAGGCAGGAGCAGAAGGGGGAGCTTCTGGCAGCGCGTGCATGATTTGTTTCATGTGCGAAAGCACATTGCGTCCTACGACATGCATATCATCCATGATCGCAATGTGAAGTCGTTATCATATCGATGGTACGCCATCCAGACCTCCATCACCAAGTTTTGTAACGCGGTTGGTCGGCTGGAGGCAAGGTGGCCATTGCGCACGGCAAAGGAGGAGATTGTAAATTTTACTTCTTCTTGCTCAACTTGTTGATTGTATCATTCACTCAATCTTACTCTACACATTATGTAACCCGTACGCGCTGCCGTGATGCACCACGGGATAGAGGGACGGTCATTTACGTACATACACTGTTGGATAAAGCTGAAGGGTAGTATGTGTCGGACGATATGATCCTTTCATGAAAAACTTGTTGAACATCCGGTTAATCTCGTTGAATTTGAACTATTTCTCGCTGAATTTGAAGTATTGTTGTACTAGACTTATTTGCATGCTATGTATGGATGATTTGTGCTATTTCCTATCCGAACTTTGATGAATTCCATCGGGTTTGATGAATTTCATCCGATTTAGTTGAAATCTGGCTTGAAATGTATGCGGCCAGCATTGGATGACCGGCTCCCGCATCCGTGTCCGTGGACTAGTCCTTCCTGTCAGCGTTGAAGATGCCCTTATACTAATGCATCCACAGGAACCTCAGAGTGAGCAATGCATCATGCATCTTAAATTTCCTCTGGCGGCCGGGCAGCACGCTTCAGCCGTCTCGCTCCCCAACTGGTCTACTGTTGTTGCTGCGCACCTGTTCATTTGCTCCTCTGCCATCATTGCTCTCGTTTCAGAACTTGATTCCTGTGCTGTTACAGAAACCTGGCTATAGTACTTTGGGAATGTTTCTGGTGCACCCATATTTGTGGTGCTACCGATGCACTGGATGCCGTAGAACATTTTTAAAAATCTGCAAAAAAATCTAGCACATTGATACAACATTAATGTATGTTGTCGCAAAATTTCGTATCAAAATTCGAAACATTTCTTGATATACAAAATGACAAATTTAACATAAGTGTGATAATGGGTCAAATCTAAAGCCCAACTGAGTTTATGTGCAATACAATGTTGAATTTGTCATATTTGTTTTTCGAGCTATGTTTTGAATTTTGATTTGAATTTTTTTGACAACCTACATTAATGTTGTTTGAATGTGCTAATTTTTTTCAGATTTTTTTGACAATTTAAAATGTGCGATGTGAGCTCGGTGCACCGATAACACTACAATCACTAGTGCACTAGATATTCTGGCATGGCAGAGCATCAGCCAAGGTGTACGGTGGCGTGCTTCAGTTCATTCTAGTGAAGCGGAAATTTAATTTGGCTCATAGGTGTATATGCACCCATTGTCTAAATACACATTTTAAACAGTTAAAAAATTCGAGAAAAAAATTCCGTGTGTACATCCGGACATTATATGTTGGTGCACAAAGTTTTGGTGAAAAAGGACATTTTTTGTGGCTTGTGTAAAAAAGATAATTTTTGATGCTTGATTACAACTATTCACGAGACATTTTTTATCTTTTTTATACATGCCACAAAAAATGTTCTTTCTTTGCGAAATTTTGTGTGCGAACATAGAATGTCCGGATGTACACGCGAAATTATTGTACATAATTTTTTAACATTTTAAAATGTGTTATATATATATATATTTCATAATAGATGTATCTACACCTATGAGACAAAACACCACCTCAATGAAGGCACTATTTTTGCACTGTACTGTTAAAATAGGAAATGAAACGATGAAATTAGCATGAACTATAAAGGATAGAATAGTCAATTTCCACTCTTGTTGCCAAGCGCATAGGAAAAAGAACCGGCACATTCGTCTAGGAAAACCAAGAGAAAATCGATGGTCACTCAAGTGTGCGATAAGGCCAAAATTCAGGGCTCCATCAGAATCTGCCCGTTCATGATGACCATCGACAACACCATGATTAAATTAAGCAATCCAAGAAAGGAGTGGTACAGCAACCATTGAAAGAAGCACTGCACTATCGCACCTAATCATCTAATCACAACGCCATTGGGAAGAGACAAATCGATCTTTTCGCTGACTGCAAACTTGAGAGCTACAGTCTCTTCCAACGAGACGTTTTGTTTGTTTGTTTCAGATTTCACGCTTTGCTGCAACGTTGCAATGATGCAGCAGCCGTGGTGACCATTGCTGCTGTCAAAGCTTCTCTCCTCTGGATGGAGTACGAGCATCCAACGTTGCAGAAGGCCACGTTGCATGTAGTATCAGCATTCAACATCAAACGCGGAAGATTTGTGTTCTTTTGAATGAACACATAAATAAAGTCCGAAGTCTCGATAAAGTAAATTTCACTTGACTGAATATAAAAATGCTAATACTCCATTCAAAGTTAATACACTACAGTTGGCCCATGGTGAACTCCTCATCCGACGGGATTCCAGATGACATGATAGCGCGAACCTTAGCGGGGCGACCAGCCACCTCAATGGCATGGTGGTGTGGCGGGGGAAAAGCGGCCGGATCGGAAAGGAAGTCGGCAATGGGCCTCTGCTCACTTGGTCTCGATGGCTGCCAGTGCAATGGGGGTGGTGGTGGACAACTGTAGCTACCAGCAGGTGAAGCAGAAGACGTAGCTGACGAACCATCTACCAATTAGCGAAACATTTACCTTCCTCTATTCTTGACTGTATCAATCAAATCACAATAACTCAGTATGTTTCAATATTTATTGTAACCAGAAAATTTTAATTCAAATTAAAGATAATCATGTTGGTTTAAATAGCAGATGTACATATTTCACTGGATAGTGCACCTGAGTGTCAGATGTCCACGTCCGCGCACAGCTGGAACCAAAGCAAGAGGACTTTGGTTAGTGGTGTGATCTAGTGAAGCAAGGTGCGTGACCCCACTCGGCTTAGGTAGTCCACAATGTAGCTCTGGTAATCAATTGCTAATTCCTGGTGCCTTCTATGCCTATGCCGATAAGAATTGAATCAATAATGTTTAGATCCAATAAATAGTTCACATAACGGGTGTGTATAACTCTAGGGAAGAGAAGCAAAATCAAGTATGTGGTTATTCATCTTTTTCCTACTGTGGCCTTTGCTCTTATAGAAGAGCTATGTGGTAGACAATGGTATGAAGTAGATGGCCCATCGGTGCATAACGTGTTAACAATCTGTTGGTTATTACTTTAGTCCTTTGGTAGGAAGAGAGGATGAGAGCTTTATCAATCCTTTAAGCAAAGGAAAGGATATCGTATTGATCACTCAACCTTTGCATATAAATAATGCATTTAGCCAACACATTGTGCGTCTATAAAAATAAAACCCTATGGTAATGTTCCATCCTTTGAAAGAAAAGAAGATAACTAGAAACTACAAGTAGGCCTGATGCAGTGCACACCGCATGTGCCCTGGCAAAAATTGACTCTGCACATTGACTGTATGGTTGGTTTCCAAGGAATGATGTAGTCGCACTGACTCCGAATATACAATAGTATCCAACATCAATGCAAAATATTTAAATTCCTTTGGACAACCACACAAGTAAAACTTGCAGTCTCGGTTTCTTGAGCATCTTGATAACAAGTCCATGTCTGGTTTTGCAACCATCTTTGAACGGAAACGTATTATTTGAGCTACTACTGCTACGGTACAGAAAGTAGAAAAAATGCAAAGCTTGACACCGATCTGCGTGGTGGATTCATAGGCTTTTCTCTGTCAGGGCAGAAATAAACATGGGCACGCAGGTGCGGGGCCACGCACCTTCCGAGCCCTTCCCGGTCACTCGATTTCCTCGCGAGTAGTTCGATCCCACACAAGAGAACGGTAAATTTTAAGTTTCAATTGTTGAAACTTACAATTTTGCATATCACAATGAAATTAAATATAAGCCTTTTGTATGGGGGGAGAGAGAGCATGCATTCGTCTTTTGTATGGGCAGAAGGATTGGCACTAGATTTACCACTTTCCCGGCCCCCATATGTGGTTCTTGTGGCTGGCTAACGCCAATGCAGCAGAACACGCAAACTTGAACAGGTTGAAGGTGTTTTAGTTGACTCTCAGACTAACTACCGTCTGTTTCTCCTTTCCTCAAAACTACCATCAAGTTTTGCTACTTCGAATTTTTTTAAGTCAAACCTTGTATTTTTTTTTCCAAGTTTACTGTAAAAAGTATCAATATCAATGCTGCCAAATAGATTTACGTGACTACAATCTACAAGATTCCTATTCAAACTTTGACTTGTACTAGTAGCCTCGTAATTTTCTTTGAAAACAGATTTGCAACTATCAATTTGCAGGCCTCGAATTATGATTGTGGTAATCTTTAATTTTAGTACCAATTTCATGTTGGAGATTTATTTTTATTTTTCCAAGAGAACGTAACAACCTTTGGCGCATGCATACACTGTTCTACTGCCTTCTCTAAAGAATGGTAGCGGGCTGCAGAAGCATAAGTACAACATTTGTTGCTGCTTACTCTTTTCTTCGGTCCAAAACAGCACAAGACATTGGTCTACACCTACTAGTGATTGTGTGTCTGACATGTCTGCATAAGACGCTACATCATTGCGCAATAAAGTTGGCCCGTAAACATGTCATCCTGCTTAGTTAAAAGCAAGCAAATCTGAAGGCTTACTTGTCGGAGCTAATCTGAGCTGAGGAAGAATCTTACGTCTACGACACTGTCCTGGCTGGCTCAAACCAAGCAAAATTTTAAAAATGTGAATGTATAACACATCTAAAGCACAAGAATAGGATGGGCAATAGAGGAATCATGCACAGGGAGAATTGCCAAGGTGGCAAAGTGGGAGGGAGAGGTGCCACGCCACTATGATATGGGATGTAGATGTGGTAATTCCAGCAGTCTATTGCTTATTCCTGGTGCCTTCTATGCCTTTTTTTTTTTGAAAAAGAGAATTACTCCGGCCTCTACATCTCATGATGCACACAACCATTTTATTAATCAAAGTGCCAGGTCCAAATCTAGTCTCAGACAAACATCAAACAAAAGCTTAAAAAAGTTGCCAGAACCGGCGAAAATAGGGTAAGATGACTATACAGCTATCCTATTGTTGGACCGCCATCCAAACTGGTTGTAAGTATCCCGTGCGATCGTCTTCCAGCGGTTGCACCCAATATCCATAAGCTCCCTGGGGTCCGCATGGCTGAGTAACGACCATGTATGGATCCAAGCAGACGCCCTGAAGATAGCCTGCAAAAAAATTGTGATAGTTTGTCTGTTAAAGACGACATCATTTCGACAATTCCATATGGCCCAAAGTAATGCACACACTCCTCGAATATGTGCCGTTGTCTTAGGCTCTACATCATTTAACCATGTCCGAAATAAACTGGATGAAGTGCTAGGGGGAGAAACATTAAAGGATGCATGAATGGTGCGCCATAATAACTTTGCTAGTGGGCATTGGAGAAAAAGATGTTGTATTGCTTTGTCGTCACAAAAACAACACCGCTTACTACCCTCCCAACTACGCTTTGCCAAGCTATCATTGGTTAAAATTACTCCTTTGTGTACAAACTACATAAAGACCTTAATTTTTAACGGCACCTTCACTTTCCAGATATGAAGTGATCGTGGGATAGGACCGGTGTTTATCAAATCTGTATACATGGACTTAATTGAGAATACACCTAACATGAATCTCCAATGCAAGGTATCCGATGCATCAAAGAGGTTAATTCCCATCAACCTACGCGCAAGATGCATCCACCTATCCCATCTTTCCCCCACCAGTACTCGCCTGAACTGAATATTAAGAGAAACCGACCCTAGTACCGTACTAACGAAGGCATCCTTCCGTGTGCGATGTTATATAGAGAAGGATACTGTAAGGCTAGTGGTGCGTCTCCCAGCCAAGTATCTTCTCAAAATCTAGTACTATTTCCGTTCTCAACTATGAATTTACTCATGTTAAAGAAGGCTGCCTTTGTCCTTGTTAGCCCCTTCCAAAACAAAGAATCATTCGGCTGAGCCGTGACTTGTGCCAGAGTTTTTGAGTGCCTTCTATGCCTATGGCTATCAAATTAAATCCCTAAAATGCACAAGATGAGTACGGATAATTCTAACAACGAGAATGAGGTATGTGTTTTTCATCTCTTGCTTAGGCAAGCCTTGCTCTTATAAAAGAGTTCAGCGGTAGGCAGTGGTTTGAAGTAACTGGATCCACCGGCACATAACTGCAAAGTTATGACTTTGGTCCTTGGGCAGGAAGGTGATAAGTGAGCTTTATTAACCATTTAGATAAATATATTTTCTTAGGCTTTTCTTTTTACAAGGAATAAATTGTATCGATCTCTTGACATCAGCTTTAAAATGATGCATTTAGCCAACCCATAATTGATAAATCACATATACATGTGACAATTCTGCTTCGGTACACCCCCCCTAAATACATCAATGGTTGAGATTACCCCATACCTCTTCATAATAAAAGGCAAGAAGGTCTATTTTGAAAGTACGTCGCGAGAGCTCGTACAAGAAGCGACGGGGCCGGCCCATTAAGACATGTCCCTCCTACCACGTTCAATATAAGTGACGTAAAAATACTGAGAAAAAGAAGAGCACATGAGGACTTGAACTCAAGACCTCCCACTTAAAGGCAAGCACTACTAGCCGCCTCACCCAACCAATACTTGTGGTATTTTCTAGCGTGAAATATATATAAGAAAATACAAGAGCGTTAATATATATGAAATATTTTCTGAAAAAATTCGAAACTTTTATTGAAAAAAATGTGAACAATTTTGAAATGCAGAATAGTTTTGAATTTATGAAAGAAATTTTAGCAAACATTTTTTGAAATTTGAACAAAATTTTGAAACATGAACAATTTCAGAACATCTTTCGAAACATGTTGTGGTTTTTTTAAAATTCATGAATATTTTCTTAAATTTGCAAACTTTGTTTTCAAATCCGTCAACTTTTTTTCAACCATGAACCCTTTTAAACGTTTACGAACATTTGTCAAAGCCCACAATATTTTTTCATATTCGTGAACATTTGTTTTCAAAATTGATGAACTATTTTTAAATCCATGAACACTTGGGTTGGCCCAACAGGAACCCGACGGGAGCGATGTCATCGCCTAGTTGAACCAAGGCATGAGCATATTTTTCTATTTTCTATTATTTTTGTTTTACTTTTTTTTTCATTAATTCATTTTTCTCTTTTTGAACTTTATTATTATTTTTTAAACTTGTTACAAAATTTGAAATATTTTTTAAATACCAAAAAATTTCTTATCTTCAAATATTGTTTACAATTTTAAAAATGTTCTAGAATTTCAAAAAATGTTCCTGTTTTCGAAAAAAATAGTTCACAAATTTAAGATATGTTTGCGTTTCAAAAAAATTATAAATTTTTAAAAAGTGTGTGGTTTGCAATTTGTGTACACCCTCAATTGTTGGGAATTTGTTCACAATTTTGGATAAAGTGTTCAAGTTTATAAAATTTTCATACACAATTTAAATTTGCAAAATTGTTGACAAATTTCAAGAAATTGTTTGGATATAAGAAAATGTTCATGTTGATTGATAATGACAGAAATTGCAAATAACTTAGCATTCAAATTAGAAAAAACTACATGCTCACGCATGCACCCGTCTCGCCTAGTCTAGCACACTCCTAAAACTAGTATTTTTTGGACTATGGATAAATGACCCCAACTTTTTGAAGCTGCCTGACATGGACATATGAGGCATCCATGCCAGGTTTGAGCGACTTCCGACGCTATTTGTACGTTGCGACACGTCTGGCCATTTATCGGTCGAACGATCCCGATCGAACATGGTGCAAGTCCTGTCGTGCATGAAATGGCACCAAATTTTGCCAGCGTGTGGGCAAGCCCATGGAAGGCCTCCACGCAAAATTTGAATGAATTCGTACACCAAACGCACGTTGCGTCACGTGCGGGCAATATTTTAGGGCTTTTTCACGGGGAAAACCACAAAAAATGCATAGAATGTCAGAAAGCAACGAAACATGGCAAGCATGCCTTCCATGATGATGCCAGTGTGTGGAATTTTTTTGGCTTCATTTGGTTAATGTGAAAAAAAACTAGTTCGAGACTTACACTACAGACAGACCCGAACGGTCCCGGTTGAACATCGTGTAGTTCTTGTCGTGCATGAAATGACACCAAATTTTGCCAGCTTGTGGGCATGCCCATTGAGAGCCTCCATGCAAAATTTGAAAGAATTTGGACACCAGACGCATGTTGCGTCACGTGCGGGCAGTATTTTAGGGGTTTTTTCAGTTGGAAAAACCCTAGACAATGCATATAATGTCAGAAAGCAACGAAACATGGCATGCATGCCTTCCATGGTGATGTCAGTGTGTGGAAAAGTTTTGACTCCATTTTGTTAATGTGAAAGAACGGGTTCGAGACTTACCCTACCGACAGACCCGAACGATCCCGATCGAACATGGTGTAGGTCCTGTCGTCCATGAAATGACACCAAATTTTGCCAGTGTGTGGGCATGCCCATGGAAGGCCTCTATGCAAAATTTGAACAAATTCGTACACCAAACGTACGTTGTGTCACGTGCGGGCAGTATTTTAAGGCGTTTTTCACGGGGAAAATTATAGAAAATGCATAGAATGTCATAAAGCAACAAAACTTGGCATGCATCCCTTCCATGGTGATGCCAGTGTGTGGAAAAAAATTGATTCCATTTTATTGACCTGAAAAAAAACTGCTTCGAGACTTGCCGTACCAGCAGACCCGAACGATCCCGGTTGAACATGGTGTAGGTCCTGTCTATAGGAGATATGCCCTAGAGGCAGTAATAACAGTTATTTTGTATCTCCAAGTTTGTAATGAATGTTTATGTTCCATGTTATAACTGCAATGATTCTCGAGTCTACAATATCCACGAGGCTCGGAGGGAAACTCATGTGCACGTGTGGTATAATAAACGGTAAAAAGTATTCCTAGTCATGCCTCTAAGACTAGCTCAAGTATTGCATGATGATCCTGTTTTCCTGATCATGGGCATGGCTATGCCGGCAATTTTGAGGGCACAATGTTAGTAGAACACTTGTGTTGAATCGACCCGAATTGATGTTATGCTGTGAGATACATTCGTCACAAGTTAATGGTTAATAACACAGAGATAGTTAATGTTTGCATAATTGCTTACACCATGAGAGTATCAAGTTCCTTCGTACTTGCTTCGTGAACTTTTGGGGTTTGTTAAACGTCATCCGTAACTGGGTGGCTATTACGGCGGCTTACGGGTTCACGGAAAAGTATGACAAGAAACGAGATAGCTCGAGATTGGGATTTGCTCCTCCGACGATGGAGAGATATTATCGGGCCCTCTCGGTGTTACGGTATCCATCATCGTCTGGCCAGACACATTGTGATTTGATCACTGGGATGCCGGAACGCGGAAACGAGAAAAGAGAACAAAACCGGTAACGAGGTAACTGGCATAGTGGACAAGTTGTTAATCCACGGGGATGCCGATAATTCTCACCTCGGGTGTTTGTAATATATCATGAAGCAACAGGAATAGCACACGGCAACTGGAGGTTCACTCGAATATTTATTCGTGTGGGTATAGGGGTCAATATGGGTGTCCACGGCTCCGATGTTGATCATTGATCGGAAAGAGTTCCAGGTCATATCTATACTTCACCGAACCTATAGGGTCACATGCTTAAGGGTCATCTATTTGCTGAATACTAGACAGGGAGTCTGAGAGAAAGTCACCGGAAAAGTTTCGGAGACAACGGAAAATTTCCGGAGAGAAAACACCGGAATAGTTTCGGTAAAACCGAAAGGTTGTTTCGGGGTATACCATTAAGTCAAATTGGTTTCGGCGCATGCTTGGAAATTCTTGGAAGGTGCTAGAATTGTTCTGGGAACTTCTGGGATTTTTCAGGAGAAAAAACCGGGAAATGTTCCGGAGCTGCCGGAACCTCTTTTGGTTGCTTTCGCAGATGAAAATCACTAATCCAAAATTGTTTCGGAACGCGTCCAAAATTATTTTAGTGGGTACTGGAAACTTTCTAAGACCTACAGAAATATTTTCGGATCTAACAGTCGCGGAAAAATGTTTCCGTGAATAGTGAAAATGCTTTTTGGGTTACTTTATGGAAAGCCACCTTTTAGGTCTTTTCCCAAAAGGCTTCTAGAAGGGATTGGGGACCAAGGAACCCCCTTTGGGAGGCCCCCCTTGAGAGTGGCCGGCCAAGGAGGAGGCCATCCATGGTGCACCTCTAGCCTTCCCATTTTACCCTTGTGGAGAATCCATATGATGGGTTTTTTGGTATTTTGGGAGCCACCCTACCCCTTGGGTTTTCCTATAAATAGAGGTGGAGAGGCACTCTCTCACTCTTT
This sequence comes from Elymus sibiricus, assembly GCA_039707655.1. Taxonomy (NCBI): domain Eukaryota; kingdom Viridiplantae; phylum Streptophyta; class Magnoliopsida; order Poales; family Poaceae; genus Elymus; species Elymus sibiricus. The sequence continues at coordinate 68,573,082 of CM077676.1, forward strand.
CTCAACATACACAAGCCATGCATGATCTAGCCTTCTCTCTCCCTCACCGCGAAATAGTTTCGTAGAGCCGAAAGGCTGTTTGGGTTCCAGCAGGAACTAGTTCTGGACGGCGAAGCCCTGCCGGATAGCTGACACCGTATGTGTGCAACCCCGTAGAGAGGTCGTAGTTTCGATCTTTTGCCCGAGAGGTTGTTCGAGGGTCCTCCCGAAGGGTTGTCTGAGTTACCGTTCGAGCTTCGAGGGTCCTTCCGAAGGGCTGTCCGCGACATCGTCCGAGGGACTGTCCGACCGCCTCCCGAAGGGCTGTCCGACGAGGAAGTACATCCTCGCGGTTGGGAGGTTGTAAATCCTAACTGCGGGGATCTGCACCGACGATCTACATCGACTCTTCTTCCGCTGCGCTACGACTCGGTAATGATCAGATCAAACCCTGTATGCAGTCTCCATAGTGGTCCTGGTCGTGCTCGCTGTACCGAAATTTTTTGTTTTCTGTCGCGTTCCCCTACACTGTCGTGCATGAAATGACACCAAATTTTGCCAGTGTATGGGCGTGCCCAAGGTAGCCCCCCACGCAAAACTTGAATGAATTCGGACACCGAACGCACGTTGCGTCACGTGCAGGCAGTATTTTAGGGTTTTTTCAGTGGGAAAACCCTAGAAAATGCATATAATGTCAGAAAGCAACAAAACTTGGCATGCATGCCTTCCATGGTGATGCTAGTGTGTGGAATTTTTTTGGCTCCACTTGGTTCCTGTGGCCCAGACTAGCCACCACACTCCAGCTACGTCTGTCCGATCTCGTCATTATTGTCGCTCCGATCTCATCGACGCTGCTCGTCGAAGACATCCGTCTTGGGACGGTGCTCATGTTCTAGTAGGGGCTACGTCCCGTTGTGCTTCGTTGTTTATGTCTTGCTATATTGGAAGAAAAATTTGTTTTGTTTGGATGAAAATTATGATGTCATTTATAAGTAAAATGTTGATGGAAGCATACATCAATTTGTTCGTTGCACATGTATGCTACACCATCTTCTTAATTTTGTATCGAACATGTCTCTATTTTGCTTCCTGCCCAAAAGAATGAAGCTTCGGTTACACAATAACCAAGAGGTGTAGGTTTCACGAAACATTTATGCTTCCTACACAGTTCAACAAAGTTTCGGTTAGATACTAATCATGCTTCAAACAACAGCACACTAGGCTTCCTATGCGCCCAAATAAATGAATTTCTCTTACACACTAATCAGGTATGCTTCCACCATTACTGTCTGATGCTTCAAGGGATTACATGTTGTCTACAACCCAATGTTTCAGTTTAGACTTCCTAGTTTCAATCAAGAATATATACATTTGTTTTTTTTTAGTTGAGAATATATGCATCTAGAACGAATTTTTGGAGTACCTTTATTTTGGAAGCAGATTTTTCTGAATAATATGTTTCCATCGCATGTGCTTCCATAAAAAAAAATGTTTCCATGGCACGTTTGCATTGCAAAGAAAAAACATCCAGGAGCAATTAATTTTCTTTATTTGTTTATTTATCGGAAGCAAATCTGTCCCGCGAAAAAAAAAATCGGAAGCCAATCTGTAATTAGTGGGAAGCATTATTTTGTGTTTGTTTGTTGGAATCAATCACAACCTACCAAAATAATTAGCGTAATTTCTGGGAACCAGTTAGTTTGTTAAGCACAGAATTAATTATGGATGGAGAGATTAGCGGGAGGAGATGCTATATACGTGGGGAGTGATTACTAGAAGCACTGAATTAGGAAGGAAAAATTCAGCGCCTAATCATCGTGTCAGATCGGACGAATAAACCCAGACGGAGGTACTAAGAGCATAGAAATACCTGAAATTGTCACAGCTGCTAAGGTGATCTGATGGTACCGCTGTTTACACGATGGCGGGAGGTCTCGAGTTCGATGCTTGCCTGATGCCCATTTTTTGAACATTAACATAAGAGAAAAAAAAGGTGTAAGTGGGCCGGCCCAGGGTGAGGGGGCGAGTTCACGTACTTGACACGGGACCCATCGTACGAAAGTGAGTATGACTGTCAAAAGTCCATATTGCGAGTAAAGAAGAAATTAGACCCACTAATTGATACACCATAGAACAGGTGAGGCAACCTTTGCTAAACTCTCTCAAACACCTCTCCTACTAATGGCACCTTCCTAAAAGACTTCACACACAAATGCTTTAGGCTTTTCCTCTGTAAGTTCAAAAGAATTTCACTACAATGGATGTTTTGGACCAGGTTCGCAAAGTTCAAAAGGATCAACACACAGCCATGTGTTGTTCTAAGACCTGTGTCCACTTAGCCGACCACCAGCCTGGTTTAATCGCCCTGATGGTTTGCCTGGCGTTCTCTTCAAGCCACAACAAGCTCAGTCTCCGGCTGCCGAGAACGGTGACAGTCAGGCAGATAGAACGGTTCATTTCGTAATTTCAGCACAAAATTGATGCCTTTGCCGCGTTCATCTGCATACTCTAAGGGCATTAAACACTTACCTATGACACGAAAGTGGTGTGTCCGCGCGACAAGCTGCTGACAAATATAGAAACCCTTCTAATTGAATAGCATTCAGGCTAACATTAGAGTTGCACCTTCTCCAATTGAATTAGTATCTATTCTGCCGTCATGGTCGACAGCCCAGTGGCAATGACTTCTCACCCCACATGCTTCTAGGTTCTAGTAAGAGTGTGGCAAGATTATCCATTCTAATTGTGATGATTAAATATAAGTCATTTCTGCGGGTTGAATAAATACAAAAACGAAATACTGTTTCAATAACTATTTTTATATTGGTGGGATGTACTGAAACTATCCTTATATGCCACATGGTTATTAAGTGAGGCGTAAAGAGTATTGGGACTCTGTGAGGTAGGTCCTCTTAGTCTATAAACTTCACATGGTTAATTCGACGACATGACTTGATATGGCAAACGCAAAGGCTATCTCAGAATGTGGTCAACTAAGGAACTACACTGTGAGCTTCAATTGACTTAATAGAAATTCTATCAGGAAGTTGTACCCGGCCATGTGCCCTTTATGGCAATGTTTAATAGTTTAAAAGCATCAATGCCATGTTTGTTGCACCATACCTTATCGGACATTAATGTAATGGGGTTCCTAATTATTTAAGGGTGAGAAGAGAGATAGAACATGCTCATATAGTCATATATGGTTTGCAACTTGTGTGGACAAGGAGTAGAGCTCCACCGATGCTAGGTGGAACACTCTCATATATAATTTGCGAACAAGCCATCAGGCCATCTGCATACCTGTGCAGGCAAGGAGTAGAGCTCGGTCTTTTCTTGGTTCATACCAGCAATACCACAAACGTAATGTGCACAAGTTCTACACTTCGTTAGAATGGGAATTGCACTTCAATGCCACTAAAATCCACTGACATCCTAGATTTGGGAAGCATCAGGATTTGTGATTACGCCTGTCTAGATTTCTACACACGAGGTAACGACATCAGTGTGATTGCTGGCTGGAGGTGTATTGCTTTACAGGAGTGACGACCAAGTTTTCAAGAACTGGATTGTCACCTCAGTCTCATTTGTGATACATGCCTGATTGCAGCATTCTTGTTGTCAGTTGGCATGCCACGTTTAGGGGTCAGGAATCGCTCCTGGCTATTTGTTTTCTCCCAATTGGCTGAATCATAGGGATCATGATTAATCTTGTTGCAAAGAAGATGAAAAATACATAGCAATATTTCTGAACTTGCAGTCTGTTCATTCAATATCTCTTATTTTAGAAGATAAGACTTTTTAGGTGCGGCGATGTAGTGATGATTAAGTGCTCAGAACAGAGTCGGAGGAGACAACAAATTATACCCTTGTTTCAGTGTAGTACAGATTCAGCTAATTAACCATGAGAAGATATTTCTTCGTTCCGAATGCAAACTAACAACTTTGGACATGACTTCCTAACAAGATAAGTTTTTTTTCCAAAATTAGAGCATCCGTTTCAGGAACGGTGGAAAGAAAACATTTTTGGGAAGTGGCAAACCCTAAACAAGGATACTTATTCGAGTGTATACTTTGTACACTGTCACAGTTGCTTATTCTTGATCCATCACTGACACAAAGGAGAGTAGAGTAAAGAAGAAATTAGGTCCAGAAATCGACAGACCACGGTCAGGCAACCTTTGCTTTGCTAAACTATCTGAAACTACTCTCCTAATGGCGCCTCTATGAAAGAGACGCCCAAATCCTTCAGGTTTGCCTCTATGAACTCCGAAGAACTTCATCACTTCATTTCACTCGAAGTTTTGGTCAGATACTGGAACTTTAAAAGATCAAGCGACTGCGCTATGCTGTCCTAAGACCTTTGTCCACTCAGCCGGCCACCAGTCTGGCTTAATCGCCTTGACCCTCACATCTTTGTTGTCGCTGATGGAGAGGGATGCGTTTTGCTTCAATACTGCATCAAGACGCAGCAGGCCCATCCCACGGCTCCCGAGAGCGGTGCTTACTGTGCCGACTTTCTTACCGGAGGTCTCATCCACAACATCTGAGCCCGGAGCAACAGCCTGCTCGACTTCTGTTGACAAGAGGTTGCAGAATTAGTACCTGGTTGACAGATGGATAGCCTGGATAGGTGCATTACTTAGGACAGAATTAATAACTTGGTCGTTTTCATCAACGAACTTCAAGGGTAGCAGGCGCTTCCTAATGACACCACGGTGATTCGTGCTTCCTATAAGCTCTTTGTTAGATTATATGTTAATCTTGTAAAACAAGTTGATCAAGGCGGCTAGGGTTAGGAAGGTTAGGCTGAGTCGGTTTGTGACTCAGGCCTATATATATTTCTTGTACCCCCAATAATCAACACACGCAAGTTTCATTATATTTCTTCATGGTATCAGATTAGTCCGTTCCTAGGTCATGGCTGCGCCTCCCACGCCGCCGCCGCCGCCACCGCCACCGCCCGACTACTTCGAACGCCGGGCTGCCCTTGCCGCCGCCAAAGCAAAGGCCGCCTCCTCCATTGCGGCCGCTGCCTCCTCTTCCTCCGCCCTCTCTCTAGCTCCAACACTTCCTACCACCATCAACTATGCCGACACCATCTCAGATGTCAGCCCGTTCATCCCAATTACTTTAGATCTTCCAAAGCACAACTATTATCATTGGCGTCATCTTTTTGAAGTCCACCTCGGCCGCTGCAATCTTCTGGATCACGTCGCCCCCGGCTCCGTTCCCCGGCCCTTCGATTCTCGATGGGTCAAGGACGACCTCGCCATCATCCAGTGGATTTATCAGCGTGTCTCCACTGAGATTTTCAACCTCGTCTTCCGCGACGCCACCAACGCCGCCGCCCTTTGGGTGGCTCTACGTCAACTCTTCCAGGACAACGTCGACGCCCGCGTCAACACCCTCCACACCGAGCTCCGCAACACCGTACAAGGCGACTCTCAGGTCGGCGTCTACTGCCAGCGTCTCAAGTCCATCGTCGACGAACTCCGCGAGCTTGGGGACCCCATCGACGACCGGCAACTCATCAACGTTCTCCTCGTCGGCCTCGGCGAACGCTTTGAAAAATAGGCGTCCTTTATCCCCATGATGCGGCCGGCCCCCTCCTTCGCCGAGGTACGCTCCATGCTTCAATGGGCCGATCGCGCCATCACCAACAAGGAGTCGCGTCCTCAAGTCTTCGTCGCCACTCCACGGCCCCCGTCTCCTGCACCTGCCGTGCCGCCGACGCCTCCGATCCAGCCGCCCTCCGGCTGGCGCCCAAGTCCGAATTACCGAGGCAAAAATCCGATCTACAGGCCGCCGCCGCCGTCGCGGCCACCGACTGCACCAACGCCTCCTCCCAGCGCCGCACCGCCACCAGCGCCCCCAGCATGGCGTCCTCCACATGACCCCTGGACAGGCCTCGTCCAGGCCTGGCCGATGCCCTGGGCTGCCCCCTCTCCGATCGGCGCCCCTCCTGCGTACTCCGGCTCCTGGATGCCGGGCATGCGCCCACACACGGGATCTCCTGGGCTCGTGGGCTCCCGTCCTCCGACGCAGGCGTATCACGCTGCTCCAACGCCCTACAGCTACAGCGCTCCGGAGCCCTACTTCATCGACAGCAGCGGCCTGTACCATATGCAGCCCCCGCTGCAGTCCTCCTCGATCACGCCGCACCAGCTGCATGGAACGCCACCGCCATCGACTGCACCACCCCTACTGGCTTCATCGACCCCTCATTGGGACCAAGCTGCCTTTTTGCAGGCCATGAACCACTTTGCTGCTCAGGGAACTTCAGGTATGGACTGGATTTTTGATTCTGGAGCCTCTAGCCACATGTCTAATTCGAGTACTATGCTGTCAAATTGCACCTCCTCTCCTTTTTCTTCTATAACTCTCGGCAATGGCTCCACCATCCCCATCTATAGCACCGGTCACACTGAATTACCCTCCAACCTAAAACCTCTTTTACTTCGAGATGTTCTTGTTGCTCCTGCTCTTATCAAAAACTTAATATATGTGTGCAAATTCACTTATGATAATCTTGTATCAATAGAATTTGACCCCTTTGGCCTGTCTGTGAAGGATCTTCAAACCAAGAAGGAGATCGCTCGCTTCAATAGTTCCGGAGACCTCTACTCTATCAATGGAGCCCCTGCCGCAAGTCCACCCTCATCCATGATGGCCTCCGTCCACCTTTGGCACCAGCGTCTCGGCCACCCCAATGCATCCACCACATCCTCTTTACTTAGTGAATTTGCTCTTCCATGTAATAAAGATCATCATGATCCCTCGATGTGTGAGTCGTGTCAGCAAGGCAAACATGTGCGCCTTCCCTTTAGTTCATCTAGCTCGTCTAGCACTTTTCCTTTCGAACTATTGCATTGCGATATATGGACGTCTCCTCATGCTAGTATTTCGGGTTTTCAATACTATCTTGTTATATTAGATGATTTTTCTCACTTTGTTTGGACTTTCCCTCTGCGCAACAAATCAGACGTTCATACTATTTTTCTTAACTTTCAACAATATGTTTCTGCCCACTTCCTTCTACCAATTCGGTTTCTTCAATGTGATAATGGCCGAGAATTTGACAATTTTAAAAATAGAAACTTCTTTCTTCAACATGGCATCCTTCTTCGTTTCTCCTGTCCCTACACATCTCCTCAAAACGGCAAGGCCGAGCGCTCTCTCCGCACACTCAATGATATTATTCGTACTCTCCTCATACACTCATCGATGCCACCAAAGTTTTGGGCAGAGGCCCTCCGCACGGCCACCTATCTTCTCAACATCCGTCCTTCTTCTGTCAATCCAAAAACAACTCCTTTTTACTCTCTTTTTCTCAGCCACCCAAACTACACCGAGCTCCGCGTGTTTGGCTGTCTATGCTTTCCAAACATCCACGCCACCTCTCCAAATAAATTGGCCCCCCGATCTATTCCCTGCGTTTTTCTCGGATACTCCGATGAACACAAAGGATATCGTTGTCTTGATCTCACTACTGGTCGTGTTCACATCTCCCGTCATGTCACTTTCGACGAATCCGTGTTTCCCTTTTCTTCTAGATCACCTACACCTACTGCAACACCAGCCACCCCTCCCCCTCCATCTCGCACGCTAAATCCTCTCCTATGCAACCCCATTATCGCCACCCCTACCCCTGCCAACGTCGCGCCAGAACCCAACCCACCTCCTACCGCGGCACATGACATGACGGAAAACGCTGCCGCGGCAGACTTTCCTGCCGCGTCTCCCGATTCTGCCGAGCCCTCTGCCGCGGCAGAGAATCAGGCTCCAAACACTGCCGCGGTAGCCAGCTCTGCCGCACCCAACTCCCCCGTGCCCGATCGTTCCGCTGCGCCAGGCACTTCCACAACTCGTTTACCCCCACGTGCTGTTCCTATTCCCGTCCCCACAAACGACCATGCCATGCGTACTCGCGCTAAGTCAGGTTTTCGTCTCCAACCCAAAGATCGTCTTAGTCTTCTTGCTACATCTCCTATCTCTCCTATTCCAAAATCCTACAAAGCCGCCCTACTTGATCCTCAATGGGCTGCAGCCATGAACGATGAATTTACAGCTTTACTTCAAAATAACACATGGCAACTTGTTCCTCGTCCCCATGGTGCAAACATAGTTTCTGGTAAATGGGTTTTTCGCCAAAAATTTCACTCCGACGGCTCCCTAGCTCGTTACAAAGCAAGGTGGGTTTGTCGTGGTTTTTCTCAGCAACATGGCATAGACTATGATGAAACTTTTTCTCCTGTTGTCAAACCTAGCACTATTCGCACCGTTCTTAGCATTGCTATTTCTTCCTCTTGGCCCATTCATCAACTTGATGTCAAAAATGCTTTTCTTAATGGTAGTCTCAACGAAACTGTCTACTGTCAGCAACCTCTTGGCTTTGAGGATCCTAGTCTTCCCAATCATGTCTGTCTTCTTCAAAAATCCCTATATGGTCTTAAACAAGCCCCTCGGGCATGGTTTCACCGATTCTCAACCTTTATTCAAACCCTCGGCTTTGTCCCCTCTCTCTCCGATTCCTCTCTTTTTGTCTTTCACCAAAATTTCCACACTTCATATTTACTTTTATATGTTGATGACATTGTTCTTACAGCCTCTTCTCAGCTTTTTCTCAATCACATCATTACTCTTCTCAACAATGAATTTTCTATGACTGATCTTGGTCTTCTACATCATTTTCTTGACATCTCTGTCACACGTGATTCTAAAGGATTATTTCTATCTCAACGTCAGTATATTCTTGATCTCCTCTCCAAGGCGGGCATGCAAGATTGCCAACCTTCTCGCACACCCGTTGACACCACCTTCAAACTCTCTTCTGATGGTGAGCCCTTTTCCGATCCTACACTTTATCGCAGTCTCACTGGAGCTCTCCAGTATCTCACCCTCACACGTCCTGAACTTTCATATGCTGTCCAACAAGCTTGTATTTACATGCATGATCCGCGTGTTCCCCATCACAATCACATCAAACGTATTCTTCGTTATCTTAAAGGTACTCTCGACCATGGTCTTCACATAAATTCTTCCTCTCCCACTACTTTGACAGCATACTCCGATGCCGACTGGGCTGGTTGCCCAGATACTCGTAGGTCCACGTCCGGATACTGTGTTTTTCTTGGTAACAACTTGGTTTCTTGGTCTTCAAAGCGACAGGTTACAGTCTCAAGGTCGTCTGCTGAAGCTGAGTATCGGGCGGTCGCTCACACCGTTGCTGAAACGGTTTGGCTACGCCAATTGCTCTCGGAGCTGCATCGCCCCATTCATCAAGCAACCATTGTTTATTGTGATAATGTTTCGGCTATCTACATGTCCAGCAATCCAGTGCAACACAGGCGTACCAAGCACATTGAAATTGACATCCACTTCGTTCGAGAAAAAGTTGCTTTGGGGCAAGTTCGTGTTCTTCATGTTCCCACTACAGCACAATTTGCTGATATCTTCACCAAGGCTCTCGGGACTGCGCCATTTACCGACATTCGTTTCAGTCTCAACGTTGTTGAACCCCAAGTTGAGACTGCGGGGGGATGTTAGATTATATGTTAATCTTGTAAAACAAGTTGATCAAGGCGGCTAGGGTTAGGAAGGTTAGGCTGAGTCGGTTTGTGACTCAGGCCTATATATATTTCTTGTACCCCCAATAATCAACACACGCAAGTTTCATTATATTTCCTCACTCTTGACCAATATAACACCCCTTCTCAAATGAAATAGCATTCAGGCCTGCGAGATTGTACTCAAGTGGAATTGATTCACCTGATTCAAAAGAAGATAGTTTTAGCAAAAGAGGAAAGGACAAGCATTTCATGAGTTCCGCTTGGGTACACCCCCCCCCCCCCCCCCCCCTTCAAAGAAGTATAAGGGTAGTTTTGTCTTTTCAGTTCATACCAAAAATAGGTACACGTACGACCGTTCGTATATATAGCAACCAATGCTTTTACTTGTACGCGTGTTCAGATGGAAAAACAGTTCAGCCCGTCCGCATTGGCCGGCCACACAACTTCCTGCCGCCCCCACCCTACCTCGTGCTGCTCCAATCCTGGCTTCACCTCGTAAAGTCAGAACTCAAGTTTGTTCAGTCTCTTTGTGCAACCAGTCATGCCATGGCTTTCTATTTGCAATGATTTCATTAGGTAAAGATGTACTAATATTTATTTGCAATGATTTCATCTTTCTTTCCACCTGCCTGTTCTTCTTGCTGGTGGTCTTGATTATAATCAAGCATTCCGAAAGTCTCCTGGTAAACAATGTGGTGTTATGTTCCGTTTCTATAGCGGGTCTAATTAACAATATGGGCTCTAGAAAAATGATGTTCATTGTGTTCCAATCCAATTAGAGGCTTACACTACTGGAATTTTCGTGTACGCCGGGTGCCAGGGTCTTCGCCGAGAGCCAAAGCACGGGCACTCGGCAAACTCACAGACGCCGAGAGTACCTCTCGGCAACAGGTGTACCTCGGCAAACACAACATATTGCCGAGAATAGTACTCGGCAAAAGGGGCAGACACGGCAAAGGCACTCTTTGCCGAGAGCCAAGCAGCCGTCGCACGGCAGCAAATGACGGCACGGTCACGGTAGCACTACTTTACCGAGAGCCGCTCTCGGCAAAGCTCCGGCTCTCATTACACTCTTATTAAGAATATTTCCGGACAGATAATGTTCATAGTGGCCATTCATATTCTAATGAATGGATGACGAAGCTTTTTATTAATTTATGATCCAACAGCACCATTACCGAGTGCCGCTCTCGGTAGGGTAAGCTTTGCCGAGGGCCGCTCTCGGCAAAGCTCCGGCTCTCAGTAAACTTTTAGTACCACCTCGCCCAGAGACAAGCAACATGACCAGTTTAAATAGTCAGATAATCCAGACGCAGTAAACTTCGGTCTTCATTACACTCCTGTTAAGGAGATGGACCATTACTGTGAATCTTCACCCCTTCCGGGCACTGAAGATTCACAGTGATAGGCCATCTTCCTAATGATGGATGCCGGTGCTTTTTATTAATTCAATTATTACTATTTTTGAGTTTGCCGTCTGTGTGAGAGCAATGATCTAACCGTCTAAATCCAATCCTCGGGAGCTGGCACGGCGTCATCACATGGCCCCTGTAGGGTGTGGTAAGATTTTAGGAACGTTTTGAATAAGCCTCCCCTGAGGCCGCTTGTAAACCGCACCATCTCCAAGCTAGTCTCTAGGTATCGAGAGGGAACGTGTCCGGTTTGTGCAGGAAGTGCGGGTCCTGTTGCTCCGTTGGCCTCGAAACTTCTCGTGCTCACAAAGGAGGCCATCGCATGACACGTGCCAGGCCCCCGCATTTTTCGGACCCGCGTGCAATATTCGAGAAATTTATTGCTCTGCTAGGATTTCATCGCCGGAAATTGCAGATCTGCAAGGCGGCGCATGAAATCATGCCTAGAGGCGGCATGGAAAATACTTTGTGGTGCCCTTGCGGCATGCGTAGGCCTTGTGCAGAGGAGGGAGGGGCATGCCCGGCCACCGGGGGCCGAAAGTACGTCGGTGGCATGCCTGATGCAACAGTTGAAATCCTCGGAAAATCGTACGATGCCGGAATTCCTCGAGAGTTGGCACGGTGTCATCACATGGGCCCTGTAGGGTGTGGTAAAAGTTTGGGCGCGTTTTGAATAAGCCTCCCCTGAGGCCGCATGTAAACCACACCGTCTCCGAGCTAGTCTCTGGGTACCGAGAGGGAACGTGTCCGGTTTGTGCAGGAAGTGCGGGTCCTGTTGCTCCGTTGGCCTCGAAACTTCTCGTGCTCACAAATGAGGCAATCACATGACACGTTCCACGCCCCCGCATTTTTCGGACACACGTGCAATATTCGAGAAATTTATTGCTCTGCTAGGGTTTCATCGCCGGAAATTGCAGATCAGCAAGGCGGCACATGAAATCATGCCCGGTAGCGGCATGAGAAATCCTTTGTGATGTCCTTGCGGCATGCTTAGGATGGTAATCAATCATATTACCGAGAGTAGCGCTCGGTACTAGAGTAATTACCGAGAGTGGCTCTCGGCAACAGTGGAAAACCTAGATTAGTTGTGACTTTTTCCGAGAGCTACTCTCGGTAAAGAAAAACCTAGATCTAGGTTTTTTTACATTTCCGAGTGCCGCGCCGACAAGCACTCGGTAAAGGTAGCGTCCGGCAGTTAAACTTATTCCCTGGTTGTTTTCTTTTCCCCGCGCCTCTCTCCCCTCCTCTGCCCCCCCCTCACTCGACCGGCGCCCCCCACCCCCCTGCCGACCAGCGCCCCCCACCCCCCCCGCCGACCGGCGCCCCCCACCGGCCGACGCCCCCCTCCCTACCGGCCGGCGCCTCCCCCGCGCACCCCGGCGCCCCCCCCCCCCCCCCGCGCACCCCAGCGCCGCCCAACACCGAGCTCCTCACGACCCCCGACCCCGCGCCCCCCCGACCCCCCCCCCCCCAACACCGAGCTCCTCCCCTTCGGTGAGCTCCCCCCCCCTTCCCTCTCATGTGGATGTATTGATAGATGGATGGATGGATGCATGGATAGATGGATGCATAGATAGATGGATGGATTGATGCATGGATAGATGGATGCATAGATAGATGGATGGATTGATGCATGGATAGATGGATGCATAGATGGATGCATGGATAGATGGATGCATAGATGGATAGATGGATGGATTGATAGATGGATGGATGCTATGTAGATAATTTTTTATAATGTTGTATGCATGGATGCTATGTGTGCTATGTAGATAATTTTTTTGCATTAGTTTTTATGTAGTAGTTTTATCTATTAGTGGGACTAGTAGTTTTTTGTAGTAGTTTTTTGTAGTAGCTTTTATGTACTAGTTTTTATCTTGAGCGAGTGACGATCATATTTGACATGCGAGATGTTTTCAGAGGAATGGTACCGACTGTTGCCGTAGGGGGTCGCGCTTCCTCTGCTCAGAAGAAAATCGACTTTTGACGATGGCGGTCGATCTTGGCCAGTTCATCCTGTGATATACCTTTGTCACGCACGATGGACAGGCCCAGCTCGACCGTCACCAAAAGTCGAAATACCCGTGAGAGAGTGTCCACCATATATATTCCACCACCAGAGAGAGTGTCCACCATATATACGTGAGAGAGTGTCGATGAGAGTTGTTCTTGGAGGAAGAAAATCGACTTTTGACGATGGCGGTCGATCTGGGCTTACTTTAGTGTGTTGACTTTCATTCCGATGGTGCTTTCTTTTGAAAGAGATGAGAGTGAGAGATGAGATGCTGTTGAAGGAAGGATACCGGCTGTTCGTAGGTGGTCGGTCTTTGTCGTCCTCCTCCTCTGAGACCTTGGTAAAGCAGGGGGAGGACGAAAGGACCCACCGTCACCGACGGTTGAAATAACATTGAGAGATGAGAGATGTTATGAGAGGAAAGACACCGACTGTTGTCATAGGTGGTCGTTGCTCCTCATCTCTTGCTGTGAGACATTGGTAACGTAGCAAGGGATGGGTGTCACGACCGTCACCGACAGTCGAAATTTACAGGTAAGGAGTGTCCCACCATACATATATACCACCACTTGAGAGGTGAGAGTTGTTGAAGGGGGCATCGATGGAATGAAAGTCAACCCACATGAAGAGTTGTTGTGTATTCTTCATTTAGTTTTGAACTTATCAAAATTAAATTTGATATCGAGACCGTTGTCGAATGACACTTGTTTAGGAGGATGGCGCCGCGCCGCTCTCCCTTGACCGGGTTTTGTGGTGTTCGACGTCGTGACTCGGGTCACTACGCCGCTGAGATCACCTGCGATGGTGATCGGCTGTGGCTTGGCACGTTCGACACCCCTGAGCTCGCCGCGCGGGCATATGACGCGGTGGCTTCCATGTATGGCTGGAAACCGACTGAGCTGAACTTCCCGGAGGATGCCAAGCATGCGTGGCTCCTTGCCCCTCCTTACCGGATGTATTCCCGCAAGGAGGAGAAGGCACGCCGACTGGCCAAGATGGATGAGGAGTACATGGCTAGGTATGCTGAGGCCAATCCGCAGCTCATGGCCGTGGAGCATGATTTTTGGGCCAATAAGGAGAAGGAGCAGAGGAAGAAGGAGGACGCCGAGATGGATGCCAGAATATCAGCGGAGGTCGACCAGCTTTTCGATGAGGACGGTTACTTTATGGACGATGATGGGGAGGTGGTGCATCCGGCTACCCGCACTGACGGTGAGGCAGGCCCCTCCGGCGGACGTCCAGAGGTGGTTGACCTTGTCTCGGAGGACGAGGATGAGGACTAGCTTGACGCAGACCCAGATGATGTTGATATATTAGAGTAGTATATATGTCCTAGTAGTGGTTGTCTATCCTAGTACTATGGATATATGTAATGTTGACCCGACTTTTGTCTATCCTAGCACTGCATAATTATGTCTTAGTATTCAATGTAGTCGTTTAATTTTGCTGTAGTACTGATGATATGGTTTATGTTGAATTGTTCTCGAGTCATTAAAGGCGTACCTTCTATGCTAAAGGTTGACTTTCACTTTGATGGGGCTCCCTGTTTGATAGATCGATGTTCTTGAGGGAAGGATCCCGGCTGTTGTCGTGGGGGTCACTTCTCCTTCTTCTCCTTGTAGTAGACCTTTTGGTAATGCACTAGGGGAAGGAGGAGAAGCCACCATCACCGACGGTCGAAATGTCAGTGAGAGAGTGCCCACCATATACACCACCACTTGAGAGATGAGAGTTGGGGAGACTCGGAGGACTGAAAGTCAACCAACAAGCCAGAATAGTGATATGTGTGTTGACATCCTCGAATTCAACACACATATCCTTGTAGTTTGCAATGACATCCTAGAATTCCATATATACTTATGTTATTTTTCATTGTGTGATAGAAGGTGCTAGCATCGTTCTCGAGGTTATGGCTTCCACCGATGACGCAGCTTCCTCTAGGTTCAACTCCACGGTCAAGGAGTCGCGCGCCAGTGAGGAGCACTTGGCGGCGCTCCTTAAGGAGAACCCACAGCTCATCCTTATTAAGTCTTTTGTGGATCTGTCCAAGAAGGAAGCACCACCTAAGGAGAGTGTCGACCCTTTGCTACTGATTACGCCGACCGCCATTCCCGACGACGCTTGCTCCTCCACTGAGGGGAGATCCCCACCTCCTCCGACTCCACGCTTACCGGCTTCACAGACTACCAGTCTGATTAGAGTTCCATTTTAAGAGTAGCCTTGTTAGATACTTTGATGCTGATGTCGTGAATGTAGTTGCTGATGTCTACTCGGAGTATAACTTGAGTAGAACTTGTGATGTTGCTTTTGGGTATATGAATCATTAATGCTTTTGATTATATGAGTGATGAATGCTTACATGGATTATGTATGATGTGCTCTTTAACCTTGCATTATTTCTCTGCCTCTTTTTCTCATTCTTTGTAGATGAAGTGGTATGCGGTGTACAGAGGTAGGTGTCCAGGAGTCTACGATTCATGGTTTGAATGCAATGAACAAGTGCTTCGTTACGAAGGCAGCTCCCACGATTCGTTCAATAGCAGAGAGAAGGCAGAGTATCATTATAATCAGTATGTGCTTAACCAGAAGATAAAATCTGAATTAGTGGGTTCAGTGGATGTGCTAGCCAGAAATGGCTTATCGGTTCAGTGGATGGAAGAACTTGATAATTCTCCTGCAGTTCGTGATAATTGTGGTGTTGCTTTTATCATGTGGTCGCATGTAGACATGCATTGACCACTTTATTGTTTAGTAAGTAGGCACTTGTAACAAAGAGCTACTTTGTGATTTCAAATGAAGCTTGTGCGAACTATTTATATAATGCTTATGTGAGTTTGTTGTTAGACTTTGAGACTTCAAATGCATGTTTGTGTATTGTATATCTATTTTTGCTGCAGCGATCCGAGGGAAAAGCAGGAGAAACAGTACTGGGAACGGATCTTTACCGAGTGTGGCTCTTGGCAAAGTGGCATGCGCTGGGAGGCTGGGGCAGTTTTGCCGAGCGTGGCTCTTGGCAAAGTGGCATGCGCTGGGAGGCTGGGGCAGTTTTGCCGAGCGCGGCTCTCGGCAAAGTGGCATGCGCTGGGAGCAGATGGCAGTTGGCTGGGGCAGTTTTGCCGAGCGTGGCTCTCGGCAAAGAGCTGACGGAACCAGCGGACGTGAAGTCACTTTATTTTGCCGAGAGGCACTGTTTGGCACTCGGCAAACTCTTTGCCGAGTGTCCGTGTCCTGGCTCTCGGCAAATTCCTGTTTGCCTGAGAGGTGTACGCCGGGTGGCCTTTGCCGAGTGCAACTCTCGGCAAAGCCGTTTCCGAGGGTTTTTGGCCCTTTGCCGAGTGTTTCTGGCACTCGGCGTAGAGTGCAATTCCAGTAGTGTTATCCGATATCCATCATATTCTTCGCTGGTTATTTAGCTTGTTGTTGTGTATGTACTGCTCATGTAGGAAAATCCTGGATGCTATAGCTGAAGTAGCTGTTGTTCGATGTTGCTCTGTTGTCCATTTTTACCATTTTTATTATGACAACAGCATTATAGTTTAATTATGGTTGATGTGTAGGCCAGAAATAGGCGGATCCAGAAATGATTAACTTGATTAGAATGTAGAATTTTGTTATACCATGGCTATGCTTGTGTTGAAATTCAATACATTAGAAACAGGTGAGCTACTATTTGTCTTCCTTTAGTTTATTTTTCTTCTTCCCAACGGATGAAGTGTAGATTCTTTTCCCGTTCTCTTGAAGGTCTGCCAGAGCGATAATCATAAACCACGGTTTTCCCGTTCTCTTGAGTAATACGGGCATCTTAACGCTAATTAATCTCCACCCCCCTTGATTTTCATGGGGGTGGGCCCTGCCTCACTCTTAAGCTCCAATGAAAAACCGCCACCTAATTGCATTCCGTTGAATCCGTAACAGCACGGCCGTGCGTGTAGCATTACTCCTGCCAGAGTGTGTTTTGACAATACTTTAGGCCATGTTTGGCAGGTCAGTTTTTTAAACCACGGTTTTAAATACTTTGAAGTGTTTGGCATCATGCAATACAGCAGTTTCATAAACCAGTTTCTCCAGTACCGTGGTATTTTTGGAGTATTTAAAAAAGAGCCCTGCATCTTTTTTTTCTAAACCGAACTGAGAAAAGCTTTGCTATTAGTAACTGAAGTATTCACTGCCCAGGCATTGGAATACTGACGTATTAAATTACTATGGTTTTGAAAACTATGTTGTATCTGTTTGGTTCTGGCAAGTAACAATGTGAAATTTTAATTCTTGCAGTTGCTAATGCACTGGTATTTTAAGTTTTTTTAGTATTTTGGCAATAAAATTCAATTCAGAGAGAAGGACATGGCAGAGACGACCACCTTGTATCCAAGGTGGGATCCGCACTTCATTCAAACTCCTTTTTTTTTAAATGAGGCAAAAGATTTGCCATTTTCATTGATTAAGAAGAGAGTTACTGATTAATTAGAGAAAAACCGTGCGAAAACCTATATTACAAACCCCACATGGGGCACACGCGGAAAACCTGGCCACAAATGCTAAATAGTCAACCGAAGCATCGAGGACAAGGCAGCTCCGATTTTCCTAACGAGCTTCACAAAAGAAAGTTGCAAGCCTCGCACCGACCTAGTCCATCTTCAAACTCCTTTTCTATATGATGCATAGATGAACTTAATTTGGCAGGTGTTGAGTTGTTGGCAGAAGATATTGCAATCGTGGCATGGGTTCACTTCATAAATACAAGTGTATGTGTTACCTTTAGAAGTTTTATGGTAATATTTGGTGGTGTTTTCTCGCTCTTGATTGTAGTCAATCCTTATGAGGGATGGTGTATGGACGGCCCCCTCACATCCAAGTCAACGAGGTTATCTTTTAAAAGTTTTAACCATTACCTTGCGCACGTGGGGTTGAATGACAGGTGTGTCATGCACTCGTACGGTACCTAAACTCATTGCCTTAGGATTTACCACATTAGAACGCATTCTGATAAGAGGACATGGATTTGTGGCGTCTTTGGCTATGTTTATCATACTAGAGGCGTGTGATATTTGTTTATCCCATTGCAACGCACGAGCCCTTTTGCTAGTCTAAACATATGGGTGGACCACTGGACCTACGTGAAGAAACTTTCGAGAGGAAAACAACGCAAAACTAGCGTGTGTACCCAGGTCACATAGAGCGCGTGCAGCAGGTGTTTTTTGTTTTTGGGTAATCCGAGCAACAGTGCATCAGGCAGAAACTTCGAGAAGAAAAACAGCGCAAAACCAGCGACATGGACATGGCCCTACTTTTCTTTTTTGAGACAATGGACATGGCCCTACTGGATGTGGCTTGTGGGTAGCAGACCTGTGGGACTGAAGGCCTGCTAGGAGTAGGAGGTCACTCAGAATTGAAGACCTGCTGGCTAATCTGTGCATCACGCTTCTACTCCCCGTGGCCTAGACGACGAGTTCACCTGGCAGGTGGCCAACGCCAAACATCTGTGCACCGTTGATCTGGTCAGCCAACACCCATAATCCTTGTTCAAGGTCTCACGAAGAAAACACCCTTAATGGTATCAATAATTAGCGCAAAAGTCATAGATGTTTATATTCTCACATTTTTTTCTAATTCTCTATATAAGCTTTTCGTGAATTGGACAATCCGATTTTCTTTAATTATTCTTTGCTAAATACAGCAACTTTGTTTATCATTAATTGCCATATATCTTCTCAAAAGAAAAGCAACATTGCAAGAAAAAATTCGACCTTGTACTTATGAACTTTCATATGCACTGTCGCCAAAAAAATTTAGAAGGTTTCCATGTATGCTAATTATATTTGCTCATTATATTATTTTCACGTGATAATTGGATGTCACATTTGGTTGTTTTATAGGTTATGGATGATTCGGGCAGATGAATTATTTGGCTAGTATCTACTGTCTTTTGCAACTCGCATCGTTCTTGGTGTATTCATTCGGTAAGAACTTGATCGTCCTATATATGTTATCATATGGTGTGCCATTTGTTTTTTTGAATTTATATGCTAACTGCAAAAAAAAAATATGATGAAAATTATTAAACACATTATCATTAGTGGTATGGAATAGATATATCGTTGCACCATTATCCAAGTTGTGCAGCAGGGTTAATTTTCTCTAGCTCCGCCTCTGGCTAAACAGAGACGGCATGAGATGGGGAGTGCAAAAACTTTCTCAAAATATGGAAATCTAATGAAACTGGTTTTTAAAACTTGAATTGAATGATCAAAACTTCCGTCAAGAAGATACTTCTTTGGACGGAAGGATGCTCACAACAATATATAGGAATCAGAATGTACATGTGCTTTTAATGGCAGTGTTGTGAGAAAACTGATTTTGGTCCTAGGGATTCCGAGAGATCTAGACAATTGATGTGCTCTCCCTCATGATTCATGCTGAAAGAAAAATAGAAAATTCTACGTAAAACGGTCACCTGCACGAGCATGGGCCACTGCGACAACTTCACTACCATGCTGTCAGTCGTCTCAGTTTTGGTGACGACAGAGATTGAGTCAAGCTCTCCTATGTCTAGAGTGTTTGGAGAAGATGAACAGTAAGAAACGCATATGGTTAACAACAAAGCTTGCTCTAGAACTTATATTTTTTTTTTAAGTTTGTAACTTGTCGGTTGAAATATCTTTCCTCTCTAGCAATACAACAAAAATTTATCTCGGATTAAGATTTATTCTATAAGTTATGTAACTTGTCAGTGAAAATTTCTACCTATCCGGCCATCCCCCAACATGGGTCCCACATGCACATGCTTCTACTAAATACATATGTTATATACATGGGAGGAGTTCGAATATCCAAAACATTAATGTAGCTGATCCGGAACAAGTGTCCCTAAGACTCATTCGTCGCTCCTACGGTGCCAAACTGCATGAAGCATCCATGGCATAATTGTTGCACCATATGGTATCAAACATTAATGTAATATATGATCCTATTTATTCAAGTATAAGAAGAGAGATGAAACATGCCCACAGTTTGTATAGAAGCCATCTTGCATACCTAAGTCGAGCCGGGAGTAGAGATCAGTTGTGGTTTCGTATCAGCATGGCACATGAGTAATATACACAAGTTCTGGGTTAGAACTGGAATCGCTTTTGCAATGCCACGAAAACCCATTGGTATCTAGGATTAGGAAGCATTAGGATTTGTAACTGCGTCTACCTACTTTCTATCTACAGTGGGAAAGAATGGTGAAGTCCATTTAAACCCTCCAATGAAGAAATACGAAGTGCATGCGGAAGGGGCACAAGGAAATAAAGAAGTGAGAGAAGTCTTCAGAGTGTGAGGGAGAAACAGTAGTGCTCAGTGCTCACACACCAAGTAACATCACTGTGATTGACAGCTGGAGGTGTACCAATGTCTAATTTCCACCACACGCCTACAAATTTCACAATTTTTTAGTTCCATTGTAAGGCAAAACGTAGTTGATAGTAGTAGACTAAGACGCAGACATAGGTATCAATAATCATCCTGACCATCATATCCCTCGTCTCTGATGGCGTGGGATGACGAGCTTTCCCTCTGTGCTTCTTCGAGCTGCAATAATCTCATTCCGCAGCTGCCGATAACGATGACAGTTTGGTAGATCGAGCGGCTAATTCCGTAATTTAGCACAAAATTGATACATTTATTGTTTTCATCTGTAAATTTTAAAGTCATTAGACACTTTCCTATGACATCAAGGTGGTGCATGCGCAAGACATGCTCTTGAACAATATAGGAGACCTTCTTAAATAAATAACATTCAGGCTCAAATTAGAATTGCTCCTACTCCAATCTAATTCGGATCTTCTGCTGCTCTGGTCTACAGTCCAGTGGTAAGGACTTCCCACCAGTAAGAGCGTGGCCAGATTATCCATTGTATTTGTGATGAGTAAATAAGTCTTTTGTGGTTGAATAAATACAAAAAGGAAATACTATGTATACGCTTTGGCTCTGCTGCACCGGGTGTTTGCTCCTGGTACGTCATGCGGGCGAATCGGCGGTGACCCCGTCTCTATATGGTGGGGCGTGAGGGCATTCCCCATTT
Organism: Elymus sibiricus; assembly: GCA_039707655.1. Lineage (NCBI taxonomy): Eukaryota > Viridiplantae > Streptophyta > Magnoliopsida > Poales > Poaceae > Elymus > Elymus sibiricus. Next base: position 68,594,121 of record CM077676.1, read on the forward strand.
GTCGAGTTTGTATGTGTTGGTGGTGGCTTCAGGTTGTTTGATGTATGTTCTTGTCAGACTTTTGTTGAATAATTAATAATACTAGTCGTCAACCCGTGCATTCGAATGCACGGGCTAGGATATCGAGAATACCATCTGGGGTATCTCTTTGCTTTTTCGTGTAGCTTCCTTTCGTCCTGCTCTAATGATGTTGCAACCTTTTCCTCTTTGCCTTTGTATTTTTTTCACAATTGGATTGCTTGGTCACCTGACACATAGCTGATGCATTATATTTTGTTATAACTAAATAATACAGGTGGATTCATGGGCATATGGCTAAGTTTTTGTTATTGTGGTAACAATTTTCTTCTATTGTTTTGATTTATTCCACCATGAGATCAACACATGTTGACTCTTGCTAGTGCGCAACATGGGTGCCTAATATTCTTCTGCTGTTTTGATCTGTTCTACCATGAGGGAAACCCATGTTGACTGTGGTTAGTGAGCAACTTGGATGCCTAATGTTGATTTGTTTCGGACATTCAAGATATACACCATGATTAAGAGGCAATCTACTAATTTTGCTGGCACAAAGCAAATGGATTCACAACAAAGTATATATAAAGTACATATTTGATGTTCCCATATATTCTATTACAACCTACATTTTATTAAATATCGATCAATGTCTGAGTTGTCTTCCGAGTCCTTGAAACTGAATATTTCCGGTGAGCAATTGTTTATCAACATCATTAGGCCTTGTCCTGGTCTTGAATCTTTATGCTCATGAGTACCTCCTTTCTTGATTCTAATCTAGATTTTCTTTTCTTTTCTTATGAACACGGTTGCATTAGTGATTTGTGTCACGCTTCCTTCGGTAGTTTGATTCCAAGAATTTAGATTAATTTAGGTCACAAAAAACTTTACCAAAGGCACGTGGCTTATCTTTTCTTGTTCTTTTAGTCACCCTACTGAACGATTCACTAGCATGAATCAACCATCGTAACACTAGTATCTTAACTCTTAAGACAGCATGAATCAACCATCGTAGCACTAGTATCTTAACTCTTAAGACAGAAATGATATCGCCTATACGATTAACATTAGTGTAGGCTTCTAAGCTCTTCCTTACAGATAATATACACCATTGTAAAATATCCTTCGCCACCACTAACCAATCAGAATGACATGACAAATCATGAGTACACAATCTAATTCCTTACAATTGCTACAGAAGATCCAGATGTTTTCATTAATAGCTGTGACGCCCCCGACTCGACCGTGCACTAATCATACACGCAAATGCGCATGAACAAGCCTAGGGACTCACGGAAAGATATCACAACACAACTCTAGACACAAAATAAAATAATACAAGCTTTATATTAAAAGCCAGGGGCCTCAAGGGCTCGAATACATAAGCTCGTTTACATAAGAGTCAGCGAAAGCATTAGTATCTGAGTATAGACATATTTAGACAAAGTTACCTCAAGAAGGCTGAGCAAAACAACGACAACTAGATCGAAAAGGCACAGGCCTCCTGCCTGGGAGCCTCCGAACTACTCCTGGTCGTCGGTCTCCACGTAGTAGTAGGCTCCGTTGGGGTAGTAATAGTCATCGACGGGGTCAGCTGTCTCCGGGACTCCGTCATCTGATCACAGTAATCGGGTAGGGGGGGAAAAGGTAGCAAAGCAACCGTGAGTACTCATCCAAAGTACTCGCAAGACTTACATCAGATCTATGCTAAGTATGCATCGGTATCAAAGGGAAGGGGCTGTATCTGTGGACTAAACTGCAGAAATGCCAGAATAGAGAGAAGGCCTAGCCTATCGAAGACTAGCATCTTGCAGCGTCTTGCAGCAACAGAAGAGAGTAGAAAAACATATAATATAGTAATAAGTATATATTAGCAACGCCCAGGGATCCTTCCTCGACTCCCTGTGAGAAAGCGATCCCGGAGCCATTATATCAATTTAGTATCACAAGTATTCAGTTCTAGTTGTAGTAGATCGGGATACAACTCCGAGCGTCCTGTTACCGTGGACACGGCTATTCGAATAGATAACTTCCCTGCAGGGGTACACCAACTTACTCATCACGCTCAATTAACTCTGGCCGGACACACTTTTCCTGGTCGTACCTGGCCTTGGCTAATCGACACGACGTAGTCCTACCTAGTCTCCGCCGGTCTACATCGTAAGAGCAAAGGGGTCTTGAGCCAATCATCCTAAGCGCTCTGGGTCGTTGCGCGCAGGGTGGACCCAGGCACCACCTCTGTCCTGGATGGCGCCGGCCCAGCCGTGCCGCAATGCTGAACTGGACGTTTGACAGAGCTTTCGGGAGAAACGTATGGCGCCGAGTGCACATAACTTATCCCACGTGGTGGTTAGTGTGAAAAGGCCAGAGGCCTACTCAGATCACATATCCAAACCCGTTAGTGTATTGGGAGCTAGCGGAGACGATCAGTGATCCTGTCGCCCCGTCTCGCGGACTTACGATAAGGGCCAGGCCCATCCCTCTCCTGGGGCGGTATGCCTGCCTGGCCATGCCGCGTAATTATCTCACGGGTACCCTCACGGTCAACCCGACTTCACATCTCTCGCGGGTACCCCTCGGGGTCGACCCGACTTCAACAAGGGACTGAGGTAAAAACATGGTAACCATGTGTCCATAACATCAAGGGGGAATCCGAGGAATCACCCTCGTCGGATTCCTACTCGATGTAACCGTCAAGGTGAACTTGGAGGAATCACCCTCGATGGGTTCACACTTGAGGGGCTGCACGACAGAGGCATCATCAGAGGTGGTGAAAGAGGAATCACCCTCGGTAACCCACAACCGACTAGCTACGCTACATAGATATCATCAGGAGTGAGGTAGGAGGTATCACCCTCGGCACTCGATAGTAGCTCTGCAGAGTCGTACAACTAAGGGGGTGTGTGGTGATGTGTCGGTCTCTGCACGTCGATCACAATGATCTAGTCATCGGTAGTAAAGCATGGCAACAAGGACAAGGATGTGGGGCCTCTGATGGATCACTAACCAACCTATACTAAGCATTTATGATAGTAGGTAAGGTATCAACAGCAGTTACAAAAACAGGCTATCCATCAGAATAGGAGCTTTCGGACAATAGTAGCAAATTCTAATGCAAGGATGAGAGAGAAAGAATGGGCGATATAGGAATGATCAAGGGGGTTTTTCTTGCCTGGAAGCTCTACTGAGAGGGGCTGGACGTCAGGGGCGTAGCTGTACTCGGGAGCAGCGTCAATCTCGGAGTCTACCAGAGAGAAGAGGGGGGAGAAACAATAAATATAAAGCAAACAAATGCAATACAGATGCATGACATGGCAATATGCTGCTAGGGGTGACCTAACGCAGTGCTACATGTTACAGACGGAGCGGGAAAATATCTGGGAATATTTTCCCGGCTTTAGGCAATTATAGGACAGACGATCCGGAGGGGAAGGTTCCATGTTTGTAGTGTTGGAGGCATGTAACAGGTATGTGGATGGCATATTCGGATTCGTCTTATTTTTCTGATCATTTTTCCTATAGAAAATATTTTCATCTGACACTACACCATGACAAAAAATTAGGGGCAATTAACTGCCGGGAATGTGCAAGAATTGGGGGCAATTAATTGCCTGGAAAGCATCTTGTGCCAGGCAAAACTATATAGGTCAATGTAACTGCCGGGAATGTTTGAGCTAAGTAGGTAGACAATCTGCCGGCATCTTTCGGGTCGGCCCAATTGCCCCGAATTCTGTTTGAGGGCGAACACACTGCCGTTAACCAATTGGCGCGGACCCGAACGAATTGAGGCCCAAAAAGCGCGCGAGCCAGTCGCGGGAGACGAAATATTAGAAGACACTGGAAGCCCACCGCGGCCTTAATTTTTCCCCATCTCTTTCCCTTCTCGCCGTCAGTCCACAGTACATCTCGCAGCTCTGTCCCTCCCTCAGCTGCCGCGCGCCCTGCATCTCGCCGTCGCTGCTAACCCTAGTGCCGCCGCCCTTGCATCCACCCAGCCCCGCCGCCGCTGCATCCACCCAGCCCCGCCGCCGTTGCATCCACCCAACCCCGCCGCCGCTGCATCCACCCAGCCCCGCCGCCGCTGCATCCACCCAGCCCCGCCACCCCTGCATCCACCTAGCGCCCCGCCCCCATCCCCTGCATCCACCCACACCCAGCGCTGCCGCCCAGCGCCATCTCCCCTGCATCCCCCATCCACAGCGTCGTGCCCCCGCATCCCCCATCCACTGGTCCACACTGCCCAACCCAGGGCCGCATTCCCATCCGCCACGTCACCCACGCCGCCGCTGAGTGTCGTTGACTCTGCATTCCCTCCCCTGGGGCCTCTTCTCTAGCTTCTTCTCCAGCTGCGGGTCGCTTCCTCTCACCCCTCACAAAAGCATCAGACAAGGTCACGTGAAGTAGCAGCAGGGTGATCCGCAGCAGCACCATCTACCTTTGTTTGTGCTCCCTCAAATCTAAAAGGTACGCATCTGGTAGTTTCAGTTATGTAACTTCAAATTACCAAACCTTGTATGTTGAGATATGCAATGAATTTGTTCTGGAGAGGTAGCAAATTTGACTAGGAGCAGTGATATGAATATTTTGTTGTTCTGCAGAGGTATGCATCTAAAGTTTTGAAATTTGTTTGTCATTTTGTTGTGCTGCGATATGTAATGAGTGAGTCAAATTGATAAAGGATACAATAGCAGTGTGTGATAAGTTGATAAAGGATTTTTTTTTCTTAAGAGTCCAAATTGATTATAATTGTTCATACTTTTGCTTGTATGCAAAGTCTCCTTGACTGCAGGATACAATTTTACAGATATGTTCCAGTTAGTACTTCACAACTATATTATGTAAAGATGATCTCTGTTGTTTTTGAGACTTTTTTAATTTAATACGTATGTCAGTACTTTGCATGAGGCTTTGGTCTGTAGCAACTTATTCAAATTTAAACTGCTGATGTACATTGAAAACTTGTTCCAATCTAAACTGCTGTTGTACATTGTTAACTATCTTTTGATGCTTTCCAGGCTGACCAGCCTAAACTGAATTTGAAAGACAAGTTTTAAGGTCTAGGTTGGCAAGTGAAGAAGTATCAAGCTGCAGCCATCGATACTGGACAAGTGCCACTTGCAGATTTTGGTGAGATTCTTGCTCATAATTGAAGACTTGATTTGTTTGTATGATTATGTGGTATTGTTTGCCTATATTTTGAATACCTTGTAATTTGTTTCTATCATTGCATGGTTTCATTAGACTATATTTCGAAATCCTCAAAGGTTGCTTTGGTTTGTAATTATGATTTATAGCCTTATTCATTGATTTGTGTTGGCTTACGATATTTAGGCAAGGGTTGAAATTTAGTACAATCAAACCATGATGGACAAGAGTTGGATGGATCATGCTAGGTACAACATTAAACAAGCACACATTTGTCACTTTATATAATATTATCGAAGGGTTATCTTATGACGAATCAATAATTGTAGGCACACAAAAACGTATATTGAAGGGGTGAAACAATTTATACAATTTGCATTTACCAATTCAGCTAGAGGGAGCAAGATATTATGTCCTTGTAAAATCTGTGTGAACTGTGCATGGAAGGAATCTAGTGTTGTCTATGAGCACTTAGTATGCGATGGGTTCCTGGAAGGGTATAAAAATGGTTATATCATGGGGAGGGACCGTCATGCCTTCCACAACGGTGCGAGCGTGACAATTTTCAAAATGATGATGTTGGAAATGAGGACATATTTGAGGTACTTGATGAGATACCAGAAATGCTTGAAGATATATGACATGAATTCGGTGATGTTGGGGATGGTGGTGGGAATGATGGTGACCTAAGGGAGGATGGAAGTGATCCAAATATAGAAGCTTTTCACCAATTATTAGATGATGCAGGGCAACAACTTTATCCTGGGTGCACAAGCTTCTCAAAGCTACACTTTGTAGTTAGATTACTCCACACCAAATTTCTTGGGGGTTGGAGTGATAAGAGTTTTAACATATTGCTAGAGCTGCTTAATAAGGCCTTTCCAGGGGACTCACCACTTCCTAAGAACTTTCATGAAGCAAAGAAGATGATAAAATGCCTTGGACTAGGTTATGTTAATATACATGCATGTGAGAATGATTGCATATTATTTCGAAAGCAATATGCAAATGCAGACCAATGCCCTATATGCAAAACATCTCGGTGGAAATCTGAAAAGAAGAGCCTTGATGGGAAACGTGTACACCAAGTACCAAGAAAGGTTCTTCGTTATTTTCCAATAAAGAAGAGGCTTCAGCGGATGTTCATATCAAAGAAGAGTGCAGCAGATGCAAGATGGCACGACGAAGGACGCATAAGAGATGGATTAGTGAGGCATCCGGCAGATTCTCCTGCATGGAAACATTTTGATGCGACACATCCAAAATTTGCTGAAGATAGTCGCAACATTAGGCTAGCTATAACTGCAGACGGATTTAATCCCTATCGATCTATGTACTGTAGTAGCTATAGCATCTGGCATGTCATGTTGATCCCCTTGAATTTGCCTCCTTGGTTATGCATGAAGCAACCAAATTTCATCCTTTCCTTATTAATTCCTGGCCCAAAGTCACCTGGGGAAGACATGGATGTCTATCTTGAACCACTTATCGATGATATGGTCGAAATGTTTGAAAAGGGCGTTAGAACTTTTGATGCTTCTACGGGAGAGCCCTTTGACTTGCATGTTGCCATATTATACACCATTTCTGATCTCCCTGGTTTAGGACACCTATGTGGATGTGTCACCTCTGGGGGATATGGTTGTCCAGATTGCCACTTGCACACTTGCTCTCTTCGGATCGCAAAGGGCATGAAGAATTGCTATATGGGTCATAGAAGGTTCTTAGATGCAAACCATGAGTATAGGTTTGATGAAGAATCTTTTGATGGTATGGAGCTTCGAGAGGCACCTATACCACTTACTGGGGAAGAAGTTTTGGCGCTAACAGAAAATATGCATACTGTTTTTGGAAAGAATCCCTCAGGAAAGACAAAGAAAAGGAAGCATAAGGATGGCGAACCAGTAATTTGGAAAAGAAAATCCATATTCTTTAATTTATCATATTGGAAAGACTTGCTGCGGCCTTATAATTTAGATGCAATGCACATTGAGAAGAATGTTTGTGAAAACATAATTGACACACTTTTGGGCTTCGACGGAAAATTTAAAGATAATTTGAATTGTCGTCTTGATCTAAGAGATCTAGGTATACGAGCTGATCTTCATCCTACTGACTTAGGAGAAGATTCATATTATGTACCTCCATCACTTTACTTAATGACCTCCGAGCAGAAAAACCTATTTTGTGGAGTTTTTAAAGGGGTCAAGTTTCCTTATGGCTATGCTTCTGATTTGTATTACCACGTCCATGTTAATGAGAAAAAAATTACTGGATTGAAGCGTCATGACAATCACATTCTCTTGCAAAATTTACTTCCATTGGCTGTTTGAGGAACATTCCCCGAGCACGTTGGCATTGCATTGACACGTGTGAGCAGATTCTTCAAGAAAATTGATGCACCCGTTATTTGTGTAAGTGATATGGAGAAGCGAGAGGAAGAAATTGCTGAGACATTAAGCATTCTCGAGACTATATTCCCTCCATCCTTTTTTGATCTTATGGTCCACTTAATGGTCCATCTTCCAGCCCAAGTGAGGCTTTGGGGGCCAGTAAAATACATCAACATGTTTCCAGTTGAAAGGTCAAATTCTGCACCTATTTGTTAGTATCATAAAAAGTTCTTTTTAATTTTCTACGCTCATATGTGCTATTTCAATCATGTATAGGTTTTTGATGAGGTTAAAAGGATATGTTTGCACCAAGAGTCATCCAGAGGGGTCAATTGCAGAGAGTTATGTGTTTGATGAGTGTCTCACTTTTTTTTCTCGTTATTTACAAGACTGTGAGACTAGATTTAGTCGACTTAATGCAAATGAGCTTGCTGGTCCTAGCAGCACTCCTAGTACTATGCCCTTCTTTGACAACAAGGGTCGGCCTTTGGCTGGAAAACATGATGTGACTTTAGACGATAAAACATGGCTTCAAGCACATGGATATGTCTTATTTAATTATGATCATATTGAACCATACTTGAGGTCAGTTATGTCATATGTCAAACATTTGTTTCCATAGAGTGAATTTTTTTCCCGTACGTTACTCAAATTTAATTTAACTATTGCAGAAAGCATGCTGAGTTTTTGTCCTCAACTGGTCATCGAAATATTAGTCGCATCCAGCATGAAAAATTCCATGAGTGGTTTAGATTACATGTGGCAGAGCTAGTAGAGAATGGTGGAGAAGTGTCCGAAGAGATCCAAACTTTAGCATCTGGACCCTTCATTGCTGCAAAAACGTATAGCAGCTATACTATAAATGCGGTAAATTTCCACACAAGGTCCTACAAGGATGGTAGGCGCACCCAAAGTAGTGGAGTTGCTCTAGTAGCACAAACATCTGCAAATGCTGAAAATCTTATAGTGGGAAGTAAAATATATTATGGTGTGATAATAGAAATTCTGGAATTAAACTATCTACGCATGCCTGGAACTAGAAAATTGAAATCAACGAAGCTCCAAATGGTCGAGGAAGAATGTCGACAAGCTATGGAAGAGGCTGCACTTTTAAGGGAGCGTGTGGAAGCCACCGATCAAAAAATGGACATCGTTATGAACGAAGTCCTAGAGATGAAAAAGATGATGTTAGCTTCTCAGGCTAAAGAGAAGGGGCAATTCTGTCCACACTATGATTCTAATTCTGCACCAAACGAGGTGTGTTTTTTTGGCATTGTCTCCATTTGAAACCTTTATGAATGGTATAGTTCTCTTTCCTTTGGTAACTCGTATTGGCTTGGTGCAGTATATCGATGATGAAGGCGAAAATAGCGAGATAGGGTACATGGCTGCTGAAAAGGAGGATGATCATTTGGTCACACAACAGAAGAAGCAAGTGCTGGTCCAACAGATGAATCAACTAGATCATCAGAACACAACCGTCACTCAAAAGACTCCCCAAGTAAAAAAACTCTTGCTTCTAAAGATTTATTGCTTTATATTTGACACACATATTGTGAAGTTTGGCTTATATTTGGCTTGTCTCAGGTTGGACAGGATGTCATATTGTACTCTATCTCCCGCTCTTATAACATACGAGTGGCGAAGGCCACTATTCAGCCAGTTGATAGGACGAAGATAGTGGCAGGTGCCGAGCTTGGTTCTCAATGTTGTGAAGTTGTGGTTAACATGGTGATGAAAAAGGATGCTATTTTGCAACGCCCTTATGGGAATGTGAGGACCATGGCGAATGCTCTCGGGCGATCTATTGCATGGCCTCGTAGATATGTAAAACTTCTTTCTAATCATGTCTATTTCAGCAGTTTGTTTCTCAAATTGCTTCCTATTGATAATCCTATGTTTGCAGATTGAGGTTGTTCGTAAAGTTATGCAGAAGCAACCATGACAGCCCATAGTAGTCCCCACATCTAGAAGGTATTGAATCTTCCTAGAATTATGGAATATATTACAGTAAAGAAAATATATGTTTCTCCTTTCACATACTGATGACTAATTTTTTTTTTTGAATGAAGCATGTGATTGAAAGTAGGAACCTACAAGTTTCTTATTTCTCCTACCCGCAAAAAAAAAGTTTCTTATTTCTCCTGAGCAACTAGTACTTTTTTTGGTTTTCCCAGTAGATAAAAAATGTGCCTACTTTCAAACACATGCTTAAGTCTTATTCTGAATCACAACTAGCAACTATGTTTCTTAAATAATTCCGCAGCTACTACTTAAACTTTGCACAGACATTTATGCAAACTCTTTTTTTGAAACTCTGTTTCTTAAATAACTCTGTTTCTTAAATAATTCTGCAAACTCTCTTTTTGAAACCAAGCAGTAAACTTTCCACCCTCAAGGCCTCAACCAACCATCTGGTTATTTACCCTGAAAACCATCTGTTTATTTGGTCGCCGATTCATCAAGAGGAGTGTCCGGACCATGCCCTGAACCGGACTACTAGAGCAACATGCTCTGCGGCCCCATGTTTTTGTTTCCAAAATAGATCAAAATTTGTTTCATCCTATTTTTTCTATAATCTGTTTTTAATGCATGATATTTGCCTCTTTAGTTTTCTTTTCTGCAATGTCTTCTAGCACTAGAATGTATTACTTTTAAGTTACAGTGCGAATCACTTTTTGATAAATGTAGTTCTTCAAACAATTGCACTGCCAACGTGATATATATTATAAAGTTTTGCTTTCCTAATTTGTAGTGATTGGTTACATTGATCTTCCTGGTGATCCATACATAGTGCACAATCTCTTCTTATGAGTACATCCACACATTATGTCTATGCCTTGTGGAATGCAAAGTACAGGGTGACACACATGTGTCTTTTTCATTTGGATGAGTCGATTTTCTTTTTCAGCCCATGCAACTTCTATGTTTGGAACATGTGTTCTTCCGAGCTGATCTATTTGTCCATTTCTTTCTTTTTTACAGGTCACCGGCATAATGCCTTTGCATCCACAAGTGCACTGTGTTTGGTGAGCTAAAAGGATCTTCTGCTGGGATATGTTTCTACCCCAGATCCTATATTTTGCGCTTTTGTCTATGATGTAATACTTAGACTTATGAACCTACAACTGTATGCATGTAGATTGTGCATTTGGCTGTCCTGTTACTGGACTTGTATGCCTATGTACGTGTGCATGTAGGCACACATAATGGATCGTTGTGCTTTTGGTTGTCCTGGACTAATGAATCTATGTATGGATGATGGATTGCTCATAAGTATATGCACACCTATTATCTCTAAAGTGTGATGCTATCTTTATTACTGTATGCATGCGTGTTTTATATATAGATGGCACAAAATAGACTGAAGATATATAAATCATAGCTGTCGAAATACATGTATACAATATGGGAGATTTGTGTGGTCGCAGTGAACACAAATACAGGTAGTTCGACTGCCGGGAAATATTCTATCTGCCCTGAATTGTCCACCCGTCGGGGAAGAGCTGTACGCCGGTAATAGTGCTAACTGCCGGTAATGGTTTGAATATGAAGGGCAGATCAACTGCCGGGGTTCATTGTAACTGCCGAGAATTGCTTTCCCCGACAGGACTTTCAAGGGCGGTCTGTAATTGCCGGCAAAAGTCTTTCCCAGCAGTTAGTCTGCCTCCAATGGCTAGTTTTCCCGGCAGATGTGCTGACCCCTAATTTTTGATCATGGTGTAGTGTGAGCTACGGTTGAATTTCTACGAATTTCTAAAGTTTTAGCAATATTCTGAAAATCCTGGATTTAATTAATTCGAGAAATAACAAACAAAAATGTTGAGTGCACCCGGTGCAGTGCACCCAGCAGTGCACAGAGGGGCTGACAATGGGCCCCAGTTGACAGGGTCAACTGCCCAGTGAGCAGAGGCTGGCTGGTGGGCCCCGAGGCTAAGTCAGCAGGTCAACGCTGAGCAGTTGACCAGTCAACTGGGTCAGTGGGACCCGCTGGCAGCGACCCAGGGGGGCCCATGGCCTGCCACGTCAGTGGCGCCGGCGACCCGAAAATGTGGCGAAGGGCCTCGGGCCGCGCCGGAAATCGCGTACAGAGGTCCATTCGCGGCGCGTTGGAACGGTCGTTCCATGCCGCGTCTCGTGGTGGCAGCGGCCGGAGCTGAGCTAGATGGAAACGGCGGCGGGAACGAGCAGGGGCGGCGGCGGCGTTCGGGCAAACACGGGCGTGTAGCTAGGGGCCGCTTTCGCGCGTTCTAAGCAGCTAGCTGGCCTCCGGGAAGTGTCAGAAACATGACGGACAGCAAGGGATGGCTCGGGCAGCCCTGCTTCGAGCAGGTCGCCGGCCATGGCGGACGGCGGCTTGGGCGCTTGCGGGGGCTACGACAGAGAGATCAACGGCACGGAAAAGAGGAGAGGATCGACGTGGAGGCTCACCGTGCGGCTCAAGGAGGCTAGCGAAAGTTTAGTAGCTGCATGGGAGGCTGGAAACGCCGGCGGTCGCCGGTGACCGAAGAGGATGGGGGCGGCTCGATCCAGGGGCTGCAGGGCTCTCCCGCTCCAGCGGCTTGTCGCAGGAGACGAGGTCGAGCGCGGCGATGCCTCCAGACACGGCGGAGAGGAACGAGGGCGGCGGTCGCCGCGGTGGTGGCAGACAGCGGGGACGACGGCGCTTGGCCGAGGGAGGAGGAGGAGGGGAGCGGCGATGGGGAGCGAGGGAGAGTGGATGGAGGCGTCCAGAGGCCCGAGGGGGCATCCTTATCCCCTCGGCTCACATGCCTCGTCGTCGTGGCGGCCAGCGGCCGGAGCCGGCGCGCTCTGGCCACGGCCATGGCGACACGGGGGAGGGAGCATGATACGTCCATTTTCCATCATGTTTTCCTACTATTATTTATAGTGTTTTTAATCAACATAACACTTTGTGGAGTAATTCTAATGCGTTTTCTCTCTTAGTATGCAAGATTTCCATAAGGAGGGAGATTGCCGGCAGCTGGAATCCTGGACCTGAAAAAGCTATGTCAGAGATACCTATTCTGCACATCTCCAAATGAGCTAAAATTTCATGGAGATTTATTTTGGAATAAATAAAAAATACTGGAGAAAAGAAGTACCAGAGGGGGCCACCCAGGTGCCCACGAGGCACCAGGGCGCGCCAGCCCCCCCGCCCCGGCGCGCCGTGGTGGCTTGTGGGGCCCCTGGCCAGCCTCCGGTGCCCATTTTCTTGTATATAAGCCCATTTTCCCTAGACAAAATAAGGAGAATACTTTCGGGACGGAGCGCCGCCGTCTCGAGGTGGAACTTGGGCAGGAGCACTTTTGCTCTCTAGCGGAGCGATTCTGCCGGGTATACTTCCCTCCGGGAGGGGGAAATCGAAGCCATCGACATCACCAACGATCCTCTCATCGTGGGAGGACCAATCTTCATCAACGTCTTCACCAGCATCATCTCATCTCAAAACCTAGTTCATCTCTTGTATTCAATCTTTGTCTCAAAACCTCAGATTGGTACCTGTGGGTTGCTAGTAACATCTCGTAGTTGATGTTAGTTGGTTTATTTGGTGGAAGATTATATGTTCAGATCCATTATGTTATTCAATACCCCTCTGAAATTGGCCATGAATATGATGTGTGAGTAGTTACTTTTGTTCTTGAGGACATGGGAGAAGTGTTGTCATAAGTAATCATGTGAATTTGGTATTCGTTCGATATTTTGATGATATGTATGTTGTTGATTCTCTTAGTGTTGTCATGTGAACGCGACTACATGACACTTCACCATCTTTGGGCCTAAGGGAATGCATTGTGGAGTAGTAATTAGATGATGGGTTGCTAGAGTGACAGAAGCTTAAACCCTAGTTTATGCGCTATTCCGATAGGGCTGATTTGGATCCATATGTTTAATGCTATGGTTAGATTTATCTTAATTCTTCTTTCGTAGTTGCGGATGCTTGCGAGAGGGGTTAATCATAACTGGGAGGCTTGTTCAAGTAAGAACAGCACCCAAGCACTGGTCCACCCACATATCAAATTATCAAAGTAGTGAACGTGAATCAAACAAACATGATGAAAGTGACTAGATGAAATTCCCATGTGTCCTCGAGAACGCTTTGCTTATTATAAGAGAACGTTTCGGCCTATCCTTTGCAACAAAAGGATTGGGCTACCTTACTGCACCTTAGTTACTATTGCTATTTGTCACTTGTTACAAATTATCTTGCTATCAAACTACTCGTTACCGATAATTTCAGTGCTTGCAGAAAATACCTTGCTGAAAACCGCTTGTTATTTCCTTCTGCTCCTCGTTGGGTTCGACACTCTTACTTATCGAAAGGACTACAATTGATCCCCTATGCTTGTGGGTCATCAAGACTCTTTTCTGGCGCCGTTGCCGGGGAGTGAAGCGCCTTTGGTGAGTGGAATTTGGTAAGGAAACATTTATATTACGTGCTGAAATTTATTGTCACTTGTCACTACGGAAAGTAATCCTTTGAGGGGCTTGTTCGGGGTATCTTCACCTCGACCGGAAGCACAAAGAGTTGCTCCTCAACCTACTGCACCTACTGAAAATATTTATTATGAGATTCCTTCGGGTATGCCAGAGAAACTGCTAGCTAATCCTTATGCAGGAGATGGAACACTACATCCTGATATGCACCTAATCTATGTGGATGAAGTTTGTGGATTATTTAAGCTTGCAGGTTTACCCGGAGATGAAGTTAAGAAGAAGGTTTTCCCTTTATCTTTGAAGGGAAAGGCATTGACATGGTATAGGCTATGTGATGATATTGGAACGTGGGATTGGAATCGATTGAAATTGGAATTTCATCAAAAGTTTTATCCTATGCATCTGGTTCATCGTGATCGGAATTATATATATAATTTTTGGCCTTGTGAAGGATAAATCATTGCTCAAGCTTGGGGGAGGCTCAAGTACATGATGTACACATGCCCTAATCATGAGCTCTCAAGAGAAATTATCTTACAGAATTTTATAATCGGCTTTCTCATGATGATCAAATCATGCTCGATTCTTCTTCGACTGGCTCCTTTATGAAGAAAACTTTTGAATTCATATGGGATCTTCTCGAAAGAATTAAACGCAACTCTGAAGATTGGGAACTCGACAAAGGAAATGAGTCAGGTATAACATTTGAGCTCGATTGTGTTAAATCTTTTATGGATACCGATGCTTTTCATAAGTTTAACACTAAATATGGACTTGACTCTGAGATAGTAGCCTCCTTTTGTGAATCATTTGCTACTCATGTTGATCTCCCTAAGGAGAAGTGGTTTAAATATCATCCACCTATTGAATTGAAAGAAGAACATGTTAGCGTTAAAGAAGAAACAATTGTTTACCATGTTGATCCAGTTGTGCCTACTGCTTATATTGAGAAACCACCTTTTCCTATTAGGATTAAGGAACATGCTAAAGTTTCAACTGTGGTTAACAAAAGTAATATTAGAGCACCTAGACCCTTTGAACAAATTAAAGTTGAACCTAATGTTGCTATGGTTAAAGATCTCTTGGTCGATAATATAGATGGGCATGTTATTTACTTCTGTGATGAAGCTACTAGAATTGCTAAGCCCGATCCTAAAGATAAGAATAAACCTGTCGTTGGCATGCCTGTTGTCTCTGTTAAAATAGGAGATCATTGCTATCATGGCGTATGTGATTTGGGAGCTAGTGTGAGTGCTATTCCGTTTACCTTATATCAAGAAATTATGAATGATATTGCACCTATTGAAATAGAGGACATTGATGTTACTATTAAGCTTGCGAATAGAGATACCATTACGCCGCTTGGGATCGTTAGAGATGTTGAAGTCTTGTGTGGAAAAATAAAATACCCTACTGATTTTCTAGTCCTCGGTTCTCCACAAGATAATTTTTGTCCCATTATATTTGGTAGACCTTTCTTGAACACTGTTAATGTTAAGATTGATTGCGCTAAAGAAACTGTTAGTGTTAATTTTGGTGATATATCTCCTGAGTTTAATTTCTCTAAGTTTCGTAGACAACTTCATCATAAAGAATTGCCTAGTAAAGATGAAATTATTGGTCTTGCTTCTATTGCCGTACCTCCTACTGATCCGTTAGAACAATATTTGCTAGACCATGAAAATGATATGCACATGAATGAAAGAAATGAAATAGATAAGATGTTCTTTGATCAACCACCTATCCTTAAACACAATTTGCCTATTGAAACTCTTGGAGGTCCTCTTGTAGGAGATATGCCCTAGAGGCAATAATAAATGTTATTATTTATCTCCATGTTTGTAATTATGTTTATATTTCGTGCTATAACTGTTATGATTCTCGAGTCTGCAATAACCACGAGGCTCGGAGGAAGACTCATATGCACGTGTGGAATAATAAACGGTAAAATGTATTCCTAGTCTGGCCTCTAAGACTAGCTCAAGTGTTGCATGATGGTTCTGTTTTCCTGATCATGGGCATGACTATGCTGGCAACTTTGAGGGCACAATGTTAGGAGAACACTTGTGTTGAATCGACCCGAATTGATGTTATGCTATGACATACATTCGTCACAAGTTAATGGTTAATAACACATAAAAAGTTAACGTTTGCATAATTCCTTAGTCCTTGAGAGTCTCGAGTTTCTTCATGCTTGCTTCATGAACTTTGGGGTTTGTTAAACGTCATCCGTAAATGGGTGGCTATTACGACGGCTTACGGGTTCATGGAAAAGTGTGTCAAGGGACTTGACAGCTCAAGATTGGGATTTGCTCCTCCGACGATGGAGAGATATCTCTGGGAGGGTGCCAGAATTGTTTCGGCACACGTTTTGAAATTGTTGGAGGGTGCCAGAATTGTTCTGGGAACTTCTGGGATTTTTCGGAGAAAAAAACCGGAAATGTTCCGGAGCTGCCGGAACCGCTTTGTTTGCTTTTCGCAGATGAAAATCACTAATCCGAAATTGTTTCGGAACGCGTCCACAATCATTTTAGTGGGTACTGGAATTGTTCTAAGACCCACAGAAATATTTTCGGATTTAACGGTCGCGGAAAAATGTTTCCGTGAATAGTGAAAGTGCTTTTTGGGTTACTTTTTGGAAAGCCACCTTTTAGGGCTTTTGTCAAGCTTCTAGAAGGAAAGACTTAGGGACTAAGGAACCCCTTTTGGGAGGGTCCCACAAGGGGGTGGCCGGCCAAGGATGCTCCTCCATGGAGCTCCTTTGCCTCCCCATTATGCCCTTCATGTGTGACATTTGCATGGGTATTTTGGGTTTTTTGTGTGCCAATCCTACCCCTTGGTTTTCCTATAAATAGAGGTGGAGAGGTGCTCTCCACACTCACTCCTTTCTCACATACAAGTGCCATGCATGATCTGGCTTCTTCTCTCCCTCCCCGCAAAATAGTTTTGTAGAGCCGAAAGGCTGTCTGGGTTCTGGTGGGAACTAGTTCTGGACGGCGAAGCCCTGCCGGATAGATGACACCGTATGTGTGCAACCTCGTAGAGAGGTCATAGGTTCGATCTTTTTGCCCGAGGGGCTGTTCGAGAGTACCTCCCGAAGGGCTGTCCGAGTAACCGTCCGAGTTTTGAGGGTCCTCCCGAAGGGCTGTCCGTGACACCGTCCGAGGGACTGTCCGACTGCCTCCCGGAGGGCTGTCCGAGGGGTAGACGAGGGAGTACATCCTCGCAGTTGGGAGGTTGTAAATCCTAGCTGCGGGGATCTGCACCGCCGATCGTCATCGAATCTACTTCTGCTGCGCTGCGAGTCGGTAACGGAAAGATCAAACCTTGTATGCAGTCTTCATAGTGGTCCTGGGCTGGTGCGTAGGTCGGAAATTTTTTGTTTTCTGCTGCGTTCCCCTATAGTGGCATCATGAGTCATGCTATGTGTAGATGCAGGTTACGATCTAGAATACATAGAGATGTATGGGTGTTGCACAATATAATTTGTAGTAGTGAGTTCTTCTGCTGATAATTATTTGTGCGGGTAGCAGATGAAATCTGTTACCCGATGTTCTTGTTGCTTCCCTAGAATTTGCATATTTCTAATCTTGATAACGGCATGGTGGAATTTCAAAGTTCTGGCAATCCACGATCCTGGATGATTAACGAAGTGCTAACAGTTCATTGAATTCCACCATAGTTAAAAAGGAAGATGAAATTTCGCAGACGAAAGGGCAATGCAGATATGATCTGCACGGGGGTCATGCGTATGACAAAGTTCAGTATGGGGCTTGAGATTTTATTATGTCGTGTTTCATACACCCCGTAAAGTTAATCTAGCGACTTGAATAATCATACTTGATGATGGACGTTGGTAGCTTCAGTTTGCTTCGAAACCTTAGAAGCCACGTAAAACAAATTTTGCATAAACCGATTAGAGGCGTCTAACTTGGTTTTGCAGGATGACATAAGATGTGCATGTGATGTGGTATAGCGGTTCTCATATTAATTTGATTATGTATGAGATGACTATATGATGTAAAATTAACATGACCTGCGTGTCATGATTCAGCATGATGGCTGGAGCCATATGATTGTCACTTTAATGACCTGCATGTCAACCTTAAGTATGCACTTATTTTATTAGCTATAGAGATAGCAATATTATCTGGTGCATCGACAAGGTGGTGGCAAAACTTCGCGAAGGTGAACACCGACGCGAATGCCGAAGACGAAGAAATAAAGACTTCTCCGTCAGAAAGGGCTATACCATATCATGCTATTATGAATTGCCTGAGATGTTATCCCTTATGATGCACCCTTCTTGATTGCGCGGTAGTCGCTTTTTATTAGGGTGATCTCTCACAAAAATATCAAGTAGTTAGTGTTCTCCCAAGTGTAGCACCGTCACGGCACCTATCTTCTCAGAGTGCGTCATGTTTCCATGAGTACAAACGATTAGAGAAGTGTGAGGCAGGTGAGTTGAGACCTCGCAACGAGATCACTTGGTTGTCTTGATGTTCTGGCATGAAAGTCATGAGCTCGGAACACGCGCATCGAAAGATGAACAAGATTCACATAGAGATGTGATCGGCAAGTTGGCCTACCGATTGAAGTTCCCGTCATCACTGATGTTCCCATCAATGGCGTTGAATTGAAATGCGGATCTTGAATCACTCAAAATCAATTATGAGAGATATTGATTTGAGTGGGAGCGCATTGTAGAATTAAATTGTTTAATTCTCAGTGCAATTAATTATGGACTTTGTCTAAAGTGAAATTTGCATAATAGTTACAGAATAATGGCTTGTGTTTCCACCTTCCCTATTAAAATTGAATAAGTTGTTAAATATATGGTTAAAACTTTACGGTTGTTAACGTAATGTGAGGATTGTCCTCAAAAGTGCCGAGAAGGACTTTGTCCTATCGCATACTTTTGGTATTCTCCCGCTAATGCTATGGATAATGTGACTCTCGTCCTTCGATCCAAAGCTAGAATTCCGTTATGGTCAAGTGCAATATGTTTGCTTCCATGAGACCCGAACTTCAAAAGTTTGGGATAGCTTGTGATATTCATGGAACTGAAAATCATTTTCAGACACAAACAGAGGCTAAAAGATATGTGATATCCAAAGAAATGTTTGTTTTGCAAACTATTAGTAAAAGTGTTTACTATGCATTTGACTAATAACAGAGGGATCCAGTAGAACGCCTGTCATATGATGATGGTGAATAAAACAACAACTTAAGAGAAAGGAAATGTCCGAAGGGTGTTAGTATGACTTACACACCTAGGAAGTCTGGGGCTGACGCCACTCTTCAAGATTGGTGCTTCTTCTGAGAGTAGGAGAATTATTGGAAGTAAAACTGTTAGAAGTATAAAGGCAAAAAAAGAGAAGACTGGAATATCCAACTCATGTATGAAAGTCATACAAGCTATTGATGTATAGAAGGCTGGTCAAAGAAATTGTTATTGGGAATTATGATTAAACATGTTAATCACTGATTCTTGGGTATTGTGAGTTGATCACAGAGATAGCCGCTCGATTGTTTTCCGTTGCAATTCGATGCAAGAACTACTACGGCCTAAAAGATTGGCCGGAGTGAGGTTCAGATGCGCGCTGGGAACAAAGTAAATGTTACTATACATTCCATCGGTGTATTACCTATGTATTTATTTTCATAATTCATTTTAGAGTTTTACACACTCTAGCCCATTGCATAAGGTATCTTGCAAGACGGTTTTTCATAAGAGAACTTTTGATGTTCGATGTTATGAATAACTTAAGGGCCATACTTTCATTATGAATGAGATGTATGTTATGAATATTGATAATAATGCATTACCTCTGTATTTACTTTCATAATTCATTTTAGAGTTTTACACACTCTAGCCCATTGCATAATGTTTGTTGCAAAAGGGTTGTTCATAAAATAACAATTGTTGTTCAGTGTCATGAATAACATAAGGGCCAGGCTTCCATCGTGGATGGGATGTATGTTATGAATATTGATGGTAATATGATACATCCATAACACTGACGCTAAATGTCACAAGACTAAGAGAATACCACACATGTCTGGCACTGCATTTGGTCATATTGGAGAAACCCTTATAGAGAAATTCCATAATGATGGATTTTGAAGTCGTTTGATTATGAATCATCTGACACTTGCAACTTTCCTCTAAAAAGTGAAGTGACTGAAATACCGTTCACAGGCCATAAGTAACGAGCAACGAACTTATTGGTGATCATACATGTTGATGTATGTAATCCGATAAATGTTGTTGCTAGAAGTGGATTTATCTATCTTCAAAAATGACTCAAGTAGATATATGGATATTTACTTGATGAGACGTAAGTCTGGATCTTTTGAAACCATTCATAAGGTTTTCAATATGAAGTAGAAATTATTGTAACAAGAAAATTATGTTTCTGCAATTTGATTGCTGAAAGGAATATTTGAGTTACAAGTTTAGCGAATGTCTGATGAGTTGTGAAAGGAGTTTCATAACTTACACCTCCCGGAACACCACTGTGAGTGGAATGTCCGTGAAGATGTAATCGAACCATTCATGACATGGTAAGATCAAAGATGACATAAATCAATTTGCCATTATCCCTTTTAAAAGTAATGCTTTAGAGACTGCGGCTTTTACACTGAAAAGAGCAGCATCAGATCTGTTGAAATGACTCCATGGTATGGTACACCCAACCATGTTATGTCTTTTCTTAACATTTGGAATATGGGGCTTGTGTAAACTATTTACATACCTATTCCAAATCAGACAAGTGCTACTTTGTAGGTTATCCCAAGTTATTGGGTATTCCCCCACCACTGTACCGAGGCAAAAGGTTTTGCCAAAGAACGGTATGCTTTTGAAGAAAATGGTTCTTGCAAAAAGGTGAGTGGGAGGACAGTGTGACTCGACGAGATAACAGTATCTTTGTCATCAGATCAAAGGAAAGAAACCTTGGAAGTAATTCCAGAGTTTCCTACTGCGACTGATACGGAAGCCTCTACATGCGATGTATGGATTTCGGTTGAACTTGCAACTGAACCACGTAGGCAAAACTCGTGCAAACCTCTTAGGTGTGCAAGCGAGATATTATTGTTAGACAACAGTGTACCTACGATACACAAGGAAGCATTGATGAGCCCTGACTCTGGAATTGGCCAAATGCCAATATAATCCGAGATAGCTTCCATATAAATGATTCAAGATTTTATCTTGATATACCCTTCGGAAGACTTGGAGTCTATCGAACATTAATGGAACTATAAACTGATGTGGATAAAATGTTTTATCCATAAAGCTTGACTTGTTGCAATAATAAATACAAGGCGTTGACTACGATGAGATTGTCTCACCGTAGCGATGCTTAAAGTCAGATCGGGTTAAACTAGCAATTAAATACATATTTCAATCTTGAGATATGATACATGGATGCCAAAAGGATTTCCATGTGATGGAAATGCAACCTAGGACATGCATGTGATATAGTCCGAAGTATTTTGTCAATCCATAGGATGCTAGTAAGTATGCAAACTTTAGAGTTCCAGCAATGGACAGAAGAGAGCAAAATGGAGTTGGAATCTTTGCTTTGATGAAATAGTACAAAGAGTTTGATTTCATCAATGGATAACGAAGATGCTTGTGGTTACAAGAAAGTAAGTAGGAGCATAATAATATTTCTAAAAACTTTGTGTGCTTGACACATTGTTGATTGGAAATAATATAAATTTCTTGACACGAATTAGGACTTCATTGAAAATAGTTTTTTGATGAAGTGCTTGGGCTAAATAGCCTTGATATTATGCATATTTATCTGCGAGATAGAATTGCCTAATAGGCTAAGCCAAAAATACATATTGACAAGATGCTAAAACAGTTTAGCATAAGAACGCCAAGGAGTGATTCTTGCAGAAGTCACATGGAATGGGTTTTTGCAAGACTCGGTGTCCCAAAAACACTGATGAGAAAAATACATGATGGAGATTCCACACACTCTTGTGTTTGGATTAATCATGTATTCCATGGTATGTAAAACAACCAGATATGTCCGATACTCCCAAGCTGTTGCGAGTATAGATACCAAAGTGATCAAAGTACTGATCATGGGACAACAGTGAAAAATGTCATTGAGTACTAAAGTAGCACTGATGACATGTTTTCTCGCAAGCAGAGATTATGAAGTGCTTGTTGTAAGCGATTACATCGATACAGTCTTCATCAATGCTCCATGCGATTTTTGATTTAAGTTAAGGGTTTTGTGTAATACACGATATGGTGGCACGGTGTTTGGAAATCGTTCCAAACATGTTACTGTGGCGAATTCTATAACAAAGGCTAAGTATGTTGCCGCTTTCAAAGCGACATAGAAGATGTTGAATCATACAGTTCATTCATGAACTTGGTATGGTTCCAAGATGGCTTTGGTCAATGGAACTCTATTGAAGATAGTTGCTCCTTAGCTCAGTCTAAGGAATCAAGGTTCGACTAGTGATTCACATATATACGAAGCCAAGTCCACACAAAATATGAATTTTGTGAAAGCGTGAAAACGCGAGGATATGTAGAGATACACATGGAACTAAAGTTGTCAGATCCGTTGGACATCAGACTATACCATAAGCGAAGCATATTTTACACCGGTATGCCATAGGTGTAAAGTGTTTTAGCATTGACTAGATTATTGACTCTAGTGAAAGTGAGAGTCTGTAGGAGATATGCCCTAGAGGCAATAATAAATGTTATTATTTATCTCCATGTTTGTAATTATGTTTATATTCCGTGCTATAACTGCTATGATTCTCGAGTCTGCAATAACAACGAGGCTGGGAGGAAGACTCATATGCACGTGTGGAATAATAAACGGTAAAATGTATTCCTAGTCTAGCCTCTAAGACTAGCTCAAGTGTTGCATGATGGTTCTGTTTTCCTGATCATGGGCATGACTATACTGGCAACTTTGAGGGCACAATGTTAGGAGAACACTTGTGTTGAATCGACCCGAATTGATGTTATGCTATGAGATACATTCGTCACAAGTTAACGGTTAATAACACAGAGAAAGTTAACATTTGCATATTTCCTTAGACCATCAGAGTGTAGAGTTTCTTCATGCTTGCTTCATGAACTTTGGGGTTTGTTAAACGTCATCCGTAAATGGGTGGCTATTACGGCGGCTTACGGGTTCATGGAAAAGTGTGTCAAGGGACTTGATAGCTCAAGATTGGGATTTGCTCCTCTGACGATGGAGAGATATCTCTGGGCCCTCTCGGTGTTACGGTATCCATCATCGTCTGGCCAGACACAATGTGATTTGATCACAAGGATGCCGGAACACGGGAACGAGAAAAGAGAACAAAACCGGTAACGAGGTAACTGGCATTGTGGACAAGTGTTGATCCATGGGGATGCCAATAAATCTCACCTCGGGTATTTGTAACATATCGCGAAGCAACAGGAATAGCACACGGCAACTGGAGGTTCACTCGAATATTCATTCGTGTGGGTATAGGGGTCAATATGGGTGTCCACGGCTCCGATGTTGATCATTGATCGGAAAGTGTTCCGGGTCATGTCTATACTTCACCGAACCTATAGGGTCACACGCTTAAGGGTCATCTATCTGCTGAATTCTAGACAGGGAGTCTGAGAGAAAGTCACCGGAAAAGTTTCGGAGACAACGGAAAAGTTCCGGAGAGAGAACACCGGAATAGTTACGGTAAAACTGAAAAGTTGTTTCAGGGTATACCATTAAGTCAAATTGGTTTCGGCACACTCCTGGAAATTCTTGGAGGGTGCCAGAATTGTTCTAGGAACTTCTGGGATTTTTCGAAGAAAAAAAACCGGAAATGTTCCGGAGCTGCCGGAACTGCTTTGTTTGCTTTTCACAGATGAAAATCACTAATCCAAAATTGTTCTAAGACCCACAGAAATATTTTCAGATTTAACGGTCGCAGAAAAATGTTTCCCTGAATAGTGAAAGTGCTTTTTGGGTTACTTTTTGGAAAGCTACTTTTTAGGGCTTTTGTCAAGCTTCTAGAAGGAAAGACTTAGGGACTAAGGAACCCCTTTTGGGAGGGTCCCACAAGGGGGTGGCCGGCCAAGGATGCTCCTCCATGGAGCTCCTTTGCCTCCCCATTATGCCCTTCATGTGTGACATTTGCATGGGCATTTTGGGTTTTTTGTGTGCCAATCCTATCCCTTGGTTTTCCTATAAATAGAGGTGGAGAGGTGCTCTCCACGCTCACTCCTTTCTCACATACAAGTGCCATGCATGATCTGGTTTCTTCTCTCCCTCCCCGCAAAATAGTTTTGTAGAGCCGAAAGGCTGTCTGGGTTCCGGTGGGAACTAGTTCTAGACGGCGAAGCCCTGCCGGATAGATGACACCGTATGTGTGCAACCCCGTAGAGAGGTCATAGGTTCGATCTTTTTGCCCGAGGGGCTGTTCGAGAGTACCTCCCGAAGGGCTGTCCGAGTGACCGTCCGAGTTTTGAGGGTCCTCCCGAAGGGCTATCCGTGACACCGTCCGACGGACTGTCTGACTGCCTCCCGGAGGGCTGTCCGAGGGGCAGACGAGGGAGTACATCCTCGCGGTTGGGAGGTTGTAAATCCTAGCTGCGAAGATCTGCACCGCCGATCGTCATCGACTCTACTTCCGCCGCGCTGCGAGTCGGTAATGAAAAGATCAAACCTTGTATGCAGTCTTCATAGTGGTCCTAGGCTGGTGCGTACGTCGGAAATTTTTTGTTTTCTTCTACGTTCCCCTACACCTCTTCCACCTAAGGGTGACCCTGTATTTGAATTGAAACAATTGCCTGATACATTGAAATATGCTTATCTAGATGAAAAGAAGATATATCCTGTTATTATTAGTGCTAACCTTTCAGAGCATGAAGAAAAGAGATTACTAAAATCTCTGAGGAAGCACCGTGCTGCTATTGGATATACTCTTGATGATCTTAAGGGCATTAGTCCCACTCTATGTCAGCACAAAATTAATATGGAGCCTGATGCTAAACCAGTTGTCGACCACCAACGATGATTAAATCCTAAGATGAAGGAGGTGGTAAGAACTGAAATACTAAAGCTTTTGGAAGCAGGTATAATCTATCCCATAGCTGATAGTAGATGGGTAAGTCCCGTTCATTGTGTCCCTAAGAAAGGAGGCATTACTGTTGTTCCTATCGATAAAAATGAACTCATTCCACAAAGAATTGTAACTGGTTATAGGATGGTAATTGATTTTAGAAAATTAAACAAAGCCACTAGAAAAGATCATTACCCCTTACCTTTTATTGATCAAATGTTAGAAAGATTGTCCAAGCATACACACTTTTGCTTTCTTGATGAATATTCTGGTTTCTCTCAAATACCTGTATCACAAGCCAACCAAGAGAAAGCCACCTTTACTTGTCCTTTTGGAACTTATGCTTATAGACGTATGCCTTTTGGTTTATGCAATGCACCTACTACCTTTCAAATATGTATGACTTTTGTGAAAAGATTGTTGAGGTTTTCATGGTTGTTTTTTCCGTTTACGGAACTTCCATTGATGATTGCTTAAGCAACCTTGATCGAGTTTTGCAGAGATGTGTACAAACTAATCTTGTCTTGAATTGGGAGAAGTGCCACTTTATGGTGAATGAAGGTATTGTCTTGGGGCATTAAATTTCTGAACGAGGTATTGAAGTAGATAAGGCTAAAGTTGATGCAATTGAGAAAATGCCATGTCCTAAAGATATTAAAGGTATAAGAAGTTTCCTTGGTCATGCTGGTTTCTATAGAAGGTTTATTAAAGACTTCTCTAAAATTTCTAGGCCTCTTACTAATCTCTTGCAAAAAGATGTTCCATTTGTTTTTGATGATGATTGTGTAGAAGCCTTTGAAACACTTTAGAAAGCATTAACCTCTGCACCTATTGTTCAACCACCTGATTGGAACTTGCCTTTTGAAATTATGTGTGATGCTAGTGATTATGCTGTTGGTGCTGTTCTAGGACAGAGAGTTGATAAGAAATTAAATGTTATCCATTATGCTAGTAAAACTCTAGACAGTGCTCAAAGAAATTATGCTACTACTGAGAAAGAATTTCTAGCAGTTGTGTTTGCATGTGATAAATTCAGATCTTACATAGTTGATTCTAAAGTAATAGTTCACACCGTTCTGTTGGAAATATGCCCTAGAGGCAATAATAAATTGGTTATTATTGTATTTCCTTGTTCATGATAATCGTTTATTATCCATGCTATAATTGTATTGATTGGAAACTCAAATACATGTGTGGGTACATAGACAACACTGTGTCCCTAGTAAGCCTCTAGTTGACTAGCTTGTTGATCAAAGATGGTTAAGGTTTCCTAGCCATGGACATGAGATGTCATTTGATAACGGGATCACATCATTAGGAGAATGATGTGATGGACAAGACCCAAACTGTAAACGTAGCATTTGATCGTGTCAGTTTATTGCTATTGTTTTCTGCATGTCAAGTATCTGTTCCTTTGACCATGAGATCATGCAACTCACTGACACCGGAGGAATACCTTGTGTGTATCAAACGTCGCAACGTAACTGGGTGACTATAAAGGTGCTCTACAGGTATCTCCGAGGGTGTCTGTTGGGTTGGCATGGATCAAGACTGGGATTTGTTACTCCGTATGACGGAGAGGTATCTCAGGGCCCACTCGGTAATACAACATCACAATGAGCCTTGCAAGCAATGTGACTAAAGTGTTAGCCACGAGATCTTGTATTACGGAACGAGTAAAGAGACTTGCCGGTAACGAGATTGAACTAGGTATAGTGATACCGACGATCGAATCTCGGGCAAGTAACATACCGAAGAACAAAGGGAACAGCATACGGGATTAACTGAATCCTTGACATAGAGGTTCGACCGATAAAGATCTTCGTAGAATATGTAGGAGCCAATATGGGCATCCAGGTCCCGCTATTGGTTATTGGCCGTAGAGGTGTCTCGGTCATGTCTACATAGTTCTCGAACCCGCAGGGTCTACACACTTAACGTTTGGTGACGATTAGTATAATTGAGTTATTATGTTGGTGACCGAAAGTTGTTCGGAGTCCCGGATAAGATCCCGGACATGACGAGGATCTCCGGAATAGTCCGGAGGTAAAGATTGATATATGTGATAATAGTGTTTTGATCTCTGGAAGGGTTCCGGAGTTCACCGGAAGGGGTTCCGGATGTTTACCGAAGTGTTCGGGTGCAGCAACACTTTATATGAGCCAAAGGGATAAAGCCCACAAGGTATTGGAAAGTGCAAAAGTAGTTTTGCTGCCGCGTAAGCGGTGCTACCGCTTGGTGAAGCGGTACTACCGCCGGAGCGGTACTACCGCTTGTGTGAAGCGGTACTACCGCCCAAGCGGTACTACCGCTTGTGTGAAGCGGTACTACCGCTTGTGCGCGGCTGTGCACGATTCGGCAGGGTCCGAATTGGACTCTTTTCTTGCGGGCCAAACCGACCTTGTGCGGGCAAAACCGACCCGGAGGAGGCTTTTACTCCAAGTTTAGACCCCAAGGCTCAACATATAAATAGAGGGGCAGGGCTAGCACACGGGACACATCAGGATTTCCCAAGCCGTGTGCCGGCAACCCTAGCCCTCTAGTTCCTCCGTCATAATCTCCGTAGCGCTTGGCGAAGCCCTGCAGAGATTGTTCCTCACCACCATCACCACGCCGTCGTGCTGCTGGAACTCAACCACTACTTCACCATCGCTCGCTGGATCGAGGAGGTGAAGGCGTCATCAAGCCGTACGTGTGTTGAACGCGGAGGTGCCGTCCGTTCGGCACTAGATCGGAAGGATCGTGATTGGATCGCGGGACGCTCGGCGATTTGGATCGCGAAGACGTTCGACTACATCAACCGCGTTTATTAACGCTTCCGCTTAGCGATCTACAAGGGTATGTAGATTCACTCTCCCTCTCGTAGATGCTCATCACCATGGATAGATCTTGCGTGTGCGTAGGAAAATTTTTGTTTCCCATGCAACGTTCCCCAACAGTGGCATCTGAGCTAGGTCTATGCGTAGATGAGATCTCGAGTAGAACACAAACGAGTTGTGGGCGTGGGTGTATACATATTGCTTGCCGTTACTAGTTGATACTTGATTCCGCGGTATTGTGAGATGAAGCCGCCCGGACCGACATTACGCGTACGCTTACGCGAGACTGGTTTCACCGCTGCGTGCACTTGTTGCATAAAGGTGACTGGCGGGTGTCTGTCTCTCTCACTTTAGTTGAATCGGTTCAATGAAGAGGGTTCTTTTAGAAGATCAAAAAGCAATCACTACACCACGTTGTGGTTTTGCGTAGGTAAGAATCGTTCTTGCTAGATACCCGTAGCAGCCACGTAAAATTTGCAACAACAATTAGAGGACGTCTAACTTGTTTTTGCAGGGTATGTTGTGATGTGATATGGCCAATTACATGATGAGATATATGTGATGTATGAGATGATCATGTATTGTATAGAATATCACGACTTGCATGTCGATGAGTACGGCAACTGGCAGGAGCCATAGAGTTGTCTTTAATTATTGTATGACCTGCGTGTCAATCATTAAGCGCTATGTAATGCTTTACTTTATCGCTAAACGTTAGCAATAGTCGTGGAAGCAACAGTCGGCGCGACAACCTTATGGCGACACGTTGATGGAGATCAAGATGATGGAGATCATGGTGTCATGCCGGTGACGATGGAGATCATGCCGGTGCTTTGGAGATGGAGATCAAAAGCACAAGTTCATGGCCATATCATGTCACTTATGATTTGCATGTGATGTTAATCCTTTTTATGCATCTTATTTTGCTTAGGACGACGGTAGCATTATAAGGTGATCCCTCACTTAAATTTCAAGATAAATTGTGTTCTCCCCAAGTGTGCACCGTTGCGAAAGTTCGTCGTTTCGAGACACGCCGTGATGATCGGGTGTGATAGACTCTACGTTCGCATACAACGGGTGTAAGCCATGTTACACGTGCGGAACACTCGGGTTAAACTTGACGAGCCTAGCATGTACAGACATGGCCTCGGAACACAAGAGACCGAAAGGTCGAACATGAGTCATATAGTAGATATGATCAACATGAAGATGTTCACCATTGAAACCACCTCAACTCACGTGATGATCGGACTTGAGTTGGTGGATTTGGATCATGTTGCACTCGAATGATCGGAGGGATGTCAATTTGAGTGGGAGTTTTTAATATGATTAACTAAACTCATTATCTAAGAACAATAGTCTAAGTTGTCTTTGCAATATTTATGTTGTAGATCATGGCTCGCGCAGTAGCACCCCTGAATTTTAATGCGTTCCTAGAGAAAGCTAAGTTGAAAGATGATGGAAGTAACTTTGTGGACTGGGCCCGTAATCTAAGGATTATCCTTACGGCTTCCCAGAAGGCTTATGTCCTTGATGCACCGCTTGGTGATCCACCCGCTCCAGTTGAGTCTCTAGACGTTGTGAACGCCTGGCAGGCTCGTTCTGATGATTACTCAATAGTTCAATGTGCAATGTTGTACGGCTTAGAACCGGGACTTCAAAGACGTTTTGAACGTCATGGAGCATATGAGATGTTCCAGGAGTTGAAGTTTATCTTTCAGAAGAATGCCCGGATCGAGAGATATGAGATCTCCGATAAGTTCTATGCTTGCAAGATGGAGGAGAACGGGTCTATCAGTGATCACGTGCTCAGAATGTCTGGGTACTCCACCCGCCTGGCTGAGTTAGGGATGCCCCTTCCGCCAGAGGCTATCACTGACAGAGTTCTTCAATCATTGCCACCTAGCTACAAGAGCTTCGTGTTGAACTATAACATGCACGGGATGAACAAGTCAGTCGCCGAGCTGTTTGCGATGCTGAAAGCCGCTGAGTCTGAAATTCAGAAGGAGCATCAAGTGTTGATGGTCAATAAAACCACTAGTTTCAAGAAAAATGGCAAGGGTAAGAAGGGTAACTCCAAGCAGAGTGGCAAAGCAGTTGCTCCTCTTGTGAAGAAACCCAAGGCTGGACCCAAACCAGAAACTGTGTGTTTTCATTGCAAGGGAACTGGACACTGGAAGCGGAATTGCCCCAAGTATTTGGCTGACAAGAAGGCGGCCAACAACAAACAAGGTATATATGATATACATGTTATTGATGTGTACCTTACCAACTCTCGTTGTAGTGCCTGGGTATTTGATACCGGTGCGGTTGCTCATATTTGCAACTCAAAACAGGAACTGCGGAATAGACGGAGGCTGGCAAAGGACGAAGTGACGATGCGCGTGGGAAATGGTTCCAAGGTTGATGTGATCGCCGTCGGCACGCTCGCTCTTCGATTACCGTCGGGATTAGTGATGAACCTAAATAAGTGTTATTTGGTGCCTGCGTTAAGCATGAACATTATATCTGGATCTTGTTTATTGCGAGACGGTTACTCATTTAAATCAGAGAATAATGGTTGTTCTATTTATATGAGTAATATCTTTTATGGTCATGCACCCGATGTGAGGGGTTTATTCTTATTGAATCTCGATAGTAATGATACACATGTTCATAACATTGATGCCAAAAGATGTAGAATTGATAATGATAATACCACTTTCTTGTGGCACTGCCGTTTAGGTCATATTGGCGTAAAACGCATGAGGAAGCTCCATGCTGATGGACTTTTGGAGTCACTTGATTTTGAATCACTTGACACATGTGAGCCATGCCTCATGGGCAAGATGACTAAAACGCCGTTCTCTGGAACAATGGAACGGGCAAGTGACTTATTGGAAATCATACATACTGATGTGTGCGGTCCGATGAGTATTGAGGCGCGCGGTGGTTATCGTTACTTTCTCACCTTCACTGATGACTTAAGTAGATATGGGTATATTTACTTAATGAAACACAAGTCTGAAACATTTGAAAAGTTCAAACAATTTCAGAGTGAAGTTGAGAATCATCGTAACAAGAAGATTAAATTCCTACGATCTGATCGAGGAGGAGAATATCTGAGTTATGAGTTTGGCAGTCACTTAAGACAGTGTGGAATTGTTTCACAATTAACACCGCCTGGAACACCACAGCGTAATGGTGTGTCCGAACGTCGTAATCGAACCTTATTGGATATGGTGCGATCTATGATGTCTCTTGCCGATTTGCCACTATCGTTTTGGGGTTATGCATTAGAGACAGCTGCATTCACTTTAAATAGGGCACCATCGAAATCCGTTGAGACGACGCCATATGAACTTTGGTTTGGCAAGAAGCCAAAGCTGTCGTTTCTTAAAGTTTGGGGATGTGATGCTTATGTCAAAAAGCTTCAGCCTGAAAAGCTGGAACCCAAAGCGGAGAAATGCGTCTTCATAGGATACCCAAAAGAGACAGTTGGGTATACCTTCTACCTCAGATCCAAAGGCAAAGTGTTTGTCGCTAAAAACGGAACATTTCTTGAGAAAGAGTTTCTCTCGAAAGAATTGAGTGGGAGGAAGATAGAACTTGATGAGGTTGTTGAACCTTTACTTCAACCTGAGAGTAGCGCAGCGCAGAAAGTTGTTTCTGTGGAGCCTACATTAGCTGAAGAGGAAGTTAATGATGATGATCATGAAGCTTTGGATCAAGTTGCTGTCGAACCTCGTAGGTCGACAAGGACGCGTACTGCTCCCGAGTGGTACGGCAACCCTGTCTTAGAGGTCATGTTGTTAGACAACGATGAACCTACGAGCTATGGAGAAGCGATGATGAGCCCGGATTCCGAGAAGTGGTTAGAGGCCATGAAATCCGAGATGGGATCCATGTATGAAAACAAAGTATGGACTTTGGAAGTATTACCTGAAGGGCGTAAGGCCATTCAGAACAAATGGATCTTTAAGAGGAAGACGGACGCGGACGGTAATGTCACCGTCTATAAAGCTCGACTTGTGGCAAAGGGTTTTTCACAAGTTCAAGGAGTTGACTACGATGAGACCTTCTCACCCGTAGCGATGCTTAAGTCCGTCAGAATCATGTTAGCAATAGCTGCCTTTTTCGATTATGAAATTTGGCAGATGGATGTCAAAACAGCGTTCCTTAACGGTTACCTTAAGGAAGAGTTGTATATGATACAACCAGAAGGTTTTGTCGATCCAGAAAATGCTGACAAAGTTTGCAAACTCCAGCGATCCATTTATGGACTGGTGCAAGCATCTCGGAGTTGGAATCTTCGTTTTGATGAGGTGATCAAAGCGTTCGAGTTTATACAAGTTTACGGAGAAGCTTGTATTTACAAGAAAGTGAGTGGGAGCTCTATAGCGTTTCTAATATTATATGTGGATGACATATTGCTGATTGGAAACAATATAGAAATGCTGGAAAGCGTAAAGGAATATTTGAACAAGAGTTTTTCAATGAAGGACCTAGGAGAAGCTGCTTTCATATTAGGCATCAAGATCTATAGAGATAGATCGAGACGCTTAATAGGACTTTCACAAAGCACATACCTTGATAAGATTTTGAAGAAGTTCAAAATGGATCAGTCCAAGAAGGGGTTCTTGCCTGTTTTGCAAGGTGTGAAGTTGAGTAAGACTCAATGCCCAGTGACTGCAGAAGATAGAGAAAAGATGAGTGTCATCCCCTATGCTTCAGCCATAGGCTCTATCATGTATGCAATGCTGTGCACAAGACCCGATGTCAGCCTTGCCATAAGTATGGCCGGAAGGTTTCAAAGTGATCCAGGAATGGAACACTGGACGGCGGTCAAGAATATCCTGAAGTACCTGAAAAGGACTAAGGACATGTTTCTCGTTTATGGAGGTGATCAAGAGCTCGTCGTAAAGGGTTACGTCGATGCAAGCTTTGACACTGATCCGGATGACTCTAAGTCGCAAACCGGATACGTATTTATTCTTAATGGGGGTGCGGTTAGCTGGTGCAGTTCCAAGCAAAGCGTGGTAGCTGATTCTACATGCGAAGCGGAGTACATCGCAGCCTCGGAGGCGGCGAAGGAAGGTGTCTGGATGAAGGAGTTCATGACAGATCTTGGAGTAGTGCCTAGTGCGCTTAACCCAATGACTCTGTTTTGTGATAATACTGGTGCCATTGCTCTAGCCAAGGAACCAAGATTTCACAAGAGGACCAGACACATAAAGCGACGTTTCAATTCCATCCGCGATTACATCAAGGAGGACGACATAAATATTTGCAAAGTACACACGGATCTAAATGTTGCAGATCCGTTGACTAAACCTCTTCCAAGGGCTAAACATGAACAACACCAGAACTGCATGGGTGTTCGATTCATTACAATGTAAATCACATAGTGATGTGAACTAGATTATTGACTCTAGTGCAAGTGGGAGACTGTTGGAAATATGCCCTAGAGGCAATAATAAATTGGTTATTATTGTATTTCCTTGTTCATGATAATCGTTTATTATCCATGCTATAATTGTATTGATTGGAAACTCAAATACATGTGTGGGTACATAGACAACACTGTGTCCCTAGTAAGCCTCTAGTTGACTAGCTTGTTGATCAAAGATGGTTAAGGTTTCCTAGCCATGGACATGAGATGTCATTTGATAACGGGATCACATCATTAGGAGAATGATGTGATGGACAAGACCCAAACTGTAAACGTAGCATTTGATCGTGTCAGTTTATTGCTATTGTTTTCTGCATGTCAAGTATCTGTTCCTTTGACCATGAGATCATGCAACTCACTGACACCGGAGGAATACCTTGTGTGTATCAAACGTCGCAACGTAACTGGGTGACTATAAAGGTGCTCTACAGGTATCTCCGAGGGTGTCTGTTGGGTTGGCATGGATCAAGACTGGGATTTGTTACTCCGTATGACGGAGAGGTATCTCAGGGCCCACTCGGTAATACAACATCACAATGAGCCTTGCAAGCAATGTGACTAAAGTGTTAGCCACGAGATCTTGTATTACGGAACGAGTAAAGAGACTTGCCGGTAACGAGATTGAACTAGGTATAGTGATACCGACGATCGAATCTCGGGCAAGTAACATACCGAAGAACAAAGGGAACAGCATACGGGATTAACTGAATCCTTGACATAGAGGTTCGACCGATAAAGATCTTCGTAGAATATGTAGGAGCCAATATGGGCATCCAGGTCCCGCTATTGGTTATTGGCCGTAGAGGTGTCTCGGTCATGTCTACATAGTTCTCGAACCCGCAGGGTCTACACACTTAACGTTTGGTGACGATTAGTATAATTGAGTTATTATGTTGGTGACCGAAAGTTGTTCGGAGTCCCGGATAAGATCCCGGACATGACGAGGATCTCCGGAATAGTCCGGAGGTAAAGATTGATATATGTGATAATAGTGTTTTGATCTCTGGAAGGGTTCCGGAGTTCACCGGAAGGGGTTCCGGATGTTTACCGAAGTGTTCGGGTGCAGCAACACTTTATATGAGCCAAAGGGATAAAGCCCACAAGGTATTGGAAAGTGCAAAAGTAGTTTTGCTGCCGCGTAAGCGGTGCTACCGCTTGGTGAAGCGGTACTACCGCCGGAGCGGTACTACCGCTTGTGTGAAGCGGTACTACCGCCCAAGCGGTACTACCGCTTGTGTGAAGCGGTACTACCGCTTGTGCGCGGCTGTGCACGATTCGGCAGGGTCCGAATTGGACTCTTTTCTTGCGGGCCAAACCGACCTTGTGCGGGCAAAACCGACCCGGAGGAGGCTTTTACTCCAAGTTTAGACCCCAAGGCTCAACATATAAATAGAGGGGCAGGGCTAGCACACGGGACACATCAGGATTTCCCAAGCCGTGTGCCGGCAACCCTAGCCCTCTAGTTCCTCCGTCATAATCTCCGTAGCGCTTGGCGAAGCCCTGCAGAGATTGTTCCTCACCACCATCACCACGCCGTCGTGCTGCTGGAACTCAACCACTACTTCACCATCGCTCGCTGGATCGAGGAGGTGAAGGCGTCATCAAGCCGTACGTGTGTTGAACGCGGAGGTGCCGTCCGTTCGGCACTAGATCGGAAGGATCGTGATTGGATCGCGGGACGCTCGGCGATTTGGATCGCGAAGACGTTCGACTACATCAACCGCGTTTATTAACGCTTCCGCTTAGCGATCTACAAGGGTATGTAGATTCACTCTCCCTCTCGTAGATGCTCATCACCATGGATAGATCTTGCGTGTGCGTAGGAAAATTTTTGTTTCCCATGCAACGTTCCCCAACACGTTCATGCTGGTATTAAATACCTTATGGAAAAGAAAGATGCTAAACCTAGACTCATTAGGTGGGTTCTTTTGCTACAAGAATTTGACTTGCATATTACTGATAGGAAGCGAGCTGAGAACCCCGTAGCTGATAACTTGTCTAGGCTGGAAAATATTCTTGATGACCCACTGCCTATTGATGATAGTTTTCCTGATGAGCAATTAGCTGTCATAAATGCTTCTCGTAATACTCCTTGGTATGCAGACTATGCTAATTATATTGTTGCTAAATTTATACCACCTAGTTTCACATACCAACAAAAGAAAAAGTTCTTCTTTGATTTAAGACATTACTTCTGGGATGACCCACATCTTTATAAAGAAGGAGTGGATGGTATTATTAGACGTTGTATACCTGAGCATGAACAGGAACAAATCCTACGGAAGTGTCATTCCGAGGCTTACGGAGGACACCATGCGGGAGACAGAACTGCACATAAGGTACTACAATCTGGTTTTTATTGGCCTACTCTTTTCAAGGATGCTCGTAAGATTGTCTTATCTTGTGATGAATGTCAAAGGATTGGTAATATTAGTAGACGTCAGGAAATGCCTATGAATTATTCACTTGTTATTGAACCATTTGATGTTTGGGGATTTGATTATATGGGACCTTTTTCCTTCCTCTAATGGTTATACACATATTTTAGTTGATGTTGATTACGTTAGTAAGTCGGTAGAAGCTATTCCAACTAGTAGTACTGATCATAACACTTCTATTAAAATGCTTAAAGAAGTTATTTTCCCGAGGTTCGGAGTCCCTAGATATTTAATGACTGATGGTGGTTCACATTTTATTCATGGTGCATTCCGTAAACTGCTTGCTAAATATGATGTCAACCATAGAATTGCATCTCCCTATCACCCTCAATCTAGTGGTCAAGTTGAATTGAGCAATAGAGAAATAAAGTTAATTTTGCAAAAGACCGTCAATAGATCTAGAAAGAATTGGTCTAAGAAACTTGACGATGCATTATGGGCTTATAGAACTGCTTATAAAAATCCTATGGGTATGTCTCCATATAAAATGGTTTATGGAAAAGCATGCCATTTACCTCTTGAGTTAGAGCATAAAGCATATTGGGCAATTAAAGAACTCAATTATGATTTTAAACTTGCCGGTGAAAAGAGGTTATTTGATATTAGCTCGCTAGATGAATGGAGAACCCAAGCTTATGAAAATGCCAAATTGTTTAAAGAAAAAGTTAAAAGATGGCATGATAAAAGAATTCAAAAATGGGAGTTCAAAGTGGGTGAGTATGTTCTATTGTACAATTCTCATTTTAGATTTTTTGCAGGAAAATGTCTCTCTAAATGGGAAGGACCATATATCATCGAGGAAGTTTATCGCTCTGGAGCCATTAAGATCAATAACGCCGAAGGCACTAATCCGAAGGTGGTCAATGGGCAAAGAATTAAGCATTACATCACAGATACACCTATTAATGTTGAGACAAACATTATTCAAACTATGACACCGGAGGAATACATAAGAGAGACCTTCCAGAACACTCCAGAACCCTGAAAAGGAAGAGGTACGTGATATGGTAATTAAACCGACTCCAAAAATTCCATAAAAATACTTTCTATCAGTTTTGGAATATTAGAAAAAAAAATATAAAAATAAGAAACAGCCAAGGGGACCCACGAGGCACCAGGGCGCGCTCTGGCCCCTCGTGAGCCTTCCCGACTCTGTTTTCTTCTGGAATACTTGTTTTGCAAGATAAAAATTATTTATATATACTCCCAGATGTTTTGACCACCGTATCGCAAGATTCTCCTCTGTTCTTGTTTCGTGCTATTTTTCTGACAGATCCGAAAGTATGTCGCCTCAAGACTCAGATGGAGAGAGCTTCATATCACACTATGTTACAAATCCAAGGATCTATGGGGATATAGATCCCTATGGATGGTCCGCGGAGGAGGAGCGAGATGTCAACATGAAGGGAACAGAAGACGCGAGCTCGGATGAAGACGATGCCCGTCTACCTCAATCGGGGGATATGCATGTGGAGTTCAAGAAGTCGAGCCTCCCAAACACAATAAACAAATCTAAGTTCCAATTTATCCCTTTCAGTCTTCTACAAGAAAACAAGAACGTATTGTGTGAGAAGATACTGGAGCTTGAGCAAGAAATTGGCAAGTTGAAGGAAGAAAACTATGTTCTCAAGTGGAAACTCAAAGACAAGCCCACCACTTCATCACCACCATCATCACCCAAGAAAGAAACTTGAGTACATGGGTATGGGCACTCCCCTTGGCTTGTGCCAAGCTTGGGGGAGCTGCCCCGGTATCGTATCACCATCACTTTTATTATCTTTACCTATTTTTAGTTTGATCCTTAGTTATTTCGAGATTTAGTTGAATAAAATTTTAGTATGATCTATTTTCGAGTGCTAGTTTCGTGATCTATCTATCTATGTAATTGAGTTGAGAGTTATATAATAAAGAGTAGTTTGAGTTTTTGCTTGTTCACTTTCATGTTTCAATCCTAGCAATGAAAATAATGAAAAAGATCATATGCTAATCTTATGGAAAGCATTGACATTACATAAAGAAAAGTATAAGTGGTAAAATTTATTGAAGGTTAACAAGCATAGCATTAGTCAATGACGCAATTCATGAAAAAATTAATAAGGGAAGAGAAGATTCACATGCAAATACACTATCTTGGACAACTTTTATGACTGTGAGCCCCCATTGAGTATTTTATGTCAAATTGTTGACGTTGTTCAAGGAAGACAATGTAATGAATTATGTTTGCTTATATTCACATAGAAGTTATATTGTCATAGATCCTCCAACATATGGTGCTTGCCCAATATCTTTGCTAGCCAAAAATCCGCACCAAGTAGAGATACTACTTGTGCATCCAAAACCCTTAAACCCAGTTTCCTGTCATGAGAGTCCACTATATCTACCTATGGATTGAATAAGATCCTTCAAGTAAGTTGTCATCGGTGCATAAAGCAATAAAAATTGCTCCTAAATATGTATGAACTTTTATTGTAAGGGAAAATAAGCTTTGTACGAACTTGTGATGGTAAAGAAATAAAAGCGATGGACTGCATAATAAAGGTTGCTATCACAAGGGGCAATATAAAGTGACGTTCCTTTGCATTAAGAGCTTGTGCATCCAAAAACAAAAAGAGCATGACAACCTCTGCTTCCCTCTGCGAAGGGCCTATCTTTTACTTTTATGTATTTACTTGTTATGCAAGAGTCAATAGTGTTCTCCTCTATTCCTTTTTATTTTTCTCTTTTGCAAGCATCATGTGGTGGGGAAAGATCTAGGCACATATATCCAGTTGGATATGAGTGATCATGAGTTATTATTGTTGACGTTACCCTTGAGGTGAATAAGTTGGGAGGCGAAATTATAAGCCCCTATCTTTCTATGTGTCTGGCTGAAACTTTTTGCTCCATATATATGTTGTGAGTGTTAGCAATCATAGAAGACTAAATGATGGTTGAGCATGTGGACTTGCTAAAAAGCTCCTACATGAGACCCTTCCTGAAAATATGATGAATTGCAATTGCATTGTTGACTGAGAACATAGTTTGTTAGTTTTCAAGAAAGTTTATGTCTTATACTTCGTTGTTGTGATGAACTGTTACTTGCTCATGAGAAGATCTATGATAATGAATATTACTGTTATAATAATGATCATGATGCTACTATGTCCGTATTTTGTTTTTATCGACACCTCTCTCTCTCTAAACATGTGGACATGATTATCGATATCGGCTTTCGCTTGAGGACAAGCGAGGTCTAAGCTTGGGGGAGTTTATACGTCCATTTTGCGTCATGTTTTCCTACTGTTATTTATAGTATTTTTAATCAATATAACACTTTGTGGAGTACTTCTAATGCTTTTCCTCTCTTAATATGCAAGATTTACATAAGGAGGGAGATTGCCGGCAGCTGGAATCCTGGACCTAAAAAAGCTATGTCAGAGATACCTATTCTGCACATCTCCAAATGAGCTGAAATTTCACGGAGATTTATTTTGGAATAAATAAAAATATTGGAGAAAATAATTACCAGAGGGGGCCACCCAGGTGCTCACGAGGCACCAGGGTGCGCCACCCCTCCCCCCCCCCCCCCCCCCCCGGCGCGCCCTGGTGGCTTGTGGGGTCCCTGGACAGCCTTCGGTGCCCATTTTCTGGTATATAAGCCCATTTTCCCTAGAGAAAAATAAGGAGAAGACTTTTGGAACGGAGCGCCGCCGTCTCGAGGTGGAACTTGGGCAGGAGCACTTTTGCTCTCCGGCGGAGCGATTCTGCCGGGGATACTTCCCTCTGGGAGGGGGAAATCGAAGCCATTGACATCACCAACGATCCTCTCAACGTGGGAGGACCAATCTTCATCAACGTCTTCACCAACACCATCTCATCTCAAACCCTAGTTCATCTCTTGTATTCAATCTTTGTCTCAAAACCTCAGATTGGTACCTGTGGGTTGCTAGTAGTGTTGATTACATCTCGTAGTTGATGCTAGTTGGTTTATTTGGTGGAAGATTATATGTTCAGATCCATTATGCTATTCAATACCCCTCTGATCTTGGACATGAATATGATGTGTCAGTAGTTACTTTTGTTCTTGAGGACATGGGAGAAGTCTTGTCATAAATGATCATGTGAATTTGGTATTCGTTCGATCTTTTGATGATATATATGTTGTTGATTCTCTTAGTGGTGTCATGTGAACGTCGACTACATGGCACTTCACCATCTTTGGGCCTAAGGGAATGCATTGTGGAGTAGTAATTAGATGATGGGTTGCTAGAGTGACAGAAGCTTAAACCCTAGTTTATGCGCTATTCAGTAAGGGGCTGATTTGGATCCATATGTTTAATGCTATGGTTAGATTTATCTTAATTCTTGTTTCGTAGTTGTGGATGCTTGCGAGAGGGGTTAATCATAAGTGGGAGGCTTGTTCAAGTAAGAACAGCACCCAAGCACCGGTCCAGCCACATATCAAATTATCAAAGTAGCGAACGCGAATCAAATAAACATGATGAAAGTGACTAGATGAAATTCCCATGTGTCCTCGAGAACGCTTTGCTTATTATAAGAGAACGTTTCGGCCTGTCCTTTGCAACAAAAGGATTGGGCTACCTTGCTGCACCTTAGTTACTATTGCTACATGTCACTTGTTACAAATTATCTTGCTATCAAACTACTCGTTACCGATAATTTCAGTGCTTGCAGAAAATACCTTGTTGAAAACCGCTTGTCATTTCCTTCTGCTCCTCGTTGGGTTCGACACTCTTACTTATCGAAAGGACTACGATTGATCCCCTATAGTTGTGGGTCATCAGAGCAGGTTGGGGGGACTATAGCTGGGCTGGGCCGGCTGGGCCTTAGGCCATGTAAGCCCTTCTCCTTTTTCTGTTTTTCTGTTTTTCCATTTATTTAAAAACAGAGGCAGCAGGAAAATTATCTGGGCTACCAAATGGCTTGAGAAAAATGTTGGACTAGGCCACATAAATTCCTAGTAATATTTGGCACTGCCACAAATA
Organism: Elymus sibiricus; assembly: GCA_039707655.1. NCBI lineage: Eukaryota > Viridiplantae > Streptophyta > Magnoliopsida > Poales > Poaceae > Elymus > Elymus sibiricus. Next base: position 68,634,870 of record CM077676.1, read on the forward strand.
TTTTGAGAGGCAACTGAATCCAAATAGATTTTTCACAAATGAAATGGCATTTTAAATGCTGAAATGGCAATGTTTTTGTTTGCTATTGTCCATCTTAGCTTAGTGGTGATGTTGTTTTCCTTAACAATCAATTGTTATGGAATTTTTGCTAAATGCTGAACTATTTTGCAGCAACTTTTGTGCAACTGCATTTTCGACTTGCAAACTGAATTTGAATTCAGTGAAGGAGTTTGAAATGAGATATGATTCCATTGTGATCATTCATTGCAAAACAAAGTAGCTTAGCATTAACATGGAGAACACTGTAGCTCATTTACACAGGGGTGTTACAATTCTCCTCCTCTAAAAAAAATTCTCGTCCCGAGAATTTAGAGGTAGAAGGGCAAAGATAGGGGGGTATTCTTCACGAAGGCGATCCTCGCGTTCCCATGTGGCTTCATCTTCAGTATGATTCGACCATTGCACTTTAAGGAACTTGATTACCTTCTGACGGGTTCTACGTTCGGCTTGATCAATAATGCGGATCGGATGCTCTTTATAAGAGAGATCATCTTGCAATTCGAGCATTTCATGATCCACGGCACGGTGTGGATCCATGAAGCAACGACAAAGTTGCGATACATGGAAGACATTGTGGATGTGAGAAAACTGCGGTGGCAATTCCAATTTATAAGCCACATATCCACGTCTGGCGAGAATGCAGAAGGGTCCAATGTAGCGAGGAGCTAACTTGCCCTTGATCCCAAAACGATGAGTGCCCTTCATAGGAGTGACACGCAGATAAGCTTGTTCACCAGGTTGATAGATCGATCCCCAATGTTTACGATCATAGTTGCTCTTCTGGCGGGACTAGGCCGCCTTAAGATTTTCCCGGACAATACGGACTTGCTCTTCAGCTTGTTGGATAATATCTGAACCGATGAGCGGCCGTTCCCTAGTTTCTGACCAATTCAGAGGGGTTCGGCACTTACGTCCATATAATACCTCAAAGGGAGCCATCTTCAAGCTAGCTTGATAGTTGTTGTTGTATGAGAATTCATTATACAGGAGAGATTCTTCCCACTTCTTGCCAAATGAGATGACACAAGCACGTAGCATATCTTCAAGCACTTGGTTAACTCATTCAACTTGACCTTGGGACTGGGGGTGATAAGTTATTCTCCAGGTTATACGAGTTCCCATAGCTTCTAGGAAACTTTCCCAGAACTTTGAGATGAAGAGGCTGCCACAGTCTGAACTGATCTCCTTCGGAATACCGTGGAGTGACACAATTCTGGAGATATACAAATCTGCTAACTGACTAGCTGTGATCGTCTCCTTTACTGGCAGAAAGTGTGCAACTTTGGAGAATTGGTCGACAACAACAAGAATAGCATCGTGACCCTTTTGGGATTTGGGAAGGCCAGTGATAAGATCCATTTGAACCTTATCCCATTTCCATTCAGGGATAGGAAGCGGTTGCAGAAGTCCAGTAGGTTTTTGATGTTCTACTTTGACGCGACGGCAAACGTCACACTCAGCAACATATCTAGCAATGTCTTGCTTCATATTAGACCACCAGTACATCTGACGAAGGTCTTGATACATCTTGGTGCTACCCGGATGAATAGACAGTGGTGTATCATGTGCCTCCTTCATAACTTTGTCTGTCATAAGCTCGAACCGGGGTACCACAAGGCGATCTCTGAAGTACAATGTTCCATCTTTAGCAAGTGGCAAATCCTTGGCTTTTTCCAAGGCAAGATCATTTTTCACCTGATCAACTTCAGTGTCTTTTGCTTGCGCAGAGTTAATAGCTTTCTCAAGAGTAGGTTCCAAAACAAGGGTATTGAGAAAACCCAGTGGAACAATGTGGAGGTTCAACTTGCGAAGTTCTTCGTAAAGAAGGGGTTGAGCTCGCTGAACCATGAGATTGTTGCAATAAGACTTGCGGCTCAAAGCATCAGCCAGAACATTAGCCTTACCTGGGGTATATGTAATACCGCAGTCATAGTCTGTAATTGTTTCCATCCATCTTTGTTGACGGAGATTCAAGTCTGGCTGAGTAAACAGATATTTCAGACTTTGATGATCAGTGTAGATCTCGCAACGATTACTGAGAAGGTAATGTCGCCACAACCTTAGTGCATATATAACTGCAGCAACTTCGAGATCATGAACTAGGTAGTTCTCTTCATGAGGACGCAACTGTCGAGAGCCATAAGCAATCACCTTGCGGTAGGCGATATGCCCTAGAGGCAATAATAAATGTTATTGTGTATCTCCATGTTCATAATTATGTTTATATTCCGTGCTATAACTGCTATGGTTCTCGAGTCTGCAATAACCACGAGGCTCGAAGGAAGACTCATATGCACGTGTGGAATAATAAACGGTAAAATGTATTCCTAGTCTGGCCTCTAAGACTAGCTCAAGTGTTGCATGATGGTTCTGTTTTCCTGATCATGGGCATGACTATGCCGGCAACTTTGAGGGCACATTGTTAGTAGAACACTTGTGTTGAATCGACCCGAATTGATGTTATGCTACGAGATACATTCATCACAAGTTAATGGTTAATAACACAGAGAAAGTTAACGTTTGCATAATTCCTTAGACCATGAGAGTGTCAAGTTCCTTCATGCTTGATTCATGAACTTTGGGGTTTGTTAAACGTCATCCGTCACTGGGTGGCTATTACAGCGGCTTACGGGTTCATGGGAAAGTATGTCAAGTAACTTGATAGCTCAAGATTGGTATTTTCTCCTCCGACAATGGAGAGATATCTCTGGGCCCTCTCAGTGTTACGGTATCCACCATCGTCTGGCCAGACACAATGTGATTTGATCACAGGGATGCCGGAACACGGGAACGAGAAAAGAGAACAAAACCGGTAACGAGGTAACTCGCATAGTGGACAAGTTGTTGATCCACGGGGATGCCGATAAATCTCACCTCGGGTATTTGTAACATATCGCGAAGCAATAGGAATAGCACACGACAACTGGAGGTTCACTCGAATATTTATTCGTGTGGGTATAGGGGTCAATATGGGTGTCCACGCCTCCGATGTTGATCATTGATCGGAAAGAGTCATGTCTATGCTTCACCAAACATATAGGGTCACACGCTTAAGGGTCATCTATCTGCTGAATACTAGACAGGGAGTCTGAGAGAAAGTCACCGGAAAAGTTTCAGAGACAGCAGAAAAGTTCCGGAAAGAGAACACCGGAATAGTTTTGGTAAAACTGAAAAGTTGTTTCAGGGTATACCAATGAGTCAAATTGGTTTCGGCACATGTCTGGAAATTCTTGGAGGGTGCCAGAATTGTTCTAGAAACTTCTGGGATTTTCTGGGATAAAAACCGGAAATGTTCCGGAGCTACCGGAACCGGTTTGGTTGCTTTTCGCAGATGAAAATCACTAATCCGGAATTGTTTCAGAACGCGTCCAAAATCATTTTAGTGGGTACTGGAATTATTCTAAGACCCACAGAAATATTTTCGGATTTAACGATCGCGGAAAAATGTTTCTATGAATAGTGAAAGTGCTTTTTGGGTGGCTTCTTGGAGAAGCCACCTTGAGGGCCTTTTGGTATTTTCCCCCTTTGCTTCTTGGAGAAGCCACCCTTTGGTTTGGCCTATAAATAGGGGTGGAGGGGGCTGCCTAAAGACTCACTCTTTCTCAACATACACAAGCCATGCATGATCTGGCCTTCTCTCTCCCTCCCCACTAAATAGTTTCGTAGAGCCGAAAGGCTGTCTGGGTTCCAGCAGGAACTAGTTCTGGACAGCGAAGACCTGCCGGATAACTGACACCGTATGTGTGCAACACCATAGAGAGGTCGTAGTTTCGATCTTTTGCCCGAGGGGCTTTTCAAGGGTCCTCCTGAAGGGCTGTCCGAGTTACCGTTCGGGTTTCGAGGGTCCTCCCGAAGGGCTGTCCGTGACATCGTCCGAGGGACGGTCCGACCACCTCCCGAAGGGCTGTCCGACGAGGGAGTACATCCTCCCGGTTGGGAGGTTGTAAATCCTAGCTGCGGGGATCTACACCACCGATCATCATCGACTCAACTTCCCCTGCGCTACGAGTCGGTAACGAAAATATCAAACCTTGTATGCAGTCTCCCTAGTGGTCCTGGGATGGTGCGTAGGTCAGAAATTTTTTGTTTTCTGCTGCGATCCCCTAGAGTGGCATCATGAGCCGTGTTATGCGTAGATGCATGTTACAATCTAGAATACATAGAGATGTATGGGTGTTGCTCAATATAATTTGTAGTAGATGAGTTCTATTACTGAAAATTATTTGTGCGGGTGGTGGCGCACCGGGGTGTGGTGCGCCATTACTAGTTAAACTAGTAATGGCGCACCACACCCCGGTGCGCCATTACTAGTTTTGAAAAAAAAATTGAAAAAAAAATTGTTAGTAGTGGCGCACCGGGGTGTGGTGCGCCATTACTAGTTTTAACTAGTAATGGCGCACCACACCCCGGTGCGCCATTGGTAAGTCTGGGGAGGGGGGTGTGCACAGGAGAAACTTAGCAGTGGCGCACCACACACCAGGTGCGCCATTAGTAATATGGACATTAATGGCGCACCCATATCTGGTGCGCCACTGCTATATAGCAGTGGCGCACCACATACATGGTGCGCCATTAATGTCCATATTAGCTATAGCCGTTTTTCTAGTAGTGTAGCAGATGAAATCTGTTACCCGATGTTCATGTTGCTTCCCTAGAATTTGCATATTTCTGATCTTGATAACGGCATGGTGGAGTTTCAAAGTTCTGGCAATCTGCGATCCTGATTGATCAACGAAGTGCTAACAGTTCATTGAATTCCACCATAGTTAAAAAGAAAGATGAAATTTTGCAGACGAAAGGGCAATGCAGATATGATCTGCATGGGGGTCATGCGTATGACGAAGTTCAGTATGGGGCTCGAGATTTTATTATCTCGTGTTTCATACACCCCGCATTGTTAATCTAGCGACTTGAATAATCATACTTGATGATGGACGTTGGTAGCTTCGGTTTGCTTCGAAACCTTAGAAGCCACGTAAAACAAATTTTGCATAAACCGATTAGAGGCGTCTAACTTGGTTTTGCAGGATGAAATTAGATGTGCATATGATGTGGTATAGTGGTTCTCATATTAATTTGATTATGTATGAGATGACTATATGATAAAAACTTAACATGACCTGCGTGTCATGATTCGGCATGATGGCTGGAGCCATATGATTGTCACTTTAATGACCTGTGTGTCAAGCTTAAGTAATGCACTTATTTTATTAGCTATAGAGATACCAATATTATCTCGTGCATCGACAAGGTGGTGGCAAACTTCGCAAAGGTGAACACTGATGCGAATGCCGAAGACGAAGAAATTAAAGACTTCTCCGTCAAAAAGGGCTATACCATATCATGTTATTATGAATTGCCTGAGATGTTTATCCCTTTGATGCACCCTTCTTGATTGCGCGGTAGTCGCTTTTTATTAGGGTGGTCTCTCACTTAAAATATGAAGTAGTTAGTGTTCTCCCAAGTGTAGCACCGTCTACAACACGTATCTTTTCGGGGTGCGCCATGTACACATGAGCACGAACGATTAGAGAGGTGTAAGGCGGGTGAAGGTCAGACCTCACTGCGTGATCACTTGGTTGTCTTGACATTCAGGCAAGACAGTCCTGAGCTCGGAACACACGCATCGAAAGATGGACAAGAGTCACATAGAGATGTGATTCGCAAGCTGGCCTACCGATTAAAATTCACGTCATCAGTGATGAACCCGTCAATGGCGTTGAATTGAAATGCGGGTCTTGAATCGCTCACAATCAATTATGAGAGATATTGATTTGAGTGGGAGCGCACTATAGAATTAACTTGTTTAATTCTCAGTGCAATTAATTATGAACTTTGTCTAAGTGAAAATTGCATAATAGTTATAGAATAATGGCTCGTGTTTCCACCTTCCCTATTAATATTGAATAGCTGTTATATATCTGGTTAAAACTTTACAATTGGTAACGTAATATGAGGATTGTCCTCAAGAGTGCCGAGAAGGATTTTGTCCTATCGCATGCTTTCGGTATCCTCCCGCTAATGCTATGGATGATATGACTCTCGTCCTTCGATCCAAAAGCTAGAATTCCGTTACGGTCAAGTGCAATATGTTTGCTTCCATGAGACCCGAACTTCAAAAGTTTGGGATAGCTATGTGATATTCATGGAACTGAAAATTAGTTTCAGATACAAACAAAGGCTAAAAGATATGAGATATCCAAAGAAATGTTTGTTTGCAAACTATTAGTAAAAGTGTTTACTATGCATTTGACTAATACGAGAGGGATCCACAAGAACGCCTATCATATGATCAAGGTGAATAAAACAACAACTTAAAGAGAAAGGAAATGTCCAAAGGGAGTTAGTGTGACTTACACACCTAGGAAGTCCAGGGCTAACGCCACTCTTAAGTTGAGTGCTTCTTCTGAGAGTAGGAGAAATACTGAAAGTTAAACTGTTATAGTATAAAGGCAAAAAGAGAGAAGACTGGAATGTCCAGCTCTTGTATGAAAGTCATACAAGCTATTGATGTATAGAAGGCTGGTCAAAGAAATAGTTCTTGGGAATTGTGATTAAATTGTTAGTCACTAATTCTTGGGTATTGTGAGTTGATCACAAAGATACCCGCTCGATTGCATTCTGCTGTGACTCGATGCAAGAACTACTGTGTCCTAAAAGACTTGCCGGAGTGAGGTTTAGATATGCGCTGGGAACATAGTAAAAGTTGCTATACTCGGTACATTACCTATGTATTTATTTTCATAATTCATTTTAGAGTTTTTATACACTCTACCCATTGCATAAAGTATCTTGCAAGAAGGTTGTTGATAAGAGAACTTTTGATGTTCGGTGTTATGAATAACATAAGGGCCATGCTTCCATCATGGATGGGATGTTATGAATATTGATAATAATATATTACCTTCGTAATTATTTTCATAATTCATTTTAGAGTTTTTATACACTCTAGCCCATTGCATAAAGTATCTTGCAAGAAGGTTGTTCATAAGAGAACTTTTGATGTTTGGTGTTATGAATAACATAAGGGCCATGCTTCCATCATGGATGGGATGTATGTTATGAATATTGATGGAAATATGATACATCCATAACTATGACGCTAAATGTCGCAAGACTAAGAGAATACCACACATTTGTGGCACTGCATTTGGTCACATTGGAGAAACCCGCATGGAGAAATTCCATAATGATGGATTTGGAAGTCGTTTGATTATGAATCATCTGACACTTGCAACTTTCCTCCGAAAAGTGAAGTGACTGAAATACCATTCACAGGCCATAAGGAACGAGCAACGAACTTATTGGTGATCTTACATTTTGATGTATGTAGTCCGATAAATGTTGTTGCTAACAGTGGATTTATCTATCTTCAGAAATGACTCAAGTAGATATATGGATATTTACTTGATGAGACGTAAGTCTGGATCTTTTGAAATCATTCATAAGGTTTTCAAAAATGAAGTAAAAATTATTGTAACAAGAAAATTATGTTTTTGCAAATTTGATTGCGGAAAGGAATATTTGAGTTACAAGTTTAGCGAATGTCTGATGAGTTGTGAAAGGAGTTTTATAACTTACACCTCCCGGAACACCACTGTGAGTGGAATGTCCGTGAAGATGTAATCGAACCATTCATGACATGGTAAGATCAAAGATGACATAAATCAATTTGCCATTATCCCTTTTAAAGTAATGCTTTAGAGACTGCGGCTTTTACACTGAAAAGAGCGACATCAGATCTGTTGAAATGACTCCATGGTATGGTACACCCAACCATGTTATGTCTTTTCTTAACATTTGGAATATGGGGCTTGTGTAAAATATTTACAAACCTATTCCACATTAGACAAGTGCTACTTTGTAGGTTATCCCAAGTTATTGGGTATTCCCCCACCACTGTACCGAGGCAAAAAGTTTTGCCACAAAGAACGGTATGCTTTTGAAGAAAATGGTTCTTGCAAAAAGGTGAGTGGGAGAACAGTGCAACTCGACGAGATAACAGTATCTTCGTCATCAGATCAAAGGAAAGAAACCTTGGAAGTAATTCCAGAGTTTCCTACTGCGACTGATACGGAAGCCTCTACATGAGATGTATGGACTTCGGTCGAACTTACAACTGAACCACGTAGGCAAAAACTCGTGCAAACCTCTCAGGTGCGCAAGCGAGATATTGTTGTTAGAGAACAGTATACCTACGATACACAAGGAAGCGTTGATGGGCCCTGACTCCGGAATTGGCTAAATGCCAATATAATCCGAGATAGTTTCCATATAAATGATTCAAGATTATATCTTGATAAACCCTTCGGAAGACTTAGAGTCTAACGGACATTAATGGAACTATAAACTGATGTGGATAAAATGTTTTATCCATAAAGCTCGACTTGTTGCAATAACAAATTCAAGGAGTTGACTATGATGAGATTGTCTCACCGTAGCGATGCTTAAGATCAGATCGGGTTAAACTAGCAATTAATACATATTTCAATCTTGAGATATGATACATGGATGCCAAAAGGATTTTCATGTGATGGAAATGCAACCTAGGACTTGCATGTGATACAGTCCGAAGTATTTTCTCAATCCAGAGGATGCTAGTAAGTATGCAAACTTCAGAGATCCAGCAATGGACAGAAGAGAGCAAAATGGAGTTGGAATCTTCGTTTTGATGAAATAGTCAAAAGAGTTTAATGCAATCAATGGATAACGAAGATGCTTGTGGTTACAAGAAAGTAAGTGGGAGCAAAATAATATTTCTAAAAACTTTGTGTGCTTGACACATTGTTGATTGGAAATAATATAAATTTCTTGACACGAATGAGGACTTCATTAAAAATAGTTTTTCGATGAAGTGCTTGGGCTAAATAGCCTTGATATTAGGCATATTTATCTACGAGATAGAATTGCCTAATAGGCTAAGCCAAAAATACATATTGACAAGATGCTAAAACAGTTTAGCATAAGAACGCCAAGGAGTGATTCTTGCCGAAGTCACATGGAAAGAGTTTTGCAAGACTCGGTGTCCCAAAACACTGATGAGCAAAATACATGATGGATTTTCCACACACCTTTGTGTTTGGATTAATCATGTATTCCATGGTATGTAAAACAACCAGATATGTCCGATACTCCCAAGCTGTTGCGAGTATAGATACCAAAGTGATCAAAGTACTGATCATGGGACAACAGTGGAAAATGTCATTAAGTACTAAAGTAGCACTGATGACATGTTTTCTCGCAAGCAGAGATTATGAAGTGCTCGTTGTAAGTAATTACATCGATACAGTCTTCATCAATGCTCCATGCGATTTTCGATTTAAGTTAAGGGTTTTGTGTAATACACGATATGGTGGCACGGTAGTTGGAAATTGTTCCAAACAGGTTATTGTGGCAAATTCTATAACAAATGGCTAAGTATGTTGACGCTTTGGAAGCGACAAAGAAGATGTTGAATCATTTAGTTCATTCCTGAACTTAGTGTGGTTCCAAGATGGCTTTGGCCAAAGGGACACTATTGCATATAGTTGCTCCATAGCTCAGTCTGAGGAATCAAGGTTTGACCTGTGATTCACATATATACAAAGCCAAGTCCACACAAAATATGAATTTTGTGAAAGCGTGAAAACGCGAGGAGATGCAAAGATACACACGGAACTAAAGTTGTCAGATCCGTTGGACATCAGGCTATACCACAAGCAAAGCATTTTTTACACCGGTATGCCATAGGTGTAAAGTGCATTAGCATTGACTAGATTATTGACTCTAGTGCAAGTGGGAGTCTGTAGGAGATATGCCCTAGAGGCAATAATAAATGTTACTGTTTATCTCCATGTTCATAATTATGTTTATATTCCGTGCTATAACTGCTATGGTTCTTGAGTCTTCAAAAACCACGTGGCTCGAAGGAAGACTCATATGCACATGTGGAATAATAAACGGTAAAATGCATTCCTAGTCTGGCCTCTAAGACTAGCTCAAGTGTTGCATGATGGTTCTGTTTTCCTGATCATGGGCATGACTATGCCGGCAACTTTGAGGGCACATTGTTAGTAGAACACTTGTGTTGAATCGACCCGAATTAATGTTATGCTATGAGATACATTTGTCACAAGTTAATGGTTAATTACACAGACAAAGTTAACATTTGCATAATTCCTTAGACCATGAGAGTATCGAGTTCCTTCATGCTTAATTCATGAACTTTGGGGTTTGTTAAACGTCATCCGTAACTGGGTGGCTATTACGGCGGCTTACGGGTTCATGGGATAGTATGTCAAGTAACTTGATAGCTCAAGATTGGGATTTTCTCCTCCGACTATGGAGAGATATCTCTGGGCCCTCTCGGTGTTACGGTATCCACCATCGTCTGGCCAGACACAATGTGATTTGACTACAGGGATGCCGGAACACGGCAACGAGAAAAGAGAACAAAACCGGTAACGAGGTAACTGGCATAGTGGACAAGTTGTTGATCCACGGGGATGCCGATAAATCTCACCTCGGGTATTTGTAACATATCGTGAAGCAATAGGAAAAGCACGCGAAAACTGGAGGTTCACTCGAATATTTATTCGTGTGGGTATAGGGGTCAATATGGGTGTCCACGGCTCCGATGTTGATCATTGATCGGAAAGAGTTCCGGTCATGTCTATGCTTCACCGAACCTATAGGGTCACACACTTAAGGGTCATCTATCTGCTGAATACTAGACAGGGAGTCTGAGAGAAAGTCGCCGGAAAAGTTTCAGAGACAGCGGAAAAGTTCCGGAGAGAGAACACCGGAATAGTTTGGGTAAAACTGAAAAGTTGTTTCAGGGTATACCATTGAGTCAAATTGGTTTCGGCACACGTCTGGAAATTCTTGGAGGGTGCCAGAATTGTTCTGGAAACTTCTGGGATTTTTCCGGGATAAAAACCGGAAATGTTCCGGAGCTGCCGGAACCGGTTTGGTTGCTTTTCGCAGATGAAAATCACTAATTCGGAATTGTTTCGGAACGCGTCCAAAATCATTTTAGTGGGTACTGGAATTATTCTAAGACCCACAGAAATATTTTCAGATTTAATGGTCGCGGAAAAATGTTTCTATGAATAGTGAAAGTGCTTTTTGGGTGGTTTCTTGGAGAAGGCACCTTGAGGGCCTTTTGGTATTTTTCCCCTTGGCTTCTTGGAGAAGCCACCCTTGGGCTTGGCCTATAAATAGGGGTGGAGGGGGCTGCCTAAAGACTCACTCTTTCTCAACATACACAAGCCATCTATGATCTGGCCTTCTCTCTCCCTTCCCGCGAAATAGTTTCGTAGAGTCGAAAGGCTGTCTGGGTTCCGGCAGGAACTAGTTCTGGACGGTGAAGCCCTGCCGGATAACTGACACCGTATGTGTGCAACCCCGTAGAGAGGTCGTAGTTTCGATCTTTTGCCCGAGGGGCTTTTCGAGGGTCCTCCCGAAGGGCTGTCCGAGTTACCGTTCGGGTTTTGAGGGTCCTCCCGAAGGGCTGTCCGTGACATCGTCCGAGGGACTGTCCGACCGCCTCCCCAAGGGCTGTCCGACGAGGGAGTACATCCTCGCGGTTGGGAGGTTGTAAATCCTAGCTGCGGGGATCTGCACCGCCGATCGTCATCGACTCTACTTCCGCTGCGCTACGAGTCCGTAACGAAAAGATCAAACCTTGTATGCAGTCTCCATAGTGGTCCTGGGCTGGTGCGTAGGTCGGAAATTTTTTGTTTTCTGCTGCGTTCCCCTACAGTGGCATCATGAGCCGTGCTATGCGTAGATGCAGGTTACGATCTAGAATACATAGAGATGTATGGGTGTTGCACAATATAATTTGTAGTAGATGAGTTCTATTACTGAAAATTATTTGTGCGGGTAGCAGATGAAATCTGTTACCCGATGTTCATGTTGCTTTCGTAGAATTTGCATATTTCTGATGTTGATAACGGCATGGTGGAGTTTCAAAGTTCTGGCAATCCGCGATCCTGATTGATCAACGAAGTGCTAACAGTTCATTGAATTCCACCATAGTTAAAAAGAAAGATGAAATTTCGCAGACGAAAGGGCAATGCAGATATGATCTGTACGGGGGTCATGCATATGACGAAGTTCCGTATGGGGGTCGAGATTTTATTATCTCGTGTTTCATACATCCCGCATTGTTAATCTAGCAACTTGAATAATCATAATTGATGATGGACGTTGGTAGCTTCGGTTTGCTTCGAAAACTTAGAAGCCACGTAAAACAAATTTTGCATAAACCGATTAGAGGCGACTAACTTGGTTTTGCAGGATGACATAAGATGTGCATGCGATGTGGTATTGCGGTTCTCATATTAATTTGATTATGTATGAGGTGACTATATGATGTAAAATTACATAAGGGATGTCCGTGACATTGTCCGAGGGACTGTCCGACCGCCTCCCGAAGGGCTGTCCGACGAGGGAGTACATCCTCGCGGTTGGGAGGTTGTAAATCCTAGCTGCGGGGAACTGCACCACTGATCGTCATCGACTCTACTTCCGCTGCGCTACGAGTCGGTAACGAAAAGATCAAACCTTGTATGCAGTCTCCATAGTGGTCCTGGACTGGTGCGTAGGTCGGAAATTTTTTGTTTTCTGCTGCGTTCCCCTACACTTGCGCTCTTGCATTAGGACACAACCTAATCCTTGATGAGATGCGTAGCAATAGATGATGAATTCCTTGCGAGAATCCGTAGGAGCAAGCACTGGAGCAGATGTCAGCTTGTCCTTGAGTGTTTGGAAACTTTCCTGACTTTTTTCTGTCCACTCAAACTTAAAGCCTTTGTGAAGCAGATCAGTCAGAGGCTTGGCAATCTTAGAGAAATTCTCGACAAAACAGCGGCAATAACTGGTGAGTCCGAGAAAACTTCTGACTTGATTGACATTCTTCGGGGGAGTCCAGTCAAGAATAGCCTGAACTCGCTCTAGGTTGACAGCAATACCATCCTTGGAAATCACATGACCAAGATAGGTTACCTCGGATAACCAGAATTCACACTTGGAATATTTGGCATATAGCTGATGCTCTCGAAGCTTTTCCAGTACAAGACGAAGATGTTCAGCATGTTCTTCTTTATTCTTGGAATACACAAGGATATCATCCAGATAAACCACGATGAACTTGTCGAGGTATTCCATGAAGATATAGTTCATCAATCGAGAGAACGTTGCTGGAGCATTGGTTAAACCAAAAGACATAATGGTGTACTCGTATGAACCATAGCGACTAACGAAAGCAGTCTTCGGAATATCCTCTTCACGAACTCGGATCTGGTGGTAACCCAACCTTAGATCAAGTTTAGAAAATACTGAAGAACCAGCAAGTTGATCATACAGATCGTTGATTTGAGGAAGCGGATATTTGTTCTGAATTGTTGCCTAGTTGATAGGTCGGTAATCTTGGACCAACTGGTTTGTTCCATCCTTATTTTTAACAAAGAGTGAAGGTGTTCCCTAAGCGGAGGAACTGGGATGAATGAAACCCTTGCGAATTGATTTGTCAATCTCCTCCTTAAGTTCAAGGAGTTCATGCGGCGGCATCTTGTAGGGTCGCTTTGCAATAGGAGTGGTGCCTGGTTTTAAGTCGATGACAAATTCGACAGCTCTAACAGGTGGTACTCCTGGAAGTTCCTCTCGGAAGACGTCTTGAAAATCGCGAACAACTGGAACGTTCTCGATTCCTTCAATAGGTGAAGCATTCAATGCATTCAGAGCATATATCTGGCTCTTGGCATTCTGGATTATCTGGGCTGAGTAGTTGATCATCTGGCCAGAAGGGTGTGTGAGCTGGACCGTCTTGGCGGCACAGTCGATCAAAGCATTATGGGCTGTCAACCAATCCATACCAAGAATGATGTCTATGTTGGAAGGTCCGAGCACAATGAGAGAAGCCGGAAATAGTAGGCCTCCAATCTCGATTTGGTTGTGAGGGCTTACCATTGTGATTTTCCACTTGGATCCCGGAGATTGAACCGCTAAAGGAGTGGCCAAATTTTCCATATCTAACCCATGCAACCGAGCAAATTGTCGGGACACAAAGGCATGCGATGCTCCTGAATCAAAGAGAACAGAGGTTGGCACTGAATTAACGCGAAGGGTACCCATCACGATTTTTGGGGCCTCACGAGCTTTTTCAATCTTGACATGGGTGACTTGACCACAACTCATAGCAGGTGTCCTGGCACTACTTCTTCTGGTAGGATGGTTTCGACGGCCCTTCTTACGGCCAACAGGAGGACGTGATGCATTCTGCGGCTGACCCTGACGACAGTTGAGAGGAAGATGCCCTGTCTGTCCACACTTGCGGCATAAACCATCATTATGGGGAGGAGAGGAGCCATAGCATTGGTCTGTCGACCCTGAATCGTTAGCTGTCTCGATGGCGGAGGCAGACGAGGTGCGACATAAGACGGCCTTGGTGTTGGAGCAGGTCGGTGATAAACATTGTGCGGGATCCAGACTCGACGTTTCTGAGCAGGCTGACCCGGGGATGGTCCAACATCTCGAGTACACTTGAGCGACTCCTGGTACTCAGTCAGACCAGTTTCAGCTCAGAAAGCTTGGCTGACAAGCGTCACAAAGTCCGCACAATCATGGACAACAAGTACGAGCTTTATATCAAGACGCGGTCCTTCATGGAATTTCTCCTGCTTGCGTGCGTCAGTGCAGACGTCATCCTCAGCATAGCGGGATAAATCAAGGAATTTCCTCTGATATTCATCCACAGTCATTTTGCCCTGTGTGAGTTTGCGGAACTCCTTCTTCTTCTGGTCCATCAGACCTTGAGGAATGTGTCGTGCATGGAAGGCTGACTGAAATTCCTGCCAAGTGGTTACGGTCCCAACAGGCAGCATATGCCTGTGGCTTTCCCACCTTGAGCAGCTAAACCCCTCAGGTGATACGTCGCATAGGTGACATAACTGGCAGGGGCAACATTAGCTGACTCCATCTGAAAGGCGATGTCACGGAGCCAATCATCAGCATCCATAGGATCAGATGAGTTACGGAAAGTGGACGGGCTGAGGCGCACGAATTCTTGCAGAGTTATTGGGGCAGGCTGTTGATGAGCATTTTGGGTTGGAAATTGGTTCATTAGCCCGGACATGAACTGGTGGTTCAGCTCAAACTACTGCATCATTGCGACAATATAGGGTGGAGGCGAAGGATCGTCAGCCATCCTGCTAAAAACAACAGGGGCAGTTTAGCAAGAACAACTGCAAATCAATGGGGTCATTCATGATGTAACATGAGCAATGAACAGGAAGTGCATTAGATACATATTAGTAGTTATTAAAGACATACAGATCCATGCACAGCGTTGGCTACAAACGGGCAGCATGAGTTCGGAAACACACGCAGCTAGACAAACTAGGTGGCACGTAGGCATGCGGTGGAGGGATACAACAATGTGACATAGCAAAGGCTACATCAACGTCGGAGAAAACCACTAAAGCAAGGAATCTGCAGGTGACGACGCAGGGAGCCCTCGATAAAAGGATCCTGCGACCCGTGAACACTGTGAAGCAGAACCTGGCCCTCAACTCGAAGAAGGGTTAATTCAAATCTCCGGGTGGATGTGATCACGAGAACCTAGAGTTAGAGTTAGTAAAATCTTTAACCCGAAAAGAAAAGAGATCAGAATCCCAGAGAAAAGGAGAGGAATAAAAGATCCTAATCCCACCCATTGGCGATGTGGGCCCGTAAGCAACACAACAATGTTAGTAAAATAGTTTTTCAAAGACTAGACTCAACTTCGGCCAAGGAGTTGGAAAGGGGCTTCCTACAGGCAGTCGGCTCTGATACCAACTTGTGACGCCCCCGACTCGACCATGCACTAATCATACACGCAAATGCGCACGATCAAGCCCAGGAACTCACGGGAAGATATCACAACACAACTCTAGACACAAAATAAAATAATACAAGCTTTATATTACAAGCCAGGGGCCTCGAGGGCTCGAATACATAAGCTCGTTTACACAAGAGTCAGCAAAAGCATTAGTATCTGAGTATAGACATAATTAGACAAAGGTGCCTTAACAAGGCTGAGCCAAACAACGACAACTAGATCGAAAAGGCGCAGGCCTCCTGCCTGGTAGCCTCCGAACTACTCCTGGTCATCGGTCTCCACGTAGTAGTAGGCTCCGTCGGGGTAGTAGTAGTCGTCGACGGGGTCAGCTGTCTCCGGGACTCCGTCATCTGATCGCAGCAATTGGGTAGGGGGGAAAAGGTAGCAAAGCAACCGTGAGTACTCATCCAAAGTACTCGCAAGACTTACATCAGATCTATGCTAAGTATGCATCGGTATCAAAGGGAAGGGGTTGTATCTGTGGACTAAACTGCAGAAATGCCATAATAGAGAGAAGGCCTAGCCTATCGAAGACTAGCATCTTGCAGCGTCTTGCAGCAACAGAAGAGAGTAGAAAAACATATAATATAGTAATAAGTATATATTAGCAACGCCCAGGGATCCTTCCTCGACTCCCTGTGAGAAAGCGATCCCGGGGCCATTATATCAATTTAGTATGACAAGTATCCAGTTCTAGTTGTAGTAGATCGGGATACAACTCCGAGCGTCATGTTACCGTGGACACGGCTATTCGAATAGATAACTTCCCTGCAGGGGTGCACCAACTTACCCATCACGCTCGATTAACTCTGGCCGGACACACATTTCCTGGTCGTGCCCGGCCTCAGCTGATCGACACGACGTAGTCCTACCTAGGCTCCGCAGAGAGGTCCCCGCCGGTCTACATCCTAAGCGCAAAGGGGTCATGGGCCAATCGTCCTAAGCGCTCCGGGTCATTGCGCGCAGGGTGGACCCAGGCACCACCTCTGTCCTGGATGGCGCCGGCCCAGTCGTGCAGCAATGCTGAACTGGACGTCTGACAGAGCTTTCGGGAGAAACGTACGGCGTCGAGTGCACATAACTTATCCCGCGTGGTGGTTAGTGCGAAAAGGCCAGAGGCCTACTCAGATCACATATCCAAACCCGTTAGTGTATTGGGAGCTCGCGGAGACGATCAGTGATCCTGTCGCCCTGTCTCGCAGACTTACGACAAGGGCCAGGCCCATCCCTCTCCTGGGGCGGTCTGCCTGCCCAGCCGTGCCGCGTAATTATCTCGCGGGTACCCTCACGGTCAACCCGACTTCACATCTCTCGTGGGTACCCCTCGGGGTCAACCCGACTTCAACAAGGGACTGAGGTAAAAACATGGTAACCATGTGTCCATAACATCAAGGGGGAATCCGAGGAATCACCCTTGTTGGATTCCTACTCGATGTAACCGTCAAGGTGAACTTGGAGGAATCACCCTCGATGGGTTCACACTTGAGGGGCTGCACGACAGAGGCATCATCGAAGGTGGTGAAAGAGGAATCACCCTCGGTAACCCACAACTGACTACCTACGCTACAGAGATATCATCAGGAGTGAGGTAGGAGGTATCACCCTCGGCACTCGATAGTAGCTCTGCAGAGTCGTACAACTAAGGGGGGGTGCGGTGATGTGTCGGTCTCTGCACATCGATCACAATGATCGAGCCATCAGTAGTAAAGCATGGCAACAAGGACAAGGATGTGGGGCCTCTGATGGATCACTAACCAACCTATACTAAGCATTTAGGATAGCAGGTTAGGTATCAACAGCAGTTACAAAAACAGGCTATGCATCAGAATAGGAGCTTTCGGACAACAGTAGCAAATTCTAATGCAAGCACGAGAGAGAAAGAATGGGCGATATAGGAATGATCAAGGGGGTTTTGCTTGCCTGGAAGCTCTGCTGAGAGGGGCTGGACGTCAGGGGCGTAGCCGTACTCGAGAACAGCGTCAATCTCGAAGTCTACCGGAGAGAAGAGGGGGAAGAAACAATAAATATAAAGCAAACAAATGCAACACAGATGCATGACATGGCAATATGCTGCTAGGGGTGACCTAACGCAGTGCTACACGTTACAGACGGAGCAGGAAAATATCTGGGAATATTTTCCCGGCTTTAGGCAATTATCGGACAGACGATCCGGAGGGGGAGGTTCCATGTTTGCAGTTTTGGAGGCATGTGACAAGTATGTGGATGGCATATTCGGATTCGTCTTATTTTTCTGATCATTTTTCATATAGAAAATATTTTCATCTAAGCTACGGTTGAATTTCTACGAATTTCTAAAGTTTTAGCAATATTCTAAAAATCCTGGATTTAATTAATTCGAGAAACAACAAACAAAAATGCTGGGTGCACCCGGTGCAGTGCACCCAGCAGTGCACAGAGGGGCTGACAATGGGCCTAGTTGACTGGGTCAACTGCCCAGTCAGCAGAGGCTGACTGGTGGGCCCTGGGGCTGAGTCAGCAGGTCAACGCTGACCAGTTGACCAGTCAACTGGGTCAGCGGGACCCACTGGCAGCAACCCAGGGGGCCCATGGCCTGCCATGTCAGCGGCGCCGGCATCTCGCCGCCGGCAACCCGAAAATGCGGCGGAGGGCCTCGGGCCACGTCGGAAATCGCGTACCTGTCCATTCGCGGCGCAGTTAGGCGCGTTGGAACGGTCGTTCCACGTCGCGTCTCGTGGTGGCAGCGGCCGGTGCTGAGCTGGACGGGAACGGCGCCGGCGACGAGCAGGGGCGGCGGCGACGTTCGGGCAAACGCGGGCGTGCAGCTAGGGGCCGCTTTCGCGCGTTCTAAGCAGCTAGCTGGCCTCCGGGGAGTGCCAGAAACACGACGGACAGCAAGGGACGGCTCGGGCAGCCCTGCTTCGAGCAGGTCGCCGGCCATGGCGGACGGCGGCTCGGGCACTTGCGGGGGCTACGATAGAGAGGTCACCGGCGCGGAAAAGAGGAGAGGATCGACGCGGAGGCTCACCGTGCGGCTCAAGGAGGCCGGCGAAAGTTTAGTAGCTGCAGGGGAGGCTAGAAACGCCGGCGGTCGCCGGTGACCGAAGAGGAAGAGGGCGGCTCGATCCAGGGGCTGCAGGGCTCTCCAGCTCCAGCGGCTTGTCGCAGGAGACGAGATCGAGTGTGGCGATGCCTCCAGACACGGCGGAGAGGAACGGGGGCGGCGGTCGCCGCGGTGGTGGCAGACAACGGCGACGACGGCGCTCGACCGAGGGAGGACGAGGGGAGCGGCGATGGGGAGCGAGGGAGAGTGGACGGAAGCGTCCAGAGGCCCGAGGGGGCGTCCTTATCCCCTCGGCTCACATGCCTCGTCGTCGTGGCGGCCAGCGGCCGGAGCCGGCGCGCTCTGGCCACGGCCATGGCGACACGGGGAAGGGAGCAGGTAGGGGGGACTGTAGCTGGGCTGGGCCGGCTGGGCCTTAGGCCAGGTAAGCCCTTCTCCTTTTTCTATTTTTCTGTTTTTCCATTTATTTAAAAACAGAGGCAGCAGGAAAATTATCTAGGCTACCAAATTGCTTGAGAAAAATGTGGGACTAGGCCACATAAATTCCTAGTAATATTTGGCACTGCCACAAATATTTTGAGAGGCAACTGAATCCAAATGGATTTTTCACAAATGAAATGGCATTTTAAATGCTGAAATGGCACTGTTTTTGTTTGCTATAGTCCATCTTAGCTTAGTGGTGATGTTGTTTTCCTTAACTATCAATTGTTATGGACTTTTTGCTAAATGCTAAACTATTTTGCAGCAACTTTTGTGCAACTTCATTTTCCACTTGCAAACTGAATTTGAATTTAGTGAAGGAGTTTGAAATGAGATATGATTCCACTGTGATCATTCATTGCAAAACAAAGTAGCTTAGCATTAACATGGAGATCACTGTAGCTCATTTACACAGGGGTGCTACAATAGCTTTACTCTTGTTAACAGAATGTAGTACAGTTCTTTCTGTACCACTTAGCGGCATTGTTGGATACCAGTCTAAATGGCCAGACTCTTGAACATAACACATAACCAATCATTCCAGCATCAAAGTCATGTCTTTAACCAAGGAACATCAAATAGATGTACAAATCTCTAAGCCTGCCAATGTTTTAGTGTCTTAACAGATTAGGTAAAATTTAATCCCGCCTTTTGGTATCTCAGTTGAGCCCTCTGCAACTCCGTTCTCTATACGCCAAAGCAAATGATGGCGTTCGTCTTCTTCTTAGTCAGACTCAACAAGTGGTGTTGCGGGCAAAACCAAGAGTTTCTTACATGTTCAAATGACCATCGGTAGATATTGATCACCGTATTAGATGTATTTTGAGAAAGCACCAAGAATAAATGGCTTACATATTGTATCAGTTGGAAAGATTCCTCTGTATCCAAGAATGTCAAGCTGAGTATCTCTGAGCCACTACCAACCACGACTGTTCCCCTATGTAGATGAGTCGGCAGCATGGTCACTACCTTGTACCCATCCAATGGATTGAGCATCGGGTTCTTGAGTGGAAGGTCCAAATTATTTGCCAGAACAAAAACTCCTTGCTTACATTATCTATCTCAACCTTGCTCCATAGACGATATCTACAAAATGGACAAAAAAGTTGCCAGGCAGTAAGACATTTGACCTGGAGAAAAACCACATAAGAATAGAGCCCGGATTCTCTGGAAAGCTATAACTTAAGTACATTATGCAACAAGCATCCAAATTCTCATGTCCAGAAACAAAATTTATCATGTTTATCTTTTTTCAAAAATACAAAAATTATCATGTCCATGCCATCTTCCAGAACAATTCCAAAATATGATTCCCAGTTAAGACCAAGAAATGCTCAGCTAGGATTAAAATAGTTCAAATGTTCAAATGCAGCGGTAGTTCTAATTAAAAAAGTTTAAATATTACACTCCAACATTGTTGTCCCCCTTAACTGTCCACATATGCTCAATCAGATCTTCCTTCAGTTGCTCGATGCCGAATTTGTTGATGCATCTGAACAAACTCTTCAAATGTGGGTGGATTTTGGTCGGGAAGTTTGATAGGATCACGCATGTTCTCAAATTCAAGACCCGCATCAGCATCCTCACACTCATCCTCCACGATCATGTTATGCTTGATCACACAACAGGTCATCACCTCCACAGTGCGGCCATGCACTTCTGATAATCAGAGAAACCAATCCTTCCCATGGCGTTCTTCTTCAAGATGAAGTAGTCATCAAAGGACCAGACGCCATGGTACAGATGATCGAAGACATTTTTGTGCATCTGAAAGCGCTGGCGAAAATTGTCAGCGAAGAGGGCATCGGGGGCAAAGTAGTCGTCGATCAGGGTCAAATGGCCGCGCGCCCGGTTGCGGTTGAGCACTTGATGACCTTTGATCGATCCCTTGAAATTGAGAACATACTCCTCCGCACGTTGTGCGTCTGCAAGCACATCATGCATCATCGCTGTCTCTTGCGTGTAATCCTCCTCGTCGGACAAGTCAAATGACTCAACATAGTGCTTGTATATGTACTCCATATCCGAATCCATTGCTTCGAAGAAGAAGGAACAAAAAATTTAGCTCGGGCAATTCACCGAACAGCTGTCGGTCTTGGTGAGCATCGTAAAAGCGGATAGGTCCTTAAGCAGCGGTCGGAGGAGAGGCTCATCCCGGTGGTGGAGGAGAAGCGGCGTGGAGCCCGGGTGTACCGTTGGACGTGACGGACTCGTCGAGTTCCAGCAGGGGCGTGGCGTGGCGGATGGGGTGGTGGAGTGGCGCCGAAGGCAAGACAGAAAAAGGAAAGGAGAGAAAATGGGAGGATGGAGGCGTGGGGTCCGGGAGGGGTTTTGGGTGGGCCGGGAGTGTCGGAGTCCTACGTAGCTGCTATCCGGACTCCCGCAAAGCCCCCCCCCCCCCCCCCCCACCCCAAAAAAAAAAAACTTTGTCTCAGGTTTGCCGGAAAAAGTACGTCCAGACCGCTCGGCGGACCGATACAGGCCCGCGTTGGATGGCACAACACGTCCGGACCGCGCAGTACGGACGGTTGCGTGCAGTTTGAGGGTCCGCTTTGGAGATGCCCTAATTGACTTATCGGAACTACTATCACGAAGTTCTATGCATGTGCTCTTTATGATACAAAAGTGTGATAGCTCGAAAGCATCAATATCATGGTTGTTGCACATATATTAAAGTAATGGCGTTCCGAATTATTTAAGGATGAGAAGAGAGATAAAACATGCCCATATATAGTTTGCAACCTGTGTGGGCAAGGAGTAGAGCTCGGCCGTTGCTAGGTGGAACATGCTCTAGTATAGTTTGCGAAGAAGCCGTCAAGCCATCTGCATACCTGTGCAGGCAAGGAGTGGAGCTTGGTCTTTGTTTGGTTCATACCAATTATAGCACAAATGTAATGTATACAACATTTACACTTAGTTAGAATTGGAATTGGACATGCAATGCCACTAAAACCCACTGACATTCTAGGACTAGGAGGCATCAGGATTTGTGATCACGCCAGCCTAGATTTCTGCACATGAGGTAACAACATCAGTTTGATTGGCCACTGGAGGTGTATTGCTTCAGAGGATTTACAGCGAACAACGGAAGCTAAAGTCACGACCGAGCAATCAGAGGATTCACGTCGGGTCGTCTTCCAAGAACCATACCATTTATATTCGGTTACTAGCGGTTTCAGTCACCTCAGTTCCATTCTACCAATTGGCTGAATCATATAAACCATGACTAATTTTGTCCGATAGAAAAAAATTATTAGTATTTCTGAAGTTACTCTCTACTCATGCAGTATCTCTCATTTTAGAAAACATATATTTTTATTCAGAAAAAAAGACATATCTTTTTAGGTGCGGCAACAATGAGCATTAAGCACTCAGAACAGAGTCGACAACAAATGGCGTTCAAAACAGAACAGAGGCGACAACAAGTAGTAATGTTGTTCCAGTGTAGTACAATTTCAGCTAATTAAGAATAAGAAGATATTTCTTCATTCCGAACACAGTTAATAACTTTGGACAAGAATTACTGATAGATTAAATTGTCTGCAAAATTATAGCATCCGTTTCAGAACTGTTCATCAGAAAGCATTTGGAAGTAGCAAACCCTAAACAGGGGTACTTATTTTAGTTTATCCTTTGTACAGTGTCACAGTAACTTATTATTGGTCTATCACTGATACAAGGGAGTAGAGTATAGAAGAAAACAGGTCTAGCAACTGATAGACCACAGAACAACGGTCAGGTGACCTTTGCTAGACTGTCTCAAACCGCTACCCTAATGGTGCCTCTCCCAAAGACTTGACGCCCCAAATCCTTCAGGTTTGCCTCTATAAACTCCAAAGTACATTACTACTCTTCACTAGAAGTTTTGGTCAGGTCCTGGAACTTAGTTTCGAGGATCCTGTGTCCACTCAGGCGGCCTCTATAAACTCCAAAGTACATTACTACTGCGCTCTGCTGTTCTAGAACCTGTGTCCACTCAGGCGGCCACTAGTCTGGCTTAATCGCCTTGGCCCTCACATTTTTGTTGACAGTGATGGCAAGGATTGCAACACTCAGCCGGCCACCAGTCTGGTTTAGTCGCCTTGACCCTCACATCTTTGTTGTCCTTGATGGCGAGGGTTATATTTTGCTTCAATGCTTCTTCAAGTCGCAAGAGGCCCATCACATGGCTCCCGGTGCTTACTATACCGACTTTCTTACCGGCGGCATCGTCCACGACATCTGAGCCTGGAGCAACAGCCTGCTCAAGTTCTGATAATAGAGGTTGCAGAATAAATATCCGGTTGACAGAGACGGGATAATTGCATAATTTAGCACGGAATAAATACCTTTGTCATTTTCATCTACAAACTTCATGTCAAGGGTATCAGCACTTCCTGTCGACACCACAGTGGTGTGTGAAACCAAAACGAGACTTGGTGTTTCGCTGCAAACGACGCCTTCAATGTAGTGGTTTTCTGTAATTAACTACTAATTTGTTTTATGATTTGTAACCTATCGGTTGAAATATATGTCCTCACCCCCAATGCAACAGAACTTGCTTTCTACTAAATACATATGTTGTATACACAACTTGTCGGTTGAAATATATTCTGAAAACATATGTCAGTGAAAATATCTGACCATTCCACCAACATGGGTCCTACGTGCACATGCTTCTACGAAATACATATGGTGTATACATGGGGGTGTTCAAATCTCCATGACATTAATGCTCCAGCCGTCAAGATCCTTGGAACAGGTGTCCACTGCCACAATGCCAAACTGCATGAAGCATCCATGTCATGGTTGTTGCACCATATGGTATCAAACATTAATGTAATAGTGATCTGATTTATTCAATAGAAGAGAGATCATGCTCACCGTTCTCAAAGAAAGAAGTCAGCTTTTGTACCTTAGCCAAGCTAGGAGTATATATCAGTCGTGCTAGGTTCACATCAGCATGCCACACACGTAATATACAGAACTTATGCACTTATTTAGAATTGAAACTGCATTTGCAATGCCAGTAAAACACATTGGTATCATAGGATTAGGAAGCATCAGGAATTGCGATTATGCCTACCTAGTTTGCGTTTTCGGTGGTAAAAAATGGAGAAGTCCATCCTAACCCTCTAATGAAGGAGTAAGAGGATAACCAAGCACTAATGGCGCGTGAACCTCATGCGGAAGGGCATGCATAAATAAACAAGTAGACACGAGAAGCGCTGGACCGGACGAAGAAACATCACTGTGGTAGCCAGTTTGAGGTGTAGTGGTTGGGTTATTGATAAAGTTCCCAAGTCTGTGATCACTCACCATGGCGAATGGCGCAAATCTTAGATATTTGTTTAATAAAACTACAACCTGAAGCTAACGAGTAGCACTCCAGGACGGCACGTGCCTCTCTTACCTTGGATGTGCAGCCAAACACGGTGGACATCAAACACTAACAAATCAAGTTGTAGTGTTGTTTGGGTGCAGTGCAATTTCAGCTAATTAAGCATGACAGTAGAAGATACGATTAACTTAACTCTGAACGCGACTTTCTGCATGACTTTCTCACAAGAAAGAATATCATACTCCCTTTATCCGAAATTACTTGTCACAGAAATGGATGTATCTAGACGTATTTTAGTTTTAGATACATTCATTTTTATTCATTTCTGCGACAAGTAATTCGGGACGGAGGGGGTAGATACGTCTAGATACATCCATTTTTATTCATTTATGCGACAAGTAATTCGGGACGGAGGGAGTAGATGATACAACATTGAAGCATCTATTTTGACAATTCGAAACAAAAAAATGCATTTTGTTAGTGGCAAACTGTAAATAGGGTAACTAATATGAGTGTGAATTTTGTGCACCATGATTTATTCTTGACAAATCACATATACGAGTACAAGTGAAGGTAGTAAACCAGAAATTAGACCCATAGAACACGATATCTTTGCTAAACTCTCTGAAATACCTCTCGTACTAACGGCACCTTCCTGAAAGACTTGACACACGAATCCTTTGGGTTTTGCCTTATAATTTCAAAAGAATTTCACTACAATGGATGTTTTGGACCAGGTTAGTTCAAAGGATCAAACCACAGCCCTCTGTTGTTCTAAGACCTGTGTCCAATCAGCCGACCACCAGCCCGGCTTAATCACCCTCACCATCACATCCCTTTCGCTGATGGTGCGGTATGATGAGCTTTGCCTCCGTTCTTCTTCAAGCCACAACAAACACATTCTGCGGCTGCCCAGAACGGCGACAGTCTAGTCTGGCAGTTAGAACGGGTAATTGCATAATTTAGCACAAAATTGATGCCTTTATCATTTTCATCTGCGTACTCGTGATACCGGCATTAGACACTTCCCTATGACAACAAAGTAGTGTGTCCGCGAGACAATCCCCTGACTAATATAGCACCCCTTCTAAATGGATAGCATTCAGGCTCACATTCTGGGACCATGGTTGATAGCCCAGTGGCAAGGACTTCTCACCCAACGCGCTTCTAGGTTCCAGTAAGATCGGGGCCAGATTATCCAGTGTAATTGTGATGAGTAAATATAACTCTTTTGTGGTTGAATATATACAAAAAATAAAATACTCTTTTAATAACTATTTTTATTTTGGCGAGACTTAATGAAACTGTCCTTATAGCCATACTGTTATTAAGTGAAGCGGAAAGTGTATTGCAACTCTATGATGTACGTCCTCTTCGTCCATGACGTTCAGATGACTAATTCTACGACGCGACTTGATATGGTGAACGCGAAGGCTATCTCAGAATGTGATCATCTTAGGAACTACACCGTGAGCTCGAATTGACTTATTAGAACTTCTATCAGGAAGTTGTACACCTGTGCTCTTTATGACAATGGTGGTTGTTGCAGCATACATTATCGGACATTTATGTAATGTTGTTCCTAATCATTTAAGGGTGACAAGAAAGATGGAAAATGCTCATATAAAGTTTGCAATCTGTGCGGGCAAGGAGTGGAACTCCGTTGTTGCTAGGTGGAGCATGCTCATATATAGTATGTGAAGAAGCCATCAAGCCATCTACATACCTGTGCGGGCAAGGAGTAGAGCTTGGTCTTCGCTTGGTTCAGACCAATAATACCACAAACGTAATGCGCACAAGTTCTATACTTAGTTGGAACTGGAACTGCACTTGAAAATGCCACTAAAACCCACCAACATCCTAGGACTAGGAAGCATCAGGATTTGTGATTACGCCTGTCTAGATTTCTACACACGAGGTAACAACATCAGTGTGATTTCCGGCTGGAGGTGTATTGCTTCAGAGGATTTACAGCAAACGATGGAAGCTGACAAAGCAGCTCAGAAGATTCAGAGTTCATTCATTCTCTCACAATAGGCTGAATTATAGGAACCATGATTACTATCTACTAGTTCAGTATATCCCATTTTAGAAGACATATCCTTTGAGATGAGGCCAAACTAGGAGCTTCAAACAAAGTCGACAGAAAAAGGCGTTCGAAACAAAACTGAGGCGACAACAGCATGAGAAGATATTTCTTTGTTCCAAACACAAATTAACAACTTTGAACAAGACTTACTGACGGGTTAAAATGTTCGCAAAATTAGATCATCCGTTTCAGAAACGTTCGAAAGAAAACATTTGGGAACTGGCGAACCCTAAAACAGGGGACTTATTTTCAGTTTATACTTTGTACACAGTAGCTTATTCTTGATCTATCATCGACACAAGAGAGTACAGTAAGGAAGAAACTAGGTGCAGAAATTGATAGACAATAGACCAAGAAACTAGATCCAGAAACTGAGAGACCACAGACAACGATCAGGTAACCTTTGCTTGTCTGAAACTCCACCCCTACTCACAGCACCTCTATGAAAGAATTGGCGCCCAGATCCTTCAGATTTGCCTCTATGAACTACGAAGACGCGAAGTTTTGGTCAGGTACTGGAACTTTAAAAGATCAAGCGACTGCGCTCTGCTGTCCTAAGACCTCTGTCCACTCAGCCGGCCACCAGTCTGGCTTAATCGCCTTGACCCTCACATCTTGGTTGTCGCTGATGGCGAGGATTGCGTTTTGCTTCAATGCTGCATCAAGACGCAACAGGCCCATCCCACGGCTCCCGAGAGCGGTGCTTACTGTACCGACTTTCTTACCGGAAGCCTCATCCACGACATCTGAGCCCGGAGCAACAGCCTGCTCGAGTTCTGATAATAGAGGTTGCAGAATCAATATCTGGTTGACGGAGACTGGATGATTGCATCATTTAGCACAGAATAAATACCTTTGTCATTTTCATCTACAAACTTCAAGGGTATCAGGCGCTTCCTGATGACACCACGGTGATGTGTGCGTGCGATCAGCTCCTGACCAATATAGCACCCCTTGTCAAAGGAAATAGCATTCAGGCCTGCCAGATTGTACTCGAGTGGAATTGCTTCACCTGATTCAAAAGAAATAGTTTTAGCAGAAGAAGAAAGAACAAGCATTTTAGTGTTTAAGCTGAAAAGTGGTGTAACAGCCAAAAATGGTATAATTAGGAAAGCATGCAAGAGGATAAGAAAAAGGATGTTAACTGTGCCGTACACATATAAGTTATTATATTAGTTTCCATACCAACCTGCTCATGTGCCACAAGAGACAAGAGACTGTGCTTCTAAGTTATGCCCCTACAAGTACCCTACTGAACAATTCACTATCACGAATAAACCAGAATTTCTGGGCTCCTAGCACTACTATGTTAAGACAGAAATGATATCGCCTATATGAATTACAGTACTGTAGGCTTCTAAGCTCTCCCTTGCAGATAATACATACCATTGTAAAACATCCATCACCACCACTAACCAACCAAAATGAGCTGACAAACCATGAGTACTAATTCCTGAAAATCTCCAGTAGATACAGATGTTTTCATCAATTGTTTTACTGTTGTTAACAGGATGTTGTACCATTTAATTGCATAGCCACATACAGGTATAAATGTCCAAACTCTTGCACATAACACTGAAACAATCATTCCACGATCGAAGTCATGTCTTTAACCAAAGAACATCAAATAGCTATACAAATCTCTAAGTGTGCTGATGTTTTAGTGTCTTAACAGATCAACTGGAAATTAAACCTACCTTTTGGTATCTCAGTTGAGCCCTCTGCAACCCCGTTCTCTATACGCCAAAGCAAATAATGGCGTTCATCTGCTTCTTTGTCAGCCTCAACAAGTGGTGCTGCGGGCAAAACCAAGAGTTACTTACATGATCAAATGACCATCGTCATATATTGAGCACCATATAAGACGCATTTTTAGAAAGCACCAAGAACAAATGGCTTACGTATTGTATCAGCTGGAAAGATTCCTCTGTAGCCAAGAATGTCAAGCCGAGGATCTTTGAGCCACTGCCAACCATGACCGTTCCCTTGTGCAGATGACTCAGCAGCATGGTCACTACCTTGTCCCCATCCAATGGATTGAGCCTCGGGTTCTTGAGTGGAAGGTCCAGAATGTGCCACATCGCTTCCAAATCTTTGCCAGCACAAAAACTCCTCGCTTACATTATCTATCTCAACCTTGCTTCTTAGCCGGTATCTACAAAATAGACAAAAAGTTTGCCAGGCCGTAAGACATTTGAACTGAGAAAGAGTGCACATGTAGAAAGCAATAACAAAACGATACAACAATCATTGAAATTCTCACGTACTCCTACGAGACCACTAGAGCTCAACACAACAACAACCTAGCAGCTACCTATAATTCGTGCAAGGAAAGCTACTCCATAGTCTATACCATGATTCCTACTTGAGACTAGACATTCCCAATAGGTCTACATTCCCACTTGACACTAAAGCATTCACAACAGTGGGCCAATGATGTTCTTCAGTTGCAATTTTCAGTCTTAGCACCTGAAATTTCCATAACTCGTGTAAGAGTCAGAACTCTCAACTACTGCACTAAAGTGTCCAACAGAACTGGAAAATAGCCATCTGCTCGTCAAGTCATTAACTATCCAAGCAAACAGGCGAAAATCACGCAGCACTGCCTTGACTACAGAAACTCCATTCCTCGCAGTGATTGCCCCATCAGTTGATTAGCTCGTAAATTTCTTCCCAAACTAACCCTGCTTTTCCAGTCGAAGACCGATTACGATCCCTGGTTGAGAACAAAACATGCTCCAACTTCCCAATTGCGAGCCAACTGGTCCAAGCTTAAGGTTATCGGCACTGAAAATTCAAGATTCATGACTCCCAGTTATGGCACTAAAATGTCCAGCCGTGATGGGCGCACAATCGATCACCTGCAAACTGTAACCTGACACTGACTACCCAAGGAAACAGCTAATCAAACAGCAACTGCTTTGATTACAGAAGCTCTATTTCCTAAAGTGGTTGGCTAACGGTTTCCCCCATGGGTCGATTAGCTCGTACTGTGTCTTTCCCGAAATTAATCTTACTTTTCCGGTCGCAGTTCGACCATAGACAGAATGGAATAAACAAGTCAGCGGTGCGAATTCTCACCTCTTGAAGCAGGCGAGGAGCTCGTCGACCTCGGCGGCGTCGACGTCCGCCAGCACCTCCCCGTCCCCATCCTCCCCGCCGGGTCTCTCCCCGGTCTGTGGCCCGGACCCGGTGCGGTCGAGCATCTGGGAGCGCGGGGCGGGGCGGTAGAGGAAGAGGTCGTAGAGGAACCTGCCCTGCGGCGTGAGCAGCGCGGCGTACTGCGACGGCGGCGCCCGCGCGGGCGCGTTGGGCGTGGGCGCGTACCGCTGCGGCTGGGCGGAGGAGGGGCCGTGGGAGAGGACGTCGTTGGTGAGGAGCGAGTTGAGGAAGCGCGCCGCCTCGGGGCCCCGGAAGCGGACGACGGCGCGGGAGGCCAGGCGGCACGCCAGCACGCCCGGGTCCGCCGGCGGGGTCGTGTGGAGGAGCCGGCGGGCGCGGGCGCCGGGGCCGTAGCGCGCCAGGCGGCGGGCGAGCGGCAGCATGGCTTGGCGTTGGCGTGGGAGTTGTGGCGGGGGTTTGGCGGTCGGGGTTTGGGGGCAAATCTGGGGCGGGGGGGTCGGGTCACGGCGTTTTCCGAGGGGTGGAAGCGGCGGCGGCGGCGGCGGCGGTGGAGGTGGAGGACGCGTGGGGGAGGGACGTGGCGGGAGCGCGAGCCGGTGCGTGCGTGTGCTCGGGCCGCGTAGACCGTAGAGATGGGTAGACAAGGGGTGCGTGTCATGTATACCTGGACATGGGCAGCTCGGCCCGAATTGAGCCCGACGGGCTCAGGCCCGGGAATTGAGCCCGACGGGCAGATCTGGCCGGGCTTGGGCCTGATTTATTAGGCCTGACAGTCGGGCTGAGCCGGGCTCGGGCTTGGGTTTTCAGCATCAAGCTTTTTTCGGCCCGGAGCGAAGCCCGGCTTGGCCCGACATATGCCCAGGTATCATTGTTCAGGAACTGGTAGCTGCTCGGTTGGCTGGCGAGTACGGGATTAATAGGCTAATCGGTAAGTTAATCGACCATTTAATTAATTAATCGGCTGATTTATCAGCTACTCGGTCACCCATGAGTAGGGATTAATCGGCGAGTTAAATGGTTAATCGAATGAATTTTTGAACAGGATCAGGTATAGCCGTGTGTTACCTCTGTGGTGACTCGTGTGGCCGTCACGGATAAAATATCTGGGAGTACTTTTTTCTTAACACATTATAGATGTTTTTTTTCGTAAAACAGTATAGATGACGTACGTATATTTGCTCCTATAAATGCACACATGTATACCCACCCATGTAAGAACCTCCGAGATACTTTTTTTTTTAGGAAAATACTCGTATTCAGATCAAAGAAGAAGAACACAAAGCAGTACAAATACGAGTACACACGAGCATACAGACTGGATAACTATCACAACGCCAGCCCTCCAAAGAAAACAGCAACGCCGAAGCCCCTGGAAGGACCGAGCAGCCAACTCGTCCACGACGCCGCGTTGAGCTCCGCCACCGGAGCAAGAACTCACTGGACGCCAACAGGAAGCCAGAAGGAGCACCATCGCCATCAGGCTTTCAGAGCCGCAGTAACCACCCGTGAAGGCGGGATTCGATTGGCAGTTGTCCGATTCGGCCGGGGCACCGCCCCGTGCACCTCTGCCTCCGGGCCTGCTCCCGCTGCCGGCCTCCGCCGGGGAGAGAAGCAGCACCCCGCACCAGCAAACCAGCACACAGAACCTCCGAGATACTAAGGGCATCCACAATGTAGTGTTTTGCTGCCTCTAAAGGCCGCCTCCGAGCCTTTGAAGCCAGCGCCATACACTGCACACCCAGCCTCTAAGCTCAAAAACGTTGGAGTCGCCTCCATGCTAAGAGGCTGCCTCCAAGCTTCTTCTTTGATTTAAATAATTTACTGGCCCTACCTGTCATCCTGGGGCCTCCAAGTTCAGCAAGGTGAGTTGATGAGAGAAAAATATATATTATATTATGGTGGGGTACATGCTTAGAGGCTGCAGCAACTTTATACACTGTGGGGTTTTGAACAAAGTTTAGAGGCAAGAATGTGGGGCCCCCCTTAGAGGCAGTGCTGCCTTCACACATTGCTGATGCTCTAAGGTAGCACAATATCTTAAGATTGATGACATCCTCGTCGACACTTCGTAATTGACAGGAACATCTTCTCCTACAAAACGAATATCGCCGAAAATATTAAAATAAATTTAACAAAATACGAGCACCAGTGACAAGACCCCTTGCCTTTCCATTCCAACTAACTCATTTGCTACAATCGGCCAAACCATCATCCCCGCTACCTACGGCTGGTCATTGTCGTCCCAATCCCTCAATCAAGCATTCTCTTTCGTGGAACTAGTCATCCCTCTACCACCACCTCCCCCCCTCCCCCCCAAATTTTTTTTATCCCCATTGATTTATCCGCTAACTGGCCATTGTCCCTCGCTACCTGTCACTGGGTGTCATCGCCCCAAGCCATTCCTCGCTCTGCCCCCCCCCCCCCCCCCCCCTCCCCACTAACTCATTCCTTTGCCGTTCATCCCCATTGATTTACCCGTTGCCTAACCATTGTCCCTCGCTACCCGCGACCGACTATCATCACCCAAGCCCCCAACCAAGCAGTCTTTTCCGCCAAACCTACCATCCCTCGCTCCCCCTCCCCACTGACTCATTCTCTACCATTGGCCAAACCGTCGTTACCCCCAGCTGTTAGTCGTCCAAACCCCTCAACCTAGCAGTCCCTTCCGCGGACCATCCCTCTATCCCCACCAGCCAAACCGCCCCCACACCCCCGGCACGCCCCTGAGTTCTCCGGCACAAACGAACCCCTTTGCACCCCACCATCAGCCATCAGACTCGCTTCCGCCGGCAACACATTCCCTTCCCACGAGAATAATTTGAATCTCTACAAAGACTTATATTTAGGAACGGAGGGAGTAAGAAATAGCAAATGCGCCTGATAAAACAGACCCGACATCATTTTCAGGGACGCAACGGGAGACCAAAACAAGACTTCCCCACAGAACCCAAGCACCGTACCACTGCAGCAGAAAGAAAATGGTTCTGCAAGACAAAGCTAGCAGATGAACTACCAAATCATCAGAACATCCTATTTCGACACCCTCAGCCAAGCCCCAGTGCACAAGCTTAACACAGAAAATACCAGTTTTATTAAGCAACCATCCACAGGAGCCCCCTTCATCAGAAAGCTGAATGCTACTGCGGAACCGTTGCATCTGCAGGCACATAGCTTGTATTCATCTAGGGTTTTTCGTGTAACCCGATGCCAATATTACAGATAGTAGAGTTAATAGCATATCTTTACACAATACTGCATCACAGATTGTAGTCACGGTACAGCGCGCGGACGAATGGTAGCACATAGCAGATCACATCCGGACCTCCAGGCCTCCATCAAGTTTAGCTTTCTACTCATATCTAGCTAGAGGAGAGGAACATACACCAGGAGCTGAACTGCTTGCGCAAACCAGCAGTGCTTTATTCGTCTGCTCCATGGATTCAGCCATTCCCTCTGCACGAGATCGTGGGATGAACCGTGATTTTGACCCGCCCATCACTCCTCCTCTGGCCTCTCTTCACCCTTCAGGAGATTGGGATGATTCGCGATGATTTTGGCTGCCCGTTGTCGCGCCTCCTTGGATCACGGTGTTGCTGCGTTCCAGGGAGCGCCCAGTTCTGTGCAGGCTGCCTGGCACCATGGGCACCTCGGTTACCTGTTGCGAATCAATCAGTAGAGACTTGATTATTAGAGGTTATTTGACACTTCATTCGATCTTTGAAGTCCACCATAAAACCCAGTAAACCATAGTTAAAGCTAAAGAAAAAATTGCAACTGAACCTAGTGTTTATGTACATCTCATCAGGACAGACCTCATAGAAACAAGTATCACTACTTTAGAGGATCATCCAGCCTCCAGGAAATAACTAGTTTTCATTTCAAGTCTGGTCATGTTAACATTTGCTGAACAAGCACCAAATTTTTTTCATATGTTCCCCTTCTCAGTCCTACTTTATATTTGAGCAATCAATATGTCCAACAAATGTTCTCAAGCACTGCAAGTATAAGTGATGTCCCACCAAGAAGCTGTTCACATGAAAATGTGCAATCTGATCCCTTTCTACTATAGTTACTCAAATGCATCTTATTGTGACATTTCCAGCCCATCTTAAGATGCAGGAGATAAATTTTCTGCCATGGCAAGAAATGCTGCAATATCTATGTGCCGTTGCTAGCATTCTAATTGAACGGGCGGCATGACATCTGTCCATGTTACAAGAGATAGATATTGCTTACCCAAGTTATCACCATTAGATATACCAGCATTCTGGTTCCAGCCTGGTAAGTGCTGTCCAGCATTGCCCTTCCATGATTCTTCAAATCCAGGTAACTCATCTGTATAGAGAAATAATATGAATGACATATAAGAAGTGTACTGTGGGCACATCAGAGCAGGGAAAGCTAGAAATATAAAACAAACCTTCATTGAGATTGTGCAGTATCTGTGTACTGTCCACCTTCCCGTCTGATTTCAGCTTCCTTTTTACTGAGTGTCCCTAACATAAATTAATGCAAGGAAAATGAGCCACAGACTCAAATTCACCAGATATAATCTTAGCTATACAGACAATTTATACATGTCACTGCTTCTGGCTCAATTGATTAATACAAAGGAAAATAGCTGCAAACTCATAATCACTAGATATAATCTAAGCTTTGGATAGTAGAATTAATACATGCCATCATTTCTGATTCAATTGACTATCTGATAAACCAACTCTGTATCACAAACAGGCCGGCCTCTAAAGAACTAATTAGATTTATGTTTCAATCAAGTGAGCACAGAGTTACTCAATATGACTTTGATTGTTTAGTAAGTCAATGAACATATCAAGGGGTCATCTGGCTACCTTATCATGAATTCCTCTGGAGATCCTGTGAGTGGCCTCTTTAGTTGTAGTGTCTGCTTCCTTGCTTTCTTCGACAGTAATCTGCAAGAAACATAATCAGTGTCACTTCTGATTACCAATAAACGAATAATAAAGTGAATTAGTCCCTCGTCAGTAATTTGCCTACCCCATCGCTGCCGCTTCTCCGGGTCTTCGAAGCTGTGTAGTAGGCTCCATTAATACCACCGTAAGTCACCGTGGAGCTCTGATACGTGAACGAACGCAACTGCGGCTGTCCGCCACCGCTCGCCCTGTTGGGATCTCGCCTCATCTGATCCTGGCCCCCTTGCATCCCTACAAACACATACATAACACAAGATGCAATTTCACATCAGAAATTCAGAACCGCATGGCAATAACACATGAAGAACTGAACCAATCTCAGCCTAACCCTACCATCATTCCCATCATCCGGCTCCTGAACATAGGCCCCGCGGTTCGCCTGCCGGCCGCCGCGCTCCCCATCGCCCCCTTCTTCATCCTCATCAATCTCCGTGATGACAGGCCCCCCACCATTACCGCTCCTCGCGGGAGCTTCCTCGAGGAACCCATCCCCGGCGCCGAACGCGCCGAACATGCCAGGGCCGCCCATCGGGCCGAACATGCCGGGGGCGCCCATCGGCCCGAACAGGCCGGGGCCGAACATCCTGCCCCCGAACGGCTGCGTGAAGAAGGGGTCGTCGAAGGGGTCCCTGCCCCCGAACAGGCTCGGCATCGGGGCCCCCATGCGGCCGAATCCGGCGAACGGGTCCCCCGCGCCGAAGGGGCCGTCCCTCCCGCCCCGCCCTCGATCCATCTCTACGGCAGGCCCTGCAGGCAGGAGCGAATCCCGGCGGTATGAGTGTGCGACGCCCGCGCGCGCGCCGAGATAGAAGAGGGATCGACCGCGCGGGCGTGTCAGGCGAGGTTACCTGGATCTCCGGAGGCGGGGGGAGGAGGAGGTGGCTCTGGGGTCGCCGGAGTTGCTTGGCGGGGACGGCGCTTTAATTCTCGGCCGGGGTTGGTGTGGGACTTGGGGGCGGGACGTGGCTGGGCGCGGCGCGAGGCGTCTGGAACTCCACGCTTCCGGAAAGTTCGGGTCGCGGAGGTACGGGAACCCTCCGGAGCGGGCTACTTCTGGGCCGGCTGCGAGGAAAACTCGACTCCTCCCAAAGCCCAAACCAAGTGCAGGAGGGTGTGCATACAGGCCGACGGAAGAAAAAGTGTTCCATCTCGCGTTTCCGTGTGTCCAGTGCTAACATCATCCATGTTCGAAGAGCATCAATAGTTCCTTCTCTATCTGATGGGAGTCCTCACCGGTGATCTGACATGCTCCTGCGAAGCGTTGGCGGAGGCGTCCAGGGCTCAGGCACCAGCCGTTTGAGTACTCTCCGGAGGCGTCCAGGGCTCCAATCCCTCCAGAATTCAGAATCCAAGTCACTGCGAGCTAGCTGAACCTGGCCTGATCATCCTCCTCCTGCCGGCTTAGTAGCTAGCATGAAGCGAACATGGTCCATCGGTAGCTTAGCACACACCAGCTCGCTGTAACATACAACGGTACAAGTACATACGGTGGTTTAATTCTAACTAACGGGCATTTCCCACTGCCATGCTTCCCACTGGTGCCAGTAGAATGTCAGTGGTATTCAAACATACTAATTTGACCTGCACTAGAGGTTTCTCTACATTCAATAGTTCTCTGTCTTTGCATTTCTTAGCCATTTGTACATGCAGGCCAGACTTTTGCAAACACATTCTAATATTCCCTAGCAGAGCATGCTAAACAACATGAAAAACATGTCTAGTTTTGCACACTGAACTTGTACCCGCATCATCACAATCCCCAAGCAAAAACATGGTTGGGTTGGAAAGGTCAGTCAAGCTCTTCGTGAGTTGTGGTTTGAGTGCCTGCCTGCAGATGTAAACATTCAGTGGGCCAGCGAGTTTGCTGCGCCGGTGTGTTCCATCTCTGACATATACACAGACAAACAAAAATAGTTGTGAAATATTGAGATTTTATAGATCGCCGAGCTAGCCCAGTGAAGACATGTACAATAGTGTGGCACCAAGCTTCTTTTACATTTTATTATTGTTGCATATCATCCGTTCATGATCATAATATAGTACATATTACTTCCATGTGGCGTGTCTACATGTTTCTAGTCACTGGATATGCGACTACGACAGGGCTTTTGTCAAAATCATGCTAATCGCGGACAATTCAATTCGATGGTGCTATCATGTTGCCAATTTGATTAAAAATTTGTCAAATCAAATTCACATTTTGATGTTGTGTTGACGTTTTTCTTTTGCATGTGCTGAGGTGGTTTCAGTGATGTGCCGACGTGAATTCCGTAAATGTGTAGGAATTCAGTTTTTTCTTCTGAAATCTTGAGGATAATACCAGTGACATGCCGAGCATATGTGCCCCACATTGGCATGTAGAATAATGTGCCCATGGTATGCTGTTGGTGACGGGCGGTCTGCTCGTCACTTGTATGCGTTTTTGGCCCATTAGGGGTAATTGTTTCTGCAGTAATGTGACCTAAATATTTTTAGCATTAGTGGAAAACGAAATTTATTTGTATCTCTGTGTACTACTGTAGTAACTAAAATACTTTGACCAACAAATAATTATTTTGTTATCTTCTGCAATGACAGAAACTTCAGAATTCGGCCATATTTTTTTGAGATAGAGTGCCTGCTCACCTACGTCACCGTGCAACCTCATAATGAAAGAGACCTCATAATGAAAGATGTCTGTATCAATAGTTCTCATATATAGTATCTTCCTCCTTCTCACATGCCACTAGGCTAGTGTTTCGTCTTACAACCGTAACAGAGAATGCCACTCACTGTATTTGTGTCTAGTTCCGATAAGCCACTCATAGAAATGGGAGGCATTGGGAACTTCTTGGCCAGCATCACGGCACGCTCAAGCTATGAAAATCATGCTATTGGTTTCATCGAGCACGTCCGGGCCACTGGTTTGGTCAACCCTTCCACTATGGCGCGTCGACTAGCCTCTAGAGTTTCGCATCCATCTGAAGAGAGTTGTCACTGGCGATCTGCCAGGTTGCTGCTAAGCGCCGGCTGAGGCGTCCAGGGCTCAGGCCCAAACCATCCGAGTACTTTCCGGGTAAGTGCATATTGGCAAGCTGGCTCCACTCCCTCCAGAATCTAGGCTCGAAGTCACCGCGAGCTAGCTGAACCTGGCTTGATCATCCTCCTATGGCCGGCTTAGTAGCTAGCACGAAGCGAACCTGGTCGAGTTGTAGCTTCGCATACACCAGGCACCAGCACGGTGAAACGCACAAGTACATACGGTGGTTTACTTCTAACGGGCATTTCCCACAGCCAAGACTCATTTAGTTTGACCTGCAGTGTCTGGCATTAGAGGTTTCTGTACCTTCAATAGGTCTCCGTGTTTGCATTTCTCAGCCATTTGTATGTTGGTGAAAAATGCACATCCAGGCCAAGCTATTGCAAACACATTCAAATATTCCCTAGTAGAGCATGCAAAACACTGTGAAAAACATGTCGAGTTTCACACACTGAATTTGTATGCGTATCAGCATCACAAATTCACAATCCCCAAGCCAAATCGTGGTTGGGTTGGAAAGTTCAGATTCAAGCTCTTTGTCAACAGTGGTCTGAGAGGACCTGCCCGCGTGCAGATGTACACTTTCAATTGGCCAGTGAGTTTGTTGCGCCGGTGTGATTTATGGAATTAATCACGTGCACCAGATATCACATATACGCGCACGCACAAAAAATAGTTGTGAAATATTGATATTTTAGAGACCACCAAGCTAGCCCAATGAAGACATCTAGTTGGGCACCAAACTTCTTTTACATTGTATTATTGCCGCATACCATTTCTAAAGGTCCTTGCCGGGGGGAAAAAAATTGAATTTTTTTTTTGATTTGTTTTTAAGTTTTATTCCGAATTTCAAATCTTTGAATTATTTGACAATTTAATCTCTAGAGTCTCTAATCAGCACTCATTTCAAATCGTCTAACTTCCCGGCCGGTCACCCATCCTCTCACTACTCCAGCCCGAGCACGCTTAACTTTCAGGTTCTATCTCCCCTAGTTTCCAAGTCTGCACTTGTTGTTTTCCTGACAATCTTAAGCTATCAATCCTGTTAACCCTTAGGTCTTGATGTCACATGATTTAATTTTTTGAATTCTAAACAATTATTAAAATAAACAAAATAAGTACTAATAATATTGAATTTCAATTTAAATAAAATAAGTAATAATATTATTTTATTCATTTTTTTGTCATTTATTCATTTAATATGACATAATTAATATCTTTAAATCTGTAAATCAAAATTCGACAAATAATATATCCATTATTATCAGAAAAATGTGAGGAATCCAAATATGACATCATTTATTTTTTTTAAATAAAATTAATTTTTAAAATTATTAAAATTATTATTTTTGATTTGAAATAACTTTTTTTACTTTTGTAATTTTGAGAATCTGAGAAAACTTCACTGGGTAAACCCTGGTGAAATCGAGTCCCAATTTTTCTCTAGTTTTTTTTGATATATTAAACTTTTTTTTTCGACGTCGTATGCAA
Source organism: Elymus sibiricus (assembly GCA_039707655.1). Classification (NCBI taxonomy): domain Eukaryota; kingdom Viridiplantae; phylum Streptophyta; class Magnoliopsida; order Poales; family Poaceae; genus Elymus; species Elymus sibiricus. Next base: position 68,674,309 of record CM077676.1, read on the forward strand.
AAGTTATGGCCGTTTTACATTTTTTTTCGTTTTTTTGCAAAAAAGGTCAAAATTCATATTTCAAAATTTCTATACCAACTAGACACTAAAACCTAACTACATCTCGAAGGATTTTATTTTTTGAAGATTTTATCATTTTTGTTTATTTTCTACAAAACTAAAAAAGGCGATCCACGGTGTCCATCCAATCATACCGTCGACTACACATCTGCTAGCACCGTCCCAGCCAGAGTCACAGCTAAGGTTAACCAAGTCAGAAAGGTATGCGGCCGTCGGCTTCGAAGTATCAGGGTTTCAGACGAAAACTCGTCTGTTAAAAAGACATTTCATTTTTTTAAACTTATTTCAACTCCAAACTTTTTGTGTGTGCACCATTCGAAGCCACGCCATCACTTTTCAACCCTTTCTGACTTCATTTGCTATTTTTCATGCATTTACTGATTTTTTTGAGCTAAATGACCCTGAAATTGAAAAGCACTACAAATGAACTCTGAAAAGGTTAAAAGTTGGCATGGTATCATCATTTCACCCACATAGCATGTGCTAAAAAGTTGAGAGGGTTACGGAATAAACTGGATGCACTTCGTGTACAAACTGGACCATCTCATTCGAAGTATCAAGGTTTCGGACGAAAACTCGTCTGTTACAAATGCATTTCATTTTTTTAAACTTATTTCAACTCCAGACTTTTTGTGCATTCAATATGCACCATACTACAACATTTTAAAATCTACAGAAAGAACTAACTAAAAATAATAAAAAACAACAATTAAATGACTAAAACAACTATATAAGCAAAACAGTATTGTTTTAATTAAAATCCTAATTTAAATTATTCTAAAAATAACCAAATAAATCTTACTGTGACAACAATCTAACACGTGACTAGGAGTAAAAAGAATTAAATTAAAAACTATTTGTAAACTCAAGTTATTCACAATCTAGGGTTTGAAGCAAATTTGAACAAATTCAAATTTAAACCATTCAAATTTGAAAACTAATGGCACAAACAGAAACTAGACAAAATTTTGAATCTAATGCAAAAAGAATCACTCAAAAACATCAAATATCTTAAAAGATATAAGCAATTTAAAACAGAAAACAAATGTAAAAACAGGAAAAAAAAACTTTCAGAACCCCTTTAGTCCCGGTTGGTGTCTCCAACCGAGACTAAAGGTCCAACCTTTAGTCCCGGTTGGTAACACCAACCGGGACTAAAGCCTCAACCCCTTTAGTCCCGGTTGGTGTTACCAACCGGGACTAAAGCCTCACCATTTGGTCCCGGTTCCAGCCACAAACCGGGACCAATGGCCCACGAGGCGCATTGGTCCCGGTTCGTGTCTGGAACCGGGACCAAAGGGGTCAGACGAGGCCCGGCCGACGCCTCGGCCTCACGAACCGGGACCGATGCTCCCATGGGTCCCGGTTCGTGAGTGAACCGGGACTAATGGGCTTTTCAGGGTGGACCAAAGCCCTGTTTTGTACTAGTGTCACTAATATGGTGTTACCAGTGACGAGGGACGGGCGGCATGCTCGTCATTGGTAGGCGTTTTGGGGCCGTCACTGGTAACTGCTTTTGTAATAGTATGACCGAAATATTTTGGAATGTCGCTAAAAAATTTAAACTTTATTTGTATTTGTGTGTATTACTGCTAGAACAACTGAAAATAGGTGTAAAAACAATAACCAAAATTACTTTGACCAAGAGATAATTTTTTTGGTATATTCTGCGATGACTAAAATTTAGGAATTCGAGCATATATTGTTTGAGATAGAGTACGTACTCACCTACATTTATCGTGCTACCTCATCATAATGAAAGACGTCCGTATCAATAGTTCTCATATATATCTTCCTCCTCATCACATGCCCCTAACCTAGTGTTTCGTCTTACCATCCTAACAGAGAAAGCCACACACTGTATATATACGTTTGGTTCTGATAAAAACTACTCATACAAATGGAAGGTATTTGGAACATCTTGTGAAATATTGATATTTTAGAGACCACCAAGCTAGCCCAATGAAGACATCTAGTTTGGCACCAAACTGCTTTTACATTGTATTATTGCCGCATACCATCAGTTCATGAGCATTATAGTACATGTTACTTCCATGTGGTGTGGCTACCGTTCATTACTGAGTCCGAAATATCATATCTCTAGTTCTCTGCCACCCACATCAACCTGAGATTATATATCTTCACCGAACCTTCACACCATACCCTACCATCGGTTTATCTTCCTTTACAATCTCATCTTGCTTACAATTAGACATGTAGTTAAGTAAATAAAATATAGGATCCCCCCTGCTCCACAGTATCCTATGTTTTGATGTTGCCTGACGTTTACGTATGCCATGGAAGATCATGCTCACTTGTTTTTTGATTGCCCCGCGGCTTGTGCTATTTGGATTGGTATTGGTTTTCATCTCACATCATCGCCGATTACAGCTATTTGGACACCACCCTCGATCAATGGGCTACCTCATCCATTTGGCTGTTCATCATCGTTCTGTTCCTGTGGAAGATTTGGGATGCCAGGAACCCCAAGGTTTCAGTAATGCGCCGAGGTGATTTATGTAAATGTCCAAAAATCTGTGTTTAAAAAAAACTTGGAACAAATACCAGTGACAGACTAAGTATATGTGCCCCTTAATGCCATGTAAAATAATGTGCCCGTCACTGATATGGTGTTACCAGTGGCGAGTGACAGGCGGCATGCTCGTCATTGGTAGGCGTTGTGGGGCCGTCACTGGTAACTGCTTTTGTAATTGTATGACCGAAATATTTTGAATGTTGCCAAAAAAATTAAATTTTATTTTTATTTATGTGTATTACTGCTAGAACAACTGAAAATAGGTGTGAAAACAATAACCAAAAATACGTTGACCAACAGATAAAATTTTTGGTATATTCTGCGATGACTGAAATTTTGGAATTCGAGCATATATTGTTTGAGATAGAGTACGTACTCACGTACATTTATCGTGCTATCTCATCATAATGAAAGACGTCCATACCAATAGTTCTCATATATATCTTCCTCCTCCTCACATGCCCCTAACCTAGTGTTTCGTCTTACCATCCTAACAGAGAAAGCCACACACTGTGTTTATACGTTTGGTTCCGATAAAAACTACTCATAGAAATGGAAGGTATTGGGAACATCTTGGGCACCATCTGGGTAAACTCAAGATACGAAACTCATAGTCTTGGTTTCATCAAGCATGTCCCGGCACTTGGTTCCATGAATCCGTCTATTGTAGCACCACGAATAGCATCAAGACTTCGCTGTCTATCTGAAGGGAGTCCTCACGGATGAACTGTGAAGTTGAGGCCGTGCGCCGGCAGAGGCGTACAGGGATCAAGCTCAAACAATTTGAGTACTTTCCGACGAAGTGCATACTGGAAAGCTTGGCTCCATTCCATTCATTTGCAAAGTCACTGCGAGCTAGCTGAACCTGGCCTGATTTTCTTTCTCGGCCAGGCTTAATTAGTAGCCATCACAAAGGGAACCTGGTCGATTGGTAGCTAGCACACACCAGCAAGCTGAAACGTGCAAGTACATCTAGTGGTTTGATTCTAACAAGCATTTCCCACAGCCATGCTTCCCACAGGTGCTGAGTTGAATGCCAGTGGTACTAAAACACGTTAATTTGACTTGTAGCAACAAGCAGAATAACAGTTAAATAAACTTACAGAGTTGGCACTCTCATCTGCTAGTCCCATATGCTCTGCATGTTCCAAAGGCTAAGGGAACACCTCCTACTACTTTCCCAAATAAAAATTGCCCTACCATGTTGCAAGAGTTTTTGTAGGGGTTTTGCAAGAATTTAGCTCGAAAGGATATCCTTATTCACATTTTTTTTAGATCAATAGGGAGAAAGCTCTCCGGCTCCATTACTAACATAGAAGCCTGATAAAGCAGGCCTAGTACATGGTTCAAACCAAAACATGGCACCAACGCACACCCAGAATAGGACAAAGTGCACTCTATGTAAACTAAAAGGTACATTAGCTCTTAACAGATACAACAAAGACTGAAACGAAAACAAGAACATAGGCGCAACATAATCAGACAAATTGGGGATCAAGCAGCCAGTGGCAGTCCAGTGTAGAAGAGGGCTTTGAATGTTCCCAGTGTCACGCTTGATCACATCAAGGGATGGAGAAGTTGGCATTGCATAAGAGGGAGCAGCGGCCAGCACCCTCGCTTGTTTTGAGTTGGCCTATGCATATGTTCCAGCATAGCAAAAGTGTCCAGCATATGTTCCTTGAAAATCAGACGCCACTTCTTGATTGTTCTTAAAACGTGAGACCAGATATGTTTCAAAGTCAACCAAGTGACCCATTAAAAACTATATTGTTCATGTGCTTCCAGAAAGCCCAGAGAACAGTCAACCCATAGAGAAGAAATGGATGCAAAAGAACCTAGTTGTTTGGCAAAGAAAGAGCTAACTTCTAGCCAAAGAAAGATATGTATTCTAGGTGGGCACTTTCATGCTCTGCAGAAAACACATTCTTTAGTTAATGATTGCTCATGTTTCTTTTTTAAGTTATCTCTCTTATCATGATCTTGTTATAGGAAACCAGCCAAAGAAAGATATGTATTCTAGGTGGAACAAGCGGAATGAAAATAGGTGATATCCCCGTGTAGTTAATGATTGCATTAAGTTAACGTTAAAGTTAAATTTGCGAGGGCATCATCTTTAATTCAAAGCTGTTGAGAATAACACATGAGTTGGTTGGAGCATGAATTCAATATGGTATCCGAGCCAAGAGGTCTCAAGTTCAAGACCCTGCCAACGCGCTATTAGAAAAAAGATTATGCGGCCTACATCGATCCCACGTCTAAGAACCAAAATAGTCTAGACGTGAGGGGAAGTGTTGAAATATAATGCCCACCTCTCTCCATCAGTTCGGACTTTTGGATGAGTTGGCTGGAGCATGAATTCAATAGTAACATATTTAATCATGTTTACTTCTAGGAGAATGATGATTATTTCCTTTCAAAATCATCATATCAATATATAAGTCATTTCCAAGTGATAGTATATCAGCACATAGAATTAAAAAGTTTATTCCGTGATAGATCCAATAGTGTTTATGTGATGTTAGATAATAATTTTTGAACTTAACATTAAGATTGGTGATTTATTGTTATGCGCAAAATAATAATTAGGATCTACATGAGCAATGCCAGATAACGGTTAAATGATCTGTCTGATGGAGGTTTCAACGCCAGCTACCATCTAACAGGGACGTTAATCCTCAAAAAATAATATTCTAACAGGGACGTTTAATCACATCCCTTAAAGTTATTAACTTAATAATAAGGGTCCACACAATCAATAGCCCGATGTTTCTAATTATTTGGCGCAGTCCTGACCCCATGATTAGTTCTCAACGAAGTGCAAGAACCCGAAGACGCCCAAAGCAGCGCACAGTGATAAGGCAGATTAGTTTTTCTAGCCTGATCGATCCTTCTCCAGCGGTCCAGACGGCTTACGTACCACGCAAAGGTGATAGATTAGTAGCTGCTCTCTCCGGCGTTGTGACAAGCACAATGTGCAACGGGCTTTTTGGTAAAGGGAGTTTTGCTCTGACTCATAATGTCATCGCATAAAGGAGATATAAGCGGAGTACTCAAAAGGATTTGATAGACAACGGGATTTTTGATAAAGGAAGTTTTTATTGGCATATAATGTCACATCAAAGAGATACAGTATAAGCATGTAGGTTGGCAGCGGGCACATGCGCGCCACGGCCATGACCAGCTTAGTTGCAAGTGTGAGCTTGGTGAGCATGCGAGCCATCGTCAATTTAATTCGTCATAGGAGAGAGGAGCACATGGTGCTGGATGGGCGTTGATTTGCACATCAAACTCATAAGTTTAATTTGCTTGTCAAGTCCTAATTCATCTGGAAATTTTCAGTTCAAGTTCACTACTTCACTAGTGTTCCGTCTTTGCACTTTTCGGCCCTGCGTATATATCTTGGTGAACCAAGTTTTGAATTCAAGAAAACACACTCAAATATTCTTAGTAGAGCATGCATGAAACACCGTGACAATACCATTTGAGTTTTGCACCTTAGACTTGCACCCACATCACACTATGCAAGCCACACTGAGGTGGCCTGGTAGGTTAAGAAAGGTCAGAATCCAAGTGTTTTGTCTGGTATCTGAATTAAGCTATGAAGTGATTGTTAAACATCAAGATTAAACGTAGATGGTTTATTAGGAGTTGATGCTTGTATTGATTACTATAACTCTCTTCTTTAACTCTCCTTTAATCTCTCCTGTAAACCTCTGTGTATCTCTCTTTCTCTCAACGTGCTATGCACAATTGTAACAATCAAATGTATGCATTTATGGGATAAGCCCCATCCTATGAATATATAACATGCGGGCTCTCTGTCGGTACCAAAACCGGCAGATCTTGGGTAGGGGGTCCGAACTGTGGATCTCGGAGTCAATGAGTAACGAGGAACGTAGAGACAGCGATTACCCAGGTTCGGGCCCTCTCGAAGAGGTAAAACCATACGTCCTGCTTGATTGTATTGATGTATGTGTAGGATGATTACAGAGTTGATCTACCTCGAGATCGGATAAACTAAACCCTAGGTAGGTCTAGCGATAATGGTTCTCCTTTTTTCTACGGACTAAACCCTCTGGTTTATATAGACACCAGGGGGACTTAGGGTTACATATGGTCGGTTGTCATCAGGGGATAAACATGCCGGCTACGCTAAACATCTCTTGGAGGAGACGCCAAGTCTTCGGAGGTTTCCTTCTGGTGCACGGGGTCGCCTGCAGTCTGGCCTTCCTTCGATGAGTTAAGAGCGGCCCATTAGTCCAGCCTATGAGAGATAGGCCGGCAGCCCGAGTACCCCCTAGTCTGGGACACCCTCAGTAGCCCCTGAACTAGTCTTCGAAGCCGAGGTGTATACCGAACACTATCGGCTTTGTGGACCAGTTCCTTCCCTTCTGTGGTACTTGTGTCAAGCCTGCAACCCCTCTGAATCAAGTTCTCAAGGGTTGCCTAGCCATATGTTCCCCGAATTATGCTTCGATCTCCGAAGTGTATCAATAACTTAGCCCCGAAGGCCAGTTGCATAGGTGTGAACAGTGACCCCCTCTGACAACTTTTGCCGAAGGGTCACGACCTGCCATGACCACGAGTTGGTTATGAAAACTCGATTTGCGGTTCGAGGCGGTTCCTCCATTGGCGTGTCACATCGATATGGAGATCGTGTCCTGTTTTTAAGGGATATGATCAATGATTTGCGCTATCCCACGCGCGCATAATGGCACGATTATACGGGGAAGCAGCGAGGCCTGCGGCGCAGTAAAAGGACCCTTGATTTTACGGTAGCCCATAAAAGGGGAGCGGCCACCATTTCCTTCGCACGCTCTCACTTCCTCCTGCGCCGTTGCCCTCCCAATCTCTTGAGCTCCAGCGCCCAGATCTGTTCTCCTTTCCAAGAACCTCTCTGGCCATCCCCTCAATCCAGCCATGGCCGGCTCCGGGTCTAAGGGCAAGTGAGAGGCCTCCATCATCACCGAGAGCGCCATCCTAGAGCTGAAGAACGCGGGTTACCTTCCCGCCGATGTCGCTCACCGCGCTCCGAAGGCGGGTCAAGTCATCCCCATGCCGAGGCCTGGCGAGAGGGTGGTGTTCCTCCCCCATTTCATCCGAGGGCTAGGTTTTCCCCTCCACCCTTTCGTCAGGGGCCTGATGTTTTTCTATGGGCTGGATTTTCATGATCTTGCCCCGAATTCCTTCCTGCACATCTCGGCCTTCATCATCATCTGCGAGGCCTTTCTTCGGGTACGACCACACTTCGGCTTGTGGTTGAAGGTGTTCAATGTCAAGCCGAAGATCGTCGACAGCCAGCAGGCGGATTGCGGGGGGGGGGGGGGGGGCGATGGTCAGCAAGCTCCCCGGGTTGAGTGGCCAAAGGGCACTTTCATCAAAACTGTCAAGATCTGGCACAAAGAGTGGTTCTACATCACAGAGCCGCGGAACGCGGACTGGGCGGTGATCCCCGCCTTCAGATCCGGACCCCCCACAAGGTTGGTCTCGTGGACCAAGAAGGGCCTTGACTGGGGGTCAAACAAGGAGGTGGCGTTGCTGCAGAGTCGGATATCCAAGATGATAGAGCGGGGGGTTGAACTGCCCAACGTGATTCAGATCATGCTTTGCCGCCGCATCCTTCCCTTTCAAGACCGGGCCTCCCCCATGTGGGTCTACAAGCCCGAAGACCCCGCCACCGTGCTCAGCTTCTACCGCACTTCCCATGCTCAGCTGTGGAAGGTGCTGTTCAAGCCGCAGATGGACTGGATGGCCGAGGAGGAAGACATCGGCATTGACGCCGCAAACCCCCCTCGTGAGGTATGATAAGTTTTACTCTTGTGTTCGGATTATTCCTTTTTGATAAAGTACTCAACTCTGTTTTTTCCCATCCACAGAGCTGGCTGAAGAAGGCCGAGCGAATCGACAGCCCGGCCCTGCTGCCCGAGGGCCCCAGGACGGCCTTGCTGACGGCCATGTTGGCCAAGGAGCCGTACGAGGCGCCGGAGAAGAAGGAAAAGAAGAAGGAGAAGAAGAAGGCCAGAGAGGGCCTCCGTTCCCGAGGACCCCCGGACACTAGATCCGGGGACACCCAGGCCCCCTCCGCTTTAGAGGAAGAGAAGGAGCAGGGAGAGGATGGGGAGGAAAGTGATTCCTCCCAAACAAGGAAGAGGGCGGTGTCCGAGGACGCCGAGGAGGATTAGCTTCCTCCTGTCCCTAAAAAACCATGCAGGGCCAAGGTGGCCCTGTCCAACAACAGCTCGGTCTCTGCCGAGGACTCCGAGGCCTCTGAAGAGGTTCCTCGGAGGACCCCCAGGATCAAACCGCGGGCCCAAAGGTACGCATCCTAAGATACACCTATGTATTTTTAGCCGAACTAAGCCTGCTATTGATCGCACTCCTGCTTCTGATCATTGTAGTCCGCCGCACGACCTCCCTACCGATCGAGTCTCGAAGGGGGATTCTCCACCGGCCGCGCTGGCGGAGAGTGGGACCGAATCACGCACCTCGCCTCCCCCGGTCATTGAGGAGGCCGAAGAGGTCCTGTCAAGGAGGACCCCTCCCGTGCCGGACACAGGGGGAGGGGGCGATGCTATAATGGCCGAGGTGCATACCTCGGCCGCCGAAGGCCAGGAGGGGAGAACCCTTCTGGGGAACGAGGAGGGGGAGCCCGGACAGTCCGAGCTCTCCCCAACAGTGGTTCCGGAGCCGTTGAGGCACCAGGGGCCAACCATTCCGGTCTCCACCGAGGGAGGAGCCGAGGTGCCGCCGCCACCCCTGCCCGTTCAAGGGCGGGTTTCGACTGGGTGGCCGGATGAGATGGAGGAAGCTTTAACCGGCTCCTCCATCTCCGAAGAACACCGTGTCCTGATGGGCACGGTTTTGCAAAGTCTTCGGTCCGTGGATAGCGGACTGAAGGATGCCTTCAACGGCCTTCTGACAGGCTTCAAGGTAGGCCATGTAATGACTTTTCCATAGAAAATTTCCTTTATATGATCGTGAAACCTCATACACAGTAGCCCCCGAGCCCTGTGTGACTTATGAAAAACTCATGTGGGGGTCGAATAACTTGTGGAGATGTAGATGATAGCAAAAATGAGCAGTAGCCCCCGAGACTCTGGCCGGATTGAGAAAGCCGGTCAGAGGATCGAAAATTGATAACTCGGGAATCTAATGTGCTTGGTCTAATGTGCAGGTGTCATCCTCGGCAGCTGCTGCCAACGCCAAGGATCTGGCAGAGCTGAATCGAAAGCTGAAGAGCTCCGAGGATGACCTCGGCTTGCTAAATAAGCGGTTTGACGAGGCGCAAGGCAAGTCCGAGCTAAACTGTTTACTACAGCTATTTTTAGGAATGTTTAAGAAGTTAATCTAAACTGGGTGCGACTGACATTTCTACAGCTGCCACCGCGGAGGTCGAGAACCTCAAGCCCGAGCTGAGGAAAGCTCAGCAGGAAGCTGCGGAGCAGAAGGCTACGGCCGAACAGGCAGCCGCCGAACTGGCTACGGTGAAAACCGCTAGCCAGAAGCACGAGGCCAGAGTGTCTGAAGTGCAGCAAGAGCTCAAGGATGCCGTCACAAAATGTGAGGTCCTTGAGCAGAAGAATAAGGATCAGGGCACTGAGCTAACCTCACTGGGATCGGCGCCTAAGGAAGCGCGGACGGAGGCGCGAGGCTACCAAGAGGAGCTCCGCCAAGTTAAACTTATTACGGATGGTAAGCCATACTTACTGCAAAGTGTCTTTGGTGGTGACAGGTTTGCTTTGCTCACGCGAGTGTGGCGTTCCCCAGGCGCCTTTGCGGGCCTCCCAAGGAGTGCATCGGATGCAGCTAGGTTCTTTGCATCCCAGGAGGGTCGTGCCGAGCAGAGGTTGTTTTGGGCGCAGTTTCAAGCGCCCGAGCACCCTCCCCTCCTCAACAACCTGATGAAGCAGCTGATGGAGTTGCATCGGATGGCGGAGCCGGCGATGAAGGACCTCTGCGTCAAGCTGTGGCCTTCGGAGCCGCTGCCGAGCAGCTATTTTGGCTTAGTGCAGAAATTGTACGATGCCACGCCCCGGATTGATGCCTGGAAGCGCTCCGTATGCATTGAGGGAGCTTGGATGGCCTTCGGCAAGACCATGGTGCACTGGCCGAAGATCAAGCCAGCTGAGGTGGCCACCGGACCTCCGCCCCCTGGGATGGAGCACAGGCGCCCCGAGCAGTACTTTCCCATCGTGATGGATGGTGCTCGAGCGATAGAGGCCCAGTGCTCGAAAGATGTAATTTATGAATTAATTTATTTTCCTTGTATCCAAGAAGTTGAAACTTCTGTGCTTTTAAAAATGTGATTGGTCGGCTTTATATGTAATGCCTTTGTGTTTTTATTTTGACTCCTGTGCGGCCGTTTTAAACTGAAAGTTACCAGTCGTCGGCTTCAACCCCTTTGCAGATACTGCATGGGGTGTTTCTCCCGAACACCTTAACCCTTAGCCGACGTCTCGGTGCCCGGAGGCGGTTGTGTGTAAGGAAAACAAGGCAATCGGACTATGCGGCTTTAGTGCTTTCACTTAGCCATAGGAGCTTGACTGTAGGGGCTGGTGACTAGCCCCTAGTTTATGTGATATCCGGACGTACCGAGGTTGATACCATTATCACTTGGTTCCTGTAACAGCGAACCCTTCGTTTGACACGGATTAACCTCCATCGATTTTTAGTTTGACACTTGTCATCGGATCGCCGACCAGTTCTCGCTTATTATGACAGTCGGTTTTCTGCTTTCTCCACTGAGGTACTTAACCAGGCTAGCTAGAAGTACAATCGCAGTGGTTCTCCCTTTACCCTCCTAGCCGAACAATGCGGAACGTAAGAGGGCAAACACAGGAGCCGGGCAACCTAACCATTGACCAAAGATATAATTCGGAACTGATTCATATAATGCAATATCCATGACGCTGAGCACATGTAATGAAATTGGTGCCGGAATGATGTTTGGGGCAAGATTTATGGTCGAGCCCCCGGTCTATTAGCCGATCACATCTAAAAAGGAACGTATCATAATAGTTTACTTCGGCCGAAAAGCGAAAAGGAATGCGCAACATAATTGACTGCAGTATGACCGGAGAAAAATGGTCTTTATTTCCTTTGATTTCGTGATGTCTATCCGTACAATCCGAACTGCCGAAGTAGCTTTTACAGATACTTTAAGAAATAAACACATCAGAGGAAAGGTTTACACAGGGCCTTCATGAGTGGTTTGACGTCCCTACTGCGCCCTGCTGCACGTCTGCGCCTTTGCTCTTTATGAAGTTTCCGTGTGATTGGAGTCGTCGATTGTATGCTTGGCGGAAGTAATAATGTTCGGCGGACGAGCCCTTGAAGAAGGGTTTTGAGAAGTCGCCGCAAGGTACCAGCTTGACGCTGGTCAGGACCTAGATGGTGCATGTTATTTAGTAGTGTTCCGAGAACATCTTTGGCCATGGCTCGGTCGAACCGAGCTCTCGGCCCTTGAGTCGTTTGCCCCCACAACTGCCCATGGAATCTTAAGCGCGAAGTTGTGCACCCGAGGTACGTATTTTGCGGCTGGGTAGGCCATGCTGTGGGGTGCGTATCCCTATTTAGGGTGAGCCCGGGAGTGCTCCGGGACCGAGGCCGTAGCTAAGGCGCGTTTGCGTGCGTCCAGTGCCTTGATGGTAGACTGGGCCTTTGACGCCTCTTCGGCGGCTAAAGCCGCTGTGTGTTCCTCCGTTCGGAGCGAGCGCTCGGTGTTGCCGTTAACAGTAATAACACCCTTCGGTCCTGGCATCTTGAGCTTCAGATATGCATAGTGCGGAACGACATTGAAGGGGGCGAACGCTGTTCGGCCGAGAAGTGCGTGGTAACCACTGCGGAAAGGGACAATGTCGAAGATTAAATCTTCACTTCGGAAGTTGTCGGGCTAACCGAAGACCACTTCCAAGGTCACGGTTCCCGAACAGCGTGCCTCGACGCCTGGGATCACACCTTTAAAGGTGGTGTTGCTGGGTTTGATCCTTGACAGATCGATTCCCATCTTTCTCACAGTATCTGAATAAATCAGATTGAGGCTGCTGCCTCCGTCCATAAGGACTCTAGTGAGGTGGTATCCATCCATGGTGGGGTCGAGCACCAGGGCCGCCGTTCCTCCATGACAGATACTGGTCGGATGGTCTCGCCGGTCGAAGGTGATCGGACAAGCCGACAATGGGTTGTATTTCGGGGCCACCGGCTCTAGGGCGTAGACATCCCGAAGTGCACGTTTCCGCTCCTTCTTGGGTATACGCGTGACGTAGATCATGTTCACGGTTTTTACCTCAAGAGGGAAATGCTTTTGACCTCCGTTGTTCGGCCCGTGAGGTTCGTCGTCGTCCTCGCTGCGGGCCCTTGCCCTGTTCCTCGGCTGTAAGCTTGCCAGCCTGCTTGATTACCCAACAGTTATGGTTGGTGTGGTTGGCGGGCTTGTCCAGGGTACCGTGGATCTGGCAGGGCCTATCCAGGATTCTGTCCAATGCAGACGGTCCGTCCCGGTTCCCTTTAGAGGGCTTCTTCCGCGGTCTTAATATTGAGCCGCTGAACCCGACGTTTACTGCCGCGTCATCGGCTTCACTGCCATTGTTTGTGTGCCGGCGCTTATTATTCTTGTTGCGCTGGGGTTTCCCGTTCCCATCCCGGTCCTCTGAAGTGCCGGGGTCGTCGGGGTGGTTGCTTCTACGAGCTAACCAACTGTCCTCACCCGCGGAAAAGCGGGTCATTAGGAAGGTGAGGGCCGACATTGTTCTTGGCTTATCTTGGCCGAGCTGGCGAACGAGCCATTCATCCCGAATACTGTGCTTGTATGCGGCAATTGCCTCAGCATCCAGGCAGTCGACGATCTGGTTCTTCTTAGTCAAGAACCGATTCTAGAATTTCCAAGCTGACTCCCTGGGCTGTTGAATAACGTGGCTTAGGTCGTCGGCATCCGGCGGCCGAACATAGGTGCCCTGAAATTTGGCTCGGAATGCATCCTCGAGCTCCTCCCAGCTCCTGATGGAGTTTTCCGGTAGGCTGTTCAACCAGTGCCTTGCCGGTCCTTTAAGTTTTAATGGCAGATATTTAATGGCGTGGAGGTCATCTCCTCGGGCCATATGAATGCGGAGAAGGAAATCTTCGATTCACACAGCTGGGTCAGTTGTCCCATCATACTGCTCTATGTTTACAGGTTTAAACCCCTCGGGGAACTGATGCTGCATCACCTCATCTGTGAAACACATTGGGTGTGCGGCGCCCCTGACCCGGGCCACGTCGTGTCGGAGATCGGTTATCATCCGAGCATGGTGCTGCTCCCGGGCTCTATCATTCCTGTCGCGCCAAGCTTGGTATCCGTCCCGTCAAGCGGGCGTGTGTCCTCTGGATCCATAAATGGATCTTGACTGTGTCCCTCTGGCGTTTAGGTTGTGCCGCAGATCATATGGGTCATCCGGTTGAACCGGCTCCTTGCCCGCCCGGCGAGGGGGCGCCGGTGGGTATTCGGCTTCTCCAGCCGTCCTGTCTCGTCCTCGAGGGTGGCGGTCAGGCTGGTTTGTCTGAGTTTGTCTGGGGGTATGGGCTCAAGGGCCACGTCCTCAAATGACGGAAGGAAACGCCGTCGTGGGTAACTTTTGTGTTGATCCTGGCGCTGATTGTCGAAGCCCTCTTCGGCTGCTAAGACCAACGTCCATCTGTCATTAAGGGTATCTTGTTCGGCTTTAAGCTGCTGCTGTTTCTTCTTCAAGCTTCGAGCAGTGGCTATGAGTTGCTGCTTGAACCTTTCCTGGTCTAGGGGGTCCTCGGGGACGACGAAATCCTCGGGTCCGAGGCTGTCCTCCTCTTCGGAAGGAGGGAGGTAGTTGCTGTCCTCGGAATCCTCGGGGTCCTCAGGGTTACCCTGGTCCTCATGCCCTTCAGAAGCGTCGTGGTGCTGTTCGGGGGTGGTGTTGTCACCGAGCTCCCTCATGTTGTCTGGAGTGTCATTATCTCCGGTGCCGTTTGTGTCTGTGTTGCTTTCCTTGCCCTTTCCCCGCCCCCTGGATCGCCTTCGCTGGCGTCGACGTTTGGGCGGCTCCTCAGCGGGGTCATCGCCATCCTTTTTGGGGGTGTCGACCATATAAACATCGTAGGTAGAGGTGGTGGCCCACTTGCCAGTCTTGGGAGTGGCAAGGGAGGGAGCGGTGGTGTTGATATCCTCATCCATGTCGTCAGCCTCCTCAGAGGCGTAGTCCAGCATGTTGGTTAAATCTTCGACAGTGGCTACTAAGTGGGTGGTGGGTGGGACGTAAAATTCCCCGTGGTTGGCTTCAAGTCCGATCTGTTCATAGACCGAGGATGGGCCATCCACGATACTCATCATCTGGATCCGATCTAACGTCTCGCTTAAAAGCGAGAGGTCCGCCGGATTTATCCTTTGACATCCTTCGGAGTTAACCTCCGGTGTGCCCGCGCTGGGGGCGTGTTCGGCCAAGGCTGACCCCTGGTTCTCGAGCATTGAGATCGGATTCGAACTCGAGGCCAGATCCGAACTGAAGGCCGGCCTGGAGATGGGGCCGGGGAGAAGATCCGAGGTTAATGCCTCGGGATCATTAGGCTCCTCAGGTAAAGCTGAGAACCCAGTAAAGATCAGATCGCCCCGAGAGTCGGCGACATACTCTAGGTTACCAAACCCGATCTCCTGCTCAGGGGCAAAGCTGTCGACCTAGTCAAGGTGACCGGTCGGGTTGGCGTGCAGCACGATGCTGCCAAACATGAAAGCTGGCCGGGGACGAAGACGTCCCCGCTGCGGATGCCGTCACTGATGACTAGGCGAGCCATTGATCCTTGATGACCCAATAGTGGAGCTCTCAATGAATGCACCAATGTCGGTACCAAAACAGGCAGATCTCGGGTAGGAGGTCCGAACTGTGGATCTCGGAGTTAATGAGTAATGAGGAACGTAGAGACAATGATTACCCAGGTTCGGGCCCTCTCGAAGAGGTAAAACCCTACGTCCTGCTTGATTGTATTGATGTATGTGTAGGATGATTACAGAGTTGATCTTCCTCGAGATCGGATGAACTGAACCCTAGGTAGGTCTAGCGATAATGGTTCTCCTTTTTTCTAGAGACTAAACCCTCTGGTTTATATAGACAATAGGGGGACCTAGGGTTACATATGCTCGGTTGCCATCAGGGAATAAACATGCCGACTACGCTAAACATCTCTTGGAGGAGACGCCAAGTATTCGGAGGTTTCCTTCTGGTGCACGGGGTCGCCTGCAATCCGGCCTTCCCGCGATGAGTTAAGAGCGGCCCATTAGTCCGGCCTATGAAAGATAGGCCGGCAGCCCGAGTACCCCCTAGTCCGGGACACCCTCACTCTCCACCAGGAAAGTTGAGTGTAGGGGAACGCAGCAGAAAACAAAATTTTTCTGACCTACGCACCAGCCCAGGACCACTATGAAGACTACATACAAGGTTTCGATCCGATCGTTACCGACTCGTAGCGCAACAGAAGTAGAGTCGATGTAGATCGTCGGTGCAGATCCCCGCAGCTAGGATTTACAACCTCCCAACCACAAGGATGTACTCCCTCATATGCCCCTCAGACAGTTCCTCGGACAGCCCTCCGGGAGGCGGTCGGACAGTCCCCCGGACGGTGTCACGGACAGCCCTTCGGGAGGCACTCTCGAACTCGGACAATAACTCGGACAGCCCTTCGGGAGGACCCTTGAACAGCCCCTCGGGCAAAAGATCGAACCTACGACCTCTCTATAGGGTTGCACACATACGGTGTTATCTATCCGGCAGGGCTTCGCCGTCCAGAACTAGTTCCCACCGGAACCCAGACAGCCTTTCGGCTCTACGAAACTCTTTTCGTGGGAGGGAGAGAAGAAGCCAGATCATTGCATGGCATTGTGTATGAGAGAGTGAGAGTGTTTGGGCAGCCCCTCCACCCCTATTTATAGGCCAAGCCCAAGGGTGGCTTCTCCAAGAAGCCACTAGGGGAAAAATACCAAAAGGCCCTCAAGGTGGCTTCTCCAAGCAGCCACCCAAAAAGCACTTTCACTATTCATGGAAACATTTTTCCGCGACCGTTAAATCCGAAAATATTTTTGTGGGTTTTAGAATAATTCCGGTACCCACTAAAATGATTTTGGACGCATTCCGAAACAATTCCGGATTAGTGATTTTCATCTGCGAAAAGCAACCAAACCGGTTCCGGCAGCTCCGGAACATTTCCGGTTTCTATCCCGGAAAAATCCCAGAAGTTTCTAGAACAATTCTGGCACCCTCCAAGAATTTCCAGGCGTGTGCCGAAACCAATTTGACTTAATGGTATACTCCGAAACAACTTTTCGGTTTTACCGAAACTATTCCGGTGTTCTCTCTCCGGAACTTTTCTGTTGTCTCCGAAACTTTTCCGGTGACTTTCTCTCAGACTCCCTGTCTAGTATTCAGCAGATAGATGACCCTTAAGTGTGTGACCCTATAGGTTCGGTGAAATATAGACATGACCCGGAACACTTTCCGATCAATGATCAACATCGGAGCCGTGCACACACATATTGACCCCTATACCCACATGAATAAATATCCGAGTGAACCTCCAGTTGCCGTGTGCTATTCCTGTTGCTTCGCGATATGTTACAAATACCCGAGGTGAGATTTATCGGCATCCCCGTGGATCAACAACTTGTCCACTATGCCAGTTACCTCGTTACCGGTTTTGTTCTCTTTTCTCGTTCCCGTGTTCCGGCATCCCTGTGATCAAATCACATTGTGTCTGGCCAGACAATGATGGATATCGTAACACTGAGAGGGCCCAGAGATATCTCTCCATCGTCGGAGGAGCAAATCCCAATCTTGAGCTATCAAGTTACTTGACAAACTTTTCCATGAACCCGTAAGCCGCCGTAATAGCCACCCATTTACGGATGACGTTTAACAAACCCCAAAGTTCATGAAGCAACCATGAAGAAACTCGATACTCTCATGGTCTAAGGAATTATGCAAACATTAACTTTCTCCGTGTTATTAACCATAAACTTGTGACGAATGTATCTCATAGCATAACATCAATCAGGTCAATTCAACACAAGTGTTCTCCTAACATTGTGCCCTCAAAGTTGCCGGCATAGTCATGCCCATGATGAGGAAAACAGAACCATCATGCAACACTTGAGCTAGTCTTAGAGGCCAGACTAGGAATACATTTTACCGTTTATTATTCCACACGTGCATATGAGTTTCCCTCCGAGCCTCGTGGTTATTGTAGACTCGAGAACCATAGCAGTAATAGCACGGAATATAAACTTAATTACGAACATGGGGATAAATAATAACATTTATTATTGCCTCTAGGGCATATCCCCTACAGACTCCCACTTGCACTAGAGTCAATAATCTAGTCAATGCTAATGCACTTTACACCTATCGCATACTGGTGTAAAATATGCTTCACTTGTGGTATTGCCTGATGTCCAACGGATCTGACAACTTCAGTTCCATGTGTATGTTTGCATCTCCTTGCGTTTTCACGCTTTTACAAAATTCATATTTTGTGTGGACTTGGCTTTGTATATATATATGTGAATCACAGGTCAAACCTTGATTCCTCAGACTGAGCTATGGAGCAACTATCTGCAATAGTGTCCCATTGACCAAAGCCATTTTGGAACCATACTAAGTTCATGAATGAACTATATATAATTCAACATCTTCTTTGTCACTTCCAAAGTGTCAACATACTTAGTCTTTGTTATAGAAATCGCCACAGTAACCTGTTTGGAACAATTTCCAACTACCGTGCCACCATATTGTGTATTACACAAAACCCTTAACTTAAATCAAAAATCGCATGGAGAATTGGTGAAGACTGTATCGATGTAACTAATTACAACGAGCACTTCATAATCTCCTCTTGCGAGAAAACATGTCATCGGTGCTACTTTAGTACTCAATGACATTTTTCACTGTTGTCCCATGATCAGTACTTTGATCACTTTGGTATCTATACTCACAACAGCCTGGGAGTATCGGACATATCTGGTTGTTTTACATACCATGGAATATATGATTAATCCAAACACAAGAGTGTGTGGGATCTCCATCATGTATTTTGCTCATCAGTGGTTTGGGACACCGAGTCTTGCAAAACTCTTTCCATGTGACTTTGGCAAGAATCACTCCTTGGCGTTCTTATGCTAAACTGTTTTAGCATCTTGTCAATATGTATTTTTGGCTTAGCCTATTAGGCAATTCTATCTCATAGATAAATATGCCTAATATCAAGGCTATTTAGCCCAAGCACTTCATCGAAAAACTATTTTCAATGAAGTCCTAATTCGTGTCAAGAAATTTATATTATTTCCAATCAACAATGTGTCAAGCACACAAAGTTTTTAGAAATATTATTATGCTCCCACTTACTTTCTTGTAACCACAAGCATCTTCGTTATCCATTGATGAAATCAAACTCTTTTGACTATTTCATCAAAACGAAGATTCCAACTCCATTTTGCTCTCTTCTGTCCATTGCTGGAACTCTGAAGTTTGCATACTTACTAGCATCCTCTGGATTGACAAAATACTTCGGACTGTATCACATGTAAGTCCTAGGTTGCATTTCCATCACATGGAAATCCTTTTGGCATCCATGTATCATATCTCAAGATTGAAATATGTATTAATTGCTAGTTTAACCCGATCTGACTTTAAGCATCGCTACGGTGAGACAATCTCATCGTAGTCAACTCCTTGAATTTGTTATTGCAACAAGTCGAGCTTTATGGATAAAATATTTTATCCACATCAGTTTATAGTTCCATTAATGTTCGTTAGACTCTAAGTCTTCCGAAGGGTTTATCAAGATATAATCTTGAATCATTTATATAGAAACTATCTCGGATTATATTGGCATTTAGCCAATTTCGGAGTCACGGCCCATCAACGCTTCCTTGCGTATCGTAGGTATACTGTTGTCTAACAACAATATCTCGCTTGCGCACCTGAGAGGTTTGCATGAGTTTTGCCTACGTGGTTCAGTTGCAAGTTCGACCGAAGTCCATACATCTCATGTAGAGGCTTCCGTATCAGTCACAGTAGGAAACTCTGGAATTACTTTCAAGGTTTATTTCCTTTGATCTGATGACGAAGATACTGTTATCTCGTCGAGTCACACTGTCCTCCCACTCACCTTTTTGCAAGAACCATTTTCTTCAAAAGTATACCGTTCTTTGTGGCAAAACCTTTTGCCTCGGTACAGTGGTGGGGGAATACCCAATAACTTGGGATAACCTACAAAGTAGCACTTGTCTGATTTGGAATAGGTTTGTAAATATTTTACACAAGCCCCATATTCCAAATGTTAAGAAAAGACATAACATGGTTGGGTGTACCATACCATGGAGTCATTTCAACAGATCTGAGGGTGCTCTTTTGAGTGTAAAAGCCGCAGTCTCTAAAGCATTACTTTTAAAAGGGATAATGGCAAATTGATTTATGTCATCTTTGATCTTACCATGTCATAAATGGTTTGATTGCATCTTCACGGATATTCCACTCACAGTGGTGCTCCGTGAGGTGTAAGTTATGAAACTCTTTTCACAACTCATCAGACATTCGCTAAATTTGTAACTCAAATATTCCCTTCGGCAATCTAGTTTAAAGAAACATAATTTTCTTTTTACAATAATTTCTACCTCATTTTTGAAAACCTTATTAATGATTTCAAAAGATCCAGACTTACGTCTCATCAAGTAAATATCCATATATCTACTTGAGTCATTTCTGAAGATAGATAAATCCACTGCTAGCAACAACATTTATCGGACTACATACATCAAAATGTATGATCACCAATAAGTTCGTTGCTCGTTCCTTATGGCCTGTGAACGGTATTTCAGTCACTTCACTTTTCGGAGGAAAGTTGCAAGTGTCAGATGATTCATAATCAAACGACTTCAAAATCCATCATTATGGAATTTCTCCATGCGGGTTTCTCCAATGTGACCAAATGCAGTGCCACACATGTGTGGTATTCCCTTAGTCTTGCGATATTTAGCGTCAGTGTTATGGATGTATCATATTACCATCAATATTCATAACATACATCCCATTCATGATGGAAGTATGGCCCTAATATTATTCATAACACTGAACAACAATTGTTCTTTTATGAACAACCCTTTTGCAACAAACATTATGCAATGGGCTAGAGTGTGTAAAACTCTAAAATGAATTATGAAAGTAAATATGGAGGTAATATATTATTATCAATATTCATAACATACATCCCATCCATGATGGAAGCATGGCCCTTATGTTATTCATAACACCGAACATCAAAAGTTCTCTGATGAACAACCTTCTTGCAAGATACTTTATGCAATGGGCTAGAGTGTATAAAAAATCTAAAATGAATTATGAAAATAAATACATAGGTAATGTACCGAGTGTAGCAACTTTTACTATGTTCCCAGCGCATATCTAAACCTCACTCCGGCAAGTCTTTTAGGCCGTAGTAGTTCTTGCATCGAGTCGCAGCAGAATGCAATCGAGCAGATATCTTTGTGATCAACTCACAATACCCAAGAATTAGTGACTAACAATTTAATCACAATTCCCAACAACTATTTCTTTGACCAACCTTCTATACATCAATAGCTTGTATGACTTTCATACATGAGCTGGACATTCTAGTCTTCTCTCTTTTTGCCTTTATACTTCTATCAGTTTAACTTTCAGTATTTATCCTACTCTCAGAAGAAGCACTCAACTTAAGAGTGGCGTTAGCCCCGGACTTCCTAGGTGTGTAAGTCACACTAACACCCTTTGGACATTTCCTTTCTCTTTAAGTTGTTGTTTTATTCACCTTCATCATATGATAGGCGTTCTTCTGGATCCCTCTCGTATTAGTCAAATGCATAGTAAACACTTTTACTAATAGTTTGCAAACAAACATTTCTTTGGATATCTCATATCTTTTAGCCTTTGTTTGTATCTGAAACTACTTTTCAGTTCCATGAATATCACATAGCTATCCCAAACTTTTGAAGTTCGGGTCTCATGGAAGCAAACATATTGCACTTGACCGTAACAAAATTCTAGCTTTTGGATCGAAGGACGAGAGTCACATCATCCATAGCATTAGCGGGAGAATACCGAAAGCATGCGATAGGACAAAGTCCTTCTCGGCACTCTTGAGGACAATCCTCACATTACGTTACCAACTGTAAAGTTTTAACCAGATATTTAACAGCTTATTCAATTTTAACAGGGAAGGTGAAAATGCGAGCCATTATTCTATAACTATTATGCAATTTTCACTTAGACAATGTCCATAATTAATTGCACTAAGAATTAAAAGAATTAATTCTAAAGTGCGCTCCCACTCAAATCAATATCTCTCATAATTGATTGTGAGTGATACAAGACCCATATTACAATTCAACGCCAAGGATGCATCCATCTCAAGTGACGAGAATTGCAATCGGTAGGCCAACTTGCCAATCACATATCTATGTGACTCTTGTTCATCTTTCGATGGGCGTGTTCCGAGCTCAGGACGATCAAGCCAGAACGTCAAGACAACCAAGTGATCTCGCTGCGAGGTCTCAACTCACCCGCCTCACACTTCTCTAATCGTCCGTACCCATGCATCCATGTGATACCCCGAAGAGATAGGTGCCGTGACGGTGCTACACTTGGGAGAACACTAACTACTTGATATTTTTGTGAGAGATCACCCTAATAAAAAGCGACTACCACGCAATCAAAAGGGTGCATCATAAGGGATAAACATCTCACGCAATTCATAATAGCATGATATGGTATAGCCCTTTTTGACGGAGAAGTCTTTTATTTCTTTGTCTTCGGCATTCGCATCGGTGTTCACCTTTGCGAAGTTTGCCACCACCTTGTCGATGCACCAGATGATATTGCTATCTCTATAGCTAATAAAATAAGTGCATTACTTAAGGTTGACACGTAGGTCATTAAAGTGACAATCATATGGCTCCAGCCATCATGCCGAATCATGACACGCAGGTCATGTTAATTTTACATCATATAGTCATCTCATACATAATCAAATTAATATGAGCATTGCTATACCACATCACATGCACATCCTGCAAAACCAAGTTAGACGCCTCTAATCAATTTATGCAAAATTTTATTTTACGTGGCTTCTAAGGTTTCGAAACAAACCGAAGCTACCAACATCCATCATCAAGTATGATTATTCAAGTCGCTAGATTAACTTTGCGGGGTGTATGAAACACGAGATAATAAAATCTCGAGCCCCATACTTAACTTCGTCATACGCATGACCCCCGTCCAGATCATATCTGCATTGCCCTTTTGTCTGCGAAATTTCATCTTTCTTTTAACTATGGTGGAATTCAAAGAACTGTTAGCACTTCATTGATCAATCAGGATCGCGGATTGCCAGAACTTTGAAACTCCACCATACCACTGTAGGGGAACCGTTATCAAGATCAGAAATACGCAAAGTCAAGGGAAGCAACAAGAACATCGGTTAATAGATTTCATTTGCTACCCTCATAAATAATTTTCAGCAATAGATCTCATCTACTACAAAATTATATTATGCAACACCCATACATCTCTATGTATTCTAGATCGTAACCTGCATCTACGCATAGCACGGCTCATGATGCCACTGTAGGGGAACACAGCAGAAAACAAAAAATTTCCGACCTACGCACCAGCCCAGGACCACTATGAAGACTGCATACAAGGTTTCGATCCGATCGTTACCGACTCGTAGCGCAGCGGAAATAGAGTCGATGTAGATCATCGGTGCAGATCCCCGCAGCAAGGATTTACAACCTCCCAACCGCGAGGATGTACTCCCTCATATGCCCCTCGGACAGTCCCTCGGACAGCCCTCCGGGAGGCGGTCGGACAGTCCCACGGACGGTGTCACGGACAGCCCTTCGAGAGACACTCTCGAACTCGGACAGTAACTCAGATAGCCCTTCGGGATGACCCTCGAACAGCCCCTCGGGCAAAAGATCGAACCTACGACCTCTCTACAGGGTTGCACACATACGGTGTCATCTATCCGGCAGGGCTTCGCCGTCCAGAACTAGTTCCCACCGGAACCAAGACAACCTTTCGACTCTACGAAACTCTTTTCGTGGGAGGGAGAGAAGAAGCCAGATCATTGCATGGCATTGTGTATGAGAGAGTGAGTGTGTTTGGGCAGCCCCCTCCACCCCTATTTATAGGCCAAGCCCAAGGGTGGCTTCTCCAAGAAGCCACTAGGGGAAAAATAACAAAAAGGCCCTCAAGGTGGCTTCTCCAAGAAGCCACCCAAAAAGCACTTTCACTATTCACGGAAACATTTTTCCGCGACCGTTAAATCCGAAAATATTTCTGTGGGTCTTAGAATAATTCCAGTACCCACTAAAATGATTTTGGACGCGTTCCGAAACAATTCTGGATTAGTGATTTTCATCTGCGAAAAGCAACCAAACAGGTTCCGGCAGCTCCGGAACATTTCCGGTTTTTATCCCGGAAAAATCCCAGAAGTTTCTAGAACAATTCTGGCACCCTCCAAGAATTTCCAGGCGTGTTCCGAAACCAATTTGACTTAATGGTATACTCCGAAACAACTTTTCAGTTTTACCGAAACTATTCCGGTGTTCTCTCTCTGGAACTTTTCCGTTGTCTCCGAAACTTTTCTGGTGACTTTCTCTCAGACTCGCTGTCTAGTATTTAGCAGATAGATGACCCTTGAGCGTGTGACCCTATAGGTTCGGTGAAATATAGACATGACCCGGAACACTTTCCGATCAATGATCAACATCGGAGCCGTGGACACCCATATTGACCCCTATACCCACACGAATAAATATCCGAGTGAACCTCCAGTTGCCGTGTGCTATTCCTGTTGCTTCGCGATATGTTACAAATACCCGAGGTGAGATTTATCGACATCCCCGTGGATCAACAACTTGTCCACTATGCCAGTTACCTCGTTACCGGTTTTGTTCTCTTTTCTCGTTCCCGTGTTCCGACATCCCTGTGATCAAATCACATTGTGTCTGGCCAGACGATGATGGATATCGTAACACCGAGAGGGCCCAAAGATATCTCTCCATCGTCGGAGGAGAAAATCTCAATCTTGAGCTATCAAGTTACTTGACATACTTTTCCATGAACCCGTAAGCCGCCGTAATAGCCACCGATTTATGGATGACGTTTAACAAACCCCAAAGTTCATAAAGCAACCATGAAGAAACTCGATACTCTCATGGTCTAAGGAATTATGTAAACGTTAACTTTCTCTGTGTTATTAACCATAAACTTGTGACGAATATATCTCATAGCATAACATCAATCGGGTCAATTCAACACAAGTGTTCTCCTAACATTGTGCCCTCAAAGTTGCCGGCATAGTCATGCCCATGATTAGGAAAACAGAACCATCATGCAACACTTGAGCTAGTCTTAGAGGCCAGACTAGGAATACATTTTACCGTTTATTATTCCACACGTGCATATGAGTTTCCCTCCAAGCCTCGTGGTTATTGTAGACTCGAGAACCATAGCAGTTATAGCATGGAATATAAACTTAATTACGAACATGGGGATAAATAATAACATTTATTATTGCCTCTAGGGCATATCCCCTACATTGAGACGCTTCCACAATTTCCACATGGTAACCAAAGCCCTTCCTCTCCATCACATCTAGCCTAAACCACCTTCCTTCCGCCATGGCGTCCTCCTCATCTTCTTCCGCCGTCTTGACTTCTCAAGTCTCTGAGAAACTTACCCACACAAACTTTGTGCTATGGAAAGCTCAGGTGCTATCGCAGATTAGAGCTGTGGGCATGTACGGATACCTAGACAAAACCACTCTCGAGCCACCAAAAACCGTTACCACAAAAAATTCCGAGGGCAAAGATCAAACCATCACAAACCCAACATACACAATTTGGCACAGAGAGGATCAACAAGTTCTAGCCTATCTCCTCAACAATCTTTCCCGAGAAGTTCTCATCCAAGTCGCCTCCCATGAGTTATCTCATGCGTATGGACAGCTGTAGTCAGCATGTTCTCCTCCCAATCCAGATCATGTGTCAACAACATCCGCACCAGCCTCACCAATGCCCAGAAGGGTTCTCAATCAGCCGGCGCATACTTCGGGTACATGCGATCCTTGGCTGATGAGCTAGCAACGGCTGGAAAATAGATCACCGAGGATGAACTCATCTCCTTCATCATCGGAGGGCTGGACATGGAGTATCAACCCATTGTCTCAGCCCTAGACGTCCACACTGACCCTCTCTCCACCGACGATCTCTTCAGCATGGTCTCCAACTTCGACCAGCGCATGGAGATGTTCCATGGATCTGGCGCTGAATCCTTCAAATCTTCCGCCATGGCTGCCTCCCGGGGTCGTCGTGGTCCTCCCAGATCAGCCTCCCGTGACCCTCCTAACTATGGAGGAGGAGGGTAACGCGGAAGTGGCAGCGGTGGAGGTGGCAGTAGCGGGGGCGGCCACTACAATGGAGGCCACAGCCATGTCAGTGGTCGTGGCGGCGGCCACTATGGTGGCGGCGGTGGCCATAACCAGTACAACGGCGGCAACAACTACAACAACCGGCGCCCCTTCTACAACAACAATCGGGGGCGCACCGGTGGTGTGTTCCAAGGTTATGAAGAGTATGAAAATAAATGCCAGATTTATAAAAAACTAACCACATTGCTAAGGATTGTGATTGTCGTTATGCTGAAAACAATTCCCAAAGAAAGAAAGTTGCAGCTGCCGCGGACACCTCCTATGGTGTAGATACAAATTGGTATGTTGACTCCGGTGCCTCGGATCACATCACTCATGATCTTGAGAAGGTCACCATGGTAGAGAAGTATCGGGGTCAAGATCAAGTCCACAATGCCAACGGTGAAGCTAGGTATGGAGATATGTCATGTTGGTCATTCAATTGTCAAAACCCCACGCCATGATATTCATCTCAGAAATATTTTGCATTGTCCCAACACATCTAAAAATCTTCTTTCCGTTCATCGTATTGCTATTGACAACAAAGTGTTTCTGAAATTTCACCCCTATTTCTTTTTGATCAAGGATCAGGTCACGAGGAAAATTCTCTACCGAGGTAGATGCGTGCATGGGCTATATCCGTTGATTCCCCAGTTTAGAAGTTTTAATAAACAAGTGTGTGATGTCATCAAACTCTCTTTGGAATGGTGGCATGCACGATTAGGACATCCATCTTTTGCTATTGTTCAACAAGTGCTTAGAAATAATAGGCTCCCTTGTGTGGGTGAGCGCAGTCTTGAAACTATATGTGATTCATGTCAAAAGGCAAAGTCTCATCAATTGCTCTATCCTATATCAACTTGTATTTCTACCAAGCCTTTACAACTTTTTTTTTCTGATGTGTGGGGTCCGGCCCTTACTTCTGTTGGTAGACATACTTACTACGTCAGTTTCATAGACGATTATAGCAAATTCACTTGGATCTATCTTCTAAAGAAACGATCCGATGTTTTTCAAGTTTTCAAAAACTATCAAGCACTTGTTGAATGACAATTTGACAGTAAGATTCTAGCTGTTCAATCTGATTGTGGTGGCGAATACGAGAAATTAGACTCGTTCTTTCAAACACTAGGCATCTCACATCATGTTTCTCGCCCCCATGCACATCAATAGAACGGCTCTGCCAAGCGCAAACATAGACACATCGTTGAAGTTTGTTTGGCTCTCCTTGCAGGCGCCTCCATGCCTCTCAAATTTTGGGACGAGGCTTTCCTTACCACCGTGCATCTTATCAACATGTTGCCTAGTCGTGTCATTAATAATGAAACACCCATGCAACGACTTCTTCATACTAGGCTAGACTACTCCCGTCTTCATGTTTTTGGTTGTGCATGTTGGCGAAATCTTCATCCTTACAATAATCGCAAGCTTATGTTTTGATCAAAGCAATGCGTATTTCTTGGTTATAGTGCTCAACACAAGGGTGTTAAGTGTCTTGATGTTCCTACTGGCAGAGTCTATATTTCTCGTGATGTTGTGTTTGATGAAACTATTTTTCCCTTTGCACACCTTCATCCAAACGCTGGTGCCCTCATCAAAAAGGAAATCCTTCTTCTTCCACCTCATTTATCCGGCGTTCACCACGGGGCTGATAATTTTAAAGATCAGGTGACTAACTCTCCTAACCATGCACCTGAGTGTTCTGGTGTTGCAGGGCCGAATACTAAAGCATCAGAAGAAAAAAATTCGGAACAAAATGATGTACAAAACAACTCCGATGACCCATATCTCATGTCCCCTTCTGGAGGAGACAGCGCGCCGCCCGAATCCGCCTTGGGATCGCGGCTGCAGCAGCAAATCGGATCTGCCCCGGGATCACCGCCCTGTCAAAAGGACAGCGCGTGCGGATCTTCCTCGGGCACATCTCCGCGTCAACCGACGCTCGCCGCATGGTCACTTGTGGGCTCGCCTGCCCAGGCGGATGCTTCGCACCAGTTCATGCCCGCCGCGTCGCCTCACGGGGTGCCACCACCCACGCGCTTTGCGGCTGAGCCTCGCTGCTACGTCAGGAGGCGGGCCCCGCACCAATCATCCAGCGCGGGGGTCCCAGGCTGATTCAACTGGTCTGCTGGGATCTTCTGTGCCGCTCGCGTCTTCACCACCACCTGTCTGCACCACAGAAGATCCGGCAGGCCCCGCGGGAGGCAGCACTGCCTCGGGATCGCCTGGATCTTCTGTCCAGGAGCAGCAGACGGGATCTTCTGTGCCATCACCGCCTCGTACACGTCTACGTGCTGGGGTAATTCAACCAACAAACTACAAAATTAAATATGATTTGGTTTTTTCAATATGGGAACCACGCTCGTTTCATGAGGCACTTACTGATCCGAAGTGGAAAAAAGCTATGGAGGAAGAATTCCACGCACTCCAGAAAAACAAGACTTGGCACTTGGTCCCATCTCATCAAGGCAAAAATCTGATTGGCTACAAATGGGTATTCAAAATAAAAAGGAAATCTGATGGTACAGTGGATCGTTACAAAGCCAGACTTGTTGCCAAGGGGTTTAAGCAGAGGTATGGCATAGACTATGAGGACACTTTTAGTCCTGTTGTTAAAGCTGCTACTATTCGTCTTGTTCTGTCTATTGTTGTATCCATAGGATGGAGTCTTCGACAGCTAGATGTGCAGAATGCGTTCCTTCATGGTGTTCTGGAAGAGGAAGTGTATATGAAACAACCTCCTGGGTTTGAAGATAAAAGTACAGCTTTTCATGTGTGTAGGCTTGATAAAACTCTTTATGGACTAAAGCAAGCTCCTAGGGCATGGTACTCTCGTTTGAGTTCTAAACTACAGGCACTTGGTTATGTTCCTTCCAAGTCTAACACATCACTATTTATCTATAATAAGTCACATACATCCATATTTGTGCTTATCTATGTTGATGACATCATTGTTACCAGTTCATCCAATGATGCAGTGACAGCTCTACTGAAAGATTTGAACTTTGAATTTGCTCTTAAGGATTTAGGAGACTTGAATTTCTTTCTTGGCATCGAGGTTAAGAGAAACACACAAGGTGGGATTCATTTGTCTCAGGAAAAGTATGCAACCGATCTTTTGAATAGAGATGGAATGCAAAACTGCAAACCTTCACCAACTCCACTACCCAGTACAGAAAAATTGTCTCTTGCAGAAGGTAATCTATTGAGTCAAGAAGATGGCACCAATTACAGAAGTGTGGTGGGTGCACTTCAGTATTTGACACTTACCAGACTTGATATTTCTTTTGCTGTTAATAAAGTCTGTCAGTTCCTTCATGCACCCACTACAGCACACTGGACTGCTGCTAAACGTATACTGAGATATGTGAAAAGTACTTTGAATGTAGGTTTAACCTTTAGCAGGTCATCATCCACCCTTGTTAGTGCTTTTTCTGACTCTGATTGGGCAGGATGTCTGGATGATAGACGATCAATAGGTGGCTTTGCAGTATTCTTTGGTCCTAACCTGATTTCATGGTGTGCAAAGAAACAGGCCACAGTTTCTAGGTCTAGTACAGAAGTAGACTACAAGGCATTAGCTAATGCAACAACAGAAATTATTTGGGTCAAGTCCATATTAAGGGAACTTGGAATGTATAACACCAAAACTCCTTGTCTTTGGTGTGACAATCTTGGTGCCACATATTTGTTGGCTAATCCCGTCTTTCATGCAAGAACCAAGCACATTGAAATAGACTATCACTTTGTGAGGGAAAGAGTTGCTAATAAGGAACTAGAGATTCGGTTTGTACCCTCTAAAGATCAAGTTGCAGATGGCTTGACAAAAGCATTACCTTCAAGGTCATTTGAGGAATTCAAGCGTAATCTGAACTTAGCTAAGTTCTGATTAAGGGAGGGTGTTAAACATCAAGATTAAACGTACATGGTTTATTAGGAGTTGATGCTTGTATTGATTACTGTAACTCTCTTCTTTAACTCTCCTTTAATCTCTCCTGTAAACCTCCGTGTATCTCTCTTTCTCTCAACGTGCTATGCACAATTGTAACAATCAAATGTATACATTTATGGGATAAGCCCCATCCTATGAATATATAACATGCGGGCTCTCCACCAGGAGAGTTGAGACGCTTCCACAATTTCTACAGTGATAACCCAGCTATACCATTAAAGACATCTTCAGGTTTCGTTCACATTTTACGAATGCTGCATATCATCCATTCGACATGAGTGAATTTTTTTCCAAAGTTGCAATAAATATATTTCTATATGGTCTAAGATCATCATAGTTCCAAATAGATTCAAGATATGTTTTGAGGCTTTGAGCAATTAGGCAGCTTATGATTTAGTGTGAAATACTATATATGGCAAAAAATGGCATGTTTGAAGGGGGCACCCGTGAATAATCCTGATCCAAGGTATCTTTTTACCTCAATACAAACGTAGACGCTCACATACACATACACTGAATCCTATGAACGCACATTGCCGAAGGCCTAAAATAAATCCAGAAAAAATCGACCTGCCATGCCAACTCTATGACTTAAACTCTGATGGGTTGGTTCCACCACAAGGAACATAATCATCTAAGCTACGCTCAGTTCTCCTCATCCAAGGTCTTATTACAAGAAGGTATTGCACAAAATCAGCTGAGGTGTTCCATAGTCACGACATGTTGACAATGGCTTCTCACAGCTTGAATTGTGGCCCTGAATGTTTGTTTCTTCCAAAGAAATGATTTCTCGATGCCGCTCATTCTCAAGATCTACTCAAAATTAGTCTCATCGGTACATATTTTTCTCCTCTAACTGTGCAAACATGAAAACTGCTTGTTTGGCTGTGGCAATCTAAGTAGATGCATGTTGGACCATCCTCTCTTCACAGACATGTACATGTCCAACTGATGGAGGTCACCATGGTTATTATATATAGGTGAGCAGAACCGTGCACATCTTACTATATGAGGATGTATCTTTCCCATCCTACAACAATAAATTCGAGCAAGTAGCTGGCTCAGACATTACAAGCACATACTTTTCACTAAGCCACACGAAGTGGCAAGATTGTACTAGCAGATTTAAGTATCAATAGCCCCCATATATATCGTTCTCCTTGCGTACCACTAGCCTGGATAATATACAATGCCACATGTTGGCTTCATATGTTTGGTTCTGATAAATTACTAACAGAAATGGAAGGTATCTAGAATCCAACACCTAGTGAAGCTGAAGCTGCCACAAACAGAGTTCTGGTTTCATTGATCACGTCTGCTCGGCCACTGGATCCATGAATCCTTCTTTCTTGTAACCTTCATCTGCCTTCTTGTTGTCATGGTGTACTTTGTGGCGAGGCGCAACTAGCAAAGATGGCCGTGTAACTGTACTAATCGATCAGTTAATTTGCTTGTGGGAGTAGATAGGCTTTAAACTACACTCTTTTCATGTCTTTGCATTTTCATGCTGTGTATTTTCTTTTATAAAAGGTGGATTTTATTGAGTCAAAATAAAGCTTACAAATATAGTGAGTACACACCCGGTCTCTGCATTATTATGATGCACACAACTAACACCAATGCACACACACACACACACATACAAGCACGCCAAAACAGCAAAGTCGTAAAAGACAAAAGTTGTACCTAGACAGAAAAAATAAAAAACGAAGCATTCAAAACTGTGATCGGCGAACTAGAACAACGGCCATGGACACCAAACATCTATAGACATCAGAACGACAATGAAAAATGTACTCCAGCATTAACACCTTCACAAAGGAAACGATGCTCAAATGCCATCACCGGGTCCAACCACCAAAGGCCAAATCCTAGGTTTTCACCTTGAAGAACAACTTCGAACAAATCCGAACAATGCCTTCAATAATGTAATAACACAAAATACCACCATTGCTAGGTATAAACAACAAGGGTCAGACCTAGTGTTTTGATCCCAGAAATTGATACCGGGTACTCGAAAAGCAACACCAAATCAAAGTCGCCATGTATTGTCGCCACCACTTTCAGCGGTACCAACACTATTCACAAGGGAGGAAGGTCCCCAACACTACCAAAATCTCAATTCGGGATGCTCCGATCGTCCTGCACCATCCTATTGCTCTGCCATCTTCGCCTGTGATGTTAGAATCAGTTGGCAAAACATATTTGCCATTGCCGCTGGACATGAAGATCTCATACTCTGGCTCGTTGCAACAACCACCCGTGCGCCCAAGTGGAAGACCGCCTTATTGGGATGCAGAAGGCCGCTACAGTTGCATGCATACCTATATATGGGACAACGGCAACCGATGCCTGACGGGAAATGCCACCGCCGCTGCTTCACAACCATAAGCTTTGAATCAAGTTGTCGCCCATAGATTGCATCTTGCCATTGTAGGCTACCGGAGGGGAGACCTCCCTTTGTGCCACCTTCGTTGACCAGTGATGGGTCTTAGCCCGACCACTAGTATCAAGTAGTGGCATGACGACGAGAGGATGGGAAGGAAGGTGGCGGCGACGGTTTCCTCTCTCTCTCTCTCTCTCTACCTTTCTCTCTCTCTCTCTCTCTCTCTCTCTCTCTCTCTCTCTCTCACACACACACACACACACACACATTGCAGAGCTAACAAATGTTTTAGAGACAAGAACTTCCATGGATTGATATCTTGGTTACTCACTAAGGTGAAAAGCTTGCTGCTACCTACAAACCGTTGCACTTTGGGGCCCAACAAATTACTTACCACCAAGTAAGCAATTACTCTTCTTTCAAGCCTCCGCCTTTCTCCTATCAAATTTTCTCCGAAGCTCCGCTCTCTACTTTGGAGGACCTCTTTCAAGCCTCCGCCTTTCTCCTATCAAAATTTCTCCGAAGTGTCAAATAGGAGATGGGGAAGAGCCCAACCGAATGTTCGTCGGTTGATCTAAAAAAAGTCTGTTGGTAAAATTTAGTAACACAAATGTGAGGTAAACAAAAGTAACCCAAATGCTAAAAAACCCTATTGCCTCACATAAGAAAATGCTAAAAAAGCGCGCGTCCACTGTTTGGTCCAATCAAGCCCATGGTGTGAACCAACGCAGCAAGTGACTGACCCTTTGCCCTGTAGTCTGGGAAGGAAAAACTAAATAGCCTAGCCTTCTGTGGTCACTGGATATGCGACGAGCACAGGGGCTTCCTTCGAAATCGTGCTAACCACAGATGGTCAGCTGGATGGTGCTACCGTGTTGCCAATTCGATTAAAAGTTGGTCAAATGAACCTCACGTTTTGATGTTGTGCTGAGGTTTTTCTTTTACATGTGCTAAGGTGGTTTAAGTAATGTGCCGAGGTGATTTCTGTAAATTGTAGGAATTCAGGGTTTTTTTTCTCCTAAATCTTGAAAAAAATACCAGTGAGATGTCGAGCATATGTGTCCCTCGTTGGCATGCAAAATAATGTGCCCATGGTATGTTCTTGCCTGTGGCGGGTGACCGGCGGCCTGCCCGTCTTGTATGCATTTTTGGCCCATTAGTGGTAATTGTTTCTGCAATATTGTGACCTAAATATTTTAAATATTTGGAGAACTAAATTTATTTGTATTTGTGTGTACTACTGTAGTAACTAAAATATTTTGACCATCAAATAATTATTTTGATATCTTCTGCAATGACAAAAACTTCAGAATTCGGCCATTTTTTTCTTTATGAGATAGAGTGCCTGCTCACCTACGTCACGGTGCTACCACATACTGAAAGATGTCCGTATCACCCGAAAAAAAAGAAAAAAAAAGATGTCCGTATCAATAATTCTCATATATATAGTATCTTCCTCCTTCTCACATGCCACTAGCGGACTAGCCTAGTGTTTCGTCTTACTACCCTAACGCCACTCACTGTATTTTTGTCTACTTCCGATAAACAACTCACATAAATGGAAGGCATTGGGAACTTCTTGGACAGCATCTAGTCACACTGAAGCTATGAAAATCATTCTATCGGTTTCATCAAGCACGTCACGGCCACTGGTTCCGTTACTCTTTCCACTATGGCGCCTCGACTAGCCTGGAGAGTTTTGTTTCCATCTCAAGGAAGTTGTCACCGGCGATCTACCATGTTGCTACCATGTGCCTGCAGAGGCATCCAGGGCTCAGGCACAAGCTGTCTGAGTACTTTCCTGCGAAGTGCATATCGGAAAGCTGGCGCCACTCCCCCGAGAATCTAGAATCCAAGTCACTGCAAGCTAGCTGAACCTGGCCTAGTCCTCCTCCTCTCGCCGGCTTAGTAGCTAGCACGAAGCGAACCTGGTCGATTGGTAGTTTAGCACGCATCAGCACGCTGTAACGTACAACGGTACAAGTACATAAGGTTGTTTAATTCTAACGGGCATTTCCCACAGCCATGCTTCCCGCAGGTGCCGAGTTGAATGACACTGGCATTCAAATGCAATTTGACCTGCAATGGCTGCCACTAGAGGTTTCTCTACATTCAATAGTTTTCTGTATTCGCATTTCTCAGAATGCATGCCAAAATTTTGCAGGCGCATTCAAATATTCCCTTGTAGAGCATGCAAACCGACATGAAAAACGTGTCTTTTTTCGGATAAAGGGTGGATTTTATTAACTCAAAATGAAGCACCAAGTGGGTACAAAATACAATGAGCAAACACCCGGCATCTACATAACTAGGATCAGAGTTTTTTTTTTTTCCGCCCAAGATTTTCGGAAACCACTCGAAAACCGATGCTTCCGCTACTCGCACATATATTTCCATGTTTTTTGGTTTCCACCACTGGGCAGTTTGCTGTTAAAAGCAATACAAAGATTGGTGGCCATGAGACTCGATCCCACGACCTCGACATAGGGTATGCTGCAACTACCTCTGCAATAGGTGATATAGTTAGTTTACATGATCGGTTAAATAATATATATTTTAACACTGTTTGATTTTGAATTCAAAATTCCTTTGACCATTTCAGATCAAAAAATACAAAATTTCTGACTTTTTTTGAAAACCGGTTATTTTGGTCCCTACCGAAAAAACAACGGCAACAAGAAAAAAAACCTTGACTAGAATGTACATAGCCAACACCAACGCACAAAAATACGTCAGCAAGAGCAAAGCCATACAAGACCAAAGCTATGCGTGAGCCAGAAACAAAAATTCTAAAGCGATCAAAATAGTGATCGACAAATTACAACAATGAACATATCCACACCAACCATCTTTTTATACCACAAGGACAACGAGGTTTTTCAATAGCAACGCCTTCCTGAAGGAAATGTTCAGGAAATGACGCTCAAGTGCTGCCTTCACCGGATCCAACTGCCGGAGGCCAGAATTTAAGATTTCACCCTAAAGAACAAGTTCGAGCATATCCAAGCAAAGCCTTCAACATAGTAGCAACGCAAAAACATCATCACTGCCTGGTAGAACCAACTTGGGACAAACCTAGGATTTTCACCCGGGAGCTCGAGACTCGGTAGTCGAGAAGCACCACCAAATGGAAGTCATGTTTTGTCACCATCACTTTTCCACGATCCTAGCAGCTACATACGTCAGACTAGAACTCCCATTACCGCCGCTGCACAACCATACCCCCTACGTCAAGCCGTTGTCCATAGATTGCATTTCATTGCCGAAGGCAAACTGGCCGGAGTGAGAGTTGCTGACAACACCCACCGGATATGGAGAGTGGATACCGTCACGAAGAACCTTCAGTGAGCCTAGCTGGCGCACCAAATTTGCCATGCCCTCAATTCGTGATCTGCGCCACGCAGCCATGGGGCTGCCGCCATGTAGTGATTTGTCGTGCCCGAAGGCCGCCGAGGAGCAGCACCGCAGGAGCAGCAACCAACAAGTGCCACCGCAAGAAGCAGGTCACCACGCCCTGGATCCAACGCACACAAGGAGCCGCCACATCGGAGGGATCTGTGGCTCGCTCCATATTTGCGCTAGCCATGGCAGCAGACGGCCGCCACTAAGATCGCTTGTTGTGGGGAAGACGCCCATGAGCACACGCGCCCACGGCCGCGACCTAGATAACTAGGCGCCGCCGCCACCGCACTCGCCGGCGATGGCACCGGCGAGGAGTGGCCGACGACGTATGAGAGACCAGCGGCTAAGGCTGAGGACGCCCCAGTGCCGCCAAGAGCAAGATCCTCTTTTTTCAGGACCATGGAAAAAGGAAGCTGATATGGTGCATAGTAAACCTAAACCTGTACCCGCATCATCACAATCCCCAAGCAAACCATGGTTGGGTTGGAAAGGTTAGTCAAGCTCTTCGTGTGGTTTGAGGACCTGCCTGCAGATGTAAGCATTCAGTGGGCCAGCGAGTTTGCTCCGCCGGTGTGATTTATGGAATCATGTGTTCCATCTCTGACATATACACACACAGAAATAATAGTTGTAACCAACGATAATTATTTTGGTATATTCTGCAATGACTAAAATTTTGGAATTCGAGCATATATTGTTTGAGATAGAGAACGTACCCAGCTACATTTATTGTGGTACCTCATCATAATGAAAGACGTCCATATCAATAGTTCTCATATATATCTTCCCCTTCTCACATGCCCCCAACCTAGAATTTCGTCTTACCATCATAACAGAGAATGCCACACACTGTATTTATATGTATTTTTCGATAAAGGGCGATTTTATTATCTCAAAATGTAGCATCAAGCGGATACAAAGCATTATGAGTAACACCCGGCCTCTGCATAACTAGGATGCACACAGCCAAATCCAGAAGTCTGACAAAAATTCATGAAATAGAAACCGACAAATCGGCAACAGTAGAGTCCTATAGACCGACACTATGCCTATGTCGAAGGGGGTGGTGGATCGATCCGTAGGTTATACTGCCACCCATGTTGGGGGAAAACCTCCGTAGCCACCTGCTCCAATCGCGTACACACCGCCATGAACAGCGGTTGGTACTCCAGCCGTTGTAGTATAGACCACGTACGTAGCGAGTGCGTATACTGGAAAATAACCTGCAGAGGAGAAGCATTTTTGTCATTAAAAACCAAATCATTTCTACATAGCCAAAGCGACCAAATTAAGGCATACGCTCCCACCCTTATTAGCGGTTTGAAACTATTTGAAATACCGTCCAACCAATGACCAAATATATTGGCAACACTTGTGGGCGGATACAAATTTGACGCTATTTGGATGACTGACCATGTAGAACGTGCAAACTTGCATTGAAAAAAGAGGTGTTTGATTGTCTCGTCATGAGCACAAAAGCAACACTTCTTACTCCCTGGCCAGTTGCGGCGTGCAAGGTTGTCTTTGGTTAGCACAACTCCCCTACGAAGATACCATATAAAGATTTTAACTTTTGGTGGAATTTTTGACTTCCAAATTTTCTTATTATTACTCACTGGTACCTCAGAATGCGTAAGCGCACGGTACATATATAGAGTCTACTGTGAAAGACCCCGATGTTGTGAGGTTCCAGTGAAACACATCCCGGCCTTCTGTCAGGTTAATCGTATCCAATCGGGATAAAAGATTATGCCATGACATAAGTCGGAGGCCAATCAAATCCCGCTTGAACGAAATATTCGGCGGGGAAGAACTAAGCACCTGCGCAATAGTACTACTCTTCTCGCGAGCAATGGTGTACAAGGCTGGGTATTGTTCTCGGAGACTGGCATTGCCTAGCCAGATGTCTTCCCAGAAACGAACCTCCGACCCATCTTTTATCGCGAAAGACCCAAAGCGAAAGAGATGTTTCTTATATGTATGGGTCAGATAAAAACTACTCATAGAAATGGAAGGCATTGGGAACATCTTGGGCACCATCTGCCCAAGCTCACGCTACGAAAATCATAGTCTTGGTTTCATCAAGCACGTCCCCCGGCACTTGGTTCCCGGAATCCTTCTATTTTAGTACCTCGAATAGCATGAAGATTTCCCTTTCTATCTGAAGGGAATCCTCACGGGTGAACTGTCATGTTGAGGCCGAGGGCCGGCAGAGGCGTACAGGGATCAAGCCCAACCCATTTGAGTACTTTCCGATGAAGTGCATACCGGAAAGATTGGCTCCACTCCCTTCATTTGCAAAGTCACTGTGAGCTAGCTGGACCTGGCCTGATATTCCTTGTCTGGCAGGCTTAGGGCATTTCCAACTGATCCCCTATAT
Organism: Elymus sibiricus; assembly: GCA_039707655.1. Lineage (NCBI taxonomy): Eukaryota > Viridiplantae > Streptophyta > Magnoliopsida > Poales > Poaceae > Elymus > Elymus sibiricus. Next base: position 68,712,524 of record CM077676.1, read on the forward strand.
ATAACGGACGATCCGGTGGAGTATACCCTTAGTGGAGTATATTTACTCCATTAAGTTTTGGCCGGACCTAGCCGATCCCCTATATATAACGGAGTAAAACTTATAATTGCCTATGCATTTTGTCAAACACTTGGTATGCATTGTGTAAAATACATCAGCCACCGCTCGAACAGTTGATCGCCGTCGTGAAGGAGGAGGCCCGCTGAGGCTCGGGGCGGGGTTCGGGAGCAGCGGGAGGAGGCGCGGGGCTGGGAGGGAAGGCGATGCGGATGCCATGGGGTGAGGCAGGGTGGCAGCGGCGAAGGATTCGGGACGGAGGGAAGCGAGAGGAGCGCCCAGATTTTTGCTCCGGAACTGAGTGGTGGAGTAAATGTAGGGAGATGAACAGCGCCTGAGGATAATTTTTACTCCTCTAACACCGATTGGGGATCGGCTAGGTCCCGGTTAAAGGAGTAAAACCAGAATTTTACTCCCCTAACCGGTTATTGGGATCGGTTAGAAATGTCCTTAGTAGCCAACACAAAGGGAACGATTGGAATCTAGCACACGCCAGCACATTGGAACGTACAAGTACATATACTGGTTTGATCCTAACAGGAATTTCCCGCAGCCATGCTTCCCGCAGGTGCTGAGTTGAATGACAGTGGTACTAAAACACATTAATTTGACCTGTAGCGACAAGCAGAATAGCGGTTAAATAAACTTACAGAGTTGGCACTCTCATCTGCTAGTCCTATATTCTCTGCATGTTCCAAAGGCTAAGGGAACACCTCCTACTACTTTCCCAAATAAAAATTGCCCTACCATGTGGCAAGAGTTTTTGTAGGAGTTTTGCAAGAATTTAGCTTAGCTCGAAAGGATATCCTTATTCACATTTTTTTAGATCAGCAGGGAGAAAGCTCTCTGTCTGCGTTACTAAGAAAGATATCCTTAGCAGGTCTAGTGTTGTAGTACATGGTTCAAACCAAAACATTACAAACTGGGGGCACCATCGCACACCCAGAATACGGCAAAGTGCAGTCTATGTAAATGAAAGGTACACTAGCTCTTAATAGATACAACAAAGACTGAAATGAAAAACAAGAACATAGGCGCAACATAATCAGACAAATTGGGGATCAAGCATCCAGTGGCAGTCCAGTGTGTAGAAGAGGGCTTTGAATGTTCCCGGTGTCATGCTTGATCACATCAAGGGATGGAGAAGTCGGCATTGCACAAGAGGGAGCATCAGCCAGCACCCCCACTCGTCTCATGTTGGACTCTGCAGCAAATGTTGCAGATACAGACAAAACAAATCCATCTTCGGTCGAAGTGTCCAAACGGTTGACACTATGAATATGGTCAGGTCTAGGGCCACTAAATGAGAAGGTGGTTGATGCATTCACATTATAAAAGATGCCGCCGGCAATCCTCCTTTAAAAAAACATTATAAAAGATGCATGCACAGCTTCAAACGATCATCGGTCTAACAATGGTTCCATGGTACCAGCCATGCCAAATAATTGACTTTTGATGGCACACAAGATCGCAAATCTCTTCAGATTGGAATGAACATCTAGGCGTGCAGATATATTTATCTATTTCCTTGACACTATTTGTTTCCATAATTTACATGTTCTCCCAATAGTAAAATCCCCATAATGGCATCAATTCGGCCATTTTAGTTCAACGTTGTGCATCTTCACCTACCGTTCAGGAGTACCTTATACTAGATGATGCACATATATATCTTCATCCTCCTCGATTTGCCTTCACACCCAAACAGACAATGACGCATAGGGTCTTCATATGTTTAGCTCTAATAAATTACTCGTACAAACGGAAGGTATTGGGAACTTTTTTGACAACGTCAACAGGTCCTCTAGTTGTGGCGATGATGTCTTAGGTTTCATCAAGCAAGTCTACTCCGCCACAGGATCCATGAATCCTTTTTTCTTGGCACCTCGAATAGCTATATGAGTGCCGTTTTTATCCGTCTGCCTTACTGTTGTGGCCACCAGCCAAGGTGTCAAGGCATTGTTGGGGCTGGCCTGTCCCGCCGAAGGGCAAGGATACAAAGTCGCCCAGAGCAGCGCACACGTATAATGCAGATTAGTGCTTCTAGCCTGATTGACCCTTCTCCAGCGGTCTAGCCACCTTAGGTACCAATCAAGGCTGATTGATTAGTAGCTAGCACACGAGCTCTCTCTGGCGTTGTGACAAGCACCATGTTTTTTCTCTCTAGAATACACATAAGCATGCGTATCATTGCATTAAAGAAGAAGCGGCAAAGAAGCCGGGTACAACGCCTTTCAGCCATTACAACGTGAATCAATAGGACTAGCAACCACACTCACCATGGCAAGTTTATCAATTTAGACCAACTCAATTTACACCATGGGCCAATTGTTCCCATTATTTATACCATGGCAATTCTATTAATTAGACCATGGCAAATTTTATTAATTATGCTTTCCCAAAACATGGCAAATAAGCGAAATTTCATGAAAATTGTAGCGGTCAAATGATAATTTTATGAATTACACTAGTCTCATGTGTCCATGGCAAATTCCTAGATTTGTCATCTTTTAAAAGAATAAACCCCTAACTTTGTCATCTTCCTTCGAAAGGAACAATTTTTGTAAATTTGCCATGTCCCTATTTTCAAAATTTTAAACTAGTTGAAATGTTTTTAGCACAATTCCCCTTATTTTGCCATGTGTAGTTTGTTAGGAATCTCATAACGCTCGAACTTCGAGATTTGACCATGTCAAATCAAACATTTTCGATGACAAGTTTAGTGACGCGAGGATGACAAGCTTAGTTGGTAAGCATGCCAACTTTGTGCTTAGTGTACATTTTTGCCAGAAAATGACCATGCGTGCCAACTAAACTTGCCATCCTCGCATCAACTAAAGTTGCCAGAAAAAACGTTCGATTTGCCATGGGAAAAATTTGAACGTTATGTACTTATCTTTTCCTTTTTTTTTGTAGGTACCATGGCAATTTTTCTAATTAGACGATGGCAGTCATTTAATAGGCCATGGTAGTTATTTGTAGGTACCATGGCAAATTTATTAACTGAAGCATGGCAATTTTATTCAATTAGACCATGTTAGTTTTATTGTTGGTAGGATGGCCTTTGTACAACATGCATTTTAAACACATTTTTTTTTTGCCATGGAAACTAAATTTCTGTTGACATCATAATGTTAAATGATTTTTTTTCATGCAAACTTAAGATTTGTTATGGATGGCAATCCATTTTTTTCTGTTGTCCATGCACGAATGCCCTAGTTTCATGGCAATCTACATATGATGGTTACTTGTTTTTATGTCTTTTTTCTGCTGCTTTTTCGTTGAAAATCATGGTGGCAGTTTTACTTGCAAATGATCAGGAATATATTACGAGTAAGAGTGTACTTTTCCTTTTTCTCTTTTTTTGGGGGTATGGATGGTGTTCTCAAGCGACTTCATTGGATGGTAGTTGCCATAGCACTGTTTTTTAAGCTTGTCAATTGAAAATGCAAATACTCACATTGAATAAGTGGTAGTTTTACCACTTAGAAGCATGTAAACTTTTTAGTTTGTAACAGTTTGTGGCTATTTTATGGACGTCAAATTACATGCATACATGTATTTTTCGAATACATATCTAGGCTGTTGTTTAATATTACAGAAGGATGGCAACTTTCTCTTTATGTTTTTTCTAGCCCTTGTGCAAATTGTTAGCCTTTTTTTCAAGACCTGGTGCTTTTGTGTGAGAAAGTTTGGGCCTTTTTCTTTTTCTTTGGCCCACATGGTTTACTGTGTGGGGACGTTCCTTTTTGTTTTAGCGCTGGTGTTGGGGTTTGGTCTGGATCGTTTTTTGCCCCGAACGTTTTCGTTCCCTGGAGCGATCGCTTTCGTACGAACCTTTCGTTCGATGGGAAGGCCCTCCAGATCGAACGTTCGGGCGTTATAGGGGTCCAAAAAAAACTTTGCCGAATGTTTTCAAGCGTCATTCAGCAAAAAATAAGAATGAAAGAAAAAATAGAGAAGTACGAAAAAATCTTTGCCGAGTGTTTTCAGACACACGACAAAGAATTAGAAAAAGAAAGAAAATTAAAAGGTTTTCCATTTTTACCAAGTGCGGCGCCATCCCCTTTCTGAGTGTAAAAGACACGCTAGGGACACTCGGCAAAGAGATTGTGCCATCCCATTTCCCTCACCTTTGCCGGGTGGACGGGGATACGTACGTACCCACCACCTTTGCCGGGTGTTTTTTCTATTTTTACCATTCTGTTATTTTATATCGATCCTAATATTATACTGTAGTAGGCACTCGGTAAACAACTCATTTGCCAAGTGCTTGATAGAAGGCACTTGGCGAAGGACTAGACACTCAGCAAAGTGCCAAATTCTGGTAGTGAACTCTATCTGGAGCGTGGTGTTCTCTACGAATTTCTCAACAACAAATTATATGGTTTCCGTGAAACACAGCAGATAGAATTGCAATCATCATACTACAAGATATGATTGAAAATTTTGACCAGGGACATCTGGTTTCAGTCACTGGAGTATCAATTAACCACGGCTCCAAACCGCCAAACAAAATTAAGCTATTCATCATAGATACCAAACCCCTGATAAACCAATTCCTCCCCGTCCTCGTCGTCGTATATCTTTCGAGGTTCGGTGGCCTCCTCAGGCATCTCGGCATAGCCACGGTCGGCGACCTGGGCCTTGACGAACTCCTGCAGCGCGCGCTTCCTGGCACGGCGTGAAGTAAGAGATGGCATGGAGGCGCATGCTGCGGATCTCCGCAGACATCTCTTCGTCGTCCTTCGGCGCATCCGGGATCTTCCAGTCGGTTTTCCAGGAGAGTATGAAGTCGATGTACTCCGGCGAGTACCTTCTCCTCGTCGTCTTCATCTTCTTCTCTTCTTCTTGGCAGGTCACTCGTTTCTTGACTTGGCTCGTCTCCGCCGGAGCCTCGTCCGCGCTGAGACCTGCCATCTCAACCTCGATGATCTGCTCTGCCCTCGACTTCCCTTTCTCTAACTGCAAGGCCAGCCTAGGGGTTTGACGGTGTCTCGACTAATTAGTCTGGGTTAATATAGATTCCGCCTAGCCAGCAACCAGGGCATCTTCCTCTCAGACTCGTAGTCGGACTGGAAACCGACCGTGCATAGTATGGCCCAAAATAGTTTGGGAGCAGACTAAATCACCTCATGTCGTTGTAGACCTATACCCTCTTTAAACAAGCAAATCGTTGGTCACAAAAAAAAAACTTAGCAATTGGGATTAGTGCAAGGCATGTCTCAATTAATCAACGAAAACTTATACTACCTTAATAAGCACCTAATATAGCTCAAGGCCCCTTTCCTCATCGTGGCTTCGATCCTGGAATGCCCCTGTCTACAACTGCGATGGTAGAGACCAACTACGATTCAGCCCCGTATTTTGCAGCTTGATCCCTTTCCAATTCTTGTATTCTCGCCGATATGTTTACGGAATCTATAAGGAAAAGGCTATCGCTCAACCGGCGGATCTAGCACGGGCGTCCGCCGCCTCCCTTGATAGACACGTGGCCTACTGGACCACGCACGTCTCTCTCCCTCATCTTATCTCTTCCCCAATCTCTCTTCTGTACGCAAGTGCCTCAGAGGCAATTAATAATGGCGTCCACCTTGCCGGAGAGGAGGATGGCGGCGAGGCGACCTGGTCGGAGGTTCGGGGCTCGCCGGCGGCGGCGCAATGGCTGGGGCAGGCGGCGCCGCTCCTCCCTCACCACCATCCAGTCTGTTGCAGAAACATCAGTCATGTTGTGAAACTTTCTCCTAACACCATATAGAGGTGAAGACAAAGAAAAAAAATTCTGCAACATCACCTCAGTTGCAAAAAATTTCTGCAACAATACCTTTTGTTGCAAAAAAAAAAGTGAAGACAGGAAAAAAATTCTGCAACACAACCTATGTTGCAAAAATATATTCTGACAACACCTATGCTGCAAAAAAATCCGCAACACAATCTCTGTTACAAGTGTTTCCGCAACAAGATCATTGTTGCAAAGAAGAGAAAGACGTTCAGCCGATTGATTTTGTCATATCCGACGGCTTGTGAGGCGGCAGATCTTTTAAAAAGATCCGCCGGCCGACGCGTAGCAGCTCCCTATCAATAAATACCGAACATGTCGTGTTTTATAATCTCATCAGAATACAAAGAACACACACTGTATTGGCCCGTTCCAGAGGCGTTTTCCAATGTGGACACGAACTGGAGTGCCCCTAAATGCCTGAATACAAAGAACACACGCTGTATTGACCCGTTATAGAGGCCGGAGAGTTCCCCTTTTCAGGAATAGAAACGTAGTTAACCGTTTGATCAGAAATGACAAATGTAAGTAAATGGTTAGTTAGTACTAGTCGTCAACCCGTGCGCTTGCACGGGCTAGTATGATGGGAGGTGGAACTGGATATTAATTAATATTTAACTTTCTAAAAATTGGTCTCTTCACCATTATTGCTTATGTTACATCAAATATATTTTAATTTACTTTTCTCCTTCATCATGGGTGAAGAAATATAAATAATTTTAAATTCTAACATTCGTAATATCGTTGCAAAATGTGCTGTAAAAAATGTGACTCCATCAGTTTTCTGACTACAAAATGTTATCAAGTTTGTAACGCCCATTCACATGGAGAAAGGAATTTATTCACCATCTGACTATGGTGAAGCATAATAAAATGATATTTGAACGGATTGCAATTTCAGACACACACAAAATTGTAATAGCTATATATTTACCATATGGTCCCTTGATTTGCTGCAAACATAAAAATATTAAAAGAGAGTGTAAATGGTCTTTCGAATAAAACAATCAACAATTGAAAGACAGAAAACTGCATATAGGAAGAGTTTAATGCCTAGGGAATATAAGCTATAAGGTCTGCTTCCATACACAACCCCTAATATAGTTAACTCATGCGGTTAACCATTGGGTTTTGAGGAGACAAAACAAAAACCACACATCTAGACACTAACTTATTTTAGCAATTATAGGCAGCATAGACTGCAATACACATTCAAATGAAAGTGAAAGGTCACACATTTACACATATCATAAGCTTATCGTTAATGAAGATATCCTGTCGTTCCGTGTCTCTACGTCTGCACTTCCCAAGTAGTATCATGTTAACTGGGACACGTTGCACCTAATATACACGTCAAACAATCAGAACAGAAAGTGATTACACTTCAAGTAGAAATCTGATATTATAATCACCTTAATGTGGAAGTACACATAACTCCAGCAGCAAATTCAAATGAACAGAACGGTTTAGTCATGAAAGCACGTTTTTCTGTTGAATGTAATCACTGAGACAAAAATGGAGGAGAAAGGATGCATCTAGACGTTGGCAGATATGCTAGTCATGGTACTCTCCTCTAACAAATAAGCTATGTCGCTAAAATACTATCAGTATTGAGCATTGATATGTGTACGATGTTCTGCATCCGATGGGCGTACGACCGGCACCACCGAACCATTCATACTCAGATCCAAATCAGAGCACACCACAGGATCAATTCCGTATAGGGACAATTCTGACGATATAATTAAAGACGTGAATTTTGTAATACTGATATAGAGGAATGATTTTGTGTGTCTGAAAAAAACTACTAATCATGAAAAAAGGATTTTCCTCAAAGTGCAATTGGCAAGTTACTCTTAGCAAAGATTGTATACAACATAAACAGAGATGATTAATAAGTAGCATGAGCAGAGCATTATCCTGATGATGTAATAATTTATAGATTTTGTGCAATGACAGGCCTCTTGAATTCACAGGTTTCTAATGAAATATGTAAAACATAAGATCTCAGACTGGCCTTTTATTTAAAAAAAACATGATTTAATTTGCATTGAACTTTACGATTGCATGGAGGAAAAAAACTGTTTTTTCATAGAGATTTGAGTCGATGGAAATTGCCCTCTTAAATGTAGTACAATATAAGTAATCTTTGGAAGTATTTTGTTTCAAAACAGTCTTATAGATCAAGAAATCCTTATGGTATTTTTAAGGATTTACATCCGCCAAAATTCCTACATAAAAAAACTGAATCAAGGGGACCATATATTTAGTTGTTGGTATCTCCGAGAAATATCTAATATGACCCTCTAAGCGATCCCCAAGTACCGCTTAAAGGTCCAATCATGTTAATTCAGTAAATCAGGGAGCTAATTAGGGGAATGAATTAAGATCACCCTTTGTTTTCCCTCAAAAAAAGATCACCATTTGTAAATATATATTCCAAAAATAATATATAATTGTAAAACTGAATTTTAGTTTGTTCTCATTTCTTGGAAGCTTATACTATTACTATCTATCCCGGTTAGATGGATACTCCTTAGTAATTCAGCAGGTTGAGAAATCCTATAGAGCGTTTTTAGAGGTAGAAATCACATAAAACTACCAACATAATATTCTGCTAACGAATCTATTAGTAACTACAATATTAATATATCTACTGGAGGATAAGTTGCTCAATCTTATCCTCACGGTACAATTGTAATAGGCCTCAAGTTGCAAATTGCAATATGACCAGCATGACTCTATTGAGAGAAACGTATACACTGGAGTTCCGAGAGGCCATATTAGCAGGCTGATACACACATTATTTTTATTCAACACTGTATGAACTATTTCTTTGATCTTAATGTAGTCACATGAAGAAATAAAATTGGCTTAGCTTAAGAGTATATATGCTGATGTGTGCATGATCTCACCGAAACTGGAACATATATTATGTTTGCTTAATTTTAGTGCACCTACTCAGCCAATCCACGTGAATCCAAGCTCGCACTTCAAACAGCATTCATGTACTAATTCCATCCAGGGAGCATCAAGTACCATCAAACTAGAAGAGAAAAAGGCAGAAGACAAACCTCAGGGTGAGAGGGGTGAGAGGGCAATGTGGTTGCCCAAATTTGGCATCGTCCTCATTGTGGATGAATCCATCAGAATCTAAGAAATCCCCTGCCGCTTCTATGCTTCCAGGCCAAGATGTGGTGGCGATTGGAAAGCCGGTATCCAATATTGGTGTTGATGCACCGATAGAAGAGGGTCAGCACAGAGTATGCTTTACCGAGACGAAGTTTGATGACGTGCGGCAGGCTGCAGGAATCCCACGATCCTGAGACCAGCCCACCGTCACTGAGGCAGGTCTGCACGCCCTGATCGCTGCCGTAGAGCCACGAGTATTGGTCGAGGCAGACGTTGATAGCCCTGGCTAGCTTTGCGGCAGCCAGGTAGCTCACTCAAACCAGCCGCCACTGAACGTCATGGAGGATGGCGACATGCACAAAATGAGTGTGTAGGTTTTGGCTTCTCGATTGATTCTTTCACCCATCCGTGGAACGTCTTGACTGTATAACAAAGTTTCATCCAACGACGATTTGATAGGAATTTGAGTCGGAACTGACGGTGGAAGTTTACTGGTTCCAAGGATAGCCTTCTAGATTCATCTATTCACAATTTTGAGCAGTTCAGAGAGCTTGCAAAAAGAGCACAAAATAATGCAGATATATGAATTGGTAAAATGAATGGTTGCGTGATGAAATACCTAATCAAAACTCAACTTAGTTCCATGACCAAAGCTGCAGCAGTAGTCCAAGTGTCAACATAGGACAAACAAAGGTCAAATAAAAGTAAGCAACATATGCTTTACATGACTGAGAACTATAAGGCAACCCTGCAGAGAGAATAAAGCCGTGGAGTTTGCACTACAAAAATAGACGAATAAATTAAATAATATGGCATTCTTATTAGATTGCCAGTTTCATCAGCATGATAATAATGCTTTCACTGAGGATAAAGTCTCATCAATCCAAGAAAAGAGAAAGGTATATAGAGATTCGATTGAAGAAGCATTAGCCATGCAAGATGCATGCTAGAACAGAGAAGAGCTGACATATAATTGAGAACTATCAGGCTTGATTGCACATGTAAAAAGGTTGAAATTAAATGTTACTATAGAAATAAGAAAAAACACACTAACAACTTGCACGCATGAGTTTATCTCAAATATGTTGCTATGAGCAAGCATGCTGGAGAAGTACCCATAACACACTGTAATTAACTCAACTCCTTAGATAAGAAGCACGAAGCAACAAAATTAATCCTCTGAACAGTTGAGGACTGGTATCTTGCCATTAGGAATGCAGACGACATGGAAAATCAGGTTGGGGAAGGGATTCAGAATTCATGATTGAAGCCGCAGCAGAACAACTTAAAGGGACACAGATGGGAAAATAATCCTGATCGTAATGAACACCTATATTTGTAAATTCAATTAATGCGATGCATACATAGAAAGCATAAATCTGCTGCCAAGAAATCACTCATGTCCTGGATGGCTGGGTAGTGGGCACTATTGAAGTCTGACGTTGCTGCACGGCAACCAAGATTACTTAATGGCGTTGACGACGATATGCTGGACGGTGCTGTTGTCCAGGCGATAGCAAAACGGCGCCATGTCAACAGCTGCAACACGGTACGCGAGTGATGACCATGACGGCGCCAAGAAGGCTAGGTCATGACCGCACGGGTACCATGGATAGCGGTGGGAGCGCTGACCATATCCTTCGTCTCCTTTTCAATCTCGCTTTTCCCGGATAAAAAGTAGAACACAAAGAGAAAAGCTTATTGCACCGGCTGGGAGAGGTTGAGGCCAAGGCAATACGGATCAGTCAGGACTCAGGAGATGTGATTTGCCGCTCGATCTAACTCACCGCCACCAGATGGAAGAAAACTTTCTGAAATGTATTTTCCTTGAGTAGGAAAGAGAGGAGGATACCTGCGAGGAAGAGGAGATGCCTGCGGGGAAGAGGAGATGCCCGAGGGGAGGACGCCTGTGAGGAAGGGAGAGGAGATGCCCGATGGAGTTGCGATCAGATTGCTTTTTTTTTTTTTTTTTTTGAGATAGATTGATTTTTTACGGTTGGGATTAGATTGCTTCTTCGTTTAGCACAAAATATATGATTCACAGTTTTTTTTTTCTCGTGGACTCTATGCACGGAGGTTAGATCTGGAGGGTTATAACTTTGTCCTAGAAAATTATGATTTTTAATATTTTTTTCTATGGTTAAGGTGGGAATTTCTAATGGGTTAATCAACACCGTAATAATTCGGTCCCACACACGATAAATGGCTCGTATTTTCTGATTAACATGGAAATTTCTGGATAGTCCATAATTAGTATAGGTATAGATAGATAGATGATGCCACATAGGGACCTAGGACTAGTAGACATCACTAGGGCCAGAAACCTATACATGTGAGGTTAATTACAATACATACATATTTTAGTGGGATTAATCTTTAATTAACTTCTATCCCTTGGGAAATTGCTGACGTTCTCAACATTGATACGATTTTCTATATTTTACTGAGAATTTGTGAAGTATGTATTCTGAAAGTATTTTCATGTCAGATTTAATGAAACCATTCTCACCTTAGCAAACAAAATATATGTTGATGTATTAGCATTCATAGATCGAACATGCTTGGCCTCACACTTTCTGGGAAGACATGTATTTCCAAAGTACTATATTATATTTGCATAGCTCGCTCACGCAGTGCGGCAAAGATAGGAGGGCCTTCCAGTGCGAGAAAGGCAAGCTACAATGCAACAAGTTCTGTTTCACTACAAGAAGAAAATTGATTTAAGTTCTAGCCTTCTAGAATTCTCAATCGACTTTGTAAATCTAATCTTAAAACTGAATAATGAGGTGTCATTAGGGAGAAAACCCCAACTAAGACACTACACATTTTAAGTAGTAAAGTATCTGCTGTAGATAGCAATACACAAGGACATATTATAAAGGCAATTAACCTGAAGTGCAGTCCATGTGCATACCGAACCTGATGGCGCAATGCTTGAATTGCCACACATGCACATCATCCTCTTGTCCTTGGCAGTTAAAAGGCACCACTATGAGGCTGCTGGAAAGCAATGTTGGGTTCGCAAAAGAAAGCCAATATATAGTGCAGGCGAGGGTACAGAGAACTCCGACTGTCAAAGATAACTAGCATGATAGGTTGGGAAACAACTAACTGCGCCTAGAATATGTCACTAGAAAATTTAAACAACCTAATGATTGTCTCGAAGATGTTATTTAGGAATCGGAGACATCCAGAATATGAGATCATCCGGGCCGAATGAAAAGGGAGGTAGACACATCGGGGATGCAGGGGATGGAAGGGAAGGGGAGGACCAACATCAAAGAAGGTTGTGCTACCGGTCGGATGTAGGTCATGGTGAGGATTTGGGAACACTGCATGGAGGCTTTATATGCGTGCATACGGCGGTGGAGGGGCGGCATGGGATTTTACCGGATCCTTCAAGAGAGAGATCGGGAGAGAAGCGGAGACCGCGAAATATTTGGGGACAATTGCTTAGTAACTCAACCAACGAATAAATCCAAGTCGCATGCTATACGAGTACCCCGCAACATCGCCAGAATTATACGTGTTAGTTGCCCATTAATTCATTTAGTGCCTGGAAAATCCAAAAAAAAGAAGATAAAACTGAATCTTGTAGGAAATGAGAATTTAGAACTGGGAGCGAGACGTGGAGGGATGTGGCTAGGGCGCGAGGTCTCTTGTTTTCCGGAACTTCCGCATTGTGCAGGGACGGGAAACCTCGAGACCAGGCTACCCTTAGATACGGTTCACAGGGGCGTTTCTTCTCTACCATGCTAAGAGGAAAACACACCTGCGCCCACAGCCCAAACCAAGTGAAGGCTGTGACAGAAACAAGGAGCAACTAATCTGGGTTACCCATGCGGGCAAGCCGTAGCCAGGCCCTAGGCAACACAGGCCATGGCCTGGGGCGTGGCAGCCTGTTTCTTTTTTATACTGTAGCTACTGTTCTGCATTGTTCCTCGCTGTAGGACAGGGTTGGCCCGCGGTGTTGCTTTATTCTTGCTACGAAACTGCCTGCGGGGGACAGTTTCATGAGCTGTGAGCAAGTTTTTTTTTTGCGGGAAAACTTCCAATAATATATTCATTTTCAATCATGGCAACTGCCTGTGGCCCAAAAATAATAAAAATTATATCCAGATCCGTACACCACCTAGTGATGACTAAGTTTTTTTCTTTCTAATTCTTTTTTTTTTGTTGGGGACGGAAACTTCAGTTTCTGAAAAAATCTAAAAAAATGGATTTTTTTTCCTCCTGAAATTTTCAAACAAAATTTGAATTTTAAAAAATAGGCTTCAAATAAATTGTATTCAACCAACTCGATACAACAAGCTCTTCCCGTCCAATTTGTTAGCACACTCACCCTACCTTTGAGTGCGGTTTGAACTATTGATTTACGTAACTGGAAGTAACCAATTAGGTTTACAGCGAAACCTAGAAATCGATCACTGATCCAATTTGATTACCTCTATGGGATAGATCTCAACAGAAAATTGTAGAGTAACATCAGCAAGTGATTGAGTTCATTAGTTCCTCATAGAAAATTATTGACTCTAGAGATATGGTAATACATAGATGACAAAACTGCTTGAAGCACACATAGAACCGGATTGTTTCAAAGAGAGGAGGATGGTGATGACCCACAAGTATATGGGCCGTCCTAGATATGGCCCGTCCTAGATATAGTAAGAAAACATATGAAAAAAACACGACCCGAAAAACCGGTGGGAACCGGTGAAGGACAGACTACTATATGGGCCGTCCTAGATAGGAACCAGCCGAGCGATGTGGATGCGCAAGTTCTCCCGGATAGCACTCTTAAGCGCCAAATAGCATTTTCCATAAGACGGTTGCACTAAAAATGCTTAAAAAATGCACGCGTACTGTTTGGTCCATTCAAGCCCATGGTGTACACTAACGCAACAACTGACCCTTTGCGTTTCTTTTTTGGGTTGGAAAAGGCCGATAATAGCTTAGGCTTCTATGATCACAATATATATAATTAGGGCAGGGCTTCTGCTGAAATCGTGCTAACCACACTTGATTCAACTCAATGGTGCTATTGCATTACCATTTGGATAATTTTTTTTGTCAAATCGACCTCGCATTTTGATGTTGTGCTGACAATTTCGTCACAAGAAACTTATGAATGTCGTCTCTGTTGAATCTTGTTATATGTGTTTGCAAATTCGATGCAATTAAACCGTGAATGTGTGATGTATGTAAACCTAGAATGTGTGATATGGGCCGAGGTGGTTTTTGTAAATGTGTTGAGGTGGTTTTAGTAATATGCCAAGGTGATTTCTATAGATGTGCAGAAATCCTTTCTTTAGAAAAAAACCATGGAACAAATATCAGTGACAAGCTGAGTATATATGACCCTCATTGGCAAAAATTACTTTTGGAGGCCGAGCTCAATGGAGGCCTCCATTTGCAAAATTCAAAATTCATATTTTAACGTTTCAAACAATTCTGAGAAAAATACAGATATACATGGAGGCAACATGTACATATGTGTAAATTTTCGGGACGAAATACGTTGAAATGAGGGTTGTGCAAAACAAAAAACAAATCTGGAGCTTTTTAGCACATGATACTATTCATCCTTAAAGTCCATGAATTTGTCTTTTGTAGAGGTTGCATTTTAAGCTATTTCATCTAGAATTTTTACACACATATTTTTTAAGGTATTTCATCTAGAATTTTTCATCGCCACTTCATTTTGTATGCTTGCATATTTTTTAAGATTTTTTTGAAACCGAAAAGTTTGAATTTTGAGTTTTTCAAAAATAAAGCCCCCCATGGGGCTCGGTAACCAACACGCCCCACTCCCTCATCAGCATGTAAATAATATGCCTGTCACTGGTACAGTGTTGCCAGTGGCGATGGATAGGCCGCCTTCTCACTGGGAGGCCTTTTGGACCCATCGCTGGTAACTGCTTCTACAAGAGGGTGACCTAGATGTTTTAAATTTCGCTGAAAATAATAAATTTATTTCTATTTGTATGTATATGACCGCAATAACTTGAATACTTTGACCAACAGATAATTAATATAATACCTTCTGCAATGATAAGATTTTGGAATTCGGCCTTATTTTGTTTGAGATAGAGTGCGTGCTCACCTACGTTACCGTGCTATCTCATAATGAAATGTCTCCGTATCAATAGTTCTCATATATATCTTCCGCCTTCTCACATGCCACTAACCTAGTGTTTCGTCTTACCACTCTAATAGAGAATGCCAATGCCACACATTGTACTTATACGTTTGGTTGATAAACTACTCATAGAAATGGAAGGCATTGGGAACTTCTTGGACAACATCTAGTCACACAAAAGCTACGAGAGGCATGGTCTTGGTTTCATCAAGCACGCCCCCGCCACTAGCTAGTCTCCCAAACTGATCTACTGTGGCACCTAGAATAGCCTCCAGTGATCCATTTCTTCCTGAAGGGAATCCTCACCGGCGATCTGCCATGCTACTGCCAAGCGCCAGTAGAGGCGTACATGCATGTCCCGGAGCGATGCATGCTTGCCGATCGCAAGCTTCTGTCAGGTGCCGAGTTGAATGCACTCGTACTCAAACGCATTTAATTTGACCTGCAGGCTGGCACTAGAGATTGCTTTGCCTTCAATAGTGCTCCGTCTTTGCATTTATCAGCCATTTGTACATTGGTGAAAAATCCACATGCAGGCCAAACTATTGCAAACACATTCAAATATTCCCCAGTGTAGCTGGGAAAACACCGTGAAAAACATGTCCAGTTTCTCATAGTAAACTTGTATCCGCATCAAAATCCTCAATGACTCACTGGGGTTGGTTAGAAAGGTCAGTGTCAAGCTCTTCGTCAGCTGCGGTCTGAGGACCTGCCTGCAGCTGTGGTCACACAAAATTGTCTTGTTTATTTTTTGGGAAGGAAAAGACTGATAATAGCTTAGGCTTCTATGGTCACAGTATATGTAATTAGGACAGGGCTTTGTGCTGAAATCGTGCTAACCACGCTTGATTCAACTCGACGGTGCTATTGAGTTGGCAATTCGATAAAAAATTGGTCAAATCAGCCGCACATTTTAATGTTGTGCTTACAATTTCGTCACAAAGAAACTTATGAACGCCGTCTGTGATGAATCTTGTTATATGTGTTGAATGTGCGATGTATGTAACCCTACATGTGTGATATGTGCCGAGGTGGTTTTTTAAATGTGTAAAGGTGGTTTTAGTAATGTGCCAAGGTGATTTCTATAAATGTGTAGAAATCCTTTGTTTAGAAAAAAAAACCTGGAACAAATATGACATGCTGAGTATATGTGCCCCTCGATGGCATGTCAATAATGTGCCCGTCACTGGTACGGTGTTGCCAGTGACGACTGACGGGCGGCCTGCTCACTGGAAGGCCTTTTGGACCCATCTCTGGTAACTGCTTCTGCAATAGGGTGACCTGAATATTTTAAATGCCGCTGAAAATAAATAAATTTATTTGTATTTGTATGTATATTACTAAATAGCTGAAATACTTTGACCAACTGATAATTATTTTGGTACCTTCTGCAATGAATAAAAATTTGAAATTGGGCCATATTTTGTTTGAGATAGAGTGACTGCTCACCTACATTACCATGCTCTACCTCATAATGAAAGATCTCCGAATCAATAGTTCTCATATATATCTTTCTTCTCCTCACATGCCATTATCCTAGTGTTTACCACCCTGATAGAGAATGCCAAACACTGTACTTATACGTTTGGTTCTGGTAAAAACTGCCCATAGAAATGGAAGGTATTGGGAACTTCTTGGACAGCACCTGCTGTAGCTCAAGCTTGGAAAATCATGCTCTTGGTTTCATTAAGACCATCCCGGCACTTGGTTCCATGAATCCTTCTATAGTGGCACCTCGAATAGCCTCGTGAGTTCTAATTCCATCTGAAGGGAGTCGTCGACGGTGATCTGCCATGTTGTTGCCAAGCGCCGACAGAAACATGCAGGGATCAGGCGAGACCCGTCTGAGTACTTACCGGTAAAGTGCATATCAAAAAGCTGGCTCGACTCCCTTCAGATGTGAGGTCACTTCGAGCTTGTTAAACCTTGAATGATCATCCTCCTCTGGCCGGCTTATCATCTAGCACGAAGACGAAGCGAACCTGCTCGATTGGTAGCTTAGCGCACATGGGCATGCTGAAACGTAGAAAGTACAGATGCTGGTTTAATTCTAGCAGGCATTTCCCACAGCCGTGGTTCCCGCATGTGCTGAGTTGAATAACAGTGGTACTAAAATGCATTAATTTGACCTGCAGCGACGTGCAGAATAGTGGTTAAATAAACTTATTGAGTTGGCACTCTCATCTGCTAGCTCCATATGCTAAGCTTGTTCCAAGGGCTAAAGCAACACTTCCCAGTTCCCACTACCATCCCAAATAAAAATAGCCCTACTTCTGGCAAGAGTTTTTGTAGAAGGAGTTGTGCAAGAATTTAGTCCGAACGGATATCCTTATTCACATTTTTAGATCAGCAGGGAGAAGCCATTACTAAGAAAGAAGCCTGGTAAAGCAGGTCTAGTACATGGTTCAAACTAAAACATTACAAATTGGGGGCCAGCGCACACCCAAAATATGAAAAGATACAGTCTATTTAAACTAAAAGGTACACTAGCTCTTAACAGATCGAGCAAAGACTGAAACAAGAAGAATGTGTTAATAGATATGAGCCATTGATTTGATTAAGTAGTGGTCTGATTAACTCTTACCTTCTTACCTCCCATGTGAAAAGAAGGGGTAAGACGGAGCATGTTAAAATAACACTTTCTAATTAAACAGTCTTTGCTCATGTTCTTGAAAAAAGAATGACGCTGAAACACATGTCAATCTATTTAAACTAACAGGTACACTAGCTCTTAACAGAGAGAGAAAAGACTGAGCACGATTTTGTTCCTTTTTTCGAGTTATCTCCGGTCATGACCTTGTTACAGGAAACCAGCAAAAGAAAGATATGTGTTCTAGGTGGAACAAGCAGTTTCCAAACAACAGGGAATGAAAACACCCCCCCCCCCCCCCCCTTAGTTAATGATTGTGTTAAGTTAAGGTAAAAGTTAATGACACCACCTTATTCACATTATTCTATTGCATTTAGAGGAAAATGAGTTAAAGTTCCAAAAGAAGGCACATCATTCAAGTCCACAACATCAGCCCCCATCAACATTCGAATTACTAGCCACTTCAACATCACCTGTGGTGATGAGTCCTAGGAGTTAACCATGCATACCATTGAGCCGAAAGCTCTTGAAGAATCGTCACAGTAGGGCAGTCCTGATGGTGGAATATGTGTGCTTTCCTCTTCGGTCGAAGCGTCCAAAAGGTTAACACCACCAGTAAGATTTAGGTCTAGGTCACTGAATGAGAAGGTGGTCGATGATTTCACATGTCAAAATATGCACGCAGAGCTTCAAACGATCAAAAGTCTAACAATGGTTCCATGGTACTAGACATGCCAAATAATTGACATTTGATGGCACCCAAGACCCCAAATTTCTTCAGACTGGGATGAACACCTAGGATACTAGCTCTGCAGATATATTTACCTATTTTCTTGACACTATTTGTTTCACATAATTTAACAAGTTTTCCCCCAATAGTAAAATCCCCATAATGGCATCAATTTGGCCATTTTATTTCAGACACAGTGCATGTTTTCTTTTTGGAAATGGAGGATAACCTCCGGCATCTGCATCAAGCAATTCACACGACCATTTTTATTATATTATGCAACAGAACTCGACAAAACACGTATATGGATCAACCCAAAGCCACCTTCCTAGGAACCACATTTGCTACACCTACAAGCTTGATGATGTGCCCGACCACGCATCCACATGAACCATCTAATCCGGTGGCTCAACAAGCCGCCGGCCGGCCAGCCAAGAGCACCAACCGGTCTAGTAGACCCTCAACGCGCACCGCATGTACGCACTCTAGAATCAGTCACCGCCATCTTTCGCCATCCCATCTTCAGGATTGATCAACACATTTATCTTGCCTGGCCATATTGCCGTTGACGCCAGACAACACCACCACCTACGCGCGTCCATCAACACGCGCCCGTCGCCAAGGCTCCGCTGCGCCACCGCCAAGAAATATCATCGTCGATACGGTAGATGCAACACCGATCCTCCTCTTGTCCCCTCCAGCAAGCTTCTGCTCCACGACGATGCCCCCAAAAGGGAGGATGGCCTTGAAAGCCCCATCATTGTCTGATCCGGGAGTGATCTAGGGTTTTCCCTGGAGCAGCTGGCCCGAGGTGACGACGATTGCAACCGACGATGCCTTCGACAAGGAGAGGACGCCCAAGACACCGCCATCGTCCGCCATGACCGAGGTCGACACGGTTTTCACGGAAAATCATGCCATCCTGACCCCGCAGCCGACTGGATCCACGCAGATCCACGTTGTGAGGGCGACCGCAACCGTCGGACCACCGGCAGAGGGCAACCAGCCGCCCCTCACTGGACCCTCCACGCGCGGCCGATCGGCCACAAGCCACGCCGGGGTGGATCTAGACAGGCGCCAGATCCACGGCCGTTGCCGCAAGCCATCACCAAGTTGTGTTGCACACCGAAGCGAGTATCCCGCCGGCCATAGAGGCGAAGGCTACCACCGCACCGCCCAGGGACGCCGCCTGAGCACCGCTCCACCCGAGATGGGATCTAGCCCGTCACCGCAGCCAACAATCCAACCCGGAGCGAGCGCCACCACCACGTGGCTGCCAGTCCCACCGGCGCCAGGTCGTCATCGCTGACAGCTCCCGCACCCCGCCGTGTCGCCGCTCCCCGGCCCGTCAGATCTAGCCCATGCCGGATCTCCCGTGCGAGGGGATGAAGAAGACCCCGCCTCCGTCGGTATAGACCGTGTATCACCCGGCCGCACCCTCCGTCGGTATAGACCGCGTATCACCCGGCCGCACCCTCTGGGAGTGGGGAGAGGGAGGATGGGACCCCTGTCGGTGGCGCTAGGTTTCGCCTCCCGGTCGCCCGCGAGAGCGACAGGGGAGGGACTTTTTTTGAGCTGGGTCTCAACTACCAGTGAGCAGGACGCCAGGGAGACACAATGAGTGTTCACCTACCATACAGGAGTACCTTACTCTGGAAGGTGCTCATATATATCTTCCTCGTCCTCACTCTGCCTTCCCACCCAAACAGACAATGCCGCATCCTGTCTTCCTATGTTTGATTCTAATAAATTACTTGTAGAAATGGAAGGTATTGGGAACTTTTCTGACAATGTCAAGAGAACCTCTAGTTGTGGCGATCATGTTTTAGGTTTCATCAAGAACATGCATCCTTCTTTCTTGGCACCTCGCACAGCTTCATGAGTGCCCTTATTATCTTTGGGCAGTAATCACTGGACTTCTGCTTTGTTGTCATGGCCACCAGCAGAGGCGTCAAGGCATTGTTGGCGCAGTCCTGACCCCATGATTAGTTCTCAACGAAGTGCAAGAACCCGAAGACGCCCAAAGCAGCGCACACTGATAATGCAGATTAGTGCTTCTAGCCTGATCGATCCATCTCCAGCGGTCCAGACGGCTTACGTACCAAGCAAAGCTGGTCGATTAGTAGCTCGCACACAAGCTCTGGTGTTGTGACAAGCACCATGTGCAACGGGATTTTTGGTAATTGGAGTTTTTCTCTGACTCATAATGTCGCATGAAGGAGATATAAGCATAATACTGAAATGGATTTGATCGACAATGGGATTTTTGATAAATGAAGCTTTTATTGGCCTATAATGTCACATCAAAGAGATACAGTATAAGCATGTTGGTTGGCAGCGGGCACATCGGCTCCGCGGTCATGACCAGCTTAGTTGGAAGTGTGAGCTTGACTACTTGGTACATGAGCATGCTTGCCATCGTCAATTTAATTCGTCATAGGAGAGGAGTACATGGTGCTGGATGGGCGTTGATTAGAACATCAAACTCATAAATTTATTGCTTGTCAAGTCCTATTTTATCTGGTAATTTTCAGTTCAGGTCCACTACTTCACTAGTGTTCCATATTTGCAATTTTCGGCTCTGTGTATATATCTTGGTTGCCCAATTTTTGAATTAAAGAAAACACACTCAAATATTCTTAGTAGAGCATGCATGAAACACCGTGACAATACCATTTGAGTTTTGCATCTTAAACTTGCACCCACATCACAATATGCGAGCCAAACTGTGCTGGCCTGGAAGGGTAAGAAAGGTCAGAATCCAAGTGCTTTGTCTGGTATCGAACGAATTAAGCTATGAAGAGATCACCCAGCTTAGCCAGCTATACCATTGAAGACATCTTCACGCTTCTTTCACATTTTACAGACGCTCACATACACTCAATCCTATGAACGCACGCACACAACCCTTACGAGCAGCTCCGAGATATTGAACCGGCACATCATCTTAAGATTGACGAAGTCACCACAGACGCTTTCGTAGTCGACGAAACGTCTCCTCCCACTAAACGCACATCTCCGAAGGCCAAAAATAAATACAGAAAAATGCGACCAGCAATACTGAGTCTAGGACTTAAACACTGAAGAATTGTTTCCACCACAAGGAATCTAATCATCTGAACTACAGTTAGTTGGCCTGATCCAAGGTCTTATTACAAGAAGGTATTGCACAAAAATCTGCACAGGAGTTCCATAGTCACGACATGTTGACAATGGCTTCTCAAGGCTGGAATTGTGGCCCTGAATGTTTGGTTCTTCCAAAGAAACGATTTCTCGATGCCGCTCATTCACTACCGGAATTACTGGCTATGCCGACGGCATAGGTCCAAATCCCGTCGGGATAGACCTATGTTGACGGCCGCCGTCGGCATAGCCCCGTCGGCATCATTTGCGTCGGCGTACCTGGGCCTACGGGCATAGAAACGCCGTCGGCATAGGTACCTATGCCGGCGGTGTCCGTACGGCCGTCGGCACAGATTAGCCGTCGGCAAACTCGTTCGTATGACGGCGGCAGACGGCGCCACCGTCAAGTTACACCCAGTAAAAATGCGCCACGTGTCGGCATAGTCTGGTGCCAGGGAGTACAGTTGGCCGACACGTGGCACCTATGCCGTCGGCATAGAGTTAAATAGATGCCGACGGCAAGGCCGTCGGCATAGGGGACACATGGCAGCCACTGGTAGCTCGGCCTTGCCCTATGCCGACGGCAAGGCCGTCGGCATAGTTTCTTTCTGATTTTTTTCCTTTTCTCTGTTTTAATTCAAATCAATTCAATTCAAATAGACAGCAGATATATATGATGAAATAGACATACACAGCATATATAAGTATCATCCTCACAACCAACATCACAAGAACGAAACGATGACGAAGTGGAGCATCATCCTCATATAAGTATCGATCCACTTCATCACAAGTACCAACATCACAAGAACATAAATATCATCGCAAACAACATAAGCATCATCGCAAGTCATCGAAAGGAGCACACAAGTCATCTAGAAGAGCATAAAAGACCAGAAGTCATCTAAAGACCCACAGGCTTAAGCGCCAGGACGTCCACCACCACCGCCAAGGTCGTCACCGCCAAAGCCCAGGTCGTCACTGCTAGCGGCAGCGCTACCGCCACCGCCACCTCCTCGGTGGATGGGAGTGACCGGGCTCCGTGACTTGGGAGTCATGCGAAGACCGGCACCACCACCAACGGATGATCCACCGGTTCCCTGGATGTTCGAAAAGACATGTTAAGGGGATATATGATTGTGTTGAATAAACGGTAAGCAGTGGCTGATGAGAACAATATTGCTTGATTTATACAATGGTTACTTGGAATGTTGGTTTTCCTCTTTACATATGTTAGATGATAAGATAATGGGATTGATATCTTTAATTCCTTTATGGAATATGTTACATAGAATATCTTTAGGGCGACGTGCTGTTGTAATATGTTGATTGTAAGAACAAATTGTTTTCATGCCATTTGAATGGAACATGCCATTGGATTTTGACATGCATGGTTGTATGTTAAACCTTAAGGATTTCATACACCCGTCAAAGTAGATGATTTATTTCTGATATATAACTTGAAAGCCCTTATCTTGGTGCCTCTTAATACATATATACACCTAATAATCAAGAGAAAATGATGCTTCTTTTGCCAAATGTTTACAAATTTCTAAACTAAATCTAGAAATTTGACTAATGGTGAAGTGAGTGTTTTTCAGCGAGGAAGTGAGTGTTGTGTTCATGACTAATGGTGAAGCTGTGACATTCTAAGTTTCACAGTTATCTGTCAAAGCATCAATGGCAACCAGAGGGTTTGAATAAACGGTAAGCAGTGGTTGATGAGTTTGGGGAAGTACTAACCGCAGCCTCCATGTTCTGTGCCAGAAACTCCTCAAAGGTAAGGAGCACTGGTGCAGGTCCAGCAGGTGGTGGTGGTGGTTCCATTACAGGAACCGTGCCGGCCGCCATGCTCTCAAAAACGCGCTGCATGTGAATTGAGCAAGCAAACACGAAGGTCGGAAGAAATGAAAGTGCAAATATGGAAGTGAAATGAAAGAGGCTAAACTAACCGTCATCATGCGAGTGCTGTGCTCCTGGACTGCTGCAACTCTCGCCTGCCACGCCATGGTCTCCTGGCGTGTGTACTCCATGTAGGCCTACGATATGACATGATGAACTCATAAAACATCTCAATGCGGAAAATAAAGTGAGCAAAAAGGAAGATAAGAGGGAAAATACTTACGCTGGTCTGCTGGGCTAGGAGGGAGTGTGACTATGCACTGGTCGTGCTCGTGCGCTGGCTCAGGCTTGGGTCGGTAGCTCAGAGCCGTGTGAAGGAGATAGAAGGAGTACACACGGCATCCAGAACCGCCTGCCGACCATGAAGCTTCGGCCGTATGCCCACCACCGCCCTCTCGTCCGTAGCCTGCTTTAAGGGGTCAGGTGTGCCAGGATTTACCTTCAGATACACCTCCTCGTAGGCCTTCAGGTTCTCCCCGCTATTGCCGTAGTAGTCGCCCTTGCCCTCCTTGGACTTACTCCGCGTATGGGCGATCTGCCACGCCTCTATGTCAGAGAGCGGCCGCTTCAGTTTCTCCTCCTGCACCACCAAACAGAGGTTAGTGATACATAAGAAAGTGACGGTAAATAGAAGAAGAAGAATGTTTCATGTAAATAGATATACCTGAACTTTCTTGTGGCTAAAGTGGTTCCGGTTTCCCTGACCATGTGTTCCGTCGGTCCCTCGGTTAGCCCGGTTTTTCTTGCTCTTAGCAGCCCACTCTGCATCCTGACCGAGCCACAGATCCACCAATGCCGCCCATCCATCGTCCTTTCCATAACACCAACCAGGACACACCTACATAATGAAAGCATAATGGCATGTCAACACGAAACGATGAAATTTAGCACAAACGCCGGAATGAAAAGTCTGTTATACTTACGGCCAAGTACTCCTCCCTCTCCAAGGTAACATGCATCCTCCACGCATCTTCCTTGGTCATCTTCGTCTCAAGAGCGTCGTGATGATATTGCGAGATGGCCACCCAGCGCACCTCGTACTGCATCTGACGGGCCTTCTTCCTTGCTTGGCGCAGCACGATCTCGTCGGCAGTGGACTTGTGATCCTCAAGAAATCGATAGTATCTCTACAATCATTCAGAAAACCAGAATGGAAGAAGCCATGAGTTAAACCATTCGATGATAAACTACGAACGAAACTCAAGACTCGTGCTTCTGAAGAGAACTTACCCAAAAATTTGTGATCACGGCCTTAGCATACGTGGTATGGTCCGGGTGGGGGGCCGCTTCCCAGTGGTCCCAGCTCGTGGCCAAAACCCGGTGCTCAGGCTGCCTGACTGGATCCGGACAGAACAGCCCCGGCCAGTGTTCCTTCAGCAAAACGGTGATGACGCCGTTTGGAAGACGGGCCCCTTTAAGAATTATCCAGTTGCTGCAAAAGATAGAAAGAATGAAAATATGAGCATGTGTACAATCAAAAGAATGAAAATATTAGCATGTGTACAAGCAAAAGAATTAAATTATGATTAAGTGGCACTTACTCTTTCCCCTTGGGCACAATGAGCCACTTCTGCTCCTCGGTAGCAGGAAGGGGAGGGAGCTTTGCATTACCACGCAGCCACCCCTTGTTGTGGGCAACCCCCTCGCTGCCACCACCATCCTCCCCGCCACCACCATCCTCCTCCTCCTCGTCCCCCTCCCCAACCTCCTCCTCCTCCTCCTGAACCTCCTCCTCCTCGCGAACCTCCTCCTCCTCCTCCTCCTCGGTAGAGGAGGGCCTCGAAGAGGACACCCCTAAGTCGGTGAGGGAGCGCTGTTTCTGGCCCCGACCCTGTCCTCCTCTAGGGGCTCTCCCCCCCCCCCCCCCCACCCCCTCCACCTCTAGGGGCACCTCTCCCTCGACCTCCCTATGTGGAGTCATCCTCAAGTAGTCGGGAGGGAAGAGTACGGGGTCGACCACTCCGACTAGTCATCCTGGTGAGCTTCGATAGGAAACCTGTGCCGTCGGCCTTCCCCTTGCCCATGTTTAGCGAACCTGCATTGAAAAGAGAATAAACAATTAGTACATTAATAATGAAGAAAAAAGCATAATAATAAGGAATAAAAAACACATTAATAAATAAGCATAAAAAGGCATATTAACAAACCATAGAAAAAAAGACATGAAACGTACATCTGCTAGAACCCATACGAATCATCACTGTTGTAACCGATTCCTCGATCGGTCTCATCATCACTATCACGCATATCATCTTCGTTGTCTGACGGAGGTGGAGGCTCTTCCTCGTCGTCAGCGTCTTCGTTTAACTTTTCTAGCATAAGTATGTCATTTTCATTAACAATGGTCTCACCATCATTCCGTGCATCGTCATTGTTTCGATCCACTTCATCATCACCCAAGGCGTCAGCGTCATCGTTTCTGACCACATCATCATCAGGTTGCTCTTGATAGAACACTCCCTCGTATGTCATGGGTTTAATGTTGTAGTAATCGTCATCGTTCGGGTCCGGTAGCTTACCATGTGGCGACACCTTGAACACAACTTCCCAACCCTTTAGGTACTCTTTCTGGCATGGGTAAGGCAGGTAATAAACTTGTGTGGCTTGGGTAGCCGCAATAAAGAGATCGGCTCCGGCATACACGGTTGATGGTTTAACTTCGACCAAACCAACGGAAGACGTATGTCTCAGCCCCTCTACTGGGTCGAACCATCGGCATTTGAACACAGGGAGACTTAGGGTTTCGCGCCCACAGCTGAATGTAAGCTCGTATATTTTTTCTACCCTTCCGTAGTAGTCAACTGAATTTTGACCTTGCGTGTACACTCCGGTATTTATAGTCTTGGGATCAGGTCGGCTGTTCTGGTGCTCCTCTGTATGGAAGCGATACCCATTCACATCATACTTTTCACATGTCTTGACCCGAGGGTCAAAACCCATGGAAACCCATCTCAATTCGTCATCCATGGATATGTTCGGATCTTGTCCCTACAAGTTTAATTGAAATTGCTGGGTGCATTAGTTCGGTAAACTAATAAATGTTGAACTAGGTATTTAATAGGGGAATGTGAAAGTTTACTTTCTCCATGAACCAAGCAACAAAATTTTTCCTTCCAGGGTTTCCATGCCGGAGAAGAGTAAGTTCCTCCGCCTCAGTAGGAGGAATCATTCCCGTCCACTCCTCACGAATGAATTGACTAAAAGAAGAAAAGCGGTGTTAGAACGGGACTAAGTGAACATAGAACATGATGTTGTGCAAGACATAAAGGAATGGTGTAGTGGTATTACCTCATCCACACATCCTCAACTTCCTTGATGTTGTGCAAGACATAGAACATGAGGTCCTCCCACTCTTGTTGTGGCATGTTATAAGATTTCGAGCCCCCAGCCCTGCCACCTTGCCCGCTGAATAGATGGAGCTTGGCTTTATACTTGGGTTGTTCTATATTGTATCGAGGCACCTTATTATGCAGAGTGGGAACGTGGTCTGGATAGTACGATGTCCTGAGGTCTGACACCTCCTCTAGGATAACTGCCTTAGCTATGGAAGCTTCAATCTTAGCTTTGTTTCCACATTTGTGTCGGAGATGCTTGTTCTGTCTCTCAGGGCCGTACTGCCAACTATTCTGCACAGCCCCCCCCCCCAACAATACCTCGTCCGCGAGGTGCAAAATGAGATGTGTCATCGGAGTAAAGAAGCTTGGCGAAAAGATCTTCTCTAGCTTGCATATCAACTCCGGTGCCTTCTTATGCAATTGTCTAATCACCTCGGGACATACTTCTTTAGCACAGAGCGTGCGGAAGAAATGGCTTAGCTCCGCAAGCACTCGCCAGACATGCTCGGGGACATAACCTCGAACCATCACCGGCATTATCCGCTCAATCCATACATGATAGTCATGACTCTTGAGCCCGGTCACTTTGCCCCTTGAAAGATTGACTCCCTTACTTATATTCGATGCATAACCATCAGTGAACTACACTATGTGTTTGAGCCACTTCAATACCTCCATCTTTTCTGGTTTTTTAAGTACGAAGTCAGCATCTGGCTTGAACCAGTTTCTTCGACCGCCTGTGGGAGGCTTCATGTTTAGACGTGGTCTATCACAAATTTTCTGTTGATCGGCTCTAGCTTTAACGTTATCCTTCGTCTGATCAGGAATGTTGAGGATCGTGCGGAAAAGGGACTCTGCGACATTCTTTTCGGTGTGCATCACATCGATGTTGTAAGGAAGTTTGAGGTCCTTGAAATAGGGAAGCTTCGTGAAGGGGGTAATGTGAGTCCAATTGTGCGTCTCACCATATCCCTCGAAGCCTTTGGCTTTGCCTTTGCCTTGGCCTTCGCCTTCGCCTTCGCCTTTGGCTTTGGCTTTGGCTTTGGCTTTGCCTTTGCCTTTGCCTTCGCCTTCAGGCTTGAGAGCTTTTAGCTGAGCAAGAACATCTGCCCCCGAAAACGTTGGAATCTCGTTTACTTCATGGACAACCCGGCCTTTCGTGAAGTTCTTGTTGTCTTCCCTGTCTGGATGGTCTGGAGGGAGGAACTGTCGATGCAGGTCAAATGCTACATACTTGTCACCCTTCTTCAGCCAAATTAAACGTAGAGCCTGCATGCACACTGGGCATGGCATCTTCCCACTTGTACACCATCCGCAGAAAAGGGCATAACCGGGAAAGTCATGCATGCAATAGTGCAACCAAACTTTCATCAAGAAATTTCTCTGCAGATCTCGGTCGTATGTCAACCTCGGGAAGTACCAAGAATGGTGCAAATCATCCACCAGCAGCTGCATAAACACACCCAAATTCTTCCCCGGGTATTCAGGCCCCGGAATGATGAGCGACAAGAACATGGTCTTGCATTGCATTAGGGCACCGGGAGGGAGATTGAGCGGAATAACAAACACGGGCCAGCAGCTGTATGCATTGGACGACATACCATATGGATTGAACCCATCACCTGATATGGCAATTCTGGCATTCCCAGCCTCGGCTGCTTCCTCGGGGTATTCTTCATCGAATGACTTCCATGCTTCGCCTTCTGATGGATGTACGATTTTATTTGGATGGTACCTTATACCTTCCTTGTGCCACTTCATCATTTTGGCAGACTCCTCCGTGATGAAAAGGCGCTGCAGTCTTTCTATGAAATGCAGATACCGAAGAACCTTTGCAGGGATGCCTAGCTGCCTCTTCTCACCATCCTCACCGACCACCTCAAGGTACCGAGAGGAACCGCACTCCCTACAGTACTTGTCATCCGCATACTCGTGCCTAAACAAAAGGCAATTCTTCGGACAAACATGTATTTTCTCATAATCCATAGAGAGTGCCTTCATGAGTTTCTTCGTGGCATACATGCTTTTCGGTAGTTCATGACCCTCGGGGAGGCTGTTAGCCCATACTCCCAGAAATGCTTCGAAGCATTTCTGGCTACAGCCGTACTCAGCCTTGACTGCCATCAGTTGCGAGATGGCATCCAGCTAAGAGACTTTGGCACCCGCATAAAGAGGTTTATTTGACGAGGCCAAGATCTCCAAGAAGGCCTTTGCGGTTGCCTCCGGCTCCTCCGGTTCATTCTCTGAAGGTGTCGCATGTGCCATCTCTACAGCAATGACATCATCTAGCATGTCTCTGACCCCGTCGTCCGCATAACCACCGATGCGTTGTCGCATCACCTCCTCTCTACCACGGTCCCGCTCAGCAAAGTTTATCGGCGGCATGTCAAAGTTTGGCATATATCCGTGCGTGCGAAGGTGCTCAGACATGTCCTTCTGATTTTTACGAAGACGTCTTTCACATTTCGCACAGGGGCATTGTGGGATAATTCTCATTGGACGACGGAATATCTCCTTCAAATACACATCGGTTCTCGCGACCCACTCTGGTGTAACTCGATTCCGGCAGATAAAACCACTGTACCTCCACAGATTATCTGCCATCCTCTGCTTTATTGGGAGCCACACAACAAAATTAAGTATTCATTTAAATTAATCACATCAAATTTTTATTTTCTACCGCGTTGACGGCATTGAATCCACCTACATCTCTAATAGGTAAAGATAGGTCCTAATCCCACCCGAGGATGTGTAGATTGAGTACGTTCTCCATGCTCTACCCCGTTCCGAGACATAATTTCGGCAGCACCTCCCCGCTGTTCTCCAGATACACATCTCGGCAAATAGCCGAGAGAATGTGCTCCGGAGAACAACGGGGAGGCGCCGCCGAAATCCTGTCTCGGAACGGGGTAGAGCTTGGAGAACGTACCCAATCTACACATCCTCGGGCTGTCCGTGGAAAACGCTGGACAATCCGAAAGAGCTGCGGTGATAAATATGCAATTGAATGCATATTTATCGATGCAACCCTTTCGGACGGGAGACGCCTAGGTTACGCGACTTGACTTGAAAATAAAATCTAGTGACATGAAAAAAACGGAGGAGGAGATGGATTTGTAGCTCACCCTCGGATGTAGAGGAAGTAGTCCAACAGGGATGGGATGATCAGGGACCAATGCTTCCGACGACGGTCACTCCGGGGAGATGCGACACCACAAAGTCTGCAAATTCCACCGAAAGAACAACTTAGATCATCACATCTCAGTCAAGTGTCAAAATTTTGTCTTCTATTTTTTTAGCAAGATCATCATATATTCTACATTCAAAATACATAAAGTGAAAAACTTAGATGATCATGATACTTCAAATTAATTTTTACCGCATTGGTCAAATTTTTTTGTCACAACTTAAATATACCTACCTATCCATACATTCATCTAGCTAGCAATTTATCTACTTATCTGTCCATATCATTGAACTATCCAAATTTTAACATTTGTCTACCTATCTACTAAAATTGCACTAAACATACAAAAAAAATTGCACTACACTTTCATTCAACTATCTATCCATCCATCTAGCTAGTTATCTATCCATTTCATTCAACTATCTAGCTAGTTATCTATCCATTTCATTCAACCATCTATCCATCCATCTATTACTATCTATCTACATATCTAAAAAAGCCCTAAACAACGGCGGCCAACAGCGGCAACACAACAGCGGTAGTGGCAACAACTCGGGTGATTGTCCGGGTGGCGGGGGAGCTCACCGAGGGGAGGCAGCAGCGGAGCGGCACGAGGACAGCAGGGGGCGGGGGAGGTGGCGACGGAGGCGGTGTCGGAGGGGGCCGGGACGAGGTAGGGGCGGGGCCCGGACGAGGCAGGGGCGGGGTCGGGCGGACGGTGGTCGGGGCGGCGGCGGAGGAGGCCGGCCGGAGCCAGGCCAGGAGAGGGGTGAGCGTCGGGGCAGGGGCCCCCCTTAGGGAGGGCGTCGGCGGAGGGGGCGGAGCAGCGCCCGGGGAAGAGGCCGGGGCCTCCGGCGAGAGGGCGTCCGGCGGAGGGGGATGGAGACGACGGCGCGGCGCGGAGTGGAGGCGGCGGCGCGGCGCGGGTGGGGACGGTGGTGCGGCGAGGAGTGGAGGCGGCGGCGGCTGGTGGGGACGGTGGCGCGGCGCGGCGGCGACGGGTGGGGACGGTGGCGCGGCGCGGCGGCGGGTGGGGACGGTGGTGCGGCGCGGCGCGGAGTGGAGGCGGCGGCGGCGCGGGTGGAGGCACTGGTGCGGCGCGGCGTGGGTCGGCGACGGGGTCGGGCTCGGGGTGGATAAGGCACGAGTGGACAAAACGGGGCAACCGCCGAGTGGAAAAGGGGGGCACTATGCCGACGACTTGGCCGTCGGCATAGCGTGGGTCCCACATGTCAGGGGTAGCTGCCCGAGTGGATAAGGTGGCACTATGCCGACGGCTTTGCCGTCGGCATAGCATGAGTCCCACATGTGAGGGACAGCTGTGGATATATGCCGACGGCCTTGCCGTCGGCATAGATAGGAGGTCAGCAATTTTTAAAAAATAGTACCACCTCGCCCAAAGACAAGCAACATGACCAATATTAAATAGTTGGCTAATCCATACGAAGTAAGCTCCGGTATTCATTAGACTTCTGTTAAGAAAATGGACAATTACTGTGAATCTTTCAGTGCCCGGGCACTGAAGGATTCATAGTGAGAGTCCATTTTCCATGATGAATGCCGGTGTTTTTTATTAATTCAATTATTACTATTTTTTAGTTTGCCGTCTGTGTGAGGACCAGGTGCGAAGCTCTGGTGGCCGTTTCCCCCCTCCGTGCGACGGCGGCAGCGACGTCCGTGAGGGGGGTCACACTACGGAGCCGCGTGTCGGGTGCTTGCACCTGCCACCACGCTTCCACACGCGTAGGAGGGCCCACCGCAAGACCTGGCGTGTTTGCTACACCCCCAGGTACCCCGTCCCGTCTAACCCTGACACAGACGACCGGCGGATCTAGCCCTTTGACTTTCACCGGACGGGGTTTGACCGATGGACCTTTTCACCGGGTTGCCATAGCCTAGCCCATAGCTACACCCCCGAAAACGGTCCCGGCCCAACCCACCCCAAGATTCCCTCCGTGTCGGCTCGACGTGGCCGTTTCCCCCCTCCGTGACACGGCGGCTGCGACGCCCGTGAGAGGGGGCACACCCCGGAGCTGCGTGCCGGGTGCTTGCGCCTGCCACCACGCTTCCACACGCGTAGGAGGGACCACCGCAAGACCTGGCGTGTTTGCTACCCCCCCAGGTACCCCGTCCCGTCTAACCCTGACACAGACGACCGGTGGATCTAGCCCTTTGACTTTCGCCGGACGGGGTTTGATCGATGGACCTTTTCACCGGGTTGCCATAGCCCAGCCCATAGCTACACCCCCGAACACGGTCCCGGCCCAACCCACCCCAAGATTCCCTCTGTGTCGGCCCGACGTGGCCGTTTCCCCCTCCGTGCGACGGCGGCAGCGACGTCCGTGAGGGGGGTCACACTACGGAGCCGCGTGCCGGGTGCTTGCGCCTGCCACCACGCTTCCACACGCGTAGGAGGGCCCACCGCAAGACCTGGCGTGTTTGCTACTCCCCAGGTACCCCGTCCCGTCTAACCCTGACACAGACGACCGGCGGATCTATCCCTTTGACTTTCGCCGGACGGGGTTTGATCGATGGACCTTTTCACCGGGTTGCCATAGCCCAGCCCATAGCTACACCCCCGAACACGGTCCCGGCCCAACCCA
The DNA here is from genome assembly GCA_039707655.1 of Elymus sibiricus. Lineage (NCBI taxonomy): Eukaryota > Viridiplantae > Streptophyta > Magnoliopsida > Poales > Poaceae > Elymus > Elymus sibiricus. The sequence continues at coordinate 68,745,101 of CM077676.1, forward strand.
CCCCAAGATTCCCTCTGTGTCGGCCCGACGTGGCCGTTTCCCCCTCCGTGCGACGGCGGCAGCGACGTCCGTGAGGGGGGTCACACTACGGAGCCGCGTGCCAGGTGCTTGCGCCTGCCACCACGCTTCCACACGCGTAGGAGGGCCCACCGCAAGACCTGACGTGTTTGCTACCCCCCAGGTACCCCGTCCCGTCTAACCCTGACACAGACAACCGGCGGATCTATCCCTTTGACTTTCGCCGGATGGGGTTTGACCGATGGACCTTTTCACCGGGTTGTCATAGCCCAGCCCATAGCTACACCCCCAAACAAGGTCCCGGCCCAACCCACCCCAAGATTCCCTCCGTGTCGGCCCCGACATGGCCGTTTCCCCCCTCGGTGACACGGCGGCAGCGACGCCCGTGAGGGGGGGCACACCCCGGAGCCGCGTGCCGGGTGCTTGCGCCTGCCACCACGCTTCCACACGCGTAGGAGGGCCCACCACAAGACCTGGCGTGTTTGCTACCCCCCCAGGTACCCCGTCCCGTCTAAGCCTAACACAGACGACCGACGGATCTAGCCCTTTGACTTTCGCCGGACGGGGTTTGACCGATGGACCTTTTCACCGGGTTGTCATAGCCCAGCCACTAGGTACACCCCCGAACACGGTCTCGGCCCAACCCACCCCAAGATTCCCTCCGTGTCGGCCCGACGTGGCCGTTTCCCCCCTCCGTGACACGGCGGCAGCGACGCCCGTGAGGGGCGGCACACCCCGGAGCCGCGTGCCGGGTGCTTGCGCCTGCGACCACGCTTCCACACGCGTAGGAGGGCCCACCGCAAGACCTGGCGTGTTTGCTACCCCCCAGGTACCCCGTCCCGTCTAACCCTGACACAGACGACCGACGGATCTAGCCCTTTGACTTTCGCCGGACGGGGTTTGACCGATGGACCTTTTCACCGGGTTGTCATAGCCCAGCCCATAGCTACACCCCCGAACATGGTCCCGGCCCAACCCACCCCAAGATTCCCTCTGTGTCGGCCCGACGTGGCCGTTTCCCCCCTCGGTGACACGGCGGCAACGACGCCCGTGAGGGGAGGCACACCCCTAGAGCCGCGTGCCGGGTGCTTGCGCCTGCCACCACGCTTCCACACGCGTAGGAGGGCCCACCACAAGACCTGGCGTGTTTGCTACCCCCCTAGGTACCCCGTCCCGTCTAAGCCTGACACAGACGACCGACGGATCTAGCCCTTTGACTTTCGCCGGACGGGGTTTGACCGATGGACCTTTTCACCGGGTTGTCATAGCCCAGCCCATAGCTACACCCCCGAACACGGTCCCGGCCCAACCCACCCCAAGATTCCCTCCGTGTCGGCCCGACGTGGCCGTTTCCCCCCTCGGGGACACGGCGGCAGGGACGCCCGTGAGGGGGGGCACACCCCGGAGCCGCGTGCCGGGTGCTTGCGCCTGCCACCACGCTTCCACACGCGTAGGATGGCCCACCGCAAGACCTGGCGTGTTTGCTACCCCCCCAGGTACCCCGTCCCGTTTAACCAGATTCCCTCCGTGTCGGTCGTTTCCCCCCTCCGTGACACGGCGGCAGCGACGTCCGTGAGGGGGTGCAATCGATATATAATTGAGGTATGTTTTTTGTTTAGATAAGGCACATTTAAGTTAATCAAATTAGTTTTAAAAAAAGAAAAATAAATAAAAAAGAGAAAATAAATAAAATAGAAAAAAATTAGCACAAATCTATGCCGACGGCAATGCCGTCAGCATAGCTACGCCCACGGATCCACGAAGCCCTGGATCGATGACGTGGCATAAGACGCGGATCGATGGCATGGCAAAGGCCATGGGCCAGGCCTATGCCGACGACAAGGCCGTCGGCATACCTCTGCCACCCCACGGACCGACGAGGGGCTCAGATCGATGACGTGGCACGCGTCGCGGATCGATGACGTGGACAACTCCTACGCCGACGGCAAGGCCGTCGGCATATCTATGCCGACGGCCGCCGTCAGGGCCGTCGGCATAGATATGACGGCGTCAAACTCCCGTCACAGGAAGGCTCACCGGGCCCACATCTATGCTGACGGCCCCGCTATGCCGACGGCTACTGTAGGCATATATCACAATATGCCGACGGCCTATATATGCCGATGGCCGCCGTAGGCATAACTCTAGGTACGCCGACGGCTTTCTGCACCGACGGCTTCGCGTAGGCCGTCGGCATACCTCCGTCTATGCCGACAGGGGCCATCGGCATATCCCAGGCCGTCGGGATTAGGGGCGATTCCGGTAGTGATTCTCAAGATCTACTCAAAATTAGTTTCATCGTACTTATTTTTTCTCCTCTAGCTGCGCGAACATGAAAACTGCTTGTTTGGCTGTGGCAATCTAAGTAGATGCATGTTGGACCATCCTCTCTTCACACACATGTACATATCCAACTGATGGAGGTCACCATGGTTATTATATATAGGTGAGCAGAACGGTGCACATATGACTACATGAGGATGTATCTCCCCCATCCTACAACAATAAATTCGAGCAAGTAGCTGGCTCAGACATTACAAGCACATACCTTTCATTAAGCCACACAAAGTGGCAAGATTGTACTGCTCCCATATATATCGTCCTCCTTTTGCATGCCACTAGCCTGGCTAATATACAATGCCGTATGTTTGGTTCTGATAAAATACTAACAGAAATGGAAGGTATCTGGAATCTTCTTGGCAACACCTAGTGAAGCTCAAGCTGCCACAAACAGAGTTCAGGTTCAACGATCACATCTGCTCGGCCACTGGATCCATGAATCCTTCTTTCTTGTAACCTCCATCTACCTTGTTGATGTCATGGCGTCGGCGGAGCTGTAAAGGCCGGACTTGCCCTGTACTTTGTGGTGAGGGGCGGCTAGCAAAGTTGGCCATGTACCATTACTAATCGATCAGTTAATTTGCTCGTGGGAATGGATAGGCTTTAAATTACTCTTTTCGCGTCTTTGCATTTTCATGTTGTGTATTTTTGTAATAAAAGGTGGATTTTATTGAGTCAAAATAAAGCTTACAAACACAATAAGTACACACCCGGTCTCTGCATTATTAGGATGCGCACAACTAACACCAACGCACACACACACATATGATCACACCAAAAAAAAAAGCAAAGTGTTAAAAGACAGAAATTGTACCTAGACAGGAAAAAAATTGAAGCACTCAAAACTATGATCAACAAACTATAAGAACGACCATGGGCACCAACCATCTCTGGACATCAGAATGACAATGAGAAATGTACTCCAGCATTAACACCTTCAGGAACGGAATGATGCTCAAACGCTGCCAGTGCCGGGTTTAACCACCGAAGGCCAAATCCTAGGTTTTCAGCTTGAAGATCAAGTTCGCACAAATCCGAACAATGCCTTCAATAACGTAATGACGCAAAAACACCACCATTGCTAGGTATAAACAATAAGGGTCAGACCCTGTGTTTTGATTCCAGAAATCGAGATCGGGTACTCGAAAAGCACCACCAAATCGAAGTAGTCATGTATTGTCGCCACCACTTTCAGCGATCCCAACACTATTCACAAGGGAGGAAAGTCCCCAGCACTTCCAAATCTCAACTCGGGATGCTCCGACGGTCGCGCACCATCCGCTTGCTCTGCCATCTTTGCCTGTGATGTTAGAATCAGTTGGCATTGCTGCTGAACCTGAAGATCCAATACACTGTGGCTCATTGCAACAACCACCCGTGTGCCTGAGTGGAGGACCGCTTTGTTGGGACGCAGTAGGTCGACGCCGCTGCATGCATACCTATAGACGGGAGAGCGGCAACCGATGCCTGGCCGAATACGCCACCGCCGTTGCTTCACAACCATACCCTTTTCATCAAGTTGTCGCCCATAGATTGCATCTTGCCATTGTAGGCTACCGGGGGGAGACCTCCCTCTGTGCCACCTTCATTGACCAGTGATTGAGCTTAGCCTGACCACTAGTCTCTAGCAGCGGCATGACAATGAGAGGACGGGAAGGTAGGTGGCGGAGACGGTATCCTCTCTCTCTCTCTCTCTCTCTCTCGCTCGCTCCCTCCCTCCCTCCCTCCCTCTCTCTCTCACACACACACACACACATTGCAAGCTAACAATTGTTTTTGTGACAAGAACTTCGATGGATTGATATCTTGGTTACTCACTGAGGTGAAAAGCTCGCTGCTACCTACAAACCCTTGCACTTTGGGGCCCAACAAATTACTTACTCCAATTAAGCAATTACTCTTCTTTCAAGCCTCCGCCTCTCTCCTATCAAATTTTCTCCGAAGCTCCGCTCTCTGCTTTGGGTTGATGACTTTTTCATAAAAAAAGTGGAATTTCTAGTGGCCTTCTCTTTGTAGGAGTTAAACCTTTGTCAGCTCATGTCATCCAGTCATTGGAATGTCATTATCACTAAAAAAATCTCTGCAAGTCTTTGTCATGCACATAGAGTTCAAAAGTTTTTATCTTGCTACCACAGGCACCATATGATTTGTGTCAGCATCACACACAATCATAGGCATGCCATCCCACAATCCCTTCACTGGCAGAAACCAATATGCTTCCAACAAGGTCACATCTTCATAGCCACGCTGCCTTAAAAAATCATCAAGCCCAAGCAGAGACCAAGTGTCCACTTCAGAGGTATCAAATGTGTCAATATGATGAATCTCTACTGAAAATAGCTCGCATGCAGTTGTTCTTACGTGCAGGGGGGGGGGGGGGGGGTCTAACGTCACAAACATCGCATACAACAATCAAGACAAGCAAAAAATCGCTATCCCCGCAAGAAAAACAAATTGCTAAAACAAAGCCAATTTCGAAGAACCTAACCAAGTCGGCTCCCGATTCAGACAAACCGAGGAAATAATTTGGAGAAACCTCATCTACTGTGGAGGCAGATCCTCATGGAGCCGTCACACGAGAGCCATCATCGCCGCCACCTCCCAGTCACCTCGCTCGAACAAAGATTTGGGGAAAGGAGTTGGAATGACGATCAAGAAATAGAACGCATGGGGATGCCGAAGGGGGGTGGGTTACATATTCGTGTCAACCGTCGTTACCATGTGGGCCCCTATCCGACATGTCAAGGGTCCACAGTGCAATGTGGCAGGTCAGAGGGGGCTTAGTTGAATTTGGACCTGAATAGAATATTTACTGCATTTGGAGGACCTGAAGGATGATTTTCATAGTTCAAGGACATCTTGACACCACTGAATGAACTATTGATGTGCCTGACTCGGTTGTTTCAAAGATAGATACATTCTTTTTTGAAACTTAGAGAGTATCGGTACTGTCTTCAGAATAAATAAAATATTATTTGTACATTTTTAAAAATATTGGATGGACAGAGAAAATAGTAGTAAGTGTTGACATATTGTTTTACGGAAATGATAAATCCCAAACGTTCGGGACTTAACCATGGCAAATCAAATGTTTTCGAGGGCAATTTTAATGACGCAAGCATGACAAGTTTAATTCACACGCACGTTCTGGCAAAAAATATACTAAGCACGGATTTGCCATGTTTGCCAACCAAAATTGCCATCCTTGTGTAAGTAAAATTGCGGTCGAAAATGTTCAATTTGTCATGGTCAAATTCCGAATGTTTAGTCGTTATCGGGGTCTTTGTTTTGTTTCATTTCTCGGGCTTGGTACATATCGTGGTTGTTTTCTTGGAGCGCTAGTTCGTCTTGGAAAGTTGTATGATGGACAATTTTCGCAGGAATATCTATCGGCACCAGTGGCGACCGAAGCAAGTGGCCACCGACAGCGCTGCGTTGCGCTTTAGACGGCCGGTTCACGTTCGTCATCTCCATCCGCACCACACTCCGAAGCGAAAAGGTGTGATAGGTCCCGGGGGTACCGACACCCCCTTATCCTAGCCGTTCAGCCTCGCTGAGATTTGTGCAGCGGTCTGTCGTACGCAGACACTTTGCAGCGGCAGCATGCTTATCCATGCCATTTGACACAGCATACGATGGTCTGTCGTAGCACTAGGCATGCAGTAGGTGCTAGGTCTGGGAGCCTATCCCAACATGAGTGACAGGCAGGTCACAGTAACTAGTCACATGTGAAGGGAGAGAGATGAGAAAGGAGACAAGAGAGAGCCCGCACCACTACGAGTCAGTGTCTTGCACGCGAATGTGAGAGAGTGAGGAGTAACGATGAGAGAGAGGCCCTAAGAGAAAAGAAAAATGAGGAGAGAGAGAGAAGTGCCCACGGGAGTTTATTTTCTTTGGGTTTGTCTTCGTGGTACTGTGCACTCCACTACACATCTGGGAGGGTAAAGCTCCATGGTCAACTTCGATGTCTATTCATTGAAGTCACGGACCGAATACGTAGATGGCTAGCACGCGGCTGTGTCTGGAATCTCAAATAAACAATGCCCTATGCAGCCGCTGGGAGCCTGGGATTACTGTTCGTGTTCTCTGCCAAACACAAGGATGAGGCAGGGTGTGGTCCAGATCTCGAAAGAAGTCAAAGAGACGTAAACGGTGGGGATAGTGGGGTGTCCGTACACCCGGGAGTCAAAAATCATGTCTCAGCTCCGAAGCAGACACCACACCACACCGCTCACCAACCCAACAGGCGTATCGCTGGCGCCATGGACGGTGCCGCAGCCACCACGGCGTCCCGGAATAAGCAGGTGGTGCCAGTGGCGAGTCCAGTAGCTAGGCTTTAACAGGCTCTAGCCTACCCTCGAAAAAAAAAGAATTTTTTTTACTACTACGTTCATCTCAGCCCAGCAGCCCAACACTGGAATAGAACGAACATCCCAACAACCCAAATGCTAACTGCCCATGTAGCGAACAGCAGCACATCTTCATGGCACGACCGCACGCTCGCGCGACCAGACCTAGCGTTGGTCGGCGGCGGACCAGCCGAGAAAGGAGCCTGCCGGAGCGGCGGACCAGGGAGCCGTCGGGGACGGCGGACTGCCGGAGCTCCGCGCCAGCAGCGAGTCGCGCACATGTCCATGACTCGCTCCCAGCCAACCCGTCGCGGCTGCGCCCTGCGTCCTGCTCCGAGGGTACTCGCCGGCCGGGCGGCCGCCCTCCAGTTCTACAGTGAATGGTGACCGGAGGAAGGAGTTAAAAACTCTGAAACCTGCAGGCTAGCAGCTCTCGAGCACCAAATTTGCAACAAAAGTAGAGGGTAATTTGGTTAAAATTTTATTATTGTACTAGCAAATGTGCCCGTTGCAGTGGGTAATTTGGTTCAAAATTTAATATTATATTCCAGAAAAGTTTGATTACATTTGGACAAATGGACTAGAAGATAATGGCTATTTGGCTAAGCAGATTCAAAATTTGGTCCAAAATTTAATATTTTTCAAAAATCCAAAAATATTACAGTAAATACTACATGTTTTCAGTATTATTCTAGGCAAGTTTGAGCACCTTTGGAGAAATGGACTAGGAGATAATGGCTATTTAGCTAAACTGATTCAAAATTTAATATTTTTCAAAAATTTCAGAAAAAATCCAGTAAATACTACATGTTTCCGGTAGTAATCTGGGAAAACCTCAGCTTGTTTGGGCAAAAAAATTACGAGATGAAGATTTTTTTTCTTCAAGCGAACATTTCATTTTTTTCGCCGTTAGCTTGGAGCCCGCCCTCCATTTTCATCCTGGATTCGCCACTGGGTGGTGCTCTACCCTTCGCCCGGCATGGGCAACCTGGTCTCCATGATCGAGCTCGGCAAAGTCTTCGCGGCTCGTGGCCTCGCCGTCACAATCCTCATCGTCAAGCTGCCGCAGGACACCGGGCACTAGTAGAAAAACCCCCCTTTAGTCCCGGTTCGTAAGGGCCTTTAGTCCCGGTTCTGGAACCGGGACTAAAGGGTCGGGACTAATGTCCAAGACCTTTAGTCCCGGTTGGCTTACGAACCGGGACCAAAGGCCCTCCACGTGGCCGCTCTCTGTGCGTGGGCTGGAGGACCTTTAGTCCCGGTATTTTTTTTTTCAATTTTTTTTTCAAATTTTTTGATTTGTTTTTAATTTTTTTCTGATTTTCACAATTTAATCTCTAATCACCCCTCCTCACTGCTTTATAATTTAATCTCTAGTCTCTAATCAGCACTCATTCCAAATCGTCTAACTTCCCGGCCGGTCACCCATCCTCTCACTACTCCAGCCCCAGCACGCTTAACTTTCAGGTTCTATCTCCCCTAGTTTCCAAGACTGCACTTGGTGTTTTCCTGACAATCTTAAGCTATCAATCCTGTTAACCCTTAGGTCTTGATGTCACATGATTTAATTTTTTGAATTCTAAACAATTATTAAAATAAACAAAATAAGTACTAATAATATTGAATTTCAATGAAAATAAAATAAGTAATAATATTATTTTATTAATTTTTTTGCCTTTTATTCATTTAATATGACATAATTAATATCTTTAAATCTGTAAATCGAAATTCGACAAATAATATATCCATTATTATCAGAAAAATGTGAGGAATCCAAATATGACATCATTTATTTTTTTAAAATTATTTTTTAAAATTTTTAAAATTATTTTTTTGATTTGAAATAACTTTTTTCCTTTTGGATATTTGAGAATCTGAGAAAACTTCACCGGGTAAACCCGGGTGAAATCGAGTCCCAATTTTTCTCTAGTTTTTTTTGATATATTAAACTTTTTTTTTCGACATCGTATGCAAAAGTTATGGCCGTTTTACATTTTTTTTCGTTTTTTTGCAAAAAAGGTCAAAATTCATATTTCAAAATTTCTATACCAACTAGACACTAAAACCTAACTACATCTCAAAGGATTTTATTTTTTGAAGATTTAACATTTTTGTTTATTTTCTACAAAACTAAAAAAGGCGGTCCACCGGGGGGGGGGGGGGGGTAGAGTTTGAAAATTTCAGAACCCCTTTAGTCCGGGTTGGTGTCCATCCAATCATACCGTCGACTACACATCTGCTAGCACCGTCCCAGCCAGAGTCACAACTAAGGTTAACCAAGCCAGAGTCAACCCTTTCTAACTTCATTTGCTATTTTTCATGCATTTATTGGTTTTTTTTAGCTAAATGACCCTGAAATTGAAAAGCACTACAAATGAACTCTGAAAAGGTTGAAACTTGGCATGGTATCATCATTTCACCCACATAGCTTCTGCTAAAAAGTTGAGAGGGTTACGGCAAAAACTTGATGCACTTCGTGTACAAACTGGACCATCTCATTCGAAGTATCAAGGTTTCGGACGAAAACTCGTCTGTTACAAATGCATTTCATTTTTTTTAACTTATTTCAACTCCACACTTTTTGTGCATTCAATATGCACCATTCAAAGCCACATCCTCAAATTTCAACCCTTTCTAACTTCATTTGTGATTTTTCATGCATTTATTGGTTTTTTTGAGCTAAATGACCCTGAAATTGAAAAGCACTACAAATGAACTCTGAAAAGGTTGAAACTTGGCATGGTATCATCATTTCACCCACATAGCTTCTGCTAAAAAGTTGAGAGGGTTACGGAAAAAACTTGATGCACTTCGTGTACAAACTGGACCATCTCATTCGAAGTATCAAGGTTTCGGACGAAAACTCGTCTGTTACAAATGCATTTCATTTTTTAATTAAAATCCTAATTTAAATTATTCTAAAAATAACCAAATAAATCTTACTGTGACAACAATCTAACACGTGACTAGGAGCAAAAAGAATTAAATTAAAAACTATTTGTAAACTCAAGTTATTCAAAATCTAGGGTTTGAAGCAAATTTGAACAAATCAAATTTAAACCATTCAAATTTGAAAACTAATGGCACAAACAGAAACTAGACAAAATTTTGAATCTAATGCAAAAAGAATCACTCAAAAACATCAAATATCTTAAAAGATATAAGCAATTTAAAACAGAACCTAAAAACAGGAAAACTACCTTTAGTCCCGGTTGGTGTTACCAACCGGGACTAAAGCCTCAACCCCTTTAGTCCCGGTTGGAGAGACCAACCGGGACTAAAGGGGCTCGAGCCCCTTTAGTCTCGGTTGGTCTCTCCAACCGGGACTAAAGGCCCCGTTCGAACCGGGACTGATGCCTGCGCCGCTCGAACCGGGACTAATGCACCCATTAGTCCCGGTTCGTAACAGAACCGGGACTAATGCTCTGATCTGGCCTGGACCAATGCCCTGTTTTGTACTAGTGGGGGCGACGGGACCTTTCCTGGCGGGCGTCACCGCGGCCAACCCGTCCATCTCCTTCCACCGCCTCCCTCTGGTCGACGTTCCGGCCGTCTGGTCCGGCCACCCCGAGGCGGTGACCTTCGAGGTCGCCCGCCTCTCCAACCCGCACCTCCGCGACTTCCTCTCGGCCGCCTCCCCGGACGTCCTCGTGGTGGACTTCTTCTGCTGCCGCCGTCGATGTCGCTGCGGAGCTCCGCGTCCCCGTGTACTTCTTCTTCACGTCCGGCGCCGAGGTCCTGGTGTTCTTCTTGTATCTCCCGGTGTTGCACGCTCAGAGCACGGCGAGCTTTCGAGACATGGGCGAGGAGCTGGTGCACCGTGCACGTACCGGGGATCCCCTCGTTCTCGGCGACGCACGCCTTGAAGCCGCTCATGGACCGTGACGATGCGGCGTACAGGGGATTCTTGGGGGTGTCCGCCTACCTCTGCCAGTCCCAGGGCGTCATCGTCAACACCTTCCGTTTGCTCGAGCCGCGCGCCATGGACACCATCCGCGCCGGGCTCTGCACGCCTCCCGTGTACTGCATCGGGCAACTGGTCAAGTCGGAGGAGGTGGGCGTGGAGCATGGCTGGACACGCAGCCTAAGGCCAGCGTGGTGTTCCTCTCCTTCGGCAGCCTCGCCCTGTTCAGCGCGAGGCAGATCAGAGAGATAACCATTGGCCTGGAGGCGAGCGGCCAAAGGTTCCCGTGGGTCGTGCGGAACAGTAAACATGTTGTAGAGCATAGGCTTCAGGACACCTTATCTAGCCACTCATTTTTCATCGCGATTCATGTAAATACTTTTGTCTTTTTTGTTTCTCCCATATAGAACAACATATGAACGTCAAACTTGGTAGCACACCAAAACATTCTTACTAGAATGTGGGAAAAAAACTTTCGGAATTTTTCATGCATCATAGATACTAAAAGTAACATTTTTTAATAAAAAAAATCTCATTTCGTATATTTATGTTGGACCAAAAAATCTGAAAGTTTTTTCCCACATTCTAGTTAGAATGCTTTGGTGTCCTGCAAAGTTTGAAGTTCATATGTTGTTTTATTTGGAAGAAACAAAAAAAAGAAATTTTGGTGTAGTAAGTTAGTTGTCTAGCACGGATCTCAAAGCAAGGTTGGAGGGTAAGGATAAGGGGTGTCCAGATGCCCGAGCTTTAAAAATCCACGTCCGGAACGGAACCCGCCCAGCGATGACCCGACGAAGAAGTCTAGTGAGTCGCCGGACCTCGATGCTCTCCTCCCGAAGGGCTTCCTGTCCCAGACCGAGGGCACAGGTCTCGTCGTCACATCGTGGGCGCCGCAGTGCGACGTGCTGGAGCATGACGCGGTGGGCTGCTTCGTGACACACTGCGGGTGGAACTCCGTGCTGGAGTCGGTCATGTCCGGCATGCCCATGCTGGCCTGGACACTCTACGCAGGGCAACGACTTATCAGGGTCTGCCTGGAGAAAGAGTTGGGTCGGGCCATGGCGGTGGAAGGGTACGACAAGGAGGTGGTCGAAGCCGATGAGGTGGCATCCAAGGTTAGGTGGATGATGGAGTCTGACGGCGGGAAGGTGCTCCAGGAGCGGACGTTGGCGGCCATGCGACGGGGAGTCCAGTGTGACTTTGGCACAACTTTTGGTGGGTTGGATGGCTTCATCTTCACATGGAGATGAGGAGATGTATTCCCAAAATATAGTGCTTATTAGATTTAAAAAAGAAGTCAAATTTTGAAAACTTTGATCGAATTTATAGAAAGAATTATCAATGTCAATACCAAATATATATATCATCATGAAATAGATTTTCATACGGTATATATTTGGAATGAGAAAGTAGTGGCTACACGCAAGTTCGGTGCACCCACATAATGAACAGTAAAATCAAAAAACTTGGGATCCGCCAGTGCGTAAGGAAGGGGGGAGTTGGCGGCTCATGCATCGAGGGGCGCGAACGCTGGAGTGTCGGTATGGAGAGCGCCAGAGCGGAGGAGGCGGGCATAGAGAGCCTTGTTTCAGAATGAGCCTGTGGTGGGCGGCAGCTGCGGCATTGGACGGCGTGAGACCTCTTGTTCGACGTCCATTGGCACCAAACAGTGCAGGCCACGCCCAAAGCGAGAGCCAATGGGCCGGCCCAATTCTGGCAAGCTCCACTTGAGCCACTATTTTTTGTTTTTTATTTTCATTTTTTAAAGCTCGTTCTTGGATGTTTTTCTCTTCAGTTTTTTTCCTTTCTTGTTTGGAAAATTATTGGTGTGTGTTTTAAAAATGTTTCTTGTGTATTAAAAAATATTCAGGATATATTAAAAGGAAGTTCACGATACATTAAAAATAAGGTCCAGTTTGTATAAAAAAATGTTCACTGTATGTTAACAAAAATTTACCGTACATTGTTTTTTTCACTATATATAGTATTCAGTGTATATTAAAAAATAGTTTATCCTACTTTATTTGTAATATTAAAAAAATGAACTTATATAAAGGAAAAACCCAGAGAAACACCAAAAAGTAATAAATAAATAAATAAATAACAAGGAAGAAAATAAATTCTAAATCAGAAAACCAAATAAAACCATAAACAAAACCACAAAACAGAAAAAGAAAAGAAAAAAAGCGGCGAACTAAACAGACGCGGGCGCGCGCGAAAACCTTATACTGGGATGGCCCATGGCGCCTCGCTGCGGGCCTAGGCTCACCTAGTTGACACAGGCTTCAACTAGGATTTGCCATCAGAAGAGGACCGACCTCCAGTCCAGGGTGGGCTGATGCAGTGACGTGGGCCCAATATGGGCTGCACTTTCTTTGTATCCCCTTCCTAATCCTCCTCAGCCCACTCCCATGGCAAGCATTCAAAGCCGCCGGATATCAGAAGAAGGCTCTATTGGTGCTGGATTATTTTGGGTATGTTGGTTCTTGTCTTTTTTCGAGAAGGGGAGCAACCCCGGCCTCTGCGTCCAGCGATACACATAGTCATATTATTAATGCAAAGTTCAAAGGTACAAAGAAAACACACTTGAGGCCGAAGGCCTCGCGCACCTTCCCCAGGCTACCACTAACCCTATGGCAGAAGACAAAAACAAAGATAAAGTACGCAGCTTCTGAGCAAATCCTTTGAGAAGGAATCGCCGCACATGCGCCGACGATGACAAGTTCAATTGGATGTCGAGCTCGGGATTCTCATCCTCAAAGACGAACTTCGAGCCACGACTTTCAACAAGGACATGATACAAGCGCGGGTCGACATTGCCGTAAATAAGTACTAATACTAAAGCTGGAAGGCTTCGGTTTTTCTGTTTTTTTTACTTTTTTTTATTACGTTACTGTTCAATTATGTGGCAGAAAGTAACAGTGACAAGTGAACAGTACCGTCGTATGAACAGTGCTTCACATTTTTCCCCTCCTGCTTCTTTTCAATTACGTGGCTGGGTTTCCTTCTTCTATCTTCCAGAGATAGAGAGAGACCGGCTTATAAACAGTGACCTCTTATGAACAATATCTCCAGAAAAAAATGGCTTTTTTTTCCATACTAAATATTATCATAGGTTTTTATATTCCCAAAGGAAGATCTTCATGTATGTTTTACTGTCCTTTTACACGTACAAGTACTCAGATATTATTATTATTATTATTCCCGCTCTGCAAACTGTTTACGTTGTTGCCTCTAACACAATTATGTCATGATCTCTTCTGAACTTATTTATAGATAATTACCTAAAGTGAAATACGCACAGATCTAAGAGATTACTTAAAAAACACCACATAGCAAAAAAATGGTCTAATAAATACCAATATAGTTTGATCTAATCTATTTTCATATTATATGATAATTAATTTTAACTATTAGCATTGCTATTAGTGATAATAAAGTGATTGTCCTTTCAGTTCAATTTTACTGCGAAGCCAAAATCAAAGGAAAAATATAGCATCTTTGGTGCCAAGCTTTTTTTATTGTTTAAAAAAGTGTTGCTCATTTTATTTTTCCTTTTGTTCGTTCTTATAGACTATTGCCCCACGATTTTATTTCCCTCTAACGGTTTGAGTGAAATCTGATTTTTGGAGAACAGTAACCCGAATAAACTGGAACAGTTAACTCGAACAAACGAAACATTATTTTCGAAACAATAACTTTGTATGCAACAGTGCTTTATGTGACCAGTGGTTCCATGCCCATCGAATAAACCGGAATATACCCATACCACCCCCGAAAAATATCAGAACATTACTTTGTATGAACAGTACACGAAATGTAAACCGGAACAGTATCACCAAAGTGCACCCGCATGAATAGTAATTCAAGGAAAATACAAAAAAGAAAAACCTGAGATTTTTTTATAAAAGCGATTAAGGATTGTTTTTCTCCTTTTTAATTTTTTTTTATATTACCTACTATTGAGAAACTACGTGGGGTGTATTACTCCTGTTGTGGGTCCATTTACCCCAGAAACACAGAACGGAGGAATTTGCCAAGCAACAAAGTAACGCATGGATTTCACTTAGCTAAACGAAGATCTAACCATGACATGGAAGACTACCATGCAGCAAAGTATAAGTTCGAAAATGATCACAAACTTTGTCCCTTTGCCATTTATAATGGTCATTTGAGAGACACCATGTCCAGTTTTTTGAAATCTTTTTAACAATATACTAAAAAAGGTAAGTCTTGCCATTTTGTTTTTCTTAATTTGATAACGTTTGGTGGGATGCCCTATTAAAGATTCTAAAGAGTCAATAAAATATTGTTTTGTATTATGCATTTCTTTCCTACATACATTCGAGGGAAAAGTGATATTTTTCCTATTCACTGCAAAATTTATCTCCCTTAGTAAATATTCTATGGATGAAGACATAGCAAAAATTGATTATGTATATATTCTATTTCTACACAATTGGTCCGAACAAAAATAGTGTATTGTACATCTTCTTTCAACATAAACTGCTTAATTAAATTTTACTTCAAAGTTGAGAAGTCGATAATCCTATTATAACAAAATTGATGAAAAGCCTTACCACCTAAATTCTTATTTATTCAATCGGGAGTTCCTTATGAGTGAGAATTAAGTGTCCATAAGAAAAAAATATTTCCTACTAAATGGGATCCATTTCCATGGCTTTGTAGGAGAATGGTAGGTCAAAACATAAGATAGTGAAGTTGATCCCTAATATAGATAGGAACAAAGAGTTACTGCAATTTTATCCAAGGATTCCATGGAGTATGGCCAAATATAGATGAAGATATAGCATATAAGGTGTCATTGCCACTCGGTAATCCAGCACTATGCATTCATGTGAACAGTAATTCAGAAGGAAAACCAAAAATAAAAAAATAAACCCAATTTTTTTTAGACTCCTCCTGTTCATTTTCCGTCGCTATCAGCGAACAGTAGCAGCAACCAGCAGCACTATGTATGAACAGTACTCATCTGTGAACAGTAAGCACCTAAGAACGGTACCGTATATGAGCAGTAATCGTCTGTGAACAGTTATTTCGGATGAACAGTCTGTTGTTTGAACAGTGCTCTGACTAATCTGATTTTCTCCCTTACTTCTTTTAGCTTTCACCGAAGAAAAAATACGCATGTTTTTTTTAAAAAGAACTGGGATATTTTTCACACATCATTTCTCTCCCCTTGCTCCACCCTCGCGTCCTTATATAGAGAGTTAGGATTTAGAATTTTCTATACATCATTTCTCAACACCGGCGTACCAATGCACAGCCGCCTTAATCGTCTCCTGATCCTTTCCGATGATAGTGCTGCCAGGGCACAAAAACAGTAAGCTAGAACTGTATATTCGCATGAACAGCAATCCATGGGAAAAATAAGTTTTGACCGATTACTGCCCATTTTTACAACACAATAACAGTTAAAAGTGCACTAACAAATAACCAAACAAAAACCGGAACATTACCCGAATAAACTCAGGACTACTAACCGAAACAATAGCCCGAATAAACCGAAACAACAACCCCGAATAACCCGGAGCAATAAACCAGTGAAACGGAACAACACCGGAATAAACCGAAAACATTAACCCACCCGAATCATAAACCGAAACAGTAACCGAATTTTAAACCAAAACAATACGTCTGAATAAACCGGAACAAAAAAACAGCACTATGCATTTACGTGAACAGAAATCCAGAAGAAATATATAAAAAATCCAAAAGAGCTGGGACTCCTCCTCCCTCGACCCGGAACAGTAAAACAAGTGAAATGGACCAATACCGGAATAAATCGAAAACATTAACCCACCCAAATCATAAGCCGAAACAGTACCTGAATTGTAATCCATAACAATACACCCAAATAAACCAGAACAATAAAGACCGTAAACCAGCACTATGCATTCACGTGGATAATAATCCAAAAGAAATAACCCAAAAAATAACAATATATGTTGTTTTCTTGCTTATTTCGATAAAATACAGACGAAATCGGTCACAGGCGCGGCATGCGCCGCGCTTCTTCAACGCTAGTGTTTCTACCAAAGTGTGTAGACTCAAGGTAGACGCTTCTACCATCATCACCTGTGTGGCCAATGACTCATCGCTAACAAAATGCCTCTAGAGGAGAAACCGGAAACTGATGATGTCCCATACCGCCATGCCTCCAGCCGCTATCGCACCACCTTCGATCGACCAACAGGCATGACTTGACACCACGGAAGAGATTCATGCGTAGCACCTGCCAGCACTAGGCATGGCTTGACGCCTCCATATGAGACGTCGTGCATCATGTCGAGGCATGACTTGACACCTCCGCCGACCCGTCGTGCGTAACACCTGTGAGTCAAATCGAACCTGATCTCGCAATGGAGGGGGCGTCCCATACAACCACCGACCTCAAAATTCCATGGTGATAGCAGAGGATGTCCCATACCGCCGTCGAACGCGACGCACCGAGCTGTAGACTATCACCAAACGAGGATCTAGCCACCGCGTCGTCCACATGACCACGATAGTTGCAGCCATCTAATATCTAGGGCCTTCGCCCCAAGCGCTAAAGACTTCCGATCCGCAGACCTGGGATGGCTGCGATTCTCTCGCATCAAGCATCGTCGACGCCGGAGAAAGCTCCGGCCACCACGCGCCTCCTACAACGTCCCTGGGTGCAGGATCCCTATATCCGCCGACACCAACACCGCCAAAAGGAGCCGCCATCTGACCCGTCATCATCGGCGGAGGGGACGCCGCCGCCGCCATGACCGAAGCCGTTGCTCCAGGGACCATGCTCCGCCGACCGGCCTCAAGCCCCTGCCGAGACGCCATCCCCACAATGC
Organism: Elymus sibiricus; assembly: GCA_039707655.1. Taxonomy (NCBI): domain Eukaryota; kingdom Viridiplantae; phylum Streptophyta; class Magnoliopsida; order Poales; family Poaceae; genus Elymus; species Elymus sibiricus. Next base: position 68,762,563 of record CM077676.1, read on the forward strand.
CGCCAGAGTAACGTCATGCCGCTGGGATGAATAGCCACAGGAGGAGGATCTCGCGCCGACTGCCCCTCCAGACAGCCGCGCTATGGCCAGATCCCCGTTGTCCCCATCACCAATGGTGCACGAGCTTACCCGGCGACCGCCTCTGAGGACATCGAGGGGGGACAGGAGGGAGAAGGGGTGGCGGCCGGGGGGCTAGGGTTTGCCCCCCGATCGCCCTGGAGGGTGGCAACACGAGGGGATTGAAATGCCTATAGTTGCCTGCCAAATATTTAGCGTAGGATTCCAACACCCAAGGTCTGCCATAGATTTGGCAACAATCTGCAAGTGCAACAACAAAGGACTCGTTGGCAGCTAAATATTTGCCAACAGATCAAACAACATACAAGTGATTTGGCGTGACTAATATTTTGATAGGGCGAGTTGGGGGCAAAAACCAAACAGAACTTTTGCCACCGCAATCGGTAACGCTCCGATGACGCGAATGGCCCATACGTCCCACTTCCGCCACCGACACAGCATTTGAGTAATCACTATTTACCCAAAAAAAAACAAATCTGGTAAGACTCTTCATTCAGTTAATTCATTTCGGTACTCGAGGAGGTACGTACACAATTACTGAGTAGATGTAGTAAGAGTGATACCTTGTAATATTTCCAATCTCCCACATTTATTATCCATAAATCAGAATTAAAGCCAATAGTATGGGAGCAATATGTCATTGTACCAAAGAGAAAGTACAAAAAGATCAATTATGTACTTCCTCACAAAAAAAAAGTACTCACAACAACAAGCTTGCTACATAAAACTGACAGAAAAAACCGGGGAAAAATTAAGGTTGATTGGGATGTAGAACCATGCTCTAGGGCTGAGCCGTGGCTTAATTATTCCATTCAGCTGCCCGGCTATCCGCATTGTGGGTGACTCTCCGTCTCTCGGCAAGGAAACTCGGCAAAGCATTGACTGATTCACCGCAGCAGGCCAGCTGCAACATCGACTAATTCTCGTGTCTCATCAATTTGAAAAAGAAGCAACATCAGGAGGTAGCACAACACACGTCCGTCTATCAACCATCGTCTCGTGCCCCTGTTGCTGAATGCCCCGAAGTACTAGACTCCAATGATACGATGGACCATTCCTTGATGCCTAATTGCCTACACGGTCGGTGCGTTGACTATGGATGGAAATTGACTGCATGGAGCAAGAATTTTTTTTAAGCATGGTGCAGTCCTCCTTGTAGAGCCCGTTGCAGAAACAAGTTAAGACTACTAACCGATATTAAAACAAATATTTGCCGCAGGTGCCTGTGCACAAAGGAATTTTCACGTCGCTCCATCACAGGGAGCGCCGAGTATTTAGGAGAGTCTAGGTATTATTTGCCTGATGTCTCCTATTCTTAAGCTAACTTTGTGTTTGCTGCCTTACATTGTTGTTTCTCTAGCAGTTAGTGCATATCAGAAATGCATTGAAATAACCTGTGAAGCATAGAGAGACTGCCCTCGCATATATGGATGCATATATGTAGGCATTGTTAGCCACTCATGTGGTGGTGCAAAGAGATATTTATCCTGTATGGATGCAAGAGATATTTTGTATTGAAGATCTTCATTAAAAATGACCATATATGGTGCATGTGATGTGTTTTTATTCAACTTGGTCCATGCCTATTACGATCGTTGCAAATTTCAATGAGCAAACTCATCTTGTTCTCTCCTAGTTAGCTAATATGTGGAAGCGTAATTCAATTTAAAGAATAGCTGAAATGGAAAGATTTTAGGAGCATCTGTCAGCTCTGATGATGGGAAATATTAAGTATTTCAAATTCTCCCGATCTTTGCTCAAAAATCAGAATGCGCCAAACGTTGGCTCAACTCTGGACTTCGGTGGTTGCAAAAACAAGATAATTTTCGATTCTCATAGTAAATCAAAGACTAAGTCAATAACTTGGTGCTTTCCTTCAAGAAGAATGAAGGCCTTTACAATGCTCATTGTACAGCCTACAAGAGGACAGTCTTGGGGCCTTTTAATCCAGGCAATCCAGGGGATTAATACATCCATTTTAGATAAAAATTTAGGTCATCTTCTGCTGAGTTAGTCAAAACAAATATGTTATTCATTCTCCAGACCAATTGATTTATGTATTCGCAGATATACAAATCATGTACAGGTTAACTATGTATTAAAGTAAAACAAGCTGCACAATAGAAACTCATGCATCATACTTGGGGACTGGATTCTTCTGTAAACAAAAAAAAACAATCCTCTTTTATGCTTTCACTCAGTCGACCAACACAGGCTACATTACTGCTTCAAATGAACAAGCTTGGCTGTTAAAGCTATAACTTATGACACATCTGTTAGAATCCAGCAGTGTGAAGGCATGGCCTCTCGAATATCACCAGGGAAGTTGTACATGTCTACTAAATTCAAGTTTCCTACTATTACATGGCGACATTACAAGAAAAACACAATAAAATAATATGAATGGTGCTTAAGAAGTTTTAAGCCCCCCCCCCCCCCCCCCCCCCCCCCCCCCTAATTATGTTCTAACAAGGTCATGCATCCCCATTTCCATGAGTTGATTCAAGTTCATCATGGGTGCAGTGTGCCTATGTGTAGCCAAAACTTTTCCTTGGGCACTATGTTGTTGCTGAAGGGATTAGGATAAGGAAGGCAAAAAGGGACATAAAGTTGGAGAAGGAGAGGTGGGAATATTGCTAAGGAACGTGAGAAGGCAGCACCCCAAGAACAGCAGGTGGTATATCAAAGGCAAGAATATCCGTGACAAGACCCAGCCGAGCAACGATAGAGTGCAGCAGGCCTTCTGGTACATCTGCCCAACCTTCAGTTCCTGACATGTTTCGACACAAATATAGCAGATTTTACTCTTGCAAGCAATTAAGTTCTCTGCAACACATTCGAAGATAAAAGACATTTAGAAGAATGAACTAGGTTACAGAAAAGCGAATGAAGTGACAAGTGAAAAGGCTTCTAATAAAATATGATATAAAGTCCTAAGAAAAATGACCAGTGCATGTACGGTACCCAATACTCATGAGATGCTAGTTCTAACCACAGAGATATTTTTTTTTCAAAAACAAGTATTACCCCGGCATCTGCCTCAAGCTATGAACACAACCATTTATTAAAGCAAACTAAGTATCAAAATGCCAAATACATCTGTGGTAAATAAGGAAAAAGAGTTAATAACACATATATATATGGTACATAAACTTGTACCCAAGGGAACATAATGATACAAGAACTAGAAAACCTCAAAAAATGGTCCTTCAAGTATCCTAACAGATTTTTTTTAATACAATTATGTTAAATCTAGCGGCAACCGTCTATTACTTGTTAAGTGATGCAGCAGGCCGAAATTCTCTCTCCTTCATTGCAGGGGACCCACTTGTCACTGGATGCGAGAAAGACATAGGGAATTAAATAGGGCACGGTAAGATTCAAAACTAGGACCTCGTGGGTTCAAAGGGACGCACGAGATGACCACCCAACCTGACCGTGCTATATGTTCAATGATGAGGTAAAAATGAAATTATGTCTTTTCAGCGAGACGGGGAAAGAAATAGAAAAAAATGGTGCTGAGTGAGGGGTTCGAACAAGAGAGATACGGTATGATTCCCTGCGTGTACTAGCTGAACTAGTAGACATATAGTTAATGTCAACTTGTTATCTTCAGGATCTTTTAACCGCAGCCAGAGATCCCGCACTTGAATGGAGGAGGGACATAATCCATCCCCGTGGTGGGCGGGCCGGATATGTGTTCTACCTCTGCCAGGGTAATTCTCATAGGTACGCCGCGTATAATGAACGCGTCAGCCTGTGCATGGTAAGTGCTATGAAGCAAAATACAATCTGCTGCCCTCCTATTCACTGCAAAACCTCATAAGCACCCATATAAAGCACACATTATATGACCACCATACTAGCATTGGATTTATCACCACTCTAATAAGTTGCTAGAGTATTGAGTCGTGATTGTACTTACATTGATAAATGAAATGCCCTTCGGTTCAACAAATGTCACAAGTGATTGTATATTCTTCACGCAATAGTGATGACCACTAGTCCAATTTTTGGAGCCATGCTTTTATCTTCTCATCATCGATAGCCAATGGTGGGCTTCTATCGCTCTTGTCCTCCATTGCAGGTTTCATCTATTCATTGAGAGAAATCTCAGAAGACACGATTATTAGAAATGTTTATATTTTTGGTTTAAATAGCAACAAACAAAATAAACTATGTGCGAGGGGGTAAGTAATGACGAAGCGCTATTCTCCCCGGCAACGGCGCCATAAAATGTTTGATGTCCTACAAGTGCACATGGTTGTTGTATCACTTTCGTGATAAGTAAAGTGTCGAACCCACGGAGAGCGGAAATGAAGGCATCACAGACCCCACAAGTACGTTGTCTATCGATTGCTAGGCAAATGGAATAAAAAGGGAGTTATCTAAACTACAAACATAAATGGTAAAAATAGGAAATAGGAAGACACTAAGTTAGTATGGACGGTGCTTGAGCAGAAAGCGTTATCGAGGGTTCCAAAATCATCACTACTAATATGAACTATAGTATATCTAATCCACTCTTCATGTGCATAAGTGGGAGGTTCCCGGTATAGAATATGTTCCACTCTAGGTATACTTCATACCTCATATGCCACCAACTATAGTTTCCCGATGCCAGTTATCACTTACGGTTAATTAAGGGTTTCTCCGTGGATGCAACCATATGTGGGTTTCCCTGTTATCCCCTACCAACTACAAAAGGCAAAGAAAGAGGCTTTCACCATCACCTCTAATTGCCTCAACATCCTAACCTAGAGAAGCGGCAGTAATATGCTTCACGGTCACGACCAATCACGACGATAATGCGAGAGAGGCCTCCTCTCAACATTCGTGAAGGATACTAACTAGAACATAAACAAAAAGATAATTTATCGCATCAAGTAATCATATAGAGATCATCCATATCTCCCCGAGAACTAGTAAAACTACTCAAACCTGTAAACGGACAACATAAATGAGAGGGTCAAGTTACAAGCCGGCATCGAGCCAGTGAAGGGAGAAGGCATGACGGTGATGAAGATGGCGACGCCGGTGGTGATGGTGTTGATGGCACCGGCGGTGGCGGATATGGGGGCAGCCCGGTTGACGCGGTGCGGTGGAAGATGTCACAGGCCCGAAGGCCAGTGCACGCGGTGGCAAAGCCTCCTGTTCTTCCCATGGTCTTGTCCCTTCTTCTATGGAGGTGGAGTTGGAACAGCAATGGGGTGATGGAGATTGATCTTGGATGTGTTGAAGATGATGGTGAATGATTGATGGTGGCGGTAGGGTTGGAGAGGTACTTATAAGAGCTCTCCCAAAGCCTCCTCTGTAGATGTAGGTTCGCTCCTCCAATCCAGCCATCCAGGGGCTCAAGATGAGCCAAATCCTCTCCCAAACCCTTCCATATCAGCCAAGGATCATGAGGGAACAAATGGGGACTAAATCGGTGAAGAATCCTGTCTGAAAGGACAACTTCCGGATATGTCTGCACCTGGTACGACCACTGGTATGACCATGTGCGGTCGTACGAGAGGTCGTCGAATGTTGTGGACCCCTTCGGTAAAACATACATAACTTCCTCATTCGAACTCCGTTTTCGATGTACTTGTACTCGTTGGAATCGAGAGAATGATGTCGATGCATCGGTGGTATTAAATCTTGATTTGGATTACTTTGGGTATATCACATTTTTTACCTCCTAAGTGCCTAAGTTTGGTGCTGTCAGTCCTCCGTATTGAACCCATGTTTGGCCTTTTCATCGTGATTGGTCCTAGGTTGCTCCAAAGCACATGTAGGCATGACAAAACAAAGGAAACTAATAAAGGCTAAATAAAACAACAAATATGCAATGCTCACAATGAAAGAATAAAAATCCATAGTCAAAAAAAGGGAGTAAAAATTGGTAGTCAGGCATAATGAACATATATTTGGTTCAGTTGGACTTGATATATGGAGAGAGCATGCAACAAATGAGCTCTAAAAATGTGTAAAATATAGAGCCATCAGCTAGCGAGAGACTCACATAGATCAATCGATCGGGTTCTTTGTAATGCGAAAGTTCAGCACAGGGAGAGGGGGGGGGGGGGGGGGGGGGGGGGAGGGCTTCCTACAACCACGCAAGAAAACCTTGATAGATCGATTGGGGACCTACAACTACCGCGAACGAGTACCGATCGATCGAGTCTCGCATTGAGCCGTAGGGTTCAGTATGCGAAGGGCTGACTCGCACACACGCGCGCACGAGAGAACAAGTAAACGACCCCTGCATCTCTTGGGCCCGACCATCCATCGTATACCGTGTGAGGCGGAGAAATCCCTGAAAAATTCTCGTCCTCACTTCTACCATGATTTTTTACGTCATGAAATGTTTTTGAGGTGGTTGCATGACTTGAGTCCTTTTAGTTACATGATGAACCTTGTCCTGCCTGTCTATGAGTAGGGTATATCAATGAACTGTACTTCATTATGGTTTTCTAGCGGAAATTGGAGTCGTGGGCTAACTGGAAAAAGAAGTTATCTATGTATAGTAAGGACAAAATGTTTCCCACAAATGAAGGTATGTAACCATGTACGTATTGTGTTATCAATAGCATTATAGAATACATTCAGGTAGAAGATGGAAAAAGATCCTCTACTCATGGGTGGAGTAAAAGATCTAAGTCCATTCTTGATGGTAACAACGAACCTCGACATGCTAAGACAAAATGCAAGGATTCCAGCGGCCGATCTAGGAATTTAAAATATGAGAGCCTTCACATGTAAAATCTGGTTGTTACCAGGGCCACTGCTTGGATCCGTATGTGGTCGTTTCTCACTCCTGTGGAAGCCAGGGAGCCAATTTGGTTACTGGGTCAACCCGATGGGAGATGCTAGCTCGGGATATCTACAACCGGTTTAGATGGCGGTCCAGTAATAGGATAGGTGTTTAGTCATCTCGTCCTTTTTTCGCCGGTTGTGGCAAATTTTACTTTGTTTATCAATTTTTCAGCTCTGAGCGAGCTTGTTCTGGATCACAAACTTTTCAGATACTTTGCTTAATAAAGGGGATGTATGCATCACTCTAATGCAGAGGCCGGGGGTAATCCTCCTTTTCTAAAAAAAACTATGAGTATCACAAATTCGACATCAGTTCAAAATTTGCAAAGTTGAAATAATTATATTTGGATTGTTCTAAAATCATTAGTTTCAACAAATAGATTCCAGATATGATTTGAGCAGCTAGGCATCTTTCAATTTAGTTTAAAATACTATACACATAAAATATTTTTGCATTTTGGAAGGGTCAACCCTGAAGGATCCTAATCCATGAGCATATGAGAAGAAGGTATTGCACAAAATGCAGAAGAACAATTTGAAAGTCAAGACATGTCCACATTGGCTTCTAAAAGCTAGAACGGTGGCCCATAAGTTCTGGAACTTCCAAATAGACCATTTCCTGTTGCCGCTCATTCTCAAGATCTAAAACTAGTGTCATCTTTTTTTTTTTTTTTTTTTTTTTTTTTTGCGGGAACTAAAACTAGTGTCATCAGTATATAATTTTTCTCCTCCAACTATACAAACATGGAAAATGCTTGCTCGGTTGTGACAATCTAAGTAGATGATGCAAGTTGGACCATGCTTTCTTCACACCCATTTACATATCCAACTGACGGAGGTCACCATGGTTATATATCTGTAGGTGAGCAGAAACGTGCACATATGAGGATGTATTTCCCCCTCTTACAGCAATAAATTCGAGGAAGTAGCTGGCTCAAATTACGAGCACATACTTTTCATTAAGCCACCAAATGGCATGATTGTACCAGATTTTGAAGGGCTTAAAGTGAAGGAGTGATTGTTGCAGATGCTAACTTCTGCAGTCTGAGTGCATTAATAACAAGATATGAATTTTGAATATGATTGGATTGAGAAAAAGATGCCTTATTTAAAATGGAAGATGTAAGTATCAGTATAGCTCTCATATATATCTTCCTCCTTGCAAGCCACTAGTCTAGCCAACATACAATGGCACACATTGATTTCATATGTTTGGTTCTGATAAATTACAAATAGAAATGGAAGGTATCGGGAACTTCTTGGCAGCATCTAGTGAAGTTCAAGTTGTGAGAAACATACTTATGGTTTCATCAAGCATGTCTGCTCAGCCAATATCCTTAATGCAAGGTGAGATGGTTGATGGAGACCGACGGAGGGAGGGTGCTCAGGGAGCAGAAGTTGGAGGCCATGCGGCGGGGCAAGGAAGCGCTGCTCGAGGGTGGGGCGTCCAGTGTGACCTTGGCACAACTGGTGGAGAGATGAACAGCTTCATCATCTTCACATGGGAGATGAGCAGATTGTCGCCATGTTGCCACCTTAGAGTTTTCCCCACATCAAGTTGTCGTCCTTTTCGTTCAAACATTGCCTCTAAAATCAATCAATGTTGCACACCTTTTTTTTCATATAACTGCAAACCACAGCTTCGTGTGCTAGCCACACTTGTTATGCAGTTTACAAGGATCTCCCATGGCATCATTAACTGTTCAAGGGCCAAATCCGTGTGGTAGTTTGTGCCTAATTTCGTGTAGATTATCACAAGGGCTACGGCTTCAATTCATATGTTAACATCACTGTAGCATGTGAACGAGGACTACACTTATGGCTTTGGGTGCAGCCGGCTGGAAACAGATGGGCAGGGTTTATTCAATAAGTTTGGAGATTATGTGGATGAGCTGTGTAATCTTGAGTTCGACTGATTGTGGTCGTGTTATCTTTTTTTATTAAATTTGATACTTGGTGACTTGATTGTTTCATGCTTAATAAAATGGATGTGTGCATCTCGTGATGCAGAGGCCGATACTCTGCTTTTCGAAAGAAAAAAAAAATCTTCTTTGCCGGAGCTCAGTCAAAATTTTCGTGTAACCTTGTGACTGACATGTGGATCCCACCCGATTTACGGAAAGATAAGGAAAAAAACAGAGGGGAAGTCTAACCTTATCTGGTCTCGCTTCACTTTCCCGCGTCCGTCCACGCCGCCGATGGCCTCTGCTCCTCCTCACACTCCCTTCGCCGCACCGACCGCCGCCGTCTCCGTCACATGCTCCTCCCATGAAGACGATGATAGCGCCGCATCATGGTCGCTCTCCTCCGGCGCACCCTCCTCCTCCTCCTCCTCGTCGCGGGGGCGCCGCCCGCCGCCGTACCGGCGGCTCCTCCACGACGAGGCGCGGCGCCTCCGCCAGGAGCGCCGCGGCCAGGGCGCCGGCGCAGAAACGCCCCGTTGGGTGCGTCGCACCGAGGGCCAGATGGCCCGGTACGTCGAGGACGACCGCGCCGGCCACGTCCACGGCCGCCACGTCGTCGCCGCCACCCGCGCGGCCCGCGCCACGGCGTCGCGCCCACCCGCCGGCGGATCCACCATGCGCGAGGCTATGGCCTCCTTCGTCGCCAAGCTCACCTTCCGCGAGATGTGCGTCGTCCTCCGCGAGCAGCGCGGGTGGCGCCAGGCCCACGACTTCTTTTCCTGGATGAAGCTACAGGTACAGACAAAAAAATTCCCCAAACTATCCCAGCTAAATTTTCCAAAATTCCACTGGTTTAATCCATCCCGATGCGTTGCAGCTGTGCTACGAGCCCAGCGTGGTCGCCTACACCATCCTCCTCAGGGCGTACGGCAATGCCGGCAAGATCGAGCTCGCCGAGGAGGCATTCCTGGAGATGCTCGAGGCCGGCGTTGAGCCGGACGCGGTGGCGTGCGGCACCCTGCTGTGCGCATACGCGCGCCGGGGGAGGCACGGCGACATGATGCTCTTCTACACGGCCATGCGCAGGCGCGGCGTGGCGCCGCCCATCTCCGCCTTCAACTTCATGCTCTCCTCCCTGCAGAAGCACAGGCTCCATGGCAAGGTGATCCACCTCTGGAAACACATGGTGGAAATTGAAGAAGCCAACAATGTGGTGCCAACTCACTTCACATACACAGTTGTGATCGGCTCATTTGTCAGGGAGGGTCTCCTGGAGGAGGCCATGGATGTCCTGGGGAAGATGAGGACGTCCCGGCTTGTCCCGGAGGAGGCGACATATAGTGGCCTGATCAGCTTGAGTGCCAGGCATGGCAGAGGGGAGCAGGCAGTGATGCTCTATGAGGAGATGAGGGCTCATGGCATTGTACCCAGCAACTACACCTGTGCATCCCTCCTGGCACTGTATGACAAGAGCGAGGACTACTCGAAGGCGCTCTCGCTCTTCTCGGAGATGGAGGGGAGCAGGGTTATCATTGATGAGGTCATCTGTGGTATCCTCATCAGGATTTATGGCAAGATCGGGCTCTACGATGATGCGCAGCGCACCTTTGAAGAAATCGACAGGGCAGGTCTCTTGAGTGATGAGCAGACTTATGTGGCAATGGCTCAGGTTCACATGAATGCTGGCAATTATGACAGGGCATTGCAGGTTCTGGGTTCGATGAGGTCGAGGAATGTGATGCCGTCACCGTTCTCTTACGGCGCTCTCCTCCGATGCCATGTCGCGATGGAGGACGTAGCTGCAGCTGAAGATGCCTTCAGAGCACTTTGCAAATATGGCCTCCCTGATGTGTTCTGCTGCAATGACCTACTGAGATTATATGTCAAGATGGGCCAGCTAGAGAAGGCAAGTGCGTTCATTCTGAAGATGCGAAAAGAAGATATCCAGCTTGATGAGGCCCTCTGCAGGACTGTGATGGAAGTTTGCTGCAAAAGCGGGATGATCACGGATGCGGAGAAGATACTGAAAGAGATGCAAAATGATGGGGTGACCATGAAGAATTCGACAATGATTTCTGTGATAGAGATGTATGCTAGAAACAAAACCAGTGTGATGCAGGAAGAAGACAGTTCATCGAAGGCGCTAGCTTGTCAGACCGACAGTTCAGCGCTTAACAAGACGTTGAAATCCTTGTTGGACACACCTGGGGGTTCGTCCATCGCATGCCAGTTGATCAGAAAATTGGCTAGGGAAGGTGAGGAAGCCAGGTGCCACACAGATCATGGTGTTCATGCCTAAGCATACTGTCATCCACTGCTGTTTATTTATTTATTTTTCTGCAGGGAGTACATGTGAGGCAAAATTCCTTCATGAACAGCTGACTGAGTTGGGAGTCATGCCTGAAGATTCTGCAACAGCTACTCTGATTGTCCAATATGGCCAGGAACAGAAGTTACAGCAAGCAGAGAAACTATTTGAGTCGGCATTGACATCGTTTCCAATAGGAGGGCCTGTGTACAATGCCATGGTTGATGCATTATGCAAGTGCGGCAAAATGGACAAGGCGTATCACCTTTTTCTGGAAATGGCTGATCAAGGCCATAGCAGAGATGTTGTGACAATTAGCATACTTGTCACTCACCTTACTAAGCATGGTAAACATTTGTTTTCAAATGCTACCAATCCTTGTGCAGCATGTTTAGTGCGGCATTTCTCTACCGTACATACTCACATAGCCAGATTATTCCCAGGGAAATTTCTGGAGGCAGAGAACATCATACATGGCTGCTTCGATGATGAAGTTGAGCTTGATACCGTTGCGTACAATACATTTATCAAGTCGATGCTTGAGTCAGGTCTGGATAAACATCTTTTCCTCTTCATAAGGTGGGCAAGCAAAATTTTCAGGGCAAGGGTGCCATGGCTAACTGCTACAGCTTTAGTTTCCAAGCAGGCAAACTATACTCAGCTGTCAGCATATATGATCGCATGATATCCTCTGGTGTTCCCCGGTCCTTGCAAACATTCAATATAATGATAAGGTAGATAATCTTTGATAAAACGTTAGGAAAATGCGAGCCCGAAGTATGCAATTGTTTTTTTCTCTTTCATGTTTGTGTTGAGACTTGAGAGCACTTTGTCATTAGCTTCAGTTCTCTGGTTCAGTGTTTATGGCCTAGGAGGAAAGCTGGACAAGGCTGCTAAAATCTTTGCTGCTGCACAAGAGCCAGGCTTACCGATCGACGAGAAGATATACACAAACATGCTTAACTTCTATGGAAAGGCTGGTCAGTCCATTCTACCTCGCGTAGAGGAATCAAAGAAGATTACCGTTTTTATGTTTGATGAGTTTTTTGCCCCACACTCAGTTCAATTTCTGCAGGGAGACATCAGGAGGCATCTTTACTATTCAATAGAATGAAGGAACAAGGTATCATGCCTGGAAAGGTATGCTTCCGTTGCCGTCTGATTTCTGAAATTACATTTATCTGCCCTTAGATTGACCAGTGTGACTGAAACATGCAATCAATTGCAGATCAGTTTCAACTCCATGATAAATGCCTACGCCACTTCCGGGCTGCACGATGAAGCAGAGATTGTAATCCAGGAGATGCAATCACGTGGTCACGTTCCCGACTCGACGACATACCTCTCTCTGATCAGGGCATACTCAGAGGGTAGATGCTACTCCAAAGCCGAGGAAGCCATCCAGATGATGCTCAGCAGCAGCATAACCCCTTCATGCCCCCATTTTAGCCACCTCATTTTCGCCTTTCTGAAGGAAGGCCAGATAGATGAAGCTCAGAGGATCTGCAGCCAAATGCAGGAGATTGGTGTGGCTGCTGATTTGGCCTGCTGCCGGGCCATGATGAGGGCATACCTTGAGTACGGCCTCGTCGGCGAGGGCATATCGCTCTTCGAGACGACACACGGGTCGCTGAAACCTGACAGCTTCATCCTGAGTGCTGCATTCCATCTCTATGAGCATTCAGGCAGGAAGTCTGAAGCTGGGGATGTGCTGGATGCCATCCATATACATGGTGTCCCTTTCCTAAGAAGTCTGAAGATTGGATCAAAGTTGGAACCAACTTAATAACGACCATATCATGTGTATGGGTATATATATTATATCATCAAGCTAGCAACCATCACAGGCATTTTCTTTTTGCATCTTTCCTGCTGGTTTGTGTTACTACATCCAGATGAGCCCAACGTTGTATAAGTTGTTCTGGATGATCTTGTACTAAATCTATGTACATTAGGACTAGTTTTGTACAAACATGTTGTAAATTCGGATTATTTTTTGCAAAATAGCATATTATCATATTTAACTTTTCCAGAATGTATAAGTTATAATTAATGCTGTACTGATCTGTTTGATCAACTCACATCATTTTGCATGTTTGCACAGAATACGCCGTCCAAAGCTTGAAGGTGTATTTTCCACAGCGAAGGAGCAAAGCAGGTTTATTACCATGCTTTGCGCTTCCAAATCCCATAGCCATGGTGAATGCTGAGGCCGGTAAATACTTTTCTGGTATTACCCATGAAAGAATTGGCTGCTATGGTGTCATCTACCTCTGTGAGTGGCTGATTTGCCTCCTATGGAGCATACCTCGCCGTCGTGCAGCGGCTCTAAAATTATTTTATGCTAACAAGATTCTTAATCTCAACTTTCCAGTAGTCAGATACATACAGAGTAGCAAGACTGAAACAGACTATAAGCCAGCACAACCATCGCCGCTGGTTCTCCCTTGCCGTGCATACTAGGGTCCTATCGTTGTACCTGGGCCAGTCCGGCGCTCTCTGCAGCACAGGCTTCATATCATCACATTGAAGGACAGATTCAGAGAATCAGATTGACAGCCAGGTTAAGATATTCCTCTCATATTCGAAATGTACAGTAAAAAAACAATGTTACAGCCTACAATAGGAATATCAAAACATCCTTTTCAGATAAATTTTAGGTCATCTTCTGCTAAGTTAATCAAAACAAATAGGTCATTCATTACCTGATGCATCACAGTTCGATTGGAAAACATGGCGATCTTATGTCCAAAATCCATTGCTCTGGACCGAGCCACATCCAATTGATTTATGTACTTGCAGATATTAAACTAAAACAAGCTGCACAATGGAAGGTAACTCATGTATCTTACTTAGGGTGTGAATTCTTCTGTAAAGAAAACCCCTTTTATGTTTCCATTTAATAGGCCAATACAAGCTACAATACTGCTTGAAATGAACAGGCCCAGCTGTTAAAGCTACAACTTACAACAATTCTGTCAGAATCTACTGTGAAGACACCTACATAGCTTAAACCACATTTTTTTTAGAAAAGGAGGATGACCCCCGGCCTCTGCATCTGGGTGATGCATGCAGCCATTTTATTAATTATTCACAAAGACCTTACAAAATAATACATCAATATGTCTGAAGCCGCCATCTTGGCAACAACCGTCGCTACTCCTAACCATTGATGAAGGGGTGCAGAAAGTGTGAGCCGAATACCCATACCTCTCACCTAGCCTAACATCTAAAGCCGGAGGCCCCGACCAAGCCACATACCGGGTCTGGGGCACAAACCGGTCCGACGCATTCTCATAGGTCGTCGCCGCCGTCTTCCATCAATCCATCTTCAGAGCAGGTACTGACGCATCGACCTTGCGAGGCCTGCCGTCGACGCCCCCACGGCGCCAGACAGCGCCTCCTCCCTACGCACGTCCATCATCACGCATCCGTCGCCGAGACTTTGATGTGCCTTGCCGCCGAGACTCCACGACGTCGATGCGCCACAGGGAACGCCGCTCCACCGCAGATGCCGTCCGCTGGTCCCTCGAGCCTATGCACACCTCCAGGAATGACGCCCTCAACAGGGGTATGACACACGAGCGCCGCCGTCATTCGATCGACTGATCTAGGGTTTCCCCCGGAGGTATCGGGGGTCTAGAGCTTCTCCATGACGATGCCTTCAAGAAGGGGACGACGCAGAAGAACGCCGCCATCGCCAACCTTGGCAACGTGCCAAGAGTGGGGTTTTTACCCGGATCCGCTCGAGGACCATCCATCCAGCATCGTGTGCACGGGACCGCCACCGATCACCACCGCCGCGCATGGAACAGGCAACACCGGCCGGATCAGATCTGACCGGAGCAGGCCCACCATGCCGCCGCCGCCGTTTCGAGGTCAGATCTGATCTGACTCACCACCGCCGCGGGCACGCAGCCAGCGTACAACGGGCCGCCCCCACCGCGTCACCGTCCCGATGAGGACGCCGCCGCCGTGAGCCGCCGCCGCTGCGCCGCCGATCCCCGTGCCCGCCCGACGCCGCCGCCTGGCGTGACCGCCCCGCACCGGCCATCCCCAGGCGAAGAGAACAGGCCCCGTCGCCGGCCACCGCGAGGGGCTTTGCCCCAGCGGCCCCGGCCGGCGGCGAGGGTAGGGGAAAGTGGTGAGGAGGCGAGGGGAAGGAGATGCGCGCCGCCGCCCGAGTCGCCCGCGGGGAGGGACGACGCGGAGATGTGTATAGTATGATGTACTGGGTTGTTGTTATCAAAACACCAGTTGAGTAGATCGATCGAGTCTCTGCATCAGCTTAAACCACATTTACATGACTCAAACGATGTAATGCTGAAACTTTAAATCTGTTGAGACCACCATAATTCGTTCCTGCCCAACTCAGGAAATTCGACGATCAACAACTAAGAAATGTGGATAGATTCTTACAAACCATTCTGCTCCTAATAAGATATAGCAGCCGTGCATCATGATAATCACCATCACCGACGCAAAGAGAGCATGCTAGGGACAACCCACATAGGTTGCACCCTGTTGTCACAGCCCATGAAAATGAAGATGTTTGGATTGAGTTTAGAGCCATCTCCCTGCAGCGGCTTGCCCAACTCAAGTGCAACCCAACTTTCAGCCTCATGGCAGTAGCAGTATATGCAGTTGCTCCTCCCTCCCCATATCTCTGGGTTCAAGCAAGACAACGGCTGGGCTCTTTTTGTCAGTGGTGATGAATATCGCCCAATTCTCTAGCTTCTCCACCTTCACCCATAATGCAGGCTCAAACGTCAGGTCAAGGCGGGAGGCTTCGAAGGTTAGCCCCGACACTATAATAGGGCTTCCGCCGACCAAGAGAAGCATATCTCCACACACCACCAGCCATGCATATGAAAGATGCCATTTATTAATCATGCTCGACTCCACAACTGGCACTTCTTGCATGCTTATCTCGGGTGTCAGGTGAACTTTAAAGATCATGCGATCAGAATCCATGCCAAAGACTCGCCATTTGAAGACCACGATTTGCTTGACTGTTCCATAATGAGTAGAACATCGCACCCAAGAGTTGCTACCAACACGCCAAAACAGATTGTGCGGTCCAGTTTCAACAATGAGATGCGAGTTGGGTGATTTCAGAGGAGCAGTGATGGCACCATAGTTGAGCTCCGCACACGTGAAGATCGGTAGTTGTGGAGGTGAGACAATAACACGTCTTAACACATCCACAACAATACATGATTTTTTGTTGTACAAAATGACATGACCAAAGGAAGCCCCTTTGAAGCAAAAACATTCCAGAAATAGAGGAATTTCAGACTTAAGGTTGTTGTCTTGTTTGACTTCGGCTATATCCGTGACAAGATATGGACGTTCGGGCACTACGTTGTTGCTAAAGGGGCTAGGATGAGGAGGGAAAAGAGGCACATTAGGTTGGAGAAGGAGAGGCGGGAAAAGAGGCACATTAGGTTGGAGAAGGAGAGGCGGGAATGTCGGTAAGGCCTTGTACAATGCAAGGTGCTTAGGGGAGGTGCTTAAAAAAATAAACTAGGCTTTTTTTAAGCACCGGTGCTTATTTATACAGGGTAGACGCTTAGTTAGGCGTCTCTCCTATAGAAATAGGCACTGGTGCTTCAGAAAAACCCGGTTTTATTTTCTAAGCACCTCCCCAAGCACCTACCATTGTACAAGGCCTAAGGAGCCGGAGAAGGCAGCACCCCAAGAGCGACAGGTGGCTGGAAAGGCAAGAAGATCCGTGGCGGAGCCCAGGCCCAGCCGAGCAACGATGGAGTGCAGCAGGCCTTCTGGTAGGTCTGCCCAACCTTGAGTTTCCAACATGTTTCCACACAAATATAGCAGCTCTTGCTCTTGCAAGCAATTGCTGCTGCTCAGCAACACATTAGAAGATAAAATACAGTTAGAAGAATGAATTCGGTAACGGAAAAGTGAATTAAGTGACAATTGTAAAGGGTTCTTAATAAATGTAAGAAAGTGCTAAGAAAAATGGCCAGTGCAAATGTATGGTTGCTAGTTCTAACCACGGATATTGAGTTGCTGTTCCTAATTTTGGTTGATCCTAATCTTGTGGTGTTGTAACAAAACACGATGATTCACCGGGAATGTCCAGCGGCTATACCCCTGTGCATTTCGGTCACACTCCGCCACAAACGGCGAAAATCCCAGTCACAACGCAATGGGGCTTCAGTCTAGTGAATACTTTAGCTTGTATATATTTTCTCTCGGCTGCTGCGGGCTGGCATCCTACCCTGATTTATACTTGTTCTTAATTTGGTTCCTGCGGCTAAAAAGCAGCAGTCCCGCGAGCATTATATTTCTGTGACGCCATCGACGGCGATAATCCCAGGCAGTACATCCCGGCCGCAGCAACAGAAGTAATTACTCCTACTCCCTCCGTCTGGGTTTATTAGGTCCCCTCTTATTTTGAGCTAAAGTTTGACTTAAAAATTTAACTAACAAAATGTAAACTATATGTCACAAAAATTATATTGTCGGAAAGCTCTTTCAAATACAAATCCAATGGTATAATTTTGTATAGCATATACTTTATATTTTAAAAGTGTCAAAGTCTGGCTCAAAATACGAAGGGGCCCAATAAACCCGGACGAAGGTAGTACTATTTATTTGCGCTTTGACAGGGGTAATCGAGATGGAAGCAGATTAGAATATTATGCTCCAATCTCCAAGCACAAGCACTCACTGGCTATACAAAAAGCGTTGGGAGACCTTCCGATGGTGGCGACGACGAACGCGGTGGTGGCTGGTTGCTGCCGCCGCTTCCTCTTTTTCTCTGGCGGTGTGCTCGACGCGCGTGTGTCAGTTATGACTTACGAGTAGCGCTTCACTTCCGGTTTCCCAACTACCACTCGCCCGCCCCACTTCGCGCCGACTCCGCGGGGGCCGGGGAGGCGTCGTGTTCGAAGGCCCAGCTGGAAGTCAGCCCGGCCCTTACCCGCTCCCTATCCCAAGGCCCAACCGACAGGAACGGCTTGCGTGGCGCTGTCTCCTTTCTTCCGAATTCCGTACCGTCGTCTGAATTTCGGGCCCCGTTCGGTTCATAGGAAATCGGTAGGAATTTCGAAGGAACACTGTTCCTGTGGGAAAATTTCCCTACGTGGCGTTCGGAACATAGGAACCTGCTACTGCGTTTCAAAGGAATTCCTGTCTAACATTGTCCATTCTACAGGATTGTAAGCATCCTCTCAGATCAAATTTTCTAATGGAAAACAGAGGAAAGACGTTGCAGTATGCGGTGCATGCGAATAAAATAATAGGATGGCCTACATCCACTCGATGACAGTGTGTGGAAGGCAAATAAAATATTCATGAAACTGAGTACGCATTCCTCGTTTCCCTGCAACCATGCAACGAACTGAACACACATTACTACCTTTTCCTAGGGTTTTTTCATTCCTTTGTTTTGCAGGTGTGACCCTTTTCCATTTCTACACTTGCTTATATTCCTATGTTTCACTCATCTGTGTTCAGAACAGGGCCTCGGTGTATAAAGCCTCACTGCGTTCCGTGCTTTGTCTGAATATTAATTATTTTGCAGCACTTTTTTTGCGGTAAGGACCATAAAATTATATTATTACCAAACAGTGGTACAAAGCACCCCAACATACAATTAATGAAATTACGCACTAGTTCCTGGGCAACCAACCCACCCCTCCAACCACCGCGGGCGTGCTGCCGCTACCGCTGCCGCCGCTTCCTCCAGAGTCGGCGTGACCTTGTACATCTGCAGCCGGAATTAACGTAGGCGGGAAGTCTTCAGCCTCGGCCCTAAAAGACCAGCACGACGGGAGGAGAGGAAAGCCAGCCATCTATACGTACGTAGTTGACAGGTCTCATCTTACCCGAAAAAAATAATACATGTATCTTCTGATTAATAGTTAACGAAAATGAAAAATATTTTCTATGAATTCTTATCTTTCTTTTGTGTCTTGATAGCTTCGTTGTCCAAAACGGGTCAACACACAAACAAAAAGTGGAGATTAAGTGTCTACCAAAATGAAGAACTAATTAACATAGCCAACACACGTCCATCTATCTACAATGCTCTAGGGCTAAGCCGTGGCTTAATTATTCGATTCGGCTGTCTGGCTATCCGTGTCTCAGACAAGGCAAGTCGGCAAAGCATGGACTGGTTGACTGCAGCAGGCCAGCAAAAATGACTCTTTCTCATGTCTCATCAATTGGAAGAGTAAGCAGCAGCAGGAGGAACTAACACTCGTCCGTCTATCTACCATCGTCTCGTGTCCCTTTCGCTGAATGCCCCGAAGTACCAGCCTCCAATAATATGATGGACCATTCCTTGATGCTAATTGCCTACTATGTTGAATCGCGGATTATGGATGGAAATTGACCGCATTGAGGGAGATTTTTTTTAACCATGATGCAGTCCTCCTTGTACAACCCGATGCACAAACTAGTTACGGCTCCTAACCAATACTAAAACAAATGTTTGGCGCAGGTGCCCCTCCCTGAACAAGGGAATGTCCACGTTGCTTCTCCAACAAGAGCACTGAGTATTGAAGCCATCCTAGGTATTCTTTGCCTGATGTCTCCTATTCTTAATCTAACTTTCTGTTTGATACCTTGCATTTTTGTTTCTCTAGCACTTGGTGTATGGGAGAAATGCATTGAAATAACCCATGAAGCATGGAGAGAGTCCCCTCGCTTGGTGGTGTTATAGATGTAGGCATTGTTAGCCACTCATGTGGTGGTGGAAAGAAGCATTTAATCCTGGATCAAAGCATGAGATATTTTGTATTGAAGGTCCTCATAAATAATGACCGTATATGGTGGATGTGATGTATTTTTCTTCAACTTGGTCGATACCTATCATGATCGTTACACATTTCAATAAGCAAACTTTTTTTTGACCGGAAACTGGCAGGTGCTCTGCCTTTGCATTTAGTAGAGGGAAAAAATTGTACAAGGTTGCACGGATACAGCCTAGAAGAACAAAAGGGAAAGAAAGAAAAGCCACAGCAGCCTTTGCAAACTGGGCAAAAAGAACACACTGAAGTGACTACTCCCAGGCCTCAACAAAGAGGCTAATATCTTCCCTGATTAGGGCAGCGACAGCAGGCACCGAAGCAGTCTTTTGCTGGAAAAATCTCCGGTTCCGCTCATTCCAAATGTTCCAGGCGATATATGCAGCAACAGTTGAACCCTTAGTGCCAGAAACAACACTGTTAAGACAAGCAGGGCTTGTCCACCAGTCAAAAATCGAAGTGGAAAGCAGGGCAGCATCCACAACATCCGGGTAAGGGTTTCGGAAACAATGCCAGACCTCTTTGGCAAACGGGCAGGAAAGGAATAGATGGATGGCACATTCCTCCTCTTGATCACAGAGGCAACACTTATCAATATGAGGCCAGCTCTTAGCGAGAAGACGATCCGCAGTCCAAATCCTGTTTTGGAGTAAAGTCCAGATGAAGAACTTTATTTTTGGTTCAGTTTTGATCTTCCACACACGGTTCAGATGCGGCAACGGAGTCCTGGTGACGAACTGAAACTCATAAGCTGACTTTGTGCTATAACACCCATTTGAGGAGGGCAACCAAGCACAGACGTTGTGGATGCACTAGCTGTATAGTGCGCCATAAGTCCAAGAACAGACCCGGATCAGATTCAGAATTGATTCTGGAGAGCCCACGCGTCCATCTATCATCTTGCAAGGCTTCAGCAACAGTCAAAATTTTCCGCGAAGCTAGCTTGAACAGGCTCGGGGCCATATCCTTAGGTGCAGCTCCCTGTAACCAGCGATCTGACCAAAATTTTGCATGGTTCCCATCTCCGATTGTCACCAACGTGCACGCCGCAAACAGCTGCATGTCTACAGCATCAGTGGGCACCTTGGTTCCTTTCCAAGGCCTGTCCAAAGAGTCCCACTCTAGCCAAGGCCACCTGAGCCGCAGGGCTCGGCTATATGCAGCCAGGTCTTTTATTCCAAGTCCACCCAGGTCCTTTGGAGCACAGATTCGTTTCCAATTGATCAGGCATTTACCACCACAGACCTCATCTTCAATATTCCAGAGGAAATTTCTCCGAAGCTTGTCAATTTTCTTAATCGCCCATTTGTCCAACGCAAAAGCCAGAAAGAAAGTGAGGGTGGAGGTGAGGACCGAGTTTACTAGAAGCAGTCTTCCCGGGCGGGTGAAGAATTTCCCCTTCCAAGGGCGCAATTGGCCGGCGACCTTGTCAATTAATGGCTGGATTTCAACTCTTTTCGGCTTCCGGAAGGATAAAGGTAGACCCAGGTAACAGCAGGGAAAGGCACTGGGGGAGCCCCCAAAATCTTGTAGCACTTCCGAGAGGTTGATGTTGTCGCAGCTGATAGGATAGGCAGAGCATTTAGACTCATTAATTTGAAGGCCCGAGACGTTGCCAAACTCCCTCAAAATACTCTGAACAACACGGATTTCAGCTCTAGCAGGATTGATGAAAAGTGCGGCATCATCAGCATAGAAACTAGCTCTCAATCGTGCAGCTCGAGGGGCCAAAGGAGATAAAACACCCGAGGTCGTGGCCCTCTCAAGTAACCGGTGCAGCGGGTCGAGGGCCAGAATGAAGAGCATCGGAGATAGAGGATCTCCCTGTCTCAACCCACATCTATGCATAAAAGGAGTCCCGGGGCATCCATTCAGCAGAACTCTCGAGGAGGCCGAGGCTAGCAGGGTGCATATGATGTTTCTCCATCGCTGACCAAAACCATAATTTCCCATGACCTTAATCAGGTAGCCCCATTTCACGGAGTCAAAGGCCTTGGCAAAGTCAAGATTGAGAAAGAGCAGGGGGGATTTCTTTTGATTTGCCTCTCTAACCACATTCTTGACATAGAGGAAGTTATCCTGGATGGATCTGCCTCTAATGAACGCACTTTGGTTAGTCGACACCAACTTATTCAGTTCAGGTCCCAGCCGGCTTGCAAGAACCTTGCAAAAGATCTTGGCCACGCTATGCATTAGGCTGATGGGTCGGAAAGAAGAGGGTGTATTTGCCCCATCCCTCTTAGGGATCAGAGCAATGTTGGCAGAGTTGAGCAATTTCCATTGGTTGCCCTGAAGGTTAAAAAGTTGGTTCATTGCTGCAATGATCTCATCCTTGATAGTGGTCCAAAACTTCTTGAAAAAACTCCCGATAAAACCATCTGGCCCCGGGGCCTTCTCAGCATGCAACTCAAAAACTGCCGTCTTGATTTCTTCCTCCGAGAAAGGCACATCTAGGTGACTGAGATCAGCTCTTGGTATTTGCAAGAAATTCCAATTTAAGCTGTTGGAGGGGGGCTGAGCGGAGCCCAGTAAGGAGCTGAAATGATTAAGCAGAATCTGCGCCTTCCCCTTGTGATCATTGATCTCCCCATTCGGTCCCAACAGGGACGGAATGTGGTTTTTTCGCCTCCGGCCGTTGGCTCGTAGGTGAAAAAGTTTTGTGTTTGCATCACCAACTCGGATTTTGGTCAGCCTGGATCTTTGCCTCCATCTTATAGGATCCAAAGCAGCTATCCCCAGAAGTTTGGCTTTGAGAAACCGCCTCAAGGTCCATTCCTCGGAAGATAATTCACGACTCTCCATTGCCACGTCCAGCTCAAAAATGACAGCAATAGCAACATTGTGGGCTAAGCTGGCCTTCGCTCTGATCTTCTTGTGCCATTTCTTCAGAGACGCCGCCGTGCGAGAAAGCTTGGCATGAAGCGTCCGAACAGCATCGGTTTCCCTAAGAGGTTTGCCCCAGGCTTCACGGACCACTTGGTCAAAGCCCTCCAGCCCAAACCAGAAAGCTTCGAATCTGAATCCCTTGTACTTGTTGACTTGCATTTTCTTCATAACCAAGGGGCAGTGATCGGAGACTGCCGTCGAAGCCGGAGTTAGGTGATATTGGGGAAACATGGTTTCCCACTCCATGGTGAAAAGGATTTTATCAATCTTGGTAAGCGTAATTTGCTCTCTCTCATTTGACCACGTGAAAGATCTCCCTAGCAAAGGCATTTCTCTGAGCTCAAGAGAATCAAGAGTTGATCTGCAACGACCCAACATCTGAAGATTAACGTGATTATTGCTCTTCTCCCTTGCACGACTGATCATGTTGAAGTCTCCAACAATCAGCCACTCTTTACTGACCACTGTCCTGATTGCTTTGATCTCACGTAAGAAAGCAATTTTATCATCAGTCGATTGGGGACCATAGACGACTGTCAATGACCAGGAGGCATTGTTTGATTTGTCAGTCAACCTACAAGTAATGGAGAAGGAACCGACAGCCAGCAAATTCCTCGAGAAGGAGAAGTCATCAGTGCAAGCCACAAGAATACCACCTCTTGAGCCGGTTGCTGGCAGACTGAGGAAGTTGTCACAGAACTTTGTTCCCAGCGCAGAGGCCACAACATCGTTATCAACGAGCTGCATTTTAGTCTCTTGCAAGCAGATAATATTACAGTTTAGATCAACAATGACCTTGGATACAGCTTTCCTCTTGGCAGGGTTCCCCAACCCTCTAATGTTCCAGGTATAGAGTGCAATATCCATAAAAAATAGAGCAGGACTCGGGTTCCAGCAGCAGACCAAACTTGTAACAGAGACAAGAGCACCAACAGCAGGTGCCCCAACGAACAACACACTGAACCACAACACACTGACCCTCACAGGGCCAACTCGGGCATGGAGCCAACAGCCAACTAGACAACACTAACATGATAACAAGGAGGGCACACCTTGCAGGACCTGAGGATCAGGCCTGCACCGCATGGGGCGACGCCTGAGACGGGGCGGCAGCCTTGTTCTTCACTTTTTGGGGGAGCCCAGATTCCACCAGAGTGGTAATCGCCTTGATGAAATCAGGGGGGAGTGGCTTGTTGTACATCTCCTTGTAGCGCTGAATCTCCCTCTCCAAGGGAGGGCCATCTTCTGAGCAGATTCCGGCTCTCTTGAGCAGGACGAATTGGGCTTTCTTCATGGCTGACAGACCAGCCGTCACCTTCCCGGCCAGCCTGCCGCTGTGCCTGACTTGGTCCTCCTCGGAACACGCCGCAGTGCGCTCCCGAGCCGCCGGCGTCGCCGGCAGTTGGGGAGGCGCCCGCAGGGACATGGGCGGTGGAGTGGCCGAAACCAAGGTGGATCCAGCAGGAGGAGGCGGCTGAAGCAGAGGAGGGGCTGGTGCTACACTCATGTCGCGTAGGAAAGCAGCGAGTGGGTCTTCAGGGGGTGTCTCGCAGGAAGAAGGCCGGCCCGGAAGCGGTTTGCCCAGCTCATAAGGAGGCCCAGGAGGAGTAATCGGGCCAGCAGCCAAGCAGGTCGCACGAGGCACCTCATGGATACCGGCTTGTGAGAGAATCTGTTCCACAGAGGGGCCCGCCAGCTTATCTCCAAGGGCCTCCCCAACACTACCAAAGACAGCATCGACTGCTGGGACCGCCAAGTCGAAGCAAGAGCTTTGCAGGTGCAGACCGTCAGGTCGGGCTTCGACAGAGCTTGTGAGAGAAAGGCAAGCTGTTTCCTGGCCCTCCTCGGATCGGCCAAGAGCAGACGCCTCAACCGGAGTGGTCGCGGGGCTCGGTTGACCCAGCGTCGGAGGCGTGCAGTCTGACAGCGCGCGCAGTGTGCAGGCCTACAAGGGAGCATGCGTGATGGCGGGCGCTGAGAACGGGTTGCAACCCAACATGGGATTTGCCGCAGGCGGCGCAAACTCCAGAAGCGGCGGTCGGATGATCTCCAGAGCCGCAGCTGCGGCGCCCTGCTCGGTGACCGGAGCAGCCACCGAGGTAGGCTGCTGGCCACGCCGACGGCCGCCGTCGTACCCGCTGGAAGGGCCACCGTATTGACGGCGGAGCAGGCTCTCCGGTTGCCCACCCCAGTTGGACCGCCTCCCTTGACCACCATCCTGGCCACCACCGTCACGGCCGGGATGCCGGCTCTGCCCTCCCCCCGAACCACCATTGTCCGGGCGTCGCAGACGGGAGTGGGCAGAGGCACGTGGGGGTGGCGGCGGGAAGTCGCCGTCCTCAAAGCCAAGGTACCAGTAGTACCCCCATTTCGCCGTCCTCAATAAGCAAACTCATCTTGTGTTCTCTCCCGATTAGCTAATATGTGCACGTAATGCAATTTAAACAATCACTGAAATAGAAAGATTTGAGGTGCATCTGTCATCTTTGATAATGGTAAATAGCAAGTATTTCTCAAGATCTTTGCTCAGTAAATTCAGAGTGCGCAATACATTTGCTCGAGTTTTGACTTTTGTGGTTGTATAAGAGGAAACAATTTTCGATTCTCATAGTAAATCAAAGATTAAATCAATACATTGGTGTTTCCTTCAATAAGGTTGAAGTATTAGATCCATTGCCCAAAGGCCCTTAAAGTGTTCAATGTACAAATACAAATGAGCCATTCGCAAATCCCAATAATCAAGATTTTACCAAAACTCCACATAAAACTGGACCAATTGTTTAATCCTAAACAGAACTGGTAATTCTAAAGCTAACATATACCCATCAAAACAATGAAAGCCAATTTAGTTAATCTAATTCATAAAGAAGTGGTTAAATGTGACGAATTACCATCCAGTGTCAACTGGGTCGAGAGCTTAAGGCGCAAAGAACCCAATCTCTGTTTAATGTCTGAAAAGTACTTGTACATGATAGTTCCTCTCGGCCTGGCCAGAAGCAGTAGCACCAGCAGGATGGCCCTTGTACTGAAAATAAAATGGCATGCCAGTTCAAATGGGCATACACATCCAGCATACCGAAATCTGGTAGATAGTACAACAACGGCCAATGATCTAGTAATAATATACTCAAGAGATATGTTAGGTCAAGAAGAGATTTTAAGTAAACAAAGTTGTTCCGATGAGACACTGAGACAAAACACTATGAGATAAAATAACAGCTCATATAAAAAAGAGATGACATGCACACTAACTATGCTAGCTACTTTTGAATATACCATCGAACTTAATCCATTGAACAACCAAGGAAACCTGACAATGAATCGATGATGCTAGTGGACATGCATCTACCATATGGCACACACATAATATACATTGACATAAGTACACATGGGACTCGCCAGGCCTAGGACTCGCATAAGAAGATGTGGGGTGGCCAGATGTACTGCTACTACTCGGTCAATTGAGACAGCGGCGACAGATAGAGGAAACATCAACCCCGATCAGTGACTTGCATGCTGAGTTTGGCCGCTCCTGCCGAGAGGAGAGGAAGCGGATATGAACGTAACATCATAGCATTAAATTAAGCAAATCATAAAGCATTCAAGAGGCAGGGAGAAGGAGAAGAAATGCTCAGGCTCTTGTTCAGGACTGGGCAGGGGAGGTAGTCGACCTCAACATAGGACGACCACTTCCTAAGGACCTTGTAGCAGAGGAACACGCGACGCTCGTGGATGACTGCCGTCCTGCCAGCTTCTCGTTGCCGAGATCCTCCCACTGGAACTCGAACTCCTTGTCTAGATCGGGGCTCTGGCGGGGATGGATGCTTCCGACGGGTCCGAAGCCGCCGGCACGAGGAGGGCCGGGGCAGAGCGATGACGTGCGCACGGGCTGATTCGGCTGGGCTACTCAATGTTCTGGGTGGACGGCAATGGAACCACGGCTCCGCCTGCGACCCATCGGCCAGAGAGGCTTCCAAGGGGAGTAACACCGGCGGACGTGAGGCCAGTGGACCGGTGGTAAGAGAAGAATGGGCATCCTCATGGAGTGACGCATAGATTGTCGTCCAGCTGCCACACCGCGAGGATTGCGGAAAGATTTCTACGGCGGTGAAGAAACTAAAGTGGAGAAAAAGCGGTGTGATAGGCGGAAAATGCCAACGAAGGCCGAGCTCCAGTGAGCTCGTTTTCAAAATTTATTTTTTCGGAGCCCGAAAAATTCCAAATTTATTTGTGAACACAAGTGCACATGTATACTACGTATGTGCAAAATTTCACGGCATTATACTTTTACATGTGGCGTACAGAAAAAAGACAAATACACATTTTAAACGGGCCTTTTATTTTTGTTATTGGGCCGGAATTTTGTTTTTTTTGTACAGCCTACAAATCACAACATTTTTCGACGAAATTCAACACGTTCCTGCAGAATACATATATGTTTCCATGGATTTTTTTTCAGAATTTTTTGAAACTTTTAAATATGCTTTTTGATATTTTCAAAATAAAGAGCTCACTGGAGCTCGGCCTCCAAAAATCCACGTCCTGCGATAGGGCGCTTTTATGGGGGATCGATCAGAGAAAGCTAGCGACACAGTCGGACGTTTAGTGGAAAACAAAGCGGCCCATGATGGAAAAATGAACCGGCGAACAAAAATCGCCAGTGAAGCGATGCGTTGCCAAAACTGATTGAAAAAAAAGTCTTTGCTGACGTGGCACATGTGATGAGGTGGATAGGCTGAATGTCAAGAGAAATAACATAGTGAGGATGATCTATTTAGGTATTATAGATGGATGCCTTCACATGTAAAACCAAGTTGTTACTATATGAGCATAAGAAATTCAACAATGGTTCAAAAAATTTCTGAGTTAAAATAAATATATTTTGATATGGTCTAAAATCATCATAGTTCGAACAAATAGATTCAAGATATGCTTTGAGCAGTTAGGCAGCTGATGATTTAGATTAAAATGTTACATGGCACAAAATATGTTTGCATTCTTGATGGGGGCAGCCATGAAGGGTCTTGATCCATGGTCTTATAAAGAATGCATTGTTCATATAGTAGATTTTTTCTGGAGGAAGAAGAAGGAAATGGGTGGCTGGCATAAGTGAGTGGGTCCCTGTGGGACCCACAAGCCTGCTGGGCGCGCCCGGGGGGGTGGGCGCGTCCTGTGGGCTTGTGGCTCACAGGTGCATCCCCCTAGGATGTGTTCAGTGCCAAAAATTCTTAAATATTCTAGAAAAAATCATACTAAATTTTCATGGCATTCTAAGAACTTTTATTTTTGAGCCATTTTTTATTGCACGGATAATTCAGAAAACAGGATAATCATGGCATTTTATTTTATTCTACTAAAAATAACAGAGAGCAAAAGGTGGGTACAGAAGATTGTGCTTACTAAATTCATCGACCACATGCCCCTAAAAAAGAATCCATTAATAAGGTTGATCAAGTCTTATTAACAAATTATTTCTGAATGACATGAAACCGAAGAATTTTCGTATAACACTAAGTTACCTCAATGGGGATATGCATCTCCCCAACAATAAGAATTTCATATTTCTTTTTGACAACAGGAAGAGGAAATTTGAAACCTCCAATAGTGATTGTCAAAACTTTTTCAATACAATTGATACCATTCACCGAACTTTCTTTCTTTGGAAAATAAACCGTATGCTCATTACCATTGACATGAAAAGTAAACTTGCTTTTGTTGCAATCAATAACAGCCCCTGAAGTTTTCAAAAAGGGTCTACCAAGGATAATTGACATGTTGTCATCCTCGGGCATATCAAGTATAACAAAGTCTATCAAGATAGTAACATTTGCAACTACAACGGGAACATCCTCGCAAATTCCAATAGGTATAGCAGTGGATTTGTCAGCCATTTGCAAAGATATTTCAGTAGGTGTGAGCTTATTCAAATCAAGTCTTCTATATAAAGAGAAAGACATAACACTAACACCGGCTCCCAAATCACATAGAGCAGTTTTAACATAACTTGTTTTAATGGAACATGGTATAGTAGGTATTCCCGGATCTCCTAGTTTCTTAGGTATTCCACCCTTAAAAAGAATAATTAGCAAGCATGGTGGAAATTTCAGGTTCAGGTATCTTTCTTTTATTTGTGACAATATCTTTCATATATTTGGCATAGGGAGACATTTTCAACATATCAATCAAGCGAGTGCGCAAAAAAATAGGTCTAATCATTTCAACAAAGCGCTCAAAATCTTCATCATCCTTGTTTTTGATGGTTTAGTAGGGAAAGGCATAGGTTTTTGAACCCATGGTTCTCTCTCCTTTCCATGTTTTCTAGCAACAAAGTCTCTTTTATCATATCTTTTATTCTTAGGATGTGGGTTATCAAGATCAACAACAGGTTCTATTTCTACATCATTATCTGGTTGAGCATCAACATGAACATCATCATTATCATTATCATTATCACTAGGTGGATGTTCATTACCAGATTGTGTCTCAGCATCAGAAATAGAAACATCATTATGATTCTCAGGAGGTTTTTCTATCTCAGGTTCACTAGGAGCAGGCAAAAGTCCTATCATTTTTCTTTTTCTTTTTCTTATTAGATGGACTAGGTGCATCAATATTATTTCTTTGAAAATCTTATTCAATTCTTTTAGGATGACCTTCAGGATATAGAGGATTCTGAGTCATGCTACCTCCTCTAGTAACAACTCTAACAGCACGATCATTCTTTTTATTATTCATCTCTTCAAGCAAATCATTTTGTGACTTAGCAATTTTGTAACTGAGTCTGGACCATAGAAGCATGTTTACTCAAGCATTTAACATCATTAGCAGTTCTAAACATCAAATCACTCAAGCGTTCAATCATGATGGCATTCCGTTTTAGTTGATTGCTAACATACATATTAAAGTGTTCCTGTTTAATGATGTAATTATCAAATTCATACAGGCATTGACTAGCAGATTTATTATACGGAATATCACCTTCATCAAATCTAGTGAGAGAATTACCTCCACTACTTGTGTCGGGATGTCGAGCCCATGTATTTCTTCAATAGGTGGTAAAATCTTAACATCTTCAGCTTTAATACCTTTTTCCTTTATATATTTCTTAGCTTCTTGCATATCTTCTGGACTGAGAAATAGAATACCTCTTTTCTTCGGAGTGGGCTTAGGTGGTGGTTCAGGAAGTGTCCAATCATTGGCATTTCTCAATATATTATTCAATAGTACTTCAGCCTGTCCAACGGTTCGTTTCCTGAAACACAACCAGCACAACTATCTAGGTAGTCCCTAGAAGCATCGGATAGTCCATTATAAAAGATATCAAGTATTTCATTTTTCTTAAGAGGGTGATCAGGCAAAGCATTAAGTAATCGAAGAAGCCTCCCCCAAGCTTGAGGGAGATTCTCTTCTTCAAATCGCACAAAGTTTAATATTTCCTGTAAGGCAGCTTGTTTCTTATGAGTAGGAAAATATTTTTCAGAGAAGTAATATATCATATCCTGGGGACTACGCACACAACCAGGAGCAAGAGTATTAAACTATTTCTTAGCATCACCTTTTAATGAGAAAGAAAACAACTTAAGAATATAGTAATAACGAATCCTTTCCTCTTGAGCAAATAGGGTGGCAATATCATTCAACTTAGTAAGGTGTGCCACAACAGTTTCAGTTTCATAACCATGAAAAAGATCAGATTCAACCAAAGTAATTAACTCAGGATCGACAGAGAATTCATAATCCTTATCAGTAACAAATATGGAAGAAGTAGCAAACTTAGGATCATATTTCATTCTCTCCCTCATAGATTTTTCTTTCAACTCAGCAAGCAATTTTATAACCTCATCTCTATCATTACAAGCAAGAATTACCCTAGCTGTCTCCCTATCGAAAACATAACCATTAGATGTTTCAGGCATTTCAACTCTAGTAGGAGAGCTAGGCATAATAGGTGAATCATAATTTTCAAGAGTTTCAACATTTTCAGTTTCTTTAGCTTTAGCAATTTGTTCATCAAGAAATTCACCAAGTGGCATAGTATTATCAAGCATAGTACTAGCATCATCATAAGTATCATTCATAGCAGAAGTAGTATCATCAATTACTTGCAACATATCAGAATGAATAACAGGTGGTGGTGTCGCAAGCCTACTCAAAACAGAAAGGTGAATCAAGTGCAGAGTGTGATGGCAGTTCCTTACCTCCTCTAGTCATAGAGGGGGCGATCTTGGTTTTAGCGTCTTTCAGATTCTTCATAGTGATCAACACATATAAATCCCAAGTGACTCAACAGATAGAGCTATGCTCCCCGGTGACGGCGCCAGAAAAAGGTCTTGATAACCCACAAGTATAGGGGATCGCAACAGTTTTCGCGGGTAGTATTTCATCCAGATTTATTGATTCGATACAAGGGGAGCCAAAGAATATTTGCGAGTATTAGTAGTTGAGTTGTCAATTCAAACACACCTGGAGAACTAAATATCTGCAACAAAGTGTTTAGTAGCACAGTAGTATGATAGTTTTAATAGCAATAGTAACAGTAGTGACAGTAACAGAAGCAGTTTTGTAGTAATTGTAACAGCAGCAACAACGAAAGTAACTTAGCAAAGATCAATATGCGAAAAACGTAGGCATTGGATCAGTGATGGATAATTATGTTGGATGACATTCATCATGTAACAGTCACAACCTAGGGCGATACACAATAGCTCCAATTCATCAATGTAATGTAGGCATGTATTCCGTATATAGTCATACGTGCTTATAGTAAGAACTTGCATGACATCTTTTGTCCTACCCTCCCGTGGCAGCGGGGTCCTTAAGGAAACTAAGGAATATTAAGGCATCTTTTTAATAGAGAACCGAAACAAAGCATTAACACATGGTGAAAATGAACTCCTCAAACTACGGCAATCACCGCAAAGAATCCCAATTATTGTCACCTTGGGGTATGCGGATCATGACACGTAACAGGTGCATATAACTTGCAAGATAGGATCAAGAACTCAAATATATTCATGAAAACATAGAGGGTTCAGATCTGAAATCATGGCACTCGGGCCCTAGTGACAAGCATTAAGCATAGCAAAGTCATAGCAACATCAATCTCAGAACATAGTGGATACTAGGGATCAAAGCCCTAACAAATTAACTCGATTACATGGTAAATCTCATCCAACCCATCACCGTCTAGCAAGCCTATGAAGAAATTACTCACGCACGACGGTGAGCATCATGAAATTGGTGATGGAGGATGCTTGATGATGACGACGGCATCGAATCCCCCTCTCCGGAGCTCCGAACGGACTCCAGATCAGCCCTCCCGATGAAGAACAGGAGGTGGTGGCAGCTCTGTATCGTAAAACGCGATGATTCTTTCTCTCTGATTTTTTTCTCCACGAATAGGTACTTATAGCGTTGGAGTTATGTCAAACGGAGCTGCCAGGGGCCCACAAGCCTGCTAGGCGCGCCCTGGGGGTGGGCGTGCCCCTAGGCTTGTGGTGACTGGTGGCCCCCCTCTGGTAGATCTTTGCGCCAGTATTTTTTATATATTCTGAAATAATTCTCCGTAAATTTTCAGGTCCATCCGAGAACTTTTATTTCTGCACAAAAACAACACCATGGCAATTCTGCTGAAAACAGCGTCAGTCCGGGTTAGTTCCATTCAAATCATGCAAATTAAAGTTCAAACTAGTGCAAAAGTGTTTGAAAAAGTAGATACGTTTGGGACGTATCAGGCGCCACTTCCCCACCTGGGCCCATGCGCCTAGGGTTGGTGGGAACCCTAGATGGGGGCGCCCCCCTTGGCTTGGGGGGCAAGCCACCCCCCTAGGGCCGCCGCCCCCTCCTTGGAGGAGGGGCTAGGGCCGGCGCCCCCTCCCCCCTCCCCCCTATATATAGTGGGGGGTGGGAGGGCAGCCGCACGCCTCCACCCTTGCCCTCCGTTGCTCCCAACTCCTCCCACCTTTCCTCCGGTACGCGCTTGGCGAAGCCCTACCGGAATTTCGCTACCACCACCACCACCACGCCGTCGTGCTGGCTCCGATCTCATCTACCTCCTCCCCCTCTCTTGCTGGATCAAGAAGGAGAGGATGCCATCGAGCTGAACGTGTGCTAATCTCGGAGGTGTCGTCCGTTCGGCACTTGATCGGATTGGATCGCGATTGGATCGTGAAGAGTACGACTACATCAACCGCGTTACGACGCTAACGCTTTTGGTCTACAAGGGTATGTAGACACACTCCCCTCTCGTTGCTTTGCATCTCCTAGATTAGATCATGGGTGTTTCGTAGGAATTTTTTTGATTTTCATGCAACGTTCCCGTAACAAAACCCTACGCCCTGCTTCTTATATATTGATTGTGATGGGGTACAAAGTACAGATTGATCTACCACGAGATCGTATGAGTTTGTCTAAGCTCTAAACCTGGCGAATGCCTATACAGACTAAACCCCACGGCTTATATAGACACCGGGGGTAGCTAGGGTTTACAAATGGGCGGTTACAACCTTAGAGATATGCATGCTGATTTAAGTACGCTTGAAGTGAACGCCAAATCTTCAGGAGATCTTCGTCTTGATCGCGCCGTGGGCCAAGGCTGATATGGCCATGCCAACAATCTTCAATGGGTCCTCGGCTCGGCCCATCACTGGCGGGCCGACGTGGCAAGCACCCCCTAATCCAGGACACCAACAGTAGCCCCCGAACTAGTCTCCAAGCCGAGGATATTAGACGTCTTCTTCGGGATGACTTCATAAGCTTGAGTCTTCGGCTTCTTAGGCGAGTTCCATCCTCCACGCCGGCTTTCGATTCCGAGGTTATGCTCGACTCCGAGGTTTTCTTCGCTTTCTTGATCGTAACCTTAGATTCCTGAGATTCTAAAAATGAGAGTAGATACCTCATGACGAAACCTCCTCCTCGGCACGCCTTATTGGTCTGGCAGGGCCAAAGTAGTGCTCGAGCCTCTGCCGTAGAAAGGCTTGCCCCGAAAGGCTTGACCAGGTCAAACCCTGATAACCCCTCTGGTCAAGGGTCAAAACGTCACCTCCCGTGGCAGAGTCAAACCACTTAATCCACAGTCTTTATGAGGGACACCGCGATACAAGGCCATTTTTATTGGCACATCTTATCAACGAGGGGGTGGGCTTTCGGTCTTCCAACGGCTTCATTAAAATGCACTGGATTTTTATGCACATTGACTGCGTTGTGCGTCGGGAAGCAGCGATCTGTTCCCCGAAGCAGGGCGACCCCTGGCCTTCGATTACCCTATAAGAAGGCGGGGAAGGGGGAGCCAACAAATCTATCTCACCTGCCATCTTGCCCCTTGGCACTGACGCATAAAACTTCTAAATGCTTATGTAGTGTTAATTAACCATACAGTGCTATCAATCCATGAGTGCTAACAAAAGAATTCCATAACACTGAATTTGTTATGAATTCCATAATACTAAATGCTTATGAGCAACAAATACCCAGGAAGAATAAAATTTATATGAACACATGCACACTGAATTTTTTCTGAATTCCATAAAGCATACGGGAGAGATTAAGAAACCATCTAAAAAAACTTTGATTTTTGCTACAGGCTCAGGCTTGAATCATAATATTTGTTGTGGGAGCTAGCTCTTCCACCATTGGCTCAGTGGTGGGTCGTCGGTTGGGGAGGGAGGAGGCTTGGCGAGCCAGGTGACGAGATATGCCACGCGAGAGCGAGCACGAGTCATGGTGGTGAATCTGGAGGTAGGTCAAGGTGAGGTAATGGTGGCGGAGGACGAGTTCGGAGACGACGAGGGCGTGGTGGTGGAGCCGAGGACGGCAACGGCGAGGTCGTGGCTGTGGAGGATGGATCCACCGAGGTAGGAGTGGTGGTACTCGCAATTGACCTCCCTGAGACCCTGATGGTGGGGAGGAGGGAGCCAGTCGGTGCAAACGGATCAGGGCAGAGGTCTTTGTGGAGGCGCGGTAGACAGCCATCGTCGGCCAAGAACTGCGGCGGTGGCAGCGATTGCGGTCGGGGAAAGAGAACACTGAAGAGGGACGAGCGACCAGAGGGATGGGTGCGTGTGTGTGCTATGCACGAATAGTGGTTGTACTTGATGAGCAGTAGTGGAATACAAACGTCCAGAAAATAAAGATACTCCCTCCGATCCATATTAAATAATTGTTGCTGAAGTACAACTCTAGTACTACTTTTTATTAAATCAGTGACAATCAATATGGATCGGAGGGAGTACCTGAGTTCCATCAGAATACAGGTGGCTCGGGTATGCGGTATGCACGAATCGTGATGATGATGTGTGGTGGTTTCTTAGCCAGTACACTACAGGAAAAAAATTAAGCCGTGTACCTAATACACTCGGCTTATGCCGATTTGAACCCGGTTTATATATAAGCCGAGTAAAACTCCCGGCTAATATTAGCGGCTTACACTCGACTGGCTTATAAGGTACTAGCAGGCAGAGGCGCGGCGGCACGCCGCGCCCGCGAGAGAGCCCGTCCAATTAATTGTTGTTGGTTTGGCAAGAAAAAAGCAGTTTAATATAAACATCACATGATCAAACTTCTGTCAAACCCTTTGTCGAGCTTACTGTATATCAATTTGTATCAGCACATGTAGCAGTAAATATGAAAATAAAGTTTGTGCTTCTGTAGAAGTAGCCACTTCATATGTAAGGTCTGAAACAATTCTAAACTTCTAAAAATAACATAAACATTGTGCCAGCAGTTTTAAAATCCTTACAAATACTTACAAATAAGGGAAACTAAGCACTGCCTAGCAACGAACAATTACCATATGTCGCCCCATTTTACAACACAACCTTGTTTCGTTTTCAATTTTTACATCATGGTCATCTGGAAGACTGAGACCATCGTTTTGTGCATTAGCACCTTTGTTCAAGAAACACTCACTATTTTCCTTCATATGGATTGCAATGGAAGGAATCTGGTAGATCAGTACCTATATTAGCAGATTAAATATAGTAAGTTAAGCGATGAGAACACAGATTTTTCGTTATCAACTGCATTGACATCCAGCATGGAGACACTCACAAAGTCACAATGTCCCTCTGCTCAATCTACTTCTTCAGTGTTCCAGTGTTGAGAAAGGACAGACTAAGAACCTGAACTATCTGAATTCTGTAGGCCTGGACACATTGCCAGGTTGAACCCAACGACACACTCGATGCTTAGGTTGATGGCAAACGACATCTAGATGGGTCACCCCAATATTGAGGCAGAGTTTCGAGGTTTCAGTACAATGTACATGTTCTTCCATCTTTTTTAATTTTGTCCCAAAAGTTTTGATCGAAGGTGTCTAGCATCCTACAATACAAATCAAGCCAACATGAAAACAATCAGGGTGCAAGTACATTATCCCAAAATGATATCTATATATAAGACGCAGACGCCTAAAGTTGCACGTTGTTAAGTTACATCCTTGAAAATGTGCAGCAAAGTATAGCTGCACTTGAGAATGATCAGGGAAGTGGATAAGCTTAAGAAACAAAACCAACTATATACCATCCTATTTCAAACAAAAAACTTGGGTCAATTCGAAGTGAAAGAAGAATTAGACTGAATTATGAAAACATTTCTGAAAGGGACTATACATGCAACTATTTATCTGTCATTCATATATGCTCCTTCTCTAAAAGCATTTTCAAAAGGGACTGGGGGCAGTATGTAAAGAAGGAGCATATACATAAGTTTCTCAATACCAGTTTGCTCACCGAACTTTTTTATTGATAAACAGTACGTTTTCTAAAAAAGAAGGAAAATGTACTCTTTGCTCACCGCTGAAGTAACTAAATCTAGGTTGCTGCCGATTACAAAAAAGGTTAGATTACTTCAGTAAGCGCTTTTGTACTCTAATTCTGGATATTGTTTCCATGCGCGGTACCATTGGAGATTGGTATTGAGCCCACATGAATATGCTTGGTACCATTTACACAGCTACACTGACCCCTGGACATTGCACTCTCTTTCTGGATGTTAAACTGGACTGAGTGCTCTTTTTGCCAGAAACTTTATCCAAAGAACCAAAAATACCGGTGACTTCCGTGAGTACCGACATATTTATATTTAGTGAAAATAGTGACACCTCAACTGGAGCCAAAAGCAAAAAGTGTTTAAATTTTTTTCGTCAAAATTCCTCAGAAAGGTGATTGAATTTCTTTGAATTTCTGTCAAATTCAGAAAACAGAACTGGCCCTTTTCGCTGAACTGAAAAGCAGACATCGGTGTTTCCTAAATCTTGCCAAACCAAATTTAAGAACCGCGGGCTGAAATCAGGTTATATGACGAATAAAATTGTCTCTGATCATGTATCTAACCTGAATACGGCTCTTACTGCTTAAACTGAAGATGTAGTTCTTCGACCATTAGAAAAAATACTTGTGTGACTGGAGGTGGACCCACCTGATCAGCAGGTAGCATGCATTAGAAAATAATATCATAATCATCATAACTGAAATGAAATTGCTGGCTAGTATCCATTTGCTAATAAAATCAATTCATAGTTGATGTATATTCATGAGAAGTTAGAACAAAAACTGATACCATAACTCATTAATTGATGGGGTACAGAATACAATGTCATTCGCCTTTGATAAATCAGCCTGACTAAATGCGACAATACCAGTGTGCTAATATTCATCTATCTGATCTCTGATGACCAAAAGATACATCATTCCTAATAAAAAAAGACACGGCATTTCCATTGTCTTAGAAATTGTACTTTGAAGGCAAGAGAAGTATGCTAAGCACCATGATTTCTCTACAAATTATGTAATGAAACAGGGGAAGAAATCTTTGACCAAAGGTTGCCATCAAATACCTTACTGAATGATAAAGATGCCAGCATGATTCTCTGAAATTTATGGCACCGTATAACATAGGGAGTAGTTATCTCCTGGGAAGGGAGCCAATAGTGCAAGGTATAAGATCTATTCTACATAAGGAAATGCCCAGAACTTTTTAGTACTTAGGATTGAAGGAAAAAATAATGTGAACATGGCATATCTGATACTTGGCACTACCTAACTGCTGTAGGCTACAAACATGGTTAATCCTATCTTTATTGATTGGCCTATAAAATCTGAAAAAATATATTATTTAGTAGTGCCATGGTATCGACTATGAATATTTGTAAAATAGAAAATTAGTAATATGATTTTCACATTTATTGATTGTGATCAATAGCAGTTGTGCAGAACATTGTAAAACACACTCTCACTAAATCTGAATGTAACTTTGTCTTGAAAGGAAAATTGAATTACTTTATTAATTAGTGCATAAAGCCATAAACCCAAGAGTATCTTTTTGATGGCCTATAAATCATAGCTGATAGTAGTGGGAGAACATTTAGGTTGTTCAGACCATATACAATTCATACGCCAGGTTTTTCATCCATAGCACAGCCCACCATTCAGCATATATCTTCATCAAGTTATGGGAGATACTGAGGAATAAATTTACCAGTGTAAGCATCCATACCTATGGCGTGCATATTAAGAGTGACGGAGGAGTTCCGCTGCTGTGAACAGTGTGACGGCCAACACACGCTGCTCCACCTGCACACGCCTGCACCCTCGCATGCCAGCATGAACATCGCTTCAGGAGGTGCTGCACCAACAGAGAAAAAGCCCGACAAAATTTATTATCCTAGAAGAAAAAACTTCATATCAATTTTAGGTGCTAATAAATTGTGTAGGAGAAGATTTTTACTATTTACTGGAAATCAGATAATTCTGAGGGCACTATAACTGGTCATTTTATCAAGGAGTGGCTCTCTCCAACGGACGCTGATATGGTGCACGGCATATCTTGGAAACAGAACTCATGACACGGCAAGCAAGCAAAATGTACAGTACGATGTGTTCAATAGGTAAATGGAAATTAGTATGGTGTTTGCTTCCACTTCACTGAAATTATTCAGAACCCAAGAGAATAACCCGACTTATTCATGACTATGGATGAAATGCATAACCGAATGAATAATTACATGCATCCATGACAAAAAATAATATCTAGGTCAGAGCCTGAAGTGGGGTCCTCACCCAAACATGAATCACACCGATTGTGACACTGACTATGCAGCTTCTATGATTGCAAACATAGAGCATTAGTATTACTGTTGGGCATCTCATCAGATATATAGCATTGTATGAAGGTAAAAAAGGTAAAACAGTTGGAGATAACAAACAATACACTTAATAATGCTGAAGCTCCAAAGTGTCTGATTCATCTTCAGAGGAAGACTTATGGACATTTATACACCTCTGAACTGTTCAGTGCCTCTTTAGTTTCCAGGCCAAATCTTGCGTGAGATTAAACTTTTAAAAAGCTGGACCATGAGAAAATTATAAATTGGAATAGATTGTAGTTTCCCCTGGTAACAAATGTTCATCCACTCATTCCTAGATATCCAGGAGTAGCAAAACTGCACTTCCAAAAACGTTGAGCAGCCTTGTCGAGGTTCAGCGCTGCAAATCGGCACAACCAGTGGCGGGAGCGGAAGCAGCCTCCGGCTTGCTGGCACGCAAGAGGAAAATGAGCAAAGTGCCGGAGCTTGAACTGATGCCCTACCTCCTTCCGTTCTCTGGCACATCCAAGACGGTTGGTGATTGAGGACGCGGTCGTCGAAGCGAGCATGCGACGGGAGAGGAGCGCAGGAGAAGAATGGATGGGAGCGTCGCAAGTTCACGACGGCGACTTGTGCACCTCCCATCGAGCACCAACGGGAGAGAGAGGCGACACGGCGGAGCACGACAGCTGCGGCCCTGCTCCTCATAGGACATCGAAGAGGAATCGACCACGTGCAGCAGTGGCGTAGCGGCAGCCGTGCACAGAGACGAATGGAAGCAGATCGACGGCAGGGAGAAGCGGCGGAGGAGGCGGCGACATCGACAGGGGCGGGGAGGCGAGAGGGTGTGGGGATGACCGGACGGGGCTGGAGCGCTTCCAGTCGAGACGTTTCGCGAAGAGACCCCGCAAGCGAGATAAGCGGTGCACTGGATTGGACCTGGATCCAGATATTTTCGATGGTCAAACATCCTCAAGTGACTTCCACGTAGCGAGATAAACGCACTACTGGAATTTCCCTATATGCCGGGTGCCAGGCTCTTGGCCGAGAGCCAAACCACGGGCACTCGGCAAACTTCGGTACGCCCAGAGTCACACTCGGCAACAATGGGTTCACGGCAAACCCGAACGTACGCCGATACAAAGCGGTAAAGAACACTCGGCAAACTACCTATTTGCCGAGAGCC
Organism: Elymus sibiricus; assembly: GCA_039707655.1. Lineage (NCBI taxonomy): Eukaryota > Viridiplantae > Streptophyta > Magnoliopsida > Poales > Poaceae > Elymus > Elymus sibiricus. The sequence continues at coordinate 68,802,587 of CM077676.1, forward strand.
AGCCCATGACACGCGGCAAAGGGTAGTGTGACGCCCCTGCTCAACTGTGCACTAATCATACACGCAAATGCACACGATCGAGATCAGAGACTCACAGGAAGATATCACAACATAACTCTAAACACAAATAAAAGTCATGCAAGCTTTATATTACAAGCCAGGGGCCTCGAGGGCTCGAATACATAAGCTCACGATCAAGCATCAGCGGAAACAACATAATATCTGAGTACAGACATTAAAGGGGAACAAGTTTGCCTTAAGAAGGCTAGCATAACAACGACACTGATCGAAAAGGCGCAGTCCTCCTGCCTGGGAGCCTCCGAATCTACTCCTGGTCGTCGGTCTCCACGTAGTAGTAGGCTTCACCGGAAGTGTAGTAGCAGTCGTCGGCGGTAGCAGCTGACTCCTGGGATCCATCAACTGGTCGCAGCAATCGGGTATGGGGGAAAAGAGTAGCAAAGCAACCGTGAGTACTCATTTAAAGTACTCGCAAAACTGACATCAGAACTATACTAAGTATGCATCGGTATCAAAGGAATGGGGCTATATCTTTGAACTAAACTGCAGAAATGTCAGAATAGAGGGGAAGGCCTAGCCTATCGAAGACTAGCATCTTCAGCGTCTTGCAGCATTAGAAGAGTGCAGATTAGCATATTATAAAGTATCAAGCGTGTAATAGCAAAGCCCAGAGATCCTTCCTCGACTCCCTTCGAGAAAGCGACCCCGGAGCTTACAGTTAATGTAACATGTATTCAGTTCAAGTTCTAGTAGATCGGGATACAACACTGAGGGTCCTGTTACCGTGGACACGGCTATTCGAATAGATAACTTCCCTGCAGGGGTGCACTACTGTTACCCAACACGCTCGATTAACTCTGCCCGGACACACTTTTCTCGGCCATGCCCGGCCTCGGCTGATCGACATGACGTAGTCCTACCTAGGCTCCGCAGAGAGGTCCCCGCCGGTCTACATCCTAAGCGCTCAGGGGTCTTGGGCCCATCGCCCTTTGCACTACGGGTCGTTGCGTGGGTGAACGGGACCAAGCACCACCTCTGTCCTGGATGGCACCTGCCCGAACGCGCCGCAATGCTGAATTGGACGTCTGACAGAGCTTTCGGCTGATACATACGGCGTAGAGGGCCCCATTAAATCATTATCCCACGTGGTGGTAGTGCGTATAGGCCAGTGGCCAACTCAGATCAAATACCCAAATCCGTTAGTGAATTATTAGGAGCTCGCGGTGACGATCAGTACTCCTGTCGCCCCGTCTCGAGGAAGTGCAACAAGGGTCAGGCCCGTACCTCTCTAGGGCAGTCTCTGCCTGCCCGGCCGCGCCTCATAATTATCTCGCGGGTACTCTCCAGGTCAACCCGACTCCACATTTCCCGCGGGTACCCCTCGGGGTCGACCCGCCTGCACAAAGGTCTGAGGTAAAAGTCATGGTAACCTTGTGTCCAAAACATCAAGGAGAATCCGAGGAATCACCCTCGATGGATTCCTACTCGATGTAATCCGTGAAGGAGAACCAGGAGGAATCACCCTTGATGGTCCCCACTTGAGGGGTTGCACGACCGTGTCATCATCAGAAAGGGGAGAGCGAGGAATCACCCTCTGCAATCACCATCGATGTGCTATACTATAGGGATATCATCATGAGTGCAGTACGAGGTATGACCCCCGGCACTCGATAGTAGCCCTGCAGAGCCGTACAACTAAGGGGGTGTGCGGTGATGTGACGGTCTCTACACATCGATCACAAAGATCGAGGCACTGGTAGTAAAGCGGGGCAATAGGGACAAGGATAAGGGGTCACTGATGGCTCTATAACCAACCTATTCTAAGCAGTCTAGGATGACAGGTAAAGTAACAATAGTAGGTTACAAAAACAGGCTATGCATCAGAATATGAGCAATCAATTACAGTAGCAAATTCTAATGCAAGCATGAGGGAGAAATAATAGGTGGTATAGGAATGATCAAGGGGGTTTGCTGGCCTGGAATCTCTGCTGAAAAGGTCTGGGCGTCAGGGGCGTAGTCGTTCTCGGCAGTAGCGTCGGTCTCGGGGTCTACCGGAGAGAAGAGGGGGAAGAAACAATAAATAAAAGCAGACAAATGTAACACAGATGCATGGCATGGCAGCACATTGTTCGAGGGGTGCCCTAATGCAGTACTACGCAAGTTAGTCGGAGTAGAAAACATCTGGAGGTGTTTTACCATCTCCGGGCATTTATCGGACAGATGAATCGGAGGGGAGAGTTCCATGTTCATCATGTTAGAGAGGTGTGGCAGATATGTGGGTGGCATATTCGGATTATTCATATTTTTCTGATCATTTTTCATATATAAATTATTTTCATCCAAGTTACGGTTTATTTTATATGATTTTTCAAAGTTTTATTGAATTTCTAGAATTATTTTAATTATTAATTTCGAATTATCCAAAACAGTGCCTGGTGACGTCAGCAGGACGTCAGAGTGACGTCATCGGTCAACGGACCCGCTGACCAGTCAACAGGGCCCACGCGGGACCCACTGGCAGTGACTGGGCGTTGCCCTGTCAGCTGACTGGGTCAAGGGTCCAGTCAGCAGAGGTTGACATGTGGGCCAGCCTGCTGAGTCAGCATGCTGACTGGACCATCTTATCCGTTTGAATAGTAAACGGTGGGTCCCACTTGTCAGTTGGTCATTTAACTAAACTGGTTTCTATTAAACTAATTAACTCGCGTGGGGCCCGGCTGTCAGTGGGGAAAAGAGGGGGTTAATTAATGCTTAACTAATTGCTATAGTGCCCGGACCCACTAGTTAGTGGCATTAGCGTCGAGGGTTAGTGCCAGGGGTTGACACGTGTCACCCACCGGCGTTTAAAACGCCCCCGCGCCGCCGGCAACCTTTTTGGACGGCGGGGCGGCTCGGTCATGGCCGGAAAACAGCTACAGGGGTCCGTTTGGACCGCCGCGAGCATCTACGGGATCAGGGTGACGGCGCGCGTCGATCTGGAGCAGCAGCGGGTGCGGGGCTGGCCGGAGTTGAGCTTGGCGACGAGGTCAAGCGGCGGCGGAGCTCGGGCTAGCTTGGTTTCGTCGCTACGAGGCACGGCAAGCCGTGCTTGGGGGTTCGATGGCTTCCTGGGGACGCCAGGAGCACGTCCGTGTGCTCGGGCACGGGTTTGGCTTGTGGTGGCCGCGGCGGTGGAGCGAGCAGCAGCGACGAGCACGGCCATGGCGGGAACGGGCCTACGGTGCACGGGGAGGAACGGGAGGAGGTCGAGGAGGAGCGCGAGCTCACAGTGAGTTCGCGGACGGGGTCGGAGATGCCGGGGAGGCCTCATCGGCGGCGGATCGAACGGCGGCGTTGCGGTGGCCGTGGCGGGCAAGATCGGTGCGGGCGGCGCCGATGTGGCTCCTCAGCCCCGATCCAGCGGCGAGGAGGAAGTAGCGGTCCACCGCGGACCTCCCGGACATGGTGGAACGGCGAGAGGGAGACGGTGGCCGCGCGGACGAGCAGCGGCGGCGACGGCTGCGATCGGCAGTGAGCGAGGAGAGGAGGGCGAGCGTGGGGGAGGAAGAAGGAAGGCTAGGGTTAGTCGCGGGAGTGCGCGGGGCCTTCTTATCCGCTCCAGAGGTCCTGTAGTGCCTCGTTGTCGACATCCGCGCGGCGGGCGAGCGTGAACGGTGATGCCGTACTCTGCTTCGAGTGGCGTCGTGAGGAGGACGAAAGGTCAAGCCAGATGGGCTGGGCCGCACTGTACACACTTGAAGCCCAGGCCAGCAGTAGACCTTTTCCATTTTCCTTTTCTTTTTCTAATTTTCTCTAAGCCCTACTGTTTGCAAAATGTTTGGCCACAAAATGACTTTTGTAAAATATGTAGTTAGTCAATTCAAATACTAGGCAATATCTAGTACTGCCATAAAAAGGTTTGGAGGCCTAATGATTTCATTTTAATTTTTATTAAATGAAATGGGCTTAAATAGGCTGTTTTGGTACTATTTTAAATAGGTTAGGGCCATTTAAGTAATTCAATTAATGTTGATTTTATTTTTATAATTGCTTTGGGAATTTTTGCAATATTATGAACTATTTTGTTTAATTATTTGAAGAAGTAATAATTTGACTTGCATTTGAATTTTGAATTTGAACTTGAATTATTTCCTAATGCAATTTAATTAGGATAATCATGATGACATGGCAATTTAATTAGCTTAATGACAGGGTTAAGATCTGGGGATGTTACAGGTAGCCACGTGGCAAGACCGGCAGTGGTCGTCGTCGCTCTGACGGTCGCGCTGCTTTACCGAGCGCCCACGTAATGGCTCTCGGCAAACAATATTTACTTGCCTTATTTATTTTTCTATTTTTATCTATATATAAGTGGGAGTTGAGTTTAGACCCACCTTGCTTAACGACGACCATCGGGACCGGTTTAAATAGTCGGATAGTACACAACAAGCAAGCGTTGGTCTTCATTACACTCTTATTAAGAAATGGACTGTCACTATGAATCTTCACCTGTTCCGGACAGAGAAGGTCCATAGTGACAGTCCATATTCTTAATGATGGATGCCGACGGTTTTTATTAATTTATGATCCAACAGCACCATTACCGAGCGCCGCTCTAGGTAGGGTAAGATTTGCCGAGGGCGGCTCTCGGCAAAGCTCTGGCTCTCAGTAAACTTTTAGTACCACCTCGCCCAGAGACAAGCAACATGACCAGTTTAAATAGTCGGATAATCCAGACGCAGTAAGCTTCGGTCTTCATTACACTCCTGTTAAGGAGATGAACTATTACTGTGAATCTTCACCCCTTCCGGGCACAGAAGATTCACAGTGACAGGCCATCTTCCTAATGATGGATGCCGGTGCTTTTTATTAATTCAATTATTACTATTTTAGGCACGTTTCGAATAAGCCTCCCCTGAGGCCGCTTGTAAACTGCACCATCTCCGAGCTAGTCTCTGGGTATCGAGAGGGAACGTGTCCGGTTTGTGCAGGAAGTGCGGGTCCTGTTGCTCCGTTGGGCTCAAAACTTCTCGTGCTCACAAAGGAGGCCATCGCATGACACGTGCCAGGCCCCCGCATTTTTCGGACCCGCGTGCAATATTCGAGAAATTTATTGCTCTGTCAGGGTTTCATCGCCAGAAATTGCAGATCTGCAAGGCGGCGCATGAAATAATGCCCAGAGACGGCATGGAAAATACTTTGTGCTGTCCTTGTGGCATGCATAGGCCTTGTGCAGAGGAGGGATGGGCATGCCCTGCCACCGGGGGCCGAAAGTACCTCGGTGGCATGCCTGATGCAACCGTTGAAATCCTCGAAAAATCGTACGATGTCGGAATTCCTGAAGAGTTGGCACGGTGTCAACACATGGGGCCTGTAGGGTGTGGTAAAAGTTTGGGCGCGTTTCGAATAAGCCTCCCCTGAGGCCGCTTGTAAACCGCACCGTCTCCGAGCCAGTCTCTGGGTATCGAGAGGGAACGTGTCCGGTTTGTGCAGGAAGTGCGGGTCCTGTTGCTCCGTTGGCCTCGAAACTTCTCGTGCTCTAAAATGAGGCAATCGCATGACACGTGCCACGCCCCCGCATTTTTTGGACACGCGTGCAATATTCGAGAAATTTATTGCTCTGCTAGGGTTTCATCGCCGAAAATTGCAGATCAGCAAGGCGGCACATGAAATCATGCCCGGTAGCGGCATGACAAATCCTTTGTGATGTCCTTGCGGCATGCTTAGGATAGTAATCAATCATATTACCGAGAGTGCCGCTCGGTACTCGGGTAATTACCGAGAGTGGCTCTCGGCAACAGTGGAAAACCTAGATCTAGTTGTGACTTTTTCCGAGAGCAACTCTCGGTAAAGAAAAACCTAGATCTAGGTTTGATTACATTTCCGAGTGCCGCACCGACAAGCACTCGGGAAAGGTAGCGTCCGGCACTTAAACTTATTCCTCGCTTCTTTTCTTTTCCCCGCGTCTCTCTCCCCTCCTCTGCTTCCTCCTCACCCGACCGGCGCCCCCTCCCCCCCCCGCCGACCGGCGCCCCCTCCCTTCCGGCCGGCGCCCCCCTGCGCACCCCGGCGCACCCCCCCCGCGCACCCCCGGCGCCGCCCCGTGGCCCCCCACCTCCGCGCCCCCGACCCCGCAGCCCCCCAACACCGAGCTCCTCCCCTTCGGTGAGCTCCCCCCCTTCCCTCTCTTGTGGATGGATGTATGGATGGATGGATTGATGGATGCATGGATAGATGGAAAGATGCATGCATAGATGGATAGATGCATAGATGGATGTATGGATGGATGTATGGATAGATGGATGTATAGATGGATGGATGGATGCATGGATAGATGGATGCATAGATAGATAGATGAATGGATTGATAGATGGATGGATGCTATGTAGATAATTTTTTTATAATGTTGTATGCATGGATGCTATGTGTGCTATGTAGATAATTTTTTTGCATTAGTTTTTATGTAGTAGTTTTATCTATTAGTGGGACTAGTAGTTTTTTGTAGTATCTTTTATGTACTAGTTTTTATCTTGAGCGAGTGACGATCATATTTGACATGCGAGATGTTTTCAAAGGAATGGTACCGACTGTTGCCGTAGGGGGTCGCGCTTCCTCTGCTCCTCCTCTGTGATCTTTGTATGGTAGGAGGAGCAGAGGAAGAGCGACCATCACCAACAGTCGATAAGAGTTGTTCTTGGAGGAAGAAAATCGACTTTTGACGATGGTGGTCGTTCTGGGCCAGTTCGTCCTGTGATATACCTTTGTCACGCACGATGGACTGGCCCAGCTCGACCATCACCAAAAGTCGAAATACCCGTGAGAGAGTGTCCACCATATATATACCACCACCAGAGAGAGTGTCCACCATATATACGTGAGAGAGTGTCGATGAGAGTTGTTCTTGGAGGAAGAAAATTGACTTTTGACGATGGCAGTCGATCTGGGCTTACTTTAGTGTGTTGACTTTCATTCCGATGGTGCTTTCTTTTGAAAGAGATGAGAGTGAGAGATGAGATGTTGTTGAAAGGATCCACCGTCACCGCGGTCGAAATAACATTGAGAGATGAGAGATGTTATGAGAGGAAAGACACCGGCTGTTGTCGTAGGTGGTCGTTGCTCCTCATCTGTTTCTGTGAGACATTGGTAACACAACAAGGGATGGGAGTAACGACCGTCACCGACGGTCGAAATATACAGGCAAGGAGTGCCCCACCATACATATATACCACCACTTGAGGGCATCGATGGAATGAAAGTCAACCCACATGAAGAGTTGTTGTGTATTCTTCATTTAGTTTTGAACTTATCAAAATTAAATTTGATATCGAGACCATTGTCGAATGACACTTGTTCAGGAGGATGGTGCCGCGCCGCTCTCCCTTGACCGGGTTTTGTGGTGTTCGACGCCGTGACTCGGGTCACTACGCCGCTGAGATCACCTGCGATGGTGATCGGCTGTGGCTTGGCACGTTCGACACCCCTGAGCTCGCCGCGCGGGCGTATGACACGGTGGCTTCCATATATGGCCTTAAACCGGCTGAGCTGAACTTCCCGGAGGATGCCAAGCATGCTCCGTTCCTTGCCCCTCCTTACCGGATCTATTCCCGCAAGGAGGAGAAGGCACGCTGACTGGCCAAGATGGATGAGGATTACATGGCTAGGTATGCTGAGGCCAATCCGCAGCTCGTGGCCGAGGAGCGTGATTTTTGGGCCAATAAGGAGAAGGAGCAGAGGAAGAAGGAGGACGCCGAGATGGATGCCAGAATATCAGTGGAGGTTGACCAGCTTTTCGATGAGCTCGATGAGGACGGCTACTTTATGGACGATGATGGGGAGGTGGTGCAGCCGGCTACCCGCACTGATGGTGAGGCAGGCCCCTCCGGCGAACGTCCAGAGGTGGTTGACCTTGTCTCGGAGGACGAGGATGAGGACTAGCTTGACGCAGACCCAGATGATGTTGATATATTAGAGTAGTATATATGTCCTAGTAGTGGTTGTCTATCCTAGTACTATGGATATATGTAATGTTGACCCGACTTTTGTCTATCCTAGCAGTGCATAATTATGTCTTAGTATTCAATGTAGTCGGTTAATTTTGCTGTAGTACTGATGATATGGTTTATGTTGAAATGTTCTCGAGTCATTAAAGGCGTGCCTTCTATGCTAAAGGTTGACTTTCACTTTGATGGGGCTCCCCGATGGTCGAAATGTCAGTGAGAGAGTGCCCACCATATACACCACCACTTGAGAGATGAGAGTTGGGGAGACTCGGAGGACTGAAAGTCAACCAACAAGCCGGAATAGTGATATGTTTGTTGACATCCTCAAATTCAACACACATATCCTTGTAGTTTGCGATGGCATCCTAGAATTCCATATATACTTATGTTATTTTTCATTGTGTGATAGAAGGTGCTAGCATCGTTCTCGAGGTTATGGCTTCCACCGATGATGCAGCTTCCTCTAGGTTCAACTCCACGGTCAAGGAGTCACGCGGCAGTGAGGACCGCTTGGCGGCGCTCCTTAAGGAGAACCCACAACTCATCCTTATTAAGTTTTTTGTGGATCTGTCCAAGAAGGAAGCACCACCTAAGGAGAGTGTCGACCCTTTGCCACTGATTCCGCCGACCGCCATTCCCGACGACGCTTGCTCCTCCACTGAGAGGGAGATCCCCACCTCCTCCGACTCCACGCTTACCGGCTTCACAGACTACCAGTCTGATTAGAGTTCTATTTTAAGAGTACCCTTGTTAGATACTTTGATGCTGATGTCGTGAATGTAGTTGCTGATGTCTACTCGGAGTATAACTTGAGTAGAACTTGTGATGTTGCTTTTGGGTATATGAATCATTTATGCTTTTGATTATATGACTGATGAATGCTTACGTGGATTATGTATGATGTGCTCTTTAACCTTGCATTATTTCTCTGCCTCTTTTTCTCTTTCTTTGTAGATGAAGTGGTATGCGGTGTACAGAGGTAGGTGTCCAGGAGTCTACGATTCATGGTCTGAATGCAATGAACAAGTGCTTCGTTACGAAGGCAGCTCCCATGACTCGTTCAATAGCAGAGAGAAGGCAGAGTATCATTATAATCAGTATGTGCTTAACCAGAAGATAAAATCTGAATTAGTGGGTTCAGTGGATGGGTTCAGTAGATGTGCTATCCAGAAATGGCTTATCGGGTTCAGTGGATGGAAGAACTTGATAATTCTCCTTCAGTTCGTGATAATTGTGGTGTTGCTTTTATCATGTGGTCGCATGTAGACATGCATTGACCACTTTATTGTTTAGTAAGTAGGCACTTGTAACAAAGAGCTACTTTGTGATTTCAAATGAAGCTTGTGCGAACTATTTATATAATGCTTATGTGAGTTTGTTGTTAGACTTTGAGACTTCAAATGCATGTTTGTGTATTGTATATCTATTTTTGCTGCAGCGATCCGAGGGAAAAGCAAGAGAAACAGTACTGGGAACGGAACTTTACCGAGTGTGCCTCTCGGCAAAGTGGCATGCACTGGGAGGCTGGGGCAGTTTTGCCGAGCGTGGCTCTCGGCAAAGTGGCATGCGCTGGGAGCAGATGGTAGTTGGCTGGGGCAGTTTTGCCGAGCGTGGCTCTCGGCAAAGAGCTGACGGAACCAACGGACGTGAAGTCACTTTATTTTGCCGAGAGGCACTGTTTGGCTCTCGGCAAACTCTTTGCCGAGTGTCCGTGTCCTGGCTCTCGGCAAATTCCTGTTTGCCTGAGAGGTGTACGCCGGGTGGCCTTTGCCGAGTGCAACTCTCGGCAAAGCCTTTACCGCCAGTTATTGGCCCTTTGCCAAGTGTCCGTGGCACTCGGCGTACGGCGATATTCCAGTTGTGACGGACCATCTCATCTGAATCTGACGCTATAAAACCGGCACCAAACCAGATCGTGGACCGGGGACACGCATCAATCGGGAAAGCTTTGACGCAAACAACTGGGAATTCACCGCGTCGCCTCTAGCTTAGTCACTTTAATTCTTTGATATACTAGTAGAGCGCTGTATAAAACTCGGTGAATTTTTGGCCCCTTCCAGCGACATTGCCTTAATACCCTTGTTGATGAATTCTTTTTGAACGTTGACATAATCCATCTCCATCTCCCTCATACTCTGCAAAAATAAATATATGTATAGAAACACATCTTTTGTATTACCATGCGCAACAAATATAAAAAGAACAATTATTTGTATGCATCTCTTCTGATTGTTAAAACTCGATGATTTTTCAGTCTGGTCCTTCATCCACGGCATCGCCCTCCCCTCCTCTCCCATCTACGGCGTCCCGGGCCAATTCTCAGTGCCAAGGAATGCACACCGTCTTCTTATACACATCACACTTTATTCTTCTTCATCATCTTCTTCTTTTGCTCCCAGTCATGACCATCCCTCTCATTCTTGTCGAGCAGCTTGATACAACTGTGTTGTTCTTCTCTTGACAGGTTCGGTGCTCTAGCAACCCTCGCGAGCTAGTCATCGTCGTTGGTGGTGGTGATTGTGACGTGGCTTGTTGTTGGTGGTGGCGGTGACGTGACGACGTCGAGGAGGTCCAAGTGGTCTATGATGCTCTTGATCTCCTCCCCGTGGTCGGGGTGTCTTTTGTTAACACTACCGTCAATACAAAGGAGATTAATTTATTACAATGTACTTAGGAGGAGGAGATTTATGTACTTAGGAGATGACGGTGGTCATTGAGATAAACCATATCAGATCATCTTACTAATTTATGTTCTGTCAAAAGATTTTTTTCATCAAAATCAGATGAACCGATCTTACAATCGTTTGGTGACCAGTTTTAAAATCAAATTAAACTGCAAGATCACAGCAAAGTAAATTAAGGAATATGGGCTCAAGTGTATTCATACATCCTTTGTTCAAGTAACTTGTATATATTATTAAAAGATGCAGATACAAACTTATAGTACAGTGATAGAGTCCTATTGTAAATGATACATGTACTTTAATCATTTTTATTTTGGTGACAAAGATGGTTGAATACACTTTTAACAATAACAACACATGCTAGTAAAGCTTTCATGGCTGGCTTTATTAATCAAATAACACTTACATCGTCACCAAAATCAACACATGCCACGTCCTTGCCATGCTATGCCAAAATCATACAGATTGCTTTTTGCAGATTGAATATTTGATATTTTTTCTATATGAAAAGCACATACTTATTATCAAGCAGAACTCAACACAATTAATTTTTTTGAGTCTTAGATTGAGACTCAAAAATGTCTTACATTTTGAGACAGAGGGAGTACTTCAGTGCTAGTACAATCTTGGCATATATTCCCAAAATAAATTATCGTGTAAACTCTCAAACAATAGAATAAAGAAAGCATCAGCCAACATACAAACAAAAATAGAGGTATTCTGTAACCACAATGACTTCGGTATTCGATGATCTGAATACATGCGGCAGAACGACAAGCTCAGACTACCTCCTTGAAAGCGAACCGTTAACTGGATGAGCGAAAGGTCCTGGGTATTGTCGTGCACCAGTTTTGATCTTGGATGTTGAACAACCTAATCACAAGGACGCAAGGAACAACAACGTTATAAAATAAAATTCCATGGCTATGTACATCTGGTAAGACGGTTTCCAATTAAATGAAATAAAAAGAACCAGGCCTTTGCTCATATACATCAGAACAATATGTAAAAGCGATGGCCAGTATTACAAAGAAAACAAAGAAGGTGCAACATTATAAAAATAGATGAAGTGACCCCATGTTTATCCAGACCATGTATCCTTTTCAAAAAAAAAACTTCAAGAATGTTAAATAAATCTATCTACATGTCTGAAAAAACACAGTGAGTATTCTCTGCAGAAAATATCTCGACATAAGGTGATGAATTTCTAACACAAAGACCTTCAGATTGGTTGCTTAACTTGTTCCCGGTTTCTTGAAGTTCCGTCTTGTTGATAGGCATGGACGTCAGAGGTGAGCATGAATCACTCATCCGTTATAAAAACAGGTTCAGTACTCCGATAAGATATGCTACTGCTTGTAAGCATAAAAATGTTTGCTGGTGAACATAATTCTACAGAAGTTGCAGCTAAAGTGGAGTGGAATATCGTGGTAAGAATATACACTATACCGTAACCCCTGAAAACAGAGGAGCCGGCCCTGTCCACTGCTGCCTCAACCAGATCCGGCATCGGCGCTTGTGGTGTTGCCCGAGAGCTCCCCCGAATGTGTCGTGGTGTTGGTAGACGCCGCCAAACATTTTAATGTTTGCTCGCCGACACATCGAAGGCGCGGTCCCTCAACGAAGTGGCGGCGGTTGCTTCCTTCCCAAGGGCGGCTAGGGTTTTCAGCAAGTGGAAGTGTATATGCCCAGATTAATGCTAAACATGTTGCACTGCATCTCTTCCTCAATCATCAATGCAAGATTCTAAAAATCTTGGTTGCGCTCATGCCAACAGCTAGTAGTGTGTAGTGACCGACACGCCAAGAGAAGCAAATCAGCTAGCTAAGCAAATTTGATCATATCCAAGACCTGAACATCCTTGTCCTTCCTATATAAAACAAATGTATCTTGCATCAGATATGACATTTGATACTTAGATTCAGTTACATCCAAGAGGGATGCATAAACCCGTTAGTAATTGGAATATAGAAAGCATGAGGCTAGTTCTCTTTTTCAGCATACTTAGTAATTGGGATGCATAAATGTATCTTTCACAATTAACACCTAATAACAAGATAAATTTGTTCATCCAGCTACTGGTGAATTGATGAGTATATATGCCTATGTGTCTTGCTGTGAGTACATAATACTTATGGAAATAGGGATACGGGAGCACTTACGGGCTTATCCTTCAGCAAGCTTTGACGAAGTGCCATTTCCTCGTGTATGCAGCATATTGCCTCTAGATACTTGATCTTCATCTCCAAATCCCTTGCATACACCTTCTTCTATCCCTTGGTTTCTTGCAGAATTATAATTCCTCATTTGCCTGATTAAACTAAAAAAAACATAAAGCCAACAGGAACCCATATATTGAATATTATCCTAAAGAAAAGAATAAAACAATTTTTCTTTAGTAAAATCATCTTTAATCAAAGAAATTTTACTCATAAGCTTACGTAAATTTTGATTAACAATTTTCTGAGAATTAACGTTGACAACTAAATACATGTACAATATTGCAAATATTCAATTAAAACGAAGCATCATTCATAGCAACAAAGATGCATATCGCGAGTTCTGCACATAGGTAAAATCGAAAATCCATATTATGTAGAGATTGACGTGTCATGCCTACCTTATCTTCTTCTTGGTCCATCACCATCAGTTCATCAACCTTCTCCGCCTCTGCCTCGGGCGGTTCCTTCCCCTTCTCAGCCCCTCCCAACCATTCAACAAAGCGTTGAAGAACACCACACATGTCCCTTCCCCCACGTCCACCACTTCCTCCATCAGGGACCACTCAATCCTCGAGAGCACCTCCTCCACTTGGGTGCTTGATCAGAAGGTCAGCTTCCACATCGGGGATCAAAGAGAGATCTGCCACCACCGAACCCATCTCTCGGTGGGCCGTGGTGAGAGGTCACCCACCTGCCGAAGCCACCAACAGCGCTCGACGCCGTCGAGGCCACCGTCCCGGTGCGGACCACCCACCACGACGTGAAGACTCCCGCAGCGCCGCCAGCCAACGAGGCCGCCCGCTCGCCACCAGCCAATGAAGGCAGCTAGGGTTAACCACACCGACGCGTACGGGGTGATCGAGACGGAAGGAAGGCGACACTACTTCGAGAGAAGAGTCGCACCAGAGTCCAGGGCGAGGGTTTGGCCGACATGGCCTTCTCTATTCCTTTTGTAAACCTAATTACGAACTTTATATCTGACTAAATTTACTGCCTAATGCCCATGCTTATACAACAGAAAAAGTGAACTCGACCATGATCCATATATAGCCCAACTTTCCCCATATAATTATGTTTCTGGAAATTTTGTTGACAGTGTACACCCACAACATCAATTTCTTGGCAGGAACAGAAACAAACCTAATCAGTACTAAACTATTGTGCTTCTTTTGCATCTAGTTACTATTATCTGACCAGGAGAGAGTTGATGTGGGACTGTGACATGGTGAAATCTAGTTGTTGTCCCGCCGTCTAGTGCATCGCCTCCATCATCTCAGACTTTAGCGGTATCGGGTGCTCGGGGCACTAACCCAAGAGACTTGATCTGCCTATGGAGTTGTTGGAGCACCATGGAGAAGAAGCTGTCCACCAGGAGCACCCAAAGCCAAGAACTGGTAAGGCGTGATGTTCTATCACGGCGGTAATCAGGGATCATGCATGGGACGTTGTGACGTATGTTCGCAAGATAATTCAATGGGGTTGCGCATGAGAATCCCCTCCAGCGATCGTTGATGTTTTCACATGTATTCGTCGAACCATCTGAAATATCAGCCTTAAGCGTTATTCTCATGAGCCATCAATCTGAACATTGTTTTAAAAAAAAAAGACATGCAATCTTAAGCATTGCTCTCATGAGCCATAAGTCTGAACTTTACAAAAAAGACATGCAACAAACTTTGACTTTTCATGTTACTTCATATTTAGAAGACCTTCATGGTCAAGAACATAGCAAATTGGAGAGAGAGCAGAAACATGAAATACACTCTAAAGGATTTTCATAACAATGCACCAAAAGCCATCCTTTCGATACTTGAATTGTTATCCTGCTTGCTGCTAACCACCACTGCTCTTGTCCAATAGCACCTGGTAACATCCCAAAGGTCTTGGTTTTAGGTGCGGTGCAATCTACCTGATTTGGTTACCCTGGTGGACATGTAAACATGATAGATGAAAAACTTCTAACCACTAATCATTGGCAGTATGCTTGATCATATTGGATTAATATCTCATTTCAAATTCCACCCCTGAATTCAATTCAAATTCCAAGTGAAATTTGAAGTTGCTAAAAAATTGCTGGAAAATAGTTCATCATTTAGCAAAAAATCCAAAACAATTAATTGTTCAGGAAAACAACATCACCATCAAGCTAATTAAATGTAGACTAGGGCAATTAAAACAGTACTAAAACAACGTTTTAAATGCCATTTCATTTGTGAAAAATTCAAATGGATTCAAGCTTTTCCCAAACTTTTTGTGGCAGTGCAGAAAATGGCATTGTAATTATGTGGCCAAGTTTCACATTTTACAAAATCCATTTGGCAGCTCAAAAAATTGCAAAACCCTCTCTGAAAAAGGAAGCAAAAAGAAATTGGAAAAAGGCCAAAGCGTTACTGTGCAGGTGGGCTTAAGTTCAAACAGTACCGGTCCAGCCCACCACCCTCTCTCTCTGCCACCTCCCGCCTCTCTCCTCACGCGCGCTCGCCGGCCAGGGGACGACACGGCGACGCTACAGCGTCGGGGAGGGTATAAGGCCGACCTCCTCGGCCACCTCGTCCTCCCCTATCCACTTCTCCCCCTCTCCGTCGCCTCTCTCGCTCGCAAACGGGATCGTCCGAGCGCTCCCATCGCCGTCACCGTCACCGTCAATCCCGCGGCCACCGTCGTCCCCGCGCCCAGCCACAGTGTCCTGGAGCTACGCCAAGCTCCGCTACGTCGTCTACGCCCTCGACCCCGAGCTCAAAGCCCCTGCTTCGCCGGATCCGCGCCATCTCCTTCCTCTACGGTCGCCGGCGATCTCCTCCGATTCCGGCGCCATCTGCAGCTCCTAACCCACCAACGGCCACCGTGTGCCACCCGGTGAGCTTCTCTCCCTTCTCCCCCTCTCCGTGTGCTCGCGCGCGCCCTCTAGCTAGCTACCTCACCGTGGCCGAACGCGTCACCGCCGTTGAGCTCGCCGCCGTGGCCGCAGCCGCTGTCACACTCGTCCGAGCTCGTGGCCGAGCTCTTGGAGCTCATAGGAGCCCAACGACGTCGTCCGTTCGCTTTGCCGTGCCCCGCATCACCGTTTCCGTCCGCACCCGAACTCCGGCGTCCGCTCGCGAGCTCACCGCCGTCGATACCGACCACCCCAGCCGACACCACCACCGCAGTTCGACGCGGCTCGCTCCGCTCGATCGAACGCCGCAAACTATGTGCCGAATGGCCTCCCGTAGCCGATTTCCGACGAGGCCAGTGGCCTCCGCCGCGTTTGCTGGTCGCTGACGGCAGGACGCCGGCCACCGCCGACGTGGCACGGCCTGGGGCCACCCCTGGGTCACTGCCAGTGGGCCCCAGTTGACCGAGTTAACTTGGTCAACTCTGCTGACTGGGCAGCACCTGACACTGACAGGCGGGCCCCATCCGTTAATTAACTAGTTTTATAAATATTTTTATCTCTTTAAATTCATCTTTGAGCTCTGGCACATTTGACAAATCTCTACTTCCCTCTGCGAAGGGCCTATCTATTTACTTTTATGCAATTTTTATTTTTATTTGAGTCCCGTCTTCTCTCACAAAAGCACCAACTAGAGAGCACTATTGTCATACTTGTGCATTGGATGTAGCTAATATTCGAGTGTGTTTCATGAATGGATCAATGATTGAGCATAATGGGCTAGGGATAACTTTCTTTAGCGTTGATATTTTGAAAGACATGGTTGCTTGTTAGTATGCTTGAGTATCTATGTTTTCATGTCAAACTATAGACTATTGCTTTGAATCATCCAAGTCCAATGTCCATGCTACAAAAGAAAAGAATATGTGATGAATATGTTAGGCAGGATTCCACATCAAAAATTCTGTTTTTATCATTTACCTACTCGAGGACGAGCAGGAATTAAGCTTGGGGATGCTGATACGTATCCAACGTATCTATAATTTTTTATTGTTCCATGCCGTTATAATATCAATCTTGGAATGTTTTATGATCATTTACAACAATTATATATCATTTTTGGAGACTAACCTATTAACTTAGTGCCTAGTGCTAGTTGCTGTTTTCTGCCCTGTTTTTGTTTTACAGAAAATCAATACCAAACGAAGTCCAAATGCCACGAAACTTTTTGGAGATTTTTTATTGGACAAGATAAACACTAGAAGCTTCGGGAGGAGGCCAGAAGACCCCTGTGGGGCCCACGAGCCACCAGGGCGCGCCTGGGGGGGGGGGGGGGGCAGGCGCGCCCTGGTGCCTCGTGGGGCCCACAGAGCTCCGTTTGACCTAATTCCAGCACTATAAATTCCAGAAAAACCAGAAACCCTCAGGGGAGTCCACAAAATACTTTTTCCACCGCCGCAAGTTTCTGTTCCAGAGAGATCCCATCTGGGGTCCTTCTCCGGTAATCTGCCAGAGGGGGAATCGATCACGAAGGGGCTCTACATCAACCTTGCTGTCTCTCCGATGATGCGTGAGTAGTTTACCACAGACCTTCGGGTCCATAGTTAGTAGCTAGATGGCTTCTTCTCTCTTTTTGATCTTCAATACAATGTTCTCCTTGATGTTCTCGGAGATCTATCCGATGTAATCTCTTTTTGCGGTGTGTTTGTTGGGATCCGATGAATTGTGAGTTTATGATCAGATTATCCATAAAATTATTTGAGTCTTTGCTGCACTCTTTTATGCATGATTATTATAGCCTCATATTTCTTCTCCGATCTATTGGTTTGGTTTGGCTAACTGAGTTGATTTATCTTGCCATGGGAAGAGGTGCTTTGTAGTGGGCTCGATCTTGCGGTGCTCTATCCCAGTGACAGAAAGGGACATGACACGTATGTATCGTTGCTACTAAGGGTAAAAAGATGGGGTTTATTCATACGTGAGTTTATCTTGTCTACATCATGTCATCGTTCTTAAGGCATTACTCCGTTCTTTATCGGAATTAATACACTAGATGCATGCTGGATAGCGGTCGATGTGTGTAGTAATAGTAGTAGATGCAGGCAGGAGTCGGTCTACTATTCTTGGACGTGATGCCTATATACATGTGATACGTCTCCAACGTATGTACAATTTTTTTATTGTTCCATGCGGTTATAATATCAATCTTGGATGTTTTTATGATCATTTACATCAATTATATATCATTTTTGGAAACTAACCTATTAACTTAGTGCCCAGTGCCAGTTGTTGTTTTCTGCCCTATTTTTGTTTTACAGAAAATCAATACAAAACGAAGTCCAAATGCCACGAAACTTTTTGGAGATTTTTTATTGGCCAAGATAAACACTAGAAGCTATGGGAGGAGGCCAGAAGACCCCTGTGGGGCCCACGAGCCACCAAGGCGCGCCTGGGGGGGGGGCACGCGTGCCCTGGTGCCTCATGGGGCCCACAGAGCTCCGTTTGACCTAATTCCAGCACTATAAATTCCAGAAAAATCAGAAACCCTCAGGGGAGTCCACGAAATACTTTTTCTGCCGCCGCAAGCTTCTGTTCCAGAGAGATCCCATCTGGGGTCCTTCTCCGGTAATCTGCTGGAGGGGGAATCGATCACGGAGGGGCTCTACATCAACCTTGCTGCCTCTCCGATGATGCGTGAGTAGTTTACCATAGACCTTCGGGTCCATAGTTAGTAGCTAGATGGCTTCTTCTCTCTTTTTGATCTTCAATACAATGTTCTCCTTGATGTTCTTGGAGATCTATCCGATGCATGTAATCTCTTTTTGCGGTGTGTTTGTTGGGATCCGATGAATTGTGAGTTTATGATCAGATTATCCTTGAAATTATTTGAGTCCTTGCTGCACTCTTTTATGCGTGATTATTATAGCCTCATATTTCTTCTCCGATCTATTGATTTGGTTTGGCCAACTGAGTTGATTTATCTTGCCATGGGAAGAGGTGCTTTGTAGTGGGTTCGATCTTGCGGTGCTCAATCTCAGTGACAAAAAGGGACATGACACGTATGTATCGTTGCTACTAAGGGTAAAAAGATGGGGTTTATTCATACGTGAGTTTATCTTGTCTACATCATGTCATCGTTCTTAAGGCATTACTCCGTTCTTTATCGGACTTAATACACTAGATGCATGCTGGATAGTGGTCGATGTGTGGAGTAATAGTAGTAGATGCAGGCAGGAGTCGGTCTACTAATCTTGGACGTGATGCCTATATACATGATCATTGCCTTGGATATCGTCATGATTATTTGCTTTTCTATCAATTGACCAACAGTAATTTATCTACCCACCGTATGCTATTTTCTCGAGAGAAGCCTCTAGTGAAAACTATGGCCCCCGGGTCTATCTAAATCATATTACTAAAACCCTAAAAATATTGCTGCCATCTTTCTTTATTTATTTTATTTTGTATTTTTGTTTCAATCTATCAATCTATCACATACAATTTAATCTTGCAATTTACCGCCGAGGGATTGACAACCCCTCGTTTGCGTTGGGTGCAAGGGTTTGTTGGTTGTGTGCAGGTACTGCTAATGAGGTGTTGTGTGATTCTCCTACTGGTTCGATAACCTTGGTTTCATAACTGAGGGAAATACTTATCTCTACTGTGCTGCATCATCCCTTCCTCTTCGGTGAAATACCAAGGCAAGCTACAAGAAGCAGGAAGAATTTCTGGCGCCGTTGTCGGGGAGACATCATCAACATCTATAAAGTACCTTTGCACAAACTCTCATCCTCTTGCATTTACTTTATTTGCCATTTTCCTCTCGTTTTCATCTCCCCCACTTCTAAAACGTTTTTACAAAAATACAAAAATATTTTCTGTTTGCCTTTTTCTTGTTTGCTTGTTTGCTATCTTGTTTGCGTAGTCACGATGTCTCAAGAAAATACAAAATTGTGTGATTTTTCCAATACTAATAGTAATGATTTTATTAGTACTCCAATTGCTCCTCCCGCCGCTAGTGCGGAGACTTGTGATATTAATGCCGCTTTGCCAAATCTTGTCATGAAAGATCAATTTTCCGGTAGTCCTAATGAAGATGATGCATCCCATCTTAACACTTTCGTAGAATTGTGTGATATGGAAAAGAAAAAAGATGTGGATAATGATATTGTGAAATTAAAATTATTCCCATTTTCATTGTGGGATCGTGCAAAAATTTGGTTTTCATCTTTACCGCGAAATTGTATCGATTCTTGGGATAGGTGTAAAGATGCTTTTATTACTAAGTATTTTCCTCCCGCGAAAATTATTTCTCTTAGAAATCAAATTATGAATTTTAAGCAACTTGAGCATGAACATGTTGCCCAATCTTGGGAGAGGATGAAATTAATGATAAGAAATTGCCCTACTCATGGTTTAAATTTATGGATGATCATACAAAAAATTTATGCGGGATTGAATTTTGTTTCTGGAAATCTTTTAGATTCCGCCGCGGGTGGTACGTTTATGGAAATTACTTTGGGGGAAGCTACTAAATTGCTTGATAATATTATGGCAAATTATTCACAATGGCATACTGAAAGAACTCCTACTAGTAAAAAAGTGAATTCTGTTGAAGAGATTAATACTTTGAGTGATAAAGTTGATGCGCTTATGAAATTGGTTGCTAGCAAAAATGCTCCTATTGATCCTAATGATGTGCCTTTGTCCACTTTGATTGAGCAAAATAATTCTGAGGGCACTATAACTGGTCATTTTATCAAGGGGTGGCTCTCTCCAACGGACGCTGATATGGTGCACGGCATATCTTGGAAACAGAACTCATGACACGGCAAGCAAGCAAAATGTACAGTACGATGTGTTCAATAGGTAAATGGAAATTAGTATGGTGTTTGCTTCCACTTCACTGAAATTATTCAGAACCCAAGAGAATAACCCGACTTATTCATGACTATGGATGAAATGCATAACCGAATGAATAATTACATGCATCCATGACAAAAAATAATATCTAGGTCAGAGCCTGAAGTGGGGTCCTCACCCAAACATGAATCACACCGATTGTGACACTGACTATGCAGCTTCTATGATTGCAAACATAGAGCATTAGTATTACTGTTGGGCATCTCATCAGATATATAGCATTGTATGAAGGTAAAAAAGGTAAAACAGTTGGAGATAACAAACAATACACTTAATAATGCTGAAGCTCCAAAGTGTCTGATTCATCTTCAGAGGAAGACTTATGGACATTTATACACCTCTGAACTGTTCAGTGCCTCTTTAGTTTCCAGGCCAAATCTTGCGTGAGATTAAACTTTTAAAAAGCTGGACCATGAGAAAATTATAAATTGGAATAGATTGTAGTTTCCCCTGGTAACAAATGTTCATCCACTCATTCCTAGATATCCAGGAGTAGCAAAACTGCACTTCCAAAAACGTTGAGCAGCCTTGTCGAGGTTCAGCGCTGCAAATCGGCACAACCAGTGGCGGGAGCGGAAGCAGCCTCCGGCTTGCTGGCACGCAAGAGGAAAATGAGCAAAGTGCCGGAGCTTGAACTGATGCCCTACCTCCTTCCGTTCTCTGGCACATCCAAGACGGTTGGTGATTGAGGACGCGGTCGTCGAAGCGAGCATGCGACGGGAGAGGAGCGCAGGAGAAGAATGGATGGGAGCGTCGCAAGTTCACGACGGCGACTTGTGCACCTCCCATCGAGCACCAACGGGAGAGAGAGGCGACACGGCGGAGCACGACAGCTGCGGCCCTGCTCCTCATAGGACATCGAAGAGGAATCGACCACGTGCAGCAGTGGCGTAGCGGCAGCCGTGCACAGAGACGAATGGAAGCAGATCGACGGCAGGGAGAAGCGGCGGAGGAGGCGGCGACATCGACAGGGGCGGGGAGGCGAGAGGGTGTGGGGATGACCGGACGGGGCTGGAGCGCTTCCAGTCGAGACGTTTCGCGAAGAGACCCCGCAAGCGAGATAAGCGGTGCACTGGATTGGACCTGGATCCAGATATTTTCGATGGTCAAACATCCTCAAGTGACTTCCACGTAGCGAGATAAACGCACTACTGGAATTTCCCTATATGCCGGGTGCCAGGCTCTTGGCCGAGAGCCAAACCACGGGCACTCGGCAAACTTCGGTACGCCCAGAGTCACACTCGGCAACAATGGGTTCACGGCAAACCCGAACGTACGCCGATACAAAGCGGTAAAGAACACTCGGCAAACTACCTATTTGCCGAGAGCCAGCCCATGACACGCGGCAAAGGGTAGTGTGACGCCCCTGCTCAACTGTGCACTAATCATACACGCAAATGCACACGATCGAGATCAGAGACTCACAGGAAGATATCACAACATAACTCTAAACACAAATAAAAGTCATACAAGCTTTATATTACAAGCCAGGGGCCTCGAGGGCTCGAATACATAAGCTCACGATCAAGCATCAGCGGAAACAACATAATATCTGAGTACAGACATTAAAGGGGAACAAGTTTGCCTTAAGAAGGCTAGCATAACAACGACACTGATCGAAAAGGCGCAGTCCTCCTGCCTGGGAGCCTCCGAATCTACTCCTGGTCGTCGGTCTCCACGTAGTAGTAGGCTTCACCGGAAGTGTAGTAGCAGTCGTCGGCGGTAGCAGCTGACTCCTGGGATCCATCAACTGGTCGCAGCAATCGGGTATGGGGGAAAAGAGTAGAAAAGCAACCGTGAGTACTCATTTAAAGTACTCGCAAAACTGACATCAGAACTATACTAAGTATGCATCGGTATCAAAGGAATGGGGCTATATCTTTGAACTAAACTGCAGAAATGTCAGAATAGAGGGGAAGGCCTAGCCTATCGAAGACTAGCATCTTCAGCGTCTTGCAGCATTAGAAGAGTGCAGATTAGCATATTATAAAGTATCAAGCGTGTAATAGCAAAGCCCAGAGATCCTTCCTCGACTCCCTTCGAGAAAGCGACCCCGGAGCTTACAGTTAATGTAACATGTATTCAGTTCAAGTTCTAGTAGATCGGGATACAACACTGAGGGTCCTGTTACCGTGGACACGGCTATTCGAATAGATAACTTCCCTGCAGGGGTGCACTACTGTTACCCAACACGCTCGATTAACTCTGCCCGGACACACTTTTCTCGGCCATGCCCGGCCTCGGCTGATCGACATGACGTAGTCCTACCTAGGCTCCGCAGAGAGGTCCCCGCCGGTCTACATCCTAAGCGCTCAGGGGTCTTGGGCCCATCGCCCTTTGCACTACGGGTCGTTGCGTGGGTGAACGGGACCAAGCACCACCTCTGTCCTGGATGGCACCTGCCCGAACGCGCCGCAATGCTGAATTGGACGTCTGACAGAGCTTTCGGCTGATACATACGGCGTAGAGGGCCCCATTAAATCATTATCCCACGTGGTGGTAGTGCGTATAGGCCAGTGGCCAACTCAGATCAAATACCCAAATCCGTTAGTGAATTATTAGGAGCTCGCGGTGACGATCAGTACTCCTGTCGCCCCGTCTCGAGGAAGTGCAACAAGGGTCAGGCCCGTACCTCTCTAGGGTAGTCTCTGCCTGCCCGGCCGCGCCTCATAATTATCTCGCGGGTACTCTCCAGGTCAACCCGACTCCACATTTCCCGCGGGTACCCCTCGGGGTCGACCCGCCTGCACAAAGGTCTGAGGTAAAAGTCATGGTAACCTTGTGTCCAAAACATCAAGGAGAATCCGAGGAATCACCCTCGATGGATTCCTACTCGATGTAATCCGTGAAGGAGAACCAGGAGGAATCACCCTTGATGGTCCCCACTTGAGGGGTTGCACGACCGTGTCATCATCAGAAAGGGGAGAGCGAGGAATCACCCTCTGCAATCACCATCGATGTGCTATACTATAGGGATATCATCATGAGTGCAGTACGAGGTATGACCCCCGGCACTCGATAGTAGCCCTGCAGAGCCGTACAACTAAGGGGGTGTGCGGTGATGTGACGGTCTCTACACATCGATCACAAAGATCGAGGCACTGGTAGTAAAGCGGGGCAATAGGGACAAGGATAAGGGGTCACTGATGGCTCTATAACCAACCTATTCTAAGCAGTCTAGGATGACAGGTAAAGTAACAATAGTAGGTTACAAAAACAGGCTATGCATCAGAATATGAGCAATCAATTACAGTAGCAAATTCTAATGCAAGCATGAGGGAGAAATAATAGGTGGTATAGGAATGATCAAGGGGGTTTGCTGGCCTGGAATCTCTGCTGAAAAGGTCTGGGCGTCAGGGGCGTAGTCGTTCTCGGCAGTAGCGTCGGTCTCGGGGTCTACCGGAGAGAAGAGGGGGAAGAAACAATAAATAAAAGCAGACAAATGTAACACAGATGCATGGCATGGCAGCACATTGTTCGAGGGGTGCCCTAATGCAGTACTACGCAAGTTAGTCGGAGTAGAAAACATCTGGAGGTGTTTTACCATCTCCGGGCATTTATCGGACAGATGAATCGGAGGGGAGAGTTCCATGTTCATCATGTTAGAGAGGTGTGGCAGATATGTGGGTGGCATATTCGGATTATTCATATTTTTCTGATCATTTTTCATATATAAATTATTTTCATCCAAGTTACGGTTTATTTTATATGATTTTTCAAAGTTTTATTGAATTTCTAGAATTATTTTAATTATTAATTTCGAATTATCCAAAACAGTGCCTGGTGACGTCAGCAGGACGTCAGAGTGACGTCATCGGTCAACGGACCCGCTGACCAGTCAACAGGGCCCACGCGGGACCCACTGGCAGTGACTGGGCGTTGCCCTGTCAGCTGACTGGGTCAAGGGTCCAGTCAGCAGAGGTTGACATGTGGGCCAGCCTGCTGAGTCAGCATGCTGACTGGACCATCTTATCCGTTTGAATAGTAAACGGTGGGTCCCACTTGTCAGTTGGTCATTTAACTAAACTGGTTTCTATTAAACTAATTAACTCGCGTGGGGCCCGGCTGTCAGTGGGGAAAAGAGGGGGTTAATTAATGCTTAACTAATTGCTATAGTGCCCGGACCCACTAGTTAGTGGCATTAGCGTCGAGGGTTAGTGCCAGGGGTTGACACGTGTCACCCACCGGCGTTTAAAACGCCCCCGCGCCGCCGGCAACCTTTTTGGACGGCGGGGCGGCTCGGTCATGGCCGGAAAACAGCTACAGGGGTCCGTTTGGACCGCCGCGAGCATCTACGGGATCAGGGTGACGGCGCGCGTCGATCTGGAGCAGCAGCGGGTGCGGGGCTGGCCGGAGTTGAGCTTGGCGACGAGGTCAAGCGGCGGCGGAGCTCGGGCTAGCTTGGTTTCGTCGCTACGAGGCACGGCAAGCCGTGCTTGGGGGTTCGATGGCTTCCTGGGGACGCCAGGAGCACGTCCGTGTGCTCGGGCACGGGTTTGGCTTGTGGTGGCCGCGGCGGTGGAGCGAGCAGCAGCGACGAGCACGGCCATGGCGGGAACGGGCCTACGGTGCACGGGGAGGAACGGGAGGAGGTCGAGGAGGAGCGCGAGCTCACAGTGAGTTCGCGGACGGGGTCGGAGATGCCGGGGAGGCCTCATCGGCGGCGGATCGAACGGCGGCGTTGCGGTGGCCGTGGCGGGCAAGATCGGTGCGGGCGGCGCCGATGTGGCTCCTCAGCCCCGATCCAGCGGCGAGGAGGAAGTAGCGGTCCACCGCGGACCTCCCGGACATGGTGGAACGGCGAGAGGGAGACGGTGGCCGCGCGGACGAGCAGCGGCGGCGACGGCTGCGATCGGCAGTGAGCGAGGAGAGGAGGGCGAGCGTGGGGGAGGAAGAAGGAAGGCTAGGGTTAGTCGCGGGAGTGCGCGGGGCCTTCTTATCCGCTCCAGAGGTCCTGTAGTGCCTCGTTGTCGACATCCGCGCGGCGGGCGAGCGTGAACGGTGATGCCGTACTCTGCTTCGAGTGGCGTCGTGAGGAGGACGAAAGGTCAAGCCAGATGGGCTGGGCCGCACTGTACACACTTGAAGCCCAGGCCAGCAGTAGACCTTTTCCATTTTCCTTTTCTTTTTCTAATTTTCTCTAAGCCCTACTGTTTGCAAAATGTTTGGCCACAAAATGACTTTTGTAAAATATGTAGTTAGTCAATTCAAATACTAGGCAATATCTAGTACTGCCATAAAAAGGTTTGGAGGCCTAATGATTTCATTTTAATTTTTATTAAATGAAATGGGCTTAAATAGGCTGTTTTGGTACTATTTTAAATAGGTTAGGGCCATTTAAGTAATTCAATTAATGTTGATTTTATTTTTATAATTGCTTTGGGAATTTTTGCAATATTATGAACTATTTTGTTTAATTATTTGAAGAAGTAATAATTTGACTTGCATTTGAATTTTGAATTTGAACTTGAATTATTTCCTAATGCAATTTAATTAGGATAATCATGATGACATGGCAATTTAATTAGCTTAATGACAGGGTTAAGATCTGGGGATGTTACAGGTAGCCACGTGGCAAGACCGGCAGTGGTCGTCGTCGCTCTGACGGTCGCGCTGCTTTACCGAGCGCCCACGTAATGGCTCTCGGCAAACAATATTTACTTGCCTTATTTATTTTTCTATTTTTATCTATATATAAGTGGGAGTTGAGTTTAGACCCACCTTGCTTAACGACGACCATCGGGACCGGTTTAAATAGTCGGATAGTACACAACAAGCAAGCGTTGGTCTTCATTACACTCTTATTAAGAAATGGACTGTCACTATGAATCTTCACCTGTTCCGGACAGAGAAGGTCCATAGTGACAGTCCATATTCTTAATGATGGATGCCGACGGTTTTTATTAATTTATGATCCAACAGCACCATTACCGAGCGCCGCTCTAGGTAGGGTAAGATTTGCCGAGGGCGGCTCTCGGCAAAGCTCTGGCTCTCAGTAAACTTTTAGTACCACCTCGCCCAGAGACAAGCAACATGACCAGTTTAAATAGTCGGATAATCCAGACGCAGTAAGCTTCGGTCTTCATTACACTCCTGTTAAGGAGATGAACTATTACTGTGAATCTTCACCCCTTCCGGGCACAGAAGATTCACAGTGACAGGCCATCTTCCTAATGATGGATGCCGGTGCTTTTTATTAATTCAATTATTACTATTTTAGGCACGTTTCGAATAAGCCTCCCCTGAGGCCGCTTGTAAACTGCACCATCTCCGAGCTAGTCTCTGGGTATCGAGAGGGAACGTGTCCGGTTTGTGCAGGAAGTGCGGGTCCTGTTGCTCCGTTGGGCTCAAAACTTCTCGTGCTCACAAAGGAGGCCATCGCATGACACGTGCCAGGCCCCCGCATTTTTCGGACCCGCGTGCAATATTCGAGAAATTTATTGCTCTGTCAGGGTTTCATCGCCAGAAATTGCAGATCTGCAAGGCGGCGCATGAAATAATGCCCAGAGACGGCATGGAAAATACTTTGTGCTGTCCTTGTGGCATGCATAGGCCTTGTGCAGAGGAGGGATGGGCATGCCCTGCCACCGGGGGCCGAAAGTACCTCGGTGGCATGCCTGATGCAACCGTTGAAATCCTCGAAAAATCGTACGATGTCGGAATTCCTGAAGAGTTGGCACGGTGTCAACACATGGGGCCTGTAGGGTGTGGTAAAAGTTTGGGCGCGTTTCGAATAAGCCTCCCCTGAGGCCGCTTGTAAACCGCACCGTCTCCGAGCCAGTCTCTGGGTATCGAGAGGGAACGTGTCCGGTTTGTGCAGGAAGTGCGGGTCCTGTTGCTCCGTTGGCCTCGAAACTTCTCGTGCTCTAAAATGAGGCAATCGCATGACACGTGCCACGCCCCCGCATTTTTTGGACACGCGTGCAATATTCGAGAAATTTATTGCTCTGCTAGGGTTTCATCGCCGAAAATTGCAGATCAGCAAGGCGGCACATGAAATCATGCCCGGTAGCGGCATGACAAATCCTTTGTGATGTCCTTGCGGCATGCTTAGGATAGTAATCAATCATATTACCGAGAGTGCCGCTCGGTACTCGGGTAATTACCGAGAGTGGCTCTCGGCAACAGTGGAAAACCTAGATCTAGTTGTGACTTTTTCCGAGAGCAACTCTCGGTAAAGAAAAACCTAGATCTAGGTTTGATTACATTTCCGAGTGCCGCACCGACAAGCACTCGGGAAAGGTAGCGTCCGGCACTTAAACTTATTCCTCGCTTCTTTTCTTTTCCCCGCGTCTCTCTCCCCTCCTCTGCTTCCCCCTCACCCGACCGGCGCCCCCTCCCCCCCCCCGCCGACCGGCGCCCCCTCCCTTCCGGCCGGCGCCCCCCTGCGCACCCCGGCGCACCCCCCCCGCGCACCCCCGGCGCCGCCCCGTGGCCCCCCCACCTCCGCGCCCCCGACCCCGCAGCCCCCCAACACCGAGCTCCTCCCCTTCGGTGAGCTCCCCCCCTTCCCTCTCTTGTGGATGGATGTATGGATGGATGGATTGATGGATGCATGGATAGATGGAAAGATGCATGCATAGATGGATAGATGCATAGATGGATGTATGGATGGATGTATGGATAGATGGATGTATAGATGGATGGATGGATGCATGGATAGATGGATGCATAGATAGATAGATGAATGGATTGATAGATGGATGGATGCTATGTAGATAATTTTTTTATAATGTTGTATGCATGGATGCTATGTGTGCTATGTAGATAATTTTTTTGCATTAGTTTTTATGTAGTAGTTTTATCTATTAGTGGGACTAGTAGTTTTTTGTAGTATCTTTTATGTACTAGTTTTTATCTTGAGCGAGTGACGATCATATTTGACATGCGAGATGTTTTCAAAGGAATGGTACCGACTGTTGCCGTAGGGGGTCGCGCTTCCTCTGCTCCTCCTCTGTGATCTTTGTATGGTAGGAGGAGCAGAGGAAGAGCGACCATCACCAACAGTCGATAAGAGTTGTTCTTGGAGGAAGAAAATCGACTTTTGACGATGGTGGTCGTTCTGGGCCAGTTCGTCCTGTGATATACCTTTGTCACGCACGATGGACTGGCCCAGCTCGACCATCACCAAAAGTCGAAATACCCGTGAGAGAGTGTCCACCATATATATACCACCACCAGAGAGAGTGTCCACCATATATACGTGAGAGAGTGTCGATGAGAGTTGTTCTTGGAGGAAGAAAATTGACTTTTGACGATGGCAGTCGATCTGGGCTTACTTTAGTGTGTTGACTTTCATTCCGATGGTGCTTTCTTTTGAAAGAGATGAGAGTGAGAGATGAGATGTTGTTGAAAGGATCCACCGTCACCGCGGTCGAAATAACATTGAGAGATGAGAGATGTTATGAGAGGAAAGACACCGGCTGTTGTCGTAGGTGGTCGTTGCTCCTCATCTGTTTCTGTGAGACATTGGTAACACAACAAGGGATGGGAGTAACGACCGTCACCGACGGTCGAAATATACAGGCAAGGAGTGCCCCACCATACATATATACCACCACTTGAGGGCATCGATGGAATGAAAGTCAACCCACATGAAGAGTTGTTGTGTATTCTTCATTTAGTTTTGAACTTATCAAAATTAAATTTGATATCGAGACCGTTGTCGAATGACACTTGTTCAGGAGGATGGTGCCGCGCCGCTCTCCCTTGACCGGGTTTTGTGGTGTTCGACGCCGTGACTCGGGTCACTACGCCGCTGAGATCACCTGCGATGGTGATCGGCTGTGGCTTGGCACGTTCGACACCCCTGAGCTCGCCGCGCGGGCGTATGACACGGTGGCTTCCATATATGGCCTTAAACCGGCTGAGCTGAACTTCCCGGAGGATGCCAAGCATGCTCCGTTCCTTGCCCCTCCTTACCGGATCTATTCCCGCAAGGAGGAGAAGGCACGCTGACTGGCCAAGATGGATGAGGATTACATGGCTAGGTATGCTGAGGCCAATCCGCAGCTCGTGGCCGAGGAGCGTGATTTTTGGGCCAATAAGGAGAAGGAGCAGAGGAAGAAGGAGGACGCCGAGATGGATGCCAGAATATCAGTGGAGGTTGACCAGCTTTTCGATGAGCTCGATGAGGACGGCTACTTTATGGACGATGATGGGGAGGTGGTGCAGCCGGCTACCCGCACTGATGGTGAGGCAGGCCCCTCCGGCGAACGTCCAGAGGTGGTTGACCTTGTCTCGGAGGACGAGGATGAGGACTAGCTTGACGCAGACCCAGATGATGTTGATATATTAGAGTAGTATATATGTCCTAGTAGTGGTTGTCTATCCTAGTACTATGGATATATGTAATGTTGACCCGACTTTTGTCTATCCTAGCAGTGCATAATTATGTCTTAGTATTCAATGTAGTCGGTTAATTTTGCTGTAGTACTGATGATATGGTTTATGTTGAAATGTTCTCGAGTCATTAAAGGCGTGCCTTCTATGCTAAAGGTTGACTTTCACTTTGATGGGGCTCCCCGATGGTCGAAATGTCAGTGAGAGAGTGCCCACCATATACACCACCACTTGAGAGATGAGAGTTGGGGAGACTCGGAGGACTGAAAGTCAACCAACAAGCCGGAATAGTGATATGTTTGTTGACATCCTCAAATTCAACACACATATCCTTGTAGTTTGCGATGGCATCCTAGAATTCCATATATACTTATGTTATTTTTCATTGTGTGATAGAAGGTGCTAGCATCGTTCTCGAGGTTATGGCTTCCACCGATGATGCAGCTTCCTCTAGGTTCAACTCCACGGTCAAGGAGTCACGCGGCAGTGAGGACCGCTTGGCGGCGCTCCTTAAGGAGAACCCACAACTCATCCTTATTAAGTTTTTTGTGGATCTGTCCAAGAAGGAAGCACCACCTAAGGAGAGTGTCGACCCTTTGCCACTGATTCCGCCGACCGCCATTCCCGACGACGCTTGCTCCTCCACTGAGAGGGAGATCCCCACCTCCTCCGACTCCACGCTTACCGGCTTCACAGACTACCAGTCTGATTAGAGTTCTATTTTAAGAGTACCCTTGTTAGATACTTTGATGCTGATGTCGTGAATGTAGTTGCTGATGTCTACTCGGAGTATAACTTGAGTAGAACTTGTGATGTTGCTTTTGGGTATATGAATCATTTATGCTTTTGATTATATGACTGATGAATGCTTACGTGGATTATGTATGATGTGCTCTTTAACCTTGCATTATTTCTCTGCCTCTTTTTCTCTTTCTTTGTAGATGAAGTGGTATGCGGTGTACAGAGGTAGGTGTCCAGGAGTCTACGATTCATGGTCTGAATGCAATGAACAAGTGCTTCGTTACGAAGGCAGCTCCCATGACTCGTTCAATAGCAGAGAGAAGGCAGAGTATCATTATAATCAGTATGTGCTTAACCAGAAGATAAAATCTGAATTAGTGGGTTCAGTGGATGGGTTCAGTAGATGTGCTATCCAGAAATGGCTTATCGGGTTCAGTGGATGGAAGAACTTGATAATTCTCCTTCAGTTCGTGATAATTGTGGTGTTGCTTTTATCATGTGGTCGCATGTAGACATGCATTGACCACTTTATTGTTTAGTAAGTAGGCACTTGTAACAAAGAGCTACTTTGTGATTTCAAATGAAGCTTGTGCGAACTATTTATATAATGCTTATGTGAGTTTGTTGTTAGACTTTGAGACTTCAAATGCATGTTTGTGTATTGTATATCTATTTTTGCTGCAGCGATCCGAGGGAAAAGCAAGAGAAACAGTACTGGGAACGGAACTTTACCGAGTGTGCCTCTCGGCAAAGTGGCATGCACTGGGAGGCTGGGGCAGTTTTGCCGAGCGTGGCTCTCGGCAAAGTGGCATGCGCTGGGAGCAGATGGTAGTTGGCTGGGGCAGTTTTGCCGAGCGTGGCTCTCGGCAAAGAGCTGACGGAACCAACGGACGTGAAGTCACTTTATTTTGCCGAGAGGCACTGTTTGGCTCTCGGCAAACTCTTTGCCGAGTGTCCGTGTCCTGGCTCTCGGCAAATTCCTGTTTGCCTGAGAGGTGTACGCCGGGTGGCCTTTGCCGAGTGCAACTCTCGGCAAAGCCTTTACCGCCAGTTATTGGCCCTTTGCCAAGTGTCCGTGGCACTCGGCGTACGGCGATATTCCAGTTGTGACGGACCATCTCATCTGAATCTGACGCTATAAAACCGGCACCAAACCAGATCGTGGACCGGGGACACGCATCAATCGGGAAAGCTTTGACGCAAACAACTGGGAATTCACCGCGTCGCCTCTAGCTTAGTCACTTTAATTCTTTGATATACTAGTAGAGCGCTGTATAAAACTCGGTGAATTTTTGGCCCCTTCCAGCGACATTGCCTTAATACCCTTGTTGATGAATTCTTTTTGAACGTTGACATAATCCATCTCCATCTCCCTCATACTCTGCAAAAATAAATATATGTATAGAAACACATCTTTTGTATTACCATGCGCAACAAATATAAAAAGAACAATTATTTGTATGCATCTCTTCTGATTGTTAAAACTCGATGATTTTTCAGTCTGGTCCTTCATCCACGGCATCGCCCTCCCCTCCTCTCCCATCTACGGCGTCCCGGGCCAATTCTCAGTGCCAAGGAATGCACACCGTCTTCTTATACACATCACACTTTATTCTTCTTCATCATCTTCTTCTTTTGCTCCCAGTCATGACCATCCCTCTCATTCTTGTCGAGCAGCTTGATACAACTGTGTTGTTCTTCTCTTGACAGGTTCGGTGCTCTAGCAACCCTCGCGAGCTAGTCATCGTCGTTGGTGGTGGTGATTGTGACGTGGCTTGTTGTTGGTGGTGGCGGTGACGTGACGACGTCGAGGAGGTCCAAGTGGTCTATGATGCTCTTGATCTCCTCCCCGTGGTCGGGGTGTCTTTTGTTAACACTACCGTCAATACAAAGGAGATTAATTTATTACAATGTACTTAGGAGGAGGAGATTTATGTACTTAGGAGATGACGGTGGTCATTGAGATAAACCATATCAGATCATCTTACTAATTTATGTTCTGTCAAAAGATTTTTTTCATCAAAATCAGATGAACCGATCTTACAATCGTTTGGTGACCAGTTTTAAAATCAAATTAAACTGCAAGATCACAGCAAAGTAAATTAAGGAATATGGGCTCAAGTGTATTCATACATCCTTTGTTCAAGTAACTTGTATATATTATTAAAAGATGCAGATACAAACTTATAGTACAGTGATAGAGTCCTATTGTAAATGATACATGTACTTTAATCATTTTTATTTTGGTGACAAAGATGGTTGAATACACTTTTAACAATAACAACACATGCTAGTAAAGCTTTCATGGCTGGCTTTATTAATCAAATAACACTTACATCGTCACCAAAATCAACACATGCCACGTCCTTGCCATGCTATGCCAAAATCATACAGATTGCTTTTTGCAGATTGAATATTTGATATTTTTTCTATATGAAAAGCACATACTTATTATCAAGCAGAACTCAACACAATTAATTTTTTTGAGTCTTAGATTGAGACTCAAAAATGTCTTACATTTTGAGACAGAGGGAGTACTTCAGTGCTAGTACAATCTTGGCATATATTCCCAAAATAAATTATCGTGTAAACTCTCAAACAATAGAATAAAGAAAGCATCAGCCAACATACAAACAAAAATAGAGGTATTCTGTAACCACAATGACTTCGGTATTCGATGATCTGAATACATGCGGCAGAACGACAAGCTCAGACTACCTCCTTGAAAGCGAACCGTTAACTGGATGAGCGAAAGGTCCTGGGTATTGTCGTGCACCAGTTTTGATCTTGGATGTTGAACAACCTAATCACAAGGACGCAAGGAACAACAACGTTATAAAATAAAATTCCATGGCTATGTACATCTGGTAAGACGGTTTCCAATTAAATGAAATAAAAAGAACCAGGCCTTTGCTCATATACATCAGAACAATATGTAAAAGCGATGGCCAGTATTACAAAGAAAACAAAGAAGGTGCAACATTATAAAAATAGATGAAGTGACCCCATGTTTATCCAGACCATGTATCCTTTTCAAAAAAAAAAACTTCAAGAATGTTAAATAAATCTATCTACATGTCTGAAAAAACACAGTGAGTATTCTCTGCAGAAAATATCTCGACATAAGGTGATGAATTTCTAACACAAAGACCTTCAGATTGGTTGCTTAACTTGTTCCCGGTTTCTTGAAGTTCCGTCTTGTTGATAGGCATGGACGTCAGAGGTGAGCATGAATCACTCATCCGTTATAAAAACAGGTTCAGTACTCCGATAAGATATGCTACTGCTTGTAAGCATAAAAATGTTTGCTGGTGAACATAATTCTACAGAAGTTGCAGCTAAAGTGGAGTGGAATATCGTGGTAAGAATATACACTATACCGTAACCCCTGAAAACAGAGGAGCCGGCCCTGTCCACTGCTGCCTCAACCAGATCCGGCATCGGCGCTTGTGGTGTTGCCCGAGAGCTCCCCCGAATGTGTCGTGGTGTTGGTAGACGCCGCCAAACATTTTAATGTTTGCTCGCCGACACATCGAAGGCGCGGTCCCTCAACGAAGTGGCGGCGGTTGCTTCCTTCCCAAGGGCGGCTAGGGTTTTCAGCAAGTGGAAGTGTATATGCCCAGATTAATGCTAAACATGTTGCACTGCATCTCTTCCTCAATCATCAATGCAAGATTCTAAAAATCTTGGTTGCGCTCATGCCAACAGCTAGTAGTGTGTAGTGACCGACACGCCAAGAGAAGCAAATCAGCTAGCTAAGCAAATTTGATCATATCCAAGACCTGAACATCCTTGTCCTTCCTATATAAAACAAATGTATCTTGCATCAGATATGACATTTGATACTTAGATTCAGTTACATCCAAGAGGGATGCATAAACCCGTTAGTAATTGGAATATAGAAAGCATGA
Organism: Elymus sibiricus; assembly: GCA_039707655.1. Classification (NCBI taxonomy): domain Eukaryota; kingdom Viridiplantae; phylum Streptophyta; class Magnoliopsida; order Poales; family Poaceae; genus Elymus; species Elymus sibiricus. The sequence goes on from CM077676.1 coordinate 68,837,279, forward strand.
GGCTAGTTCTCTTTTTCAGCATACTTAGTAATTGGGATGCATAAATGTATCTTTCACAATTAACACCTAATAACAAGATAAATTTGTTCATCCAGCTACTGGTGAATTGGTGAGTATATATGCCTATGTGTCTTGCTGTGAGTACATAATACTTATGGAAATAGGGATACGGGAGCACTTACGGGCTTATCCTTCAGCAAGCTTTGACGAAGTGCCATTTCCTCGTGTATGCAGCATATTGCCTCTAGATACTTGATCTTCATCTCCAAATCCCTTGCATACACCTTCTTCTATCCCTTGGTTTCTTGCAGAATTATAATTCCTCATTTGCCTGATTAAACTAAAAAAAACATAAAGCCAACAGGAACCCATATATTGAATATTATCCTAAAGAAAAGAATAAAACAATTTTTCTTTAGTAAAATCATCTTTAATCAAAGAAATTTTACTCATAAGCTTACGTAAATTTTGATTAACAATTTTCTGAGAATTAACGTTGACAACTAAATACATGTACAATATTGCAAATATTCAATTAAAACGAAGCATCATTCATAGCAACAAAGATGCATATCGCGAGTTCTGCACATAGGTAAAATCGAAAATCCATATTATGTAGAGATTGACGTGTCATGCCTACCTTATCTTCTTCTTGGTCCATCACCATCAGTTCATCAACCTTCTCCGCCTCTGCCTCGGGCGGTTCCTTCCCCTTCTCAGCCCCTCCCAACCATTCAACAAAGCGTTGAAGAACACCACACATGTCCCTTCCCCCACGTCCACCACTTCCTCCATCAGGGACCACTCAATCCTCGAGAGCACCTCCTCCACTTGGGTGCTTGATCAGAAGGTCAGCTTCCACATCGGGGATCAAAGAGAGATCTGCCACCACCGAACCCATCTCTCGGTGGGCCGTGGTGAGAGGTCACCCACCTGCCGAAGCCACCAACAGCGCTCGACGCCGTCGAGGCCACCGTCCCGGTGCGGACCACCCACCACGACGTGAAGACTCCCGCAGCGCCGCCAGCCAACGAGGCCGCCCGCTCGCCACCAGCCAATGAAGGCAGCTAGGGTTAACCACACCGACGCGTACGGGGTGATCGAGACGGAAGGAAGGCGACACTACTTCGAGAGAAGAGTCGCACCAGAGTCCAGGGCGAGGGTTTGGCCGACATGGCCTTCTCTATTCCTTTTGTAAACCTAATTACGAACTTTATATCTGACTAAATTTACTGCCTAATGCCCATGCTTATACAACAGAAAAAGTGAACTCGACCATGATCCATATATAGCCCAACTTTCCCCATATAATTATGTTTCTGGAAATTTTGTTGACAGTGTACACCCACAACATCAATTTCTTGGCAGGAACAGAAACAAACCTAATCAGTACTAAACTATTGTGCTTCTTTTGCATCTAGTTACTATTATCTGACCAGGAGAGAGTTGATGTGGGACTGTGACATGGTGAAATCTAGTTGTTGTCCCGCCGTCTAGTGCATCGCCTCCATCATCTCAGACTTTAGCGGTATCGGGTGCTCGGGGCACTAACCCAAGAGACTTGATCTGCCTATGGAGTTGTTGGAGCACCATGGAGAAGAAGCTGTCCACCAGGAGCACCCAAAGCCAAGAACTGGTAAGGCGTGATGTTCTATCACGGCGGTAATCAGGGATCATGCATGGGACGTTGTGACGTATGTTCGCAAGATAATTCAATGGGGTTGCGCATGAGAATCCCCTCCAGCGATCGTTGATGTTTTCACATGTATTCGTCGAACCATCTGAAATATCAGCCTTAAGCGTTATTCTCATGAGCCATCAATCTGAACATTGTTTTAAAAAAAAAAGACATGCAATCTTAAGCATTGCTCTCATGAGCCATAAGTCTGAACTTTACAAAAAAGACATGCAACAAACTTTGACTTTTCATGTTACTTCATATTTAGAAGACCTTCATGGTCAAGAACATAGCAAATTGGAGAGAGAGCAGAAACATGAAATACACTCTAAAGGATTTTCATAACAATGCACCAAAAGCCATCCTTTCGATACTTGAATTGTTATCCTGCTTGCTGCTAACCACCACTGCTCTTGTCCAATAGCACCTGGTAACATCCCAAAGGTCTTGGTTTTAGGTGCGGTGCAATCTACCTGATTTGGTTACCCTGGTGGACATGTAAACATGATAGATGAAAAACTTCTAACCACTAATCATTGGCAGTATGCTTGATCATATTGGATTAATATCTCATTTCAAATTCCACCCCTGAATTCAATTCAAATTCCAAGTGAAATTTGAAGTTGCTAAAAAATTGCTGGAAAATAGTTCATCATTTAGCAAAAAATCCAAAACAATTAATTGTTCAGGAAAACAACATCACCATCAAGCTAATTAAATGTAGACTAGGGCAATTAAAACAGTACTAAAACAACGTTTTAAATGCCATTTCATTTGTGAAAAATTCAAATGGATTCAAGCTTTTCCCAAACTTTTTGTGGCAGTGCAGAAAATGGCATTGTAATTATGTGGCCAAGTTTCACATTTTACAAAATCCATTTGGCAGCTCAAAAAATTGCAAAACCCTCTCTGAAAAAGGAAGCAAAAAGAAATTGGAAAAAGGCCAAAGCGTTACTGTGCAGGTGGGCTTAAGTTCAAACAGTACCGGTCCAGCCCACCACCCTCTCTCTCTGCCACCTCCCGCCTCTCTCCTCACGCGCGCTCGCCGGCCAGGGGACGACACGGCGACGCTACAGCGTCGGGGAGGGTATAAGGCCGACCTCCTCGGCCACCTCGTCCTCCCCTATCCACTTCTCCCCCTCTCCGTCGCCTCTCTCGCTCGCAAACGGGATCGTCCGAGCGCTCCCATCGCCGTCACCGTCACCGTCAATCCCGCGGCCACCGTCGTCCCCGCGCCCAGCCACAGTGTCCTGGAGCTACGCCAAGCTCCGCTACGTCGTCTACGCCCTCGACCCCGAGCTCAAAGCCCCTGCTTCGCCGGATCCGCGCCATCTCCTTCCTCTACGGTCGCCGGCGATCTCCTCCGATTCCGGCGCCATCTGCAGCTCCTAACCCACCAACGGCCACCGTGTGCCACCCGGTGAGCTTCTCTCCCTTCTCCCCCTCTCCGTGTGCTCGCGCGCGCCCTCTAGCTAGCTACCTCACCGTGGCCGAACGCGTCACCGCCGTTGAGCTCGCCGCCGTGGCCGCAGCCGCTGTCACACTCGTCCGAGCTCGTGGCCGAGCTCTTGGAGCTCATAGGAGCCCAACGACGTCGTCCGTTCGCTTTGCCGTGCCCCGCATCACCGTTTCCGTCCGCACCCGAACTCCGGCGTCCGCTCGCGAGCTCACCGCCGTCGATACCGACCACCCCAGCCGACACCACCACCGCAGTTCGACGCGGCTCGCTCCGCTCGATCGAACGCCGCAAACTATGTGCCGAATGGCCTCCCGTAGCCGATTTCCGACGAGGCCAGTGGCCTCCGCCGCGTTTGCTGGTCGCTGACGGCAGGACGCCGGCCACCGCCGACGTGGCACGGCCTGGGGCCACCCCTGGGTCACTGCCAGTGGGCCCCAGTTGACCGAGTTAACTTGGTCAACTCTGCTGACTGGGCAGCACCTGACACTGACAGGCGGGCCCCATCCGTTAATTAACTAGTTTTATAAATATTTTTATCTCTTTAAATTCATCTTTGAGCTCTGGCACATTTGACAAATCTCTACTTCCCTCTGCGAAGGGCCTATCTATTTACTTTTATGCAATTTTTATTTTTATTTGAGTCCCGTCTTCTCTCACAAAAGCACCAACTAGAGAGCACTATTGTCATACTTGTGCATTGGATGTAGCTAATATTCGAGTGTGTTTCATGAATGGATCAATGATTGAGCATAATGGGCTAGGGATAACTTTCTTTAGCGTTGATATTTTGAAAGACATGGTTGCTTGTTAGTATGCTTGAGTATCTATGTTTTCATGTCAAACTATAGACTATTGCTTTGAATCATCCAAGTCCAATGTCCATGCTACAAAAGAAAAGAATATGTGATGAATATGTTAGGCAGGATTCCACATCAAAAATTCTGTTTTTATCATTTACCTACTCGAGGACGAGCAGGAATTAAGCTTGGGGATGCTGATACGTATCCAACGTATCTATAATTTTTTATTGTTCCATGCCGTTATAATATCAATCTTGGAATGTTTTATGATCATTTACAACAATTATATATCATTTTTGGAGACTAACCTATTAACTTAGTGCCTAGTGCTAGTTGCTGTTTTCTGCCCTGTTTTTGTTTTACAGAAAATCAATACCAAACGAAGTCCAAATGCCACGAAACTTTTTGGAGATTTTTTATTGGACAAGATAAACACTAGAAGCTTCGGGAGGAGGCCAGAAGACCCCTGTGGGGCCCACGAGCCACCAGGGCGCGCCTGGGGGGGGGGGGGGGGCAGGCGCGCCCTGGTGCCTCGTGGGGCCCACAGAGCTCCGTTTGACCTAATTCCAGCACTATAAATTCCAGAAAAACCAGAAACCCTCAGGGGAGTCCACAAAATACTTTTTCCACCGCCGCAAGTTTCTGTTCCAGAGAGATCCCATCTGGGGTCCTTCTCCGGTAATCTGCCAGAGGGGGAATCGATCACGAAGGGGCTCTACATCAACCTTGCTGTCTCTCCGATGATGCGTGAGTAGTTTACCACAGACCTTCGGGTCCATAGTTAGTAGCTAGATGGCTTCTTCTCTCTTTTTGATCTTCAATACAATGTTCTCCTTGATGTTCTCGGAGATCTATCCGATGTAATCTCTTTTTGCGGTGTGTTTGTTGGGATCCGATGAATTGTGAGTTTATGATCAGATTATCCATAAAATTATTTGAGTCTTTGCTGCACTCTTTTATGCATGATTATTATAGCCTCATATTTCTTCTCCGATCTATTGGTTTGGTTTGGCTAACTGAGTTGATTTATCTTGCCATGGGAAGAGGTGCTTTGTAGTGGGCTCGATCTTGCGGTGCTCTATCCCAGTGACAGAAAGGGACATGACACGTATGTATCGTTGCTACTAAGGGTAAAAAGATGGGGTTTATTCATACGTGAGTTTATCTTGTCTACATCATGTCATCGTTCTTAAGGCATTACTCCGTTCTTTATCGGAATTAATACACTAGATGCATGCTGGATAGCGGTCGATGTGTGTAGTAATAGTAGTAGATGCAGGCAGGAGTCGGTCTACTATTCTTGGACGTGATGCCTATATACATGTGATACGTCTCCAACGTATGTACAATTTTTTTATTGTTCCATGCGGTTATAATATCAATCTTGGATGTTTTTATGATCATTTACATCAATTATATATCATTTTTGGAAACTAACCTATTAACTTAGTGCCCAGTGCCAGTTGTTGTTTTCTGCCCTATTTTTGTTTTACAGAAAATCAATACAAAACGAAGTCCAAATGCCACGAAACTTTTTGGAGATTTTTTATTGGCCAAGATAAACACTAGAAGCTATGGGAGGAGGCCAGAAGACCCCTGTGGGGCCCACGAGCCACCAAGGCGCGCCTGGGGGGGGGGGCACGCGTGCCCTGGTGCCTCATGGGGCCCACAGAGCTCCGTTTGACCTAATTCCAGCACTATAAATTCCAGAAAAATCAGAAACCCTCAGGGGAGTCCACGAAATACTTTTTCTGCCGCCGCAAGCTTCTGTTCCAGAGAGATCCCATCTGGGGTCCTTCTCCGGTAATCTGCTGGAGGGGGAATCGATCACGGAGGGGCTCTACATCAACCTTGCTGCCTCTCCGATGATGCGTGAGTAGTTTACCATAGACCTTCGGGTCCATAGTTAGTAGCTAGATGGCTTCTTCTCTCTTTTTGATCTTCAATACAATGTTCTCCTTGATGTTCTTGGAGATCTATCCGATGCATGTAATCTCTTTTTGCGGTGTGTTTGTTGGGATCCGATGAATTGTGAGTTTATGATCAGATTATCCTTGAAATTATTTGAGTCCTTGCTGCACTCTTTTATGCGTGATTATTATAGCCTCATATTTCTTCTCCGATCTATTGATTTGGTTTGGCCAACTGAGTTGATTTATCTTGCCATGGGAAGAGGTGCTTTGTAGTGGGTTCGATCTTGCGGTGCTCAATCTCAGTGACAAAAAGGGACATGACACGTATGTATCGTTGCTACTAAGGGTAAAAAGATGGGGTTTATTCATACGTGAGTTTATCTTGTCTACATCATGTCATCGTTCTTAAGGCATTACTCCGTTCTTTATCGGACTTAATACACTAGATGCATGCTGGATAGTGGTCGATGTGTGGAGTAATAGTAGTAGATGCAGGCAGGAGTCGGTCTACTAATCTTGGACGTGATGCCTATATACATGATCATTGCCTTGGATATCGTCATGATTATTTGCTTTTCTATCAATTGACCAACAGTAATTTATCTACCCACCGTATGCTATTTTCTCGAGAGAAGCCTCTAGTGAAAACTATGGCCCCCGGGTCTATCTAAATCATATTACTAAAACCCTAAAAATATTGCTGCCATCTTTCTTTATTTATTTTATTTTGTATTTTTGTTTCAATCTATCAATCTATCACATACAATTTAATCTTGCAATTTACCGCCGAGGGATTGACAACCCCTCGTTTGCGTTGGGTGCAAGGGTTTGTTGGTTGTGTGCAGGTACTGCTAATGAGGTGTTGTGTGATTCTCCTACTGGTTCGATAACCTTGGTTTCATAACTGAGGGAAATACTTATCTCTACTGTGCTGCATCATCCCTTCCTCTTCGGTGAAATACCAAGGCAAGCTACAAGAAGCAGGAAGAATTTCTGGCGCCGTTGTCGGGGAGACATCATCAACATCTATAAAGTACCTTTGCACAAACTCTCATCCTCTTGCATTTACTTTATTTGCCATTTTCCTCTCGTTTTCATCTCCCCCACTTCTAAAACGTTTTTACAAAAATACAAAAATATTTTCTGTTTGCCTTTTTCTTGTTTGCTTGTTTGCTATCTTGTTTGCGTAGTCACGATGTCTCAAGAAAATACAAAATTGTGTGATTTTTCCAATACTAATAGTAATGATTTTATTAGTACTCCAATTGCTCCTCCCGCCGCTAGTGCGGAGACTTGTGATATTAATGCCGCTTTGCCAAATCTTGTCATGAAAGATCAATTTTCCGGTAGTCCTAATGAAGATGATGCATCCCATCTTAACACTTTCGTAGAATTGTGTGATATGGAAAAGAAAAAAGATGTGGATAATGATATTGTGAAATTAAAATTATTCCCATTTTCATTGTGGGATCGTGCAAAAATTTGGTTTTCATCTTTACCGCGAAATTGTATCGATTCTTGGGATAGGTGTAAAGATGCTTTTATTACTAAGTATTTTCCTCCCGCGAAAATTATTTCTCTTAGAAATCAAATTATGAATTTTAAGCAACTTGAGCATGAACATGTTGCCCAATCTTGGGAGAGGATGAAATTAATGATAAGAAATTGCCCTACTCATGGTTTAAATTTATGGATGATCATACAAAAAATTTATGCGGGATTGAATTTTGTTTCTGGAAATCTTTTAGATTCCGCCGCGGGTGGTACGTTTATGGAAATTACTTTGGGGGAAGCTACTAAATTGCTTGATAATATTATGGCAAATTATTCACAATGGCATACTGAAAGAACTCCTACTAGTAAAAAAGTGAATTCTGTTGAAGAGATTAATACTTTGAGTGATAAAGTTGATGCGCTTATGAAATTGGTTGCTAGCAAAAATGCTCCTATTGATCCTAATGATGTGCCTTTGTCCACTTTGATTGAGCAAAATAATGATCCCGTAGATGTGAATTTTGTCTCGCGAAACAATTTTAATAATAATGCTTATAGAGGTAATTTCAACGCTAGACCGTTTCCAGGAAATTCCTCTAATAATTATGGCAATCCTTATGGTAATTCCTATAATAATAATAGGATACCTTCTGATCTTGAAAGTAATATTAAAGAATTTATTAATGCTCAAAAAGTTTTCAACACTACGATATAAGAAAATTTGAGTAAAATTGATGATATGTCTAGGAGCATTGATAGAATTATTCATGATGTGGAAAATCTTAAGACTAAAATTTTGCCACCTAAAATTGATATTAGTGAATCAATCAAAGCTTTATATGTCTCCATGGATGAGAGTAAGAAAAGAACCGCCATGCTAAGAGCTAAATGAGAATTTTTAGAAAAGGCGATTCCTCCTGATTTTTATCGTAGTAATGATGAGGATATTAAAATGATTGGTGTTTCATCTATTGATTATTTATTTAGCAAAATAAAACTTGATTAAAAGGGAACTAAAGACGAGTCAACTTTAGCTAGTAGGCGTTCCCGTAATTTGGAGGGTGAAAATCTTGATAAGAAAATTGCTAAAAGTGGGTTTGGAGAGGTAAAAACTTTAAATAGCGATGTGCCCACTCTCTTGGATTACGAAGATTTTAATTATGATAATTGTTCTTTGATTGAGTGCATTTCTTTGTTACAATCCATGTTAAATTCACCCAATGCTTTTGAGCAAAACAAGGCTTTTACTAAACACATCATAGAAGCCATGATGAAAGCGTTAGAAGAAAAGCTTGAACTAGAAATTTCAATTCCTAGAAAACTATATGATGAATGGGAACCCACCATTAAAGTTAAAATTAAAAATTATGAGTGCAATGCTTTATGTGATTTGGGTGCTAGCGTTTCCACAATTCCAAAATCTCTATGTGATGTGTTAGGTTTTACCAATATAGATGAGTGCTCTCTTAATTTGCATCTTGCGGATTCTACTATTAAAAAGCCTTTGGGAAGAATTAATGATGTTCTTATTCTTGCAAATAGTAATTATGTGCCCGTTGATTTTATTGTCCTTGATATTGAATGCAATTCGTCTTGCCCAATAATACTTGGTAGACCGTTCTTACGAACTATAGGTGTCGTTATTGATATGAAAGAAGGGAATATAAAATTTCAATTTCCATTAAAGCAGGCTATGGAGCATTTCCCTAGGAAGAAAATTAAAGCACCATATGAATCCATTATGAGGGCCACTTATGGAATCAACTTGAAAGATGACAACACTTGAAATTATGCATTATGCCTAGCTAGGGGCATAAAACAATAGCGTTTGTTGGGAGGCAACCCAATGAATAAAATAAATTTTTGTTATAAGTTTCTGTTATGGTGTGTTTTTACTGTCATTCTACTGGTATGATGGTGTTTTTTTGTTTTTAATTAGTGTTTGTGCCAAGTAAAGCCTTTAGGATGATTTGGAAGATAGTATAATTGATGCTGTTTGAAAACAGAAAGTTTTGCGTCCAGTGCTGGAATTTTGGTTTTTCTCTGGAACGTCAGAACCTTCTGAATTTTTTACACAGTATTGGTATATGAATTGTCCACGTTTTCCTAATTTTTCAGAATTTTTGGAGTTACAGAAGTATGACCATAATTCAGATCTCTACAGATGGTTCTTTTTTTGACAGATTCTATTTTTGATGCACTACTTGCTTGTTTTGATGAATCTATGGATTGTATCGGGGGGGGGGGGGGGGGGGTATAAGCCATGGTGAATTTAGAGTACAGTAGGTATAATGCAAAAATAAAATATGAATGGGTTTGCAACAGTACTTATAGTAGTGATTTGTTTTGTTATACTAACGGATCTCACGAAGGTTTTGTTGAGTTTTGTGTGATTGAAGTTTTCAAGTTTTGGGTGAGATCACGATGGATGAAGGAATAAGGAGTAGCAAAAGCCTAAGCTTGGGGATACCCGAGGCACCCCAAGGTAATATTCAAGGAAGACTCAAGCGTCTAAGCTTGGGGATGCCCCGGAAGGCATCCCCTCTTTCTTCTACCAACCATCGGTAATTTTACTTGGCGCTATATTTTTATTCGTCACATGATATGTGTTTTGCTTGGAGCGTCTTGTATTATATGAGTCTTTGCTTTGTTTTCTTTTTAGTTTGTCACAATCATCTTTGCTGAACACACCTATCTTGAGAGAGCCACACGTTTATCATCATAATTTGTTAGAATACTCTATGTGCTTCACTTAATTTTTTTGAGCTAGGCAGTTGCTCTAGTGCTTCACTTAAATCTTTTTGAGCACGGTGGTGGCTATATTTTGAAGAAATAAACTCTCATGCTTCACTTATATTATTTTGAGAGTTGATTAAAATTTTGAAGAAATGAATTCTTATGCTTCACTTATATTATTTTGAGAATTGACAAGATTAAAATTTTGAAGAAATGAATTCTCATGCTTCACTTATATTATTTTGAGAATTGTTAAGATTGAAATATTGAAGAAATATTTGCACTCTCATGCTTCACTTAAATCTTTTTGAGAGTTGATGAAAGTAACGGTAATTTGCACAAGATATGAATTTGGTCCCAAGATGATGAATATTCAAGAGGGATATAGATAAAAACTTTCATATAGATCATTGGATATGATAAGTGTGATTCCGTGCAATAGTTTTGCGATATGGAGATGATGATATGTGAGTCATGTTAGTGAGTAATTGTGATTTAGTAAAAATATTAGTGTTAAGGTTTGTGATTCCCAATGCATGCACGTTAAGTCAATAGTTATGCAATGAAATTATATCCTACTTATGGTGCATTATTCGGTGTTAGTTGTGTTCAATGCATGTATATGACCGTTTTCATTTTTTGGTTGGTTGCTTCTTAATCTTTTGCTAGCCTACATTTGTACTAAGCGGAAATACTGCTTGTGCATCCAAAATCCTTAAACCCAGTTTTGCCATATGAGTCCACTATATCTACCTATATACGGTATTTCAATGTCGTTCCAAGTAAATTTGCGTGTGCCAACTCTAATTTTCAAAATAATTTTTCTGTTTTGTGTGCCCGTACCGCTCATGAAGCTGCAGGGGGTGGCCAATATTTTCCATGTTAGGTGTGTTATTCTCACGATGAGTGTTTATTCACTTGTCATTGCACGAGAGTATGGTTGGTAATAGGGATGCCCAGTCCCGCATAAAATGAAATTAATAACAACAAAATTCCTTGGAAAGTGATGGTATGGAGGGCACCCGTGGATACGGCTAGCCATGGATTGTGAAAGAAATGGTGGAAAGGAAATAAACTTTACTTTCTGTTTGGGAACCACCTATGATGTGTCTAGCATGGAAAATATTGGGAATTCTCGGTCGTTTTCGTTGACAGGAAAAGCATGCCTCTCAAAATATTTTTGATCTCTTTAATTTCAGCTTTGAGCTCTGTCACATTTGACAAATCTCTCAAAATATTTAGTATGCTTGAGTATCTATGTTTTCATGTCAAACTATAGACTATTGCTTTGAATCATACAAGTCTAATGTCCATGCTACAAAAGAAAAGAATATGTGATGAATATGTTAGGCAGCATTCCACATCAAAAATTCTGTTTTTATCATTTACCTACTCGAGGACGAGCAGGAATTAAGCTTGGGGATGCTGATACGTCTCCAACGTATCAATAATTTTTGATTGTTCTATGTTGTTATATTATCAATCTTGGATGTTTTTATGATCATTTACAACAATTATATATCATTTTTGGAGACTAACCTATTAACTTAGTGCCCAGTGCTACTTGCTGTTTTCTGCCCTATTTTTGTTTTACAGAAAATCAATACCAAACGAAGTCCAAATGCCACAAAACTTTTTGGAGATTTTTTATTGGCCAAGATAAACACTAGAAGCTTAGGGAGGAGGCCAGAAGACCCCTGTGGGGCCCACGAGCCACCAGGGCACACCTGGGGGGGGGGGGCAGGCGCGCCCTGGTGCCTCGTGGGGCCCACAGAGCTCCGTTTGACCTAATTCCAACACTATAAATTCCAGAAAAATCAGAAACCCTCAGGGGAGTCCATGAAATACTTTTTCCACCGCCGCAAGTTTTTGTTCCAGAGAGATCCCATCTGGGGTCCTTCTCTGGTAATCTACCGGAGGGGGAATCGATCACGGAGGGGCTCTACATCAACCTTGCTCTCTCTTCGATGATGCGTGAGTAGTTTACCACAGACCTTCGGGTCCATAGTTAGTAGCTAGATGGTTTCTTCTCTCTTTTTGATCTTCAATACAATGTTCTCCTTGATGTTCTTGGAGATCTATCCGATGTAATCTCTTTTTGCGGTGTGTTTGTTGGGATCCGATGAATTGTGAGTTTATGATCAGATTATCCATGAAATTACTTGAGTCCTTGCTGCACTCTTTTATGCGTGATTATTATAGCCTCGTATTTCTTCTCCGATCTACTGATTTGGTTTGGCCAACTGAGTTGATTTATCTTGCCATGGGAAGAGGTGCTTTGTAGTGGGTTTGATCTTGCGGTGCTCAATCCCAGTGACAGAAAGGGACATGACACGTATGTATCACTGCTACTAAGAGTAAAAAGATGGGGTTTATTCATACATGAGTTTATCTTGTCTACATCATTTCATCGTTCTTAAGGCATTACTCCGTTCTTTATCGGACTTAATACACTAGATGCATGCTGGTTAGCGGTCGATGTGTGGAGTAATAGTAGTAGATGCAGGTAGGAGTATGTCTACTAATCTTGGACGTGATGCCTATATACATGATCATTGCCTTGGATGTCGTCATGATTATTTTCTTTTCTATCAATTGCCCAACAGTAATTTGTCTACCCACCGTATGCTATTTTCTCGAGAGAAGCCTCTAGTGAAAACTATGGCCCCCGGGTCTATCTAAATCATATTACTAAAACCCTAAAAATATTGCTGCCATCTTTCTTTATTTATTTTATTTTGTATTTTTGTTTCAATCTATCAATCTATCACATACAATTTAATCTTGCGATTTACCGCCGAGAGATTGACAACCTCTCGTTTGCGTTGGTTGCAAGGGTTTGTTGTTTGTGTGCAGGTACTGCTAACGAGGTGTTGTGTGATTCTGCTACTGGTTCGATAACCTTGGTTTCATAACTGAGGGAAATACTTATCTCTACTGTGCTGCATCATCCCTTCCTCTTCGGGGAAATACCAACGCAAGCTACAAGTAGCACCCCGCGCCCAGCCATAGTGTCCTAGAGCTGCGCCGTGCTCCGCTACGTCGTCTACGCCCTCGACCCCGAGCTCAAAGCCCCTGCTTCGCTAGATCCGCGCCGTATCCTTCCTCTACGGTCGCCGGCGATCTCCTCCGATTCCGGCGCCATCTGCAGCTCCTAAGCCACCAACTGCCACCGTGTGCCACCCGGTGAGCTTCTCCCCCTTCTCCCCCTCTCCGTTCGCTCGCGTGCGCCCTCTAGCTAGCTACCTCACCATGGCCGAACACGTCGCCGCCGTTGAGCTCGCCGCCGTGGCCACAGCCGCTGTCACACGCGTCCGAGCTCGTGGCCGAGCTCCTGGAGTTTGTAGGAGCACAACGTCGTCGCCCGTTCGCTTTGCCGTGTGATACGTCTCCGTCGTATTTACTTTTCCAAACACTTTTGCTCTTGTTTTGGCCCCTAATTTGCATGATTTGAATGGAACTAACCCGGACTGACGCTGTTTTCATCAGAATTGCCATGGTGTTGTTTTTGTGCAGAAAATCAAAGTTCTTGGAATTGGATGATACTTTTTGGAGATTTTTTATGGAATATATAAAAAATACTGCCAGCAAGACACACTGGAGGGGGGCCACCCAGTGCGCACGAGGCACCAGGGCGCACCACCCCCTCACCCTGGCGCGCCCTGGTACCTCGTGGGGCCCACGCGGCTCCGTCTGACCTAATTCCAACGCTATAAATTCAGTTTCCAGAAGAAAAAAAATAAGAGAGGAGGTTTTATTTCGTTTCACGATACGGAGCCGCCGCCACCTCATGTTCTTCATCAGGAGGCCAGATCTGGAGTCCGTTCGGGGCTCCAGAGAGGGGGATCTTCCAGCATCGTCATCATCAACCATCCTTCATCACCAATTTCATGATGCTCACCGCCGGGAGTGAGTAATTTCTTCGTAGGCTTGCTGGACGGTGATGAGTTGATGAGATTTATCATGTAATCGAGTTAGTTTTGTTAGGGCTTGATCCCTAGTATCCACTATGTTCTGAGATTGATGTTGCTATGACTTTTCCTATGCTTAATGCTTGTCACTAGGGCCCGAGTGCCATGATTCCAGATCTGAACCCTTTATGTTTTCATGAATATATTTGTGTTCTTAATCCGATCTTGCAAGTTATATGCACCTGCTATGTGTTATGATCCGCATACCCCAAGGTGACAATAATTGGGATTCTTTCCGGTGATTGCCGTAGTTTGAGGAGTTCATGTATTCACTAAGTGCTAATGCTTTGTTCCGGTTCTCTATTAAAATGAGGCCTTAATATCCCTTAGTTTCCTTATGGACCCCACTGCCACGGGACGGTAGGACAAAAGATGTCATGCAAGTTCTTATCGCAAGCACGTATGACTATATACGGAATACATGCCTACATTACATTGATGAATTGGAGCTAGTTCTGTCTCGCCCTAGGTTATGACTGTTACATGATGAATGTTATCCAACGTATATCACCGATCCAATGCCTACGAGTTTTTCACATATTGTTCCTTGCTAAGTTACTACTATTGCTACTACTGTCACAATTGCTACTACTATTGCTGTTACTGTTACCGTTACTATTATTGCTACCGCTACCAAACTATCATACTACTGTGCTATTGATCACTCTGCTGCAGATATTTAGTCTCAGGTGGGGTTGAATTGACAACTTAACTGCTAATACTTGCAAATATTCTTTGGCTCCTCTTGTGTCGAATCAATAAATTTGGGTTGAATACTCTACCCTCGAAAACTGTTGCGATCCCCTATACTTGTGGGTTATCACCGTGCCCCGCATCGCCATTTTCGGCCGCAGCCGAACTCCGGCGTCCGCTCGCGAGCTCGCCGCCGTCGATACCTACCACCCCAGCCGACGCCACCACCGCAGTTTGACGCGGCTCGCTCCGCTCGATCGAACGCCGCAAACCACGCGCCGAATGGCCTCCCTTATGCTTGCATTAGAATTGCTACAGTTGTTGTTCCGAAATAACTATTCTGATGCATAGCCTGTTTTGTAACTGCTGTTGGTACCATTCCTGCCATCCTAAATGCTTAGTTTAGGTTGGTTAGTGAACCATCTGTGGCCCATCATCCTTGTCCCTGTTGCCCCGCTTTATTATCGGTGCCCCGATCAAGGTGATCGATGGGCTGAGACCAGCACGTCACTGTACACCCCCTAAGTTGTACGACTCTGCAGAGCTAATATCGAGTGCTGAGGGTGATACCTCTTACATCACTTCTGATGATATCTCTGTAACCTAGCTAGTCGGTTGTGGGTTACCGAGGGTGATTCCTCTTTCACCACCTCCGATGATGCCTCTGTCGTGCAACCCTTCAAGTGTGAACCCATCGAGGGTGATTCCTCCGAGTTCACCTTGACAGATACATCGAGTGGGAATCCATCGAGGGTGATTCCTCGGATTCCTCCTTGATGTTATGGACACACGGATACTTTAACTTTACCACAGAAACTTGTGGAATTCGGGTTGACCCCGAGGGGTACCCGCGAGAGATGTGGAGTCGGGTTGACCATGAGGGTACCCGCGAGATAATTACCTGGCACGGCCAGGCATTCCTGGCCCTTGCCGTAAGTCCACGAGACGGGGTAACGGGACCACAGATCGTGGATCACTGCTCGTTTCCGCGAGCTCCCAACACACTAATGGGTTAGGATATGCGATCTGAGTGGGCCTTTAACCTTTTCGCACTAACCACCACGCAGGAATAGTATGGGAAATCGGCATCGTATGTATCAACCGAAGCTCTTCAGACGTCAGCAGTTGAGCGGCGCGCGCCGGGTTGGACTGGGAAAGCCTGCGCTTGTATTAAGGGAGCTAGGTCTGCTCACCGGCCGCGTTCGCAACGCGCAGGAGTGCAAAGGGTGATGGGCCCAAGACCCCTGAGTGCTTAGGATGTAGACCGGCGTGCTGGCCTCTCTGTTGAGCCTAGGTAGGGCTACGACGTGTCGATCAGCCGAGGCCGGGCATGACTCGAGTAAGTGTGTCCGGCCAGAGTTAATCGAGCGTGTTGGGTAAGTTGGTGCACCCCTACAGGGAAGTATATCTGTTCGAATAGCCGTGTCCACGGTAACAGGACGCTCGGAGAGTATCCCGATCTACTACAACTAGAACTGGACACTTGTGTTACTAAACTGATTTGTTGGCTCCGGGATCGCTTTCTCGCAGGGAGTCGAGGAAGGATCTCTGGGTGTTGCTACTATTACTTGTTACTTATGTTATGCTGCTAATCTGCACTCTTCTAAATGCTGCAAGATGCCGCAAGATGCTAGTCTTCGATAGGCTAGGCCTCTCCCTCTATTTTAGCATTTTGCAGTCCAGTTCACAGATACAACCCTCTTTTGATACCGATGCATATCTAGCATAGATCTGATGTAAGTCTTGCGAGTACTTTGGACGAGTACTCACGGTTGCTTTGCTACCTCTTTTTGCCCATACCCGATTGCTGTGATCAGATGACGGAGCCCAGGAGCCAGCTGCCCCAGTCGACGACTACTACTACCCCTCCGGTGGCACCTACTACTACGTGGAGACCGACGACCAGGAGTAGATTCCTAGGCTCCCAGGCAGGAGGCCCGCGCCTTTTCGATCAGATGTCGTTGTTTTGCTCAGCCTTCTTAAGGCAGACTTGTTTAACTTTATGTCTGTACTCAGATATCTTATGCTTCCGCTGATGCTTGAATGACTTGAGCTTATGTATTCAAGCCCTCGAGTCCCCTCACTACTAGGGAAAACCTTACCAGTAGCGCTGGATTTATAGCTACTAGTAGCGCTGGTACACGCGCTACTGGTACGACGCTACCGCTAATTTTTAGCAGTAGCGCTCTTTTTGACCAGCGCTACTGGTAAATTAACTTAGCAGTAGCGTGCTTTCAGCAAGTGCTACTACTACTTATCAGCAGCGCGTGTATAAGAAAAGCGCTACTGTTAAAAGCGCGCTGCTGGTAAACCTTGGCCCCGCGCCACTGCTAATGTTTTATGTTTTTTCTGTGTTTTTATGCTGTATTTAAACAGATACATCTTTTATACAAGAACAACATGCATATTCATTGAAAAAGATGTAAGACCTTATATTGTCTAATCGTCGGCATCGATAAGCAAAAGTTATTAAAAGTCTCATCTCATATCATCTTCATCATTCATCGGCGAACACATGTCTCAAAATAGCGATACAAGTTATTAGAAGTCTCGAATACATGCAACAACATGGTCACATACTCATGTTTCATCATCTATGTAGACTATGATATGATCGCATAGAAGAGAAGAGCGATCACGATGAGCAAAAGCGGGATTATGTAGTAGTTTTTGCGGCGCCGGTTCTGAATCCTCTGTTGCGCTATGAATCTCAAGTAACTAGCTTCGGCTTCCATTCTACTATCAAACCCTTTCTGGCTTCCGCCCGGGAAGCGGTACACTTGGGCCTGACACTCCGGCCACTCATCGTACACACCCGGAACATGCCCTACATACACGGCATACCACTTCCTCGCCATCGTTGATCTATATACCTGTCAGAGATGCACATATATCATCAAGCGAATTCAACGATATATAATATGCAGTGTAAGTTACGTCGGCCTATGGAGAGAAACAATTATGAAATAGAAGCAACGTATAGTAAACATAGTTAACGAAATTCATCGTACCGAAACTAATTAACTAGCGCAGCAGCATTTACATCTAATAGTTTCGTCGTATAGAGACATTCAAAAGTTTCGTCGTACAGAAAGTAACAACTAACTAAACAGACACATTGTCTTCAAGCAGTGCACTCTTCCCATCCGGCCATATCCGGGAGGATGCACCCAAGCTTAGTGAAAGGCGTCATGTCCTGACGCTGTAGGGCTATGCGGTTTCAGACGTCAGCTCGTGATATTGGGCCATTGTAGAACATCCCACTCTCTTCGAGGACGTCTTTCATGATGATAGACGCAATTTCCTGCTGGATTCGGTAGAAATCATTTCGAAGTTGATTATCCGGCACGGTTCCAAAGGCTTCGGCCCATCTCCGGATATGGGCATTGCCGGATGAAGATGTCATGCAAAGTGATTGCACATCCCTTCTGTACTCCATCATTAGATGGATGACGTAGAATCCATCATTCTCACTTGTTGCCGGTCGCTGGAGGCAACAGAAGTCAGTCTTATGGCCGAAACACAGCCCGGCCTTACTTGTTTTTTTGACTTGGATGTAGCCACCCCGCATGCTGAAGCCCATGAGAGCTCTGTCCAGAACATACTTTATGTGTGTGTAATCTTTCTTCTCTATGTTCTTCGATGGGTCCAAATATAGAGCGCGGGAGAAACGCAGGTAAAGAATGATGAGAACGGCACCCCCCCCCCCCCCGCTGCGCAAAATACATGATCAAGTTAGCCTCCATGCGTGCAAAGTAATTATTGAAATGCACGAAAGGATGTATGTGTTATAGTGGCTATCCGCGGATGACTTACCCGGGATGATAGGGTAGGAGAATCTTTTCTTTGTCCTTATTGATGACCAAGAATTCTTCGATGTACTCCCTCGCATATTGACGGTTGGCTTCGTTGATTAACAAGAAGCCCTCATGCATGTAGTATGGGTCCGCGACCGCAAGACCAGTGATTTGCTCTCTCCTGACGATGTAGTTCATGTGCAGCGCATACAGGCGGACGAACGTAAAATCGAATCTCCTCATTTGAAACATCTCGAAGATGTAATCAAATCGCAGGAAGAACAGGTCCGCGGGGCATGTGCTGACGTACATCTTGCCACTGCACGACACCCTAACCGTATGAAGTGGGTATCCTGGATCATCCAAGGCAAGGAGGCTTCTCTCTGTCGACAGCACATGGTCATGGAGTCTCCTGAGATCCCCTGTTATGGCAGCTAGCGCATCCGCCGGTACCATTGGCTTTCCCGCGACATGGAGTAATGGCGCATGTTTCATCGGTACACTGTCAACCCTGGTCTGCAGAGGCGGCTGGCTGCTAGAAGCAACATTGGCAGCTTTATTGCCTTTTCTCATCGATCTCTTCCTCTGCTTCTTCTTGGTGGGCTCAGGTGCTGGTGGGTCTGTCAGACCCTCCCTGACCACCGCCCCTAGTGTTGTCGGGCTCAGCATTGAACGCCTCTAGCTAATTAGTTGAGCTTGGGTGGAACCGGCATCTGGAGGCGTGTCCTGCGAGGATTGCATGAACAAAGACTTCTTGCACTCCCGAGGACGTTCCGTCTCTGGTACACCATGCATCTCATATGGTTGACTTGTAGGGTAATGTAGCAGAAAACAAAAAATTTCCGACCTACGCACCAGCCTAGGATCACTATGGAGACTGCATACAAGGTTTGATCTGTTTCGTTACCAACTCGTAGCGCAGCGGAAGTAGAGTCGATGACGATCGGCGGTGCAGATCCCCGCAGCTAGGATTTACAACCTCCCAACCGCGAGGATGTACTCCCACATCAGCTCACCGGACGGATCTCCAGGCAGGCCTCCGGGAGGCATCGGGACAGTCCCTCGGATAGTCCCACCGGACGGATCCTCGGACAGCCCTTCGGGAGGACCCTCGAATCTCGGACGATCACTCGGACAGCCCTTCGGGAGGCACTCTCGAACTAAAGACCGAAACTACGATCTCTCTACAGAGTTGCACACATACGGTGTCATCTATCCGGCAGGGCTTCGCCGTCCAGAACTAGTTCCCACCTGAACCCATACAGCCTTTCGGCTCTACGAAACTATTTCGCTGGGAGGGAGAGAGAAGCCAGAAATGTCATGGCACTTGTATGTGAGAAGGGATGAGGTTTGGGGCAGCCCCCTCACCTCCTATTTATAGGAAAACCAAGGGGTAAAGTTGCCATTCCAAAAACCCAAAAATACCCATGAAGGAACACTTTCCACAAGGGCATATTAGGGAAGTATGGAGCAAGTGGGGCTCCATGGAGGGGCCCACATGTGGCCGGCCAAGCCCTCATGGGGGGGGGGGCCAAGGGGGTCTTCCTTGGTTCCCAAGTTCTTCTAGAAACCTTTTTGGAAATATCCAAAAAGGTGCTTTCCAAAAAATATCCAAAAAGCACTTTCACTATTCACGAAGACATTTTTCTGCGTCCGTTAAATCCCAAATTATTTTTGTGTGCCTAGAACAATTCCAGTACCCACCAAAATAATTTTGAACGCATTCCGAAACAATTTCGGAACAATGTTTCTTCAGTGAAAAGCAACCAAATCGGTTCCGGCTGCTCCGGAACATTTCCGGTTTTCAACCCGGAAAATTCCCAGAAGTTACCAGAACACTTCTGGCATCCTCCAAGAATTTCCAGGCGTGTGCCAGAACCAATTTGACTTAATGGAATACACTGAAACAACTTTTTAGTTTCACCGGAACTATTCCGATATCCTGTCCGGAACGTTTCCGTTTCGTCCGAAACTTTTTCGGTGATTTTCTCTCAGACTCCCTGTCTAGTATTCAGCAGATAGATGACCCTTAAGCGTGTGACCCTATAGGTTCAGTGAAGTATAGACATGACCGGAACTCTTTCCGATCAATGATCAACATCGGAGCCGTGGACACCCATATTGACCCCTATACCCACACGAATGAATATTCGAGTGAACCTCCAGTTGCCGTGTGCTATTTCTGTTGCTTCGCGATATGTTACAAATACCCGAGGTGAGATTTTCAGCATCCCCGTGGATCAACAACTTGTCCACTATGCAAGTTACCTCGTTACCCGTTTTGTTCTCTTTTCTCGTTTCCGTGTTCCGGCATCCCTGTGATCAAATCACACTTGTGTCTGGCCAGACGATGATGGATACCGTAACACCGAGAGGGCCCGAGAATATCTCTCCATCGTCGGAGGAGCAAATCCCAATCTTGAACTATCAAGTTACTTAACATACTTTTCCATGAACCCGTAAGCTGCCGTAATAGCCACCCATTTACGGATGACGTTTAACAAACCCCAAAGTTCATGAAGCAAGCATGAAGAAACTCGATACTCTCATGGTCTAAGGAATTATGCAAATGTAAACCATCTCTGTGTTATTGACCATCAACTTATGACGAATGAATCTCATAGCATAACATCAACTGGGTCGATTCAACACAAGTGTTCTACTAACATTGTGCCCTCAAAATTGCCGGCATAGTCATGCCCATGATCAGGAAAACGTGATCATCATGCAACACTTGAGCTAGTCTTAGAGGCTTGACTAGGAATACTTTTTACCGTTTATTATTCCACACGTGCACATGGGTTTTCCTCAGAGCCTTTATGGATATACGGGCTCGAGAACCATAGCAGTTATAGCATGGAACATAAACATAATTATGAATATGGAGATAAATAATAACATTTGTTATTGCCTCTAGGGCATATCTCCTACATGACTCATCGTTACTTCGTGGTCAAAGCCGGTATTGAGATACTGGAGAGGATCATCCACCTCCATGTCATGATCCATATCCTCTTCCATGGGGCCGATGTCATCATCCGCCGGAACGGTTGGCCCTCCTTCCTCGTGTCTCTCGATCTCACCCAGCAGCACAGACGATGGTTGTTGTAGTTGTGTAGGTGGGGTTGTTGTCATACCTGCTTCCTGATGAGGTCCCGTTGGTGTGCTCCCGGCCACCTCCACACGAAGAAGATTCTTCGGCCACAGGATCGGCCAATTTTTGCATTGGCCAAGCTGCGTGGGGGTCTCGTCATCCTCTCGACTGTTTTGTATGGGACGAGGAAAACCCTCGTAGCCCACTTTCACACTCGCCACAGAGACCCTTAAGGCATTATAAGGCATCTGCCAGCTGTGGAACAATCGATCCTTGGGCTTCACTATAGTACCCTTCCCCACATCCACCAACCCGCCCTTCATGTGGTAAAGGAGGGTGCACAGAGTGGAGTCGGCCTGCGAAGACATGTACGTGTGCGGCGTCAGAGATCCAAAAAGAACGGGAACTGAAGATTAATTAGTTGTGTTGATGAGGGTGTGAAGCGTATTTACCGTGAGGGCATCGAGCTCAGCCAATGTCGACTGCCCGGCATTCAAGCCAGAGACAGAGCTAGGGCTGCTGTGAGAGGGTGCGGGAGCAGGTGCTGGAGTAGGTGCGGGTGCGGTTGCCATATCAGGTACGGGTGTGGTTGCGGTGTTCATTGAGTTGCTCCCGGTGAAGCTGGGCATGGGAAAATTAGTTGGTGCCGCGTTTGGATTTTGTTGCAACCAGCTGACCACACTTGGAATCAAGCTTGTAAAGGCAGCTGCCATATCATTTCTACAGGCAGCTACCGCTTCCCGGACTGTATCAGCTTTTGTTTTCTCGATCGCCCGCGCCACCATCTCGTCGATAGTCACTTGACTTAACTTCTTTCTCTGTCTTTTGGCCTCGGGGTCCTCGCCATAATAGTACTTCCACGTGGCGCCGTCTCCGGACAGCCCTCTTCCGGGGGATTAGCCAGAACTCGCTCTTTGAACCAACGCAAGAAAGTGGAGTTGTGCTCTCTAATAACTTCAGCGTCCGTCCTGTGCACCCCACGGTCACGGTAGTTCTTTGCGATGTTCTCTTTGTGCAGTGTCACGAAATCTTCTAGCACATCTAGGTGTTGTAGCACTACTAAGTTTGCCCTGTCAAAGTCGTTTTGTCGGCCCGAGCGGAACACATTCACATCCCTCCGACCATTGGTATGACCTTCGCCTTCGAGCCTTCCAGAGTGCTTGCTGACAGGCAAACCAACAACAGGGTCTCCGGTGCCTAGATAACTCTCACAGAAAGAGATGCACTCTTTGGTCAGATATCCCTGGGCTATGCTTCCATCCGGACGGGACATGTTACGAACGAATCCTTTGATGACCCCATTCATCCTCTCGAACGGCATCATGCTGTGCAGGAATGTCGGCCCTAGTTTGATGATGTCGTCCACGGTGTGGACACATAGATGCACCATGACATCAAAGAACGCGGGCGGGAAGTACATCTCTAGCTCATTTAGTATGACAACGTTCTCTTCCTGTAGCCTATGGAGTTGCTTGACACTGATCGACTTTCGAGAGATAGCAATATTGTTCTTCCTTGTTTACTTTTTTCCCCCTATCTTCCGTCTCCGACTCCGTCTCCGTCTCCTCCGACGACTTTTTACCGGGCATTTGGAGATCTTTCCTGATATTCAAAAATTCCAAGTCTTTTCTTGCCTTCGGCCCATCCTTGGTCTTCTCCGGCATGTTCATCAATGTTCCAAGCAAGCTCTCGAGGATATTCTTCGTGATATGCATTTGATCAAGGCTATGAGGCGTGTCGAGTTTGGGCCAGTACTCTAAGTCCCAGAAAACAGACCTCGTCTTCCATACCTTCAGCAGCGGCTCAGGCGCCTTTTTCTTCGTCTTTCCCGGCGAGGGGCACTCTTCCCAGTTCTTCAATAACTCATATATTTCGGTACCGCTACGCTTACGTGGAGGACCTCGATGCTCAGCCTTACCATTGAATAGATCTCCACGCTTTCTCCACGGGTCATCCTTCTCGAGCCATCTTCGATGCCCCATGTACACGATTTTCTAAGACCCGACATCTTTCTATAGTTGCTGAGAAGTTGTATCATCCATGCACCTGGTGCATCCGCAATATCCGTGGCACACCTGGCCGGAGATATAGCCGTAACCGAGATAGTCCTGCACCATCGTAATCAGCGCGGCTCTCATGTAGAAATACTCTCCTTTTCTTGCGTCCCATGTCTTGGCCGGCGTTGTCCATAAGATCTGTAGCTCCTCTTTCAGTAACCGAGATACAGATTTATATCATTTCCCGGTTGTCTTGGCCCTTGAATAAGCATAGTCATGTGTATGTATTTTTCCTTCATGCACTTCCAGGGGGGAGGTTGTACATCCATACAAACACGGGCCATGTGCTATGATTGGTGTTCTGGTTGCCAAACGGATTCATGCCATCAGTACTAGCGCCAAGCACGATGTTCCTTGCATCATCTGCGAAAAATTTAAATTCAGCATTTAATGCTCTCCACTGCCTAGCATCTGCGAGGTGTCTCAGCTTCGGATCATCTCCGTCATCTGGCTTCACCCTCTCCGCGTGCCAGCGCATAAGCTTTGCTTCCTTAGGATCTACGAAATACCGCTGCAGACGCGGAGTGATCGGAAAGTACCATACAACTTTCTGTGGAGCTTTCTTTCCGGCCTTCTTATATCATGAAGCATTGCACTTTGGACAGATGGTTTTTTCCGCGTGCTCATTCCGATATATGATGCAATCGTTGATGCATGCGTGATATCTAATGTGTGGCAGATCAAGAGGGCACACGATTTTCTTTGCCTCCTCGACACTAGTAGGACACAGGCTTCCCGCGGGAAGAACCTTCTTTAGATACTTCAGAAGCTCATCCAGGCTTGCATCCGTTCATTTGTTTTTTTCCTTCGTCTTTAGAAGTTCTAGCGTGAAACTCAAGTGGGTCACCTCAGGATCGCAACCATCATACAATGGAGTCATCGAGTCTACCTCCAATTGCGCCAGTTTGGCCTCCTCTCTAGAAGCAGCTCTGTCGCTAGTCGTCTCCTTGCGAAGCAGGTCTCGAACATGCGGGTCCCGCATGGCTGAACTTAGTAGCGACGAAGGCTGCGGCGTGTCCGCGTCTTCTCCGCCTTGTACTGCCTCTTCGCCATCACCATTTCTAAGGCCCTCTTCTTCGGGCCCATAATCGGTCATCTCTTTGTCTGGCCCAATGTCGTTATTTCCTGCCCCGTCGACGTCCTCATCATCATCATCTTCACTTATCCACCGAGCATGGCCATCCATGAAACCATGCATGAGCAGGTGCGCCTTGAATTTACCACCCTTAAAGGGGTCGAGCCTGACTCCTCCTTTGCATTTTCGACACGGACATAAAACATCCTTCAGTCTTTTTTCATACATGTCGTCCACCGTGGATTGCCAGTATCTTTCCACCATCCTTCCATTGACCTTCATGATCACCTGCATGCGCGGAGCAAAAGAATTATAACCACGTACGCATGCATGGATCAAATTCATACAAAAATTCGACATGAACTTCCCTAAACATAGGACATATTGAGTTTGCCCGAAATTCACCGAAACGGAATTGAATCGACATTTTGGCAAAACATCGGCAACTCATGTCACCCACATTTCAACAAATACACAATATAGGCAGCTCACATGCCACACACAATTCGGTATATTCATATCGCACATATATAGTTTCGGTCCTATCGCACACACACATATTTCCATTCTTGCACAACTCTTTTTTTGCTCACCTATGTGTCGAGAGGGATATCGAGCACCTTCTTAATTAGCTAGTAGATCTAGATAGTGAGGTACCGACATATAGCTCTTAATAGGGGGAGAGAGAGAGCTAGCTAGTGGAGATTGGTGGATGGGCAAAGAGAGAGAGATGGAGGAGGGAGGCCATTAATTAATGGAGGTGGTGGAGGGGCAAAGAAAGAGAGAGGGAGGAGGGAGGGCATTAATGGAGGGGGTGGAGGGGCAAAGAAGAGAGAGGGAGGAGGGGGAGCATTGGAAGGAAGAACCAATAAGCAAGTGCAAGAAGAGGGGGGGAGAAAGGAAGGGGGAGGGAGAAGAAAGGGGAAAAGGTGGTAGATATTTTGGCTGGCGACCATAGCAGTAGCGCTGGCCATACACACACGCTACTGGTACTTGCACTAGCTGTAGCGCTGGGTTGCAACGCGCGCTACTATAGCTTACATGCAGAACAAATAGCAGTAGCACGCTATCTATAACAGGCGCTACAGCTGTGGCACTAACAGTAGCGCTGGGTGTTTCACAAGCACTACTACTATGAATTGACGTGGGGGTGTGGTGTGGCACACTTAACAGTAGTGCCGCCGAGCATAACCAGCGCTGCTGCTAAGTTATACCAGCAGCGCGTTTTTATCCCAGCGCTACTGGTACGTAGCAGTAGCGCGGTGGTCCATACACGCGCTATTGGTAAAGTTCTACCTATAAGCTTTTTCCTAGTAGTGCCTGGCATGTAATATAGTGCTTGTATGACTTTTATTTGAGTTTAGAGTTGTGTTGTGATATCTTCCCGTGAGTCCTTAGGCTTGATCGTGTGCATTTGCGTGTATGATTAGTGCACGATTAAGCCGGGGGCGTCACAAGTTGGTATCAGAGCCGACTGCCTGTAGGACCCCCCCCTTTCCAACTCCTTGGCCGAAGTGAGTCTAGACTTTGAAAAACAATTTTACTAACATGGCTGTGTGGCTTATGGGCCCACGTCGCCAATGGGTGGTATTAGGATCTTTTATTCCTCTTCTTTACTCTGGGACTCTGATCTCTCTTCCATTCGGGTTAAAGATTTTGCTAACTCTAACATTAGGTTCTCGTGTTCACATTCACCCGGAGAGCTGGATTATTTGCAACTGCTTATGCTTCTCACACTGTCATTTGACGCCTCTCACTCCTTTCTTTTAGATGCGTCCCGCAAGACAGCTTGCACTTCCTTCTGCTGGCCGTGGTAACAATCAGCCCCGATGTCGCCATTGAGATTGAAGGGTTAGAGTTCCATGCTTTTCCTATTATTTTGAAGTCTTCCAACATTGACCTCATTCTGGGAATGGATTGGTTGAAGGCTCATACCGCCTTAATCAATTGTGCCACTAAAGCCGTCCAACTTCTGCACCCCTCGGATGAGATAGTAAACTACCATGCTCCTCTAGTTCAAAATGTCGAGGCTCAGATTTATGCCCTGAATGCGTTGAACGCTTCTCCTCTTGAGGGGATAGAAAACGTTCCAGTCGTTCGCGACTTCCAAGATGTCTTTCCAGAAGAACTTCCAGGAGTACCCCCTGTTAGAGCTGTTGAGTTTGTAATCGACTTAAAACCAGGCACCACTCCTATTGCGAAGCGTCCCTATAAGATGCCGCCGCATGAGCTTCTTGAGCTTACGGAGGAAATCGACAAGTCACTTCGTAAAGATTTCATTCGTCCAAGTTCCTCTTCCTGGGGAGCACCTTCTCTCTTTGTTAAGAAGAAAGATGGTACGAACCGGTTGGTCCAAGATTACCGACCTATTAACCAGGCAACAATTCAGAACAAATATCCGCTTCCTCGGATCAATGATCTATATGATCAACTGGCTGGTTCCTCAGTATTCTCTAAACTCGACTTGATGTTGGGTTACCACCAGATCCGGGTTCGTGAAGAGGATATTCCCAAGACCGCCTTCGTTACTCGTTATGGTTCATACGAGTACACTGTCATGTCTTTTGGCTTAACTAATGCTCCAGCAGCATTCTCCCGCCTGATGAATTATATATTCATGGATTACCTCGACAAATTCATCATGGTTTATCTGGATGATATCCTAGTATATTCCAAGAATAAGGAAGAACATGCTGAACATCTTCGTCTTGTTCTGGAAAAGCTTTGAGAGCATCAGCAGTATGCCAAATATTCCAAGTGTGAATTCTGGTTATCTGAAGTGACCTACCTTGGTCATGTGATTTCCAAGGATAGCATTGCTGTCAACCCAGAGCGAGTTCAGGCTATTCTTGACTGGACCCCCCCCCCCCCCCCCCGAAGAATGTCAAGCAAGTCAGAAGTTTTCTCGGACTCGCAAGCTATTGCCGTCGATTTGTTGAGAACTTCTGAAAGATTGCCAAGCCTCTGAGTAATCTGCTTCACAAAGGCGTTAAGTTTGAGTGGACAGATAAATGTCAGGAAAGTTTCCAAACTCTCAAGGACAAGCTGGCTTCTACACCAGTGCTTGCTCCTCCGGATTCTCGCAAGGAATTCATCATTTATTGCGACGCCTCTCGTTAAGGATTAGGCTGTGTCCTGATGCAAGAACACAGAGTGATTGCTTATGCCTCGCGACAGTTGCGTCCTCATGAAGAGAACTACCCAGTGCATAATCTTGAACTGGCTGTAGTGATATATGCATTGAAGCTGTGGCAACATTACCTCCTTGATAATCGATGTGAAATATACACTGATCACCAAAGTCTGAAGTATTTGTTTACTCAGCCGGATCTCAATCTCTGCCAACAACGATGGTTGGAAACAATTACAGACTATGACTGCGGTATTTCTTATACCCCTGGCAAAGCTAATGTAATGGTCGATGCTTTGCGTCGCAAGTCCTATTGCAACAACCTCATGGTTCAGCGAGCTCAACCCCTTCTTTATGAGGAACTTCGCAAGTTGAACCTTCATATAGTTCCATAGGGTTCTCTTAATACCCTTGTTCTGCAGCCAAATCTCTACGCAAGCAAAAGATGTTGAAGTTGATCAGATGAAAAGGGATCTTGCCCTTGAAAAGGCCAGAGATTTCTCGCTTGCTGAAAACGGAACCTTGTACTTCGGAGATCGCATTATAGTACCTCGGTTCGAGCTTATGACTGACAAAGTTATGAAGGAGGCACATGATACACCACTATCTATTCATCGGGGTAGCACCAAGATGTATCGTGACCTCCGTCAAAGGTACTGGTGGTTAAAAATGAAGCAAGACATTGCTCGCTATGTTGCCGAATGTGACGTTTGCCATCGCGTTAAGGCAGAACATCAAAAATCGGCTGGAATTCTGCAACCGCTCCCTATTCCTGAGTGGAAGTGGGACAAGGTTCAAATGGATCTTATCACTGGTCTTCCCAGGTCGCAAAAGGGTCATGATGCTATTCTTGTCATCATCGATCAACTATCCAAAGTTGCACATTTTCTGCCAGTCAAGGAGACGATCACTACTAGTCAGTTAGCAGATTTATATATCTCCAGAATTGTATCACTCCACGGTATTCCGAAGGAGATCAGTTCAGACCGTGGCAGCCTCTTCACTTCAAAGTTCTGGGCAAGTTTCCAAGAAGCTATGGGAACTCATATAACCTGGAGCTCAACTTATCACCCCTAGTCCCAAGGCCAAGTTGAACGAGTTAATCAAGTGCTTGAAGATATATTGCGTGCTTGTGTCATCTCATTTGGCAAGAAGTGGGAGGAATCTCTCCCTTATGCTGAATTCTCGTACAACAACAGCTATCAAGCTAGCTTGAAGATGGCACCCTTTGAGGTACTATATGGACGTAAGTGTCAAACCCCTCTGAATTGGTCAGAAACTGGGGAACGGCCGCTCATTGGTACGGATATTATCCAACACACTGAAGAGCAAGTCCGTATTGTCAGGAAAAATCTCAAGGCGGCCCAATCTCGCCAGAAGAGTAATTACGATCGAAAACACTGGGGATCGATCTATCAACCTGGTGAGCAAGCTTATCTATGTGTCACTCCTATGAAGGGCACTCACCGCTTGGGAATCAAGGGCAAGTTAGCTCCACGCTACATTGGTCCCTTCCGCATTCTCGCCAGACATGGACATCTGGCATATAAATTGGAGTTGCCACCGCAATTCTCTCACATCCACGACGTCTTCCATGTGTCGCAACTTCGCCGTTGCTTCAAGGATCCACACCGAGCAGTGGATCATGAATTGCTCGAATTGCAAGATGACCTATCTTATAAAGAGCATCCGATCTGGATCCTGGATCAAACTGAACGTCGGACCCGTCAGAAGACAACCAAGTTCCTTAAAGTGCAGTGGTCAAATCATACTGAAGATGAAGCCACTCGGGAACGCAAGGATCGTCTTCGCGAAGAATACCCCGATCTTTTCCCTTCTGCCTCCTGAATTCCCGGGACGAGAATTTCTTTAAGAGAAGGAGAATTGTAACACCCCTGTGTAATGAGCTACCGTAATCCATAATGATTATGCTAAGTCACTGTGATTTGCAATGCTTGATCATATTGGATTAATATCTCATTTCAAATTCCACCCCTGAATTCAATTCAAATTCCAAGTGAAATTTGAAGTTGCTCAAAAATTGATGGAAAATAGGTCCACATAGCTCCGTTTGACCTAATTCCAGCACTATAAATTCCAGAAAAATCAAAAACCCTCAGGGGAGTCCACGAAATACTTTTTCCACTGCCGCAAGTTTCTATTCCAGAGAGATCCCATCTGGGGTCCTTCTTCGGTAATCTGCCGGAGGGGGAATCGATCACGGAGGGGCTCTACATCAACCTTGCTGCCTCTCCGATGATGCGTGAGTAGTTTACCACAGACCTTCGGGTCCATAGTTAGTAGCTAGATGGCTTCTTCTCTCTTTTTGTTCTTCAATACAATGTTCTCCTTCATGTTCTTGGAGATCTATCCGATGTAATCTCTTTTTGCGGTGTGTTTGTTGGGATCCGATGAATTGTGAGTTTTTGATCAGATTATCCATGAAATTATTTGAGTCTTTGCTACACTCTTTTATGCATGATTATTATAGCCTCGTATTTCTTCTCCGATCTATTGATTTGGTTTGGCCAACTGAGTTGATTTATCTTGCCATGGGAAGAGGTGCTTTGTAGTGGGTTCGATCTTGCGGTGCTCAATCCCAGTGACAGAAAGGGACATGACACGTATGTATCGTTGCTACTAAGGGTAAAAAGATGGGGTTTATTCTTACGTGAGTTTATCTTGTCTACATGATGTCATCGTTCTTAAGGCATTACTCCGTTCTTTATCGGACTTAATACACTAGATGCATGCTGGTTAGCGGTCGATGTGTGGAGTAATAGTAGTAGATGCAGGAAGAAGTCGGTCTACTAATCTTGGACGTGATGCCTATATACATGATCATTGCCTTGGATATCGTCATGATTATTTGCTTTTCTATCAATTGCCCAACAGTAATTTGTCTACCCACCATATGCTATTTTCTCGAGAGAAGCCTCTAGTGAAAACTATGGCCCCCGGGTCTATCTAAATCATATTACTAAAACCCTAAAAATATTGCTGCCATCTTTCTTTATTTATTTTATTTTGTATTTTTTTTCAATATATCAATCTATCAAATACAATTTAATCTTGCAATTTACCGTCGAGGGATTGACAACCCCTCATTTGCGTTGGGTGCAAGGGTTTGTTGTTTGTGTGCAGGTACTGCTAACGAGGGGTTGTGTGATTCTCCTACTGGTTCAATAACCTTGGTTTCATAACTGAGGGAAATACTTATCTCTACTGTGCTGCATCATCCCTTCCTCTTCAGGGAAATACCAACGCAAGCCACAAGTAGCAACATGATCATTGCCTTGGATATCGTCATGATTATTTGCTTTTCTATCAATTGCCCAACAGTAATTTGTCTACCCACCGTATGCTATTTTCTCGAGAGAAGCCTCTAGTGAAAACTATGGCCCCCGGGTCTATCTAAATCATATTAATAAAACCCTAAAAATATTGCTGCCATCTTTCTTTATTTATTTTATTTTGTATTTTTGTTTCAATCTATCAATCTATCACATCCAATTTAATCTTGCGATTTACCGCCGAGAGATTAACAACCTCTCGTTTGCGTTGGGTGCAAGGGTTTGTTGTTTGTGTGCAGGTAGTGCTAACGAGGTGTTGTGTGATTCTCCTACTGGTTCGATAACCTTGGTTTTATAACTGAGGGAAATACTTATCTCTACTGTGCTGCATCATCCCTTCCTCTTCGGGGAAATACCAACGCAAGCTACAAGTAGCACCCCGCGCCCAGCCACAGTGTCCTGGAGCTGCGCCGTGCTCCACTACGTCGTCTACGCCCTCGACCCCGAGCTCAAAGCCCCTGCTTCGCCGGATCCGTGCCGTCTCCTTCCTCTACGGTCGCCGGCAATCTCCTTCGATTCCGGCGCCATCTGCAGCTCCTAAGCCACCAACGGCCACCGTGTGCCACCCGGTGAGCTTCTCTCCCTTCTCCCCCTCTCTGTTTGCTCGCGCGCGCCCTCTAGCTAGCTACCTCACCGTGGCCGAATGTGTCGCCGCCGTTGAGCTCGCCGCCGTGGCCGCAGCCGCTGTCACACGCGTCCGAGCTCGTGGCCGAGCTCCTGGAGCTCGTAGGAGCACAACGTCGTCGCCCGTTCGCTTTGCTGCGTGATACGTCTCCGTCGTATCTACTTTTCCAAACACTTTTGCTCTTGTTTTGGCCCCTAATTTGCATGATTTGAATGGAACTAACCCGTACTGACGCTGTTTTCAGCATAATTGCCATGGTGTTGTTTTTGTGCAGAAAATCAAAGTTCTTGGAATTGGATGAAACTTTTTGGAGATTTTTTATGGAATATATAAAAAATACTGGCACCAAGACCCACTGGAGGGGGGCCACCCAGTGCCCACGAGGCACCAGGGCCGACCACCCCCCCACCCTGGCGCGCCCTGGTACCTCGTGGGGCCCACGTGGCTCCGTCTGACCTAATTCCAACGCTATAAATTCAGTTTCCAGAAGAAAAAAATAAGAGAGGTAGTTTTATTGCGTTTCACGATACGGAGCCGCCGCCACCTCCTGTTCTTCATCGGGAGGCCAGATCTGGAGTCCGTTCGGGGCTCCAAAGAGGGGGATCTTCCGGCATCGTCATCATCAACCATCCTTCATCACCAATTTCATGATGCTCACCGCCGGGAGTGAGTAATTTCTTTGTAGGCTTGCTGGACGGTGATGAGTTGGATGAGATTTATCATGTAATCGAGTTAGTTTTGTTGGGGCTTGATCCCTAGTATCCACTATGTTCTGAGATTGATGTTGCTATGACTTTTCCTATGTTTAATGCTTGTCACTAGGTTCCGAGTGCCATGATTCCAGATCTGAACCCTTTATGTTTTCATGAATATATTTGTGTTCTTGATCCGATCTTGCAAGTTATATGCACCTGCTATGTGTTATGATCCGCATACCCCAAGGTGACAATAATTGGGATTCTTTCCGGTGATTGCCATGGTTTGAGGAGTTCATGTATTCACTAACTGCTAATGCTTTGTTCCGGTTCTCTATTAAAAGGAGGCCTTAATATCCCTTAGTTTCCTTATGGACCTCGCTGCCACGGGAGGGTAGGACAAAAGATGTCATGCAAGTTCTTATCGCAAGCACGTATGACTATATACGGAATACATGCCTACATTACATTGATGAATTGGAGCTAGTTCTGTGTCGCCCTAGGTTATGATTGTTACATGATGAATGTTATCCAACGTATATCACCGATCTAGTGCCTACAAGTTTTTCACATACTGTTCCTTGCTATGTTACTACTGTTGCTACTACTGTCACAATTGCTACTACTATTGTTGTTACTGTTACCGTTACTATTATTGATACCGCTACCAAACTATCATACTAATGTGCTACTGATCACTATGCTACAGATATTTAGTCTCAGGTGTGGTTGAATTGACAACTCAACTGCTGATACTTGCAAATATTCTTTGGCTCCCATTGTGTTGAATCAATAAATTTGGGTTGAATACTCTACCCTCGAAAACTATTGCGATCCCCTATACTTGTGGGTTATCACCATGCCCCGCATCGCCATTTTTGGCCGCACCCAAACTCCGGCGTCCGCTCGCGAGCTCGGCGCCGTCGATACCTACCACCCCAGCCGACGCCACCACCGCAGTTCGACGCGACTCGCTCCGCACGATCGAACGCCGCAAACCACGCGCCGAATGGCCTCCCATAGCCGATTTCTGATGAGGCCAGCAGCCTCCACCACGTTTGTGGGTCACCGGTGGCTAGACACCGGCCACCGCCGACGTGGCACGGCCTGGGGCCATCCCTGGGTCACTGCCAGTGGGCCCCAGGGGCCCAGTTGACCGAGTTGACTTGGTCAACTCTACTGACTGGGCAGCACCTGACACTGACAGGCGGGCCCACCCGTTAATTTACTAGTTTTATAAATAAAATTAACCTAATAACTAATTAGTCACTGACACATGGGGCCCACTTGCTAATTAATCTCTAATTAGTTTAAATAACATCTGTTTAGCCCTCTATGTATAACATGTGGGACCCGGCTGTCAGGTTTGACCTGGACCAGCTGGTGTTGACTGCTGACATCATCCTGACGCAATGCTGATGCAATAATGTTTTTTCTGATATTTTCAAATTTAATTTAATTTCCAGGAATTTCAGAAAAATGTTTAAAACTTTGAAAAATCATAGAAAATAAACCGTAGCTCGGATGAAAAAGTTTTCTACATGAATATTGATCAGAAAAATGAGATGAATCCAAATATGCCCTTCGTGAAGCTGTCACATGCCCATAGCACTGCAAACATGGAACCTTCCCCTCCGGTTCATCTGTTTGACAGATGCCTAAACCGGGAAAATATTCCCAGATATTTTCCCGCTCCGTCTGCAACGTGTAGTGCTGCATTAGGTCACCCCTAGCACAGCATACTGCCATGCCATGCATTGTGTTGCATTTGTTTGCTTGTATTTATTGTTTCTTCCCCCTCTTCTCTTCGGTAGACCCCGAGGCCGACGCTGCCCCTGAGGACTGCTACTCCACCGACGACCCCTCTTTTGCTGCAGAGCTTTCAGGCAAGCAAACCCCCTTGATCATTACTATATCGCCTATTCTTTCTC
Organism: Elymus sibiricus; assembly: GCA_039707655.1. Classification (NCBI taxonomy): domain Eukaryota; kingdom Viridiplantae; phylum Streptophyta; class Magnoliopsida; order Poales; family Poaceae; genus Elymus; species Elymus sibiricus. The sequence continues at coordinate 68,871,780 of CM077676.1, forward strand.
CCTTATGCTTGCATTAGAATTTCTACAGTTGTTGTTCCGAAATACCTATTCTGATGCATAGCCTGTTTTTGTAACTGCTGTTGGTACCATTCCTGCCATCCTAAATGCTTAGTATAGGTTGGTTAGTGAACCATCTGTGGCCCCTCATCCTTGTCCCTGTTGCCCCGCTTTATTATCGGTGCCCCGATCAAGGTGATCGATGGACTGAGACCAGCACGTCACCGCACACCCCCTAAGTTGTACGACTCTGCAGAGCTAATATCGAGTGCCGAGGGTGATACCTCTTAAATCACTTCTAATGATATCTCTGTATCCTAGCTAGTCGGTTGTGAGTTACCGAGGGTGATTCCTCTTTCACCACCTCCGATGATGCCTCTGTCGTGCAACCCTTCAAGTGTGAACCCATCGAGGCTGATTCCTCCGAGTTCACCTTGACGGATACATCGAGTGGGAATCCATCAAGGGTGATTCCTCGGATTCCTCCTTGATGTTATGGACACACGGATACTTTAACTTTACCCCAGAAACTTGTGGAAGTTGGGTTGACCCCGAGGGGTACCCGCGAGAGATGTGGAGTCGGGTTGACCGTGAGGGTACCCGCGAGATAATTATGTGGCACGGCCGGGCATTCCTGGCCCTTGCCGGAAGTCCACGAGACGAGGCGACGGGACCACAGATCGTGGATCGCTGCTCGTTTCCGCGAGCTCCCAACACACTAATGGGTCAGGATATGTGATCTGAGTAGGCCTTTGGCCTTTTCGCACTAACCACCACGCGGGAATAGTATGGGCACTCGGCGTCGTATGTATCAGCCGAAGCTCTTCAAACGTCAGCAGTTGAGCGGCGCACGCCGGGTTGGACTGGGAAAGCCTGCGCTTGTATTAAGGGGGCTAGGTCTACTCACCGGCCGCGTTTGCAACGCGCAGGAGTGCAAAGGGCGATGGGCCCAAGACCCCTGAGTGCTTAGGATGTAGATCGGCGTGCTGGCCTCTCTATTGAGCCTAGGTAGGGCTACGACGTGTCGATCAGCCGAGGCCGGGCATGACTCGAGTAGGTGTGTCCGGCCAGAGTTAATCGAGCGTGTTGGGTAAGTTGGTGCACCCCTGCAGAGAAGTATATCTATTCGAATAGCCGTGTCCACGGTAACAGGATGCTCGGAGAGTATCCCGATCTACTACAACTAGAACTGGATACTTGTGTTACTAAACTGATATGTTGGCTCCGGGATCGCTTTCTCATAGGGAGTCGAGGAAGGATCTCTGGGCGTTGCTACTATTACTTGTTACTTATGTTATGCTGCTAATCTACACTCTTCTAAATGCTGCAAGATGCCGCAAGATGCTAGTCTTCGATAGGCTAGGCCTCTCCCTCTATTCTGGCATTCTGCAGTCCAGTTCACAGATACAACCCTCTTTTGATACCGATGCATATCTAGCATAGATCTGATGTAAGTCTTGCGAGTACTTTGGATGAGTACTCATGGTTACTTTGCTACCTCTTTTTCCCCATACCCGATTGCTGCGATCAGATGACGGAGCCCAAGAGCCAGCTGCCCCAGTCGACGACTACTACTACCCCTTCGGTGGCGCCTACTACTACGTGGAGACCGACGACCAGGAGTAGATTCGGAGGCTCCCAGGCAGGAGGCCTGCGCCTTTTCGATCAGATGTCGTTGTTTTGCTCAGCCTTCTTAAGGCAGACTTGTTTAACTTTATGTCTGTACTCAGATATCTGATGCTTCCGCTGATGCTTGAATCACTCGAGCTTATGTATTCGAGCCCTCGAGGCCCCTGGCTTGTAATATAAAGCTTGTATGACTTTTATTTGAGTTTAGAGTTGTGTTTTGATATCTCCCCGTGAGTCCTTAGGCTTGATCATGTGCATTTGCGTGTATGATCAGTGCACGATTAAGCCAGGGGCGTCACATCTGTCCCTCCAGACAATAATTGTGCCGTCCCATTTTGGGAAGGCCATGGTAGCTGATAACATTCAGCAATGTTAAGCACAGCACCTGGGAATCATACTTCCTCCTTTCAGGCTGCATTAGTGCCCTTGTTGCAACACACACATCATAGAAAACTACTAAGAATCAAGACTCCTTCCGTCCCAAAATAAGTGTCGCCGACTTGGTATAACTTTACACTAAAGTTGTACTAAATCAGCGACACTTATTTTGGGACGGAGGGAGTATATGTTATCAATATCTGCAAACTGAAGTAGTTACTCGATGTTCAACAGATTAAAGTTCCTCTTGATACAACCTAAAAGAATGAGCTGATACCTGATAGACGCCAATAGTTATAGGGCATAAGATCTCTGCTATGATGCCAATAGTATATGTTGTGATACCTCAAAAATTACATAATCTGTTCCTCAATTGGTCAGATCATAAATAGGACCAATGATACGTCTCCAACGTATCTATAATTTATGAAGTTATCATGCCATGTTTATTATAGTTTTGTATGATTTTGGTGCACTTTTATATGGTTTTATAAGATTTTCATGGACTAGCATATTGACCTAGTGCCCAGTGCCAGTTGTTGTTTTCTGCCTTGTTTTTGTTTTACAGAAAATCAATACCAAACGAAGTCCAAATGCAACGAAACTTTTTGATGATTTTTTCTGGAACATAAGAGACACTAGAAGCTTCGGGAGGAGGCCAGAAGACCCACAGGGGCTCCACGAGCCACCAGGGCGCGCTACCCCCCCCCCCCCCCCCCCCCCCGAGGCGCGCCCTGGTGCCTCGTGGGCCCTCTGTGGCCCTTTTTTGCGTGATTCCAACGCCAAAAAATCATATATATTTAGAAACCCCCGAAATTTAACCTAGATGAGTTTTTACGCCGCCGCAAGCCTCTATACCTCCATGATCCCATTTGGAGCCCTTTTCCGGCACCCTGCCGGAGGGGGGAAGGCATCACCGGAGGCCATCTTCATCATCCCGGCAGTCTCCATGACGAGGAGGGAGTAGTTCACCCTCGGGGCTGAGGTTTTGTACCAGTAGCTATGTGTTTTATCTCTCTCTCTCTCTCTCTCTCTCTCTCTCTCTCTCTCTCTCTCTCTCGTGTTCTTGAGATGGCACGATCTTGATGTATCGCGAGCTTTGTTGATATAGATGAATCATATGAAGTTTTCCCCTCTTTATCTTCTTGTGATGAATTGAGTTTTCCCTTTGAAGTTTTCTTATTGGATTGAGTCTTTAAGGATTTGAGAACACTTGATGTATGTCTTGCATATGGATATCTGTGGTGACAATGGGATATTCACTTGAGTCACTTGATGTATGTTTTGGTGATCAACTTGCGGGTTCCGTGGCCTTAGGGATTTATGCATAAGGGTTGGCACACGTTTTCGTCTTGACTTTCCGGTAGAAACTTTGGGGCACTCTTTGAAGTTCTTTGTGTTGGTTTGAATAGATGAATCTGAGATTGTGTGATGCATATCGTATAATCAAACCTGTGGGTACTCGTGGTGACATTGGAGTGCCTTGGTGACATTAGGGTTTTGGTTGATGTGTATCTTAAGGTGTTATTCTAGTACGAACTCTAGGGCTGTTCGTGACAATTAATGGGGATGGCTCATAAGATCATTCGGGAAGGATAACTTTGAGGTGGTTTCGTACCCTACAACAATTTCTTCGTTTGTTCTCCGCTATTTGTGACTTTGGAGTGAACTCTTTGTCACACGTGAGGGATTTACATATGATTCAACTATGTCAACAATGTTGAGAGATTGCACTAGCGAAAGTATGAACCCTAGGCCTTATTTTTAAGCATTGCAATACCGTTTGTGCTCACTTTTGTTACTTGCTACCTTGCTGTTTTTATATTTTCAGATTACAAAAACTTATATCTACTATCCATACTACACTTTTATCACCATCTCTTCGCCGAACTAGTGCACCTATACAATTTACCATTGTATTGGGTGTGTTGGGGACACAAGAGAGTTCTTGTATTGGGTTGCAGGGTTGTTTAAGAGATAACATCTTCAACCTACGCCTGCCACGGATTGATAAACCTTAGGTCATCCACTTGAGGGAAAATTGCTACTGTCCTACAAAACTCTGCGCTTGGAGGCCCAACACGAGTCTACAAGAATAAGTTCTGTAGTAGACATCAACCAATCAAAAAGTTTGAGTGTATATTCCTGTGAATATCGATCGCTTGATAGAAAACGGTTCCCTTTATAAAAATAACTACACTCTGAATAATCTTCCATTGTTTACATGTGAACCTAAGCATATAGTTGCAAAATTCACAAGAATGAACTGAACACATGTTGCAATCCAAGTGAATTCCCTTGTTTACATCTGTCACCTATCCTTGAGAATGCTCTAGCGAATTCTTCAACTGTAGACAATGCACCATAACAATTGCAAAGCAGGAGTAGGTTTACCACCAAGCAGATTGCCACTAAGGCCTTTTAATCCCAACATCATCCACACTACAATCTATATTTTCTATGCAATCCCTAATTGTTGCCCAACCAAACAGGTTAACCAACAAAAAATGTAGTCCTCTAATATTTATCGCAGATCTAGCCAAGAGGAACACAACTTGAGGGGAGCAGCGTTTAGGGTTTAGAGAGATTCCATGGCCAGATCCGCTGGTGGGCTGCCTTCGAGCTTGATGGTGTGGATATATTCGTGCAGGAGCACCACTGTGGTTGGAGGAGACGCGTGGCAGGAATGAGGTGGTCGTGGCCGCCGACGGCGAGCTGCTGGACGATCTCGGGCACCCAACTTCAGTCGGGCTGCTGCTGCTCCACCGACGTGGAGGCTCTACGGCGGCTCCCCTGGCCGGATCTGGCCACAGCGACCATCAGAGTGGCAAGGACTGGCACTCTCTCCGTCAGATCGGATTGGGGAGGGGAGCTCCTAGCCTTGGACGAAAGGAGGAGGGAGGCCGAGCCCTACCTAGGCCAGGCGCGTGGTCGCCGCCCCACTGTACATGGTTGTTGGGGGGAGCGGTGGTGGCGTCCGGCAGGGCAGGGACGTCGCGGCGGCGCCGGGAGGGAGGACCTGGACAGGTAGGTCGGGGATTGCAAGGGATTCTCCACTGTTTTTTTTTTGTCGTTGGGGTGGGGAATAGATTTTGATTGGAAAAACCGGTGCGAGGGGGAGGTGGTAGGTGAGACGAAAGAAAATCAGACGAAAAAAAAATCGTGGAGCGGAGAAGATGGTGGGAGGAGAGACGAAAAAAAACCAGACGAAGGTGGGAGGTGGGACGAAAAAAGCTGTGGAACGGAGACTACCAACTCCCCCTTTAGGAGTAGAGATAAGCAGAGTGCCATTGCAAAAAATCTCGGTTTATATATAAGTCGGGTGTTTATACAAGGCTCTCGATTTAATAAAGTAACATGACGGCAGCTGGGAGTTAACGGCCACGTGTCACCATCCGTGTAAACCGAGGGCCGACGCGAGCCACACGGTTTTACATATAAACCGAGCGCCGACGTGAGCCACACGGTGTACATAAAAACTGAGTGCCTACCTGAGACACGCGGTTTATATACAAACCGAGTGCCCTCCGCTCGACTTATGTTTGTGAGGCAAGTGCCGCATCGAAGTTGTGTATTGCGTATTCAAACATCTCACCACCCTTTCATACATATATTTGGGTCAAATGCAGGTGGGTGCGGACTTCGTACCCTCCCTCGTGCGGTTTTCGAAGATGCGTCGGTCCATAGGGCCCGTGCGGTCTACTTCCTTGACCGGTCTCAAGAGGGGTTTGACTGGGTGAATTCATGTTGGTTTGTCCTATGGTAGGTCATGCGTTGACATGCCAGACCAAGTCTGTAGGGCCCACACGGTCTACATCTTTGACCGGACTTGAGAGGGGTTTGACCAGGTGCAGAACATTCCCGAGGGAAAATGGAGAACGAAATAATATACAAGTATTAAACATAAATGCAATGAAAATCGCTTAAAACCCATTTTTGCATTGGAAAATAGGATTGCGAAAAATCTGTAAAAAGTAAGCCGAGTGCATGTGTGAAGCACACGGCTTATAGTGTGATTAAGCCGAGTGCATGTGTGAAGCACACGGCTTATAGTGTGATTAAGCCGAGTGCATGTGTTAAGCCGAGTTCTTTGACTGGGCACACAGCTTATATCCTACACCGTGACGGCACCGTCAGTCACCTTCGTTGTAGACACATGGCAAGTATCTTTGCTGGGTGACGCGCTATAAGCCAAGTGCTTTCTTCAATAGATACTGTGTGACGCTTGTAAGCCGAGTGCTTTCTTCAATAGATACCGTGTGACGCTTGTAAGCCAGAGTGATTTTCCTTGTCAGTTGGCTTATAGGCTGTCATAAGCTGAGTACTTTAGGACGCGGATTTTTGAAGGCCGAGCTCCAGTGAGCTCTTTATTTTGAAAATATCAAAAAGCACATTTAAAAGTTTCAAAAAATTCTGAAAAAAATCCATGGAAACATATATGTATTCCGCAGGAACGTGTTGAATTTCGTCGAAAAATGTTGTGATTTGTAGGCTGTACAAAAAAAAACAAAATTCCGGCCCAATAACAAAAATAAAAGGCCCGTTTAAAAATGCGTATTTGTCTTTTTTCTGTACGCCACATTTAAAAGTATAATGCCGTGAAATTTTGTACATACGTAGTATACAGGTGCACTTGTGTCCACAAATAAATTTGGAATTTTTCGGGCTCCGAAAAAATAAATTTTGAAAACGAGCTCACTGGAGCTCGGCCTTCGTTGGCATTTTCCCGAGTAATTTATTGTTACCGGGTGTTGTTTTTGGTGTACTCGGCTTAGATGAATATAAGCTGAGTACCCAAAAAAAGATCTCGGCTTATAACTTTTAAAATGGTAAAACGTGACTTTTCCTGTAGTGGTAAAATCTTTTTGCGTCTAATGCGTGCAAGCAATATAACTAGAACGATGCACAATCTCAAAGGCTGAGGGGCTGTTTGGTTGGGCTTTTACTAGGATTTTTCACTTCTGCTTAAAAGCCGAAAAAAGCACCTAAATATGCGCTTCTAGCTTATATTGTCTCTAAAGCACCTTATAATTAAGATAGGTGCTTTTTCGGCTTATAAGTCAAAGTGAAAAAGCCAAGTAAAAGCCCAGCCAAACACCCTCTGATCTTGGGTGTCAATACAAGGGACGAGAGACCTGGTGGTTGTGTATATAAGCTTGACATGTTAATTAGATGTCCCCCTCAACAAATGAGATACTTATTTTTAGTTGGAACAAATTAGATGCTAGCAAGCAGAAACTATCATATTATAGACTGGCTCGTTCTCGTAAGCAGTATCGCGTTATGTCAAAAAAGGCTAATTTTTTTTAAATAATACATTTTTTTTATTAAATTTGAAAAATAATACACGGTTTCGATATTTTCGGAAAATAGAATCCAGTCGGCTGTAGGTAAGCCGACAGGATCCAGTCGGCTGGGCCTGGGCCGACTAGGCCCACTCGTCCACGCATCAGCCGACGAGTGGCTTGAAGACGTCAGTCGGCCTCGGACGCGCCTGTCGGCTGTGCCTTAGAGCCGATAGGTGCCTGTACAGCTGCCTAATGGACCTATGCATGCATGCACGTATATATGCTATATATAACTCAACCAGCGTGTTAATCCTTTGATCGAATAAGCATGAATGCTAGCAAACTAGCTCTCAGCAGGTACGTAATTACTAGCCGGCCACCTGGTCATGTACACGTACATGTAGACCCGTCGGTTGCATAATCAAACTATATTTGACATTTATATATATTACCGATTACTAACGAACAAACTAAAAATGGAGTATTTGACATTTATATATACCCAGCACGCAAATCCAACTTAGAGAACCACTGTGCTCCATGTAACTCATCTACTAACTCATCAATCACAGGTAATGGAAAATTTCCCTTGAGAGTTAGAGCATTGAGATGCCTCTAATCCACTACCAATCGCCAAGTGCCATTCTTCTTTTTAATCAGCAAGATGGGAGAAGAGAAAGGGTTGTTACTTCTCTGTATAACACCAAAGTCCAGCATCTATTGTATTTGCCTCTCTATCTCATCCTTAAGTTCAAGGGCAAATCTGTATGGTCTCAGGGAAAAAGGCCTTGCACCAGGTACTAAAGGAATGGAGTGGTTGCAGTCTCTGTCAGGAGGTAAACCTTGTGGTACATCAAAAACTTCAGGGTATTTGTCCTGTTTGATGAGATTTTGTCACTTATTTATCAGGCCCGCATGGCATATAGAAAATATAAACAGTAAAATGAAGCACTAGTGTGTACAATCAAGAGTACCAGTGAATATGATGGTACGTGCATATTTTTATCGTGCTAATCTCTCTGGCTTAATTAAGAGGGCTTGACATGTTCCAGCCCGCGTCTTGATCAGTGTATTCATGCATGACCAGAGATTATCAATCAATTATTTAAGCTTGCTAAAATAATTTGATTATGCAACCGACGGGTCTACATGTACGTGTACATGACCAGGTGGCGGGCTAGTAATTACGTACCTGCTGAGAGCTAGTTTGCTAGCATTCATGCTTATTCGATCAAAGGATTAACACGCTGGTTGAGTTATATATAGCATATATACGTGCATGCATGCATAGGTCCATTAGGCAGCTGTACAGGCACCTATCGGCTTAGCCCAGGCCGATAGGCTGCCTGTCGTCTAAGGCGCAGCCGACAGGCGCGTCCGAGGCCGACTAACGTCTTCAAGCCACTCGTCGGCTGATGCGTGGACGAGTGGGCCTAGTCGGCCCAGGCCCAGCCGACTGGAGCCCGTCGGCTTACCTACAGCCGACTGGATTCTATTTTTCGAAAATATCGAAATCGTGTATTATTTTTCAAATTTAATAAAAAATGTATTATTTAAAAAAAATTAGCTCAAAAAAGGACAAATTACTATGAACCGAGAGATGAGTAATTGAGTATTGGGGGCAAAGGTGCTTTGCCACCATAGTCAGCCAACACATGTACAGATTTGTGCTCAAGTCCGTGGACGGATCAAGCTTTCTCGGCACAGCGCCGGAGCAAACATCGTATCTTGTAGGTGTTGTCCAAGATGGTAAAGTGTCTGCAATTCCCTTGTCTTGGGGTCGTAGTACCCTAACGCTCGCCCTGTGCTGAGAAGCACCCTTCCGTCTTTAGGATCAACATCCAATAGTGTAGTCTCCTCTGACGGGTACATCTGTCGAAACTCTCCGAGCTCGATACGGTATGGCCCTCTTGACCAAGAACCACCTTCCAACGTCCAAACAATGATGGCATTTGCCCTCCTATCTGAGCACAAGATGCCGATATTACCTTGGAACTCGACGATAGACGTGATCTGGCCTCGGTCGCATGGAGGGGCTCGCAATACTTGGAACTTTGTCGTGCCGACATCGAGCGCCAGTAGTTCACACCTTGAACCTGGCTTTGTTCCAAGTTGATCATCATCTACAATCCAGTAGAGTTTTCCATGGGCATAGGCAGGCTGCATGTCAACCACTGGCCTTGGTGGGGGCGTGATGGAAATCCACGATGATCCGGTGTTTATGGACTCGACGTAGCACTCCAGTTGGTAATTACCTCGAGAAGTATTCCCACCACACACAAGACGTGCTAGTACGTGCTGGTTGGTTCGCAAATTGTACCCCAGTCCTATCCTGCCAGCAGAAAGGGATGCTGCATCATGGATGTGGTGATCTAGAAATACAGGCTTGCTGCAATACTCCCTGCTAGGGTTGCAGATGAAATCGACGCAGGAGCCCTGGTACATGTACGTAGCTGACCAGCACGAGGCCGTGGCAAGGTTTGGAGCACACAGTCCTAGATATCCGTTGATCAAACAAGAATGGCATCATTTCATGTTGCACCGGCCTCTCGCAGTATTCCAGCGGGTAGAACACCTTGGAGAACGAGAAGGGCTGGACAAGCCTGATCTGTGGGAGCTTGCCCAGGTTTGCGTGGAGCGCGTGTATCTGGATGAATCGATCGCTCTTGATCACTGCGTGCCATCCCTTGCACACACACTTCAAGGCGACGGTCGACTGCGCTGGCAGCCACTTGAGGACGTCTGACCATGCCTTCCTCCACGGAGACGAGAAGATGATCTCCTCACTCGTGCGGCCTACGGACACGAGGCTCTCCTCCACCAAGCCCACGGTGCGGGAACAAATTGTAGCATCTGCGATTTCCGTCGGTGAGACCAGCATCTCTGGGACGCCCCCACCTTGGACGTCAAACTTGAGCACACCTTCCTCCGTGGCGAACATAATGCTGTCACCGGCCCGGTTGATTTGGAGCGGTGAAAACCAGTGCACCCGCAGCAGATCGAGTTCGGGTCTGCAAGTTTGTGGCTGCACGACGCGATAGAGCTTCTCCCATTTCCCTGCCGCCTCACGGAATGGTAGCCGCCAGATACAGTAAGGGTCGACGTCGTCGCTACGAGGTGGAAGGTCATGAAAAACCCACAAGCACAAGCATCCGTCTAGTACTGTTAGCTCGAGTGGACCAGTAGTGTTGCCTTCTGCCGACTGGGGCATCGTCAACGAGCCGAAGGTCTCATCTCCAACGTCCAAGGTGACGATGCTGCCGCCCTGTTTGTGGAGAAAATGCAGGTATCCGTGGCAAAACACGGCCGGAGCTCCCACCACGACCGCACACGTGGGGGGAGGACGTTGAGCGGCCACTCTCCAGTGCGCCGATACGTCGAGCGTGAAGACCTCGCAACAGGGAGTGGAGTGGTAGGAGTAAAAGAGCCGCACCACCTTGTGCTCCATGGTGGCCCGGCTGTAGCCGAGGCCGTACGACACGCCGCTGCGCTGCTCGCTGTCGGGGAGAGCCAGGAGCGCGCCGGTGCTCGGGTTGCAGACGTAGTAGCCATGGTGGGGTAGGCGGTGGAGCAGGACGAGGCCATTGCAGGGCTTGGTGAGGACCTCGAGTGGCCACTTGTTGTCCGGGTCCTCAAGGTGTGCGGTTGTGAAGAACAGTCTCGGCATCAGGTCATGACTGTTGGACTGCCGGAGGTGGAGGTCGACGAAGGGGGCGGATGTGAGCGTGGCCGCCCACGAGCGCGACAGGCAGCGGAGGCGTCCGACGGACTTGGCCGGCAGCCGGGTGAAGATCTCCACGAGGATATCATCCGTCAGCGTTGGGGAGGCGCCATAGCCATAGGTGCTTTTCCTCCGCTTGGACGTACTGCTCGTCGGTGTCCGCAGCATGGTGCGTTGCTCGTGCCTGGTATCGACGACGAGGTACCGTAGTGATGACATCGTCGCCATGGACGGATGTATGTCTAGATCCTAGTTGTTGTTGGTCGCTCCCGCTGTTGGCCTCGCGAGGTCGATAATCGGCCGCACTTAACTACTCGAGACGGACGAGATAATACTCACGTTGTGTCTCGTGCCTCTTTGTTTATCATGTTATATCATGGTTTATTACAAGCACCCTACATGATGCACGTATATAAATATCGAAGTAATATTGGCTACAGCCCTACTCGTGCTCGCCTCGTAATACTTACTACTCGGACTAAGATATAGCCTAACTCTACTTACTACTAAACCTACATGGACAAAGACACTAATGCTACTCGGACTAGGGGGCGGTCCTGAGATTTTGGGGACCCGGGGCGAAACTAAAACTCGGGGCCCTTTGTATAAACAACAAATAATCATAATGAATATACTTATATCTTTTCTTTAACACGGTATAGACACAAGCGCTCGTACATACGCGCATACACTCACCCCTATGAACGCACACACGCACACCCTACCCCTATAAGCACCTTCGATAGACTGAGCCGACATATCATCTTGAGATTTACGAAGTCGCCGTAGGCGCCTCGTCGTCGACGGGAACATCTCCTCCCACCGCGTCTCCTCCCAATGAAAGCGCATCGCCGGAAATTTTGAAATAAATCTAGGAATAATGCGAGCAGCAGGACTTGAACCCTGGTAGGCTGGGGATACCACAGTCCCTCTAACCATCCAACCACATGTTGATTCGCAATATACTTATATCTCAAAATTTACCTATAAACACTTAAATGCATCAAAAACAGTATACATATGAAATAATAATATATACTACCTTAAAAAATTCTCTCATTTTTCAAGTAAGATGCAATAAAGAACAGGGATATTAGGATAACAATTAATTCGCTGACATGCTCAAAAATCTCAATAGCATTACATCGTCTGGCAAAGTGAATTTTCCCATGAATTAACTGTACTATCAAGAATACTAATATAAATATCGAAGTAATATTGGCTACAGCCCTACTCGTGCTCGCCTCGTAATACTACTCGGACTAAGAGACGATAGCCTAACACTACTTACTACCTACACGGACACAGACACTAATGCTACTGGGACTATGAGATTCCAAACGTCACTCCTCGATGGCTCACATCCTTTTCTTTATCGGTTTTGCTAAAACTCTCGAATGATTTCTTGTCCGTTTGATTGTTTGTCACATTTTGCCACATTTTGGCACATTTTTTCTCACTCTTTTTACATGCATGCTCAAGCATTTTGCCGCATTTTCTCTCTTTTTACATGCTCCGCACCCGCACTAGTACGTGGATTCATTGTCTCAGGCCTAGTGAGCTAATTGCGTACTAACAAACTACGGTATAGGGCAAGTACTACTAGTATAGCCAAAAGTGCTATTCTGAGCTCGAGTTCAGATGAGCTCGTCATCTAGGTCATTGCTTAGAGCTAAGATTCGCTCCATGTCAGGTATCTCTCCCTGTATTCGCAGCTGTATGTGCGCATATTTTCCAGACGATGGCCCACTCAACGACCGCTTTTAATGCGACGGTCGTCATCCCTTGCTTGGCGGCTCAGACCGGGCGATCTGTCCTATGCTACGGCTCAGGCTTTTGATGCCTAACGGCGGCCGTACAACCCGCTGCATTGACTGTGCACGCCAGCCAATCTATCCAGCCTTCCTCCTGAAGATTTGTTCCCCTCTGCCCCCCTCTCAGTATCTTCTTCAACCTCGTCTCCAAGAACCAGATCGGGAAAGATGACTACATCATCTTCTTCTTCCCAGGCCGACGAGTTACTCCCGCCGATTCCTTGCCCTACCTGTGGCGACAAGGTGGTCACCTTCATCTCTCGAGCCGGAGCACGCTTCTACAAGTGCGTCGGAAAAGATGTAAGATTTTCTTGCCAGCAGAAACCATTTTTCGCAGCCAGATACCCTTTTTCTGAACATCATTATGATTCATGCAGGCTAGATAATGCCAGCTTTTCTGGCTGCATGCATCGCCGAGATGCAGAGGCTGGGTCGTCCTCCTTTTTTTTAAAAAAAGAGGTAATGCCAGCTTTTGAGATCCACGGACACCTACCTGCCGGAGTTGACTCACCACGGCTTGTCCCAGTCCTACATACTGCACCAGTCTCTAGCCGTGCAGCCATCTGCTTCCCTTCACCATAGATTCAGGTGCGAGCACAATTTCATGGACGGAAGCCAGGCAGTGATCCAACCAGCTAATGGACGTGCCCAGCCACAACTTCAGCAGCCGCGCCCTCCTTGCGCTGCACCGCACTGCAAGAAATCCACGTACTAGTGCGGGTGCGGAGCATGTAAAAAGAGAGAGAAAAAATGTGGCAAAATGCTTGAGCATGCATCGAGATGACAGGCCATGCATCTGCTAGTAGGAGTACTTGAGCATGCACTCGCTGCCTATGGATCGCTTGTAGACATGAGCTGCCATCGTACTCCTACTTGTGCCGCGTACAGTACAAATCGACTTCTTTATTTTTATATCAACGCTTTGCATTTTTGACTGATGAAAAAAGATTCCCTGCTAAGCTCTATGCATACAGTGACACTGTGAGGAGGGTATAAGGAACGTCGGAAATCGGAAATTTCTTTCGGCAACCACGGTCGCATGCATGCGCGTGCCTATCGGGCCGAGCAGGGCTGAGCCGTATACCTGGCCATGGGATACCCGGCCCGAAAAAGCCCGACCCGACCCGGCCCGTGGGCCTGGGCCTGAAATATGAGCCAAAAGGCCAGGCCGGGCTTGGGCTTGGCATATTTGCATTCTAGGGAAGCGGTCCGGCCCGAGGCCCAACAGGCTTTACCTCTAATGGGCTGGTCTTGAGCCTGAAATCTAGGCCCGAAGACCGAGTCGGGCCAGGCCTGGGCCTAGGTTTTCTGTTTCGGGCTTTGTTAGGCCCGGCCCGACGGATGGCCACGTATACTGAGCCGCCACACGGGAGCACTACCGAAATAACTCTATATGCCTATGGCCTTATTTATACCGACGGCTTTTTGTCGGGGCCGTCGGCATAGATGCCGTCGACATGCCTCCATCTATGCCTACGGCAGCCGTAGGCATAGTTCGGCCGTCGGCATACCTCCATCTGTGCCTACGGCAGCCGTAGGCATAGTTAGGCCGTCGGCATAGAGGTGGCCCTGGCAGCCAGGGGATAGACGACGGGTTGACGCCGTCAAATCTATGCCGACAGCCCTGACGGCGGCCGTCGGCATAGATATTATCTACTTTTTTATCAAAAGCTGCCACGTGGCCGGACTATGCCGACGGCAAAGCCGTAGGCATAGTTTCCATTTATGCCTAAGGCAAGTTCGTAGGCATAGTCCCGCCACGCCTCCTGGTTGCTCCTGGTCGAGGACTATGCCGTAGGCATAGATATTATCTGTTTTTTATTTTAATTTATTTTAATTTTTTTAAAGTTAAAATTTGATTAATTTAAATCTGACTTATCTAAACTTAAACGTACACAAATTATATATCGATTTGGGGTAGAATTTTCCATAGATTATGGATATCCAGTTTGTTTTTGTTTTTTGAGTATGTTCGAAATATGACCTCACATACTTTTGCATATAGGCCCTTACACTTTATTAAAATCACAAGTAATTGATACTTGCATCGATTTTGACAAATTTTATATGGTTTTTCATCAGAATCTTGAATTGATTCTATTGCTATATTATGTTTTTAAATTTCAACAAACTAAAATCATGTGGCCCTCCTCACGGACGACGATGACACCGAAGTAACGTCCTGCGGCTTTGGTGCTGCATGAATATTCCTGAATACCCGGAGGGTGATAAAATCATGATTTTTTTACACGGTGCAAACACATGTGATATAGGATGTGTGGTAATTTCCCATATTTTTTGAGATGAAGAAGTATCTAAACAAAGACATCATATATGATTATACAAACCACTTTTGGACATAATTTCACCGTGCAGATCTGCAATTTCCCGCATCATATAGGATGAAGAAGTATCATGATTTTTTTACACCGTGCAGATCTGCAATTTCCCGCATTGAAACCCTACATATGCAATAAATGTCTCAAATATTGCAGGCGGGCCGAAAAAATGCCATGTCCTGGCACGTGTCATGCAATGGCCTCCTTTGAGAGCACGAGAAGTTTCGAGGTCAACGGAGCAACGGGAAGCGCACTTCCTTCACAAACCGGACATGTTCTCTCTCATTAGCCAGATACTAACTCGGAGATGGTGCAGTTTACAAGCGGCCTCCGGTCAGGCTTCTGTGAAACGCGCTCAAACTTTCACCACACCCTACAAGGGCCATATGACGACACCGTACCAGGTCCCGAGGATTTCCGGCATCGTATGATTTTCCGTGGATTTTTACGGCTGGATCCAACATGTCGTCGAGGTACATTCGCCCCCGGTGGTGGGGCTGCCCCTCCTTTGGTGCCGCCGTTCGATGTTGAGGCACGCCACACGTGTCGTCGTCGAGGGCGACGGGGAAAGCTGGAGAGATGTTCCGTGCGACCGTCCGAAGGTTCCTGTCCGGACTCATCGTCCTCATAGCGAACACAGCCTTCCCCGATCCATTCCCTCCCCACCTCCAGCGCTGCTCCGACGGCGGCAAGGCCATAGGCCGCCGAATCCTTCACCGTCGTGGATGCGGTTAGTACTTGCCCTCCTTCGTCGGTCCAAGAGGGTAGAAAAAATTCGAAGAAAAACAAAAGGGAGAACACAATTGCATGAGCTTGATTCCTATTGGTGGAAATGTTTGTGCCACGGATCGATGATGTGGCGCATATCCATCCATCTATCCATCTAGCTCTCCGGAAGTGTGGTGGCAGGTGCAAACACCCTGCACGCGGCTCCAGAGTGTGACCCCCTTCACGGACGGCATGCCGCCGGCACTTGGTGGGGGGGGGGGGGAAACGACCACGTCGGGTCGACACGGAGGGAATCTTGTGGTGGGTTGGGCCCAGACCTTGTTCTGAAGAGTTCCTATGGGCTGACCTATCACAACCAGGTGGAGAAGACCGTTGGCAAGAGGCCGTCCGGCAAAAGTCAAAGGCGTAGATCTCCTGCTCAACAGGGCCAGGGTTAGGCCGGCCGGGGGACTTGGGGGTAGCAATGCCACCAATGCTCCGTGGTGTGACCCCCTACACGTGTTCCGCTCGATCATCCGCTCGGGCTGCTCTTCTCGTGCTGCGACCCTAGTGCCAAGGTCCGATCTTTCCCCTCTTCCGCTCAATTCCCTTCCGTTGTATTTTCTGATGCCATCCCTCCGTGTTGGTAGGTTGCCATCGCCCTTGGTGAGACACCCAACATCAATCACCAAACGACTTGGGTTCCGGGAGATGGCCGCCGCTCTACACACGCCATCGTCAAGGGCTTGTTCGATCCGAGCCTCGGCGGGGGCGACTTCTATCCCGAAAAAAAGTCAAAGAAAAGAATCCATTGAAAGGCGGAGAAATGAAACGGAAAAAAAAGAAACGAAGGGATTCGCCGCTCGCGGCCACCACCGCTCACCCGCGACCCTAGGGTTTCATGGCTTGGGTTTTGGGCATCGGCTACAACTCCGGGAATACCCGTTTCGTGGCTAAGTCTTTACCCGGAATAAGAGGTTAAAAGAAAGAAAAAAAAGGGAAAAATACAATTACAAGAGCTTACTTCTCATTGGTGAAAACATGTGTGCCTTGGATTGATGACATGGCGCACATCCATCCATCCATCCATCTCTCCATCCCACATCCATCCATCCATCTAAAGAAAAAGAAAAAAAGAAACCCACCCAACCAGGCAACCATCCATCTCTCTCTGACTTCTCCCTTGATCTCTCTCTCTCTCTCTCTCTCTCTGCTCTCCTGCCCGATCCCCTTCTCCTCTGCTGCCGCAGTCTTTGCCGCCGGCTCTCCCGGCCATCTCCGGCGAGCTTTGCCGCCTAGCTGTCCACCTACACTACACCACGACACCACAACGGCGACATGCATCTGTCGGTATAGCTGTACATTAGCGACACATTATTTGTCAGAAACAATGCCGACACACTAGTTGTCCACGTTGTTTAGTTCATAGGCATTCTATCTGTCGGCAGTTGACTAACAGTCCCCGATAAAAAATGTGTCGGCATATGTACCTTTAGCGGGTAGATTATGTGTCGGGAATGCTCTTCAACGAAAAAAGTGTCGACGTTTCTCAAATCCAGTCCACCAATTTTCATGCGCGCGCCACGATCCATATTGAGAGGCTATGGCCGAGCGCGCGAGAGGCCCAAATCCCAGATATTTTCAAGTCACCGGGCTCCTCTGAACACAAGCACACACTCTCACCCTTGAGGCCACACACAAACCTAAATCTAGATCGCCACCAGCCGCCGCCACTCTTCATCCCCGTCGATTCGGTCATGGCGCTGCACCTCCCCCCATCGCCGGCGCCACCCGAAGCTCCCGTCCAGCCCGCGATGCAGCCCCACAACCCGCAGCCTGAGGTGCCGCCCCATCGTCAGGTCATCCGGCGACCGCCGCCGCGTCCGCCGATTCGGTCGCGCCGCTGCCCCTCCACCGTCGGCGGCGCCACCCGAAGCTCCTGCCCAGCCCGCGGTGCACCCCGAGGTCGTCGTCCTGGTGACGGCCACCCGACTTGTCCACCGATTTGCGCCGTTGCTCTCCGACTGCCTTTAGTGCCCCACTGCCTCCCGGAGCTTCCTTCCAGCCTGTGGTGCTGCCATCCACAGCCAAGGAGCCGCACAACCCACTACATCCCGAGGTGCCACCCAGTCGTTCCTCTTCCACCTCCCGTGATGGCTCCCCTATTCCCCCTTGTCCTTCCCTCCTCTAAATCCAACCGTTCCATGCTATAGCTAAGCTTAATCATGGGTTATTCTTTTATGTGATTCCTAATGCTTGTGTGATATTGCCCATGAGATCTTCCTGGTCTAGCGGTGAACTGAATGATATCATCTCTGCAGCGTCTTCATTGAATCTATGTACAGAGGGGAAACTCCACGCATCATAAGCAGCACAAACATTGCCAAAGACGAGGATGATCTTCCCTGAAGAACTACTGGTGGTTCAGACCACCCATCTGGTTGTTTACCAACACCAAATCATGACCAGGAGACTATCCTACTCACCATCAAAGAGGCTTCTGAAGCTTGGTCAACGCCTACATGAGGTCAGAATAGTATTCATTAAGCAACACTGGATATTACTTTTTCTTATCATGTTTTCATGGCACAATATCTATATTGATAGGAATAGACTGAACTTACATTTCCCTATTTGTGCAAATGGTCATCTTAATTATCCCATCATTATCCGTAGATTTGAATGAAACATATGGCTTATCATTAGCTTATAGTTCTAAAAAGTTTACACTTGAACCTTCGCCCATGTTGCAAATTTAGAACAATCACAGCATAAACATCTGAAACTGAAATGATACATTTATTGTGTTATAGCCAGATATATTTTCCTACAACAGTTTGGCTTATCTTTGTTGTTTGCTTATTTTGAACTTCCATGACAGGACCAACCTATAACTCGTATGTGCCGCTGGATAAGGCCATGTCTTTCGTGGCCGGTGCTTGGCTGATATGTACATGGATACTATTAAAGAATGCTACAAACATATATGGTAGACGATTGTGATCAACGTCTCTAATTTTCTAAGAAGGCAACCTGTTATACTCATTTATTTCGCATGTCACCATGTGGCAATGATTTATGCTCTTCTCTGGCAATAAGGTGTCCATGATGTGTCTTATTTGAATTATACTCCACGACATTCATCATCATCCCCTCCTCCATGCGCTTCACCGTCTCCGTGCTCCACTCCTCCAACCATATCCAGCAGGGTCATCAGATCTGTTGCTAATGTGGCTATGGCGAGCTCCTTTCCTCTGAGCGCGAGGCAATTGAGGGAGGGGCTAATGTTGCCTTCTTTTTTTGTGTCCCGCTGCACGTCCATCATTCCGCCCATAGAATCACGACCTATAAAAGCTCCAAACTCTGCCAATTAATCTGCACAACAAAGTAATTAATGATACACAAATTAAATGTTTTTTTGTTTTTCTGCACTACTAGTATCGATGTTACTTCTGTTTCAGAATTTCAGTCACGTGCATCTATCTCTATCTATCTACCAACCAGTGGATTCAACTCTTGTGTTTTAGGATTATGAAAGGTTGATTTAAGCCAGCTTCAGAAGGAGCACAAGGCATACAGGAAGACCGAGGAGGAGGGGATCAATGCACTTTTGAATCACCACCTCCATTTCTGTGCAGTTTTTCTCAAGGTCAGCTTAACCAATTCCATTCTGAAAATCATGTTGCATATATTCACTTCTCGTCATTTCACAAAAAGAAACAAAAAAGGAACTTACAGATGCAAGCTGAAACGCTGGTGATCGAGAAGAACAGTATGCGAATGGCATCATCAAGCTCATCAAACAACATCACATCACAAACCTTGTCATGGGAACATCTTCCTTATCACCATGTATCCAGACCAAATACACCTTCATAACTAGGTTTCATCAATAAACATGCACATCAAAATTGCGTGCGGATTAAATAGGAGGTCCTATTGTTTAAAAGTCTATTTGATCCACTTGTTCATAGTAAATACTGATTTGCACCAAACTTGAGTCATGCCTTATTCCAACTCAGGCATCCCTGCATTATGCATATACGTGATTTTGTTTTACTGCTAGCAATGTGTCCCATTTATTTTATGCTTCTTAGATGTTCGCCTTAAACTGGTGCACATAAGTTTCACTAGTCCGGTATAAACGACATGTTTAAGAACTACATTTCATTCTTTTTTTCTGTAGGTTGTAATGGTTCAATTATCTCATCTGCTGGCGCATCTCTCCTCTCATCTTTTTTGTCCCTAAACGTGCATGCCATTTAATTTTTCTTGTTCTTCTGGCAATTCACATCTCTGTATATTCTTCCTTGGTACCCCATTATTAAGTTTTTGTCTATTTGATATGTATGTTCATAAGTGAATACCGATTTTTGCAGCGACATTGATATTCGAATTCTACATTTCACTAGTAGTCTGTGAATCAGTAGTGAAGGTGCAGCCACCACGGACAGAAGGCGGACGATGAGCCTAGGTACAGCTAGGGGTGGGCATTCGGTTTATATGGTTAGTTCGGTTTGGTTTATTCAGGTTTTTTTTATTTCGATTTGTGTTAAATGAGAACTGAGATAATCCTAACAAAAACAAAAATCGAATATTACTTACCAGAATTTATCGGTTCGATAACTATTATATTGAAAACAATAGAACTGAATTAATTAAGTGCAACGTGAGCCATATGTTAATTACTTTCCATTCCGATGCACTAGTAGTCTAGTGCTTGCATGAATCAAGGTGTACTTGCTGGAGGAGTACGATTCGCCTGTTTCGAATTATTCACATGACTGATGGGCTGGGTGTATGCCGTATGGGGCTTTGGTGCACACGAGGGATAAAGTGGTCACATGTAGTATGGGTAATTCGGTAACATACATATTACTTGATAGGATAAAATATATTTTAGTCATCTTCCTGTTCCAACGTAAGCTATGATCTGATGCTAATGAATGGTTATTTCTTTAGATCAAACCTTGCAGCAACTCTCGCTTCTGCTAATGTTTATTTCTTCCGGAATTATTTCCAATGTAATATATATATATATATATATATATATATATATATATATATATATATATAGGACTAATTTTCTGTACTCCTGGGTGTATGTACTCCCATCCTTAATATACCCCGTATACGCATTGATTATACCTCTTTATCATTCTCAATATACTTCATTAAATATTCTAAGATACCTCAATACAAGTTCTGTTGAAAAAATATCAGTTGCGACGTACTTTTTGTAATATACCTTTTTCACATATAAACAAATCAGTATATACATACACCTTTAAAAATATGTAGACTCGCATGAATTTTTTCATGAAACTCGTTTTGAGGTATCTAGTAATTATTAATGAAGTATATTAAAAATAATAATGAGGTATAAAAGATTCATCTATGTGGTATATAAGGAGCGGGAGTACGTACTCCCAAGAGTACATAGCCATTTTCCTATATATATATATATATATATATATATATATATATATATAGAGGACAAATGTTTGGTACGACCGGGTGTAGTTACTCCCACTTTTGTTTCGTATGTTATAGGTAGTATCTATCATTCCAAAGCGTATGTATGCGTAGTATGTAGTATATAACGATGTTTAGGTAGTATATATACTACTTTTTAGGTAGTATGTCTCATATTTTGAGCATATACTTTTTTACGTACAAATATGTACATATTTAATAAATATAATAAAAATATGAGTCTACTTGCAATTTTTTTCATAGAACTCACTTTGGAGTATCTTAGATATAGTATACGAACATACTAAAAATAATAAAATAGTATATATACTATCACATGGTAGTATATGAGACATGGGAGTAACTACACCCGGTAGTAGGATGTATTTTCCCTATATATATATATATATATATATATATATATATATATATATATATATATATATATATATATATATATATATATATATATATACTGATAAGAAAAAGTGACCATGCAAAAAAAATTGTTCTCGCTTCTGCAAATGTTTATTTTTCCACTCTTATAACTTGTGTGGTGCTTCTCTCTTTGTGATTGTTTTACCTGTATGTTTTTCCAAATAATGTGAGTGGTAGTGGTGCAATCGACCATAAGTGTGCAATATTTTTTTGTAGCGGTACTACAGTAAATGATCATGCCCAAGTTTTAAATGAGCATATGCTTTGAACTGGGCCTATAGATGATGGGAGAGCATGTTGTAATTAAATGGACTATGGATGAACTGAGAGGTCTTAGATACCTAACTAGAGTTCATATGTCTGCTAGATGAAAGATCTGCTTATCTTAAGGAATCAGTAGTTCCTAAATTCAAATCAAGAGTCTAGTCAAATTGCTATTATGTTCTGTCAGATCTAGTCTATTGACAAAATAGGAATTGCTTGCTCTTTTGCAGTTACAATAATTAGCAGAGTTGCATGGTCTTACAATGTATATGAGGTGGTTAGTTGATTAGTTTTTTCTGCTTGTATTGCAGGAGAATCTAGAATGCTTATACGTGACCTATACAGAACGACCTCTCCAGTAGGTGAAAACCAAGTAAGGAGGTGCTTTCAGATTCAGTTTTCCGAGAAGCGACTAGTGAGCATGAAAGAAACAATATTTTAATATTCTGCAAACTTATGCGTCAACATACAATAGTTGATCATTCACATATGTTCACATGTATGCATCAACTTCTGTTTTTGGTTGTTTGGACTCAAGAGTAACTCAGAAGTTTGAACAAATGCTACTATGATAGTACTGCTAAAACATATGAGGGCTTTTGCAGGGTCAAATGGCGGAAAGTATCAAGTTGAAGATATTATGGCTTTTGTTAATGGAATGCATGGGCAACCTATTTTCTTCAAATGGACGTTGATGTTGGTTTGGTGATCGAAGACTTGGTCTCTTCCATAGTGTTTTGTAGAGTGATCGAACACTTAGTCTCTTATGAACCTGGCACATATTTTGTAACATGCCACGACTTGTATGTTGACTTGCGTATTTCTTTAATGGTTGTAGCAAAATTGAGAGATGAAAAGTAATGAATCTTCAATATATGTTGAATAAATGCATTGATCAATGGCATCTTGTGATGAATAGAAGAGTGCAATTGTTTGTATATCTACTGCAAAGTGAACATGAATTGAATATTTTGAATTTAATTTCATGTTAATATATGGTGCATTTGCATTTGTGCTAAATTGTATAACCTTGGCAGCAAATGTGTCGGCAGTAGTATTGGAGGTCGCAAAGACTATTGGCATAACATACTGACATACAAACCGTCTGGGTAGCAATGGCCGTTGCACTATCTGTCGGCATAGTGCACTGTCAAACCATCTGTCGGCATAACATAGTCTGTCGGTGTAGAAATGTCTGTCGCTATAGCCTTCACCAATCCGGTCATACTATCTGTCGGAATAGATTTATCTGTCGGTAAAGACCTTTCCCGGCAGGACTATAGGCGACAACTCCTTTCTGTCGGCAAAAGTCTTTGCCGACACTAAATGTGTCGCCTTAGGTGACCTATGCCGACAGATTATTTGATGGTGCTTTGAGTGTCGTGGTGTAGTGCTACAGCACCCCCGTGACCTGCTCTCTCCCCTACACCCCTTCGATCTGATTTCCCCTGCTTAACAAGGTCGCCCCCATCGATTAGATCCCCCTAGGGTTTCGGTGGCATGGTCTGCTGGATGCCGGTGTGCTCCGGCGCCTTGCTCCGGTCCTCTCCGCCACCTGGTGGTGCTCCTCATCGTCCTCTGCACTTCCTCCTCGCCTCGTTGGTCGCTCCCGTGCCCATGGCGCTCGCGCACGTCGGCGGGATGGTGGAGGGGCCCAGTCACGGCGACGCCGGCGCCTTTGCTCCGCCCTCTTCGACGCCCATGACTCCCAAGCGCGGCTCCCCTGGCTCTCCACGGCTTCGCCTACCTCGCCTCCTGCCGCTGTGTGACGGCAGTGAGTTGGCCACACCGCAACCGCAGCGGTGGCGATGCACGGCCTCGGCTATAACCCCTTCATGGTGAGCTCCTCTTCCTCTGTCCTACTGCTGCCTCTACTGCCTAGACCATAATCGTGGTGATCTTGGTCCTCTTCATGCACTGGTAATATGACTTAGGTTTGGCTATGGTCTGCTACTTGATTTGTGCTTTACTGAAATGCATTGGGGCGGCTGGTTACTGTTTAGGGTTCATACTTGTGCCTGGATTGGTTGATGTGCTAATGCTCCTATTGATCTACTAGTCCATACTCTAGTTCTAGTTCATGCCTATGGGCTGGTTATTGGGGATTTGGTGCTGCTGGTGGCACCTATGTGCACTTGTTTAATATACTAGCATTGTATCCTTCTGTTTCACTTAATTGACAGTTATACAGTTAACCTACTATGCATATAGATGTGTTCCTGTGGAATTGATGCTACTCTAATTCTGTGATCCACTTGTGGTCATGATCTAGTCTTGGAGACTTTCTAATTTGGTTTCCTGTTATGGAGTAGTTATACATGGTCTTATAGCTACTGTTATATTCATTCTGTTGGTTATTGTTGTGCTGTTATTTGGTTTACTCCTATTCATTCTTGTGCTTTATGCAGTTCAGATTAAGTGTTATACAATCATGCTTATACTCCTATCTATACCCGGTGCATGTGTTGTGCTTGTGTACCTAGTACGGAAATATACCAAGTGCAAGTGTGTGCTTGTGTTCTCCATAAATCCATATAGTAGATAATTAGTAGGTGTGCTACAGATGGCCTATTTCTTTTTACTAGTTATATGGCCAATATATTTTCTTGCTTAAGTTTTCCTCTCTCCTAAATCTGATGAAGAACATATGCTCTCTTGGTCTTAGCTTTTCTCTCTTTATAAATCTGATAAGAACAGATATTCTCTTGATCTTAACCAAGCCAATGATGCTGGTCTGAGGCTACTCTCACTAGGACAATAACAGATGCTGCATAAATTGATCTGATGATGCAATAGTCCTAGCACTACTAGGCTGCCTGAGGATAAATCCCCTCCAAGACATACCTCTGGTTCTTGGGGAGCTTGGTCTTGGGGTTCTGGTATAGCCTGCTTCTTGTGGCATGCCTCCTCCTCCTAGCTGCTTCACCCTATGCTCACATGTATTGGTTTTGGGCCAACTCCTGGTTCGATGTAATTAGATCAAGTGGCTATCAAGCTTCTACCTATGGTTGTGGTCTTCTATTTATAGTTATTTGGAAGTCTTAGAGGGTTGACACCTCAACTTATCACTCAGTGGTGTGGCTGCTGTGTGTGCTGCTTAGTGTTATCTTACAAGAAGCTGGGTGTCCATTCTGGATAGACATGGCTGGACTAGATCTTTATCTCTCTGTTGTACTTTGTTTTAATTACTAAAGGAATTCTTCTTTAATCTCTGGGCCTTTATTCATTTATTTAAAATTGTCATTGCTGAATTGATCTTTCGTAACTTCTTTTGTCTTGGCCAGCTGGACTTAAAGTGCCAGTTGTGCCCCTTTAACTATAACTTTGCAAATGAGCTGGTGTTGTTGTTATTGTGTTTGTGGCTGTTACTTATGACTTGGCTATGTTGTTGTTTGTTGGATTTGTGAGCTATAACTTTCACCTCCTGATGTACATATATCCTGGACATACTCCACTCTTGGACTTGATCTGCTACAACTGCTCTCCCCTGATACTTGATCATGTACTGTTCCTTTTGTCTCTGATACTGTACACTTGGTCACTTACTATTCTATTACTTGGCTTTACTGGTTTTCTATTGCAAACTTCTGGTTAAGGGTATTTGGACCAGTTCCAAGTAGTCCTAAGTGCCGGCTCATATAGTAATGCATTTCCCAAAGGGAATGCAACATTTCTAATGTAACACACTCCCTCTTCCTGTATTGTTTCTTTTGCACGTTTGAACTTGAGGAGGAGAAGAAGAAGGAAAGAAGAATCATAAATGGCTCTTTGTTATAGTTTAGGTTTAGTTTCTTTTCTTCTATCCAGATTGTAAGATTTGTAATATTACTTGTACTAATTCATTTATTAATAAAGTTTCTTTTATTCCTTATTGGAATATGACTTTGTATTCTAAATTCATTTATTAATTCAATTCCATGCATTAATATAAAAATTATTCCTTACTGGATATGTGCATCCTTGTTATGTATGTGGCCTGTAGCTATTATAATTTGAAGGGCAGATGCAAAAATAGCTAAATTTTTTTGACCAAAACTATGCCGACGGCTACGGTAAAGCCGTAGGTCTAGTCCTGCCACGTGGCAGCGCTGGGTAGCTCCTGGCCGATGACTATGCCTACGGCAATGCCGTCGGCATAGTTTTGCATCTATGCCTACGGCAAAACCGTAGGCATAGTCTTGCCACGTGGCAACTTTTGGTTGGCCGGATTTCGCGACGGCGCCGTCAGCTGCCGTCTCGGCGTTTTCTTTGCCGACGGTGCCACTATGCCGACGGCCGTGCTAAAGCCGTCGGCATAGGTTGCTATGCCGACAGCTTTTGTATGCCGACGGTCTGACAAGACTACGCTGAAGCAATCGATGCCGACGGCTGTCGTCGGCATAGGCCTATGCCGACAGTAGGCCGTCGGCATATAGCATTATTCCGGTAGTGGAGCGCACAGATGCGGTGTAGCTAGGGGTCCAACAAACAATCAAACGACAACGTGTCGACTAAGACTTCACAAGAAATCATTCGAGAGTTTTAACAAAACTGATAAAGAAAAGGATGTGAGCCATCGAGGAGTGACGTTTGGAATATCCTAGTCCGAGCAGGCCCGGCCCTGAGGGGGGGGAGGTGGCCGCCCCGGGCCCCCAAAATCCAGGGGCCCCCTCCCCAGGGTATGTATGCAGGTAGCCTATGGGCTTGTGCGAAGAAAACTATGGGCCATGGCCAGGCGTGGGGCGACGGAAGACCTAGCGATGCCTTCTTATTCCTTTTTGTTTTTTCGGATGGAATACTTCCTATTCCCTCACGTAGCCATCCTTAAATCATGCGCCATACTGAAGAAGCAGACACCCAAGACGAAGCAGATAAGTTCAGATAAGGGACGGCTGAGATTGAAGCGCGCCACGTAAGCCAAGATGAACGGCTCGGAGGACCTCGTCGTTACTTTACCGCCAATGACAGTGACACTGTTACTTTAAACCAACCAATGGTAAGTCATGGGCACTGTAACTGATGGGCGACCTTATATGCCGAACCCGTTTACCTGTAATGGCATTCTACCAACTCGACTTTCCCCTTTAGCTAGAACCCTAGATAGAGTACTCTAAGCCAGAGTATCTTCCCGTGCAATCGACCCAATTACTATCATTAAGTTTCGAGTTATTGTGAGAAATTCATCCGTGATCCGAGTAGATCGTGTGATTTGCAACCGATTGGGTCTCACAATACCATACACGAGACACGGGTCCACCACCGTAGTAGTGTTAGGCTATCGTCTCTTAGTCCGAGTAGTAAGTATTACGAGGCGAGCACGAGTAGGGCTGTAGCCAATATTACTTCGATATTTATATACGTGCATCATGTAGGGTGCTTGTAATAAACCATGATATAACATGATAAACAAAGAGGCACGAGACACAACGTGAGTATTATCTCGTCCGTCTCGAGTAGTTAAGTGCGGCCGATTATCGACCTCGCGAGGCCAACAGCGGGAGCGACCAACAACAACTAGGATCTAGACATACATCCGTCCATGGCGACGATGTCATCACTACGGTACCTCGTCGTCGATACCAGGCACGAGCAACGCACCATGCTGCGGACACCGACGAGCAGTACGTCCAAGCGGAGGAAAAGCACCTATGGCTATGGCGCCTCCCCAACGCTGACGGATGATATCCTCGTGGAGATCTTCACCCGGCTGCCGGCCAAGTCCGTCGGACGCCTCCGCTGCCTGTCGCGCTCGTGGGCGGCCACGCTCACATCCGCCCCCTTCGTCGACCTCCACCTCCGGCAGTCCAACAGTCATGACCTGATGCCGAGACTGTTCTTCACAACCGCACACCTTGAGGACCCGGACAACAAGTGGCCACTCGAGGTCCTCACCAAGCCCTGCAATGGCCTCGTCCTGCTCCACCGCCTACCCCACCATGGCTACTACGTCTGCAACCCGAGCACCGGCGCGCTCCTGGCTCTCCCCGACAGCGAGCAGCGCAGCGGCGTGTCGTACGGCCTCGGCTACAGCCGGGCCACCATGGAGCACAAGGTGGTGCGGCTCTTTTACTCCTACCACTCCACTCCCTGTTGCGAGGTCTTCACGCTCGACGTATCGGCGCACTGGAGAGTGGCCGCTCAACGTCCTCCCCCCACGTGTGCGGTCGTGGTGGGAGCTCCGGCCGTGTTTTGCCACGGATACCTGCATTTTCTCCACAAACAGGGCGGCAGCATCGTCACCTTGGACGTTGGAGATGAGACCTTCGGCTCGTTGACGATGCCCCAGTCGGCAGAAGGCAACACTACTGGTCCACTCGAGCTAACAGTACTAGACGGATGCTTGTGCTTGTGCGTTTTTCATGACCTTCCACCTCGTAGCGACGACGTCGACCCTTACTGTATCTGGCGGCTACCATTCCGTGAGGCGGCAGGGAAATGGGAGAAGCTCTATCGCGTCGTGCAGCCACAAACTTGCAGACCCGAACTCGATCTGCTGCGGGTGCACTGGTTTTCACCGCTCCAAATCAACCGGGCCGGTGACAGCATTATGTTCGCCACGGAGGAAGGTGTGCTCAAGTTTGACGTCCAAGGTGGGGGCGTCCCAGAGATGCTGGTCTCACCGACGGAAATCGCAGATGCTACAATTTGTTCCCGCACCGTGGGCTTGGTGGAGGAGAGCCTCGTGTCCGTAGGCCGCACGAGTGAGGAGATCATCTTCTCGTCTCCGTGGAGGAAGGCATGGTCAGACGTCCTCAAGTGGCTGCCAGCGCAGTCGACCGTCGCCTTGAAGTGTGTGTGCAAGGAATGGCACGCAGTGATCAAGAGCGATCGATTCATCCAGATACACGCGCTCCACGCAAACCTGGGCAAGCGCCCACAGATCAGGCTTGTCCAGCCCTTCTCGTTCTCCAAGGTGTTCTACCCGCTGGAATACTGCGAGAGGCCGGTGCAACATGAAATGATGCCATTCTTGTTTGATCAACGGATATCTAGGACTGTGTGCTCCAAACCTTGCCACGGCCTCGTGCTGGTCAGCTACATGTACCAGGGCTCCTGCGTCGATTTCATCTGCAACCCTAGCAGGGAGTATTGCAGCAAGCCTGTATTTCTAGATCACCACATCCATGATGCAGCATCCCTTTCTGCTGGCAGGATAGGACTGGGGTACAATTTGCGAACCAACCAGCACGTACTAGCACGTCTTGTGTGTGGTGGGAATACTTCTCGAGGTAATTACCAACTGGAGTGCTACGTCAAGTCCATAAACACCGGATCATCGTGGATTTCCATCACGCCCCCACCAAGGCCAGTGGTTGACATGCAGCCTGCCTATGCCCATGGAAAACTCTACTGGATTGTAGATGATGATCAACTTGGAACAAAGCCAGGTTCAAGGTGTGAACTACTGGCGCTCGATGTCGGCACGACAGAGTTCCAAGTATTGCGAGCCCCTCCATGCGACCGCGGCCAGATCACGTCTATCGTCGAGTTCCAAGGTAATATCGGCATCTTGTGCTCAGATAGGAGGGCAAATGCCATCATTGTTTGGACGTTGGAAGGTGGTTCTTGGTCAAGAGGGCCATACCGTATCGAGCTCGGAGAGTTTCGACAGATGTACCCGTCAGAGGAGACTACACTATTGGATGTTGATCCTAAAGACGGAAGGGTGCTTCTCAGCACAGGGCGAGCGTTAGGGTACTACGACCCCAAGACAAGGGAATTGCAGACACTTTACCATCTTGGACAACACCTACAAGATATGATGTTTGCTCCGGCGCTCTGCCGAGAAAGCTTGATCCGTCCACGGACTTGAGCACAAATCTGTACATGTGTTGGCTGACTATGGTGGCAAAGCACCTTTGCCCCCAATACTCAATTACTCATCTCTCGGTTCATAGTAATTTGTCCTTTTTTGACATAACGCGATACTGCTTACGAGAACGAGCCAGTCTATAATATGATAGTTTCTGCTTGCTAGCATCTAATTTGTTCCAACTAAAAATAAGTATCTCATTTGTTGAGGGGGACATCTAATTAACATGTCAAGCTTATATACACAACCACCAGGTCTCTCGTCCCTTGTATTGACACCCAAGATCAGAGGGTGTTTGGCTGGGCTTTTACTTGGCTTTTTCACTTTGACTTATAAGCCGAAAAATCACCTATCTTAATTATAAGGTGCTTTAGAGACAATATAAGCTAGAAGCGCATATTTAGGTGCTTTTTTCGGCTTATAAGCAGAAGTGAAAAAGCCTAGTAAAAGCCCAACCAAACAGCCCCTCAGCCTTTGAGATTGTGCATCGTTCTAGTTATATTGCTTGCGCGCATTAGACGCAAAAAGATTTTACCACTACAGGAAAAATCACGTTTTACCATTTTAAAAGTTATAAGCCGAGATCTTTTTTTTGGGTACTCAGCTTATATTCATCTAAGCCGAGTACACCAAAAACAACACCCGGTAACAATAAAGTACTCGGCTTATGACAGCCTATAAGCCAACTGACAAGGAAAATCACTCGGCTTACAAGTGAAGAAAGCACTCGGCTTACAAGCGTCACACGGTATCTATTGAAGAAAGCACTCGGCTTATAGCGCGTCACCCAGCAAAGATACCTGCCATGTGTCTACAACGAAGGTGACTGACGGTGCCGTCACGGTGTATGATATAAGCTGAGTGCCCAGTCAAAGAACTCGGCTTACACATAATATAAGCCGTGTGCTTCACACATGCACTCGGCTTACTTTTTACAGATTTTTCGCAATCCTATTTTCCAATGCAAAAATGGGTTTTAAGCGATTTTCATTGCATTTATGTTTAATACTTGTATATTATTTCGTTCTCCATTTTCCCTCGGGAATGTTCTGCACCTGGTCAAACCCCTCTCAAGTCCAGTCAAAGTCGTAGACCGTGTGGGCCCCAACAGACCGGCGCATCTTCGAAAACCCCGCGCGGGGGGGGGGGGGGGGGGGGGGGGGGGTAGGAAGACCGCACCCACCTGCATTTGACCCAAATATATGTATGAAAGGGTGGTGACATGTTTGAATACCCAATACAAAACTTCGATGTGGCACTTGCCACACAAACACAACAGTCACCGGGAATGTTCTACACCTACAGTGCTAGTCTCTCACTTATAGCCAACGCGAGGGAATCTTGTGAAGACATGTGATCAAACTTGGTCTGGCATGTCAGCATGACCTATCATAAGACAAACCAAGATGAATTCAACCAGTAAAACCCCTCTCGAGAACGGTCAAGGAAGTTGACCGCGTGGGCCCTACGGACCGACGCATCTTCAAAAACCGCACGAGGGAGGGTACGAAAGTCCGCACCCACCTGCATTTGACCCAAATATATGTATGAAAGGGTGGTGAGATGTTTGAATACCCAATACACAAAATGCGGTACTTGCCTCCAAACATAAGTCGAGCGGAGGGCACCGGTTTATATATAAACCGTGTTTCTCAGGTAGGCACTCAGTTTATATATAAACCGTGTGGCTCACGTCGGCACTCGGTTTATATGAACACCTTGTGGCTCACGTCGTCGCTCGGTTTATATGTAAACCGTGTGGCTCGCGTCGGCACTCGGTTTACACGGACGGTGACACGTGGCCGTTAACTCCCAGCAGTCGTCATGTTACTTTATTAAATCGAGAGCCTTGTATAAACACCCGACTTATATATAAACCGAGATTTTTTGCAATGGCACTCGGCTTATACCTTATAAGCCGACCGAGTGTAAGCCGTTAATATAAGCCGGGAGTTTTACTCGGCTTATATATAAACCGGGTTCAAATCGGCATAAGCCGAGTGTATTAGGTACACGGCTTAAAAAAATTTTCATGTAGTGTACTGGCTAAGAAACCACCACACATCATCATCACGATTCGTGTATACCGCATACCCGAGCGACCTGTATTCTGATGGAACTCAGGTACTCCCTCCGATCCATATTGATTGTCACTGATTTAATAAAAAGTAGTAGGAGTACTAGAGTTGTACTTCAGCAACAACTAATTAATATGAATCGGAGGGAGTATCTTTATTTTCTGGACGTTTGTATTCCACTACTGCTCATCAGGTACAACCACTCTATTCGAGCATAGCACACACACACGCACCCATCCTTCTGGTCACTCATCCCTCTTCAGTGTTCTCTCTCCCCGACCGCAATCGCTGCCACCGCCGCAGTTCTTGGCCGACGATGGCCGTCTACCGCGCCTCCACAAAGACCTCTTCCCTGATCCGTTTGCACCAACTGGGCTCCCTCCTCCCACCGTCAGGGTCTCAGGGAGGTCAATTGCGAGTACCACCACTCCTACCTCGGTGGATCCAGCCTCCA
The DNA here is from genome assembly GCA_039707655.1 of Elymus sibiricus. Taxonomy (NCBI): domain Eukaryota; kingdom Viridiplantae; phylum Streptophyta; class Magnoliopsida; order Poales; family Poaceae; genus Elymus; species Elymus sibiricus. The sequence continues at coordinate 68,904,155 of CM077676.1, forward strand.
CAGCCACGACCTCGCCGTTACCGTCCTCGGCTCCACCACCACGGCCTCGTCGTCTCCGAACTCGTCCCCCGCCACCATGACCTCACCTTGACCTACCTCTCCAGATTCACCACCATGACTCGTGCTCGCTCTCGCGCGGCATATCTCGTCACCTGGCTCGCCAAGCCTCCTCCCTCCCCAACCGACGACCACCATTGAGCCAGTGGTGGAAGAGCTAGCTCCCACAACAAATATTATGATTCAAGCCTGAGCCTATAGCAAAAATCAAAGTTTTTTTAGATGGTTTCTTAATCTCTCCCGTATGCTTTATGGAATTCAGAAAAAAATTCAGTGTGCATGTGTTCATATAAATTTTATTCTTCACTACTGGAATCGTCGCAGACACCGAGTGCCAGAAACACTCGGCAAAGGGCCTAAAACCATCGGCAAAGCCTTTGCCGAGAGTTGTTCTCGGCAAAGGCCACCCAGCGTACACCTCTCAGGCAAACAGAAATTTGCCGAGAGCCAAACAGTGCCTCTCGGCAAAATAAAGTGGCTTCACGGCCGCTGGTTCCGTCAGGTCTTTGCCGAGTGCCTCTCTCGGCATAACTGCAACAGCCAAGTTCCAGCAGCTCCCAGCGCATGCCACTTTGCCGAGTTGGCCTCTCGGTAAACGTGTTTCTTCTGAGAGCTGCTCTCGGTAAAGTTTCGTTCCCAGTTCTGATTCAGCAGCTTTTCGTCCGAATCGCTGCAGCAAAAACAGTTATACAAATACTCAAACTTGCATTTCAAGTCACACAGATTAACAACAAACTCACATAAGAATTCATCCATAAATAGTTCACACAAGTTTCATTTGAAATCACAAAGTAGCTCTTTAATTAGTACAAGTGCCTACTTACTAAACAACAAAGTGATCAATGCATGTCTACATACGACCACATGATAAAAGCAACACCACAATTATGACAAACTGAAAGAGAATTATCAAGTTCTTCAATCCACTGAACCCGATAAGCCGTTTCTGGCTTGCACCATTGCCTAATTCAGTCTTTCTCTTCTGGTTAAGCACATACTGATTGTAATGATACTCTGTCTTCTCTCTGCTATTGAACGAGTCGTGGGAGCTGCCTTCATAACGAAGCACTTGTTCATTGCATTCAGACAATGAATCGTAGACTCCTGGACACCTACCTCTGTACACCGCATACCACTTCATCTACAAAGAAAAAGAAAAAGAGGCAGAGAAATAATGCAAGGTTAAAGAGCACATCATACCACTGTTCAAGAAATCTTCCGATTCAGCGATTTATCGTTCGATTTATCGCTACTCCTGGGGTGACCGATAAGATAATGCCTTATCTTCACCGTTTATCATTTGGGCCGATTTATCGCTCTGACAAGCGATTTATCGACAATCTACTGATAAATCGAGCCTATTCCTAGCACTATTTTTTCAAAAACTATGTTTATTTGTGTTTTGTGGACCTTGTTAAGCAATATGTACTATTGTACTATTTTGTTTGTCATTATATGAGGATTCAGAGGCTAGGAATCAAGATAACACTTCTTTCCAATATGTTTTTGGTGTTGAATATAGCATATTTTAGTGTTGGGAACTTGCGATTTGCAAAAAATGGCCGATTAATAGTCGACCGATAAAATCGATTAATCAGCCGATTTCCGATTAATCTCTAATCCTGGGCTGACCGAGACGCTAACGATAAGCAATATCCTCAACATTGCATCATACATAATCCACGTAAGCATTCATCACTCATATAATCAAAAGCATCGCAAATGGCCATCCAAGTCCATATTAGGAGCTACACAACTATATCACTAAATCAACGTCAAACTATCTAGGTGAGTACTCCGAGGTGTAGTCGGTGAAACCAGTGATCGTGGAGTCAGAGCACGTGGGGGCATCCCCCGCAGTGGAGGACCAAGCGTCGTCGGGAATGATGGTCGGTGGACTCAATGGCACCGGGTCGTCACTCTCCTTACGTGGTGGGGCCTTGCCCTCCTTAGCTGGCGGATTCTTCTTGGTCAGATCCTCAAAATACTTTATTAGGATCAGCTGCGGGTTCTTCTCAATGAGCGCCGCCAAGCGGTCCTCGGCGCGCTTCTCCTTGACCGCGGAGTCGACACTAATGGAAGCTGCGTCGTCGGAGGAAGCCATAGCCACGAAATCGATCGGTGCTAACACCTTTCATCACACAATGAAAAATAACATAAGAATCAAACATCAAAGATTACTTCTAAGCAAATTAATCATGGTGGACACTCTCATGGATATTTCGACTTTCGGTGATGGTCGAGCTGGGCCAGTCCATCGTGCGTGACAAAGGTATATCACAGGACGAACTGGCCCAGATAGACCGCCATCATCAAAAGTCGAATTTTTTCCCTCCAAGAACAACTCTCATCGACTGTCGGTGATGGTCGCTCTTTCTCTGCTCCTCCTGCTCTACAAAGATCACAGAGGAGGAGCAGAGGAAGAGCGACCCCCTACGACAACAGTCGGTAACATCTCTAATCTGTCAAATATGGTGGACACTCTCTCAAGGGTATTTCGACTTTCGGTGATGGTCGAGCTGGGCCAGTCCATCGTGCGTGACAAAGGTATATCACAGGACGAACTAGCCCAGATCGACCGCCATCGTCAAAAGTCGATTTTCTTCCTCCAAGAACAACTCTCATCGACACTCTCTCACTTATATATGGTGGACACTCTCTCTGGTGATGGTATATATATGGTGGACACTCTCTCACGGGTATTTCGACTTTCAGTGATGGTCGAGCTGGGCCAGTCCATCGTGCGTGACAAAGGTATATCACAGGACGAACTGGCCCAGATCGACTGCCATCGTCAAAAGTCGATTTTCTTCCTCCAAGAACAACTCTTATCAACTGTTGGTGATGGTCACTAAGGAGGAGCAGAGGAAGCGCGACCCCCTATGGCAACAGTCGGTACCATTCCTCTGAAAACATCTCTTATCTGTCAAATATGATCAACAATCGCTCAACATAAAAACTAATACATACAAACTACTACCAAAATCAATACATTCATCCATAGCACCCATCTAGCATACATACAAACTACTAGCAAAATACTACATAAAAACTTGTACATAAACTACTACATAGAAACTACTAAATAAGAACAACTACAAAAAATTAATACATTCATCCATATAGCACCCATATAGCATTCATCCATAGCAACAATCTAGCATACATATATCCATCTAGCATTCATCCATACATATATCCATCTAGCATTCATCCATATAGCATTCATATAGCATTCATCCATATAGCATTCATCCAAGCACTCATATGGAATTCATCCTCCTAAACAAGTGTCATTCGACAACGGTCTCGATATCAAATTTAATTTTGATAAGTTCAAAACTAAATGAAGAATACACAACAACTCTTCATGTGGGTTGATTTTCATTCCATCGATGCCCCCTTCAACAACTCTCACCTCTCAAGTGGTGGTATATATGTATGGTGGGGCACTCCTTGCCTGTATATTTCGACCGTCGGTGACGGTCGTTACTCCCATCCCTTGCTGCGTTACCAATGTCTCACAGCAAGAGATGAGGAGCAATGACCACCTACGACAACAGCCGGTGTCTTTCCTCTCATAACATATATCATCTCTCAATGTTATTTCAACCGTCGGTGACGGTGGGTCTTTTCGTCCTCCCCCTTCTTTACCAAGGTCTCAGAGGAGGAGGACGAGAAAGACCGACCACCTACGAACAGCCGGTATCCTTACTTCAACATCTCATCTCTCACTCTCATCTCTTTGGTGGTGGACACTCTCTATGGTGGACACTCTCTCTGGTGGTGGTATATATATGGTGGACACTCTCTCACAGGTATTTCGACTTTTGGTGATGGTCGAGCTGGGCCAGTCCATCGTGCGTGACAAAGGTACTAGTCCCACTAATACATAAAAGCTAGTACATAAAGGCTACTACAAAAAACTACTAGTCCCACTAATAGATAAAACTACTACATAAAAACTAATGCAAAAAAATTATCTACATAGCAAAAAAATTATGTACATAGCATCCATCCATCTATCAATCCATCCATCTATCTATCTATGCATCCATCTATCCATGCATCCATCCATCCATCTATGCATCCATCTATCCATGCATCAATCCATCCATCTATCTATGCATCCATCTATCCATGCATCAATCCATCCATCTATCTATGCATTCATCCATCCATGCATCCATCCATCCATCCACATGAGAGGGAGGGAGGGGGAGCTCACCGAAGGGGAGGGCCGCGCGGGGTCGGGGGGCGCGGGGCGGCGCCGGGGGTGCACGGGGGGAGGGGAGGGGGTGGCGCCGGCGGGGTGGGGACCGGTGAGGGGGGCGCCGGCGGGGTGGGGACTGGTGAGGGGGCGCCGGCAGAGTGAGGGGCGGTGAGGGGGGCGCCGGCGGGGTGGGGGCAGCGGGGAGAAGAGTAGGGAGCGAAATGAGAAGAAGCAGCGGAGGCTTGCCACTTAAGTGTCCTGCGAACCTTTCCCGAAAGTCCGTCGGTGCAACACTCGGTAAAGGTGTAACTTAAATCTAGGGTTCAACTGTTACCGAGCGCACTCTCGGTAAAAGTCCTAACCTAGATCTAGGGTTTAATCTTTACCGAGCGCACTCTCGGTAAAAGTAGCTCATGCCGAGTACCACTCTCGGAAAAAGCCTGTTATACCGAGAGCCACTCTTGGCAAAGTGACTAGTTTGCATCGTTTCATCTAGCCCTGCATCAAAAAGTATTTTCCATGCCGTTTCTGGGCATGATTTCATGCGCCGCCTTGCAGATCTGCAATTTCCGGCGATGAAACCCTAGCAGAGCAATAAATTTCTCGAATATTGCACGCGGGTCCGAAAAATGCGGGGGCGTGGGAAATCATGCCCCTCCCTCCTCTGCACAAGACCTACGCATGCTGCAAGGATACCACAAAGTATTTTCCATGCCGCTTCTGGGCATGATTTCATTCGCCGCCTTGCAGATCTGCAATTTCCGGCGATGAAACCCTAGCAGAGCAATAAATTTCTCGAATATTTCACGCGGGTCCGAAAAATGTGGGGGCTGGCACGTGTCATGCGATGGCCTCCTTTGTGAGCACGGGAAGTTTCGAGACCAACGGAGCAACAGGACCCACACTTCCTGGACAAACCGGACACGTTCCCTCTCGATACCCAGAGACTAGCTCGGAGATGGTGCGGTTTACAAGCGGCCTCAGGGGAGGCTTATTCGAAACGTGTCCAAACTTTTACCACACCCTACAGGGGCCATGTGATGACACCGTGCCAGCTCTCGAGGAATTCCGGCATCGTACGATTTTCCGAGGATTTAAACGGTTGTATCAGGCATGGCACTGAGGTACTTTCGGCCCCCTTTGCACAAGACCTACGCATGCTGCAAGGATACCACAAAGTATTTTCCATGCCGCTTCTGGGCATGATTTCATTCGCCGCCTTGCAGATCTGCAATTTCCGGCGATGAAACCCTAGCAGAGCAATAAATTTCTCGAATATTTCACGCGGGTCCGAAAAATGTGGGGGCTGGCACGTGTCATGCGATGGCCTCCTTTGTGAGCACGAGAAGTTTCAAGGCCAACGGAGCAACAGGACCCGCACTTCCTGCACAAACCGGACACGTTCCCTCTCGATACCCAGAGACTAGCTCGGAGATGGTGCGGTTTACAAGCGGTTAGATCATTGTTCTCACACAGACGGCAAACTCAAAAATAATAATAATTGAATTAATAAAAAGCACCGGCATCCATCATTAGGAAGATGGACCGTCACTGTGAATCTTCAGTGCCCGGAAGGGGTGAAGATTCACAGTAATGGTTCATCTCCTTAACAAGAGTGTAATGAAGACCGAAGCTTACTGCGTCTGGATTATCCGACTATTTAAACTGGTCATGTTGCTTGTCTTTGGGCGAGGTGGTACTAAAAGTTTTCTGAGAGACGGAGCTTTGCCGAGAGCCGCCCTCGGCAAAGCTTATCATACCGAGAGCAGCGCTCGGTAATGGTGCTATTGGATCATAAATTAATAAAAACCATCGGCATCCATCATTAAGAATATGGACTGTCACTATGGACATTCTCTGTCCGGAACAGGTGAAAATTCATAGTGACAGTCCATTTCTTAATAAGAGTGTAATGAAGACCGACGCTTGCTTGTTGTGTACTATCCGACTATTTAAACCGGTCTTGATGGTCGTCGTTAAGCGAGGTGGGACTAAACTCAGCTCCCACTTATATATAGATGAAAAAGAGAAAAATAAATAAGGCAAGAAAATATTGTTTGCCGAGAGCTATTACGCGGGCGCTCGGTAAAGCAGCGCGACCGTCAGAGCGACGACGACCACTGCCGGTCTTGCCACGTGGCTACCCTTTGTCGTGTGCCATAGGCTGGCTCTCGGCAAATAGGTAGTTTGCCGAGTGTTCTTTACCGCTTCGTATCGGCGTACGTTCGGGTTTGCCGTCAACCCATTGTTGCCGAGCGCGGCTCTCGACGTACCGAAGGTTGCCGAGTGCTCGTGGTTTGGCTCTCGGCAAAGAGCCTGGCACCCAGCGTATAGGGAAATTCCAGTAGTGCTTCCTGGGTATTTGTTGCTCATAAACATTTAGTATTATGGAATTCATAACAAATTCAGTGTTATGGAATTCTTTTGTTAGCACTCATGGATTGATAGCACTGTATGGTTAATTAACACTACATAAGCATTTAGAAGTTTTATGCGTCAGTGCCAAGGGGCAAGATGGCAGGTGAGATAGAACTGTTGGCTCCCCCCTTCCCCGCCTTCTTAAAGGGTACTCGAAGGCCACGGGTAGCCCTGCTTCGGGGAACAGATCGCCGCTTCCCGACGCACAGCGCAGTCAATGTGCATAAAAATCAAGTGCGTTTTAATGAAGCCACTAGAAGACCGAAAGCCCGCCCCCTCGTTGATAAGATGTGCCAATAAAAACGGCCTTGTATCACGGTGTCCCTCATAAATATTGTGGATTAAGTGGTTTAACTCTGCCACGGGAGGTGACGTTTCGACCCTTGACCAGAGGGGTTATCAGGGTTTGACCTGGTCAAGCCTTTCGGGGCAAGCCTTTCTACGGCTGAGGCTCGAGCACTACTTTGGCCCTGCCAGACCAATAAGGCGTGCCTAGGAGGAGGTCTCGTCACGAGGTATCTACTCTCATTTTTAGAATCTCAAGAATCTAAGGTTACGATCAGGAAAGTGAAGAAAACCTCGGCGCCGAGCATAACCTCGGAATCGGAAGCTGGCGTGGAGGATGGAACTCGCGTACGAAGCCGAAGACTCAAGCTTATGAAGTCATCCCGAAGAAGACGTCTGATATCCTCGGCTTGGAGACTAGTTCGGGGGCTACTGTGGGTGTCTTGGATTAGGGGGTGCTTGCTACGTCGGCCCGCCAGTGATGGGCCGGGCCGAGGACCCATTGAAGATTGTTGGCATGGCCATATTAGCCCTAGCCCGCGGCGCGATCAAGACGAAGATCTCCTAAAGATTTGGCGTTCACTTCAAGCATACTTAAATCGGCATGCATATCTCTAAGGTTGTAACCGCCCATTTGTGTGGGCTTTAGTCTGTATAGGCATTCGCCAGGTTTAGAGCTTAGACAAACTCATACGATCTCATGGTAGATCAATCTGTACTTTGTACCCCATCACAATCAACATATAAGAAGCAAGACGTAGGGTTTTACCTCATCAAGAGGGCCAGAACCTGGGTAAAACATCGTGTCCCTACTCTCCTTGTTACCATCTAGCTCTGATCATCACGCTTGGGACCCCCTATCTGAGATCTGCCAGTTTTAGCACCGACACCTGGTGCATGGTGCTGCATCCTTTTGGCCTTCTCCAGGGTTTCAGTGCCTTCATTCAACAACTCTCATCGAGTGTTCTGCCTTGCTGCTGCCGGCGATGGTGATTGGGTGGTCGGTTCTCCGTTTCATGTGGGTATGCTCCTTGTGCCTCTCATTTGGCAGCTTGGGCACTTTGCGGCGGCGGAGTCAGATCATGTGCTGCCCCTGTTTGGTCCTTTGGTGGCAGTAAGCGACACAAAACATGCATGGTGGTGCCCTCCTCCCGTCGCCTTAGTTGGTTAGCTAGTTTTGGCATAGCGGCGTTCAATGGCATTTGGGCTGTGTGCTCACTGCCTTCGAGTTGTTCCACTAAGCACATTGTATCTTTAATTCTGATTTCTTTTTCTTTCTCGTTGTAAGTTCCAGTCCTGTAATCATGGCCGGTTGATGGCTTTGTTAATTCAAATCGGGCTCTTCTTGAGCCATCGTTCTAAAAAAAGGTCCGATGCACATGTGAGGTGTGAACGTGCCTCCCTAGCCTGACTACTCATGCAAACAAAAGAATTGGGCAACTAATCATACATCTGACAAGCGTCTGATCCAAGGGCTCGCGGGGCGGTTTACTTTTCACTGGCATCAACCGGATGATGCCTAGCAGCGGCCTAAGAAAAATCCACCTATTATTTATATCTATCTATACCTACTTTTATATATATATATATATATATATATATATATATATATATATATATATATATATATATATATATATATATATATATACTATTAAAGGGAGGTGATATTCTTGGTTTCGTCCCATAATGATTAGTCCGTCATTAATATTTGCAGAAAAGCCCCTATTTTTTTATAGTCAACCCGCACTATGTTTTCTTTTTTCGCACGTCTCTATGTTTTCGTACGTAGACCCACACCTCTACCAGCAATCGCTTGTGTTTATCACGAGCTCGCTCGTCGCCTGGGCCACGTTGGGCTGTTGTGAAAAATATAACTTGGGCCGTTGTAAAAGAAATATTTGCTCAGTGTGGGGGTCGAACTCAGCACCTTGCCACCACGTGTCAAAGTTGTAACCAAGTGCGCTGGGATACTGCTTCTGTTGAAGAGTTGGTTCACTAACTAATTAAATAGTTCCACCTCGCTTTTCTACAATAATTTCCATCAACTTATATACCTTCCTGAGTTGTCTAGGGCACCAACAAGCAGCTTTAAGAATCAACAAACAGAGGATGCGGATTTCGGGAATGAAGGAATTAGCGGTGGTTCTGATCAGACGGAACTGTTGTTGACTCGTGGGAGGTGGGATGGTGGTGCATGGCTGCCTGCTTTGTGGGTTGGTCGGCACGGCAGCTTTTTTTGGAAAATGGGTTAAAAACCCCGGCCTCTGCATCAATCGGTGCATACATCCATCTTTATTAATTATTCAACAAATGTCTGACAAGAACATACATCAAGCCACCCGAAGCCACCACTCACATCTACAAACTCGATAATGTGGAGTGCTCTCACTCCCCATATTTAAAACCGGTGTCGTCGCCGATCCATCCGCATAACGTATCGGAACCTACAGCCGGTGCAGCAAACATAAAGTGTACACCACATGCACACGTTTTAGAAGCCGCCATCATCATCGAACCGCTGACACATCTTTGGGAAAGAGATCCGCTTGTGGGTTGGTCGGCACGGCGGGTTGGTGGGCTTGGGGTGTTGGTTGTGTTCAGAGGATGAAGGGGAAGAACCGTGGTTGCACACGGGCGTTGGCTGTGTTGCTGGGCAAAGGGCTGACAGTCCTGGTCGATCAGAAGGAGTACTAATGCTAATATATGACTCTACTACTAGGAGCTCCGAAAATTAGTATATGTTGTTTTACCGATTTTTATTACTCGTTGAATATTATCATTGCTCAAAATCATATTAGAAAAATATTTTATTCAAGGTATCACAGATCTTGGTAAGGACTAAAATTTGCCCGAGTCACGAAAGTTTTTTTCTCACCAATTCTCATAACTTAAATACAAGGTATTTTTTCCCCGGTGCAACGCACAGGCATATATGTGCTATTTTTTTTTTTGAGATGAGCATATATGTGCTGGTAGATTTTTTTTTTTTTTTTGAGAAATATGTGCTAGTAGAGTTTTTTTTTTTTTGAGGTGCTATTAGAGTTAAAAAAAGAAAAACGGTCGCACCCAGCGAGGCCACGCGCCACTCTTCAGGCCCACGCGGGGCCGTGCATGACCTCCTCGGAGGTAATGGGCCAGCCCAAGAGCGCTGGGAGGGGTAAATACCGAGCGGGGCTTGACTAGAGACGGACCGGAACCCCCATTTGCCTCCTGGCTGAACCGGTTCCCCTAAAAAAAAAAAGGGAGAACGGCCACCGCCACCGTCGTTGTCCTGTCCACGATGGCGGACTCCGCCGCGCCGACGGCGAGATCCGCCGCGCCTGCCTCGACCAGGTCCGCCGGGCCTACCTCGACCTCTTCCGCGCCTACATCGACCTCGTCCGCGCGTACCTCGACCTCCGCCGCGCGTACCTCAACCTCCGCGGCGCCTACATCGAGCTCCACCCCCTCTTCAGGCGCTCGTTTAGACGCGGATCACATCTTCAACCTCGTAGTCCGCCAGCGCCCATACGAGCTGTTGGAGTACATGGACTCCTTCCCGGGTTCTTTCGGAGACCCCCAGTGTCGCGAAATCCGACTCGTGGGGAGGGCTCTTCTTCCAGTGGTCGTTATTATTTTTCTGTACAGCTGCTATCAATTACTAGGTTGTTATAGCTTGACCATAACGTATGTTTAGAGCTGAAACCGTATTGTATCCCTTTTACTTAAAAGAAAGGACTTGAAGATGTCCTCTCAGTGTTCATCTTTGTCTAGATAAAAATTTGTAGCTTGTCTGGTTGTTTAATTAGAAATGGCACTGTCTGGTCAAGCATAAGAAAATACTGCCGCAGTCCGAGAAACAAAATACTGTGGCAGCATCCCCACTTTATTCATTTCTTTGGGAATGTATGTAGTAAAAAATAACTTCTTTTTGCAGGTTGCGTGTGCCGCAGATCTCTTTCTGTTCAACTTCAGAATCAGGTTTAGCATTTTCACCTTTAACAAAAACCCCTGATGTGTTTTTTATGTTTTACTGAACATATGTTGAATAACCATACAGATTTACTGGACGATTTTCCTTATTATTCTGTTTATTCAAGATTTATATCTATTGGTAATGGAGCCAATATATCTCTTGAATATCCGAAGTGGCATGGGTTACAAGGAAGGAATCATAGACTATGTATATGTATATACAAGACTATGTGCGTCAAGATAATGTCACACGGATATATATTTTTCTTCACTATGTTTATAGAAGAGTATATTTCTGTGCTCAAAAGGGTTCCAGTACAGTCTCTTTCAGGTAATTCAAATGATCATTTGCTCATAGAATGTAAAGTTAGGACCACACGTAGCTCAGGCATCTATATTTTCACTGTACTTCCTTAAAATGCATGTCCACTAATCAGCAACATGCCTGCAGAATCAGTGAATCATGCAAAGGTCGCTTCTACCACAAGGACTCCGCCAGGATATTCTAAGAAGATGGATAAATTTTATCAGAGTTAGTGTCACTGTGCATTTGCACGGTTTATGTTTATTGTCCCTGAATTAAATTTACAATAATCACTGTGTTGTGTGTGCAGAATCAAGCGGCTCAAGGAGCTCTGGAAGCTTTCCATTAGCGCGGCAAAAGTGCGATTGTAAGTTGTTCAATCTCGCGGTTTTTACTTTCGTTTTTTCGGTTGCTTAAGTAAATGCTGGATGTTTGCGATGTGTAAATTGTGGTTGTCACTGACTAACAAAGCGCTGGTTGTTATAATTGCAGCCAAGGGCGAGCTCAGGTCTGATGCAAAAACAATAACTAGCTCAAGGATCCCTTCGAAATTTCCTGGAGAGCAAAGGAGCTCTGACTCGTCACTGTCATTTCTCACACAAAAACAAAGCTGTCACTGTAAGTTGGCAATCTCGGTGTTTACGTACAGTTTTTTTTTTTTTTTGGTCCATCAAAACTTGCAAAATGTGACTGCAGGTAGTCAGTCTCACTGCTTACTTATTGGATCTCTTGCTACTGAAGTGATTGTTACTGTATATATTTGTGATTTGTGAATTGTTCCACTCACTAAGCAACTGCTGTTTGTTCTCATTGCAGCGGAAGATAAGGGACACAAGTCCCTCGTATACAATTGCCCATGGTCGACATTTCTTGTCCCTGCAGGTCAAGTTGGTTTTGGTCTTGTATTGAATTTTTCAGAGGTGTTTGTTTACAGCAAATTGCAAAGCTTTATTTTGTTATTTGTTTTGCCTTGCAGCTTGTAGGTTCCCTGCCCTGTCAGGAGCGAGCCCGTTCCTCCGGCTGTACAGTCCAGTGGTCTCCACCCAAGAAGAGGCACTAATAAAGGAGCAATTCCTGGCGATGTCACCTGAATGGTGGCGTCGTTTGCTGCAAAACGGTCCCCTGCCCGACCGTGACCCTGGTGAGTACCTAACCATTCTCCATGGTATCAACTGAATTGGTTGGTAGTTTGCTGTTCATTTGATCTATTGAGTGCCATAATTTCTAATACTTCCTCCGTCCCATATTAATCGTCGCTCAAATGGATGTATCTAGTACTGAAATACGTCTAGATACATCCTTTTCAGCGACAATTATTATGGGACAGAGCGAGTACATAAGTGGTCAGTATTACCCAACATGGGTTTCTAGGTAGGATTTACCAAGAAAGAATGGACTTTCAGTTCGCTATGGTTTTGAGTTGAACTTTCTTGAGCTAGTTTATTAGGATGTTGTTGGCCAGAAAACCTACCAGACTTTTGGTACGAAGTACTTGTGCACGATCTAGTGGTTTTACATGCCTTCACCTAGTGTGGTGGACCCTGTACAGTTATGTTTTTACTGTCTTTTGTTGCTCTTTGTTTTGCTGGATAGGTAGGTTACATTTGTACTAATTTGCTCTCTTTTTTTCAATGTGCACATCTCCAGGGACCGCCCACTGGTAGGGGTCAAGCATCTGTGCGACACCTGTCCCAAGCAGGAGGGGGAGGAAGCAAAGAGGGCTGCCGCCGACTGGGTTACCTCATGTTGCAACCCTACTCTCCGCTTCTGTAGCGGCTGTCTTGCATCTGCTTACCTATGCAGGCACGGACCCTGTGTGAAGCATGGTGCCATTGGTCTGCTTCCTGGGGCCCGAGAAGCGGTGATGCGGAGGATGATGGTTCATGAGGACGAGACCCTGTACTGCATCAAGGAGTGTACACTGCTTGTAGAGGCAGAGTACAGGGGCGACCTCAGGGAGCGTGATGGTTTCCGTATGAGGACGTATGCCTGTTTTGGCGCACGGCAGCGGTGCGTACGTCAGTGGTGCTGTACCACATCTCACGGGCAGGCCACTTGGTGGAGGTCTGCCGCACCCCCCTAGCTTGACGGTTGAGACGGTTCTCAACCAATAGTTGCTATTCGTTGTACATGTAACAGTGATGATACGGAGCGCACAAAATGGAAGACGTTTCTGTTGTTTAGATTTAGTTCTGGATAGTTGTTAGTCGTTATACCTGTAAACATTGACAACCACATGGTCATACGTGTACCAAGAACTATGGTGAGCTCCATTCCTGTGTTGTCGGCCTTCGCGCCCATGTATTTTCTAGGATTGGTTCCTCTGTGGTTGTGGATTTTTAGAGTTAGCTGCTGCTTGTGCACTAGTGCAGAATCAGCCTTTAGTCCCGGTTCGTAAGGGCCTTTAGTCCCGGTTCAACAACCGGCACTAAAGGGTCGCGACTAAAGCCCCCCCCCTAGTCCCGGTTCGTCACGACCCGGGACCAAAGGCCCACCACGTGGCACGAGCCCGCGCCGGGGGGCTGGGGGGCCTTTAGTCCCGGTTGGTAACACCAACCGGGACTAAAAGGTCCACGTGGCACGAGCCCGCGGCGGGGCTGGGGGGCCTTTAGTCCCGATTGGTAACATCAACCGGGACTAAAAGGTATAGGGGTTTAGGGGTTTATGTTTTATTTTTCCTTTTAATTTTGTGTTTTCCATTTAATTCTTTTTTTTGCGAGAAGTTCTTTTTCATTTCAAACATATTTTACGCTACTACATACATACTGTACACGTCATGCATATATAAATAGAATTTCTCGTAGCCAATCATATATATATATCATAGGATTTCTCGTACGACCATATGCGCATACATATATATATATACAATTTGGTATATACAATTTCTCCTACAATTTGCAGGATTTTTAGGATGTATGACCTGGTCAACCAAAAATCCCGCAATTTGTAGACCAAAAATCCCGCAATTTATTCAGCCGTGTAATGGTATGCTCCTTTGGGATGTATGACCTGGTCAACCAAAAATCCCGCAATTTTCTCTTGAAGTGCTCGCATGCGGTCCGTTGGTAGGAGCTTTGCCCGCATCTCCCTCAGCTTTAAAGAAGGAGATCAAGATGAATATATTAGTTATGTGTATATATATTAGATCATGATAAAAAAAATTGTGGATAGTGTTCTGGCAAACGTACCCAAAGTTGTCTTTCAGATCTGCTCCATTCGGACGTCATAATGCGAATGTTCTCGCAAACATAGTATGCACATAAATTATTCCCCGACGCCTGACTCATGCACTTTACGAAAATAGAATTCAATCAGATAATAATTAATCAAGTATGATAATGGTATTGAAACTAGAATTAAAGAGATGCGCGGACACGTAGCTAGTACTACTTAATTACGTACCCTGGGTCGCACCCATTTCAGCTCTTGTTTCCATGCGCCTGGGACCTGTTTGATGAAGCTTTGCCAAACCCTGCCCGGCAAAGAAAATGAATAAAGGAGTTATTAATTAGTTGATATCAGGAAATGAAATAAAGAGCTGGCTGACATAGTGCGCTAATGATTGAAATTACCTGTCGACCATCCCCTTCACGATTAAGTACTCTTTAGGTTCTTTAAGTAGTGAGTCCAGTACTTTAACTTTTCCCTCGTCAACTTCAATGATTAGCAGGATCCAGTGAAAACTGCATGCGCACACGTTTGTATAATTAAGCGGGCATGTGCATAACTCATCAACTACACTTATTAACATCTAGTAAGCAAAATAGAATTTGTAGTACAAGACAGTAACACTCACCCGAAGTTGTAAGGAAATATTATTTCTGGTTGGGTATTTAGTTGCTTCAAAAACTCTAGCAAGTACTTCTCTGTCTCTTTTGGGTGACGTGACCACACCTTTTCATTAATGGTATTTGGGTCAATGAACCCAATGCCATAGCGTCCATCTCTTTTCATTTCATAAATCTTCATTCTGCATAATACCACAGAAAAGAATATAGTGAGGATAATTACAGGCAACGAACGAGCACAGCTAGAGACTTAAATTACAGAAGGAAATCACTTACAGACAATAGCAACTGATGAGAGATTTGTCGAGTGCGTCTTGGTTGAATAACTGAAACAATTCTTGAAACTCAATCCACAAATCTTTTGCATGGAAGTAATGCTCTTCCTTGACTTTCACCATGAGGGAATCTCGCCCCTTCTTGACTTCTCTCAGGTACCAGTCATGCAAATGGCGCATTCTCGTTGATAGATTCTCGACCTCCCTGACCAGATCTTGGCCGGGGACATATTTCCATGCTACTTCGTGATCTTGAATCTTGGGGAGTTCCTCGATGCCTAGGAGTTGTTCAACAGTGACACCGGCGTCTCTAGCCATCTGTCTATGAGCGTCGGTTATTACCGGCTGATCGGCGGTACTCACACCATGTGATTGTACAATGAGCGGGGGGATCGATTGCACTGCCTGTTCTCCCAGCTGGGGAACAGTTTTCCCGCATTTACTACTCCTTGCTTGGCTCGAGCTCGACTCCTTATCTTTTTGTGCCACATATAACTTCTTAATACAACGCTCATAGTCTGAGTCCGTCCTCTTCACAGCCGGTTGAGCATTATCAATAAAGTGTTGTATGACTTCATCAGGTATTTTCTCCTTCGGCGGGGGCTGTTTCGGTGCAAAATGGGCCTTCACTTGGGCAGCCACTTCAGCCTTGTTTTCCTCGATAGTCATCTCGTAAGCCAACTTCTTTTTGGCAGGAGGAGAGGCTTTCTTGCTTGGTGCTCTCTTCCGCTTTGGAGAAGGCTGACGCGCCCGAGATCGATATGGCGGACTCGCGCTGATGGGCTCCGTCTCGGGGTGGGGTGGTGGAGACGGCTGATGCGGTGGCGGACTAGCGCCGTGCTGCGTCTCGGGCAGGGTTGGAGTCGGCTGACGCGGTGGCGGACTTGGAGGAGGAGTCGGTGGCCTTGGAAAGACGATGCAATCCTTTCTCCATAGAATGATACGATGTATGGCCTCTCCCAGTGTGCGCTCCTCGTTACCTCCAGGAATGTCAAGCAGTAGCTCGTAATATCCTGACATCACTTCATCAACCCCGACACGAGCATAGCCACCTGGAATCGGATTGCAATGGAAGTTTGCTTCAGGGGGATTTGTTAAAGCATAGCCGTCTGCCACCTTCATGGATATGTTCTTCACTTTCATGTGTAGCTCACAAGGTGTCGTATGTTTGATATCATCCACAGGGTATCTATCCAGCAGTGCATCATCGGCCGGGGTGGAACCCATGCTGCTTTTCGGCATAGATGGGACGGTTGTATCCAATGCTGGATCTGCTTGCTACTGCCGCTAAGACGCCCTTTCCTGGCTAAGTGAGTCGATCTGCTCCTGCTGCCTTTGGTAAGCGCATTCCAACTCCGCGTGCTTTGATTCCATCAGTTGAAGGCGGTCTGCTACCTGCTTCCTCTGCTCCTCCTCCTGCTTCCTCTGCTCCTCCTCCTGCTGCTTCTTTCTCGCACGGCTTCTGTAAGTGGCGTTCCAATCCGCAAACCCCTCAAACCACAGAACAACGCCTTTGCCTCGTGTTCGTCCCGGGTGTTCAGGATTGTTCAGGGCGCGCGTAAGCTCGTCATTCTCTCTGTCGGGCTTGTACTTTCCCGTTCGAGCATCTTGTATTGCAACAAGTAAAGCATCGGAGGCTTCTTTAAGTCTTGCCTGCTCCATAACCAGCCCTGTCTCTGGGTCCAACTTCCCCCCATGCGCATAAAACCAAGTCCTGCACCTGGGGGGCCAACTCAATGTAACTGGAGTGACCCCTGCAGCAATCATCTGTTCCTCAGCGAGATCCCACTTAGGCCGGCCGACCTGGTAGCCACCTGGCCCCAGAGTATGGTGCCACTTTTTTTTCGCAGCATTAATCTTGTTTATTCTCGACCGTTCCTTAGCTTCTTCCGATTCCTTGAACTGCACGAAAGCGTCCCAGTGATCTTTTGCCTTCTCTAGTGTTCCCTTGAATGCTGGAGTCTTCTTTCCGTCTGCTTGGTACTTGGCCCATATTCTTTTCTTGTGGTTGTTGAATGCTATCGCCATCTTCTTAAGAGCACTCTTCTTGACTTTCTCCCGTTCTTCATCTGTCAAATGATCTGGTAGGGTGAAATGTGCCATGAGCGATTTGTTGGGTAACGCAGCAGAAAACAAAAAATTTCCGACCTACGCACCAGCCCAGGACCACTATGGAGCCTGCATACAAGGTTTGATCTCTTTCGTTACCGACTCGTAGCGCAGCGGAAGTAGAGTCGATGACGATCGGCGGTGCAGATCCCCGCAGCTAGGATTTTACAACCTCCCAACCGCGAGGATGTATACCCTCATCTGCCCCGCGGACAGCCCTCCGGGAGGCGGTCACACAGTCCCCCGGACGGTGTCGCGGACAGCCCTTCGGGAGGACCTCCGAAACTCGGACTGTCACTCGGACAGCCCTTCGGGAGGACCTCCAAAACTCGGACGGTCACACGGACAGCCCTTCGGGAGGCACTCTCGAACTAAGACCGAAACTACGATCTCTCTACAGAGTTGCACACATACGGTGTCATCTATCCGGCAGGGCTTCGCCGTCCAGAACTAGTTCCTGCCGGAACCCAGACAGCCTTTCGGCTCTACGAAACTATTTCGCTGGGAGGGAGAGAAGAATGCCAGATCATGCATGGCTTTGTGTATGAGAGCAAGAGTGTGTCTTATGGCATCCCACACACCTCCTATTTATAGGAAACCCAAGGGGTAGGGTGGTTTTACAAGAAGACCCAAAACCCACATGGAAAGGAGTCCTTCCCAAGGACCAAAAAGGTGAAACCAAGGAACAAGGGGGACTCCATGAAGGAGTCCACCATGTGGCCGGCCACACCCTCATGTGGGGCCCCAAAATTGGCCCCTATCCATCCATGTCATCCCCAAGATCTTTTGGAGCAAAGCCCCAAAAGGTGGCTTTCCAAAAATATCCCAAAAAGCACTTTCACTATTCACGACGACATTTTTCAGCGTCTGATCGAACTGAAAATATTCATGTGGGCTTAGAACAATTCTAGTACCCACCAAAATAATTTTCAATGCGAGCCGGAACAATTCCGGTTTAGTGATTTCATCTGCGAAAAGCATCTGAAGCGGTTTCGGCAGCTCCGAAACATTTCCGGTTTTCATCCCGGAAAATTCCAGAATGATTCTGGCACCCTCCAAGAATTATCAGGCATGTGCCAAAACCAATTTGACTTTATGGTATCCTCTGAAACAACTTTTCAGTTTCACCGGAACTCATCCGGTGACCTCTCTGCGGAACTTTTCCGCTGTCCGAAACTTTTCCGGCGTCCGAAACTTTTTCGGTGATTTTCTCTCAGACTCCCTGTCTAGTATTCAGCAGATAGATGACCCTTAAGCGTGTGACCCTATAGGTTCGGTGAAGCATAGACATGACCCGGAACCCCTTCCGATCAATGATCAACATCGGAGCCGTGGACACCCATATCGATCCCTATACCCACACGAATAAATATTCGAGTGAACCTCCAGTTGCCGTGAGCTATTCTTGTTGCTTCGCGATATGTTACAATTACCCGAGGTGAGAAACATCGGCATCCTCGTGGATCAACACTTGTCCACAATGCCAGTTACCTCGTTGCCGGTATTGTTTTCTTTTCTCGTTCCCGTGTTCCGGCATCCCTGTGATCAAATCACCCTGTGTCTGGCCAGACGATGATGGATACCGTAACACCGAGAGGGCCCAGAGATATCTCTCCATTGTCGGAGGAGCAAATCCCAATCTTGAGCTATCAAGTCCCTTGACATACTTTTCCATGAACCCGTAAGCCGCCGTAATAGCCACCCATTTACGGATGACGTTTAACAAACCCCAAAGTTCATGAAGAAAGCATGAAGAAACTCGACACTCTCATGGTCTAAGGAATTATGCAAACATTAACTTCTCTGTGTTATTAACCATAAACTTATGACGAATGTATCTCATAGCATAACATCAATCGGGTCGATTCAACACAAGTGTTCTACCAACAATTGTGCCCTCAAAATTGCCGGCATAGCCATGCCCATGATCAGGAAAACAGGATCATCATGCAATACTTGAGCCAGTCATAGAGGCTTGACTAGGAATACATTTTACCGTTTATTATCCCACACGTGCATATGAGTCTTCCTCCGAGCCTCGTGGTTATTGTAGACTCGAGAACCATAGCAGTTATAGCATGGAACATAAACCTAATTATGAACAGGGAGATAATCAATAACATTTATTATTGCCTCTAGGGCATATCTCCTACAGACTCCCACTTGAACTAGAGTCAATAATCTAGTCAATGCTAATGCACTTTACACCTATGGCATACTGGTGTAAAATATGCTTCGCATGTGGTATAGCCTGATGTCCAACGGATCTGACGACGTCAGCTCTGTGTGTAACTTTGCATATCCTTGCGTTTTCACGCTTTCACAAAATTCATATTTTGTCTGGACTTGGCCTTGCATATGTGTGAATCATTGGTCGAAACCTGATTCCTCAGACTGAGCTATGGAGCAACTATCTGCAATAGTGTCCCCTAGACCAAAGTCATCTTGGAACCATACTAAGTTCATGAATGAACTATATGATTCAACAACTTCTTTGTCGCTTCTTAAGCATCAACATACTTAGCCTTTGTTATAGAATTCGCCACAGTATCTTGTTTGGAACAATTTCCAACTACCGTGCCACCATATTGTGTATCACACAAAACCCTCAATTTAAATCGAAAATCGCATGGAGCATTGATGAAGACTGTATCGATGTAATCACTTACAACGAGCACTTCATAATCTCTACTTGCGAGAAAACATGTCATCAGTACTACTCTTAGCACTTAATGACATCTTTCACTGTTGTCCCATGATCAGTACTTTGATCACTATGGTATCTATACTCGCAACAACTTTGGAGTATTGGACATATCTGTTTGTTTTTACATACCATGGAATACATGATTAATCCAAACACAAGAGTGTGTGGAATCTCCATCATGTATTTTACTCATCAGTGTTTTGGGACACCGAGTCTTGCAAAAACTCTTTCCATGTGACTTCGGCAAGAATCACTCCTTGGCGTTTTAAATGCTAAAAGGTTTTAGCATCTTGTCAATATGTATTCATTGCTTAGCCCCATTAGGTAAATCTATCTCCATAGATCATCATGCCTAATATTGAGGCTATTTAGCCTAAGCACTTCATTGAAAAACTATTTTCAAATGAAGTCCTAATTCGTGTCAAGAAATTTATTTCCAATTAACAATGTGTTAAGTACACAAGGTTTTTAGAAATATTTTTATGCTCCCACTTACTTTCTTGAATCACAAGCATCTTCGATACCCATTTGATGAAGTCAAACCCCCTTGACCATTTCATCAAAAACGAAGATTCCAACTCCACTTTGCTCTCTTCTGTCCATCGCTGGAACTCTGAAGTTTGCATACTTACTAGCATCCTCTGGATCGACAAATTACTTTGGACTGTATCACATACAAGTCCTAGGTTTCATTTCCATCAGATGGAAATCTTTTTGTCATCCATGTTTCATATCTCATGATTGAAATATGTATTAATTGCTAGTTCAACCCGAACCGACTTCAAGCATCGCTACGGTGAGACAATCTCATCGTAGTCAACTCCTTGAACTTGTTATGGCAACAAGTCGAGCTTTATGGATAAAACATTTTATCCGTATCAGTTTTTAGTTCCATAAATATTCGTTAGACTCTAAGTCTTCCGAAAGGTGTATCAAGATTTTAATCTCGAATCACTTATATGGAAACTATCTCAGATTGTATTGGCATTTAGCCAATTCCGGAGTCAGGGCCCATCAACGCTTCCTTGTGTATTGTAGGTATACTGTTGTCTAACAACAATATCTCATTTGCGCATCTGATAGGTGTTGGGGAACGTTGCATGGGAAACAAAAATTTTCCTACGCACACATAAGATCTATCCATGGTGATGAGCATCTACGAGAGGGAGAGTGGATCTACATACCCTTGTAGATCGCTAAGCGGAAGCGTTAATAAACGCGGTTGATGTAGTCGAACGTCTTCGCGATCCAAATCGCCGAGCGTCCCGCGATCCAATCACGATCCTTCCGATCTAGTGCCGAACGGACGGCACCTCCGCGTTCAACACACGTACGGCTTGATGACGCCTTCACCTCCTCGATCCAGCGAGCGATGGTGAAGTAGTGGTTGAGTTCCAGCAGCACGACGGCGTGGTGATGGTGGTGAGGAACAATCTCTGCAGGGCTTCGCCAAGCACTACGGAGATTATGACGGAGGAACTAGAGGGCTAGGGTTGCCGGCACACGGCTTGGGAAATCCTGATGTGTCCCGTGTGCTAGCCCTGCCCCTCTATTTATATGTTGAGCCTTGGGGTCTAAACTTGGAGTAAAAGCCTCCTCCGGGTCGGTTTTGCCCGCACAAGGTCGGTTTGGCCCGCAGGGAAAGAGTCCAACTCGGATCCCTGCCGAACCGTGCACAGCCGCGCACAAGCGGTAGTACCGCTTCACACAAGCGGTAGTACCGCTTGGGCGGTAGTACCGCTTCACACAAGCGGTAGTACCGCTCGGGCGGTAGTACCGCTTCACCAAGCGGTAGTACCGCTTACGCGGCAGCAAAACTACTTTTGCACTTTCCAATACCTTGTGGGCTTTATCCCTTTGGCTCATATAAAGTGTTGCTGCACCCGAACACTTCGGTAAACATCCGGAACCTCTTCCGGTGAACTTCGGAACCCTTCCAGAGATCAAAACACTATTATCACATATATCAATCTTTACCTCCGGACTATTCCGGAGATCCTCGTCATGTCCGGGATCTTATCCGGGACTCCGAACAACTTTCGGTCACCAACATAATAACTCAATTATACTAATCGTCACCAAACGTTAAGTGTGTAGACCCTGCGGGTTCGAGAACTATGTAGACATGACCGAGACACCTCTACGGCCAATAACCAATAGCGGGACCTGGATGCCCATATTGGCTCCTACATATTCTACGAAGATCTTTATCGGTCGAACCTCTATGTCAAGGATTCAGTTAATCCCGTATGCTGTTCCCTTTGTTCTTCGGTATGTTACTTGCCCGAGATTCGATCGTCGGTATCACTATACCTAGTTCAATCTCGTTACCGGCAAGTCTCTTTACTCGTTCCGTAATACAAGATCCTGTGGCTAACTCTTTAGTCACTTTGCTTGCAAGGCTCAATGTGATGTTGTATTACCGAGTGGGCCCTGAGATACCTCTCCGTCACACGGAGTAACAAATCCCAGTCTTGATCCATGCCAACCCAACAGACACCCTCGGAGATACCTGTAGAGCACCTTTATAGTCACCCAGTTACGTTGCGACGTTTGATACACACAAGGTATTCCTCCGGTGTCAGTGAGTTGCATGATCTCATGGTCAAAGGAACAGATACTTGACATGCAGAAAACAATAGCAATAAACTGACACGGTCAAATGCTACGTTTACAGTTTGGGTCTTGTCCATCACATCATTCTCCTAATGATGTGATCCCGTTATCAAATGACATCTCATGTCCATGGCTAGGAAACCTTAACCATCTTTGATCAACAAGCTAGTCAACTAGAGGCTTACTAGGGACACAGTGTTGTCTATGTACCCACACATGCATTTGAGTTTCCAATCAATACAATTATAGCATGGATAATAAACGATTATCATGAACAAGGAAATATAATAATAACCAATTTATTATTGCCTCTAGGGCATATTTCCAACAGTCTCCCACTTGCACTAGAGTCAATAATCTAGTTCACATCACTATGTGATTTACATTGTAATGAATCGAACACCCATGCAGTTCTGGTGTTGTTCATGTTTAGCCCTTGGAAGAGGTTTAGTCAACGGATCTGCAACATTTAGATCCGTGTGTACTTTGCAAATATTTATGTCGTCCTCCTTGATGTAATCGCGGATGGAATTGAAACGTCGCTTTATGTGTCTGGTCCTCTTGTGAAATCTTGGTTCCTTGGCTAGAGCAATGGCACCAGTATTATCACAAAACAGAGTCATTGGGTCAAGTGCACTAGGCACTACTCCAAGATCTGTCATGAACTCCTTCATCCAGACACCTTCCTTCGCCGCCTCCGAGGCTGCGATGTACTCCGCTTCGCATGTAGAATCAGCTACCACGCTTTGCTTGGAACTGCACCAGCTAACCGCACCCCCATTAAGAATAAATACGTATCCGGTTTGCGACTTAGAGTCATCCGGATCAGTGTCAAAGCTTGCATCGACGTAACCCTTTACGACGAGCTCTTGATCACCTCCATAAACGAGAAACATGTCCTTAGTCCTTTTCAGGTACTTCAGGATATTCTTGACCGCCGTCCAGTGTTCCATTCCTGGATCACTTTGAAACCTTCCGGCCATACTTATGGCAAGGCTGACATCGGGTCTTGTGCACAGCATTGCATACATGATAGAGCCTATGGCTGAAGCATAGGGGATGACACTCATCTTTTCTCTATCTTCTGCAGTCACTGGGCATTGAGTCTTACTCAACTTCACACCTTGCAAAACAGGCAAGAACCCCTTCTTGGACTGATCCATTTTGAACTTCTTCAAAATCTTATCAAGGTATGTGCTTTGTGAAAGTCCTATTAAGCGTCTCGATCTATCTCTATAGATCTTGATGCCTAATATGAAAGCAGCTTCTCCTAGGTCCTTCATTGAAAAACTCTTGTTCAAATATTCCTTTACGCTTTCCAGCATTTCTATATTGTTTCCAATCAGCAATATGTCATCCACATATAATATTAGAAACGCTATAGAGCTCCCACTCACTTTCTTGTAAATACAAGCTTCTCCGTAAACTTGTATAAACTCGAACGCTTTGATCACCTCATCAAAACGAAGATTCCAACTCCGAGATGCTTGCACCAGTCCATAAATGGATCGCTGGAGTTTGCAAACTTTGTCAGCATTTTCTGGATCGACAAAACCTTCTGGTTGCATCATATACAACTCTTCCTTAAGGTAACCGTTAAGGAACGCTGTTTTGACATCCATCTGCCAAATTTCATAATCGAAAAAGGCAGCTATTGCCAACATGATTCTGACGGACTTAAGCATCGCTACGGGTGAGAAGGTCTCATCGTAGTCAACTCCTTGAACTTGTGAAAAACCCTTTGCCACAAGTCGAGCTTTATAGACGGTGACATTACCGTCCGCGTCCGTCTTCCTCTTAAAGATCCATTTGTTCTGAATGGCCTTACGCCCTTCAGGTAATACTTCCAAAGTCCATACTTTGTTTTCATACATGGATCCCATCTCGGATTTCATGGCCTCTAACCACTTCTCGGAATCCGGGCCCATCATCGTTTCTCCATAGCTCGTAGGTTCATCGTTGTCTAACAACATGACCTCTAAGACAGGGTTGCCGTACCACTCGGGAGCAGTACGCGTCCTTGTCGACCTACGAGGTTCGATAGCAACTTGATCCAAAGCTTCATGATCATCATCATTAACTTCCTCTTCAGCTAATGTAGGCTCCACAGAAATAACTTTCTGCGCTGCGCTACTCTCAGGTTGAAGTAAAGGTTCAACAACCTCATCAAGTTCTATCTTCCTCCCACTCAATTCTTTCGAGAGAAACTCTTTCTCAAGAAATGCTCCGTTTTTAGCGACAAACACTTTGCCTTCGGATCTGAGGTAGAAGGTATACCCAACTGTCTCTTTTGGGTATCCTATGAAGACGCATTTCTCCGCTTTGGGTTCCAGCTTTTCAGGCTGAAGCTTTTTGACATAAGCATCATATCCCCAAACTTTAAGAAACGACAGCTTTGGCTTCTTGTCAAACCAAAGTTCATATGGCGTCGTCTCAACGGATTTCGATGGTGCCCTATTTAAAGTGAATGCAGCTGTCTCTAATGCATAACCCCAAAACGATAGTGGCAAATCGGCAAGAGACATCATAGATCGCACCATATCTAATAAGGTTCGATTACGACGTTCGGACACACCATTACGCTGTGGTGTTCCAGGCGGTGTCAATTGTGAAACAATTCCACACTGTCTTAAGTGACTGCCAAACTCATAACTCAGATATTCTCCTCCTCGATCAGATCGTAGGAATTTAATCTTCTTGTTACGATGATTCTCAACTTCACTCTGAAATTGTTTGAACTTTTCAAATGTTTCAGACTTGTGTTTCATTAAGTAAATATACCCATATCTACTTAAGTCATCAGTGAAGGTGAGAAAGTAACGATAACCACCGCGCGCCTCAATGCTTATCGGACCGCACACATCAGTATGTATGATTTCCAATAAGTCACTTGCCCGTTCCATTGTTCCAGAGAACGGCGTTTTAGTCATCTTGCCTATGAGGCATGGCTCACATGTGTCAAGTGATTCAAAATCAAGTGACTCCAAAAGTCCATCAGCATGGAGCTTCCTCATGCGTTTTACGCCAATATGACCTAAAAGGCAGTGCCACAAGAAAGTGGTATTATCATTATCAATTCTACATCTTTTGGCATCAATGTTATGAACATGTGTATCATTACTATCGAGATTCAATAAGAATAAACCTCTCACATCGGGTGCATGACCATAAAAGATATCACTCATATAAATAGAACAACCATTATTCTCTGATTTAAATGAGTAACCGTCTCGCAATAAACAAGATCCAGATATAATGTTCATGCTTAACGCAGGCACCAAATAACACTTATTTAGGTTCATCACTAATCCCGACGATAATCGAAGAGCGAGCGTGCCGACGGCGATCACATCAACCTTGGAACCATTTCCCACGCGCATCGTCACTTCGTCCTTTGCCAGCCTCTGTCTATTCCGCAGTTCCTGTTTTGAGTTGCAAATATGAGCAACCGCACCGGTATCAAATACCCAGGCACTACAACGAGAGTTGGTAAGGTACACATCAATAACATGTATATCATATATACCTTGTTTGTTGTTGGCCGCCTTCTTGTCAGCCAAATACTTGGGGCAATTCCGCTTCCAGTGTCCAGTTCCCTTGCAATGAAAACACACAGTTTCTGGTTTGGGTCCAGCCTTGGGTTTCTTCACGAGAGGAGCAACTGCTTTGCCACTCTGCTTGGAGTTACCCTTCTTACCCTTGCCATTTTTCTTGAAACTAGTGGTTTTATTGACCATCAACACTTGATGCTCCTTCTGAATTTCAGACTCAGCGGCTTTCAGCATCGCAAACAGCTCGGCGACTGACTTGTTCATCCCGTGCATGTTATAGTTCAACACGAAGCTCTTGTAGCTAGGTGGCAATGATTGAAGAACTCTGTCAGTGATAGCCTCTGGCGGAAGGGGCATCCCTAACTCAGCCAGACGGGTGGAGTACCCAGACATTCTGAGCACGTGATCACTGATAGACCCGTTCTCCTCCATCTTGCAAGCATAGAACTTATCGGAGATCTCATATCTCTCGATCCGGGGATTCTTCTGAAAGATAAACTTCAACTCCTGGAACATCTCATATGCTCCATGACGTTCAAAACGTCTTTGAAGTCCCGGTTCTAAGCCATACAACATTGCACATTGAACTATTGAGTAATCATCAGAACGAGCCTGCCAGGCGTTCACAACGTCTAGAGACTCAACTGGAGCGGGTGGATCACCAAGCGGTGCATCAAGGACATAAGCCTTCTGGGAAGCCGTAAGGATAATCCTTAGATTACGGGCCCAGTCCACAAAGTTACTTCCATCATCTTTCAACTTAGCTTTCTCTAGGAACGCATTAAAATTCAGGGGTGCTACTGCGCGAGCCATGATCTACAACATAAATATAGCAAAGACAACTTAGACTATTGTTCTTAGATAATGAGTTTAGTTAATCATATTTAAAAAACTCCCACTCAAATTGACATCCCTCCGATCATTCGAGTGTAACATGATCCAAATCCACCAACTCAAGTCCGATCATCACGTGAGTTGAGGTGGTTTCAATGGTGAACATCTTCATGTTGATCATATCTACTATATGACTCATGTTCGACCTTTCGGTCTCTTGTGTTCCGAGGCCATGTCTGTACATGCTAGGCTCGTCAAGTTTAACCCGAGTGTTCCGCACGTGTAACATGGCTTACACCCGTTGTATGCGAACGTAGAGTCTATCACACCCGATCATCACGGCGTGTCTCGAAACGACGAACTTTCGCAACGGTGCACACTTGGGGAGAACACAATTTATCTTGAAATTTAAGTGAGGGATCACCTTATAATGCTACCGTCGTCCTAAGCAAAATAAGATGCATAAAAGGATTAACATCACATGCAAATCATAAGTGACATGATATGGCCATGAACTTGTGCTTTTGATCTCCATCTCCAAAGCACCGGCATGATCTCCATCGTCACCGGCATGACACCATGATCTCCATCATCTTGATCTCCATCAACGTGTCGCCATAAGGTTGTCACGCCGACTGTTGCTTCCACGACTATTGCTAACGTTTAGCGATAAAGTAAAGCATTACATAGCGCTTAATGATTGACACGCAGGTCATACAATAATTAAAGACAACTCTATGGCTCCTGCCAGTTGCCGTATTCATCGACATGCAAGTCGTGATATTCTATACAAAACATGATCATCTCATACATCACATATATCTCATCATGTAATTGGCCATATCACATCACAACATACCCTGCAAAAACAAGTTAGACGTCCTCTAATTGTTGTTGCAAATTTTACGTGGCTGCTACGGGTTTGCAAGAACCGTTCTTACCTACGCAAAACCACAACGTGGTGTAGTGATTGCTTTTTGATCTTCTAAAAGAACCCTCTTCATTGAACCGATTCAACTAAAGTGAGAGAGACAGACACCCGCCAGTCACCTTTATGCAACAAGTGCACGCAGCGGTGAAACCAGTCTCGCGTAAGCGTACGCGTAATGTCGGTACGGGCCGCTTCATCTCACAATACCGCGGAATCAAGTATCAACTAGTAACGGCAAGCAATATGTATACACCCACGCCCACAACTCGTTTGTGTTCTACTCGAGATCTCATCTACGCATAGACCTAGCTCAGATGCCACTGTTGGGGAACGTTGCATGGGAAACAAAAATTTTCCTACGCACACATAAGATCTATCCATGGTGATGAGCATCTACGAGAGGGAGAGTGGATCTACATACCCTTGTAGATCGCTAAGCGGAAGCGTTAATAAACGCGGTTGATGTAGTCGAACGTCTTCGCGATCCAAATCGCCGAGCGTCCCGCGATCCAATCACGATCCTTCCGATCTAGTGCCGAACGGACGGCACCTCCGCGTTCAACACACGTACGGCTTGATGACGCCTTCACCTCCTCGATCCAGCGAGCGATGGTGAAGTAGTGGTTGAGTTCCAGCAGCACGACGGCGTGGTGATGGTGGTGAGGAACAATCTCTGCAGGGCTTCGCCAAGCACTACGGAGATTATGACGGAGGAACTAGAGGGCTAGGGTTGCCGGCACACGGCTTGGGAAATCCTGATGTGTCCCGTGTGCTAGCCCTGCCCCTCTATTTATATGTTGAGCCTTGGGGTCTAAACTTGGAGTAAAAGCCTCCTCCGGGTCGGTTTTGCCCGCACAAGGTCGGTTTGGCCCGCAGGGAAAGAGTCCAACTCGGATCCCTGCCGAACCGTGCACAGCCGCGCACAAGCGGTAGTACCGCTTCACACAAGCGGTAGTACCGCTTGGGCGGTAGTACCGCTTCACACAAGCGGTAGTACCGCTCGGGCGGTAGTACCGCTTCACCAAGCGGTAGTACCGCTTACGCGGCAGCAAAACTACTTTTGCACTTTCCAATACCTTGTGGGCTTTATCCCTTTGGCTCATATAAAGTGTTGCTGCACCCGAACACTTCGGTAAACATCCGGAACCTCTTCCGGTGAACTTCGGAACCCTTCCAGAGATCAAAACACTATTATCACATATATCAATCTTTACCTCCGGACTATTCCGGAGATCCTCGTCATGTCCGGGATCTTATCCGGGACTCCGAACAACTTTCGGTCACCAACATAATAACTCAATTATACTAATCGTCACCAAACGTTAAGTGTGTAGACCCTGCGGGTTCGAGAACTATGTAGACATGACCGAGACACCTCTACGGCCAATAACCAATAGCGGGACCTGGATGCCCATATTGGCTCCTACATATTCTACGAAGATCTTTATCGGTCGAACCTCTATGTCAAGGATTCAGTTAATCCCGTATGCTGTTCCCTTTGTTCTTCGGTATGTTACTTGCCCGAGATTCGATCGTCGGTATCACTATACCTAGTTCAATCTCGTTACCGGCAAGTCTCTTTACTCGTTCCGTAATACAAGATCCTGTGGCTAACTCTTTAGTCACTTTGCTTGCAAGGCTCAATGTGATGTTGTATTACCGAGTGGGCCCTGAGATACCTCTCCGTCACACGGAGTAACAAATCCCAGTCTTGATCCATGCCAACCCAACAGACACCCTCGGAGATACCTGTAGAGCACCTTTATAGTCACCCAGTTACGTTGCGACGTTTGATACACACAAGGTATTCCTCCGGTGTCAGTGAGTTGCATGATCTCATGGTCAAAGGAACAGATACTTGACATGCAGAAAACAATAGCAATAAACTGACACGATCAAATGCTACGTTTACAGTTTGGGTCTTGTCCATCACATCATTCTCCTAATGATGTGATCCCGTTATCAAATGACATCTCATGTCCATGGCTAGGAAACCTTAACCATCTTTGATCAACAAGCTAGTCAACTAGAGGCTTACTAGGGACACAGTGTTGTCTATGTACCCACACATGCATTTGAGTTTCCAATCAATACAATTATAGCATGGATAATAAACGATTATCATGAACAAGGAAATATAATAATAACCAATTTATTATTGCCTCTAGGGCATATTTCCAACAATAGGTTTGCACGAGCTTTGCCTACGTGGTTCAGCTGCAAGTTCGACCGAAGTCCATACATCTCATGTAGAGGCTTCCGTATCAGTCGCAGTAGGAAACTCCGGAATCACTTCCAAGGTTCCTTTCCTTTGACCTGATCACGAAGATACTGGTTATCTCGTCGAGTTGCACTGTCCTCCCACTCACCTTTTGTAAGAACTATTCTCTTTAAAAGCATACCGTTTTGCGGCAAAAAACCTTTGCCTCGGTATAGTGGTGGGGGAATACCCAATGACTTGGGATAACCTTACAAAGTAGCACTTGTCTGATTTGGAATAGGTTTGTAACCTTTTACACAAGCCCCATATTCCAAATGTTAAGAAAAGATATAACATGGTTGGGCGTACCACACCATGGCGTCATTTCAACAGACCTGATGGAGCTCTTTTCAGTGTAAAAGCCGCAGTCTCTAAAGCATCACTCTATAAAAGGGATAATGGCAAATTTATTTATGTCATCTTTGATCTTACCATGTCATAAATGGTTCGATTACATCTACTTGGACTCTCCACTTGCAGTGGTGCTCCGGGAGGTGCAAGTTATGAAACCCCTTTCACAACTCATCAGACATTCGCTAAACTTGTAACTCAAATATTCCTTTCTGCAATCGAATTGTAGAAACATAATTTTCTTGTTACAACAACTTCTACTTCATTTTTGAAAACCTTATGAATGAATTCAAAAAGATCCAGACTTACGTCTCAACAAGTAAATGTCCACATATCTTCTTGAGTCATTTCTAAAGATAGATAAATCCACTACCTGCAACAACATTTATTGGACTACACACATCGTAATGTATGATCACCAATATGTTCTTTGCTCGTTCCTTATGGCCTGTGAACGGTATTTCAGTCACTTCACTTTTCAGAGGAAAGTTGCAAGTGTCAGATGATTCAAAATCAAACGACTTCGAAATCCATCATAATGGAATTTTCATGCGGTCTTCTCCAATGTGACCAAATGCAGTGCCACACTTGTGTGGTATTCTTTTAGTCTTGCGACATTTAGCGTCAGTGTTATGGATGTATCATATTTCCATCAATATTCATAGCATACATCCCATCCTGTATGGAATCATGGCCCTTCATGTTATTCATAACACCGAACATCAAAAGTTCTCTTATGAATAACCTTCTTGCAAAATACCTTATGCAAAGGGCTAGAGTGTATGAAACTCTAAATGAATTATGAAAGTAAATACAGAGGTAATGTATTATTATCAATATTCATAACATACGTCTCATTCATAATGTAAGTATGGCCCTTATGTTTATTCATAACATCGAACATCAAAAGTTCTCTTATGAATAACCTTCTTGCAAGATACTTTATGCAATGGGCTAGAGTGTAAAACTCTAAAATGAATTATGAAAGTAAATACATAGGGAATACACCGATGGAAGGCATAGTAACATTTACTATGTTCCCTGCGTGTATCTGAACCTCATTCCTGGCTAGTCTTTCAGGCCATAGTAGTTCTTACATCGAGTTGCAACAGAATGCAATCGAGCGGGTATCTTTTTGATTAACTCACAATACCCAAGAATTAGTGATTAACTTGTTTAACCATAATTCCTAAGAACTATATCTTTGACCAGCCTTCTATACATCAAAAACTTGTATGACATTCATACATGAGCTGGATATTCCAGTCTACTTTCCTTTTGCCATTATACTTCTAACAGTTTAACTTTCAGTATTTCTCCTACTCTTAGAAGAAGCACCCAACTTAAGAGTGGCGTTAGCCCCGGACTTCCTAGGCGTGAAAGTATCACTAACACCCTTCGGACACTTCCTTTCTCTTTAAGTTGTTGTTTTATTCACCATCATCATATGACTGGCGTTCTTCTGGATCCCTCTCTTATCAGTCTAATGCATAGTAAACTCCTTTACTAACAGTTTGCAAACAAATATTGCTTTGGATATCTCATATTTTTTAGCTTTTGTCTGTCTCTGAAAATGATTTTCAGATTCCATGAATATCACATAACTATCCAAACTTTCGAAGTTCGGGTCTCATGGAAGCAAACATATTGCACTTTGACTGAAAAGGAATTCTAGCTTTTGGATCGAAGGACGAGAGTCACATGATCCATAGCATTAGCGGGAGAATACCGAAAGCACGCGATAGGAAAAAGTCCTTCTCGGCACTCTTGAGGACAATCCTCATATTACGTTACCAACCGTAAAGTTTTAACCAGATATTTAACAGCAATTCAATTTTAACAGGGAAGGTGGAAACGCGAGCCATTATTCTACAACTATTATGCAAATCACACTTAGACAGGGTTCATAATTAATTGCACTGAGAATTAAACAAGTTAATTCTACAGTGCGCTCCCACTCAAATCAATATCTCTCATAATTGATTTTGAGTGATACAAGATCCAGACTTCAATTCATCGCCATAGAATCATCATCTCATGACGGGAATTTTAATCGGTAGGCCAACTTGCCGATCACATCTCCATGTGACTCTTGTTCATCTTTCGATGCGTGTGTTCCGAGCTCATGACACTCATGCCTGAATGTCAAGACAACCAAGTGATCTCGCTGCGAGGTCTCAACTCACCCGCCTCACACATCCCTAATCGTTCGCACCCATGCATCCATGGCGTACCCCGAAAAGTTAGGTGCCGTGACGGTGCTACACTTGGGAGAACACTATCTACTTGATATTTTTTGTGAGAGATCACCCTAATAAAAGCGACTACCGCGCAATCAAGAAGGGTGCATCATAAGGGATAAACATCTCAGGCAATTCATAATAGCATGATATGGTATAGCCCTTTCTGACGGAGAAGTCTTTCATTTCTTCGTCTTCGGCATTCGCGTTGGTGTTCACCTTCGCGAAGATTGCCACCACCTTGTCGATGCACGAGATAATATTGCTATCTCTATAGCTTAATAAAAATAAGTGCATTACATAAGGTTGACACGCAGGTCATTAAAGTGCAATCATATGGCTCCAGCCATCATGCCGAATCATGACACGCAGGTCATGTTAATCAATTTACATCATATAGTCATCTCATACATAATCAAGTTATTATGAACACTGCTACACCACATCACATGCACATGCAAACCATCCTGCAAAACCAAGTTAGACGCCTCTAATCGGTCCATGCAAAATTTTATTTTACGTGGCTTCTAAGGTTTCAAAACAAACCGAAGCTACCAACGTCCATCATCAAGCATGATAATCCAAGTCGCTAGATTAACATTCCAGGGTGTATGAAACACGAGATAATAAAATCTCCAGCCCCATACTAAACTTCGTCATACGCGTGACCCCCGTGCAGATCACATCTGCATTGCCCTTTCGTCTGCAAAATTTCATCTTTCTTTTTAACTACGGTGGAATTCAATGAACTGTTAGCACTTCGTTGATCAATCAGGATCGTGGATTGCCAGAACATTGAAACTCCACCATACTGTTATCAAGACCAGAAATATGCAAATTCGAGGGAAGCAACAAGAACATCGGGTAACAGACTTCATCTGCTAGCCGCACAAATAATTTTCAGCAATAGATCTCATCTACTACCTAATTATATTGTACAACACCCATACAGCTCTATGTATTCTAGATCGCAACCTGCATCTACGCATAGCACGGCTCTTGATGCCACTGTTGGGTAACGCAGCAGAAAACAAAAATTTTCCGACCTACGCACCAGCCCAGGACCACTATGGAGCCTGCATACAAGGTTTGATCTCTTTCGTTACCGACTCGTAGCGCAGCGGAAGTAGAGTCGATGACGATCGGCGGTGCAGATCCCCGCAGCTAGGATTTTACAACCTCCCAACCGCGAGGATGTATACCCTCATCTGCCCCGCGGACAGCCCTCCGGGAGGCGGTCACACAGTCCCCCGGACGGTGTCGCGGACAGCCCTTCGGGAGGACCTCCGAAACTCGGACTGTCACTCGGACAGCCCTTCGGGAGGACCTCCAAAACTCGGACGGTCACACGGACAGCCCTTCGGGAGGCACTCTCGAACTAAGACCGAAACTACAATCTCTCTACAGAGTTGCACACATACGGTGTCATCTATCCGACAGGGCTTCGCCGTCCAGAACTAGTTCCTGCCGGAACCCAGACAGCCTTTCGGCTCTACGAAACTATTTCGCTGGGAGGGAGAGAAGAATGCCAGATCATGCATGGCTTTGTGTATGAGAGCAAGAGTGTGTCTTATGGCATCCCACACACCTCCTATTTATAGGAAACCCAAGGGGTAGGGTGGTTTTACAAGAAGACCCAAAACCCACATCGAAAGGAGTCCTTCCCAAGGACCTAAAAGGTGAAACCAAGGAACAAGGGGGACTCCATGAAGGAGTCCACCATGTGGCCGGCCACACCCTCATGTGGGGCCCCAAAATTGGCCCCTATCCATCCATGTCATCCCCAAGATCTTTTGGAGCAAAGCCCCAAAAGGTGGCTTTCCAAAAATATCCCAAAAAGCACTTTCACTATTCACGACGACATTTTTCAGCGTCTGATCGAACTGAAAATATTCATGTGGGCTTAGAACAATTCTAGTACCCACCAAAATAATTTTCAACGCGAGCCGGAACAATTCCGGTTTAGTGATTTCATCTGCGAAAAGCATCTGAAGCGGTTTCGGCAGCTCGGGAACATTTCCGGTTTTCATCCCGGAAAATTCCAGAATGATTCTGGCACCCTCCAAGAATTATCAGGCATGTGCCAAAACCAATTTGACTTTATGGTATCCTCTGAAACAACTTTTCAGTTTCACCGGAACTCATCCGGTGACCTCTCTGCGGAACTTTTCCGCTGTCCGAAACTTTTCCGGCGTCCGAAACTTTTTCGGTGATTTTCTCTCAGACTCCCTGTCTAGTATTCAGCAGATAGATGACCCTTAAGCGTGTGACCCTATAGGTTCGGTGAAGCATAGACATGACCCGGAACCCCTTCCGATCAATGATCAACATCGGAGCCGTGGACACCCATATCGATCCCTATACCCACACGAATAAATATTCGAGTGAACCTCCAGTTGCCGTGAGCTATTCCTGTTGCTTCGCGATATGTTACAATTACCCGAGGTGAGAAACATCGGCATCCTCGTGGATCAACACTTGTCCACAATGCCAGTTACCTCGTTGCCGGTATTGTTCTCTTTTCTCGTTCCCGTGTTCCGGCATCCCTGTGATCAAATCACCCTGTGTCTGGCCAGACGATGATGGATACCGTAACACCGAGAGGGCCCAGAGATATCTCTCCATTGTCGGAGGAGCAAATCCCAATCTTGAGCTATCAAGTCCCTTGACATACTTTTCCATGAACCCGTAAGCCGCCGTAATAGCCACCCATTTACGGATGACGTTTAACAAACCCCAAAGTTCATGAAGCAAGCATGAAGAAACTCGACACTCTCATGGTCTAAGGAATTATGCAAACATTAACTTCTCTGTGTTATTAACCATAAACTTATGACGAATGTATCTCATAGCATAACATCAATCGGGTCGATTCAACACAAGTGTTCTACCAACAATTGTGCCCTCAAAATTGCCGGCATATCCATGCCCATGATCAGGAAAACAGGATCATCATGCAATACTTGAGCCAGTCATAGAGGCTTGACTAGGAATACATTTTACCGTTTATTATCCCACACGTGCATATGAGTCTTCCTCCGAGCCTCGTGGTTATTGTAGACTCGAGAACCATAGCAGTTATAGCATGGAACATAAACCTAATTATGAACAGGGAGATAATCAATAACATTTATTATTGCCTCTAGGGCATATCTCCTACACGATTCCCAAAGCAAATCTTTTGCTCTTCCGTTGACAAAAGTAACTCCTTGATCTCCCTTTGCTGGCTTATTCCATTCTTGAACGGAGATCGGGATTTGGTCCCTGACAATAACTCCGCATTGACGAGTAAATTTGTCCGCATTCTTTTTAGGAGCAAGCGGTTCGCCATTTTCTTTGATGGCATCGATGTTGTACTTTATGCCAGCCTGCAACCTTCTGGCCGGGCCTCGTACTGCCCTGCTTGTAGAAGATTTGCTCGATCCGGAGGGCTAAAAGAAGAAAGATCGATTCGTTAATATATATAAATCAATTAATACATGTAATGATCACCAGAGGCCTTATATATATATACCTCGCCGGTCTTTGTTATTTGAAGAACATTTCCTTCGTCATCATTGTTGTGCCCTTCGTCTCTTCGTTCGTCTTCATCAAATATTAATACTCGCTCACCGGAATTATTAATGTTCAGATATTGCGAGCCGTCATCTTCGGGTTCATTCTCATCTGGGCTCGGGGAGTATATGATGTCGAACATGGTCTCTTCTCCGTCTCTGCCGGTATTGTCCATAGCTTATATTAACTAATCCAGAAGAAAGACAAAACAATTTAGTATTCAAATTAGAATGCAATCAATAAGGAAAAACTGAATCATAGTAGATAATATGCATCTCGAATAATATCACTAATACATCTCGAATAATCCAGATAATATGCATCATCGAATATAATCTCGAATACATCGTCTCGAATATTATCGAATATAATCTCGAATACATCTCGAGTATTAATTATCACTAATACATCTCGAATATTATCATATAACATCACTAGCTAATACAGATCGAATATTATCGAAGAATCTAGTTCACTCACGGTTCCTGAGGCGCGGGCGGTGGACACCCAAAGAGAAGGAACCATCACAGGATCATAGCTCGGGTGAGATCCTTAAAGAACCTGCCAGGTATTGGAGAACCTGACGTCCAACGCAACCATGTAGCGACGGACGTGCTCGTCCTCCTCCCTAACACGGCAACGTACCACCTCCGCGGGGGCCGGCTGCCTCCGCACCGAAAGTGGCCCACGTGACCGCCACCAAAGAAGCTCCGGGTCGACGACGGGAGCCCGGTTCCTCACCAAGCTGCGCGCCCCGGAAGGTAGCACCTCAAAGTGCCAGCCCGGCGGAGCCCAGTCCCGGACATCGCGCCTCTCAAGCAGGTTCTCGCCATCGAGTCGACGACGAGGATGCGGGCCGGGCATCGTAGACGTCGAGAACAAATTCTATGCAAATTTAATATTTTTTAAATGCTTGATTGTGATTTTTGTAATTCTTTTTCACTTGATTTTTCATATACATGACAAACTTTTGCAAATACAACATTAAGATATATATTAACATTAAAATATTATTAATACATGGTCAACTTTTTTCTATGCAACTTTTTTCTATAAGTATAAAAAACTAAAAAACAGAAAATCTATGCAAATTCCACCGTTCATCTACATATACATATATACCTACATTGTATAAAAAAAACTAGTGAAAAAAAAACTAAAACATACATACATATAGTGAAAAAATAATCATCTAAAACATCTAAAACATCAAAACATACATACATATATACATATATACATACATTGTATACTAGTTAATAATAATCTAAAACATATCTAGTGAAAAAAAATCGCCGGAGGGGGCGGCGCGAGCTCACAGCGGGCGAGGACGAGGCCGGCGACGGCGAGGTCGATCGAGGCCGGCGACGGCGAGGTCGAGGCCGGCGGGCGCGGGCGGCGTCGGAGAGGAGAGGCGCGGGTGGCGTCGATTGGGGAAGAGGTGCGGGCGGCGTCGGGGAGGAGCCGCGGGCGGCCGGCGTCAGGGGCGGCGTCGGAGAGGAGAGGCGCGGGCGGCGTCGGGGAGGAGGCGCGGGCGGCCGGCGTCGGGGCAGGCGGCGGCGCAGCAGCCTGGCGGCGTCTCTGTGTTTAGCGTCGAGAGAATGGAGAGGATGGATTCGTAAGTGCCGCTTATATATGAAAGCCTTTAGTCCCGGTTGGTGGCTCCAACCGCGACTAAAGGCCCCCCTTTAGTCGCGGTTGGAGCCACCAACCGGGACTAAAGGTGAAATTCACCCAGGCCAAGCGGCGGGAAGCCAGGCCTTTAGTCCCGGTTGGTGGCTCCAACCGGGACTAAAGGGGGCCTTTAGTCGCGGTTGGAGCCACCAACCGGGACTAAAGGCCTGACTTCCCGTGTCGAATGTTTAGTCCCACCTCGCTAGTTGAGAGGAGCTCGCAGCGGTTTATAAGCCCCGCCGCGGCTACCGTGTCGAGCTCCTCTCTAAGCAGGCCTTTATGGGCCTACCGAACTTGTGCTGCCCTGTGAGGCCTATTGGGCCGTGCGGGCCTGCATCCTGGCCCAACTAGAGGTTGGGTTTCTAGTCGTATGCAGGCCGTGGCGGCCCAGTAGGCGGGCTTTTTTTTTCATTTTTTTTTGCTTTATTTATTTTCTTTTGTTTCTATTTACAGCCAAATATTTAGAGTTTCTGAGTGAATCTTTTTGCTTTAGGTCACAAAAATTATAAACTTTCTGTTAGTGCCAGTACTTTTCAAATTTGAATAGTTTAAATTTGAATTATTTGAAATTTGTGTGAATCACTAGTTTGTGAATAACTTTACTTTAAAAATAGATTTATTAGTGATTCTTTTTTCTGCTGTTTAATATTAGTGTGTTGTATCATTATATTCAATTTGGTAATTCTTAGGTTATTTTAAAAAATGAAAATGCCTTTGTAACAGATGAGTTTTCGTCCGAAACCCTGATACTTCGAAAGAGATTGTCCATTTTGTACACAAAGTGCATCCAGTTTTTGCCGTAACCCTCTCAACTTTTTAGCACATGCTATGTGGGTGAAATGATGATACCATGCCACCTTTCAACCTTTTCAGAGTTCATCTGTAGTGCTTTTCAATTTCATGGTCATTTAGCTCAAAAAATTCATTAAATGCATGAAAAATAGCGAATGAAGTCAGAAAGGGTTGAAAATTGATGTTGTGGCTTTGAATGGTGCATGTTGAACTCACAAAATGTCTGGAGTTGAAATAAGTTAAAAAAAAATGAAATGCCTTTGTAACAGATGAGTTTTCGTCCGAAACCCTGATACATCGAAAGAGATTGTCCATTTTGTACACGAAGTGCATCTAGTTTTTGCCGTAACCCTCTCAACTTTTTAGCATATGCTATGTGGGTGAAATGATGATATATGCCAACTTTCAACCTTTTCAGAGTTCATTTGTAGTGTTTTTCAATTTCAGGGTCATTTAGCTCAAAAAATTCATTAAATGCATGAAAAATAGCGAATGAAGTCAGAAAGGGTTGAAAATTGATGATGTGGCTTTGAATGGTGCATGTTGAACTCACAAAATGTCTGGAGTTGAAATAAGTTAAAAAAAATGAAATGCCTTTGTAACAGATGAGTTTTCGTCCGAAACCCTGATACTTCGAAAGAGATTGTCCATTTTGTACACGAAGTGCATCCAGTTTTTGCCGTAACCCTCTCAACTTTTTAGCACATGCTATGTGGGTGAAATGATGATACCATGCCAACTTTCAACTTTTTCAGAGTTCATTTGTAGTGTTTTTCAATTTCAGGGTCATTTAGCTCAAAAAATTCATTAAATGCATGAAAAATAGCGAATGAAGTCAGAAAGGGTTGAAAATTGATGATGTGGCTTTGAATGGTGCATGTTGAACTCACAAAATGTCTGGAGTTGAAATAAGTTAAAAAAATGAAATGCCTTTGTAACAGATGAGTTTTCGTCCGAAACCCTGATACTTCGAAAGAGATTGTCCATTTTGTACACGAAGTGCATCCAGTTTTTTCCGTAACCCTCTCAACTTTTTAGCACATGCTATGTGGGTGAAATGATGATACCATGCCAACTTTCAACCTTTTCAGAGTTCATTTGTAGTGTTTTTCAATTTCAGGGTCATTTAGCTCCAAAAATTCATTAAATGCATGAAAAATAGCGAATGAAGTCAGAAAGGGTTGAAAATTGCATCCAGTCCTTAAAGATATATTTCTTCGCCTTTCAAATGCCAAAACACATATATACCCTAACTATTACAAAGAATCCATCCGGTTTGTCTGAAGTGGGACTTTCGAGATAAGTCCGGAAACTCACTAGAGAAGAAAGTGATGACGGTGAAGCCGGTCACATCCCAGAGTGGGATCTTTGGGTTTAAAACTTTTTCTTCGCGTGTGTCCCTTTGCGCCATAACCATGGACAATCTTCATCATTTAACAGGATGCTTGGGTCAATCTTCACTGTGAAGGGAGCAATTTCATGAAACTTTTCATAATCTTCTGACATGTCTGTCTTGTCCTCCACTCCCACGATATTCCTTTTCCTTGAAAGAACTATGTGGCGCTTTGGCTCATCGTATGATGTATTCGCTTCCTTATATTTTCTGTTTCTCGTCTTGGTAGACATGTCCTTCACATAGAAAACCTGCGCCACATCATTGGCTAGGACGAATGGTTCGTCTGCGTACCCAAGATTGTTGAGATCCACTGTTGTCATTCCGTACCGCGGGTCTTCCTTTACGCCGCCTCCTGACAGATTGACCCATTTGCAGCGAAACAAAGGGACCTTCAATTCACGTCCATACTCAAGTTCCCATATCTCCTCTATGTAACCATAATATGTGTCCTTTGGCCTATTGGTGTTTGCTGCATCAAAGCGGACACCACTGTTTTGGTTGGTGCTCTTTTTATCTTGGGCGATCGTGTAAAATGTATTCCCATTTATCTCGTACCCTTTGAAAGTCAATATAGTCGAAGATGGTAACTTGGACAGCAAGTACAACTCATCTCCAACACTGTCGTCATGCATGAGACGTGTCTGCAACCAACCGCCGAAAGTCCCCGTGTGTTCACGTGTAATCCAGTCGTCAGACTGCTCCGGGTGTTTGGAGCGTAGAATATTCTTGTGTTCGTCGATATACGGACCCACCAAGCTGGAATTTTGTAGAACTGTGTAGTGTGCTTGCGCCCAAGAATGCCCGTCCATACATATTACTTGGTCCTTTCCTAGCGTGCCTTTTCCACCAAGTCTGCCCTCATGCCGCGATTCAGGAACACCAATCGGCTTAAGGTCAGGAATAAAGTCAACACAAAACTCAATGACCTCCTCTGTTTCATGGCCCTTGGAGATGCTTCCTTCTGGCCTAGCATGGTTATGAACATATTTCTTTAAGACTCCCATGAACCTCTCAAAGGGGAACATATTGTGTAGAAATACAGGACCCAGAATGGCAATCTCTTCGACTAGGTGAACTAGGACGTGCGTCATGATATTGAAGAAGGATGGTGGGAACACCAACTCGAAACTGACAAGACATTGCACCAAATCATTCTGTAACCTTGGTAGGATTTCTGGATCGATTACCTTCTGAGAGATTGCATTGAGGAATGCACATAGCTTCACAATGGCTAATCAAACGTTGTCCGGTAGAAGCCCCCTCAATGCAACCGAAAGCAGTTGCGTCATAATCACGTGGCAGTCATGGGACTTTAGGTTCTGGAACTTTTTCTCTGCCATATTTATTATTCCCTTTATATTCGACGAGAAGCCAGACAGGACCTTCATACTGAGCAGGCATTCAAAGAAGATTTCCTTCTCTTCTTTGGTAAGAGCGTAGCTGGCAGGACCCTGATACTGCTTTGGATGCATGCCGTCTTTTTCGTGCATACATTGCTGGTCCTCCCGTGCCTCCGGTGTATCTTTTGTCTTCCCATACACGCCCAAGAAGCCTAGCAGGTTCACGCGAAGATTCTTCGTCACATGCATCACGTCGATTGCAGAGCGGACCTCTAGTTCTTTCCAATATGGTAGGTCCCAAAATATAGATTTCTTCTTCCACATGGGTGCGTGTCCGTCAGCGTCATTCGGAACAGACTGTCCGCCAGGACCCTTTCCAAAGATTACTTTTAAATCCTTGACCATATCAAGTATATCATGACCAGTACGGTGGCGAGGCTTCTTCCGGTGATCTGCCTCACCTTTGAAATGCTTGCCTTTCTTTCTTAAGACATGATTGATCTGAAGAAATCGACGATGTCCCAGGTACACATTCTTCTTACATTTATCCAAATATATACTGTCGGTATCATCTAAACAGTGCGTGCATGCGTGGTATCCCTTGTTTGTCTGTCCTGAAAGGTTACTAAGAGCAGGCCAATCATTGATGGTTACAAACAGCAACGTTCGCAGGTCAAATTCCTGCTGTTTGTGCTCATCCCACACACGTACACCTTCTATACTCCACAGTTGTAAAAGTTCTTCAAACAATGGCCTTAGGTACACATCAATGTCGTTGCCGGGTTTCTTGGGGCCTTGGATGAGCACTGGCATCATAATGAACTTCCGCTTCATGCCCAACCAAGGAGGAAGGTTATAGATACATAGAGTCACAGGCCAGGTGCTATGATTGCTGCTCTGCTCCCCGAAAGGATTAATGCCATCTGCACTTAAACCAAACCATACGTTCCTTGCGTCATCTGCAAAGTCCTTCCACTTTCTCTCGATTTTTCTCCACTGTGATCCGTCAGCGGGTACTCTCAACTTCCCGTCTTTCTTACGGTCTTCTTTGTGCCATCGCATCAACTTGGCATGCTCTTTGTTTTGGAATAAACGTTTCAACTGTGGTATTATAGGAGCATACCACATCACCTTGGCAGGAATCTTCTTTCTGGGGCGCTCGCCCTCAACATCACCAGGGTCATCGTGGCTGATCTTATAGCGCAATGCACCGCATACCGGGCATGCATTCAAATCCTCGTACTCACCGCGGTAGAGGATGCAGTCATTAGGGCATGCATGTATCTTCTGCACCTCTAATCCTAGAGGGCAGACAACCTTCTTTGCTTCGTACGTACTGTCGGGCAATTCGTTGTCCTTTGGAAGCTTCTTCTTTAACATTATCAGTAACTTTTCAAATCACTTGTCAGATACACCATTCTCTGCCTTCCATTGCAGCAATTCCAGTTTGGTACCCAGCTTTTTCTTGTCATCTTCGCAATTTGGGTACAACAATTTCTTGTGATCCTCTAACAACATACAAACTCTCTAGCTAAAGTTACTGATAATGCAACTTTAAATGCAACAACAAACTCTCTAGCTAAAGCATTTAAATGCAACAACAAATGCGATCAAGATCGCAACTAAGGTAACAATTGATCCACCAGCATAGTGATACCAAGCCTCTTGATTAACGGCATATTTTTTAAATTTTCTAATCTTCAAGCGCATTGCATCCATCTTGATCTTGTGATCATCGACGACATCGGCAACATACAACTCCAGTTTCATCTTCTCTTCTTCAATTCTTTTCAATTTTTCTTTCAAATACTCGTTTTCTTTTTCAACTAAATTTAACTTCTCGACAAGAGGGTCGGTTGCAATTTCCGGTTCACATACCTCCTAGATAAAAATATCTATGTCAACTTGATGGGCATAATTGTCATAAACGCGAAATGCAACAAATAGTTATAAAAGAGAATATATATACCACATCCGAATCATAAACCGGACGAGGGCCGACGGGGACGGATATCAAAGTCATGGCACTATGTATAACAAACAATCATACATGTAAGAAAATTATACAATTAA
Source organism: Elymus sibiricus (assembly GCA_039707655.1). NCBI lineage: Eukaryota > Viridiplantae > Streptophyta > Magnoliopsida > Poales > Poaceae > Elymus > Elymus sibiricus. The sequence goes on from CM077676.1 coordinate 68,947,884, forward strand.
CTATCTAAATCATACAAATAAGATTTTTTTTATAAAAAGGATAAGAACAAGAGGCTCACCAAGGTGTGGTGCCGGCGACAGGACGGTGCGGGCGATCAACGGTGGTTAGGACGGGGACGGGAAGGCACTAAGTAAACCACACCTACACATATGCAAACTAAGAAGTTAATTTGAGCTCAAATTGCATATAAATCAAATAAACTCCCACATAATTACTCCCAAACTAGAACCCACAAATCACTATACTTATAGAGCATTGCACGAGCTAATCTAGCAATGAGAGATGAAAGGACAAAGTTGCTAACCTTTGTGAACACTTGGATTGATGGGGTGCCTTCAAATCTTGACAAATTTTTGCAAAAATGGAGGATGAGCTTGAGCAAGAGGGGAAGAACAGAGAGGAGAGGAAAGGGGAAAAACAGAGAGCTTCGGCTAGGGCTGGACGAAGGGTTTATATAGTGACACCTTTAGTCCCGGTTCATGTAACAAACCGGGACTAAAGGTTAACCTCTAGTCCCGGTTTGTGACACGAACCGGGACTAAAGGGGATCGTGGGGCCCCAGCCTGCCACCAGACCTTTAGTCCCGGTTCATGTAACAAACCGGGACTAAAGGTTAACCTCTAGTCCCGGTTTGTGACACGAACCGGGACTAAAGGTGATCGTGGGGCCCCAACCTGACACCAGCCTGCCACCACACCTTTAGTCTCGGTTTGTGTCACAAACCGGGACTAAAGGTTCAACACGAACCGGGACTAATGATTCCCCTGCCCCTAGCCGTTGGAACCGGGACTAATGGTCACATTAGTCCCGGGCCGTAGTCAAACCGGGACTAATGATGCGAACGTAAAGTCGTTTTTTCTACTAGTGGTGGATATCTATGAAGGATTTAGTGTTGAGTCAAACTAATCTAATGGTGTTGCGCTAGACACTAGACCGATGATGAACCTTTTCACCTTCACATTTTTGTATAGCTAATGCATATAGAAATATGTTAAGGCTTTAGATATTAGTCAAACTATTCCAATGGTGTTGAGAATAACTAAAATTCGTTCACTCATGCTGCCAGAGCTAGACACATGTATTAAGGCTTTAGATTACATACCTGACTTGATGTAGTTAATTTTGTTTTGTACAGTGTCACTAAAATGTCAAGGTGATGATGACATTATGTTTTAGTTGCACTACACAAAACAAATTCTAGAGAGAAGACGAAAGGTGTGGAGGAAGCACATGCTACTCCAGACGATTAAGTTTGCCTTCGGAACTGTGGCCCTCTTGATTCATTTAATCAACTTCTTATTTAGAGGCAGTTATGTCCAGCAAGATATAATTATTCTAATCAATCTCCATTTAGTACAATCATACTTCCTGTTTTATTATACGGAGATATACTAAAGGCGAGGCAGGTGAACTACTCGAGACGACGACATAGTTTTGCGCACATCACTAGACTTTTGTAGGTTTTACAAGTATGTTCAACATATTGGCTACCAAGTGTGTTATGAGAATCAAAGTGCTTGTGCAAATAAATGAGATGTGCGTACGGATTTTGTGTGTGTGTGTGTGTGTGTGTGTGTGTGTGTGTGTGTGTGTGTGTGTGTCAATTCACTTGCATCTCCTTCGAGGTGTGGAGATGTGCGACGATCTGATGAAAATCTTGACCGACTTTTGCCAGGCCGGCGGCGGTGGCACCCGTCGATGTTGTCCCCCTCCTTGGAGGCGTCGCCGAGGTGTGTTTGCCATTTCCCTCGCTCGCTTGGAGTTGGTTGTTGTCTCTGGGCGAAAGCCTCGATTCGTTGTAGGATCCGCACGATGGCAAACACTATGGCTGTCTCGGACACACATGTTGGGAGCATCTCGTTGATCTCATCCAGTGCTCGCCATGGTCCTATATTGATCCTCGGCAACACTATATACGGCCGTCGGCAGTGTGTCCGAGACGGTGCCTTCCTCGGATCTAATCAAGTCCAGCCATCCACTTGCCACTTCTCAGCCATACATGGTGGATGGTACATTGATAAAGAAAGCTCTGTGGTAGCTAGTGGTCTTGGGAGGTGCCCGGCAATGGTCGAGACGAGTGTTCGCCATGGCCCTATATTGATCCTCAGCAACGCTATGTACGGCCGTCGCCGGTGTGTCCGAGACGGTTTCTTCCTCAGATCTGATCAAGTCCTGCCATCCACTTGCCACCTCTCAGAACTACATGGTGGACGGTGCGTTGATAAGGAAAGCTCAGACATACATGGTGGATCTCTGTGGTAGCTAGTGGTCTTGGGAGGTGCCCGGCAATGGTCGAGACGAGTGTTCGCCATGGTCCTATATTGATCCTTAGCAACGCTATGTATGGCCGTCGCCGGTGTGTCCGAGACAGTTTCTTCCTCGGATCTGATCAAGTCCTGCCATCCACTTGCCACCTCTCAGAACTACATGGTGGACGGTGCATTGACAAGGAAAGCTCAGACATACATGGTGGATGTGGTAGCTAGTTGTCTTGGGAGGTGCCCAGCAATGGTCGAGACGCGACGTTGTTTCAGTTAGGACATGCTCTTTTGCTTTGTAGTTTTGTTTGGTCGTTGGTGGCTGTCTTTGGACTTGCCCGGGTGTTTTGCTCGTGCTACACTCAGTTGTTCACAGCAAGTGGTAATCTTCTTGTACATGTAATTCTGCAAAGCTATAGTACGCCAGGCGTACTCTTGAAAAAAAATAACAAACAGCAACACGTCATGTATGGAGTACTGTGTCTCTCAAAAGATCAAATTAACATGACTTCGAAATGGCGCAAAGGTGCAAAGGAATGGAGCCTAGAAGAAGAGTCCATGCATATGAACAAAATTTGGTGCGCGGCAGACAAACTCAAGTAACTGCAAAAATCTCAACGTGCTGGCAGGGCACAGCGCATGCATTTCAGGGCAGGCAGCTTCAGTTCTTCCTCCAGCCGATGGACGAAGAAGCGGATGAAGAATTTGCAGAGGGCCTAGATCCACCAGCAGGACGCCAGCGGTCAGTAGTGGAACCAGCTGGAGGAGCACCATCTGGCTGGCGGGCAGGGGGCGCTTCTTGTCGTGCGGGAGGAGCATCTTGGCGGAGGGGACGCACAGCATGGCGGCTCCAGCGGCCTGCTTCAGGCACGACAGCCGGGAGCGGGAGCGCATCCTGGCGGGCAGGGAGCGCATCTTGGCGGAGGGGACGCACTTCCCGTGCATGAGGAGCCTCTTGGCGAGCATCCCAACGATCTGCTGCTTCAGGCTGCCTCTGGCTGCTACCCTCACCGCCGCGTCTGTGCCGCGGGACAAACTTGTTAGAACCAGGAGCGGCTGGTGGTGCGATGGCAGCAGCAGGCCGCGCATCAGGTGGGTCCGCTGCTCTTAGGAGAGCCTCCCTTCTCTCTTTTTCCTTCTTCTCTTCCACCTCCCTTTCCTTCTCCCTCTGAATTGCTGCAATGGCGTCAAGCTTGAGTTTCATCCCCGCTTCCTCCCTCTTCTTCCTCTCTTCCTCTGCAAATCAATGAGGTGGTGTTATTGCCAACAATAATACTTGATGATGAGCTAGAATGTGTTTTCCTTGCTTCCGAATGACACGAACAATACTTCCAGTTCACAAGTTACCAACAACAATAAGAAGGCCCTAGCACTAAAAACCAGTAAAGCTGGAATCACTAACCTTCACATTTTCTAGCCTCCTCTTCCTCGCGCACCCTTTGGATCCGTTGTTCCTCCATGTTCAGATAATACATCAATTTCCGTACAATCTCCCTTTCACGCTTTCTTGAAGATATCAACTGACTAATCCTTTCTTCCCTCTCTTTCCTTAGGCTACTAAACTCAGCTTCACGGCGTTGGACAATTCTTTCCTGGAAAGCATTCTGAAACGGGAAGTTTTGAAAAGATTAACAAGATGGAAGGAAGGTAGTCTTCTGAGAAGGAAACAAATACATACTGAAAAAAGCTTATAGGTTGACAATACCCATATAATAAAGGAAAAAGCTAAAAATATTATATGCTGAAATACATGATGAATTTAAATCTATCTATTCTGGGGTTAATCAACCAAACAAGTTAAACAAATCTGCAATCCATTCTGAGAACGTTTAACCTCATCAGCAGACAGGCAAACAAATGATAATTGTCCAAACAAAACAAAAACCATTCAAGTAGGGTAGAAAGTATAATCACTGCAACAACTATACTCAACATTCCCTCTGTGGACAAATCGACTATATATTACTTGTAAGCTTGGAAAGTAATGGAAAGCTGATTACGAATAAAAACATGATAAGAGACACCATTGCATTCTCTGACTACCACAAGGACAGAATCAGCACTGCTGAATGCAGTTGCAAGAAGGATACATACCTTATGCTCCAACAATCGAGAAAGCCTATTTTTCTCCTGCAAGTCACCCACGTGGTGTTGCTTGCTGAGCTCAATCTCTCTCTGCCAAGTAGAAATACATAATGAATGTGAGCACGCGAACAACAATTAGAATACGCATCTTGTAAACAACAAAATAACAGTAAAGACAAACCAGCTGCTCTTGCTCATGAAGGATCTTTTCTTCCTCAAGACGCTTTTGGAAGGCCTCCTCAATCAGTGGGGCTTCCTCCTGCCGTTTTGCCCTCTCCAAGTGATCCATTTTCTTTGCAAGCTTCTGCAGTTTTTTTTCCATCTCCTCACGCTCCCTCACCTGTCGACTCCGTACCACCTCCATGGCAGATTGTTTTGTCATATCCTGCCATGTAAGCATTCAATGTATTAGAATACCATACACCAAAACTACAAATGTATATGCATGTGTCTATGTACTGGTTACAAACTGTAAGTGATAATAATTTAGCTAAGTTGGCAGATCATTTAAGCAGCAATGTGCAGAAACAAACGATCCTGCACTTTATCTAACCACCTGTCATTCATCTACAGCTAACTATCACCCTTTTTTCGGGGCACAGAAACAAATAGTTCAAATGTCAAAATGAAGCTGACCATACAGAAATACGACAGTTATCAAAATTCTAATAAGTAAAAGGCATTCAGATTTAGCACTAGCAGAATTAAGTTGCATTCCAAGGAAATACGCAAACTATTAAAACATGGCCAGTTAGCATGGAGCGGTAATTATTGGAAATCCAAAATAGTATCTTACCCCCTCAATGTGAATTTTTTCCCCTTTCTTATTTATTTTTTGAAAATCTTCTATTATTTTTTCTGCAGCCCTCTTCTCTTTATCCTTTATTTCTCGACTGATCCTCTGCTGCTCCCTAAGTCTCTGGTCCTTCAAAAGCCTCTCCCTTTCTTCGTCTGCAGATTTCTTCTGGATACTCAATCTCTTTGTCTCCTCTACTTTTTCCTGGAAATAGAAATGCATAAACCATAAACAAAGACTCTATATAAAACAACTAAGAGTTGAGAGTAAGCAAATAGGAAACCTTTTCCAGTATTTGACGCTCATGGTCTTCTTTACGTTTTTCAATAATTGATTTCCTCGCAAGAAGCCTTTTATGTTCTTTCTCCACCACTCCAGCGAGACTAAAGTTTTCACCAAGTTTGGATGGTTTATGCACAGGTGGATGAATGAGACTCCTTGCTTTGTTTAGGGAATCAGTGAAGACACAGAGGTGACTACCAAGTGCATCAGATTCTATGTCCTGCAAAGAGAAATAAGTCAAATAACAACGAGTAGATGGGAAGATAGATGTTGGGTAATGATCTATTTATCTGTCAATCACCACATGTGGATGCTAAAATAAGTGAAAGAAACAATCAAGCAAACGTTATATTGTTTTTGTGAACAGCCTAGCCTGACACATCATTACTTCCTCAAAGACCAGTCATATCATGCTGCACCTATTTCTCATCTATAATATAATAGATAATAATGAAACCATTCACTATGAACAGTAAGTTCCTAGTGAAAAATAGAAAACCCAAGGGACAAGCCTCTTCGGCCAAGGAATATGAGTAGGTAAGACAAATAACATATAAAACAACAAGGCAGGCAATGCATCTGATCCTTATAGCAAATAAACAGCACCGAAAAAAAATGAAGCCTTCAATGAGTACATTTTGAGAAGCCTAAGAAGGTATCAGCAGTGGTCAGAATCAAGCCACATACCATTTTGCCGAAATGAACAGCTCCAGACAAATGGTTAACTTTCATAGCAACAAAATTATGTTTGACAGCATCAACAGCCATCTTCTCCACGACATTGAAGTCAAAGAATGGGATCATTCTGGAGAGCATGTCAATCTTCATGGATTGGAAAATACGAGATGCCTGAAAATGGTTAAAAAGAGAGTTGAGAAACATGTTTCACAAATAGTGATGTAAAGTTTGATAAAGTAAAATACATATTAGCAACAAAAAAAAAGTGGCATGAACACATATACTATGGCTAGTGGGACATAGCATAGGACCTGCTGCAGCACCCTCAGTGTTGTAAGCTTCTCCAATGCAGATTGGTACTGTGATAACTGAATTTCAGGAACTGAAGATGCAGCTGAAAGCTTTCCTCCGATCGTAGAAATCTTAGAAAGCAGAGGCTGTACTTTTGATGCTAGATCCAGAGGAAGGAACTCATGCTCCATAAGATTGTATAGATCTTTCACTTCTTGGGAAGCACATGAAATCACACCTTTGGCAGCCTATTTTCATATCATAGTTAGAGAGAGAGAGAGAGATGTCTGCGAGACATATTGCGTGATGTAGATTGCGAGCTACAGAACAGCACATCAGGGATGCATCAACAGATGTCCTGTTCTGTGGACTTGCAGATCTAATATAAATTTCAGAGCTACAAAGCTATCTCAAGCGATTGAACAGGTATTAGAGCATCGCAGGTGCAGGAGGTGATCAGGAAAAGAAAAGAAAAAAGACGTTCTCTTGCCATGTAAGACAGATGTGTGTGTATCTTAGCATCGCTGCTTGATGAGGCATCAATGCTCAAAATGTGGTTATGCATTATTCTGGCTAGAAGGCAGCAAAAAGAAATCACTATCACCAAAGCGCCTACAAATAAATGCTGGCATCAGAGGAGATTATTCTCATATACAAATGCTTGGTAACATGGACAACCAACCCCATAATAGCAGATTGTGTTCAAGATGCCCATATATGACAAAGACAAGACATGCTCAATGAGAATGCAATATTTTTGGAAGACTGAATCCATGTGATAACAGAGACATTAAACAGTTTGGCAGCATATAATAAAAAATAACAGCAGCCAAAAAAGGATCCACGGCATACCAACTCAGAAAGAAGAGATGCTCTAGAAACCTGAAAAGTAAACAGGAGATTTATCAGAAAACAAATAATTAGATTATGGAAAATTATCTTAACTTGGAGAACAGATGGAAAGCAAACCATTTCTCTATTTTCACGCTTGGAGTCGAAGGAGAAATTGAAAAGGTTGGCCATACGCAAGCTACGGTCTTTTTCATTTTCAAGCTCAAGATGAGATGCACCATATTTATGGTCATATGGTGTAACAGAAAGTGCAGCGAGCAAAACAGAAGATGCTAGTAGTTGCAAATCCTTCTGAGTTAATTTTTTATTGAAGCTCTTCTGCAAGTTGAAAAGCTTCAGCCATGCATATGCATGATACAAGTGACTCTCAGATATCCAGAATATTTCAGTTAGTTTGGCATAATATACGACCAGGACAGATGGTTTTGGAGTCCTCATAACCATGCTCATCAAGCCATGGATATCCTCCACAGATCGGAAGGCTTCCTGCAAGAACAAGACCTTGGTTGGTGAATTTATTTCTTTAGCATTAAGATAAGATGAGTTCTGAAACAGACCTGCCATAGGGAAAGTTCTGTAGCAATTTTCAGTTGTTCAACCCTAGTATCAAGATAGAGCTGACAGGTTTCAGGGGCAGTCAGATCAGGACGATCTCGCTGGTCACGATATTTGTTCAAGTTTGCAAGATGGTTTCTAATGATCTCACACAACCTACGGAACTCAGTGGCTCTTTTACACTGCTTGCAAAATTGAAAAGCCTTGTGCGCAGTCATCTGCATATTGGAAAGTTCAAAATAACAGACAGATTAGCTGGTGAAAAGCAATTAGTAGATAATAATAAGAAACAGAAGGTAAATAACAGTAGTTACAGGAACCAAATAGTTGCTTCTGAAAAATTAAGGAGAGCACAAAAGAACCAGAAACATTAGCAAGTAAAAAGAATTCAGTAAAGAATACTATGTTCATGGAACCAAGTCGGTACTACAGATTTCTTTTCAAAGGAAAGAATAGGGTACCTACATAATGAATTGGTTAAGTATGTGCAAAGGAATTAAATAGTTCATTTCACAAACAGTACATGCAAAAGGACAGAAACATACATGCTGTCAAAACATAGTGGTTAAAACAACAACATTATTTTGAAAAGATGCATGAAGCTATGCTGCAGTATAAACTACCAGGGAGAAGTTTCTGAAATGTAATGACAGGCAGAATGGCTAGAGAAATCAAAAGACGAAATTGGCTGTTTGGTAGTAGAAAACCCAAACAGTGCCGGATCATTTGGTGCACAGAGTCTAGAAACAGAGCATCACCTTGATGTTTCAGTAAACCATAAATGACAAAACCAAATAAATATAACTATGTTAATAATGAAGTGACCACTGGGATAATGGCAAAGCAGTAAAATAGCTTACAGCATATAGTGCCTCAAGCTTTGAATTATTTCTCAGTATCTCGAGCACCGTCCTGTATGTCTCCCACAGAAACTTAAACCATGGAGTGACAAACTCCCTGTCAGATCGGTCTTTCCCTTTCTCCCCCCTAACATAACTGAGCATCAAGTCCTCTGGACGCTTGTCCGCTTCAAGATCTACGACATCCAGAGCATCTTCCAGTGCTTGTGCCTGATTCCTGGCTTCCTCGGCTTTCTCATTGGACAGCTGCATAAAGTGTTTTATGACCTCCTCCAAAGATGACACGTTGACTTGCTGGCAGACAATTCTGTACTGAATAAGGCCATCTTTGGCAAATCTGCCTTGCCTTAGATCTACACACAGCTCTACATACTTCATCATGATCTTCTCAAGAGGCTTTTGCCATGACTTGTATCTTCTTGATGTAATGAGATCATGCAGTGCCTGCAGCGCTGCCTGCTTTTGTCCAACATGTATCAACTCTGCAATAAATCAAAGGTGGTAAACAGTGTGAACATCTTTTAGTGAAATATGAAAAATTGCCTGAGATTTTGCATATAAAGAGAAAGACATGCGGAGAACCACTGATGACTATATTTTAGCGCGAGAGGTTAACAACCGTATGGTGTAATTCCCCTAAAACATCCTAATCAGTTCAGATAAAATGAAGCTTAAGGCTCAAGTTTGCCGTTGCTGAACTGTGATACACTGTGCTTTATTTTATAATCTGCTGCCAAAAACTAGCCCTGAAACTAGTGATAAATTGGTTAATCAAACACCAAAGTAGGCAAGAGCTGGTTGGAGTTGCCAGAATATCATAATCCACCGCAATGTCAAACGCAGACCAAGTCAACAAATCGTGTGCTTTTGCAAAGTTATATGTGCTCTTAGTGGAAAAGGGAACAAAACGTACATGACAACAAGAGTAACTTATCATCCACTGAATGGCTCAAAACCATCCTAACTTTGATTCATTCTAACTAGCAGGTCGGCACCCAGGCATTCAGGACAAAAAGGCCAACCAGCCTATGCAAAAGCCTGAAGACCCAAATGGCACGTACAAGTTCAGTACTTGTAACAGAATCTAGCCTATGCGATATGAACTCAGTGGTCAAATGTGTCAAATGTACCCCTCACGGATTAGACCTAATCGTCGCCCTAAGTTCATGTAGGCATCACAGCAACACCCCCGCAACAACAACCGGAAACCAATGCGGGTAAAATTGAGGGGGGCAAACTTCAGACAGATCCCGGCGACTCACCCTCCGCTCTCTTGAGAGCGTTCTCAGGCTTGGCGAAGGTCGACATTGCCGATGCACGCGAGGGCTCTCCGGGGGCGATCTACACCTGCAATGCCAGCCACAAACAACATCAGACGCCGGATTGATTAGCACGCGGATTCAAGGCACATCGACGGCGAAACACGCGGCGAACACCGACATCCGAACGGAAAAATCCCGAGAAAAAAATCGCCGGAAAACATCGCAGCGACCACCGTCGCGTGAGACAGGGCGTCATCGAGCGATGGTGACAACCGGGGATGGGAGGCGACGGTACCTGTGGATCACCGGAGACGAGGGGCTGTGGGCGCACGGGGCGCAGGGACGGTGGAGGCGGGCGCGACGACGACGATCTGAAGGCGGCGGGGGAGGTGGCGGCGGCGCGGAGGAGGTTAGGTTTTTTGGTTTTATCTGAGGTTCGGTTTTGTCAGGAGTACTTCCGAGGAATTCGACGCCTGCGGCAAGACAGTAGCGAACCGACGCCAGGACTGGATGGACGCGCGGGATTTCTTCGCTCACGTCGCGATCAACGGCTCGGATTGAACAAGAGCTCCACCGTGCTTCTTCAGGTTGTTCAGTTAACTAAGGATGTGTTTGGTTCCGGTCATCAAGCGGAACGTAACGGTCCGTTCTTGTGTTTGGTTCGATCGAGGAAACGGAATCTGCTTGTTCCTTGGAACGGGAACGGCATATTCCCCTCAGATTTGAAATGCGCCGGTACTTACAAATCGAAGGAACCACGTGAAACGCCTCGTGTCTCTCGCTTTCTCCTCGGCTCTACCCCTCTCTCCCACGACAGAGCCATGCTCTAGCCACCACCCTTCCCTCATCTCTCATCGTCGGCCAGATCCTCAGGTCAGACTGGGAAGCAATTTACAAGGTGTGAAGGCTTGCAAGAAAGCCTTATCAGTCTCACATCTCCTTTTCATGGATGACTCCTTAATCCTTATGACAGCAAATAGTTTCAATGATACTAGTTTCCATTGAAAAATTGATGACTATTACGTTGCTTGGGGACAGATGGTTGGTGGAGCCAAGTCTGGTCTTTTTCCAGCCTATGTAACCCAGTTAACTCAAGAGTAGAGGTTTGTGTTATTCTTGATATATACACGACCGAAGCTTTTACTAATAGGTATCTTGGCATACCCCCTTATAGCTGGGGTAGACAGATCAGACTGCTTTCAACATCTTATTGACATACTTTGCAGAAAACTTATTTGCTGGAAATAGAAAATGCCTTCCTTTTTTTCTGCTGGAAAGAGAAACTGCCTTCCTTTAATGGTAAAGAAGTACTCCCTCCATCTCAAAATAAGTGTCTCAACTTTATACTAACTTTACAAAGTTGTACTAAAGTTGAAACACTTATTTTGGGACTAAACGAGTATTATTAATTTAAAATATCATCCAAACAATTCCGGAGTGTACAGTGTAAGTTTTTAAGCTACCCAAACATATATGCAAAGGGGCCCTAATTACTGCAGTGTTCCAATTATAGTAGGGAGATGATAACCAGCAAAAACATATGCATAGTTTTGCCTGATGGACGATATGCATTTTAAGAAAATAAGGAGGCATGGGTTTCAAAGATATGGAATGTTTTAATCGGTTATCTTATCTAAGTAGTGGTCTCACCTACTCTCGAAACCAAATTCTCTATATGCCCAGCAATCAAAATTCTCTAAACCAAATTATTTTCAGCAGTCCTTTAGTTTCATCGGCAAGGGCACCCCCGAATTTTCACTAAGAGAAACAAACGGTATATTTTTAGTGCAGTATAACAAAACCAAAACTAAAACGAGACAAGAACAACAAACCATGGCTTTTCCCCTCTCTGAGATAAATACAAAGTAACACGTATTTGTATCTGTAGTGCACAAGGAGGCTAAACTTGCTAGGTTATTTGCTGAAAACTGATACTGCACAGGCAACACTAACTTCAGAGTTACGGTAAAGCATGTGTAGTGTAGCAGTACTTGAAAAAGGATATGTACTTGCTAAAGCATGTGCACGCTCACTCCACCGCCGTTGAGAACATCATCAGGACACCGAGCGGGTGCGAGGAGTTGGGTCAAGTTTGCATCACCGCCGTCGACAACATCATCAGGAATCACTGAGCAAGTGCCAAGGGTTAGCTCCAACAAATGGCTCTGTCGCGAGGACTCCCCCTATAGGCAGAGAGGTAGAGACGTTGCCGTAACGCAGGTTATGCAGGTTGCCCGCTAGACAAAGCCATGCGGCCACTTGAGCCCGCTAGAGACGATGCGGTCGGCCCAGGGGCGCTTAGTGGGCTTGCTTTGTGGGGCGCCGTAGCTGGTAGTTCCACCCTACTTGCATCTTGAGTTACGACTACTAATTATTATTATAAAAAATGCTTAGCCCAGGTGCCTGTGCAACTGGGAATGTTCACGTTGCTCAGCCGCCGTCAGCACCAGATACTCAGTTGAGCCTAGGTATTCCTAGCCTGATGTCTCCTATTCTTAAGTTAACTTTATGTTTACTGCCATGCATATTGTTACTCTTGCAATTGGTGTATAAGAGAAGTACGCCGAAATGACCTGTGAAGCATGGAGAGAGTGCCCTCGCTTGGTGGTGGTATATATGTAGGCGTTGTTATCCACTCATGTTGTGGTGGAGAGAAAACTTTATCGTGGATCAATGCATGAGATCTTTTTGAATTAAAGGTCTTCATAAATAACGACCGAATATGGTGCATGTGACGTGTTTTTAATCAACTTGGTTCATACTTGTCCATATATTGTACTCCCTCCGGTTTATTAGGCTCCCTCTTATTATGGGTCAAAGTTTGACCACAAATTAAACTAATAAAATGTAAATTATATGTCACAAAAATATACCATGGAAAACCTCTTTCGGATAAAAATCCAACAATATACTTTTTGTACCACATACTTCGTATCTTGTTAATTGCATGTATGGTCAAAATCTGACTCAAGATATGAGAGGGGGGGGGGGGGGGGGGCAATAAAACCAGACAGAAGAGTACATAGTAACAGGTCAAAATACCTTACGCATTTCTAGCATGTTTGGATTGATGCCAAAAATTCGCGCCAAATATTGGTTAGTGATTGGTTGGCTAGCATTTTTTTCAACCTCACATAAAGTTGCCAAGTTTTGGGAAGTATTGTCATTGCCAGTTTTGGCTTGCCAATGCATGGCTAGCCAAATTTTCTTAGCAAATCAAGCATGCTCTTCAATTTCCACTAGACCAAAAATCTAAGCCAGTTAGATTATGTTCCAATCTCCAAGCACAAGCACTTATGAGGGCAAAGCTTGCACCTCGGTGAAGAATCCAACTCGACATGACCTAGTGTTCATCAATTGAACGCCTACATAGGTAGTGACAGTAACAGATCTTACCCTACCACCATCGGAGATGCCAATTGGAACACACATGCATGCGGAATTCATTAACCGATGAGAAACGAAAACTAGGGTTCAATCGAATGTGCGCCCATGCGCGATCGTGAGAGAGAAATAAATAAGGGGGGAGGAGGAAGAGATAACAAACCCTGCGGAGGTGGAGATGGCTACTAGTGACGACGATCATGATGCGGTGGCTGGTTATTGTCGCCATTTCCTATCTTCCTTTGGAGGTGTGTCACTCGACGCGCTTGTGTGTCAGTTCGCTAGTATACTCCTACTTCACTTCTAGTCTTCCAATTTGCTCACCCCACTTTGCAGGAAATCCGCGGGAACCAAGGTGGCATGTGCTTGAAAGCCCATCTAGAGATTGGCCCGGACCGCACACTGTCCCAAGGTCCAAACGAGAAGAAAGGCTTAAGTAGACACCTCTGTCGGAATTTTCAAACTCATGTCTGAATTTCTATATATCGAGCCTCTCTCCATTGTATACTTCATCTAAATTAGTGTTCAACACTTTCCTCAGCTATCTATGTATGCACGTACTTGGCAAGTATTTTTGTAATTGTTTAAAGTAGCCAAAATATTTCCTCATTCACAAAACTTTCATTATGTTTTTTGTGAGTTCCTAACTTAATTGTGTTTTAGATAACTTCTTAGTTCCAAGGTCAGCACAGAAACGCTAGGCTAGCTTAATGAAACAATTCTACTCTAGACAAATTAGACATTACCATGAAGAATCATGTTGACTGCAGGGGCGAAGCTAGAGTAAAAAATCTCGGTGCGCATCTTCGATATTAACTTTAAATATATGGGATATAAACAAAAAAGCACTAATAGTAGGAGGGTTGCGTTTCTGAGCTCGGGCTCATCTTCTCCTGTGATGAATAGTATATTAAAAAGATATCAAAAAATCTAAATGTATTAGCACCAAAGATGCTCAGGTTTTCTAGGTGCATGCAAAATTCTGTGGTCATATGACATCAGGGCAGCTCTAACAAAAACTAAATATTCAAAAAAGGTTCAAAAATTCAGATTTTGGAGCTTCAAAAAAGGTTGACAAGCTTATGCCCTGGACCCATGGAAGGAGCTCGAGTTGGACCCAAAATTAAAGCCTTTCACTCCGCTTTGCCTGGGTTCGAGGGGAATGGGCAAAGGGTGGATATATTTGGGGTGACCCGATCTGGCTCTGATGGTTCTCTAGTGAGCCAGATTAATCGTCGACGAGCCCAAGTTAGGTAGGTTGATGGATGAAAAAGTGATATTAAAAGGTTAGTTACAAACTCGTTTTTGGTTTGTTGCAAACACATGGGTACATGCTGTAATGATTCTGGAGGTTTGTTGTAAATGTTGCACTCATGCTACAAATAATTATTCCTGTTGCTGCGAACGTTGATTACATGATGCATGGATAATCTTCCCACATAGTTTAATGTGACTAGTACGTGGGCATTTGTTGCAATTGCACACAACAAATGCGCTTCATGGGTGTGTTTGAAATGCTTCGACGTTTTGGCATACCGTGAGAAAAACAAAATGGCGATGATGTTGCATACATATAAAAAATATTGCAGTTGTTCTGGCGCAACGATAAAATGCTCCAAATTTCATGTTTAAGTGACATCCAACAGCGAGGGAGGCAGTCGGTCTGGGTTGTCCCCAGTCGGTTGGCCGATGCCTAGAGCGACCCTGCAATATTTTGCGACGATGAAGTGCTTACCAAAATGAAGAAATTAATGAAGTAGCCACCCGCAAAAGACAATAATCGCAATACTTTAATCTGGCCTATAATCCTCAAAATTTAAAATTGAAAATTTGACTCATATTATGTGATAAAGCTTGTAAAACCACAAATAAAAGTAGTAAGTAAGGGTGATATGTTTTAATTTACTATCTCTTAGATTTATTATCCGCAAATCAGAATTAAAGCCGTTGGTATGGGGCACCATATGGAAATGATTGTACCGAAGAGAAATTAGAAGAAAAACATTGATTCTCTACTCCACAACAACAAGCTTCATACATGAAACTGAATGAAAATTTGAAAAAAAAAGTTGATTATGATGTAGAACTATGGTATACGGCTGAGCATGAGTAAATAGCAAAAAATACCACAATCCGGGTTAGGGTTCCAAAAAATTACCACTTTATTTTGTTTGCCAAATAACTTCGAATCTATTTTTCTTCTAATTATGATGTAGAACTATGGTATACGGCTGGGCACTTTTTTTTTTTTTTTTGCAGAAAACGCTAGCTACGGCTTTGGCCGGAATTGATTCCGATTATGACAGGGATGGCCTGCATTGCAATATACTGACGTGGCACAATAGTCAATGCCGTTTATTTGACCGTCATATTGGGTGTTATGACAGATGGGGCCCACGTGTCAGTCACCCTCACTAAAATTCCCCAATTTCCCCAAATTAAGGTAGCCATCCTCTCGTAGCCAGTAGACATGGCCGGAGCCTCTGCCGCGCCGTCCCCTTTACCCATGCGAGCTCCGACCTCGCGCACTCCCTCCACCTCCTCGCGGACATGCAGGTCGCCGAGATGCGCTCCAGCACGGCGACTCCTCCCACTGGTCACTGCTCTCGCTAGCTGACGCCGAGGCGCTCCTCCTCAATCCTGTCGCGTGCCGCGGCCCGCCATGGACAGCGACACCCCAGCCGAGGACCTGGAGCTGTCGGGACGGACGACGAAGGCACGGAACTGCGGCGACTCAGCCTGTGTCTAGCATCAGCGCCGCCCAAGAGACTTGGCCGAAGATGGCGTGGCCGGGTGAGGACGTGAGTGACCAGAGTCTATCTTAAGGGCATCTACAATGCGCAGGCGCCAGGATCGAATTCTTGTTCGATCGGTGGTTAGACGATAAGAATCCTGGCGTCCGATGCCATATCGACGCAAAAGTAGGAACCGAGCGCTTGAGCGTTTTCTCTCCTTGCGATTAGCGTAACGATTGAATTTTTTTAGCGACTACTAATGCGCCTGGCGTTGGAGCCGACGGACCCTTAGGGCATCTCCAATGGGCGGCGCTAGCTGGAGGTGCTAGGATTGAATTCCTGGCCAGACCGGCAGTTGCGCCTGGTATTCCTGGAGTCCAGCGCTTATATTTTGGCATCGGCGCAAGAGTAGGAGTCCAGCGCTTAGGTAGTTTGCTTGCTGTACGTACGAGATAAAATCTGAGCGCAACAGCCACGTTTGTTGGAGTTTAATTGTTAGCGCATACTAGCGGCTTGCTAGCGTTGGAACGGATAATGCTTACGTGAGCTTTTAATTTTAGAATATTTATTTTATTTGCCTAAGCGCATCTACAGGCGCCCTGCATTGAAAATGCCCTTAGGTGATTTTCTCCCGTACAGGCGTTCCCTGTTGGAGATGTCCTAGGCTCCTAGCTAACGGTTTAGAGTTTAGACTAACGCAGGAGGTGTTTGGTTAGGCACCATAAACGCAAACGTAATTGGTATCACAAGACACTGTGCAAAGGGAATAGGATAAACCAAAACATGTTTGGTTCAGTTTCGGTATGAAATAACAGAGGTCCCTGCTCCTCGCCGCCTCTGCTCTGCGCTCCTCACCGCACCCCCAGCCATCAAAGGTCCAGCGCCGTGGGCGGCGACAAAACTCGTTCGGAGAGGTGGGCGGTATTAGATTTGAACAGGCATGTAACCTGATTACACGGGACCTGATTACGGACAAGTCGAAACAAACAACAACCAACGTATTTACATCCCATTGTTATCGGATTACGTTACAGAACAGCGAACCAAACACCTCCTAAGAGTACTTGGTTTTTTTTTCTGAGGGGCGCTAAGAGTACTTGGTGCCAAGTGGATCTGACGAATGGGCCATCCCTGTTAAAATCGGATCAATTCCGGCCAAAGTGGTAACTAGCGTTGTCTGCAAAAACTTAGACTCAAAGTGTTAATTATTTGGCAAACAAAATGAAATGATAGTTTATGAAACCTTAACCCGAATTGTGGTAGTTTTTAGCTATTTACTTGGCTGGTCAGTGGCTTAAGAGTTAAGATACAATTGTTATCTGTACATCTATCCGCGGTGTGTACGCCTCTCCGTGTCTCAGTGGAGTTAGACCAATCACCGTAGTAGCCACCTGCGACGGTGTCTCTTCTTCATGTCTTGTCAATTGGAAGATGAAAACCATCACACCTTCGTTGATCTATGGGTTGTCTCTGTAGGGATACTGGCCGCACGGGTCTAGACATTTTGTAATCCTGATGCACAAACTAGTCACAACTGCTAATCGCTAATAGTCACTAAGTCTTTAGATGCATGTGCATCGGGAAATGTTCACGTTCTTGTCGAGCTAATAGCACCTCAAACTAGGTCCAACCTAGGTATTTCTTTCCCGTTGTCTCCTACTCTTAAGCTAACTCTCTGCTTCCCTTGAATTATTGTTGCTCTAGCAGTTGGTGTATGGGAGAAATGCATTGAAATGACTCAGTGAAGTATGAAGAGAATGCATCCCTCGCTTGGTGGTGATATATGTAGGCACTGTTAGCCATCGTTAGTCTCTCATGTTGTGGTGGGAAGAAACATTTATCCCAAATCAATGCATGAGCTATTTTGTATTGAAGGTCTTCATAAATATTGGTCGTTTATGGTGCATGTGATGTGCTTTTATTCAACTTTGCACATACTTATCATGATCGTTATAAATATCAGTGAGCCAACTCCTTTTGTTCTTTGTCGGTTGACTAATACAAATGGCTACTGGCTACTGGCTACGTGCCTCGTGGTGGTCTTATAATATCAAGATTGGTTAGAATGTTGTTTGTGTCTATACGAGACTAAACGAGCCTTGATCTACTAGAGCTTCCAAGGTGTTTCGTGGCTTAAGAGTTGATCGTCCGTCACCCTTTTTTGCGGGGAATTAAAGAGCTTTATTCATACGACACGGCTTTGGCCCTATCAGCCATAAGGCTCATGACCAGAAAACCAGGTGGGGAATCCATGCAACACTCCGTCACCTCCAGTGTGCTAGCTTGCTTTGCGCATAGGTGGGCCAGGATGTTAGCATGTCTCCTTACATGTTGAACAACAAAAGAAATAAAACTAGAAGCTAACTCTTCAATATATAAAAGTAGGTTTTCTATATCTAAGCCCCTGGTTGCTTAGTACTCCTCAGTTTTGCCCCACCCAACTAATATCCCTCACTTTTCCCCTTCTCCACTCAGCCCACACTAAAAAATGCCCAAAACGGAGCGTTTCCGACGGGTCAAAGTAGTTGACGTTACCTGGCTCATATACTGACGCGTGGGACAGCCCAGGACCCACCTGTTAGTGTCTGGTTTATTGGCAAAAAGGGTGGAATATACTAACGCGTGGGACACCCTGATGTCTACTACACAACTTATTCTTGTAGACTCGTGTTGGGTCTCCAAGCGCAGAGTTTTGTAGGACAGTAGCAATTTTCCCTCAAGTGAATTACCTAAGGTTTATCAATTCGTGGGAGGCATAGGTTGAAGATGGTATCTCTCAAACAACCCTGCAACCAAATACAAGAAATCTCTTGTGTCCCCAACTCACCCAATACAATAGTAAATTGTATAGGTGCACTAGTTCGGCGAAGAGATGGTGATAAAAGTGTAGTATGGATAGTAGATATAGGTTTTTGTAATCTGAAAATATAAAAACAGCAAGGTTGCAAGTAACAAAAGTGAGCACAAACAGTACTGCAATACTTAAAAACAAGGCCTAGGGTTCATACTTTCGCTAGTGCAATCTCTCAACAATGCTAATATAATTGGATCATATAATCATCCCTCAACCTGCAATAAAGAATCACTCTCAAGTTCTTATTAGCGGAGAACATAAGATAGAAATTGTTTGTAGGGTACGAAACCACCTCAAAGTTATCCTTTCGATTGATCTATTAAGCTATTCCTATAAGTGTCACAAACAGCCCTAGAGTTCGTACTAAAATAACACCATATGATACACATCAACCAACTCTAATGTCACCTAGATACTATAATGTCACCACAAGTATCCGTGAGTTGATTATACGATATGCATCAAACAACTTCATAATCATAATATTCAATCCACACAAAGAACTCCAAGGAGCACCCCAAAGTTTCTATCGGAGAAAAGATAATGAAAACGTGCATCAACCCCTATGCATAGATTACCCCAATGTCACCTCGGGAATCCGCGAGTTGAGTGCCAAAACATACATCAAGTGAATCAATATGATACCCCATTGTCACCACGGGTATTCATACGCAAGACATACATCAAGTGTTCTCAAATCTGAATATTCAATCCGACAATAACGAAACTTCAAAGGGAAAAGATTCGATTCATCACAACAAAGATAGAGAGGAAAGAAACACCATATGATCCAACTATATTAACAAAGTTCGCGATACATCAAGATCGTGCCAAATCAAAAACAAGAGAGAGAGAGATAAAACACATAGCTACTGGTACAAACCGTCAGCCCCGAGGGTGAACTACTCTCTCCTCGTCATGGAGACCGCCGGGATGATGAAGATGGCCTCTGGTGATGCTTCCCCCCTCCGGCAGGGTGCCGGAAAAGGGCTGTAGATGAGACCGTGGAGGTACAGAGGCTTGCGGCAGCGTAAAAACTCATCTAGGTTAACTTTCGGGGGTTTCTGAATATATATGATTTTTTGGCGTTGGAATCACGCGAAGAGGTGCCACAGGGGGTCCACGAGGCACCAGGGCGCGCCTGGGGGGGTGGGGCAGGCGTGCCCAGGTGGCTCGTGGGGCCCCTGTGGCTCTTCTGCTGCTCCTCCGAAGCTTCCTGGGTCTGTTTCCTTTCAGAAAAAATCGTCAAAAAGTTTCGCTGCATTTGGACTTCATTTGATATGGATTTTCTGTAAAACCAAAAACAAGCAGAAAACAACAACTGACACTGGGCACTAGGTCAATATGTTAGTCCATAAAAATCATATAAAAGTACACCAAAATCATACAAAATTATAATAAACATGGCATGAATACTTCATAAATTATAGATACGTTGGAGACGTATCACACCCCAAGACCCACCTGTCAGTCTGGGCGCGGGCCAGGACGCGGTTCCGCTGCCGACCACCAACATTGTCCAGGAAGACACGCCGTTGTGCACGTCGATGCTCTTCTCCGGACCGCCTCCCGCATGCCAGCCGATGTGCCTCATCTCGCCTCCGAGTTTCTCTGATTATGGGAACACAGGACGTGCCGCCGTTCCGTTGCCGGACACCCAGAATCCCAGATCGTCGAAGAAGGCACAACTGCTGAGGCCTCTGCATTGTTGCTATGATCCCACAGCCACCTTTGGCGGCGAGGAGAGGTGGAGAATCTGACTCAATCATCAAACAGGACTTCCAAAGGGACTCCACCTTTGGGGCTAGCACATTGACTTATCAGGTGAGGACCTCTGCACTTACATTGGATTAACATCGTTGAGATGCTTCTGTGTGGTCGGTCGTTTCGATTCTGCCTTTTCGGTCACTTCCCAGCCCCTACTTTGTAGTTCGCAACATCTGTTCATCCGCTCCACACGTGTCCGACACTCTCGGGTCTGACTACCAGCTCCATGTGCTCCCACATGGACTTCATGGAGATGCTCTTTCACATGGACAAAAGGTATCAGATATCATTTTAGATTATACAATGCGATTTTGATTTATTTTTTCCCATTTGTCTCACACAGGTGTTTGATTGCTAATATGTCTCTGAATTTCTCATGCCTTTTTCAGCAATGGAGATGCCCTTTCATTTGGACATAAGGCAACATATATCATTTTAGATTATACCGTGTGATTTGATATATATTTTCCATTTCTCTTACACAAGTGTTTGATTGCAAATATATGTCTCTGGATTTCTCATGCCTTTTCAGCAGTAGTATTGATCTGTAATTGCATCATTCCTACCAAGGGGTTGCCAAAATTGCAAGCATATTGTGTTATATATTTATTAGTAATGCCTCTTTTCTTGCACCTGGATAGCATTTATTTTGGTGGTAGTCTGTATTTTGTTCCACCCCAATTAAGATTTCACTTTTACCATCTTTTTTGCAGGTGATGCTACCTTGTACTCACTGTGGTGCAGTTCCTTTTCCTCCAAAATTGGAATTATGTTGTTTCTGACAGCAATTACTAAAAGGGTTTGCAGTTTGTTCCATCCAACAGGTTACTGTACAAGTGATCTTCCTAGTAGGTCATTATATAACAGTTGAAATTTTAAGCCATCAATTGATATGCATTTGTAGAGGCCATGATACATATAGAACTATCAAAATTAAATATATGCTATTTTTCTTTGCTTTCTAACTGACTCATGTAATGATCCGAGGTGACCAAATAAATTACTTTCGTACAGTACATATATGTGCTTCCATTTTCTCTCTTAATAGTTTGACATAATATTATGAAGTGCCCTATTAGTATAAAAGTTTGCAATTTGTTCCATCCAACAGGTTACTGTACAAGTGTTCTTCCCAATAGGTCATCATATAACAGCTGGAAGTTTAAGCCATCAATTGATATGCATTTGTAGAGTTTATGATAGATATTGAAGCATCAAAATTGAACGTATGATATCTTTCTTTTCTTAGGAACTGACTCATGAAATGGATCGAGGTGGCCAAATACATTACTTTTACAACACATATCTTTGTTAATAGTTCGACATAGTATTGTAGTTTCCCTAACTAATCTTGATTTTGCATTTGTCGACACATTTTTTCTCTTGCATGTTGTCTTGCCCATTTGGAGAAGGCATGCTAAATTATTGTTATGCCCATCTATGTTGTTACCTTTTATCTATGCAATTTATTTTCTTTGTTCCCTTCATGCATTGGCAAAATGTACCCTGTTCTGCCTTCAATGCTTTTTCGTACACTTATTTATTTCTTGCAGAATGTGGCAAAATTTTCAATAGATACATTGTTTTGTTGCTTATCCAAAAAGAATCAGCTCTAGAAGCTCAGGTCAGTGCTTTGAATTTTAAAGAATTATTTCCAGTTAGTAATGTAGTCTAATGTTCTTCCTTATAATGCCTGCTATTGGTTTCAGAACTAAATGTAAGATTGGTTTGTGTCCATGCAACAGATGGAATATTTCGCAAGAAGTTCCATACAGTTAACATTAATGGCCACCCATTCATTATTTGTTTGTGAGACCCCGTAACTGAATTGAGACTTTTTTGCCACTGATCTGTTGGGGATTCTCTATGCAATTTTAGTGTTCAATGTAGCTGCTCGATGCTTTAGGATATGTCGTGTTTCATAACTGCTATTTAGATATAGAACGAGCAGTTCCAACTTAATTGTTGTGGTTAGCTATATTGATTCCAAGTTTCTGAATGAACCTTTCTTTTTTATTGATAACAGAAAACTTTCACATTGCTGGGGATGATTTTTCACCTGGAGTGCTAGGGATCAGGACTGATTATAACATCGAACCACATCTAATGATTATCTGAACCACTTTGTTTATCTGGAGTCTTAATGTCGTTTCCTTTACTAGCAAAAATGCCCGTGCGTTGCAACGGGAGAAAAAAACAGTCTTTATCACCAAAATTAATTGCAAAAAATAAAAAAAATCCCTGGCACAACGCCCATGCTTCACCACAGAGCAAACACCAGAACCAGAGTCCTTCTTGTTCGTTCCTGACGAATGCAAGTGGGTCCAGTTAGTCGGGCTTCTCCGTAGAGGCACGGGCTTGGCAGACACCCTGGCATGTCTTCACCCATGCATCTGTGTTTCGTGAGTGTGGCGTCAAGCTAGTCGGGCATGCCGATTGTGGAAACTGCGAGCTGGTCCTCGTCTCCTAAAATGCCTCATCGGTTTACCATATATATGCCATATGTTTTTGGATAATTGTCGACGGTTCCTTATTTGGAATAAGAATTTAACCATGGTGAGATCGCCACAATCCTATGACAGCAACCTAGAAGGTAATCTATGTAGCCCAACCATTGTCATGTACTTAGTCACGTCCTTGACGGGTTGTGGATGTCGTCCGGGTACCACCAATGACCAAAAGGTTAAACTGCTAAAATAAGTCTTGGAACTGCATTGTGTTTAGCAAATTTAGAAGCATCAAAGACCTCCTCTACGTTGTTGAATTATGCTTTTGCTAGCCCACCATCGGTGCATGATGGACTTAATCCAACTTCAACCCAGTTCAAGTCCTCCTTTAATTGTGCACCATTAGCCGACTGCACTTGGTAATTCTACACAAATATGGCGATGGAAAAGAAAGATAAGGGTACCTGTCCACGTGATTGAAGCTTGGTAGTGGTCGTGGCGTGCTGGTTCAATTAGCTTGGAGCAATCCCAGGTCAAGGTCACAACGCCGGTGATTTGGATGCATGCATGGCTGTAAAGCTACATCGACAGCACTCGGTCCTTCAGCCTCCGCCGCTTTCTTATCTGATGAATTTTGCTGCTCTACTCCTGCTGCTATTGTATCGCGCAACAGAACGTGATCGAAAGACGAAATCTATGTCCCGTGCGACCTCAAAGTTGGGCACGAATCCTTTTCTGACTGTGATTGAGACGTGCGTTCTCGACGAGTTCGTTTTAACTGCGTCACCTGCATAAGAGGGACTCGGTGAGGATGGTCCTTGTCGGCGGCAGCGGCAAGGCCGCAGACGGAGGAGTTGAGCCGGAGAAGCTGCAAGACATGCTCTTGTAGAATGCTGGCTCAGGTATGCGGCTCGACGACTGCCTTCCGGTGAGACGCCGAGTACAAACGCCACGCTTGAACGATGCTTTTTGGAGATATCCACGTACACGGCCAAGGCTAGCTAGCCAACGCTTTCCTCTGGCTAGAAAGTATAAGTTGAGCCGATGGATTTCGCCGGCAACAGACGCACACACGACGAGATGCTAGTTGATGGCAACAGGCTTGCCGGCGGCGCGAGTCGGTCAGCACGTGCGCCAACGCTGAGGATGTGGAGGCGGAGCAGCACTGAGTTAATTCTTCCAGCGGAGGTAGCCGTCCTCTCCGTCCAGAGCAAAGGCAGCGGCGGCGACGACATTGATCCCTTCACGTCTGCCGCGTTGCGATTCTTCCCACGATCTCACGATTTGATAACAGAAACGTGATCCTGGTTGATGCATATATACACACAACATATGAACGTGCAAACACCATCACAATACGAAATCGTAGATGAATCGGTTTTTCCAACCACCAAAACGTTACGGACTCTAATAGTCTCAGAACCAATGCGTGCTTTAGTACCACCTCACGTATATGTTTTAAATTCAAACTGAAGGCGTAAACTCACGGGAAGAAGCGTATTGTGACGGTGAACCCACGGAGTCAATCCGTGCTTTATTATTATTAGGGAAAGATATCTGAGACTTATGTATGGGGTTCATTTTACGCCGGCAGCAATCCATGAGGCACCTAGAAAAATGGTTTCCTTTATATTTCAATGTTGCTCAATATTCTATAATTGATTTGTCTCAAGTTCTATGAATATGTATCTACACATTTTTGTTCCGCAGCAACGCGCGAGGTATCAAGTTAATTAAAAAGTATCATCCAAGCAATTCCGGAGTGTGCAGTGTCTGTTTTCAAGCTACCCAAACATATATGCAAAGGGGCCCTAATTGCTTCAATGTTCCAATTATAGTGGGGAGATGAAACCGGCAAAAACATATGCATAGTTTTGCATGGTGGACGATATGCATTTCAAGAAAATTAGGAGTTATGGGTTTCTAAGATCTAGAATGTTTTAACCCCGATTATGTTATCTAAGTAGTGGTCTCGCCTACTCTCTAAACCAGATTCTGTATATGCCCAGCAGTCCAAATTCTCTAAACCAAATTATTTTCAGCAGTCCTTTTGTTTCATCAGCAAGGGCACCCCCGAGTTTCCACTAAGAAAAGCAAACGGTGTATTTTTGGTAAGGTATAACAAAACCAAAACGAAAACGAGACAAGAACAACAATCCATGGCTTTCCCCTCCCATAGGTAAATACAAAGTAACACGTGGACAACACTGACTCAGAGTAATGCTAAAAGCATGTAGCAGTACATGAAAAAGGTTATGCACTTCATAAGGCATGTGCACGTTCGCGCCACCACCGTTAACATCATCATCTGGTCACTGAGCGGATGCGAGGAGTTGGGTCAAGTTCATGCCACCGCCGTCGACAACATCATCAGGAATCACTGAGCAAGTGCCAAGGATTAGCTCCACCTGACGACTCTATCGTGAGGACTCCCCCTATAGGCAGAGAGGTAGAGATGTTGCCGTAACGCATGTTATGCAGGATGCCCACTCGACAAAGCCGCATGGCCACTTGAGCCCGCTACAGACGATGCGGTCGGCCCAGGGACGCTCAGTGGGATTGCTTTGCGGGGAGCCATAGCGGGTAATTCCACCCTGCTTGCATCTTGAGTTACTACTACTACTTACTATTACAAAAAAAGTTTAGCCCAGGTGCCTGTGCAACGGGGAATGTTCACATTGCTCAGCCGCCGTCAGCACCAGATACTCAGATGAGCCTAGGTATTCCTAGCCTGATGTCTCCTATTCTTAAGTTAACTTTATGTTTACTGCCTGGCATTATTGTTGCGCTTGCAATTGGTGAATAGGCGAAGTACGTCGAAATGACCTGTGAAGCATGGAGATAGTGCCCTCGCTTGGTGGCGGTATATATGTAGGCATTGTTAGCCACTCATGTTGTGGTGGAGAGAAAACTTTATCGTGGATCAATGCATGAGTTTTTTTTTGAATTAAAGGTCTTCAGAAATAATGACCGAATATGGTGCATGTTACGTGTATTTAATCAACTTGGTTCATACTTGTCCATATATTGTACTCCCTCCGGTTTATTAGGCTCCCTCTTATTGTGGGTCAAAGTTTGTGTGGCGCCTCGCCTGAATACCACTGTAACCAGACGGTCGCCGCACACACCAGCCCAGGAAATCACTCTGGCATGCGCGTTTACAACATGTATCATGAACACATGCATTTTTATTAATGGATATATAAGTCTTACATGATAATTTTACAAGGATGATGGCAGCGGAAAAGCTCTATTTAGGGCAGCATGGTCTTGGTGCGGCTCCAATCCACATGGATCTGACTGGGTTACTCTTCTAGCCCGCGAACACTCCGGCTCCTCGCTAGCGGACGTCGGATCCTTAGGTGAACCTGACCACATTGAAGGCCGCTGAGTACTTTTGAATGTACTCGCAAGCAAACCAAACCAACATATACACCAAGCAATGCAATCCATGGCATTCAAGCATGTACTTGTTATCTTAACAGTATTAACTATCTTGTTATGGCAGGATTATCTAGCAAGATTAATCATCTAGCAGCATTAATCATCATGTCATAGCAAGATTATCTAGCATGATAACTACTGGGGTAAATACAGAAATGTAAAGCATATTAAGTAAATAATCCATACTCCGAATATGCTCACGATCCAAGTCTGATCCAAACTTTGCGGTCATTCGACCGCTCATCTCATAGCCATCGCATGGCTAACATTTATACCCCTGACATCATCTGATGTCCCTGCATCTACACTGCAAGTCTGACAAACCTTACCATTCTCTGGTTCAGTCTTAGCAATAACATTATGTAGTTTGTTCCTCCAGACTCGACACAGACCAAATAGTGTGACCTAGTACGAACTGTGTCCCATGACCGAGGACGCGGCTATTCGAATAGATTTACACTCTACAGAGGTCGCGCACTTTACCCATACTATGGAGCTCCTGGCCTCGTACATCAGTACCTGTTCCCATTCGGGTGGACCGGTGCTGCTCCAACAAAACTTGTCTATTGCGTGGCACTCTTACGGTCCCACCGACAATCATCCCCCTTTCGGGTCATGCCCTGGGTGGCCCCTGTGTCACTCTTGACACCTGCCACCATCGTGGCCAAACAAAACTGTCCCAAACGGGGACCCCGGGCTAAACAAACAACTGGGCTCACAAGGTTATCGCCGCCTACCGGGCCAGGGTAGCGCGCACGCATAATCTTCCCTCTTTGGTGGTACTGATAAGAGGCAAGACAACAGACCAAGTCAGGGCCTCCCCATAAAGGCACATGTGGTTGCACTGATGAGCTCGGTTCGGTGGCACTATGACTCGATCCAATCGACGGAGGAGGTTGTCATTATTAAGTCACATTCTTAATCATTGCGATAACCACAGTAATGCACGATGAAAACGTAACAACCTATCTCCATATTGTCACCTACGAGTCACTAGTGCGATAATATGATGAGCATTAGCAGGTAATGTAAATAACAAGTTCAACCTAGCAGGAGTTCAATTATTTCTAACACAGGCATATTCATTAATTAAACACGCAAGAATAACACAGAGCAATGCTTTAGGGCATATATCAGATGGTCGGCTTGCCTGGGGGTCGATGAGTTCACCGGAGAGAAGTGTGATCGCCTCGCGGAAAAATCTGCCGGAAAGGGTCCCCTCTCGGAGAGGCTGGATATAGGGCAAGGGCAAAATGGGCATTTCAGAAAGTGTAAGTATTGTGAAGTGATGTCATCGGAACGGGATCGACGAACTAAGAACGTGGGCTTTGGATTTACCTCATTTGGAGTCACGGTTAAAAAGTTGTGATGATTTTACTGTCCAGGGACCTGTCTGCAATTAAAGTAATTACATACGGGTACTATCCAGAAAATCGGCGAGAAAAGGAAAAGAGCACTGTGCTCTTTGGGCTGCGGGGTGCTGCATCTGGCCCAAGCCTCAGGCCGCGGCCCGGCTACTGCTGTACTGCTGTTCTGGGCCGAGCCCACCTGCTTTGCCGCCACTTAAAAAAACGGAGGGAGGGGAGTGTCGCTGACGAGGGGGCCCCACTGGCAGGACCGTCTCCAACCTCGCGCGCGCGCCTGTCCGAGGGAGGAGCCCACCCCAACGACGATTGCCGGAGCTATGAGCAGTCCCCGGCGGCGCTCGGGTGATGGGCGTGATCAGGGAGACGAGGCGCACGTGCCTAACCACCTCACGGTCGCCGGGGTGCGCTGGTTCGAGCAGGGCATCAGCCGCGGCGGACGGCGGCTGGGGCGATGATGGGTTCGGCCCTACGGTGGCAGGGAGGGAGGGGTGAGGTTTGGGAGGGCTCCATCGAGGTTGAGGGGCTCCATTGGTGAAGAAAAGAGGGAGGAACGAGCTCCGGTGTGCATGAATTTAGGCGGGCGGCAGTGGCGGCGATGGCGGCGATGGAGGAGCAGGATAGCTCCTCGAGCTCGGTGGAGACGTGGGGCGGGGTGCTAGGAGAGGGATAGGGCCGACGGTGAGCTCGAGGGGTCCGGGGAAAGGCTATTTATAGCCCGACGAGGAGAGGTGATAAGCTCGGCCGCCCGGCGTTCTTATCGGCGTACTGGAGCCCGGGGACACGCGGAGGGAGGGTGCGATGTCGGCAGGGCCTCTGGGAGCGTGGAGAAGCCGGCAGTGGCTTCGGGAGAGCTCGGAGAGGAAGAGGACAGAGGAAGACGACGGCGGATCACGGGGCGACAGTGGCCATGGCAGCACTCGCCGTGGCGTGAGGAGGAAGAGAGAGGAGTGGAGAAGGGTCTAGGGAGGGGCAGGTGGACGCCGCGGAGCCGTTTGACACGCTCGGACAAGCAGAGGCCGGCCGGAGCGACTGCACGAAGCAGGCCGAGCGTAGAGCGCTCGTTTGGCCTTGTCCGTGGCGTGGTCACCACGGCCACCGCGGTGTCCTGGGCATTTAATGGAACTGAGACCTTGTCTAGATGTATCAAAGGTCAGTGAGTTGACCTGTGAGGATTTGGATGGAAGTGGAGACATGAAGTTGACTGATTTGAGCTGACATAGGTTCTGGACAGAAATTTGGACGGGATACTATGGTCAAACAGAGGTGTCAATGAGCTGGCCAGGTTGTCATAGGGGAAAGAGATAAGAAGGAGCACCTGCTGGAAATTTTTTTAAGCCATTTGGAAATGGTTTGCATACACTTCCTTTGTAATGCAGAATTTGGTCCAGAAAAGGGATTTTGAAGCTGTGCTCAAATGGCTGAATGGATTGGGTTGAATTTTTGTGCAGAGTGATGATTTGGATATGTGGAGATACTGGAAAGATTTCAGCTCATTTGGAAATGCCAAAGTGGTACCTTCTTCACAAAGCTTTCTACTGGACAGAAACTAGATGGAATATTTGGGAGAAATTGGCTGGGAAAAATGATATGAATTTTTGCATGGTCACATCATATAGGGAATGTGAGGTCCTGGATTAGTTTCAAGAATTTTGAAGCAATATAAAATATAGTTGCTTCACAACCTCAAAATAAATCTAGAAACAAGAATTGGATGATGTGCTCAAAACTTGAACTGTGGAACTTGGGTTCTTGATGGAAATGGTGAATATATGGATAGGAGAAGCTCCACAAATTATTTGGGATTTTTCCTGGATACCAAAATGGTAGTTCCTTTGGAAAGTGCCCATGTTGCAATATTGGCTTTAAATAGGAAAATGCAATTTCCCTTATTTAATTATTGCCAATATTTTTATGAGAGCTCAATATGATCACAAAGAATATCTCCACAAGTTTTCATGAACTTTGGAGATGGATATATATTTTCCTGGATTTAATTCCTTTAACTGGCAGAAAAAGGAATTAATTTTAAATGAAAAATATTGCAAATGACTTGGCAATATTTTTGCATATCCAGGGTTTACAGAGATAGGATGATCACTGGGAAAAGTTTGGGAGGCAACAGATCAAAGGAAATTGGGGTTCCTTTGTAACAGAAGGAATTAGGGTTTCCCTTCCGGTGACTCGGAAGGTAGGGTTTCGGCGGCAAAATCCTGAGAATAAATTTTGGGTGACAGGGTTGGACTGCAGAGAATCTCAGGTTGGATAGGAAAGGCAAGGCTAAATGACCATCTTCATATACCCAAGAGCGAGAGAAAATCCAATAACATCGAAAAAAAGACGGGAGTCCAATCCCGCGAAGGAAAAAAACAAGTAGCGAAAACCAGAGTGTTACAGTTTGACCATAAATTAAACTAATAAAATGTAAATTATATGTCACAAAAATATATCATGGAAAACCTCTTTGGGATAAAAATCCAACAATATACTTTTTGTACCATATACTTCATATCTTGTTAATTGCATGTATGGTCAAAATCTGACTCAAAATATGAGGGGAGCCAATAAACCAGACAGAAGAGTACATAGTAATAGGTTAAAATACGCTTATGCTTTTCTAGCATGTTTGGATTGATGCCGAAAATTCGCGCCAAATATTGGTTAGTGATTGGTTGGTTACCATTTTTTTTCCAACCTCACATAAAGTTGCCAAGTTTTGGGAAGTATTGCCATTGCTAGTTTTGGCTTGCCAATGCATTGGCTAGCCAAATTTTCTTAGCAAATCAAGCATTCTCTTCAATTTCCACTAGACCAGGAATCTAAGCCGGTTAGATTATGTTCAAATCTCCAAGCACATAGCACTTATGAGGGCAAAGCTTGCACCTCGGTGAAGAATCCAACTCGACATGACCTAGTGTTCATCAATTGAACACCTACATAGGTAGTGACAGTAACAGATCTTACCCTACCACCACCATGATTTGAGCTCTTGCAAAAATAATAGCCCGTCGGAGATGCCAATTGGAACACACATGCATGCGGAATTCATTAACCGATGAGAAACAAAAACTAGGGTTCAATCAAATGTGCGCCCGTGCGTGATCGTGAGAGAGAAATAAATAAGGGGGTGGAGGAAGAGATAACAGACCTTGCGGAGGTGGAGATGGCTACTAGCGACGACGATCATCATGCGATGGCTGGTTATTGTCACCATTCCCTCTCTTCCTTTGCAGGTGTGTTAGTCGACGCGCTTGTGTGTCAGTTCGCTAGTATACTCCTACTTCACTTCTAGTCTTCCAACTTGCTCACCCCACTTTGCAGGAAATCGGCGGGAACCGAGGTGGCGTGTGCTTGAAGTCCCATCTAGTGGTTGGCCCGGACCACACACTGTCCCAAAGTCTAATCGAAAAGAAAGTCTTAAGTAGACACCTCTGTGCACAGAAAGCTGAAAGACTGGGAGCAGACCTATCAAAGTGGGATCGGGATCACTTCGGCAATGTGAGGTAGGAGATTAGCCAATTTAAAAATCAGCTACAGGAGTGGCGGGCGATCCCAGGCCGGACAGGACCATCTCATGCAGAAATTAAGGTAACAGATCGTCTTGTTAAACTCTATCACCGAGAAGAGATGCTATGGCGTCAGAGCGCATGCATCGAGTGGTTGATGCATGGTGACAAAAATACATATTTCTTCCATCTTCGTGCTAGCCGACGACGGAGGAAAAATCAGATTAATCCTTACTAAGGGAGAATGGGCAAAGAACGAATGACAGGGAGGAGATGGAGATGATGGCAACGACTTTTTACAAAAAAATTGTATACCTTTGAAGGCTAGCGGGATATGAACAGGGTCTTGGACACCGTCCCATGTAAGGTAACAATGGAGATGAATGATCTTCTTAATGCACCCTATAGCACGAGGTCAAGGTTGCATTGTTCCAAATGTTTCCAATCAAAGCACCTGGACCAGACAGTTTCCCGCTCATTTTTTTCAGTGCCATTGGGACGTGTGCGGTGATGATATTACTAAGGTGGTTTTGAGAATTGTGGAGGGGAATGAGTCTGCTGAGTGCATCAATGAAACCATATTGGTACTCATCCCGAAGGTGAAAAATCCTACACTACTATCACGGTTCCGACCCATTAGTTTGTGTAATGTGTTGTATAAAATCACATCAAAGGTTATCTCCAACCGTTTGAAGCTAGTACTCCTAGATATCATCTCCGAGGAACAGTCAGCTTTTGTCCCTGAAAGGCTTATCACTGACAACATCATCACTGCTTATGAGTGTTTGCATTTTATGAAGCAAACAGGGCAAAGAAACATGAATCATGTGCACTAAAACTTGACATGATGAAGGCATATGACAGGGTGAATGGCAGTACCTTCGAGCGATTATGCTGAAGCCAGGTTTTACAGAACGATGGGTCGGCATCGTGATGGGTCTGGTTAGCTCTGTCAAATTCTCAGTTTTGTTCAATGGATGGAAATTGGAGGAATTCACACCATCTAGAGGGATCCAACAGGGGGACCCGATATCACCATACTTGTTCTTGTTGGCAGCAGAGGGCCTTTCGTGCCTACTAAAATCAAAAAGTGAGTCATCAAACATGAGTGGCCTACATGTGGCACCTAGTGCGCCACAGGTGAACCATCTCTTATTTGCAGATGACAGCCTGCTGTTCTTTAAGGCAAATAGTATGGGTGCTACCGAGGTGCACCAAGTGTTGGATATCTACTGTCAAGCTATAGGTCAGCGTATCAATTACAACAAATCATCTATCTTTTTCAGCAAAGGTGTTCCGGACAATGTTTGTAATGATATTAAAGGTCTCTTGAATGTCCCAAATGAAACCTTAAATGAGAAATATTTGGGTATGCCCTTGACATTGGGAATTCAAAGAACAGAGCCTTTAAGTATCTCAAAGACCGTCTCTGGAGCATGATACAAGGTTGGATTGAGAGCACTATGTCCAGTGCGGGGAAGGAGGTCCTTGTCAAAGCAGTCGCCCAGGCAGTCCCGGTTTATTCTATGTCATGCTTCAGACTACCTAGGGGACTATGTGAACACCTAAACATGCTGATTAGGAGATTCTGATGGGGGAGTAAAGAAGGACAGCGGAAACCACATTGGGTCTATTGGAAAGCAATGACACAACCAAAGAGCATTGGAGGTCTAGGGTTTAAGGATTTTGAGCTTTTCAACTTAGCTATGCTTGCTAGACAAGCCTGGCGCCTCTTACAGAACCCTGACACTTTGAGTGCTTGGATTCTAAAGAGCATCTATTATCCCAATACCGACATACTCAATGCAAACCTAGGAAACCACCCCAGCCAGATATGGAGAGCTGTCGTGGATGGGTGTGACACCCTTCGGCAAGGCATCATAAAGAGGATAGGCAATGGCATTACAACTAATATCTGGACTGAGAAATGGCTTCCCAGATCAGAGATGATGTGCCCTTACGTCAGTCAGTCACAGAATCAGCCAACCTTCGTGTCGGAATTGATTAACCCAATGAGTGCTACATGGAATGTCCATCGTGTGCGGGAGGTTTTCCTGCCCATGGATGTCCCTGTCATCTTGGGAATCCCCTTGTGTACTCGGAATGTTGCAGATTTTTGGTGCTGGAACCATGAAAGGAGCGGATCATTCTCTGTTAAATCTACTTACAACATGTTGGTAGCGACCCGGAAGAGGAGAGAAGCCTGGCTTTATGGCACGGCTCGCTCATCAGTCGCTAGTATTGATGAAGGTGCATGGAAATCTCTAAGGAAGACGCAGGTTCCTGGTAAAATCCATATGTTTCTTTGGAGACTTGCCAAGCAGTCTTTGCCTACAGAGGATATAAGATGCCATCGTCACATGACGAACTCCAGCGCATGCGGGCTCTGTGGAGCATCGGATGTCACGCCCAATATGCGGTCCTATCCTCAAGGAACTCGAAAGTCCCACTAAGGATAGAAGCGCATATCAGAGACGCTTCGCAAGGTGGATATCATTACAACATACCATGTACTGAATAGATGAGAATACGAAATAAAGGCTTACACTCGCCACAAGCTACAACATGAATACATGAATACATCAATACATAGCAATCATCAAACAGAAAAGCAGGATCCGACTACGGATGAAATCAAACGAAAAAGATGAACGACATCCACCCTGCTAATCCGAGGCTGCCAACCGGGAACCCATCCTATGATTGACGAAGAAGAAGTAGAAGAAGAACTCCAAAAGCAAACATGCATCGCTCTGACGTCAAATCATCGCTTTACCAGTACCTGCACCTGTTGTTGTAGTAAACTGTGAGCCACGAGGACTCAGCAATCCCATTACCATGGGTATCAAGACTAGCAAAGCTTAATGGGTATGGAATGGTTAAGTGATGAGGTTGCAGCAAGCACTAAGCATTGTATGGTGGATAACTTACGAGTACAAGAATAAGAAGAGTAAACTACGCATAATCGGGAAATAAAAACTCTACTGGCCAGCAACCCGATCTTGACAGCACCAAGTCCGGGCGAGCCAATGCTGCTATATATCTCGGCCACGAATCAGGTGGTCAGCGCAGTTCTCGTCGTCGAACGAGAGACAGAGGGTCACAAGCTCCAGGTGCAGAAACCTGTGTACTACGTATCCGAAGTGCTCACCCCGTGTAAAACGAGGTACCTGCACTATCAGAAGATCGCCTACGCAGTTTTCATGGCATCCCGAAAGCTCCGCCACTATTTTCAAGAGTGCTCGGTCACGGTGGCATCTGAAATACCACTGAACGACATAATCAACAATCGAGATGCCACCGGCCGTATAGACAAATGGGCTATAGAACTCCTTCCCTTCGAAATCATATATCGACTGTGCCGAGCTATTAAATCTCAGGTTTTAGCTGATTTCATCGCGGAATGGACGGAAGCCGAACTCCCTATGGAGTACAGTACATACTCGCATTGGACGATGTACTTTGACGGCTCCAAAATGCTCGCCGGGCTGGGGGCTGGCGTAGTCCTCACATCCCCCACTGGCGATAATATTCGGTACATACTCCAGATCATGTACACCGACTCCAACAACGCAGCCGAATACGAAGCTCTGTTGCATGGACTTCGGATTGCAGTGTCAATGGGCATACAGCGGCTCGAGGTACAGGGAGATTCTAATCTCGCCATCTCTCATGTCAACGGCGAATTCGACGCAAAAGACCCAAAAATTATAGCATACCGCAACGCCGTCCTAAAAATCTCCGCCCGTTTTGAAGGACTGGAGTTTCACCATATACCTAGAGACAGCAATCAAGCTGCCGATACCCATGCTCGAATGGGCGCCAAGCACGACCGTGTCCCTGAGAACACCTTTTTAGAACGACTCTTTAAGCCGTCCGTGGTGTGGCAGGAGGACACCCAGGGCTCGGAAACCAATACCTCAGGAGAGCTCGTCCCTGCACCTATCGAATCAGATGAAGGAATTATCGGGGGCTCGGCCATATAAATAACACCTTCGGCTCACGAAGTCATGGCGGTAATTGCGCCATCGACCGAGCCCTTCCTCGCCTACCTCCTCCTCCAAGAACTACCGGCTGACCAGACTGAGGCAAGGCGTATCATTCGACGATCTAAAGCCTATAAAATCCACGAGGGAGAACTATATAAGAAAAGCACTACTGGCGTCCTCCAAAGATGTATATCCGAAGAGGAGGGAAGGCAGCTCCTGGCCGAGATTCATGCTGGCATGGGCGGTTACCATGCGGCAGCTCGGGCCCTGGTCAGCAAGGCTTTCTGAGCAGGGTTCTTTTGGCCCTCTGCCCGCACAGACGCCCAAACATTGGTCCAACATTGCGTTGGCTGCCAGCTCTTTGCAAATCAGAGCCATATGCCCCCCATGGCCCATTGGACGATACCGATTACTTGGCCTTTCGTGGTCTGGGGGCTAGACATGGTCGGACCACTTAAAGGGGGGACCAAGAAGAAGAAATATTTTCTCGTCATGGTAGACAAATTCACTAAATGGATTGAGGCAAAGCCGGTAACTTGAGCCAAGTCTAAGCCGGTCATCGACTTTATATCCGGCATCGTACACCGTTACGGTATCCCCCATAGCATAATAACGGACAATGGATCCAATTTTACCGCCAGGAAGTCAAGGACTGGTGCGCTAATTTAGGCATTAAGCTCGACTATGCCTCGGTATATCACCCACAGTCTAATGGACAGGTTGAGCGAGCTAATGGACTGATCTTGAGCGGCATCAAGCCCCGTTTGATCCGATCTTTAAAAGAATCCGACTGCCATTGGCTTGAGGAGCTTGACTCCGTATTGTGGGGCCTGCGCACCACTCCTAATCGATCCATGGGCTACACACCATTTTTCATGGTGTATGGGGCGGAAGCCGTCCTCCCCAGCGACCTTATTCACGGTGCCCCTCGGGTGTGTATGTATGAAGAAAAGGAAGCCGAGTTTGATCGGCAAGATGACCTGGACACCCTGGAGGGCGAGCGCGACATAGCTCGGGCTCGTTCTGCTTTTTATCAGCAACAGGCCAGACGTTATCAGAGCAGGAAGTACGGGCAAAGGCCTACATCGTCGGCGATCTAGTCCTGCGCCTCCCGGAGAAGCCCAAATGGGAGGGGCCCTTCATAATCGATCAAGTACTCGCGGGCGGAGCATATCATCTCCGCGACCCAAAGGACGACCGCCTCGAACCAAACCCATGGAACGCAGCTCGGCTACGGCGCTTCTACTGTTAACTCCGCGACCTTACCTTGTTCGGTTTATCCCTCTCGGATTTATATTTTTTCTAGAAAATAGTCTTTGCCGGGTCGTGTTCGGCTACGCCGAACTACGTTAAGTTTTTCTTCGGCAAACATCTTCGAATGTACCACACGCTATTACCTAGGGGCTTCTTTTACGAAGCCAATCATATTTTATTTATGCAACCATTCATGTGTTCGTCACCTTCCTATATCGTTCTAAAGCCACTATATGCATCAATTTGACTTAAGATTTGGCCAAGCTGGGTTAAGATTTGGCCAAAGCTGGGTTACCTCGCTCCTGTGTTTACCCCCTACGTTCCCGATTGTTCGGCTAGGGAGTAAAGGGAGCACCTCTGTGATTGTTACGTCCGGATTTCCCGGGTACATACCTCAGACGGGTGAAGCCAAAAGCTAGCGTTCTTATGAAAACAATTGGTCGGCCATGAGGGAAGTGAAAATAGTTGGCCACAGTAGCCAAGATTCCGGGGATATTTTCCCGAAGTAACCATCCACGCTTACTCCGGGTATTCAGTTATTCACCCACGGCTAACGTGGTAACCCGAAGAAAGGTACCCATAGAGGCACTGTTTTCGTCGGAAGATGTTTCTTACGTTAAACAGTAATATAACATAACTCCCCGAGCACGTTTTTGTCTGTTCGCACCAAGTGGCCGGATTGCCTACTTCTCCGAAGTGTTTTCCGATGTTTTCGGATCACATAGTAGGAAACACTCCTCGGCTCCAGGCCGAGGAGGCGGAAGCTAATGGCTGGTTAAGACAACGTTTTACGCACGGTTTGGAGACTATTTGATGTACAGTACATAGATACATAGAATCAAGACCCTAATAGATGGTCTCCAGAGCACAATCTACTTGGGACAACCGAGCTGCGGGCATAACCTGGTCATATACCAGATGCACGGGCACTTCCTGCCCATCTGGCCCAACTGGCCCAACCCTAGCTAAATGCTCTGGTTCCAGCTTGGTGAAACGGGTCTTGATCATCGCCCAAGCTTCCCGTGCTCCCTCACGACAAGATGACATCTTCCATATCTCAAAACGGCGCCGAGCTCCTTTGAAACGATTCGTGAGTTCGGCCATCCCTTCCGGAGCCACTTCACCAGGCCACAATGCTTTGAACATGCTCTTCATGGCTTTCCGGGCCCGCTCTTGTACGGCGGATAGCTCCTTCAGAAGGTCCCGCCCGAATGAGCCGGCCTCCTCTTCGGGACGTCCGGTCAGAAGAACTACAACGAGACGTGGCATTGTTCATATTGCTGCCTAATATGCGCAGTTTATGAACTGAAAATCAGATTGCACTTACGAACATGCCCGTTTTCAGTCTCTGGTTCTCCTCTTGGGATAGGGTCAGTTGAGTTTTCAAGCTTTTGATTTCTTGAACCTGTTGTTCGCTTTCCGCCTTCAGCTTGTCCCTCTCCTCATGACTTCGGGACAGCACCCGGTAGCCAGCCTCTTGCTATGACTCCGCATACCTTTGAGCATCCCTGGCAATCTCTAGATCCTTCTGCAGCTAATTTATTGACTCAGCTGCTATGGAATCATCTTTCATTAGCAGAGATGTTCCACCAACTTTTTTTAAAGAACTGTAAGTTCGGCACTTACCATGTGTCTCTCTGGTGAATTTCTTCATACCCTCTAGCTCGGCTTTTACAGACTCTAACTCTGTTCGCGCCAGCTTGAGGTCCTTGGACAACCTTTTGTTTTGCTCCCGAACAGTCTGCACCATCGCATGGCATTATAAATATCAGACCCTTAACTCGGCCGTCCCGCCCAAATTAGGCTCAGGGGCTACTAGGTTAGATACTAGTTGTCAAAACCAAAACCATACCTGCACATTAGTAGACATGAGCCTCACTGCCCCTTCAAGTCCCGTTCGGGCAGCGCCGAGATACGCGTCTACCGAACTAAGGGCATTAAACTCCTGATCGGAAAACGCGGAGTGCCGAAGTGACGCCTTGCGCCGGCGATGATTCATCACACTTTCAACCTCGGAGTTAGTGACCGAGACGCCTCCTGAGTCCTCGAGATCTTGGTCCTCGGTAGGGACCCCCGGAGTAACTCCGGTTATGGCTGGCGACCTCGGGTTCGAGTCACCCCTCGGTGGCTCTTCAACATCCTCAGCCGAGGGCGGTTCTACATATCGTCTACAGGACACCGTGGAGAAAATTATTGGCATACTCGGTGGATGTCGAAGATAGAGGCTATGACGGTATGGTGGCTGCGTTACCTCTTTGAGCGGGGCACGGATGATGTAGCTCCCGTTGGGGCCGCGCGTCTGGTCACCCCACGACCTTTCGTCGCTGGGGCCGCTCTTGCGGCTGTCCGGCGCGTCGTACGGCGGCCCTTGGGAGTAGGTGTCAGTGTGTTCGAAGCAGACGCGGCTGAGTGTTTCTTTCGAGAAGAAGCCCGTTGGCCACTTACAGCGGTGGAGGGAAGCGCCCCGGGATGATCGGCCAAAAGGGCCACCTTAGAACCATCAAGGCTCTCCTGGTAGAAGACCCCCTCCTCGAAATCAATTGATGTTTCAGGGTCATCATGGAACCCAGGATCATCGTCACGAGAGTGATCCTCCGGTTGAGGAGCAGGGTAGCTCACTGTCTCGATCCAACGCCTCTAGTTCTGTTCGGTCAGGATAAAAATCTGGTTAGGAAAAATTCGGGGTGTCCTCCGAACTATGAAACGTGGTCGGACTCACCATTTCAATGGGTTTATGGCTCGAGAAGCCTTCCTTGGGCCTTAACCGAGCAAATTCTTGCTCTTCTCCCTTGAAGAGATCGGCCAGTATGGCTGCCATCGCCGCCTGATCGGGAGGTCCCATCCGTGTGTACCGGGTTGCATCATCTTCCCCGTTGTAGCACCAAAGCGGGTGTATTCTTTGTTGAAGATGTTGGATGCACCGAGCAATGACTGCAGCCATCACGTCAATGACGGTTAACCCGTTGTGGGCTAGCCACCTCACTTGAGCGGCCAGCCGAGTTACTTCGGCGGTTTCCTCTTGGGAAGAACCCTTCGGGCGCCAATTGAACCGCTTCTTCGGAGAGACCAATGAGAATTCGGGCAACCCCCTCCGAACTGGATCGAATAGGGGGACGTCTTCGATATAAAACCATTCCGAAGTCCATTCATCAGCATCTTTCTTCGGAGTCCCTACGGGGTATCCGGTTCCGGCGATGCGCCATACTTCGGCCCCGCCAACCTCGTAGATTGTCCCTCCTTGGGTACGGGGGACGAGGCAGAAGAACTTCCTCCACAACTCGAAATGGGTCTCGCAGCCCAGGAACTTCCTCCTTGGGTACGGGGGACGAGCCCGATATATGAATAAGCGACCCTGGGGTAAGGTGGTGGAGTTGGATCCCGTAAACTCTAGTAGACCCCTCAAGAAAGGATGAATGGGGAAACCCAGGCCTCGTAAGAGGAAGGGCATGAAGCACACCCTTTCCTTCCCATGAGGGGAAGAAAAGTTCTCTGCGAGGGCCTCCCCGTCTGCGGAAGTTAATCCGGGGCGGGTGAATGCGAGATCTGAGGCAGGGAGATATCCCTGCGTCTCGAGCCTGCGTAAACACATGAGGGATATGAAGCAACTCGCCCAATCACCTTGACGGGGGCCGTGAGGACGTGAGGAAGAGCCTGGGATGCTCGCCATTGTTTGCTGGGCGCGACCTCGCAAGGACGTGAAGAAGAATGGCAGGGGGTGGGGTGCGTTAGCCTCCGCGCCCTTGGCCTATTAAACAGGCATTGACTCCCCTCAAAAGAGGGGCATTTTTGTAAAAACCCGTTTGGCCACTCGCATTCCGTGGGTGCGTCGAAATCGAGGGTCGTCATTTAATTCTAGGCGAAGAAAATCGGTACGACGGGCCCCACGGAGCCTCGCCAATCGGAGAATACTTCGGCAACCGAGTTATTGGTGGCCGAACTAGTGCTAAATCAGACACAGGTAATGGAGGGAACTCGCCACCCAAGCCAAAGACCCTTGGAGCATGGAGCTTCCGAAGACTTTCAACCTCGGCATTGGAGGCTAATTCGGGGGCTACTGAGGGTGTCCCGTACTAGGGGGTACTCGGGCTGCCGGCCTATCTCTCGTAGGCCGGACTGGTGGGCCGCTCTCTACTCGTCGACGGAAGGCCGGATTATGGGCGACCCCGTGTATCAGAAGGAAACCTCCAAAGACTTGGCGTCTCCTCCAAGGAA
Organism: Elymus sibiricus; assembly: GCA_039707655.1. Lineage (NCBI taxonomy): Eukaryota > Viridiplantae > Streptophyta > Magnoliopsida > Poales > Poaceae > Elymus > Elymus sibiricus. The sequence continues at coordinate 68,988,760 of CM077676.1, forward strand.
TAATTGGCGTGACCGGCATGTTTATCCCCTGATGGTAACCGACCATATGTAACCCTAGGGCCCTCTGGTGTCTATATAAACCAGAAGGCTTAGTCCGTCGAGGATCATATTCATTACCGAGGGTTAGCCCATCTGATCTCGAGGTAGATCCACTCTGTAACCTTCATACAATCACATCAATACAATCTAGCAGGACGTAGGGTATTACCACTTTGAGAGGGCCCGAACCTAGGTAAATCACCGTCTCCACGTTCTCTATTACCCATTGATTCCTAAACCCATAGTTCGGATCCCCTACCCGAGATCTGCCGGTTTTGGTACCGACACTCGTGGTGGCACTGCAAGGGGCTCTAGTTTGGACCAATGATACGTCTCCATTGTATCTATAATTTATGAATTATTCATGCCATGTTTACTATAGTTTTGTATGATTTGGGTGCACTTTTATATGGCCTTTATATGATTTTTATGGACTAACATATTGACCTAGTGCCCAGTGCCCCCCCCAGGCGCGCTCTGGTGCCTCGTGGGCCCCCTGTGGCACCTCTTTGCGTGATTCCAACGCTGAAAAATCATATATATTCAGAAACCCCCGAAAGCTAACCTAGATGAGTTTTTACGCCGCCGCAAGCCTCTGTTCCTCCATGATCTAATCTACAGCCCTTTTCCGGCACCCTGCCGGAGGGGGAAATCATCACCGGAGGCCATCTTCATCATCCCGGCGGTCTGCATGACGAGGAGGGAGTAGTTCACCCTCAGGGCTGAGGGTTTGTACCAGTAGCTATGTGTTTGATCTCTCTCTCTCTCTTGTGTTCTTGATTTGGCACGATCTTGATGTATCGCTAGCTTTGTTAATATAGTTGGATCATATGGTGTTTCTTCCCTCTCTATCCTTGTTGTGATGAATCGAATCTTTTCCCTTAGAGGTTTCGTTATTGTCGGATTGAATATTTTAGATTTGAGAACACTTGATGTATGTCTTGCATATGAATACCCGTGGTGATAATGGGGTATTATATTGATTCACTTGATATATGTTTTGGCATTGGGGTAATCTATGCATATAGGTTGATGCACGTTTTCATTATCTTTTCTCCGATAGAAACTTTGGGGTGCTCCTTGGAGTTCTTTGTGTGGATTGAATATTATGATTATGAAGTTGTTTGATGCATATCGTATAATCAACTCACGGATACTTTTGGTGACATTGGAGTATCTAGGTGACATTAGAGTTGGTTGATGTGTATCATATGGTGTTATTTTAGTACGAACTCTAGGACTGTTTGTGACACCTATAGGAATAGCTCAATAGATCGATCGGAAAGGATAACTTTGAGGTGGTTTCGTACCCTACAAAGAATTTCTATCTTATGTTCTACGCTGATAGGAACTTGGGAGTGATTCTTTATTGCACGTTGAGGGATGGTTATATGATCCAATTAAATTAGTATTGTTGAGAGATTGCACTAGCGAAAGTATGAACCCTAGGCCTTGTTTCTAAGCATTGCAATACCGTTTATGCTCACTTTTGTTATTTGCTACCTTGCTGTTTTTTATTGTTTGCATTACAAAAATATATTTCTACCATCCATACTACACTTTTATCACCATCTCTTTGCCGAACTAGTGCACCTATACAATTTACCATTGTATTGGGTGTGTTGGGGACACAAGAGATTTCTTGTATTTGGTTGCAGGGTTGTTTGAGAGAGACCATCTTCATCCAACGCCTCCCACGGATTGATAAACCTTAGGTCATCCACTTGAGGGAAAATTGCTACTGTCCTACAAAACTCTGTGCTTGGAGGCCCAACACGACTCTACAAGAATAAGTTGTGTAGTAGACATCAACCAACACCATCAGCACTGGCCCACCTGTTTTATGTTGAATTAAACAGATCCCCAAGGTGATCAGCCCCTATGCATTAATTAATTAATTTCAGTATTATTATGTTGGCAAATGTTAAAACCAATGTTGGGCCTTGCTGGAAGAGTTTTATTCAAAGCGTACTTTCAAGGGGGGGGGGGGGCATAAACCCCGACCGTGTAAGGAATGCAAATCAAGGAACCTAACACCGGTATTACGGAAACTAGGGCGGCATGAGTGGAACAAAACACCAGGCAAAAGGCTGAGCCTTCCACACACAAACAAGTATATAGATGCATTAATTAAATAAGAGATATTGTGATATCCCATGATATCCATGTCCCAACATGGAACAACATGCAACTGCACCTGCAACTAGCAACGCTATAAGAGGGGCTGAGCAAAGCGGTAACATAGCCAAACAACGGTTTGCTGGGATGATGGAAGGTTAGAGGCTGTATCATGACAATTTGGGAGGCTGACAAACAAGTGGTAGGTAGCGATACATAGCGATAGCATCGGGACAACTAGCAAGCAAAGATAGTAGTGATATCCAACCTAATGTTCATCTTGCCTGAAATCCCGCTAGGAAGAAGACCGAATCCATGAAGAAGACGAACACGCGTAGTCGAACGAATTCTCACACTTCGCAACATAACCAGAGGTATCAAGAAGAAGCACAACCGGAAAGAAGCAAACAACATGGTAAACACACAAGCATAAACATGGCATGATGCACAACCAAGTATGATGCATGTCCGGTTAAATGAGCCATGGCATGGTAAGAGTGCAACAAACAATACTACATATTAAGTGAAGGTCAAGACAAAACTCCACAACAATTATTTAGTTCACTCCCGTTTATGCTACTCATCAATGTTAAATGTTGTTAAACATGGCAAGAGGTGAAGCATGATTAAACTACCTATCTATGCAATTTAAATGAGGCCGGAAACAACCAAGAACAATTCCGGAAAATCCCCATATGTAATTTTCGAAATTGGTACTGTTCTGGCCTAAATCATATTTTTATTGTTGTTAAACAGCAAATGTAGGTGCACCATGTTAATCTACACATTTTTCTACCCCATTTACATATAAAGTTTATTTAATTCGGAGCTACGGTTATTTAGTTATGAAATAAATCATTTTAGCATGGCATTTATGCAAATGAATGCAAACAGCAATTTTAAATTTTTTTAACATGGATGAAAGTTGGATATTGTGAAACTACATGAAATTCTAGGCATTTTACATATATAATTCATTTTAAACCGATGCACGGTTAATTAGTTATTACATGCATGAACATGAGGGTCTTTTCTGTAAAACAGCAGCTCCTGGTAAATAGCTAAATTTGCACTGAGGAAAAAAACATGAACGGGCTGAATCTGGAGTGAATCGGGCCAACAGCAGCGGGCACAACGTACTAAGCAGTGCACAGGGCGAGGAATAGGTTGGAGGCTCACCTAGGGCCTAGAGCTGGCGGGTTCGCAGCGGACTGACGGGTCAGCTGAACCGACCGAACCGGAAATGAACCGGTCGAACCGGGTTCGAGGCGGGCCACCTGGTGGGGACGCGGGCAGAGGAGGCCCGATAACGAGGCGGCGGCACGGGAGCTGGGCCTTGGCTGACTGGTCAACGGGACCGGCTACAGCGGTCGTCTCGTCTCTGCTCGAACGCAGCAGAGGCACGGCGCGGCGGGGCTTGAGCGGCTGGTGACGGAGGGAAGCAGATCCGGCACAGCGGGGCGGGGATGGTCCTGGTGGTGACGAGGAGGCAGGTGCTCCGTGCGCCATGGCCGGCTTCCGGCTAAGACGAGAAAGAGAGAGAGAGAGAGAGAGAGAGAGAGAGAGAGAGAGAGAGAGAGAGAGAGAGAGAGTTGAGAGACAAGGAGGAACAGAGGAGAGTAAAGGGAGATGGAAGAAGGAGAGAACGGGCGCGGTGCTCACCTGCTAGTCCAGGGAGGTTCCGCGGCGGCGCACGGGGAAGGCCGGGGATGGCGGCGCTGCATGAGGAGCTCCATGCGGCCGGGTGCTCCATCCCTCCTATACCAGAACAGAGAGAGAGAGGAAAGGTTAGAAAAGAGAGAGGGAGAGCATCACGGAAGAGAGATGAAGGAACAAGAGCAGAGCGGGGCACTCATCTACTCGTCGGTGACTCACCGGAGCAGCGAGGCAAGGTCAGGGCCGGCAGGGAGGCGGCGTGGTTTCGGTGGAGGTCCAGCAAGAGGAGGAGGTCAAGGCGAGGTGGTCCACGGGTCGACCGGAGTTGCGCCTGCGAGGAGATTGAGCAGAACATGGTGGAGGCGCACGGGAGGAGGAACGTCGAGGACGAGTTCGTGCTCAGGGACAGGGTGCGGGGTCTCTGTTCCATGGCCGCTGGATCGATCCAGTGGTCGATCTCACTGGCTGGTGGCTGCGAGCCATGGGTGCAGGCGCTCAGCTGGTTGGGGCCTCGGGCCCGATGTGTGGCGGCGGTGGCTCCTGTGGTTGAGGGGATGGATGGATTGGATCGGGGACAGGGGAGATCGAGTAGAGGAGTGGCGGCTGTGGGTGGCGAGGGGGTTGGCTCGGGTAGGATCCCGAGGGAGATGCGGCGGTGGCGCGATGTGACAAGTCCCTAGGTTTTAGGGTAGCCTGGCTATATATAACACGTGGGTTAGGTTAGGGGCTAATGCTACATGTAGTCTGCATTGGTATTTCCCCAAAGAGGAGAGGATGATGTAGTACAGTAGAGATAAGTATTTCCCTCAGTTAAGAACCAAGGTTATCAATCCAGTAGGAGAACCAAGCAAAATTCCGTTAAGCGCACCTGCACACACAAGAGCAAACACTTGCACCCAACGCAAATAAGAGGGTTGTCAATCCTCTTAGCGGTTATTTGCATGGATTAAATCTTATCAAGGTAAAAAGATAAACTAAACTACTAATTAAAATAAAAGTAAATAAATTGCAGCAAGGTATTTTTAGGTTTTTTTAAATAATAAAGATGGACCCGGGGACCATAGTTTTCACTAGAAGCTTCTCTCTTGAGCACATAAGCAATATGAATAAACCCCATCTTTTTATCCTTAATGCCAACAATACAAATACGTGTCATGTCCCTTTCTGTCACTGGGATTGAGCACCGCAAGATTGAACCCATCACAAAGCACCTCTCCCATTGCAAGATAAATCAATCTAGTAGGCCAAACTAAACCGATAGACCGGAGAGAAATACAAAGCTATAACAATCATGCATAAAAGAGTTCAGAGAAGTCTCAAATATTTCTCATGAATAACCTGATCATAAACTCACAATTCATCGGATCCCAACAAACACACCGCAAAAGAAGATTACATCGGATAGAACTCCAAGAACATCAAGGAGAACATTGTATTGAAGATCAAAGAGAGATAAGAAGCCATCTAGCTACTAGCTATGGACCCGTAGGTCTGTGGCAAACTACTCACACATCATCGGAAGGGCAGCAAGGTTGATGTAGAAGCCCTCCGTGATCGATTCCCCCTCTGGCAGAGTACCGGAAAAGGCCTCCAGATGGGATCGTGGAAGAACAGAGGCTTGCGGCGGCGGAAAGGTTTTCTCTTCTAGCTCTCTGGGGGTTTCCCAATATTTTTGAATTTATAGAAGTAGAATTAGGTCAAAAGGAGTCATGTGGGCCCCACAAGGTACTACGGCGCGCCCCCTGGGGCGCGCCCTAGTGCCTTGTGAAGCCCCCGTGGGGCTTCTGGCCTCCTCCCAAAGCTTCCCAGGTTTCTTTTGTCCAGAAAAAAATATCCAAAAAGTTTCGTGGCATTTGGACTTCATTTGGTACTATTTCTCTGAAAATCCAAAAACAAGCAGAAAACAGCAACTGGCACTGGGCACTAAGTTAATAGGTTACTCCCAAAAAATGATATATAATTGCTTGTAAATGTATATAAAACATCCAAGATTGATACTATAACAGCATGGAACAATAAAAAATTATAGATACGTTGGAGACGTATCAAGCATCCCCAAGCTTAATTCCTGCTCGTCCTCGAGTAGGTAAATGATAAAAACAGAGTTTTTGATGTGGAATGCTACCTATCATATTCATCATATACTCTTTTCTTTGTAGCATGGACATTTGGACTTGAATGATTCAAAGCAATAGTCTATAGTTTGACATGAAGACATAAATTGAAAGCGCAGGTTATCTCCCAGAGGGGGGGTGAATGGGAGATTTTTAAAGTAATTCGTCAAACTCTGATGAATTTGACGAAGAACATAGTGAAGAAATAGAAACGCAAGGGAAACTAAGTCATCACAAAATCAGAGTACATGCGAACAGGATACATAAGGGTGAAGAACATGCAATCATAGAATCATACACGCATGAAGAATATGAACTGAGGAAATAAAAGATAGCATGATCAAATACTTCAGTTCAAATTCGTCAGAGGATAGATCACAAATTCTTCAGCAGTGGAATAAAGTAAGAGATGGTGAGGAATTTGAAACCAGGTTGACTCGATGAAGACAATGGAATTTGGTAGACCAGTTCCAGTTGCTGTATCAACTGTACGTCTGGTTGAGGCGGCTGAGTCGCAACTCAGAGAACACTTAGTCCTCACCGTATTCCTCTTGAGCTAAGATCACTTAGACCTCGCCCAATCACTTGTGGTAAGTCTTCAAGGTAGACTTCCAAAACCTTCACAGACTTGTTCACCAGCACGCCACAATTACTCTTGGGTGCTCAGAACATGACGCCTAACGGTTTGGAGGAATGACAGTCGTCAAGGTAACAAGCGTCGGATCACATAGATCAATCTCTTCAGTGATGCTCAATCACTTAGGCTCTGGTTGGGTTTTTCCTCACTTGGATTTTTCCTCACTTGGGTTTACTCAAAGTCGTCAGAGGATGGGTTGCTCTCAAATGACAAGTGTCAAGTTCTCTCGGAGCAGCCAACCAACAACTGGTTGGGGGGGGGGGGGCGGCTATTTATAGCGAGGGGGCAACCCGACATAAAATGTCATAAATGCCCTTGACTGATTCGGCCGTTGTCAGGATAAGGATCCACTCGACAGCTGGCACTCGGCGCAGCAACGGTTGGAAAATTGAACTCTCAATTTCGTCGAGGCACTCAATTTCCTCACTTTAGGTAGATCGCACTGGCGAACTCCTAACTCCTCAGCCTGACCAAATTCGTCAGCGACCAGATGAACTTCGTCACTGTCGCTAGCAAATGCATCAGCTGTACTGGAGATTTCCAAAGGCTTCACTCGAAGCGGCTTGTGTATGGGTTTCAGTAAGTTTGAGAAGTTTTGAGCATCACTTTGGAAATGTGAAATATGTTTCACCTAGACCCCCTTTAACAGTACGGTTTTTCCTATGACTCAAATAAGAAGAAAGGAAACTACGAAAACCAAAGTCTTCAAGCTTCAAAGTCTTCACATCAATTTCTTCAAAGCCCGTACCAATTTCATCATCAAATTCTTCACTTGAAGAAATCTATTTTTAGGGGTCGTCTTCCATGTGTTAAACCAAATCTTCAGGGACTCTGTCTCCTGTGTATACTCACAAACACATTAGTTCCTCAACCTATTTGTCTTCAATACTCCAAAACCACTAAGGGGGCACTTGATGCACTTACATAAATACTCAAGCATACTAACAAGCAACCATGTCTTTCAAAATATCAACGCTAAAGAAAATTATCCCTAGCGCATTATGCTCAATCATTGATCCATTCATGAAACACACTCAATATTAGCTACGCCCAATGCACAAGTATGACAATAGTGCTCTCTAGTTGATGCTTTGTAAAAGAAGATGGAGACTCAAAAATAAAAATAAAAATTGCATAAAAGTAAATAGATAGGCCTTTCGCAGAGGGAAGCAGAGATTTGCAGATGTTCTAGAGCTCAAGGCTTAAATTAGAGAGAAAATTATTTTGAGAGGCATGCTTTTCCTGTCAACGAAAGCGACTGAGAATTCCCAGTATCTTCCATGCTAGACACATTATAGGTGGTTCCCAAACAGAAAATAAAGTTTATTTCCTTTCTACCATTCTTTCACAATCCATGGCTAGCCGTATCCACGGGTGCCCTCCATACCAACACTTTCCAAGGAATTTATTATCATCATATTAATTTTTTTTTCATTTCGGGACCGGGCATCCCTATTACCTGCCACTCTCTCGTGCAATGACAAGTGAATAAACACTCATTGTGAGAATAACACACCTAGCATGGAAAATATTGGCCACCCCTGCCGCTTCATGAGCGGTACGGGCACGCAAAACGGAAAATTATTTTGAAAATTTAGAGTTGGCACATGCAAATTTACTTGGAACGGCATGGAAATACCGCATATAGGTAGATATGGTGGACTCATTTGGCACAACTTGGGTTTAAGGAGTTGGATGCACAAGCAGTATTCCCGCTTAGTACAAATGAAGGCTAGCAAATAGATTGAGAAGCGACCAACCAAAAAGCAAAAATGGTCATAAACCTGCATTGAACATAACTAGCACCGAATAATGCACCATAAGTAGGATATAATTTCGTTGCATAACTATTGACTTAAGGTGCATGCATAGGGAATCACAAAACTTAACACCAATATTCTTACTAAATCACAATTACTCACTAACATGACTCACATATTATCATCTCTGTATCGCAAAACTATTGCAAGGAATAAAACTTATCATATCCAATGACCTTTCATGAAAGTTTTTTTTATATCCCTCTTGAATATTCATCACTTTGGGACCAAATTCATATCTTGTGCAAATTACCATTACTATTATCAACTCTCAAAAAGATATAAGTGAAGCATGAGAGTGCAAATATTTCTTCAAAATTTTAATCTTATCAACTCTCAAAATAATATAAGTGAAGCATGAGAGTTCAAATATTTCTTCAAAATATAGCCACCGCCGTGCTCAAAAAGATTTAAGTGAAGCACTAGAGCAACTGCCTAGCTCAAAAGATTTAAGTGAAGCACATAGAGTATTCTAACAAATCACGAATATTGTGTGTCCCTCTAAAAAATGTGTGTTCAGTAAAGATGATTGTGACAAACTAAAAAGCAAACAAAGCAAAGAATCATATAATACACGACGCTCCAAGTAAAAGACATATCATGTGATGAATAAAAATATAGCTCCAAGTGAGTTACCGATAGATTGTAGACGAAAGAGGGGATGCCTTCCGGGGCATCCCCAAGCTTAGACGCTTGAGTCTTCCTTGAATATTACCTTGGGATGCCTTGGGCATCCCCAAGCTTATGCTCTTGCCACTCCTTATTCCTTTGTCTATCGTAGTCTCACCCAAAACTTGAAAACTTCAATCACACAAAACTCAACAAAACCTTCGTGAGATCCATTAGTATAACAAACAAATCTTAAACTTTAGGCACTGTTGTAAATTGATTCATATTTAATATAGGCATAATGATACTATACTCCAACTTCTCCATGACTCATACCCCCCGATACGATCCATAGATTCATCAAAATAAGCAAACTATGCAACAAAAACAGAATCTGTCTAAAACAGAACAGTCTATAAAGATCTATTTAAAAGCCATACTTCTGTAACTCAAAAAATTCTGAAACATTAGGAAAACGTGGGTAATTCATATACCAATACTGTGTAAAAATTTCAGATTTTTCTGTCGCTCCAGTACAGAACTAAAATTCCAGCACTGGACGCAAAACTTTCTGTTTTCCAAACAGCATCAATTATACTATCTTACAAATCATCCCAAAGGCATTACTTGGTACAAACACTCATTAAAACATAAAAATACAATCATAACAGAAGCCATAATTATGCAAAGACTCAAGAACAGTAGTTAAAAAGTTTATTGGGTTGTCTCCCAACAAGCTCTTTCTTTATAGCCATTAAGATAGGCTTGAGATTTCAATGATGCTCACATAAAAGATAAGAATTGAAACTCAAAGAAAGCATCATATAGCATGTAAGAAACATATTTAAGTCTAACATACTTCCTATGCATAGGCATTTTATAGGCAAACAAATTATCAAGACAAAAAGTACCTAGCATATGTAAGGAAGAAGAACGAAGCATTAACAATTTGAACTTCAAGAGAGGTAATTGAGAAACATGAAAATTTCTACAACCATATTTTCCTCTCTCATAATAATTACATGTAGGATCACAGTCAAATTCAACAATATAGCTATCATATAAAATATTCTCTTCACGATCCACATGCATAAATTTTTTATAACCTTCCAAGATAGTGGGATTAACATTAACTAAAGTCATGACCTCTCCAAACCCACTTTTATCAAAAAATTCATAAGATTGAACACTCTCCAAATATGTGGGATTATTTTTACCTAAAGTTGACACTCTTCCAAACCCACTTTCAATATTATTGCAAACATTACAATCAATATCATATTCATCATGAGGCTTAAATAAATTTTCAAGATCATAAGAAGCATCACCCCAATCATGATCATTACAATGAGTAGTGGACGTAACAAAATCATCATCCCCAAGCTTGTAGTTTTGCATATTATTAGCACAATTATCATTAATAGAATCTATAGTAACATCATTGCAATCATGCTTTTCAATCAAGGATCTATCATGAATCACTTTATAAATTTCTTCTTCTAACACTTCATCACAATTTTCAGATTCATGATTTTCAAGCAAAACTTCATAGAGAAAATCAAGAGCACTCAAATCACTAACAATTGGTTCATCATAATTGCATCTTTTGAAAAGATTAGCAAGTGGATGAGGATCCATATCAATACGTTTTTAGCAAGTGAAGATGCAAGCAAATAGAAGGGACATGGCAACACAAGCAAAGAACGCACACAAAATATTTTTGGTGTTTTCGTAAAATTGTTTTAGAAGTCAGGGAGATCAAAACGAGAGGCAAATACAAATAAAAGGTAAATAAAGTAAATGCAAGTGAATGATAAGTTGTGCGAAGGTACTTGGTAATTTTGATGATATCTCCCCGGCAACGGCGCTAGAAATTCTTCCTGCTACTTGTAGTCTGCGTTAGTATTTCCCCAAAGAGGAGAGAATGATGCAGTACAGTAGAGATAAGTATTTCCCTCAGTTAAGAACCAAGGTTATCAATTGTGACGCCCCCGACTTAATCGTGCACTAATCATCCACGCAAATGCACACGATCAGGCCTAAGGACTCGCTTTATATTACAACACAACTCTACACAAATAAAAGTCATACAAGCTTTATATTACAAGCCAGGGGCCTCGAGGGCTCGAATACATAAGCTTGAGTCATACAAGCATCAGCGGAAGCATCAGATATCTGAGTACAGACATAAAGTTAAACAGATAAGCCTTAAGAAGGTGGGGCAAAACATCAACACTGGATCGAAAGGCACATGCCTCCTGCCTGGGTGCCTCCTATCTACTCCTGGTCATCGGCGGTCTCCACGTAGTAGTACTCTCCACCGGAGGGGTAGTAGAAGTCGTCGATAGGGGCATCTGGCTCAGGGGCTCCGTCATCTGATCGCAGCAATCGGGTATGGGAAAAAGGGGAAGCAAAGCAACCGTGAGTACTCATCCAAAGTACTCGCAAGACTTACATCAGATCTATTCTAAATATGCATCAGTATCAAAGAAGGCTGTATCAGTGGACTGGACTGCAGAAATGCCAGAATAGAGAGAAAGTCCTAGCCTATCAAAGACTACCATCTTCGACGTCTTGTAGCATTAGAAGAGTGCAGATTAGTACATAAATATAGTAGTAGCAACAAGTAGTAAAAACGCCCAGAGATCCTTCCTCGACTCCCTGCGAGAAAGCGATCCCGGAGCCAACATGTTTAACCCATTTCTAGTTGTAGCAGATCGGGATATTTTCCGAGCGTCTTGTTACCGTGGACATGGCTATTCGAATAGATATACTTCCCTGCAGGGGTGCACCAACTTACCCAACACGCTCGATTAACTCTGGCCGGACACACTTGCTCGGTCCATGCCCGGCCTCGGCTGATCGACACATCGTAGCCCTACCTAGGCTCAACAGAGAGGCCAGCACGCCGGTCTACAACCCAAGTGCTCAGGGGTCTTGGGCCCATCGCCCTTTGCACTCCTGCGCGTTGCGTGGGCGGCCGGGAGTAGACCTAGCCCCCTTAATAAAAGCGCGGGCGTTCCCAGTCCAACCCGGTGCGCGTTGCTCAATCGCTGACATCTGAAGAACTTCGGCTGATACATACGACGCCGAGTGCCCATACTATTCCCGCGTGGTGATTAGTGCGAAAAGGCTAGAGGCCTACTCAGATCACATATCCTAACCCATTAGTGTGTTTGGAGCTCTTGGAAACGAGTAGAGACTCATGATCATGTGATCCCGTCGCCCCGTCTCGTGGACTTACGGCAAGGGCTAGGAATGCCCGGCCGTGCCACGTAATCATCACACAGGTACCATCATGGTCAACCCAACACCACATCTCTCGCGAGTACCCCTCGGGGCCGACCCGACTTTATCAGGTATCTATAGTAAAATCAAAGTAACCGTGTGTCCATAACATCAAGAAGGAATCCGATGAATCACCCTCGATGGATTCCCACTCGACGTACCTGTCAAGGTGAACCCGGAGGAATCACCCTCGATGGTATTCACACTTGCGGGGTTGCACGACAGAAGCTTTATCGGAGGTGGTGAAAGAGGAATCACCCTCGGTAACCCACAACCGACTAGCTGTACTATAGAGGCAACATCAGGAGTGAGATAAGAGGTATCACCCTCGGCACTCGGCAGTAGTTTTGTAGAGTCGTACAACTAAGGGGGTGTACGGTGCTGTGTTCGGTCTCTGTACATCGATCACACTGATCGAGTCACCGGTGGTAAAGCATGGCAACAAGGACAAGGGTGGTGGGGCCATTGATGGATCACTAACCAGCCTATACTAAGCATTTAGGACAACAGGTAAAGTATCAACAGCAGGTTACAAAATCAGCCTATGCATCAGAATAGGAGCAATCAAATACGGTAGCAACTTCTAATGCAAGCACGGGGAAGAAGGAATAGGTGATATAGGAATGATGAAGGGGGTTTGCTTGACTGGAAGCTCTGCGGCAAAGGAGGGGTCATCAACAGTGTAGTCGGACTCCGGAGTGGCGTCGGTCTCGGGGTCTACCGGATAAGAAGAGGGGGAAGAACAATAAATAAAAGCAAACACAAGCAACACAGATGCATGGCATGACGGTGGTGACCTAATGTAATGATATGGATCAAGGTGATCCAAAGGGGTTTAGGCCCGATCTTTCACGGCAATCAACAGAACGGCAGCAGGATAACAAACAAGAGAACTCAATCAGAAGTAGATCGAATTGATTTCCCTTAATACCTCGCACTGGAACTGACCTAGATCAACTCCCACGCATGGCAACACATCAGATCAATACAATCAGCAAGCAAACACACCAATAGATACTCGCAATAGGCCGCCCATCCGGGAGGAACCTGTTGTTCTCAAACTCTTATCTTTCTTGTCTAACCCTAAAACGAAGGTAAGGGAAGGGTATTTAAAGCCTAAGACGAAACGAAGGGGTACACGGGCTGCACAGCCCAGATTCTGCGCGCAGGCAGATAAGCGGTACTACCGCTTATGGCAAGCGGTACTACCGAGATAAGCGGTACTACCGCCGTACTAAATATCAACTGCCGCGCCTCTTCCGCTTGGAGTCGCTCGGAGTCCAGTACCGAATTTGTAAGCGACAGTAGAACGGTAGTCAGGGCCGGTAGTACCGTAGGCGCGGTACTACCGCGATAGACGCGCGGTACTACCGCCCTGGGAACTCTGCAGGACTTCCAGGCCTTCCTCCTTTCCCTGCTGCAATGCCTCAGCTGGAGGTGTTCTGAAGTTGGGCTTCACTTCATCTGTGGGAGGAATTGCCATGCAAACACGTCCAACCTTCAGAATATAAGGAGACGGCGAAATAACAGGAGTAGTAGCTATTCTCCCCTCATCATGTAATGCTACATGTCACAGACGAAGCGGGAAAATATCTGGGATATTTTCCCGGCTCTTAGGCAGTTATCGGTATTCTGAACTGGAGGGGAAGGTTCAATGTTCAGATAGTTAGGAGTGATGGTCAAGCATTTTGACCACGTATTCCGATTCATCTCATTTTTCTGATCAACTTTCATGTTGAAAACTTTTCGATCCGAGCTATGGTTGAATTTCTACGAATTTTCAAAGATTTAACCCTTTTTCTGAAATTCTGGAATTTAAATCTAATTAATAAGTCGCATTATCCAGAACAGTGTACGTGTGATGTCAGCCTGACGTCAGCATGATGTTAGCAAGTCAACCTATTTTTTCCAGGTCAAACCTGACAGCTGGGTCCCACCAGTCAATGACACAGTGGACTAACAGAGATTAAAACTAACTAATTACATTAATTAGCACGTGGGCCCCACATGTCAGTGTCTATTTAGTTTAACTAATTAATTTTAATTATAACACATTAATTAAACGGGTGGAGCCCGTATGTCAGCGACACTGTGCTGCCATGTCAGCGCGTTGACTGGTCAGCGCGTTCAACTTGGGCCCCTGGGCCCACTGGTCAGCGACCCAGGGTGCCCCACGTGGCAGCCAGCTCAGCGGCGGCCGGCGTTTAACCGTCGGCGACGCCAAAACACAGCGGAGGCGCACGGGCGCTCGTCGGAAAACCGCTATGGCGGGCCATTTCACGCGCGGCTTGGCTCATTCGAACGAGCGCTCGAAGGCACGTCGATCTACGGTGGTGGCTTGGCCGAAGACGGCCGGAATCAACGACGGCGAGCGGCGGAGGCGGTGGCTCTCTCGGGTGCTTCTCGGAGACGGCGATACAGCGCGCGCGCGAGCAGTTTAACGGGCCAGGCCGCACCTCTGGGGTGCGCCGAGCACAACGACGTGCTCGGTCGGCCATGACAACGACGGCAACGACGACGGCGAGCAGCACGGCGGAGCCGAGCTTGGCCATGGCGGGCGCGTTGGCTACGGGCGCGTAGGAGGGCAAGGGAGCGAGGGGAGAGGAGGCGTAGCTCATTGAGAGGCTCACGGTGGCCGTTGGGGGGCTAAGTAGTGGCAGGGGAGGTCGCAGATGCCGGTGGTCGCCGGTGACCGAGAAGAAGGGGGCGGCTTGAGCCGCTCGATGTGGAGCTCCCCGGCTCCCGTTCTTTGACATAGACGAAGAAGCGGATGGCGGCGAACTTCGTGGACAGCAAGAGGAGGCGCGGCGCGGGCAGTGGCCACGGCGGGGCAGCAACGCGGCGACGACAGCGTACTGGATCGAGGAGGAGGAAGAGAGCGAGCGAGGCAGAGAGAGGGGAAAGTGGTGAGGGCGTCCAGGGGGAGTGGATGGGGCTCGGCCTTATCCTCCCTGAGCCCTGTGGCGGCAGGTGTCGCGGAGCCGCCGGAGGAGCACGCGGCATCCATGGCGCAGGCGACACGGCGAGAGGGAGAGAGAGAGGAGGGAGAAAGGGGGAGTGGGCTGGGCCGAGTGCACTGTGCACTTAGGCCCAGCCGGTTAGGCCTTTTTGCTTTTCTTTTCTGTTTTTCTTTTTACAGAAAGAATATCAAAATAAAAGAGCTGCCAAATGCAATTAGTAAAATGTGAAACTTGTTCAGAAAAATACTTTGCATTATTCTGCACTGCCACAAAAAGTTTGGGCAATTTTTGAATACATTTGAATTTTTCAAAAATGGAAAGGCATTTTAAATGCTGCTTTTGCACTGTTTGAATGCCCTAGCCCATTTTAGGAAAATAGGTGATGTTGTTTTCCTGAACAATAATTTGTTTTGGAATATTTGCAACAACATGAACTATTTTCCAGAAATTTTTGAGCAACTTCAAATTTCACTTTGAATTTGAATTGAATTCAGTGGAGGAATTTGAAATGAGATATGATTTCACTGTGATCATTCTTTGCAAAACAAATTAGCTTAGCACTAATTTGAAGATCACTGTGGCTCATTACTCAGGGGTGTTACAATTCTCCTCCACTACAAGAAATCTCGTCCCGAGATTTAAAGGGTGGAATAAGGAGTATCTTCGGGAGAACGGACCTTTGCAAGGTCGATTATCTGGGGGACAACTCAGGGGATGTGGCAGGAAGTATCTCTCGAATTGAAACATAAGTAAAACATCGAGAGCAAAGAAAGAAGGTACAATACGAAGTTTCAAGCGGATAGACACCCGTTCGATGCCTAAAACACAGTGTGAGAGGGGTCCAGAGCAATGAAAAAAAATATTGCGTCTGATACCAGAATAGATCCTCTCTCGGGAGGTGGATCGTGTTTTACACACGAAGCCAAGTGCAACGGATACTTCAGAATCAAGTTTGTACAGGAGAGTCAGGTTTCGATCCTGTGGAATTGCAGTGAGTGTGGATCGGAAGTAGCGAAGACGGTAACATCTTACACGGGTGGCAAGGCATGTCGGAGGGCAGTTTGTCAGCTATGTCGGCAACAATATCGGTACCAAGGGCGGGGAACGAAGAGAACCATTTACCTGCTCGCAAGGCAAGGCGGACCACTAGGCAAAGTTCTCGTCCACCGGCGGTTACCGGATTGCCATCAACAATACTAACAAGGGATTACTGACAGGGTGGTACACCGAGGTGTTTTCATAAGCAGAGAATCATTACTGCTCAGATAAGTTAGATTACAAGAAAGTTTAAACAGACCAATGGAAAGGAAAATGTGATAACATGTAAGTATCAAGAGTATATCTCTCCCAAGGAAAGCAGAGCATGATATCCATGACAGGATAGCAAGTGGATCATCACCATTTATGTAAAAGGAAGTATTACGAATTGAATTCATAACTTGGAATAAGTCAAAGATGTTGACAATGATCACAACATAATTTATCAAAAGGTTTCAGGAAGATGTATTTGATCAATAACATGATCAAACAGAAGAAATGGGGAAGCAGAAGGTCAATGTGTTATAGGGTGGATTTGATTCACTTATCGGTGTTCTCGATTGACAACAAACCAGAACCCATGTAATTACTATGATGGGGAAAGGGTATCACCTTATCAAAGCTTCATAAGATGTAGTGCAATGGTACGATATCCTCGAGATACCAGAGGGTAATACGCGAAGGTAGAACAGAATAGAAGCTGAACTAGAACGCTGATCTACAGATGGCAGGTGCCTTAACCTTGTTGAAAAATAGACGAGGCACGGGAATGGAGTTACCAAATGAGGCCAGCATGGTCAGAACCATTACTGCATGGAATCAAGTTAAGGAAACTGGAAGAATTATACAAATGAATAAATAATTTGCAAGAAGCTTCTATGACGGTCTACATCATTCCCATGGGCATGAACACAAAGTTCAAGGTCGACTCCCACTTCTTCAATGCATAACCTTTAATTCACTTGTCGCTTTCAATGAAGTTGTGGTGTTGAAAATTTTATCTGGGGTAACACCAGTAGAGTAAGACCCGTCGGAGTTTCCGGGTTCACTCAGATGGCAGAAGCATAGATACCACCCATCGGGGCATTTTAGGAACCTATAGCACAAATTCCAGGAGTAAATAACACAAGCTCGGAAGCAGAGCATGGTTGACAAGGCAGAGGATACAATTTACCAAAGGCATTATGTATCAGGGGAAGAACTCACAAGGTTATTGAATATGAAAGACACTGTCGGATAACAGCCCGACATAGTATCTGGCGGTCCACAAAAGAGCTGATGTGAGTATCAGTACTCAACCAGAAGAAGAAAGAATGCAAAGACATCAGATCATAGAAACATATGAACAATACGAGGTTTAACTACAAAGGAATTATGATTTCCAAATCAAGGGATCAGAAGCAGACGCTCTGATCAAAAGATAAGTAAGTTGAATAGACTTAGAGGCATAATCGGTCAAGGTTTGATTGGCTGAAAACCAGCTCATACCCGAATGACGTCTGAGCCAAAAGGATAATTTCTAAGGATCATATGATGATTGCGAGTATTCGCAGACACATTGAATCATTAGGCTCAAAATGGCAACGACAAGGGATGTCAACGAAGATTACGAAACATATGGGATTTACCATAATGCAAGCAAGCAAGAATTTCAAGAGCAATAGGCTGCAGAGGATTTTCGAAAGATCAAATAGCATTTCGAAGAATTTTGTGAAACACATGAACAACTGGGGGTGAACGAATCCCCGGGAAGTGTGAGGCATTATTCGTAGGTGCGGAAAGGAGCTGCAAGGCAGTAGTCACAAGGACTCTCAGAATATCGGAGAGTATTTTAGTGTATCTTGTAATAACAAGAACAACAAGGAATGATTGTATGAATGGCAAGTGTATCCAGTTATCCATAAGGTTTTATCGGTGCCATAGATTTGCAAAGGCGATGAGCACAAGTGTCTCGGGAAAACATCGAAGAGTATTTTCGGAATCTTCTGATGAATCGAACCGTCGTCTGGAATGAGGGGCTCTCCGGGAGGAAGTGGTTACGAGAACCTAATGTTATAGTTAGCAAAATATTTAACCCGAATAGAAGAGAGATCGGAGTCCCAAAGTAAAGGAGAGGAATAAAAGATCCTAATACCACCCATTGGCGACGTGGGCCCGTAAGCCACACAACCATGTTAGTAAAACAGTTTTGCAAAGACTAGACTCAACTTCGGCCAAGGAGTTGGAAAGGGGGGGGTTCCTACAGGCAACCTGGCTCTGATACCAACTTGTGACGCCCCGAACTTAATCGTGCACTAATCATCCACGCAAATGCACACGATCAAGCCTAAGGACTCACTTGAAGATATCACAACACAACTCTACACAAATAGAAGTCATACAAGCTTTATATTACAAGCCAGGGGCCTCGAGGGCTCGAATACATAAGCTTGAGTCATACAAGCATCAGCGGAAGCATCAGATATCTGAGCACAGACATAAAGTTAAACAAATAAGCCTTAAGAAGGCGGGGCAAAACATCAACACTGGATCGAAAGGCACAGGCCTCCTGCCTGGGTGCCTCCTATCTACTCCTGGTCGTCGGCGGTCTCCACGTAGTAGTACTCTCCACCGAAGGGGTAGTACAAGTCGTCGACAGGGGCAGCTGGCTCAGGGGCTCCGTCATCTGATCGCAGCAATCGGGTATGGGAAAAAGTGGAAGCAAAGCAACCGTGAGTACTCATCCAAAGTACTCGCAAGACTTACATCAGATCTATTCTAAATATGCATCGGTATCAAAGAAGGCTGTATCAGTGGACTGGACCGCAGAAATGCCAGAATAGAGAGAAAGGCCTAGCCTATCGAAGACTAGCATCTTCAACGTCTTGCAACATATTAGAAGAGTGCAGATTAGTACATAAATATAATAGTAGCAACAAGTAGTAACAACGCCCAAAGATCCTTCATCGACTCCCTGCGAGAAAGTGATCCCGGAGCCAACATATTTAACCCATTTCTAGTTGTAGCATATCGGGATATTTTCCGAGCGTCCTGTTACCATGGACACGGCTATTCAAATAGATATACTTCCCTGCAGGGGTGCACCTGTAGGGGAACGCAACAGAAAACAAAATTTTTCCGACCTACGCACCAGCCCAGGACCACTATAGAGACTGCATACAAGGTTTGATCTTTTTCATTAACGACTCGTAGCGCAGCGGAAGTAGAGTCGATGACGATCGGCGGTGCAGATCCACGCAGCTAGGATTTATAACCTCCGAACCGCGAGGATGTACTCCCTCGTCAGCTCACCGGACGGATCTCCGGGCAGCCCTTCGGGAGGCCTCGGGACAGTCCCTCGGATAGTCCCACCGAACGGATCCTCGGACAGCCCTTCGGGAGGCCTCTGGACAGTCCCTCGGATAGTCCCACCGGATGGATCCTCGGATAGCCCTCCGGGAGGCCTCTGGACAGTCCTACGGGTAGTCCCACAGGACGGATCCTCGGACAGCCCTCCGGGAGGCCTCACGGACAGCCCTTCGGGCGGGTCACTCGGACAGCCCTTCAGGAGGACCCTCAAACTAAGACCGAAACTACGATCTCTCTACAGAGTTGCACACATACGGTGTCATCTATCCGGCAGGGCTTCGCCGTCCAGAACTAGTTCCCACCGGAACCCAGACAGCCTTTCGGCTCTACGAAACTATTTTGTGGGGAGGGAGAGAGAAGGCCAGATCATGCATGGCTTGTGTATGTTGAGAAAGAGTGTGTCTTTAGGCAGGCCCCTCCACCCATATTTATAGGCCAAGCCCAAGGGTGGCTTCTCCAAGAAGCCAAGGGGAAAAATACCAAAAGGCCCTCAAGGTGGCTTCTCCAAGAAGCCACCCAAAAAGCACTTTCACTATTCACGGAAACATTTTTCCGCGACCGTTAAATCCGAAAATATTTCTGTGGGTCTTAGAATAATTCCATTACCCACTAAAATGATTTTGGACGCGTTCCGAAACAATTCCGGATTAGTGATTTTCATCTGCGAAAAGCAACCAAAGCGGTTTCGGCAGCTCCGGAACATTTCCAGGTTTTTTCTCCAAAAAATCCGAGAAGTTCCCAGAACAATTCTGGCACCCTCCAAGAATTTCCAAGCCTGTGCCAAAACCAATTTGACTTAATGGTATACCCTGAAACAACTTTTCAGTTTTACCGAAACTATTCCGGTGCTCTCTCTCCGGAACTTTTCCGCTGTCTCCGAAACTTTTCCGGTGACTTTCTCTCAGACTCCCTGTCTAGTATTCAGCAGATAGATGACCCTTAAGCATGTGACCATATAGGTTCGGTGAAGCATAGACATGACTGGAATTCTTTACGATCAATGATCAACATCGGAGCCGTGGACACCCATATTGACCCCTATACCCACACGAATAAATATTCGAGTGAACCTCCAATTGCCGTGTGCTATTCCTGTTGCTTCGCGATATGTTACAAAACCCGAGGTGAGATTTATCGGCATCCCCGTGGATCAACAACTTGTCCACTATGCCAGTTACCTCGTTGCCGGTTTTGTTCTCTTTTCTCGTTCCCGTGTTCCGGCATCCCTGTGATCAAATCACATTGTGTCTGGCCAGACGATGATGGATACCGTAACACCGAGAGGGCCAAGAGATATCTCTCCATCGTCGGAGGAGCAAATCCCAATCTTGAGCTATCAAGTTACTTGACATACTTTTCCATGAACCCGTAAGCCGCCGTAATAGCCACCCATTTACGGATGACGTTTATCAAACCCCAAAGTTCATGAAGCAAGCATGAAGAAACTCGATACTCTCATGGTATAAGGAATTATGCAAACGTTAACTTTCTCTGTGTTATTAACCATTAACTTGTGACGAATGTATCTCATAGCATAGCAATAATTCGGGTCAATTCAACACAAATGTTCTTCTAACATTGTGCCCTCAAAGTTGCCGGCATAGTCATGCCCATGATCAGGAAAGCAGAACCATCATGCAACACTTGAGATAGTCTTAGAGGCCAGACTAGGAATACATTTTACCGTTTATTATTCCATACGTGCATATGCGTCTTCCTTCGAGCCTCGTGGTTATTGCAGACTCGAGAACCATAGCAGTTATAGCATGGAACATAAACATAATTATGAACATGGAGATAAATAATAACATTTATTATTGCTTCTAGGGCATATCTCCTACTGACTCCCACTTGCACTAGAGTCAATAATCTAGTCAATGCTAAAACACTTTACACCTATGGCATACCGGTGTAAAATATGCTTCGCTTGTGGTATAGCCTGATGTCCAACAGATCTGACAACTTCAGTTCTGTGTGCATCTTTGCATCTCCTCGCGTTTTCACGCTTTCACAAAATTCATATTTTGTGTGGACTTGGCTTTCTATATATGTGAATCACAGGTCAAACCTTGATTCCTCAGACTGAGCTATGGAGCAACTATCTTCAATAGTGTTCCATTGACCAAAGCCATCCTGGAACCATACTAAGTTCATGAACGAACTGTATGATTGAACATCTTCTATGTCGCTTTGAAAGCGGCAACATACTTAGTCTTTGTTATAGAATTCGCCACAGTAACCTGTTTGGAACAATTTCCAACTACCGTGCCACCATATTGTGTATTACACAAAACCCTTAACTTAAATAAAAAATTGCATGGACATTGATGAAGATTGTATCGATGTAATTACTTACAACGAGCACTTCATAATCTCTGCTTGCGAGAAAACATGTCATCAGTGCTACTTTAGTACTTAATGACATTTTTCACTGTTGTCCCATGATCAGTACTTTGATCACTTTGGTATCTATACTCGCAACAACTTGGGAGTATTGGACATATCTGGTTGTTTTACATACCATGGAATACATGATTAATCCAAACACAAAGGTGTGTGGAAGATCCATCATGTATTTTGCTCATCTGTGTTTCGGGACACCGAGTCTTGCAAAACTCTTTCCATGTGACTTCGGCAAGAATCACTCATTGGCGTTCTTATGCTAAACTGTTTTAGCATCTTGTCAATATGTATTTTTGGCTTAGCCTATTAGGTAATTCTATCTTGTAGATAAATATGCCTAATATCAAGGTTATTTAGCCCAAGCACTTCATCGAAAAACTATTTTCAATGAAGTCTTAATTCGTGTCAAGAAATTTATATTATTTCCAATCAACAATGGGTCAAGCACACAAAGTTTTTAGAAATATTATTATGCTCCCACTTACTTTCTTGTAACCACAAGCATCTTCGTTATCCATTGATGAAATCAAACTCTTTTGACTTTTTCATTAAAACAAAGATTCCAACTCCATTTTGCTCTCTTCTGTCCATTGCTGGAACTCTGAAGTTTGCATACTTACTAGCATCCTCTGGATTGACAAAATACTTCGGACTGTATCACATGCAAGTCCTAGGTTGCATTTCCATCATATGGAAATCCTTTTGGCATCCATGTATCATATCTCAAGATTGAAATATGTATTAATTGCTAGTTTAACTCGATCTGACTTAAAGCATCGCTACGGTGAGACAATCTCATCGTAGTCAACTCCTTGAATTTGTTATTGCAACAAGTCGAGCTTTATGGATAAAACATTTTATCCACATCAGTTAATAGTTCCATAAATGTTCGTTAGACTCTAAGTCTTCCGACGGGTTCATCAAGATATGATCTTGAATCATTTATATGGAAACTATCTCGGATTTCGCCTACGTGGTTCAGTTGCAAGTTCGACCGAAGTCAATACATCTCATGTAGAGGCTTCCGTATCAGTCGCAGTAGGAAACTCTGGAATTACTTCCAAGGTTTCTTTCCTTAGATCTGATGACGAAGATATTGTTATCTCGTCGAGTCGCACTGTCCTCCCACTCACCTTTTTGCAAGAAACATTTTGTTCAAAATCACACCGTTCTTTATGGCAAACATTTTTGCCTCGGTATAGTGGTGGAGGAATTCCCAATTACTTGGGATAACCTACAAAGTAGTGCTTGTCTCATTTGGAATAGGTTTGTAAATATTTTACAGAAGCCCCATATTCCAAATGTTAAGAAAAGACAAAGCATGGTTGGGCGTACCATACCATGGCGTCATTTCAATAGACCTGATGGTGCTCTTTTCAGTGTAAAAGTCGCAGTCTCTAAAGCATTACCTTAAAAGGGATAATGGCAAATTGATTTATGTCATATTTGATCTTACCATGTCATAAATGGTTTGATTACATCTTCACGGACGTACCACTCACAGTGGAGTTCCGGGAGGTGTAAGTTATGAAACTCTTTTCACAACTCATCAGACATTCGCTAAACTTGTAACTCAAATATTCCTTTCCGCAATCAAATTGCAGAAACATAATTTTGTTGTTACAATAATTTCTACTTCACATTGAAAACCTTATGAATGATTTCAAAAGATCCAGACTTACGTCTTATCAAGTAAATATCCATATATCTACTTGAGTCATTTCTGAAGATAGATAAATCCACTACTAGCAACAACATTTATCGGACTACATTCATCAAAATGTATCATCACCAATAAGTAGTTGCTCGTTCCTTATGGCCTGTGAACGGTATTTCAGTCACTCCACTTTTCGGAGGAAAATTGCAAGTGTCAGATGATTCATAATCAAACGACTATAAAATCCATCATTATGGAATTTCTCCATGCGGGTTTCTCCAATGTGACCAAATGCAGTGCCACACATGTGTGGTATTCTCTTAGTCTTGCGACATTTAGCGTCAGTGTTATGGATGTATCATATTACCATCAATATTCATAACATACATCCCATCCACTATGGAAGCATGGCCCTTATGTTATTCATGATTCCGAACAACAATTGTTCTTTCATGAACAACACTCTTGCAACAAACATTATGCAAATGGGCTAGAGTGTATAAAACTCTAAAATGATTTATGAAAGTAAATACAGAGGTAATGTATTATTATCAATATTCATAACATACATCTCATTCATAATGAAAGTATGGCCCTTAAGTTATTCGTAACACCGAACATCAAAAGTTCTCTTATGAACAACCTCCTTGCAAGATACCTTATGCAATGGGCTAGAGTGTGTAAAAACTCTAAATGAATTATGAAAATAAATACAGACAGAAATACACCGATGGAAGGTATAGTAACATTTACTATATTCCCAGCGTGTATCTAAACCTCACTCCGGCAAGTCTTTTAGGCCGTAGTAGTTCTTGCATCGAGTCGTAACAGAATAAAATCGAGCGGGTATCTCTGTGCTTAACTCACAATAACCAAGAATCAGTGATTAACATGTTTAATCATAATTCCCAAGAACTATTTATTTTGATCAGCCTTTCTATACATCAATAGCTTGTATGACATTCATACATGAGCTGGACATTCCAGTCTTCTCTCTTTTTGCCTTTATACTTTTAATAGTTTAACTTTCAGTATTTCTCCTACTCTCAGAAGAAGCACTCAACTTAAGAGTGGCGTTAGCCCCGGACTTCCTAGGTGTGTAAGTCACACTAACACCCTTTGGACATTTCCTTTCTCTTTAAGTTGTTGTTTTATTCACCTTCATCATATGATAGGCGTTTTTCTGGATCCCTCTCGTATTAGTCAAATGCATAGTAAACACTTTTACTAATAGTTTGCAAACTAATATTTCTTTGGATATCTCATATCTTTTAGCCTTTGTTTGTATCTGAAACTAATTTTCAGTTCCATGAATATCACATAGCTATCCCAAACTTTTGAAGTTCGGGTCTCATGGAAGCAAACATATTGCACTTGACCGTAACGTAATTCTAGCTTTTGGATCGAAGGACGAGAGTCACATCATCCATAGCATTTGCGGGAGGATACCGAAAGCATGCGATAGGACAAAGTCCTTCTCGGCACTCTTGAGGACAATCCTCATATTACGTTACCAATCGTAAAGTTTTAACCAGATATATAATAGCTATTCAATTTTAATAGGGAAGGTGGAAACGCGAGCCATTATTCTATAACTATTATGCATATAACACTTAGACAGTGTCCATAATTAATTGCACTAAGAATTAAAAGAATTAATTCTAAAGTGCACTCCCACTGAAATCAATATCTCTCATAATTGATTTTGAGTGATACAAGATCCAGACTTCAATTCATCGCCATAGAATCATCATCTCATGACTGGAATTTTAATCGGTAGGCCAACTTGCCGATCACATCTCTATGTGACTCTTGTTCATCTTTCGAGGCGTGTGTTCCGAGCTCAGGACAATCCTACCATGAACGTCAAGACAACCAAGTGATCTTGCTGCGAGGTTTGACCTCACCCGCCTCACACCTCTCTAATCGTTCGTACCCATGGATCCATGGCACACCCTGAAAAGATAGGTGCCGTGACAGTGCTACACTTGGGAGAACACTAACTACTTCATATTTTAAGTGAGAGATCACCCTAATAAAAGGCGACTAACGCGCAATCAAGAAGGGTGCATCAAAGGGATAAACATCTAAGGCAATTCATAATAGCATGATATGGTATAGCCCTTTCTGACAGAGAAGTCTTGTATTTCTTCGTCTTCGGCATTCGCGTCAGTGTTCACCTTCGCGAAGTTTGCCACCACCTTGTCGATGCACCAGATAATATTGCTATCTCTATAGCTAATAAAATAAGTGCATTACTTAAGGTTGACACGCAGTTCATTAAAGTGACAATCATATGGCTCCAGCCATCATGCCGAATCATGACACGCGGGTCATGTTAATTTTACATCATATATTCATCTCATACACAATCAAATTAATATGAGCACTGCTATACCACATCATATGCACATCTCATGTCATCCTGCAAAACCAAGTTAGACGCCTCTAATCGGTTCATACAAAATTTCATTTTACGTGGCTTCTAAGGTTTCGAAGCAAACCGAAGCTACCAACGTCCATCATCAAGTATGATTATTCAAGTCGCTAGATTAACTTTACGGGGTGTATGAAACACGAGATAATAAAATATCGAGCCCCATACTGAACTTCGTCATACGCATGACCCCCGTACAGATCATATCTGCATTGCCCTTTCGTCTGGGAAATTTCATCTTTCTCTCTAACTATGGTGGAATTCAATGAACTGTTAGCACTTCGTTGATCAATCAGGATCGCGGATTGCTAGAACTTTGAAACTCCATGCTGTTATCAAGATCAGAAATATGCAAATTCCAGGGAATCAACAAGAACATCGGGTAACAGATTTCATCTGCTACCCGCACAAATAATTATCAGTAGTAGAACTCATCTACTACAAATTATATTGTGCAACACCCACACATCTCTATGTATTCTAGATCGTAACCTGCATCTACGCATAGAACGGCTCATGATGCCACTGTAGGGGAACACAGCAGAAAACAAAATTTTTCCGACCTACGCACCAGCCCAGGACCACTATGGAGACTGCATACAAGGTTTGATCTTTTTCGTTACCGACTCGTAGCACAGCGGAAGTAGAGTCGATGACGATCGGCGGTGCAGATCCCCGCAGCTAGGATTTACAACCTCCCAACCGTGAGGATGTACTCCCTCGTCAACTCACCGGACTGATCTCCGGGCAGCCCTTCGGGAGGCCTCGGGACAGTCCCTCGGATAGTCCCACCGGACGGATCCTCGGACAGCCCTTCGGGAGGCCTCTGGACAGTCCCTCGGATAGTCCCACCGGACAAATCCTCGGACAGCCCTCCGGGAGGCCTTTGGACAGTCCAACGGATAGTTCCACCGGATGGATCCTCGGACAGCCCTCCGGGAGGCCTCTCGGACATCCCTTCGGGCGGGTCACTCGGACAGCCCTTCGGGAGGACCCTCGAAACTCGGACGGTCAATCGGATAGCCCTTCGGGAGGCACTCTCAAACTAAGACCGAAACTACGATCTCTCTACAGAGTTGCACACATACGGTGTCATCTATCCGGCAGGGCTTCGCTGTCCAGAACTTGTTCCCACCGGAACCCAGACAGCCTTTCGGCTCTACGAAACTATTTCGCGGGGAGGGAGAGAGAAGGCCAGATCATGCATGGCTTGTGTATGTTGAGAAAGAGTGTGTCTTTAGGCAGCCCCCTCCACCCCTATTTATAGGCCAAGCCCAAGGGTGGCTTCTCCATGAAGCCAAGGGGAAAAATACCAAAACGCCCTCAAGGTGGCTTCTCCAAGAAGCCACCCAAAAAGCACTTTCACTATTCATGGAAACATTTTTCCGCGACCGTTAAATCCGAAAATATTTCTATGGGTCTTAGAATAATTCCAGTACCCACTAAAATGATTTTGGACGCGTTCCGAAACAATTCCGGATTAGTGATTTTCATCTGCGAAAAGCAACCAAAGCGGTTCCGGCAGCTACGGAACATTTCCGGGTTTTTCTCCGAAAAATCCCAGAAGTTCCCAGAACAATTCTGGCACCGTCCAAGAATTTCCAGGCCTGTGCCGAAACCAATTTGACTTAATGGTATACCCTGAAACATCTTTTCAGTTTTACCGAAACTATTCCGGTGCTCTCTCTCCGGAACTTTTGCGCTGTCTCCGAAACTTTTCCGGTGACTTTCTCTCAGACTCCCTGTCTAGAATTCAGCAGATAGATGACCCTTAAGCGTGTGACCCTATAGGTTCGGTGAAGCACAGACATGACCGGAACTCTTTACGATCAATGATCAACATCGGAGCCGTGGACACCCATATTGACCCCTATACCCACACGAATAAATATTCGAGTGAACCTCCAGTTGCCGTGTGCTATTCCTGTTGCTTCGCGATATGTTACAAAACCCTAGGTGAGATTTATCGGCATCCCCGTGGATCAACAACTTGTCCACTATGCTAGTTACCTCGTTGCCGGTTTTGTTCTCTTTTCTCATTCCCGTGTTCCAGCATCCCTGTGATCAAATCACATTGTGTCTGGCCAAATGATGATGGATACCGTAACACCGAGAGGGCCCAGAGATATCTCTCCATCGTCGGAGGAGCACATCCCAATCTTGAGCTATCAAGTTACTTGACATACTTTTCCATGAACCCGTAAGCCGCCGTAATAGCCACCCATTTACGGATGACGTTTAACAAACCCCAAAGTTCATGAAGCAAGCATGAAGAAACTCGATACTCTCATGGTCTAAGGAATTATGCAAACGTTAACTTTCTCTGTGTTATTAGCCATTAACTTGTGACGAATGTATCTCATAGCATAACATCAATTCGGGTCGATTCAACACAGATGTTCTTCTAACATTGTTCCCTCAAAGTTGCCGGCATAGTCATGCCCATGATCAGGAAAACAAAACCATCATGCAACACTTGAGCTAGTCTTAGAGGCCAGACTAGGAATACATTTTACTGTTTATTATTCCACACGTGCATATGAGTCTTCCTTCGAGCCTCGTGGTTATTGCAGACTCGAGAACCATAGCAGTTATAGCATGGAACATAAACATAATTATGAACATGGAGATAAATAATAACATTTACTATTGCCTCTAGGGCATATCTCCTACAGCACCAACTTACCCAACACTCTCGATTAACTCTGGCTGGACACACTTCCTCGGTCCATGCCCGGCCTCGGCTGATCGACACGTCATAGCCCTACCTAGGCTCAATAGAGAGGCCAGCACGCCGGTCTACAACCTAAGTGCTCAGGGGTCTTGGGCCCATCGCCCTATGCACTCCTGCGAGTTGCGTGGGAGGCCAGGAGCAGACCTAGCCCCCTTAATACAAGTGCGGGCATTCCCTGTCCAACCCGGCGCGCACCGCTCAATCGCTGACATCTGAAGAACTTCGGCTGATATATACGACGCCGAGTGCCCATACTATTCCTGCGTGGTGGTTAGTGCGAAAAGGCCAGAGGCCTACTCAGATCACATATCCTAACCCATTAGTGTGTTGGGAGCTCGCGGAAACGAGCAGAGACTCACGATCAAGTGACCCCGTCGCCCCGTCTCGTGGACTTACGGCAAGGGCAAGGAATGCCCGGCCGTGCCACGTAATCATCATACATGTACCCTCATGGTCAAGCCGACACCACATCTCTCGCGGGTACCCCTCGGGGCCGACCCGACTTTATCAGGTATCTGTAGTAAAATAAAAGTAACCGTGTGTCCATAACATCAAGAAGGAATCCGAGGAATCACCCTCGATGGATTCCCACTCGACGTACCCGGCAAGGTGAACCCGGAGGAATCACCCTCGATGGTATTCACACCTGCGGGGTTGCACGACAGAAGCTTTATCAGAGGTGGTGAAAGAGGAATCACCCTCGGTAACCCACAACCGACTAGCTGTATTACAGAGGCAACATCAGGAGTGAGATAATAGGTATCACCCTCGGCACTCGATAGTAGCTTTGCAGAGTCGTACAACAAAGGGGGTGTACGGTGCTGTGTTCGGTCTCTGTACATCGATCACATTGATCGAGTCACCGGTGGTAAAGCATGGCAACACGGACAAGGGTGGTGGGGCCATTGATGGATCACAAACCAGCCTATACTAAGCATTTAGGACAACCGGTAAAGTATCGACAGCAGGTTACAAAATCAGGCTATGCATTATAATAGGAGCAATCAAATACGGTAGCAAATTCTAATGCAAGCACGGGGAAGAAGGAATAGGTGATATAGGAATGATCAAGGGGGTTTGCTTGCCTGGAAGCTCCGCGGCAAAGGAGGGGTCGTCAACGGTGTAGTCGGACTCCGGAGCGGCATCGGTCTCGGGGTCTACCGGATAAGAAGAGGGGGAAGAAACAATAAATAAAAGCAAACACAAGCAACATAGATGCATGGCATGACGGTATGCAGTGCGGGTGGTGACCTAATGTAATGCTACATGTCGCAGACGAAGCGGGAAAATATCTGGGATATTTTCCCGGCTCTTAGACAGTTATCAGTATTCTGAACCGGAGGGGAAGGTTCCATGTTTAGATAGTTAGGAGTGATGGTCAAGCATTTTGACCACGTATTCAGATTCGTCTCGTTTTTCTGATCAACTTTCATGTTGAAAACTCTTCGATCCGAGCTACGGTTGAATTTCTATGAATTTTCAAAAATTTAACCCTTTTTCTGAAATTCAGGAATTTAAATCTAATTAATACGTCGCATTGTCCAGAACAGTGTACGTGTGACGTCAGCCTGATGTCAGGATGACGTCAGCAAGTCAAACCAGCTGTTCCAGGTCAAACCTGACAGCTGGGTCCCACCAGTGAGTGACACAGTGGACTAACAGAGATTAAAACTAACTAATTAGGTTAATTAGCACGTGGGCCCCACATGTCAGTGTCTATTTAGTTTAACTAATTAATTTTAATTATAAAACGTTAATTAAACGGGTGGGGCCCGTATGTCAGCGACACTATGGTGCCACGTCAGCGCGTTGACTGGTCAGCGCGGTTAACTGGGGCCCCTGGGCCCACTGGTCAGCGACCCATGGTGCCCCACGTAACAGCCAGCTCAGCGACGACCGGCGTTTAACCGTCGGCGATGCCAAAACACGGCAGAGGCGCATGGGTGCTCGCCGGAAAACCGCTACGGCGGGCCGTTTCGCGCACGGCTTGGCTCATTCGAACGAGCGCTCGAAGGAGCGTCGATCTGCAGCGGTGGCTCGGCCAGAGACGGCCGGAATCAACGACGGCGAGCGGCGGAGGCGGCGGCGCTCTCAGGTGCTTCTCGGAGACGGCGATACTGCGCGCGCGCGAGCAGTTTAACGGGCCTGGCCGCACCTCTGGGGTGCCCCGAGCACAACGACGTGCTCGGTCGGCCATGACAACGACGGCAACGACGACGGCGAGCAGCACGGCGGAGCCGAGCTCGGCCATGGCGGGCGTAGTGGCTACGGGCGCGTAGGAGGGCAGGGGAGCGAGGGGAGAGGATGAGTAGCTCACTGAGAGGCTCACGGTGGCCGTTGGGGGGCTTAGTTGCGGCAGGGGAGGTCGTAGACGCCGGTGGTCGCCGGTGACCGAGAAGAAGGGGGCGGCTCGATCCGCTCGATGTGGAGCTCCCCGGCTCCCGTTCTTTGACGTAGACGAACAAGTGGACGGCGGCGAACCTCTGGACAGCAAGAGGAGTCGCGGCAAGGGCAGTGGCCATGGCGGAGCAGCGACGTGGCGATGGCGGCGTACTGGATCGAGGAGGAGGAGGAGAGCGAGCGAGGCAGAGAGAGGGGAAAGTGGCGAGGGCGTCCAAGGGGAGTGGATGGGGCTCGGCCTTATCATCCCCAAGCCCTCTGGCGGCAGGTGTCGCGGAGCGGCCGGAGGAGCGCGCGGCGTCCATGGTGCAGGCGACACGGCGAGAGAGAAAGAGAGAGAGAGGAGGGAGAAAGGGGGAGTGGGCTGGGCCGAGTGCACCGTGCACTTAGTCCCACCCGGTTAGGCCTTTTTGCTTTTCTTTTTTGTTTTTCTTTTTACAGAAAGAATATCAAAATAAAAGAGGTGCCAAATGCAATTAGTAAAATGTGAAACTTGTTCACAAAAATACTTTGCATTATTCTGCACTGTCACAAAAAGTTTGGGCAATTTTTGAATACATTTGAATATTTCAAAAATGGAAAGGCATTTTAAATGCTGTTTTTGCACTGTTTAAATGCCCTAGCCCATTTTAGGAAAATAGGTGATGTTGTTTTCCTGAACAATAATTTTTTTTGGAATATTTGCAACAACATGAACTATTTTCCAGCAATTTTTGAGCAACTTCAAATTTCACTTTGAAGTTGAATTGAATTAAGTGGAGGAATTTGAAATGAGATATGATTTCACTGTGATCATTCTTTGCAAAACAAATTAGCTTCGTACTAATTTGAAGATCACTGTGGCTCATTACTCAGGGGTGTTACATCAACCAGTAGGAGAACCAAGCAAAATTCCGTTAAGCGCACCTGCACACACAAGAGCAAACACTTGCACCCAACGCAAATAAGAGGGTTGTCAATCCTCTTAGCGGTTATTTGCAAGGATTAAATCTTATCAAGGTAAATAGATAAACTAAACTACTAATTAAAATAAAAGTAAATAAATTGCAGCAAGTTATTTTTAGGTTTTTTATATAATAAAGATGGACCCGGGGACCATACTTCTCACTAGAAGCTTCTCTCTTGAGCACATAAGCAAGCGGTGGGTAAACAAATTACTGTTGGGCAATTGATAGAAAAGCAAATAATTATGACGGATTCATGGCAATGATCATGTATATAGGCATCACGTCCGAGACAAGTAGACCGACTCCTGCCTGCATCAACTACTATTACTCCACCCATCGACCACTATCCAGCATGCATCTAGGGTATTAAGTATGAAACAGAGTAACGCCTTAAGCAAGATGACATGATGTAGAAAAGCAAATTCAAGCAATATGAATAAACCCCATCTTTTTATCCTTAATGCCAACAATACAAATATGTGTCATGTCCCTTTCTATCACTGGGATTGAGCACCGCAAGATTGAACCCATCACAAAGCACCTCTCCCATTGCAAGATAAATCAATCTAGTAAGCCAAACTAAACCGATAGATCGGAGTGAAATACAAAGCTATAACAATCATGAATAAAATAGTTCAGAGAAGACTCAAATATTTCTCATGAATAATCTGATCATAAACTCACAATTCATCGGATCCCAACAAACACACCGCAAAAGAAGATTACATCGGATAGAACTCCAAGAACATCGAGGAGAACATTGTATTGAAGATCAAAGGGAGAGAAGAAGCCATCGAGCTACTAGCTATGGACCCGTAGGTCCATGGTAAATAACTCACACATCATCGGAAGGGCAGCAAGGTTGATGTAGAAGCCCTCCGTGATCAATTCCCCCTCCAGCAGAGTACCGAAAAAGGCCTCCAGATGGTATCGTGGAAGAACAGAGGCTTGCGGCGGTGGAAAGGTTTTCTCTTCTAGCTCTCTGGGGGTTTCCCAATATTTTTGAATTTATAGAAGTGGAATTAGGTCAAAAGGAGTCACGTGGGCCCCACAAGGTACTATGGCGCGCCCCCCTGGGGCGCGCCCTAGTGCCTTGTGAAGCCCCCGTGGGGCTTCTGGCCTCCTCCCGAAGCATCCCAGGTTTGTTTTGTCCAGAAAAAATTTTCCAAAAAGTTTCATGGCATTTGGACTTCATTTGGTACTGTTTCTCTGAAATGCCAAAAACAAGCAGACAACAACAACTGGCACTGGGCACTAAGTTAATACGTTAGTCCCAAAAAATGATATATAATGCTTGTAAATGTATATAAAACATCCACTATTGATACTATAATAGCATGGAACAATCAAAAATTATAGATACGTTGGAGACATATCACCTAACTGGACCCTCCGATTTAGATCGGACGGCCGAGATAAAAGGCTAGGGGAGTCCAATGAAGAACCGAAGATGTCTGGGGTAGTTCGGGATTGATCCGGACCCATCGGTCACGACCAGGTGGTTCGGGTTAGGGAATGTTTTCGGAATAGGTTGCGAGCGGGTCTGAGAGAGGTCAACGAAGACAACGGGTCTGAGAAAAGGTCAACCGAAAACAAGGGCCAACGTTCACTCTTCGAGAGAAGCGACAAACTACGAAAGGTACCGAGGAGAAACAACAACTACGAACGGATACAAGTTTTGGAAAAATGACGGCAACAGAGTACCGATGCAATGCGAATGATGCGATGAAAAAAACAAATAAAAATGCCACGAAACTCAAAATACATGGAAGGCATCTGGAGCGTCAGTCTCGGGCTGTCACAACACTCCCCCACTTACAAGAGATCTCGACCCGAGATCTTAGAATGAGAAGAGGAAGAGTAAAGAGCAAGAGGAAGAGGTAAAACTAAGTTGCTTCTTTGACAAACGAGTGAAACCAACGAACCTTGAGAGGTTGCAAAGTCATGAAGAATAGCACAAGGGTAAGAAAGAATTTGGACAACACTCCGGTTGAAAAAGAGAAGCAAGGCTTGATAAGATGAAAAGAACTTGAAAAGAGGACACAACACTCTGGTAAAATGGATAAGCAAGGAAAGAACATGATCTTGACAAAACGAGATGATGGTCGAAGAGAGCAACATCACCATGCCTCCAGAACGAAAGAATAGAAGCTAGATCATTGGAAAGAAAAGAAGGGAGAAGCAAATGACAACTTCTACCACAATTGAATTTGAAAAGCATCCTTACAAAGAAGGATTGAACTTAGTTGTTGGGAAATCAACAATGAAAAGAATGAGCTTGCTGTGGGCTTATGGAAAACATCCTAACATTTGAGGTGAAAACCTGGCACCAACGGAAAGAATTTGCTTGCTTGAGGTTAACGAGGGGATGAAAACTTCTTTCGCCGAGAGGATACATAGAGAACTTGGGTCATGGATAATCACCACAAATAGCAACAATCGTTCGGAAAGGCTTTAGGTGAAATCTATACCAAGACAACTCCAACGAAGAGGTTGATGGGTTTAAAATATCTCATTCTTGGCAACTGTGAATCATGAAACATGAAGACAAATTGTCAAGAAGGACATAATACCACCTCAACAGATAAGGTAGAAAGAATTAGCACTTCGGAATGCAATATGAAGAATGCTTGAACTCATCGAAGAACACTTCGACAATGAATTAAATCCTTGACGAACCACCATGAAGAACTCCGGTAAACAAAAAAATGATAGAAATGGACATTGAAAAGAACAAGATGAAGCCTTGCAATGGTTTAGATGGAGCTTCGTGACCGGATAATGAGAAAAACTTTGAACTCCGGAAAAGAAAGATGAGCAACTTTGAATGAAATGAACTATGTTGAGAAAGCAAAGATTGATCTTGCAAATGATGAAAGGATCGGATTAACTCGAAGAGAAGCACACCGATTGAAAAAGAATTTACATGACAATCTCGATGATCAAGAAGGATTAGCACTCCCATAGAAATATGAGATCGCCGTTTAGGAAAAGTATGGAATCCAGACTTGACTTCAAAGCAACTCGAATACCTCAACGAAAACAAAACAAGGGTTTGGCTTGCAGAATAAGCCAAAACAAACATATGATAGAGATTTCATCCGAAATTTTCATGGTGGGGCCCACACGGGCTCGATCTTAGAGTGGCCATCCATACAAGGTAGTGTACGAGACTACGAAGCAACCCCGAATCATAGCGAAGCCACAGGGATTCTTTAAGACGCAACGAGCACCGCTGTAAAAACGACCGTGAGCAGGCGGACCACTAGACGTCGAAACCCAATCTCATATCATGCATCTGTCGGAAAGATATCCTAGGTAACTATTTAAATTCCCACCTAAGAACTCCCAAAACTTCTTGGTTATGTGATCAGGTTGAGGGTCCAGGAACCTACTAAGCAAACAACAACCTAATCAGCTACAACTACATCCGCAACCCTTAACACACAACCGAGAAACTCCGCAAATTCGTCTACCTCAGACCTTCGAAAAAACAACCGCTATGCTATCCGTGGCAGTACTCCCGAACTATCTCCCCAGTACTAGGTGACGTCATGGTTATCTCACCACAAACAAGATAGAAGAACTTTTCGATGTCGGCGTCCTCTGGTATTCAGGAACTGGAACGATAGCGAGTGTGACAAGAACCCCTTGGAGCTCAACTCCCTGGGTCCAATCCATACTGTCAGGAGGCACCAAGAACAGAATTCTGTCACACCGATATCGCAACGATTCTGAAAATACCCACGTGATCCTATAAACAATTTGAGTGAGAAGAGTAGTAGAATCAAAACACCTACGTCACAATTCCTCACCAGAGCGACGAAGGGGATAAGGAGTAAAAAGAATTGCTACTCTTCGATATATAACTAGACTCAAAATAGTTTTTTCTTCTAGACTCGCCAACGGTTTGATCAATCAAGGGGGCTCCTGCGGTCGGTAGAGGCTCTAATACCAACTTGTCACGCCCAATATGCGGTCCTATCCTCAAGGAACTAGAAAGTCGCACTAAGGATAGAAGCGCATATCGGAGCCGCTTCGCAAGGTGGATATCATTACAACATACCATGAACTGAATAGATGAGAATACCAAATAAAGGCTGCTACTTGTGAGCTGCGTTGGGATTTCCCCGAAGAGGAGGGGATGATGCAGTACAGTAGAGATAAGTATTTCCCTCAATTATGAAACCAAAGTTATCAATCCAGTAGGAGAATCACGCAACAACTCATCAGCAACACCTGTACATGAAACAACAAATCCTCGCACCCAACGCGAACAAGGGGTTGTCAATCCCTTGGCGGTTAATTGCAAGATTAAATTGTATGGTGATAGATAGATAGATCTAACAAAAATACAAAATAAAATAAATAAATAAAAATTGCAGCAAGGTATTTTTAGGATTTTCAATATACAATTAAGGTAGACCCGGGGGCCATAGTTTTCACTAGAGGCTTCTCTCTTGAAAATAGCATACGGTGGGTGAACAAATTACTGTTGGGCAATTGATAGAAAAGCAAATAATCATGACGATATCCAAGGCAATGATGATGTATGTAGGCACCACGTCCGAGACAAGTAGACCAAAACGATTCTGCATCTACTACTATTACTCCAAACATCGACCGCAATCGAGCATGCATCTAGAGTATTAAGTTCATAAAG
The DNA here is from genome assembly GCA_039707655.1 of Elymus sibiricus. Classification (NCBI taxonomy): domain Eukaryota; kingdom Viridiplantae; phylum Streptophyta; class Magnoliopsida; order Poales; family Poaceae; genus Elymus; species Elymus sibiricus. The sequence goes on from CM077676.1 coordinate 69,025,628, forward strand.
AACGGAGTAACGCATTAAGCAAGATGACATGATGTAGACAAAGTAAACTCATGCATGAATAAACCCCATCTTTTTACCCTTAATAGGAACGATACATAAGTGTCATGTCCCTTTCTGTCACTGGGATTGAGCACCGCAAGATCGAACCCATTACAAAGCACCTCTCCCATTGCAAGATAAATCAATCTAGTTGGCCAAACCAAATCAATAGATCGGAGAGAAATACGAAGCTATAACAATCATGCATAAAAGAGTTCAGAGAAAACTCAAATAATATTCATGGATAATCTGATCATAAACTCACAATTCATCGGATCCCAACAAACACACCGCAAAAAGTGATTACATCGGATAGAACTACAAGAACATCGAGGAGAACACTGTATTGAAGATCAAAAAGAGAGAAGAAGCCATCTAGCTACTAACTATGGACCCAAAGGTCAATGGTAAACTACTCACGCATCATCGAAGGGCAGCAAGGTTGATGGAGAGCCCCTCCGTGATCGAATCCCCCTCCGGCAGAGTGCCAAAAAAGGCCTCCAGATGGGATCTCTCGAGAACAGGAACTTGCAGCGGCGGAAAAAGTATTTCGTGGACTCCTCTATTGGTTTCCCTATTTTAGAGAATTTATTGACGTATAATTAGGTCAAATGGAGCAGAGGTAGGCCCACGAGGCACCAGGGCGCGCCACCCCCCCTGGGGCGCGCCCTGGTGGCTCGTGGCCACCTTCTCTGTCTTCTGGCCCTCTCCCGAAGCTTCCAGTGTCTCTTATGACCAGAAAAAAAATCTCCAAAAAGTTTCATGGCATTTGGACTTCGTTTGGTACTGATATTCTAAAAAACCAAAAACAGGCAAAAAACAGCAACTGGCACTGGGCACTAAGTAAATAGGTTAGTCCCAAAAAATGATATATAATTGCTTGTAAATGTATATAAAACATCCAAGATTGATATTATAATAGCATGGAACAATCAAAAATTATAGATACGTTGGAGACGTATCAATCATCCCCAAGCTTAATTCCTGCTCGTCCTCGAGTAGGTAAATGATAGAAACAGAATTTTTGATGTGGAATGCTACCTATCATATTCATCATATACTCTTTTCTTTTGTAGCATGGACATTTGGAGTTGAATGATTCAAAGCAATAGTCTATAGTTTGGCATGAAGACATAAATACTCAAGCATACTAACAAGCAACCATGTCTTTCAAAATATCAACGCTAAAGAATGTTATCCCCAGCCCATTATGCTCAATCATTGATCCATTCATTAAACACACTCAATATTAGCTACACCCAATGCACAAGTATGACAATAGTGCTCTCTAGTTGGTGCCTTGTAAGAGAAGATGGAGACTCAAAATAAAAAATAAAAATTGCATAAAAGTAAATAGATAGGCCCTTCGCAGAGCGAAGCAGAGATTTGCAAAAGTGCCAGAGCTCAAGGCTTAAATTAGAGAGATAAAATTATTTTGAGAGGCATGCTTTTCCTGTGAACGAAAATGACCGAGAATTCCCAATATCTTCCATGCTAGACACATCATAGGCGGTTCCCAAACAGAAAATAAAGTTTATTTCCTTTCCACCATTCTTTCACAATCCATGGCTAGCCGTATCCACGGGTGCCCTCCATACCAACACTTTCCAAGGAATTTATTATTATCATCACAAAAAAAATCATTTCATTTTGAGAATAACACACCTAGCATCTCTCGTGCAGCACTTTCCAAGGAATTTATTATTATCATCCCTATTACCTGCCACTCTCTCGTGCAATGACAAGTGAATAAACACTCATCTTGAGAATAACACACCTAGCATGGAAAATATTGGCCACCCCCTGCCGCTTCATGAGCGGTACGGGCACACAAAACGGAAAATTATTTTGAAAATTTAGAGTTGGCACATGCAAATTTACTTGGAACGGCATGGAAATACCGCATATAAGTAGATATGGTGGACTCATTAGGCACAACTTGGGTTTAAGGAGTTGGATGCACAAGCAGTATTTCCGCTTAGTACAAATGAAGGCTAGCAAATAGATTGAGAAGCGACCAACCAAAAAGCAAAAACGGTCATAAACATGCATTGAACATAACTAACACCGAATAATGCACCATAAGTAGGATATAATTTCGTTGCATAACTATTGACTTTATGTGCATGCATAGGGAATCACAAACCTTAACACCAATATTCTTACTAAATCACAATTACTCACTAACATGACTCACATATTATCATCTCCATATCGCAAAACTATTGCAAGGAATCAAACTTATCATATCCAATGATCTTTCATGAAAGTTTTTATTATATCCCTCTTGAATATTTATCATTTTGGGACCAAATTCGTATCTTGTGCAAATTGCCATTACTATTATCAACTCTCAAAAAGATATAAGTGAAGCATGAGAGTGCAAATATTTCTTCAAAATATAATCTTATCAACTCTCAAAATAATATACGTGAAGCATGAGAGTGCAAATATTTCTTAAAATTTTTAATCTTATCAACTCTCAAAATAATATAAGTGAAGCATGAGAGTTCAAATATTTCTTCAAAATATAGCCACCGCCGTGCTAAAAAAAGATTTAAGTGAAGCACTAGAGCAACTGCCTAGCTCAAAAGATTTATGTGAAGCACATAGAGTATTCTAACAAATCATAATAAACGTGTGGCTCCCTCAAATAGGTGTGTCCAGCAAAGATGATTGTGACAAAAATGCAAACAAAGCAAAGACTCATATAATACACGATGCTCCAAGTAAAACACATATCATGTGATGAATAAAAATATAGCTCCAAGTAAAATTACCGATAGTTGGTAGAAGAAAGAGGGGATGCCTTTCGGGGCATCCCCAAGCTTAGACGCTTGAGTCTTCCTTGAATGTTACCTTGGGGTGCCTTGGGCATCCGCAAGCTTAGGCTCTTGACACTCCTTATTCCTTCATCTATCGTGATCTCACCCAAAACTTGAAAACTTCAATCACACAAAACTCAACAAAACCTTCGTGAGATCCGTTAGTATAACAAATAAATCTTTAACTTTAAGTACTGTAGTAAATTGATTCATATTTAATATTGGAATAATTCTATTGTACTCTAACTTCTCCATAACTCATACCCCCCGATACGATCCATAGATTCATCAAAATAAGCAAACTATGCAACAAAAACAGAATCTGTCTAAAACAGAACAGTCTGTAAAGATATATTTAAAATATATACTTCTGTAACTCCAAAAATTCTGAAAATTTAGGATAACGTGGGAAATTCATATACCAATACTGTGTAAAAATTTCAGATTTTTATGATTCTCCAGTACAGAATTAAAATTCCAGCACTGGACGCAAAACTTTCTGTTTTCCAAACAGCATCAATTATACTATCTTCCAAATCATCCCAAAGGCTTTACTTGGCACAAACACTAATTAAAACATAAAAACACAATCATAACAGTAGCATAATTTTAAAACCACACAAGAACATAAATAAAAAGCAAAAATTTATTTTATTCATTTGGTTGCCTCCCAACAAGCGCTATTGTTTTATGCCCCTAGCTAGGCATAATGCATAGTTTCAAGTGTTGTCATCCTTCAAGTTGATTCCATAAGTGGCCCTCATAATGGATTCATAGGGTGCTTTAATTCTTTTCCTTGGGAAGTGTTCCAGCCCTCTCTTTAGTGGAAATTGAAATCTTATATTACCTTCTTTCATATCAATAATAGCACCAATAGTTCGTAAGAACGGTCTACCAAGTATTATGTGGCAAGACGGATTGCAATCAATGTCAAGTACAATAAAATCAACGGGCACATAATTTCCATTTGCAAGGATAAGAACATCATTAATTCTACCCAATGGCTTTTTAATAGTAGAATCCGCCAAGTGCAAATTAAGAGAACATTCATCTATATTGGTAAAACCTAACACATCACATGGAGATTTTGGAATTGTGGAAACGCTAGCACCCAAATCATATAAAGCATTGCACTCATAATTTTTAATTTTAACTTTAATGGTGGGTTCCCACTCATCATATAATTTTCTAGGAATTGAAATTTCTAGTTCTAGCTTTTCTTCTAACGCTTTCATCATTGCTTCTATAATGTGTTTAGTAAAAGGCTTGTTTTGTTCATAAGCGTTGGGTGAATTTAGCATGGATTGTAACAAACAAATACACTCAATCAAAGAACAACTATCATAATTAAAGTCTTTGCAATGCAAGAGAGTGGGCACATCACTAGTTAAAGTTTTCACCACTCCAAACCCACTTTTATCAAATTTTTCATCAAGATTTTCACCCTCCAAATTATGGGGACGCCTTCTAGATAAAGTTGACTCTTTTTCAGTCCCTTTTTCATCAAGTTTTATATTGCTAAACAAGGAATCAATAGATGAAACACCAATCATTTCAATATCCTCATCATTACTACGATAGAAACCAGGAGGAATCGCTTTTTCTAAAAATTCTCGTTTAGCTTTTAGCATAGCGGTTCTTTTCTTACTCTAATCCATGGAGACATATAAAGCTTTAATTGATTCATTAATATCAATTTTGGGTGGCAAAATTTTTGTCTTAAAATTTTAGTTCTAAAAAAATGAATGATTCTATCAATGCTCCTAGACATATCATCAAGTTTACTTAATTTTTCTTCTATCGTAGTGTTGAAAACTTTTTGAGCATTAATAAATTATTTAATATTACTTTCAAGATCAGAGGGCATCCTATTATTATTATTATAAGGATTACCATAGGAATTGCCATAATTATTAGAGGAATTTCCAGGAAACGGCCTAGGATTAAAATTACCTCTATAAGCATTACTATTAAAATTGTTTCACGAGACAAAATTCACATCTACAGGATCATTATTTTGCTCAATCAAGGTGGATAAAGGCACATCATTAGGATCAATAGGAGTATTTTTGCTAGCAACCACTTTCATAAGCGCATCAACTTTATCACTCAAAGTACTAATTTCTTCAACATAATTCACTTTTTTAGTAGGAACTCCTTCAGTATGCCATTGTGAATAATTTGCCATAATATTATCAAGCAATTTAGTAGCCTATCCTAATGTAATCTCCATAAAAGTACCAGCCGCGGCGGAATCTAAAAGATTTCTAGAAACAAAATTTAATCCCACATAAAAAATTTGTATGATCATCCACAAATTTAAACCGTGAGTAGGGCAATTTCTTATCATTAATTTCATCCTCTCCCAAGATTGGGCAACATGTTCATGATCAAGTTGCTTGAAATTCATAATTTCGTTTCTAAGGGAAATAATTTTCGCGGGAGGAAAATAGTTGGTAATAAAACAATCTTTACACCTATCCCAAGAATCGATACTATTTCGTGGTAAAGATGAAAACCAAATTTTTGCACGATCCCGCAATGAGAACAGGAATAATTTTAATTTCACAATATCATTATCCACATCTTTTTTCTTTTACATATCACACAATTCTACGAAAGTGTTAAGATGGGATGCAACATCTTCATTAGGACTACCAGAAAATTGTTCTTTCATGACAAGATTTAACAAAGCGGCATTAATATCACAAGTCTCCGCACTAGCGGCGGGAGGAGCAATCGGAGTAGTAATAAAATCATTATTATTAGTATTGGAAAAATCACACAATTTTTTATTTTCTTGAGACATCATGGCTACGCAAACAAGATAACAAGCAAGCAAAGAAGCAAACAAGAAGAAGACAAACGGAAAATATTTTTGTATTTTTGCAAAAACTTTTTAGAAGTGGGGGAGATGAAAACGAGAGGCAAAGGTAAATAAAATAAATGCAAGGAGATGAAAGTTTATGCGTAGGTACTTGATAGATGTTGATGATGTCTCCTCGGCAACGGCACCAGAAATTCTTCCTGCTACTTGTGAGCTGCGTTGGGATTTCCCCGAAGAGGAGGGGATGATGCAGTACAGTAGAGATAAGTATTTCCCTCAGTTATGAAACCAAGGTTATTAATCTAGTAGGAGAATCACGCAACAACTCGTTAGCAACACCTGTACACAAAACAACAAATCCTCGCACCCAACGCGAACAAGGGGTTGTCAATCCCTTGGCGGTAAATTGCAAGATTAAATTGTATGGTGATAGATAGATAGATCGAACAAAAATACAAAATAAAATAAATAAAGTAAAATTGCAGCAAGGTATTTTTAGGATTTGTAATATATGATTAAGGTAGACCCGGGGGCCATAGGTTTCACTAGACACTACAGGAAACAAAGAATTTTCCATCAGTCTGCTCTTTGCCGTCTGCTAGCGGACGACAAAGGCTACCTTTCCCGTCTCCTTCCAGAAAGCAGACGGGAAAGAACGAACTGATGGCACAGATCATGGTTGCCGTCAGTGCACTCTTTGCCGTCCGCTGGCGGACGGCAAAGAGACCGAAAGCAGACGGCAAAGAGCAAGCGTGGGGCCCACTGGAGCGCTGCGCTGGATAGTACACTCTTTGCCGTCTGTTCACTCTTTGCCGTCTGCCAGCGGACAGCAAAGAGCTCGGAAGCAGACGGCAAAGAGCCCGAAAGCAAACGGCAAAGAGCAGGTATGGGGCCCACTGGAGCGCTGCACTGGGTAGTACACTCTTTGCCGTCTGTTCACTCTTTGCCGTCTGCCAGCGGACGGCAAAGAGCACGAAAGCAGACGGCAAAGAAAATAACCTAACGTATCTAACGGCCGCCCCCGCCCCCACCTCCCTCTCTCTCTCTCTCTCTCTCTCTCTCTCAGTCTGTCTCTCCCCGGCGCCCCCGACGCCCCACCACCCCCGCCGCGCCACCCGCCGCCCCCGACGCCCCACCGCCCCCGCCCCCATCCCCTCTCTCTCCACTCTCTCTCCCACACTCTCCTGCCCCGCGCGCGCCGCCGTCCCCGTCTCGCTCCGCCACCCCGCCCCGTGCCGCCGTCCCCGTCCGCCGGTGCCACCCCGTCCCCACGTGTCGCCCTCCTCCATCGCCGGCGGCACGCCCTCCTCCACTGCCAGCGGCACGGCCCCCTCCTCCACCGCCGCCGCCCCTGCCTCCTCCAGCCCACCGCCGCCACCGTCGGCCTCCTCCACCTACACAGCCGGCATCGGCCTCCTCCACCTCCACCAACGCCGGCCTCCACCTCCCCCACTCCGGTGAGCCCCCTCCCCCTCTCTGTTTTTTCAATTTTTCTCTGTTTTAGTAATTTTAGTGTTCTATTTTAGTATTAGTTAAATCTAGTTTAGTTGTAGTTAGTTAATTAGCTGTAGTTAGTTGTAGAAGATGTAAAAAATGTAGTTTAGTTGTAGTTAGTAAGATTTTAGGAATTAGGGTTACTTAGCATATTTAGTTAGGTCTAGCATTAGTTAAATTTTAGGTCTACTATTAGTTAAATTTAGTTAGGTTAGTTAGGTGAAAGAAGTAGAAGATGTTGAAAATGTAAAGGAAAAATAATGTGTTAATGTAGAGATCCCCAGATCTCTCCCCTCGCCGGTCACTAACCTATCCCTCCCCGGATCCCCCCTCCTCGCAGATCCTCGCCGGTGCCCCTTGCTTCCTCCCTCGGCTACCCTCCTCGGCTCCATCCCCTCATCGCCGACAGCAGCAGGTAACTAGCTATATCCTCCTCCTCCCCCCTTCCTTTGCTCTGTTCCGGCCTTCGTGCCGATGACACTAGCTAGGTAATTACAGTCGCGTAACCAGTATGCGTCTCCCGTTCGAAAGGGTTACAGTTATAAATATGCATGCATTTGCATATTTATAACCGTGATTCTTTTGAATTGTCCAACGTTATCCATGGACAGCCCGAGTATGTGTAGATTGGGTTCGTTTTCCCATGCTCTGCTCCGGATCTGATGCAGGATTTCGGTAGTGCCTCCTTGTTGTTCTCCGGGTACACATCCTCTCTGTTTATTGCCGAGACATGTATCAGGAGAACAGCGGGGAGGTGCTGCCGAAATTTTGCGTCGGATCCGGAGCAGAGCATGGGAAAACGAACCCAATCTACACATACTTGGGTGGGATTATGACCTATCTTTACCTATTAGCATGTAGGTTGCATGGACGTAATAAAATTGACAAACTTGATTAACTGATGAATATAAATGATGAATTATATATATATTTCTTGGGTTTTTAGTAGGTAGGCAAGATGAGTGATCGTGCGTGGATGTACACCGGTCACACTAGTTAGGAAGACATGACCAATGAATGGTTAACAAAAACCAAGGGGTTTGTGAAAGCCGCATTTGCAAATGGCCAGAGAAAAACCTGGTGCCCCTGTGTTAGGTGCGACAACTTTTCTCAGAGGAAAGAGGATGAAATGGGTAAACACCTGCAAAAGTGGGGGTTTACGCCCGCTTATACGGTGTGGACATTTCATGGAGAGTCTGCCCAATGTACCAGAGCTGAGGTGGTTCGTCGTCGCACCGACGAGCATGGTACCGGGATCGAAGACATGGTGCAAGACTTTGATGATGCTCGGGATTCGGACGATGAGATGGAGGAATCTGCAAAGGCCTTCAATGAAATGTTGGAGTCTTCAAAACGTCCTCTCCACGAGCACACTGAGCTTTGTCAGCTGGAAGCCATCGCACAAGTAATGGCTCTGAAGGCTCAATTCAACTTTGGCAGAGAATGCTACGACGTGATGATGACACTATTTGGACGCTTTCTACCCAAAGGCCATGTAATGCCTGCAAACCTGTACCAGTCGGACTAAATCCTCCATGCACTTAAGATGCCCTATGAGAAGATAGATGCCTGTGAGAAAGGATGTGCCTTATTTAGGCTTGAGTATGCGGACTTGAACTATTGTCCCATTTGCAACTCTTCCAGGTATGTTGTGGTAGACAACGGTATGGGTGAGAAGAGGCAGACCAAAATCCCCGTTAATGTTCTTCGGTATCTGCCAATCGTACCAAGACTTCAACGTCTTTTCATGGTCGAAGAGACGGCCAGACAGATGACATGGCACAAAATGGGAAAAAGAACCGAACTAGATGCAGATGGGAATCAGATGATGGTACACACATCGGATGGTTTTGCGTGGAAGCACTTCGATGCATTACATGAGCAAAAAGTGGCAGATCCAAGGCATCCTCGAGTCTGGATCGGCACGGATGGGTTCAATCTGTTTTGTATGACAGCAACCCAATACAATTGTTGGCCTGTATTTGTCATTCCACTCAATCCCCCCCCCCGGACAGATTATGCAAAGAAAGAACATTTTCCTGACGTTGATAATTCCAGGGCCCAACTATCCGGGGAAAAATATGAATGTGTACATGCAGCCGCTTAAGGATGAATTGCAAGAAGCTTGGGATAATGGGTTCAAGACATACGACACCGCTAGCAAACGAAACTTCATAATGCGTGTCTGGTACATGTACTAGATGCACGACTTGCCGGCCTATGCGCTATTCATTGGCTGGTGTACGCATGGAAGGTTCCCGTGCCCCACATGCAAGGCAGCTCTTCAGTTTCACTGGCTGCAGGCGGGTCGCAAGTATTCTTGCTTCGACTTGCATAGACAGTTCCTGGATCCTCGCCATAAGTTCAGAAAAGACAAGAAGAACTTCACCAAAGGTAGAGTTGTCAAAAACTCTGCACCACCTGCGTTGACTAGCCAACAGATCATGGATCAGTTAAACGCTCTCAAGCCTGATCCAGAGCGTCCATGGTATTTCAAGGGGTATAATTCGGAACACGCCTGGACTCACAAGACATGCTTGTGGGATCTGCCTTACTTCAAAGACCCCCTTCTTCCACACAACATCGACGTGATGCACACTGAAAAGAATATCGGCGAGGCCCTTTTTGGTACATTGTTCGGCATAGATGGGAAGTCAAAGGATAATACTAAGGCAAGAGTCGATCTGCAAACTCTATGTGATAAACCGTTACAAAACATGCGACAACCGAAAGGAAAGCAGAACTGGACGAAGCCAAAGGCCTGGTTCAATCTTGGAAGGCCAGCTATGAGGGAAATTATCTTGTGGGTGAAAATGCAGTTGATGTTCCCCGATGGGTATGCAGCCAATCTAAAGTGGGGAGCGAGTCTTAAAAAATTGAAAATATTTGGTCTCAAGAGTCATGATTGGCACATATGGCTTGAGCGGGTAATGCCGGTGATGTTGCGTGGCTTTATCCCTGAGGATGAATGGCTAGTACTGGCAGAGCTGAGCTATTTCTTCCATGTTCTTTGTGCGAAAGAACTATCGCCTGCCGTGATAGATGACATGGAAAAGTTGGCGCCAGAGTTGCTCTGCAAGTTAGAGAAGATCTTTCCATCGGGCTTCTTTAATCCAATGCAGCATTTGATTTTACATCTCCCGACCGAGGCAAGATTGGGGGGGCCCGTGCAAAATCGTTGGTGCTATGCAACTGAGAGGATGCAGAAGACGCTTCGAGCAAAATGTAAGAATAAACGTAGAATTGAAGCATCGATGGCCGAGGCATTCATTACTGAGGAGGCGGCAAACTTCGTGACAGCACACTACGAAGCCAAAAATCGTCATTTGCATAATCCGAAGCCTCAGTACAATGCTGGCAACCCTAAAAAAGGTGGATCCAACCTCAGCCTATTCAAAGGGAAGCTCGCACCAGCCGGTGCTTCGAAACCAATAGGGTTGGATGTCGAAGAATGGCGGACCATTTCGTTGTATATCTTCAACAACCTAACAGAAGTGCGGCCGTACATCGAGTAAGTTCTCGGTACATTGTTTCGCAACTTCTAATTAATTCCTTTGAACTGACCTTATTCCCGGATATTTGATACAGTCGATACGTTGCCAAATCCTCGGATGGAGCGGTGATCCAAAAGGATTCCATCGAAGAGTATGAGCTTCTGGCAAAGCATGGAGGCGGCTATCCCGGTTTCATCTCTTGGTTCAAACAAACGGTAATTACCATTAATAGACAATTTCATTTCTTGGTCTAATTTGCGGCTAATGCAACAATCCTTTCGTATTAAACTTTTGTAGGCTAATTCATAGTCTATGGACGCCGAATTAAGACAAGCCGCTAATGGTTTTGACTATAAGGTCCGTTCATTTGAGAAATACGACATCAACGGGTATCGCTTTCGAATCTATGGCAAAGAGCTATCAATGGCCGACCAAAAATCTACAAATTGTGGTGTCTCTGCTATCGGCGAAGGAGGTACTGAGTATTATGGGAGAGTTGAAGCAATTTATGAACTTCTATTCCATGGTGAAAACCCACCAAATGTCGTAGTCTTCAAATGTTATTGGTTCCAGCCGAAGGAGTCTAGAAGGACTCATGAACATATAGGGCTAGTCGAAATCAAACAAAGCACCCATTTAGATGTTCCCGATGTCTATATTATGGCTCAACAGGCAACCCAAGTTTTCTATCTACCGTGGGCCTGCCAAACTAATGCAAATCTGAATGGTTGGGATGTCGTTTATGAAGTGCCGCCACGTGTTAGACCACCTCCCCCCAATGAAGAGGATTATGAACCTCACATTAACCCAGACACATATGAAGGAGAATTCTTCCAAGAAACACGTCTTTCCAAAAAACGTTTCAAGAACCGCTCTATTTCACCCCAGAACATGGGAGTAGACAGCGACAGTGAATCCGACTTCACCCCTGAGCCGGAACAAGAAGAGGTTACTGCTGCGGATAACCTGTCAATGCTTGACCGATTACAGAAAGGCCTTCCACATGTTGATGCCGCTGAACCCGATGAGCACGTCATTCATGACGACACGCGTGATAGTGATGATGATGATGCATCTATTGATCCCGAAGCATATATAGACGATCCAGATTTTTAGTTTGTATGCATCCCAACTTAAATTATATAGATATTATTATTCATGTCATGTATTCAATTTTTTTATGTTGTACTAATTTTGTTTACTCTTTGTCATGGCAGGTGTTGAAAGATGGTGGGCGCGGGTCCAGAGCGCTCCGTGGGTACTTCATCGGCGGCCGGCGAGAGGGGTACTTCCATTCCACCCGTACCTCTCCGGAGAGCGTTGTTAGACAGTTTGGGGACACTGGTGGGCGCTTCTTCGTCGGCGTCGTTGCCCACCGGGAGAGGAGGTCGGGGAGGGAAGAAGAGAGGAGGTAGATCAGGACGTGGCCGCGGGAGAGGTAGGCAGGCTGCTATGCCTTCCTCGCCGCCACCCCCAGCTGATTCACCCGAGCACCTGACTGCTAGGGTGGACCCGTCTGAGGTGGAGGCTACGGGGACTCCGGACCACGAGCCTCTAGTCGACGGGCCTTCGGCCCATGAGACTCCGGTCCCAGAGGCTTCGGGCCACGAGACTTCGGGCCACGAGACTTCGGACCAGGCTACGTCCCAGGACACGTCCGGATGGGTTACCTGGCCGGATCCGCCCGAGGGGCCGAGTGGCCATGCTGATGGTGGCGGGGATGAGTGTACTGATAGTGAGGGCGAGGTGGTTGAGGGGGCCACCGTGTACCAGCGTGGTGGTACACGGCTCCCGCCCCTGCCGGCGACCCGCGAGCAGAGGCCGGTGATTAGGCCTGATGGGGAGAAGTAAGTGCATTTACTATGTTTGTACATTTTCCCTTCACGTTTCTTCAAATATCTAATGCGTTGGCCTTGTCATACTGCAGGGGTTGGGTACACGCCAGTGACGTCCGCAGGCCCAACACAGTCCTTGGTGTGCTATGCCGGCAAAATTTCCCGGGGTTTGTCACGTTGCCCGGTGAGGGTCAGCTTCCAGAGCTAGGATTGAGCTGGGAGCACTACTTGGCTGCCCCGGCCCCGCCGGAGGAGATGATCGACGGTGTCTTCTGCCACATGAGGGCCGAGATGGTGATCAGAAGCTTTTAGATAATTTCTCCTTTACACAATTAAAAATTAACAATAGCTAGTTATTGTACTAATCAGTGTTGTCTCGTTTGATTGTAGACCTTCTATAGGTGTGAGGAGGGATACGAGGAGGACGCGGCAAAGGTTATCGATTCCGAGTGCAAGCGCCTACTACAAAACTTATGGCACGAGGCTCAGCCGCAGGCTGTTCGAGACTACTACGCCAAGCGTGGTATTAAGGAGGACAAGCCGTCGTGCCGGGCTAAGTTTCTGAAGAAGGATCAGTACATGAAGGTAATTACCTATTCTTAAGGCTTTGTACTTAGTTTCCTTGATTTGATTCGTAGGCGTAGCGCTCAAATTTCTCTTTACTAACTTAGGTGCCCCCGAGATGGTGTGCGGGTAAGATGGATTGTTGGGAGGCGTTGGTGGATGAGTGGTGCACAGCCCGCTGGCGAGCCGTCCACGACAATGCCAAGGACCGGCGTGCCCAAATGGTTGGTGTGCCACACCATCAAGGCAGCGCCAACTTATATCAGTTCGGGCGGAACTGGGTATGTGGTTTGCTTCATGATTCATGCAATTCATTCTTCATGCTAGCTTGAGCCCTTTACTAATACTTTGTTCCTCTCTTTTAGGCGCGACACAATAACACGGAGGTGCCTGAGGTGTACGACCTCTATGCCATGGCCCATACTGCCTCGTACAAGAAGGCCAAGGCATTCTCTGAGTCTGACCTCGATCATCCAGAGAATTTCACCAACATCTCCTCCCACCACAAGCTCGTGAGGTACAACCAGGAGGGAAAGGCGAGGAAAGGGGAGGACTTTAACTCGAGCCAGAATCCTATTGATCCAGAGTTGGTGATGATATCTGGTGGCGGGAGGCCCCATGGCTCATTAGCCATTGGAGATGGACTGATACGTTGTCCTCTCACTCTCCCGGAGATCAAGGTGCGCCAAACGAGCTCCTGTCCTGAGATAAGGACTCGTCCACGGCCAGTCGATCTCACGATCGAGGTTAGTTATACGGACTCAGATATCTTTCCTCCATTACATTGTGTGTGTGGCCATCGATGATTACAATGCTAACGAGGAGTGGTGTTGCAGGCTGCTCTTCAAAAAGAGAGAGCGACAACCCAGGCGCTTCTGGAGGAGAGGGACCGGGTGGCGGCGGAGAAGGAACTGCTTTTGGAGGAGAAGACGGCTAGGTTGTTGGAGGAGGAGAGGGCACGGAATGACGCGGCTCACCGGGCCATGTACGAGCTCGTCGTGGTAAGTTTCTTCTACATATTAGCCAAATCATGCACATAATGTTCGTTTCATTACTAACTAATATGAGTGACTCGTCAAACCCAAACGTGTAGTCTATGTGCGAGAAGACCGGTCAGAACCCTCCGCCGATGCCGGTCATTACTAGAGCGGGAACGGTGAGTTTCATTTGAATGGTCATTATTTACTAGTCTTAACATTTGAGTGTCATCATGCTAACGAGACTTTGCAAATGCTCTTTGGTGCAGCATAACTCCAGAGCCGCATCGCACAACCCTTCTCCAGGTGATACCGGCTCGAGGAACCCCGATGCTTGACCTCCGGTAAGTTTTCTCTAGTGTTTTGCTTAACAAATGCATACTTAGCTTCGTACATGCTTGTTAGCCCTATTATGCCACATACTTAGCTTATTTTCCCCAAAAAAGACATACTTAGCTAATTATCCTCCAAAATGACATAATTAGCTTATTTAGTTCATTTATGACATAATTAGCTTATTCATTTCAAAAATGGCATAATAACCTTGGTTAGCTCATAAATTTCATATACTTAGCTTATTTTCCTCCAAAATGACATAATTACCTAAGTTAGCTCTAAAATGACCTATACTTACCTAAGTTAGCTTAAAAATGGCATAATTACCTAGGTTAGCACAAAAATGACCTATACTTACCTTATTTTCCTCCAAATTGACATAATAAGCTTACTTAGCTCAAAAATGGCATAATTTCCTAAGTTAGCTCTAAAATGACACAAATAAGGAATAAGAAGAAGAAAAACAAGGAAGAGGAGAAAAAGAAAGAATAGAAGAAGAAAGAGAAGAAAAAGAAAGAATAAAAGAAGAAGAATGAGAAGGAAAAGGATAAAAAGATAGAAGAGAAGAAGAAAGATGAGAAAAGGAGAGAAGAAGAAGAAGAAAATATATTCTTATTCTTCCTTTTTCTCTTCTTTCTTTTTCTCCATCTTCTACTCCTTCTTATTCTTATTCTTTTTCTTTCTTTCTTTCTTCTTCTTCTTCTTCTTCTTCTTCTTCTTCTTCTTCTAGTCTTCTTCTTCTTCTTCTTCTTCTTCTTCTTCTAGTCTTCTTCTTCTTCTAACTTTCTTACTACCATTTTTGCAGGTTTGATTCACTTCATGGAAGCTGGCATTGATGGACTGCTAGTGTTTAGTTTTTGTTTTGATTTATATTGATGAACAATGTGAAACTATGTATGTACATATGGATGAATTCCGTGAAACTATGTATGTATTGGATCTTTTAATACCCTATGTGTTCTCTTGCATTGATGGACTGCTAGCTATTGGATACATGGCCTATGCATTGATGGACTGCTATATATATCATATTTGTGTTTTGAAAATGCAGGGAAATAACAGAAAACAAAAAAAACAGTGGCAATACAGGCACTTTGCCGTCTGCCAGCGGACGGCAAAGCCCTTTGTCGTCGGTAGGCGGACGGCAAAGGTGCCACGTGGCAGCAACCTGTGCATCCTAGGAGCATCAGGTCTGACCATTTGGTCATTCTGCCGTCTGCTGGCAGACGGCAAAGATCAGCCCTGGCAGACGGCAAACACTAAGCAGAAGTGACGGTTAGCCACAGGTCATTCTGCCGTCTGCTGGCAGACGGCAAAGATCAGCCCAGGCAGACGGCAAACACTAAGCAGAAGTGACGGTTAGCCACGGGTCTGCTGATGTCATAGGGCTGACGGCAAAGTTTGCCGTCGGCCGACAGACGGCAAAGTCTGCCGTTAGCCACCTAACGGGGCTAACAACTATTCTTTGCCGTCCATGCTCTTTGCCGTCAGCTTGGCCAGGAAAGCAGACGGCAAAGTTCTTTGCCGTCCGCTGTCGTTCGGCAGACGGCAAACAAAGTACTTACCGTGACTTTCAGTGCCGGAAGTGTTTGCCGTCCGTGGCAGACGGCAAAGAGGTTTGCCGTAGGTGGCCTTGTTCTTTGCCGTCTGCTATGGCAGACGGCAAATTAGCTGATTCCTGTAGTGAGAGGCTTCTCTCTTGAAAATAGCATACGGTGGGTGAACAAATTACTGTTGGGCACTTGATAGAAAAGCAAATAATCATGACGATATGCAAGGCAATGATCATATATATAGGCATCACGTCCGAGACAAGTAGACCGAAACGATTCTGCATCTACTACTATTACTCCACACATCGACCGCTATCCAGCATGCATCTAGTGTATTAAGTTCATAAGGAACGGAGTAACGCCTTAAGCAAGATGACATGATGTAGACAAAGTAAACTCACGCATGAATAAACCCCATCTTTTTACCCTTAATAGCAATGATACATACGTGTCATGTCCCTTTCTGTCACTGGGATTGAGCACCGGAAGATCGAACCCATTATAAAGCACCTCTCCCATTGCAAGATAAATCAATCTAGTTGGCCAAACCAAATCAATAGATTGGAGAGAAATACGAAGCTATAACAATCATGCATAAAAGAGTTCAGAGAAAACTCAAATAATATTCATGGATAATCTGATCATAAACTCACAATTCATCGGATCCCAACAAACACACCGCAAAAAGTGATTACATCGGATAGAAATCCAAGAACATCGAGGCGAACATTGTATTGAAGATCAAAAAGAGAGAAGAAGCCATCTAGCCACTAACTATGGACCCGAAGGTCTGTGGTAAACTACTCACGCATCATCGGAAGGGCAGTAAGGTTGATGTAGAGCCCCTCCGTGATCGATCCCCCCTTCGGCGGAGTGCCGGAAAAGGCCTCCAGATGGGATCTCTCGAGAACAGGAACTTGCGGCGGCGGAAAAAGCATTTCATGGACTCCTCTGTTGGTTTCCCGATTTTACAGAATTTATAGAGGTGGAATTAGGTTAAACGGAGTAGAGGTGGGCCCACGAGGCACCAGGGAGTGCCACCCCCCTGGGGCGTGCCCTGGTGGCTCGGGGCCACCTCCTCTGTTGATACGTCTCCATCGTATCTATAATTTTTGATTGTTTCATGCCAATATTGTACAACTTTCATATACTTTTGGCAACATTTTATATGATTTCTTGGACTAACATATTGATCCAGTGCCCAGTGCCAGTTCCTGTTTTCTGCTTGTTTTTTGTTTCACAGAAAATCCATATCAAACGAAGTCCAAATGCAATGAAATTTTACGGAGAATTACTTTGGAATATATGTGATTTTTGGGAGGTGGAATCAACGCAAACGGAGGCCCACAGCCTTCACAAGCCACATGGGCACACCGTAAGTCCGTTGGGGCTCTTCTTCAGGCACAAGGAAGCTTATATCTGGAAAAAAATCATGTTAACATTTCAGCGCAATCGGAGTTACGGATCTCCGGGAATTTAAGAAACAGTGAAAGGCCAGAAAACAGGAGCGCGAAACAGAAGAGAATAGAGAGAGAGATCCAATCTCGGAGGGGCTCCTGCGCCTCCGCCGCCATGGCACCCATGGACCAGAGGGGAAACTCTCCTCCCATCTAGGGGGGAGGCCAAGGAAGAAGAAGAAGGAGGGGGGCTCTCTCCCCCTCTCTTCCGGTGGTGCGGGAGCACGCCGGGGGAACCATCGTGATGGCGATCTACACCAACACTTCGCCGCCGTCAACACCAACTCTCTCCCCCTCTATGAAGTGGTGTAACCTCTCAATTCCTGCTATAATTGTCTACTTAAACATGGTGCTTAATGCTACATATTATTATCCAATGATTTGTGGCCATCCTATGATGTTTGAGTAGATTCGTTTTGTCCTATGGGTTGATTGATGATCGTGATTGGTTTGAGTTGTACGTTTTATTTTGGTGTTGTCCTATGGTGCCTTCCGTGTCGCGCACACGTGGGGGATTCCCGCTGTAGGGTTTGCAATACGTTCATAATTCTCTTATAGTGGGCAGCTAGAGTGACAGAAGCTTACACCCGAGTAAGGGGGTTGTTGCGTATGGGAGTAAAGAGGACTTGATACTTAATGCTATGGTTGGGTTTTACCTTAATGATCTTTGGTAGTTGCGGATGCTTGCTAGAGTTCCAATCATAAGTGCATATGATCGAAGTACGGAAAGTATGTTAGCTCATTCCTCTCCCTCATATAAAATTGCAATAATGATTACCGGTCTAGTTATCGATTGCCTATGGACAAATCATTCTCTTGTGTTACAAAAGCTTTCTACTAAACAACTAACTTTTATTATCTTGCAAATTACTCGTAGTTTTATTCTCGCAAAGTAATTCTAGTTTTATTCTTGCAAACCACTCCTATCACCTACAAAATAGTTTTATACTTACTCTAGGTAAATCGAACGTTAAGCGTGTGTAGAGTTGTATCGGTGGTCGATAGAACTTGAAGGGAATATTAATTCTACCTTTAGCTCCTCGTTGGGTTCGACACTCTTATTTATCAAAAAAGCTACAATTGATCCCCTATACTTGTGGGTTATCAAGACCTTTTTCTGGCGCCGTTGCCGGGGAGCAATAGCATGGGGTTGATATTCTCGTGTGTGCTTGTTTGCTTTATCACTAAGTAGATTTTATTTTCTATTCTAAGTTGTTTTATATCTTAGGTTATGGATATGGAACACGAAACACCAAAAAAATTAGTTGTACTTGCTACTCATGGAGATGGGGAACCTCCTAAAACCCTCGATGCTCGTTATGTGGAAAACATTAAATACTACTTTGATAATCCTGATAAAACTCCATTCAACTTGATAATGGGATTTACTTTGGATCAATGGGAATGCTTTAGGGATTATCACTTGTCTCAAAAAGGAAAACTCTTATGGGATCAAATTTATTATTTGCATTGGTATGCTTGGAATTTATGCTTGAGATATGATTATACTTGTTGCTCTAGGATGAAGGCTCCACACCTTCCCTTTTCATGTGAATTTAATGATAATGAAACCTTGGCTTCTTATGCTAATGGTATATATGATTACTATGATGTGGAACAAATAGAATAATTTGTTGCTTTTAAGGGTGCTTATGAAATTGAATCTTTGTTCGAAAAGTATGAGACCTATGATGATGCTGTTTATAGACCTAAAAATTATGCTATACTTAAATATTGCTATGAGAATTATGAATACAATGCCTATATTGATCAATTTATTCAGAAAGTCTCCGCTGTCCAAGAAGAGACTAATATTTTGCAGGCTCCTATGGAAGAAGAAAATGATGACACTGTGAGCTCATTAGATGAAAACATTGAGGAGGAGAGCGAAAAACAAAAGGAGGAAGAGCGGATTGATCACCCATGCCCACCTTCTGATGAGAGTAACTCTTTATCCCATACATTGTTTAATTTCCCTTCATGTTTACCGAAGGATGAATGCTATGATAATTGCTATGATCCCTTGGATTCGTTTGAAATATCCCTTTTTGATGAAATTGATGCTTGCTCTGATTGTGGCCATGATACCAATATGAATTTTGCTTATGGAGATGAACTTGCTATAGTTCCTTATGTTAAGAATGAAATTGTTGCTATTGCACCCACACACGATATTCCTATTATCTTTTTGAATTCTCCTAACTACACTATATTGGAGAAGTTTGCGCTTATTAAGGATTACATTGATGGGTTGCCTTTTACTATTACACATGATGTTTTTGATGAGTATAATATGCATGTGCTTGCTGCTCCTACTTGCAATTATTATGAGAGAGGAGCTACATCTCCACCTCTCTATGTTTCTAGTACGATAAAATTGCAACAAACTGTTTATACTATGCATTGGCCTTTACTTGATGTGCATGAATTGTTCTTTTATGACATGCCAATGCATAGGAAGAGAGTTAGACTTCGTCATTGCATGATATATGTTGCTTTGTGCTCACTACTAAAATACAAATCATTGTTAATTAAAATTGGCTTTGATATACCTTGGGATCTGGGTGGATCAATTACTTGAACACTTTATGCCTAGCTTAATGGCTTTAAAGAAAGCGCTGCCAGGGAGACAACCCAGAAGTTTTAGAGAGTCATTTATTTCTGTTGAGTGCTTTTATAAAGTTTAAAAACAAAAAATATAGAGGGGAACCTAAAACTTTTCAAAAAGAAAAAGTGAAAGTAAGAAAGACGAGCACCATTGAAGTGGGGGAGCTCCTTGAACTTTGTTCATGCCCATGGAAACTTTGTGAATCTTGAATTACAGAAACTTTTCAACAAAAATAGTTATCCCCTTGTACAAATCCATTGTATTATAAAAATAATGTGCCAAGATTTACCGTTAGGATGTTTAAATTGCTTGTTTGGTGTGTGCGGTGCAAAAACAGAAACTTTTGCTGTAGTGCGTGAATTTACATTTTTTACTGGAACGCGAAAAAATTCTGAAATTTTTTAAAAGTACTGCGATGCAATTTTTTTATTTTTTCCTAATTTTGCAGAATTTTTGGAGTTACAGAAGTATGGTCAATGTTCAGATTACTACAGACTGTTCTGTTTTTGACAGATTTTGTTTTTGATGCATTGTTTCGTTTGTTTTGATGAAACTATGGATTGTATCGGAAAGTATAAGCCATGGAGAAGTTAGAATACAGTAGGTATAATGCATAAATAAAATATGAATGGGTTTGCAACAGTACTTAAAGTAGTGATTTGCTTTATTATACTAATAGATCTCACGAAGGTTTTGTTAAGTTTTGTGTGGATGAAGTGTTCAAAGATTGAGGAGGTATTTATATGAGAAGAATGAGGAGAGGCAAGAGCTCAAGCTTGGGGATTCCCAAGGCACCCCGAGTAAATATTCAAGGATACTCAAGCGTCTAAGCTTGGGGATGCCCCGGAAGGCATCCCATCTTTATTCGACAAGTATCTGTATGTTTCGGTTTTTGTTTTGTCCACATGATATGCGTAAATTCTTGGAGCGTTGTGTGCCTTTTATTTTTATTTTAATAAATGCACCATGATGGTATGATATAGTCCTTGGTTGATTTATAGAATGCTTCATGCACTTCACTTATATCTTTTGAGTATGGCTTTATAGAATGCTTCATGAGCTTCACTTATATCATTTCAAGTTTGGATACCTGTTTCTCTTCATATAGAAAACCGTTATTTATAGAATGCTCTTTTGCTTCACTTATATTTGTTAGAGCATGGTCTTTTGTAGAAAGAATTTTAACTCTCTTGCTTCACTTATATCTGTTTAGAGAGTCAACAGGAATTGGTCATTCACATGGTTAGTCAGAAAATCCTACATAAACCTTGTAGATCACTAAATATGATATGTTTGATTCCTTGCAATAGTTTTGCGATATGGAGATGATAATATGTGAGTTATGCTAGTGAGTAATTGTGATTTAGTAAGAATATTGGTGTTAAGGTTTGTGATTCCCTATGCATGCACGTAAAGTCAATAGTTATGCAACGAAGTTACATCCTACTTATGGTGCATTATTCAGTGTTAGTTATTCTCAATGCATGCTTATGACCGTTTTCGTTTTCTGGTTGGTCGCTTCTCAATCTATTTGCTAGCCTTCATTTGTACTAAGCGGGAATACTGCTTGTGCATCCAAATTCCTTAAACCCAAGTTGTGCCAAATGAGTCCACCATACCTACCTATATGCGGTATTTCCATGCCGTTCCAAGTAAATTTGCATGTGCCAACTCTAAAATTTTCAAAATAATTTTCCTTTTTGTGTGCCCGTACCGCTCATGAAGCGGCAGGGGGTGGCCAATATTTTCCATGCTAGGTGTGTTATTCTCACGATGAGTGGTTATTCACTTGTCATTGCACGAGAGAGTGGCTGGTAATAGGGATGCCCAGTCCCACAATGAATCAAAAATAAATAACAACAAAATTCCTTGGAAAGTATTGGTATGGAGGGCACCCGTGGATACGGCTAGACATGGATTGTGAAAGAATGGTGGAAATGAAATAAACTTTACTTTCTGTTTGGGAACCGCCTATGATGTGTCTAGCATGGAAAATATTGGGAATTCTCGGTCGTTGTCGTTGACAGGAAAAGCATGCATCTCAAAATAATTTTATCTCTCTAATTTAAGCTTTGAGCTCTAGCACCTCTACAAATCTTTGCTTCCCTCTGCGAAGGGCCTATCTATTTTACTTTTATGCATTTTTTATTTTTATTGAGTCTCCATCTTCTCTTATAAAGCACCAACTGGAGAGCACTATTGTCATACTTGTGCATTGGGTGTAGTTAATGTTGAGTGTGTTTCATGAATGGATCAATGACTGAGCATAATGGGCTAGGGATAACTTTCTTTAGCGTTGACATTTTGAAAGACATGGTTGTTTGTTAGTATGCTTGAGTATTGATGTCTTTATATCAAATTATAGACTATTCATGCCATGATTAGATTATATGATCAAGATTATGCTAGGTAGCATTCCACATCAAAAATTATCTTTTTTATCATTTACCTACTCGAGGACGAGCAGGAATTAAGCTTGGGGATGCTGATACGTCTCCGTCGTATCTATAATTTTTGATTGTTTCATGCCAATATTCTACAACTTTCATATACTTTTGGCAACATTTTATATGATTTCTTGGACTAACATATTGATCCAGCGCCCAGTGCCAGTTCCTGTTTTCTGCTTGTTTTTTGTTTCACAGAAAATCCATATCAAACGAAGTCCAAATGCAATGAAATTTTACGGAGAATTACTTTGGAATATATGTGATTTTTGGGAGGTGGAATCAACGCAAACGGAGGCCCACAGCCTTCACAAGCCACATGGGCACACCGTAAGTCCGTTGGGGCTCTTCTTCAGGCACAAGGAAGCTTATATCTGGAAAAAAATCATGTTAACATTTCAGCGCAATCGGAGTTACGGATCTCCGGGAATTTAAGAAACAGTGAAAGGCCAGAAAACAGGAGCGCGAAACAGAAGAGAATAGAGAGAGAGATCCAATCTCGGAGGGGCTCCTGCGCCTCCGCCACCATGGCACCCATGGACCAGAGGGGAAACTCTCCTCCCATCTAGGGGGGAGGCCAAGGAAGAAGAAGAAGGAGGGGGGCTCTCTCCCCCTCTCTTCCGGTGGTGCTGGAGCACCGCCGGGGGAACCATCGTGATGGTGATCTACACCAACACTTCGCCGCCGTCAACACCAACTCTCTCCCCCTCTATGAAGTGGTGTAACCTCTCAATTCCTGCTGTAATTGTCTACTTAAACATGGTGCTTAATGCTACATATTATTATCCAATGATTTGTGGCCATCCTATGATGTTTGAGTAGATTCGTTTTGTCCTATGGGTTGATTGATGATCGTGATTGGTTTGAGTTGTACGTTTTATTTTGGTGTTGTCCTATGGTGCCTTCCGTGTCGCGCACACGTGGGGGATTCCCGCTGTAGGGTTTGCAATACGTTCATAATTCTCTTATAGTGAGCAGCTAGAGTGACAGAAGCTTACACCCGAGTAAGGGGGTTGTTGCGTATGGGAGTAAAGAGGACTTGATACTTAATGCTATGGTTGGGTTTTACCTTAATGATCTTTGGTAGTTGCGTATGCTTGCTAGAGTTCCAATCATAAGTGCATATGATCGAAGTACGGAAAGTATGTTAGCTCATTCCTCTCCCTCATATAAAATTGCAATAATGATTACCGGTCTAGTTATCGATTGCCTATGGACAAATCATTCTCTTGTGTTACAAAAGCTTTCTACTAAACAACTAACTTTTATTATCTTGCAAATTACTCGTAGTTTTATTCTCGCAAAGTAATTCTAGTTTTATTCTTGCAAACCTCTCCTATCACCTACAAAATACTTTTATACTTGCTCTAGGTAAATCGAACGTTAAGCGTGTGTAGAGTTGTATCGGTGGTCGATAGAACTTGAAGGGAATATTAATTCTACCTTTAGCTCCTCGTTGGGTTCGACACTCTTATTTATCAAAAAAGCTACAATTGATCCCCTATACTTGTGGGTTATCAAGACCTTTTTCTGGCGCCGTTGCCGGGGAGCAATAGCATGGGGTTGATATTCTCGTGTGTGCTTGTTTGCTTTATCACTAAGTAGATTTTATTTTCTATTCTAAGTTGTTTTATATCTTAGGTTATGGATATGGAACACGAAACACCAAAAAAATTAGTTGTACTTGCTACTCATGGAGATGGGGAACCTCCTAAAACCCTCGATGCTCGTTATGTGGAAAACATTAAATACTACTTTGATAATTCTGATAAAACTCCATTCAACTTGATAATGGGATTTACTTTGGATCAATGGGAATGCTTTAGGGATTATCGCTTGTCTCAAAAAGGAAAACTCTTATGGGATCAAATTTATTATTTGCATTGGTATGCTTGGAATTTATGCTTGAGATATGATTATACTTGTTGCTCTAGGATGAAGGCTCCACACCTTCCCTTTTCATGTGAATTTAATGATAATGAAACCTTGGCTTCTTATGCTAATGGTATATATGATTACTATGATGTGGAACAAATAGAATAATTTGTTGCTTTTAAGGGTGCTTATGAAATTGAATATTTGTTCGAAAAGTATGAGAACTATGATGATGCTGTTTATAGACCTGAAAATTATGCTATACTTAAATATTGCTATGAGAATTATGAATACAATGCCTATATTGATCAATTTATTCAGAAAGTCTCCGCTGTCCAAGAAGAGACTAATATTTTGCAGGCTCCTATGGAAGAAGAAAATGATGACACTGTGAGCTCATTAGATGAAAACATTGAGGAGGAGAGCGAAAAACAAAAGGAGGAAGAGCGGATTGATCACCCATGCCCACCTTCTGATGAGAGTAACTCTTTATCCCATACATTGTTTAATTTCCCTTCGTGTTTACCGAAGGATGAATGCTATGATAATTGCTATGATCCCTTGGATTCGTTTGAAATATCCCTTTTTGATGAAACTGATGCTTGCTCTGATTGTGGCGATGATACCAATATGAATTTTGCTTATGGAGATGAACTTGCTATAGTTCCTTATGTTAAGAATGAAATTGTTGCTATTGCACCCACACATGATATTCCTATTATCTTTTTGAATTCTCCTAACTACACTATATTGGAGAAGTTTGCGCTTATTAAGGATTACATTGATGGGTTGCCTTTTACTATTACACATGATATTTTTGATGAGTATAATATGCATGTGCTTGCTGCTCCTACTTGCAATTATTATGAGAGAGGAGCTACATCTCCACCTCTCTATGTTTCTAGTACGATAAAATTGCAACAAACTATTTATACTATGCATTGGCCTTTACTTGATGTGCATGAATTGTTCTTTTATGACATGCCAATGCATAGGAAGAGAGTTAGACTTCGTCATTGCATGATATATGTTGCTTTGTGCTCACTACTAAAATACAAATCATTGTTAATTAAAATTGGCTTTGATATACCTTGGGATCTGGGTGGATCAATTACTTGAACACTTTATGCCTAGCTTAATGGCTTTAAAGAAAGCGCTGCCAGGGAGACAACCCAGAAGTTTTAGAGAGTCATTTATTTCTGTTGAGTGCTTTTATAAAGTTTAAAAACAAAAAATATAGAGGGGAACCTAAAACTTTTCAAAAAGAAAAAGTGAAAGTAAGAAAGACGAGCACCATTGAAGTGGGGGAGCTCCTTGAACTTTGTTCATGCCCATGGAAACTTTGTGAATCTTGAATTACAGAAACTTTTCAACAAAAATAGTTATCCCCTTGTACAAATCCATTGTATTATAAAAATAATGTGCCAAGATTTACCGTTAGGATGTTTAAATTGCTTGTTTGGTGTGTGTGGTGCAAAAACAGAAACTTTTGCTGTAGTGCGTGAATTTACATTTTTTACTGGAACGCGAAAAAATTCTGAAATTTTTAAAAAGTACTGCCATGCAAATTTTTTATTTTTTCCTAAGTTTGCAGAATTTTTGGAGTTACAGAAGTATGGTCAATGTTCAGATTACTACAGACTGTTCTGTTTTTGACAGATTCTGTTTTTGATGCATTGTTTCGTTTGTTTTGATGAAACTATGGATTGTATCGGAAAGTATAAGCCATGGAGAAGTTAGAATACAGTAGGTATAATGCAAAAATAAAATATGAATGGGTTTGCAACAGTACTTAAAGTAGTGATTTGCTTTATTATACTAATAGATCTCACGAAGGTTTTGTTAAGTTTTGTGTGGATGAAGTGTTCAAAGATTGAGGAGGTATTGATATGAGAAGAATGAGGAGAGGCAAGAGCTCAAGCTTGGGGATTCCCAAGGCACCCCGAGTAAATATTCAAGGATACTCAAGCGTCTAAGCTTGGGGATGCCCCGGAAGGCATCCCATCTTTATTCGACAAGTATCGGTATGTTTCGGTTTTTGTTTTGTCCACATGATATGCGTAAATTCTTGGAGCGTTGTGTGCCTTTTATTTTTATTTTAATAAATGCACCATGATGGTATGATATAGTCCTTGGTTGATTTATAGAATGCTTCATGCACTTCACTTATATCTTTTGAGTATGGCTTTATAGAATGCTTCATGAGCTTCACTTATATCATTTCAAGTTTGGATACCTGTTTCTCTTCATATAGAAAACCGTTATTTATAGAATGCTCTTTTGCTTCACTTATATTTGTTAGAGCATGGTCTTTTGTAGAAAGAATTAAACTCTCTTGCTTCACTTATATCTGTTTAGAGAGTCAACAGGAATTGGTCATTCACATGGTTAGTCAGAAAATCCTACATAAACCTTGTAGATCACTAAATATGATATGTTTGATTCCTTGCAATAGTTTTGCGATATGGAGATGATAATATGTGAGTTATGCTAGTGAGTAATTGTGATTTAGTAAGAATATTGGTGTTAAGGTTTGTGATTCCCTATGCATGCACGTAAAGTCAATAGTTATGCAACGAAGTTACATCCTACTTATGGTGCATTATTCAGTGTTAGTTATTCTCAATGCATGCTTATGACCGTTTTCGTTTTCTGGTTGGTCGCTTCTCAATCTATTTGCTAGCCTTCATTTGTACTAAGCGGGAATACTGCTTGTGCATCCAAATTCCTTAAACCCAAGTTGTGCCAAATGAGTCCACTACCTACCTATATGCGGTATTTCCATGCCGTTCCAAGTAAATTTGCATGTGCCAACTCTAAAATTTTCAAAATAATTTTCCTTTTTGTGTGCCCGTACCGCTCATGAAGCGGCAGGGGGTGGCCAATATTTTCCATGCTAGGTGTGTTATTCTCACGATGAGTGTTTATTCACTTGTCATTGCACGAGAGAGTGGCTGGTAATAGGGATGCCCAGTCCCACAATGAATCAAAAATAAATAACAACAAAATTCCTTGGAAAGTATTGGTATGGAGAGCACCCGTGGATACGGCTAGACATGGATTGTGAAAGAATGGTGGAAATGAAATAAACTTTACTTTCTGTTTGGGAACCGCCTATGATGTGTCTAGCATGGAAAATATTGGGAATTCTCGGTCGTTGTCGTTGACAGGAAAAGCATGCATCTCAAAATAATTTTATCTCTCTAATTTAAGCTTTGAGCTCTAGCACCTCTACAAATCTTTGCTTCCCTCTGCGAAGGGCCTATCTATTTTACTTTTATGCATTTTTTATTTTTATTGAGTCTCCATCTTCTCTTATAAAGCACCAACTGGAGAGCACTATTGTCATGCTTGTGCATTGGGTGTAGTTAATGTTGAGTGTGTTTCATGAATGGATCAATGACTGAGCATAATGGGCTAGGGATAACTTTCTTTAGCGTTGACATTTTGAAAGACATGGTTGTTTGTTAGTATGCTTGAGTATTGATGTCTTTATATCAAATTATAGACTATTCATGCCATGATTAGATTATATGATCAAGATTATGCTAGGTAGCATTCCACATCAAAAATTATCTTTTTTATCATTTACCTACTCGAGGACGAGCAGGAATTAAGCTTGGGGATGCTGATACGTCTCCGTCGTATCTATAATTTTTGATTGTTTCATGCCAATATTCTACAACTTTCATATACTTTTGGTAACATTTTATATGATTTCTTGGACTAACATATTGATCCAATGGCCAGTGCCAGTTCCTGTTTTCTGCTTGTTTTTTGTTTCAGAGAAAATCCATATCAAACGAAGTCCAAATGCAATAAAATTTTACGGAGGATTATTTTGGAATATATGTGATTTTTGGGAGGTGGAATCAACGCAAACGGAGGCCCACAGCCTTCACAAGCCACATGGGCGCGCCTCCCCCCTGGCGTGTGGTGGTTCCTCGTGGGCACATCGTAAGTCGGTTGGGGCTCTTCTTTGGGCACAAGGAAGATTATATCCAGAAAAAAATCGTGTTAAAATTTCAGCACAATCGGAGTTACGGATCTCCGGGAATTTAAGAAATGGTGAAAGGCCAGAAAATAAGAGCGCGAAACAGAAGAGAACAGAGAGAGAGGTCCAATCTCGGAGGGGCTCCTGCTCCTCTGCCGCCATGGCAGCCATGGACCAGAGGGGAAACTCTCCTCCCATCTAGGGAGGAGGCCAAGGAAGAAGAAGAAGAAGGGGGGCTCTCCCCCCCTCTCTTCCGGTGGCGCTGGAGCGCCGCCGGGGGAACCATCGTGACGGCGATCTACACCAACAACTTCGCCACCGTCAACACCAACTCTCTCCCCCTCTATGCAGCGGTGCAACCTCTCAATTCCCTCTGTAATTCTCTACTTAAACATGGTGCTTAATGCTACATATTATTATCCAATGATTTGTGGCCATCCTATGATGTTTGAGTAGATTCGTTTTGTCCTATGGGTTGATTGATTATCGTGAATGGTTTGAGTTGTACGTTTTATTTTGGTGCTGTCCTATGATGCCTTCCGTGCCGCGCACACATGGGGGATTCCCGCTGTAGGGTTTGCAATACGTTCATAATGCTCTTATAGTGGGCGGCTAGAGTGACAGAAGCTTACACCCGAGTAAGGGGGTTGTTGCGTATGGGAGTAAAGAGGACTTGATAATTAATGCTATGGTTGGGTTTTACCTTAATGATCTTTGGTAGTTGCGGATGCTTGCTAGAGTTCCAATCATAAGTGCATATGATCCAAGTACGGAAAGTATGTTAGCTCATGCCTCTCCCTCATATTAAATTGCAATAATGATTACTGGTCTAGTTATCGATTGCCTATGGACAAATAATTCTCTTGTGTTACAAAAGCTTTCTACTAAACAACTAACTTTTATTATTTTGCAAATTACTCGTAGTTTTATTCTCGCAAAGTACTTCTAGTTTTATTCTTGCAAACCTATCCTATCACCTACAAAATAGTTTTATACTTGTTCTAGGTAAAGCGAACGTTAAGCGTGCGTAGAGTTGTATCGGTGGTCGATAGAACTTGAAGGGAATATTAATTCTATCTTTAGCTCCTCGTTGGGTTCGACACTCTTATTTATCGAAAAAGCTACAATTGATCCCCTATACTTGTGGGTTATCATATGTCTTCTTTCCCTCTCCCAAAGCTTCTAGTGTCTCTTATGTTCAAAAAAAAATCTCCAAAAAGTTTCGTGGCATTTGGACTTCATTTGGTTCTGATATTCTGAAAAACCAAAAACAGGCAAAAAACAACAACTGGCACTGGGCACTAAGTTAATAGGTTAGTCTCAAAAAATGATATATGATTACTTGTAAGTGTATATAAAACATCCAAGATTGATACTATAATAGCATGGAACAATAAAAAATTATTGATACGTTGGAGACGTATCAAGCATCCCCAAGCTTAATTCCTGCTCGTCCTCGAGTAGGTAAATGATAAAAACAGAATTTTTGATGTGGAATGCTTCCTATCATATTCATCATATACTCTTTTCTTTTATAGCATGGACATTTGGACTTGAATGATTCAAAGCAATAGTCTACAGTTTGACATGAAGACATAAGTACTCAAGCATACTAACAAGCAATCATGTCTTTCAAAATATCAACGCTTAAGAAAGTTATCCCTAGCCCATTATGCTCAATCATTGATCCATACATGAAACACACTCAATATTAGCTACACACAATGCACAAGTATGACAATAGTACTCTCTAGTTGGTGCTTTGTAAGAGAAGATGGAGATTCAAAAATAAAAATAAAAATTGCATAAAAGTAAATAGATAGGCCCTTCGCAGAGGGAAGCAGTGATTTGCAAATGTGCCAGAGCTCAAAGCTTAAATTAGAGAGATAAAATTATTTTGAGAGGCATGCTTTTCCTGTTAATGAAAACGACCGAGAATTCCCAATATCTTCCATGCTAGACACATCATAGGCGGTTCCCAAACAGAAAATAAAGTTTATTTCCTTTCCACCATTCTTTCACAATCCATGGCTAGCCGTATCCACGGGTGCCCTCCATACCAACACTTTCCAAGGAATTTATTATTATCATCATATTAATTTTTTTCATTTCATTTCAGGACTGGGCATCCCTATTACCTGCCACTCTCTCGTGCAATGACAAGTGAATAAACACTCATCGTGAGAATAACACACCTAGCATGGAAAATATTGGCCACCCCCTGCCGCTTCATGAGCGGTACGGACACACAAAATGGAAAATTATTTTGAAAAATTTAGAGTTGGCACATGCAAATTTACTTGGAACGGCATGGAAATACCGCATATAGGTAGATATGGTGGACTCATTTGGCACAACTTGGGTTTAAGGAGTTGGATGCACAAGCAGTATTCCCGCTTAGTACAAATGAAGGCTAGCAAATAGATTGCGAAGCGACCAACCAAAAAGCGAAAACGGTCATAAACATACATTGAACATAACTAACACCGAATAATGCACCATAAGTAGGATATAATTTCGTTGCACAACTATTGACTTTATGTGCATGCATAGGGAATCACAAACCTTAACACTAATATTCGTACTAAATCACAATTACTCCCTAATATGACTCACATATTATCATCTCCATATCACAAAACTATTGCAAGGAATCAAACTTTATCATATCCAATGATCTTTCATGAAAGTTTTTATTATATCCCTCTTGAATATTCATCACTTTGGGACCAAATTCATATCTTGTGCAAATTACCATTACTATTATCAACTCTCAAAAAGATATAAGTGAAGCATGAGAGTGCAAATATTTCTTCAAAATTTAATATTATCAACTCTCAAAATAATATAAGTGAAGCATGAGAGTTCAAATATTTCTTCAAAATATAGCTACCGCCGTGCTCAAAAAGATTTAAGTGAAGCACTAGAGCAACTGCCTAGCTCAAAAAATTTAACTGAAGCACATAGAATATTCTAACAAATCATGATAAACGTGTGGCTCTCTCAAATAGGTGTGTCCAGCAAAGATGATTGTGACAAACTAAAAAGCAAACAAAGCAAAGACTCATATAATACACGACGCTCCAAGTAAAACACATATCATGTGATGAATAAAAATATAGCTCCAAGTAAAATTACCGATAGTTGGTAAAAGAAAGAGGGGATGCCTTCCGGGGCATCCCCAAGCTTAGACACTTGAGTCTTCCTTGAATATTACCTTGGGGTGCCTTGGGCATCCCCAAGCTTAGGCTCTTGCCACTCCTTATTCCTTCATCTATCGTGATCTCACCCAAACCTTGAAAACTTCAATCACACAAAACTCAACAAAACCTTCGTGAGATCCGTTAGTATAACAAATAAATCCTTAACTCTAAGTACTGTAGTAAATTGATTCATATTTAATATTGGCATAATGCTACTGTAATCCAACTTCTCCATGACTCATACCCCCCGATACGATCCATAGATTCATCAAAATAAGCAAACTATGCAATAAAAACAGAATCTGTTTAAAACAGAACAATCCGTAAAGATCTATTTAAAAGTTATACTTATATAACTCCAAAAATTCTGAAAAATTAGGACAACGTGGGAAATTCATATACCAATACTTTGTAAAAATTTCAGATTTTTCTGACGCTCCAGTACAGAATTAAAATTCCAGCACTGGACGCAAAACTTTCTTTTTTCCAAACAGCATCAATTATACTATCTTCCAAATCATCCCAAAGGCATTACTTGGCACAAACACTAATTAAAACATAAAAAAACACAATCATAACAGTAGCATAATTGTGTAAACATACAAGAACAGAAATAAAAAGCAAAAAATTATTTTATTCATTGGGTTGCCTCCCAACAAGCGCTATTGTTTTATGCCCCTAGCTAGGCATAATGCATAGTTTTAAGTGGTATCATCCTTCTTCTTCTTATCCAAAGATGTACTTTCATCTGGAGGTTTTTCAAAGGTAATATGAAACACATCATCCATGGAAATTTTAGCATTAGCAAGTTGTCCATCTGCAAATCCCTCTTGATTACCGGCTACAATCCAAGAGTATTGTCTATTAACACTATTGAAAACTTGTTGGATTATATTCAAAGGTGGAACTTCCTTTTTAGTATTCTCATCAAAGATGTGGTCATTGCGGAACAAATACCTCAACAAGTAATCACTACTATAAAGGATCTCATCTATTACCGGTTTTTCACGGTTCATACCATAAAAATCAAAGATCTCCCTAGCTTCTCGCACTATGTTATTAAATTCATTCATGAGGACAAGGGTAGCTATTTTCTTAGCTCTAGGATTTTTTATAACTGGTAACTCATAAAACAATCTTTGCAAAGTAGGAACAAAGGTGGAATTAGGTCAAACGGAGCAGAGGTGGAATTAGATCAAACGGAGCAGAGGTGGGCCCACGAGGCACCAGGGCGCGCCCTGGTGGCTCGTGGCCACCTTCTCTGTCTTCTGGCCCTCTCCCGAAGCTTCTAGTGTCTCTTATGTCCGGAAAAAAAATCTCCAAAAAGTTTCGTGGCATTTGGACTTCGTTTGGTATTGATATTCTGGAAAACCAAAAACAGGCAAAAAACAGCAACTGGCACTGGGCACTAAGTTAATAGGTTAGTCCCAAGAAATGATATATAATTGCTTGTAAATGTATATAAAACATCCAAGATTGATACTATAATAGCATGGAACAATCAAAAATTATAGATATGTTGGAGACGTATCAGGCTTACACTCGCCATAAGCTACAGCATGAATACATCAATACATAGCAATCATCAAACAGAAGAGCAGGATCCGACTATGGCTGAAATCAAACGAAAAAGAAGAACGACATCCACCCTGCTAATCCCAGGCTGCCAACCGGGAACCCATCCTATGATCGACGAAGAAGAAGCAGAAGAAGAACTCCAAAAGCAAACATGCATCGCTCTCACATCAAATCATCGCTTTACCTGTACCTGCACCTGTTGTTGTAGTAAACTATGAGCCATGAGGACTCAGCAATCCCATTACCATGGGTATCAAGACTAGCAAAGCTTAATGTGTATGGAATGGTTAAGTGGTGAGGTTGCAGCAAGCACTAAGCATTGTATGGTGGCTAACTTACGAGTACAAGAATAAGAAGAGTAAACTACGCATAATCGGGTGCAAACTAGTAATGATCAAGAAGTGATCCTGAACACCTACTTACAAGTCAAACATAACCCCACCGTGTTCTCTTCCCGAACTCCCTCGAAAAGAGACGATCATGGTTACGCACGCGGTTGGTGTATTTTAATTAGGTTTAGTGTCAAGTTCTCTATAACCGAAGGTTATAAATTTCCAAGTCGCCACATAACCGTGGGCACGGCTCTCGAAAAGATTTAACCCTGCAGGGGTGTCCCAACTTAGTCCATCATAAACTCTCACGATCAGCTTTGGAAAGACCTCAACCTCAAGAGAGCCCGGTCAACCTCGAGACAGCCCGAAGTATCCTCGGAATTCCGGTGCACAAAACATATTGACAATGGTAAAACAAAACCAGCAAGACCTCCCGGCGTGCCGACACCCTGATGGTAGCCGCGCGTATCCCGTCTCAGGCCACGACCGGATACATAGCGATAGCATCGGGACAACTAGCAAGCAAAGATAGTAGTGATATCCAACCTAATGTTCATCTTGCCTGAAATCCCGCTAGGAAGAAGACCGAATCCATGAAGAAGACGAACACGCGTAGTCGAACGAATTCTCACACTTCGCAACATAACCAGAGGTATCAAGAAGAAGCACAACCGGAAAGAAGCAAACAACATGGTAAACACACAAGCATAAACATGGCATGATGCACAACCAAGTATGATGCATGTCCGGTTAAATGAGCCATGGCATGGCAATAGTACAACAAACAATACTACATATTAAGTGAAGGTCAAGACAAAACTCCACAACAATTATTTAGTTCACTCCCGTTTATGCTACTCATCAATGTTAAATGTTGTTAAACATGGCAAGAGGTGAAGCATGATTAAACTACCTATCTAGGCAAGTTAAATAAGGCCGGAAACAACCAAGAACAATTCCGGAAAATCCCCATATATAATTTTCGAAATTGGTACTGTTCTGGCCTAAATCATATTTTATTGTTGTTAAACAGCAAATTTAGGTGCACCATGTTAATCTACACATTTTTCTACCCCATTTACATATAAAGTTTATTTAATTCGGAGCTACGGTTATTTAGTTATGAAATAAATCATTTTAGCATGGCATTTATGCAAATTAATGCAAACAGAAATTTTAAACATTTTTAATATGGATGAAAGTTGGATATTGTGAAACTACATGAAATTCTAAGCATTTTACATATATAATTCATTTTAATCCGATGCACGGTTAATTATTTATTAAATGCATGAACATGAGGGTCTTTTCTGTAAAACAGCAGCTCCTGGATAAATAGCTAAATTCGCACAGAGGAAAAAAAACATGAACGGGCTGAAGCTAGAGTGAATCGGGCCAACAGCAACGGGCGCAACATACTAAGCAGTGCATAGGGCGAGGAATAGGTTGGAGGCTCACCTAGGGCCTAGAGCTGGCGGGTTCGCAGCGGACTGGCGGGTCAGCTGAACCGACCGAACCGGAAATGAACCGGCCAAACCGGGTTCGAGGCGGGCCACCTGGCGGGGACGCGGGCAGAGGAGGCCTGATGACGAGGCGGCGGCGCGGGAGCTGGGCCTTGGCGGACTGGTCAACGCGACCGGCTGCAGCGGTCGTCTCGTGTCTGCTCGAACGAAGCAGAGGCGCGGCGCGGCACGGCCTGAGCGGCTGGTGATGGAGGGAAGCAGATCCGGCACAGCGGGGCGGGGATGGTCCTGGTGGCGACGAGGAGGCAGGTGCTCCGTGCACCCTGGCCTGCTTCCGGCTAAGAGAGAGAGAGAGAGAGAGTGAGAGAGAGAGAGAGAGAGAGAGAGAGAGAGAGAGAGAGAGAGAGAGAGAGAGAGAGAGAGAGAGCGGGCGCGGTGCTCACCTGCTGATCCAGGGAGAGGTTCCGCGGCAGCGCATGGGGAAGGCCGGGGACGGCGGCGCTGCATGAGGAGCTCCATGCGGCCGGGTGCTCCATCTCTCCTGTTCCAGAACAGAGAGAGATGAAAGGTTAGAAAAGAGAGAGGGAGAGCGTCACGGAAGAGAGAGGAAGGAACAAGAGCAGTGCGGGGCACTCATCTGCTCGTCGGTGACTCGCCGGAGCAGCGAGGCAAGGTCAGGGCCGGGAGGGAGGCGGCGTGGTTCCGGTGGAGGTCCAGCATGAGGAGGAGGTCGAGGCGAGGTGGTCCTCGGGTCGACTGGAGTTGCGCCTGCTAGGAGCTTGAGCAGAACATGGTGGAGGCGCACGGGAGGAGGAAGGTCGAGGACGAGTTCGTGCTCGGGGACAGGGGCGCGGGGTCTCTGTTCCGTGGCCGCTGGATCGATCCAGTGGTCGATCTCGCTGGCTGCCTGGCTGGTGGCTGCGAGCCATGGGTGCGGGCGCTCGGCTGGTTGGGGCCTCGGGCCCGATGTGTGGCGGCGGCGGCTCCTGTGGTTGAGAGGATGGATGGATGGATTGGATCGGGGACAGGGGAGATCGAGTAGAGGAGTGGCGGCTGCGGGTGGCGAGGGGGTTGGCTTGGGTAGGATCCCGAGGGAGATGCGGCGGCGGCGCGATGGGACAAGTCCCTAGGTTTTAGGGTAGCCCGGCTATATATGGCACGTGGGTTAGGTTAGGGGCTAACTGGACCCTCCGATTTAGATTGGACGGCTGAGATAAAAGGCTAGGGGAGTCCAATGAAGAAACCGAAGATGTCTGGGGTAGTTCGGGATTGATCCGGACCCATCGGTCACGACCTGGCGGTTCGGGTTAGGGAATGTTTTCGGACTAGGTTGCGAGCGGGTCTGAGAGAGGTCAACGAAGACAACGGGTCTGAGAAAAGGTCAACCGAAAACAAGGGCCAACGTTCACTCTTCGAGAGAGGCGACAAACTACGAACGGCAACGAGGAGAAACAACAACTACGAACGGATGCAAGTTTTTGGAAAAATGACGGGCAACGGAGTACCGATGCAATGCGAATGATGCGATGAAAAAAACAAAAAAAAACGCCACGAAACTCGAAATACATGGAAGGCATCTGGAGCGTTGGTCTCGGGCTGTCACACCGGATTCATGGCGTCACTCACTTATTGAATGCACTACTTCTAGATGCACTTGGGCATTGGTAAATGGGGAGATGGCGCAAAGCTTGGTGGCGACGTCCGAACCAATCGCCAAACATTGGCTCTTTACTCAGCTAGAGGCATTATCTCATGATATGTTTGTCAAGATGGCAGTTACTCTATGGGCGATTTGGTCATCAAGAAGAAAGGCTATTCATGAGGGGATTTTTCAGAGACCACACTCAATCCATCTGTTCATCAACAGGTTTCTCGAGGAGCTATCATTATTAAATATAAGTCGGCCACTTCACCATGCTACTGGTCAGGCTACCATGGGCGGGAATGCACCAAGGCGGCCTAGAGCCCCACCCCCTCAATATGCTAAAATCAATGTTGATGCGGGCATCAGAAAGGGACGAGGAGGAACGGCGGTCGCAGTATGCCGCGACAATGACGGTAACTACCTAGGCAGTTCAGCGCTTGTGGTAGCGGGAGTGGATGATCCGGCGACGATGGAGGCAATTGCATGTCGCGAGGCGCTTTGTCTTGCTGACGATCTTCATATCAATCAATTTGTGATAGCCTCAGACTCCAAACAGGTGATTCAAGATATCAACAAGGGCACTTTAGGTCGCTATGCAGCTATCACCAGTGAGATCAAGTCTAGCGCGTCATCTTTTTTATGTAACTTTATTTTTGAAGGTCGTGTCAATAACTATGAGGCACATAGGTTAGCTAGATTTTTCCTAAATCTTGCTTTAGGACGGCATGTGTGGCTAGGCCAGCCCCATGACGCAACATGTATCCCACAATTTGTGGATTTTGATGAATAAAATTTGGCCTTCCGCTCAAAAAAAAAAGTAGACACCTCTGTCGGAATTTTCAAACTCATGTCTGAATTTCTATATATAGCGAGCCTCACTCCAGTATACTTCATCAAAATTAATTTTCAACACTTTCCTCAGCTATCTATGTATGCACGTACTTGGCAAGTATTTTTGTAATTGTTTAAAGTAGCCAAAATATTTCCTCATTCACAAAACTTTCATTATGTTTTCTGTGAGTTCCTATCTTAATTGTGTTTTAGATAAATTCTTAGTTCCAAACCGGGTCAGCACACAAACGCTAAGCTAGCTTAACGAAACAATTCTACTCTAGACAAATTGGACATTACCATGAAGAATCATGTTGACTGCAGGGGCAATGCTAGAGTAAAAAATCTCGGGTGCGCAACTTCGATATTAACTTTAAAACATATGGGATATAAACAAAAAAAGCACTAATAGTAGGAGGGTTGCGTTTCTGAGCTCGGGCTCATCTTCTCCTGTGATGAATATTATATTAAAAAGATATCAAAATATCTAAATGTTTTGGCACCAAAGATGCTCAGGTTTTCTAGGTGCATGCAAAATTCCGTGGTCATATGACATCAGGGCAGCTCTAACAAAAATCAAATATTCAAAAAAAGGTTTGAAAATTCAGATTTTGGAGCTTCAAAAAAGGTTGACAAGCTTATGCCCTGACCCATGGAAGGAGCTCAAGTTGGACCCAAAATTAGAGCCTTTCGCTCTGCTTTGCCTGGGTTAGAGGGGAATGGGCAAAGGGTGGATATATTTGTGGTCACCCGATCTGGCTCTGATGGTTCTCTAGTGAGCCAGATTAATCGTCGATGAGCCCAAGTTGGGTAGGTTGATGGATGAAAAGGTGATATTAAAAGGTTAGTTACAAACTCGTTTTCGGTTTGTTGCAAACACATTGGGTACTCATTGTGATGATTCTGGAGGTTTGTTTTTAATGTTGCACTCA
Source organism: Elymus sibiricus (assembly GCA_039707655.1). NCBI lineage: Eukaryota > Viridiplantae > Streptophyta > Magnoliopsida > Poales > Poaceae > Elymus > Elymus sibiricus. The sequence continues at coordinate 69,063,937 of CM077676.1, forward strand.
TGCTACAAATAATTATTCGTGTTGTTGCAAATGTTGATTACATGATGCATGGATGATTCTTCCCACATAGTTTAATATGACTAGTATGTGGGCATTTGTTGCAATTACACACAACAAATGCGCTTCATGGGTGTGTTGAAATGCTTCGACGTTTCTCGCATTTGTTTTGACATACCGTGAGAAAAACAAAATGGTGATGATGTTGCATACATATAAAAAATATTGCAACTTTTCTGGTGCAATGATAGAACGCTCCAAATTTCATGTTTAAGTGACATCCAACAGTGAGGGCGGCAGTCGATCTAGGTTGTCCCCAGTCGGCCGATGCCTAGAACAACCCTGCAATATTTGCGACGATGAATTGCTTACCAAAATGAAGAAATTAATGAACTAGCCACTTGCAAAAGACAATAATCGCAATACTTTAATCTGGCTTAAAATCAAAACTTAAAATTGAAAATTTGACTCATATTATGTGATAAAGCTTGTAAAACGCCAAATAAAAGTAGTAAGTAAGGGTGATATGTTTTAGTTTACTATCTCTTAGATTTATAATCCACAAATCAGAATTAAAGCCGCTGGTATGCGGCACAATATGGAAATGATTGTACCGAAGAGAAATTAAAAGAAACATTGATTCTCTACTCCACAACAACAAGCTTCATACACGAAACTGAATGAAAATTTGGAAAAAATAAAGTTGATTATGATGTAGAACTATGCTATACGGCTGAGCATGAGTAAATAGCAAAAAATACCAGGGTTCCAAAAAATTACCACTTCATTTTGTTTGCCAAATAACTTTGAATCTAATTTATTTATTTATTTTTGCAGAAAACGCTAGCTACGGCTTTGGCCGGAATTGATTCCGATTATGACAGAGATGGCCTGCATTGCAGCACTGACGTGGCACGGTAGTCTTTTTTTTTTTGCGAGAAAAAAAATTAAGGTAGTCAATGCCGTTTACTTGACAGTTACATTTAGCGTTATGACAGATGGGCCCACGTGTCAGTCTCACTCACTAAAATTTCCCAATTTCCCCAAATTAAGGTAGCCATCCTCTCGTAGCCAGTAGACATGGCCGAAGCCTCCGCCGCGCCGTCCGCTTTAGCCATGCAAGCTCCAACCTCGCGCACTCCACCTCCTCGTGGACATGCAGGCCGCCTCGATGCTCCCCAGCACGGCGGCTCCTCCCGCTAACTGAGGCCGAGGCGCTCCTCAACAATCCTGCCGCGCGCCGCAGCCCGCCATGGACAGCGACGCCCGGGCCGAGGACCTGGAGCCGTCGGTACGGGCAAAGAAGGAACGTCCCTGCAGCGAGGCAGTGTCTAGCACCGGCGCCGCCCAAGAGGCTCGGGCGGAGATGGTGTGGCCGGGTGAGGACGTGGGTGGACCGGCGGCTCGGTGACTCCTTCCCCGTGGTGACCGGAGAGGCACCACCTAGCTCGGCAGCTGCCCTACTCTGGCCATTCGCGCTTCCTGGGCTGACGGCGGGTTGCCCCCCTCCTCGATTTTCAATGGCGTTGCTCTGGCCGATCGTGCTGGTCGGAGCGACCATCACTCCTCCCCTTCGTTGATCTATGGGTTGTCTCCATAGGGATATTGGTCGCACGGATCCATAAATTTTGCATGCCTGATGCACAAACTAGTCACAACTGCTAATCGCAAATAGTTAAATGTTTGGCTGCCTGTGCATCGGGAATATTCACGTTGTTGCCCATCTGATAGCACGGCGAACTCGTTACAACCTAAGTATTCCTTTCCCGGTGTCTCCTATTCTTAAGCTAACTCTGCTGCCCTTGCATCATTGTTGCTCTAGCAGTTGGTGTATTGGAGAAATGCATTGAAAGGACTCGTGAAGTATGAAGAGAATACATCACTCGCTTGGTCGTGATATATGTAGGCATTGTTAGCCATCGTTGGCCCCTCATGTTGTGGTGGGAAGAAACATTTATCCCAGATCAATGAATGAGCTATTTTGTATTGAAGGTCTTCATAAATATTGATCGTTTATGGGAGAGTGGTTTTTCTAGCGGTACCGGTTTCTACCGGGTAAGCTGGCGCCGCCTGATTCTGCGAGGTGATTCGGGATGGATTTCTGGTTATTCCCCATTCCGATTTTGTATAATGTGTTTGGTACAGCTGGGAGCGTATATGTACAGGATACATACACGACTAGGACCCACAGACCGGCCCACGTCTTCTAATGGTTGCCCTAGTTTTGGCGGCGCTCGATGGTTGGGTTCACTGAACCACTCTTCCCCGGCGGCGGCAGCGACTGGCATCGGTGAGCACCACCACTCCCGCACCGCCACCATGACCTCCTCCCCGAGCTCCCTGCAACGATTGGCTCCCCTCATCCCCACCGTCGGGGAGGCCAACGGTGAGCACCACCACTCTGGCCTGGGTGGATCCAGCCTCTCCACCTTGATCTCGCCGTCGCCTAGCTCGACCTCTGCCACCACGAACTTGCCGTCGCCGAGTTCGGCCTCTGACATTGGGATTCACCGCCACGACTCGTGCTCGTTGAGTATTTGTCGCCTCCGGATCTCGTCGCCTGCCCTGAATCCCCAAGCCTCCTCCCTCCCCAACCGACGATCACCACCAAGGCGAGGTGCTGCAGGCACGGCACCAACACCTTTGTCCACTCCCTCAGCTGCGTTGGGTTGTGGAATGGAGCGTTCGCCTGTGGAGGTTTGAGCAATACTTCATTCTTTAGTTGAAATTATTTCAAGCTTGTCTGTCTCTCATTTGTTCTTTTCAGATTTTGTGGTATGTATTCTACTAAAGAACAAATGAAATACACTTCCTGTTCTCATATGTTCACCCCTTGTTGCAAATCAGGGGGTGATCCTGACTCATCGATGATTCTGAATTTTATCATCAACTTCTCAAGGAGTTTCTTGAGTCATGTGATACAGGGGCATATAGTTAGTTAATATCCAACTATTGTTCACCTGCACACCTTTTTTTGCTGTTGCCCTGAATGCGCAGATGAACCATGGGGCTGCAACGTTCGCAGAATCCGCATTTTGCGCTCTGAGTAAGAAGCAGCACAAGAAGGGCAAACTGAAGGGAAAAGACATGCCAATGCCTGGTTGGGGAAAGAATCTATTTGCCGCATGTGAGAAGTAGCATATATGAATTTTTCTCACAGTTTATCTGTAGAATTTACTGAAATGTGAAGAGTTGTTCTTGTGTGACAGGCAGATAAGCCCTGATTATTATGAACTGAAGGGGAGGCCTGAATCATATAGTAGCATACATCATTTTAGTATGTTGAGTGATAATCAGGTTTATACAGAAATAAATATTTTGTTGTGACAGGCTGAGCTAGGAATTTGCTCCTTGGTATTCATTGTAAAGAAAATTGTGATGCTTTAGGAATATATACTAGCTATGACAATAAATGTGCAGTAAGCTAGCAAATGTAAAAAAAATAGTTTCGTTCTACAATTGTATGAAACAAAGTGGCAATCAGCAGCTAATGTGCACATGTACAAAGCCTGACAATGAAAGCAGAGCTCCAAGTGATCACATTCAATAGCACTTGCTAATAAAGAATTTCTTAGGTATGTTTTCTTTTGAAAATTAAACAATACACAGCTGGATCTCATGTGGTATGCTTGCTGAAAATATATATTCTTATAACAGTTAAACCTCCTGCTATTAAAGTTGTTTGCATAGTTGATATGTCTGAGAATTTCTAAATGATTAATTGAGAAAGACGGGGAATGGATGCAGCTGTGTTGGAGTAGAAAAATGGATGGAGGAAAGCAACTCACGCGATAAGATAAGGCTCTGGTAAGCGGTCGTGTGTGCAGGGCCCATGTGGGGACGTGGCTCTACGAGGCGACCGGCCAAATTTCGGCCTGCTGGCCGGCACCAAACGTTTTCCAAAAACATATGCATAGTTTTGCGTGGTGGACGATATGCATTTCAAGAAAACAAGGAGGCATGGGTTTCAAAGATCTGGAATGTTTAAAGCCGGTTATGTTATCTAAGTAGTGGTCTCGCCTACTCTCTAAACCAGATTCTCTGTATGCCCAGCAGTCCAAATTCTCCAAACCAAATTATTTTCAGCAGTCCTTTAGTTTCATCAGCAGGGGCACCCCCAAATTTCCGCTAAGATAAACAAACGGTATATTTTTAGTGTAGCAGTACTTGAAAAAGGATATGCACTTGCTAAAGCATGTGCACGCTCGCTCCACCGCCGTTGACAGCATCATCGGGACACCGAGCGGGTGCGAGGAGTTGGGTCAAGTTCGCATCACCGCCGTCGACAACATCATCAGGAATCACTGAGCAAGTGCCAAGGGTTAGCTCCAGCTCACGGCTTTGTCGTGAGGACTCCCCCTACAGGCAGAGAGGTAGAGATGTTGCCGTAACATAGGTTATGCAGGATGCCCGCTAGACAAAGCCATGCGGCCACTTGAGCCCGCTAGAGACGATGGAGTCGGCCCAGGGGCACTTACTTGGCTTGCTTTGCGGGGCGCCGTAGCTGGTTGTTCCGCCAAGCTTGCATCTTGAGTTACGACTACTAATTATAATTATCAAAAATGTTTAGCCCAGGTGCCTGTGCAACGGGGAATGTTCGCGTGGCTTAGCCGTCGTGAGCACCAGATATTCACTGGAGTCTAGGTATTGCTCGCCCGATGTCTCCTATTCTTAAGTTAACTATATGTTTACTGCCTTGCATTTTGTTGCTCTTGCAATTGGTGTATAGGAGAAGTACGTCGAAATGATCTGTGAAGCATGGAGATAGTGCCCTTGCTTGGTGTGGTATATATGTAGGCATTGTTAGCCACTCATGTTGTGGTGGAGAGAAAACTTTATCGTGGATCAATGCATGAGATTTTTTTGAATTAAAGGTCTTCATAAATAACGACCGAATATGGCGCATGTGACGTGTTTTTAATCAACTTGGTTCATACTTGTCCATATATTGTACCCCCCCCCCCCCCCCCCTCCAGTTTATTAAGCTCCCTCTTATTGTGGGTCAAAGTTTGACCATAAATTAAACTAATAAAATGTAAATTATATGTCACAAAAATATACCATTGAAAACCACTTTCGCATAAAAATCCAACAGTATACTTTTTGTACCATATACTTCATATCTTGTTAATTGCATGTATGGTCAAAATCTGATTCAAAATATGAGGGGAGCAATAAAACCGACAGAAGAGTACATAGTAACAGGTCAAAATACGCTTAAGCATTTCTAGCATGTTTGGATTGATGCCAAAAATTCGCGCCAAATATTGGTTAGTGATTGGTTGGCTACCATTTTTTTTTTGCAACATCACATAAAGTTGCCAACTTTTGGGAAGTATTGCCATTGCCAGTTTTGGCTTGCCAATGCATTGGCTAGCCAAATTTTCTTAGCAAATCAAGCATGCTCTTCAATTTCCACTAGAACAGGAATCTAAGCCGGTTAGATTATGTTCCAATCCCCAAGCACAAAGCACTTATGAGGGCAAAGCTTGCACCTCGGTGAAGAATCCAACTCGACATGACCTAGTGTTCATCAATTGAACGCCTACATAGGTAGTGACAGTAACAGATCTTACCCTACCACCACCATGGTTTGAGCTCTTGCAAAAATAATAGCCCGTCGGAGATGCCAATTGGAACACACATGCATGCGGAATTCATTAACTGATGAGAAACGGAAACTCGGGTTCAATCAAATGTCCGCCTGTGCGCGATCGTGAGAGAGCAATAAATTAGGGGGGGGGGGGGGGGGGGGAGGAAAAGATAACAGACCTTGCGGAGGTGGAGATGGCTACTAGCGACGACGATCGTGATGCGGTGGCTGGTTATTGTCGCCATTCCCTCTCTTCCTTTGGAGGTGTGTCACTCGACGCGCTTGTGTGTCAGTTCTCTAGTATACTCCTACTTCACTTCTAGACTTCCAATTTGCTCACCCCACTTTGCAGGAAATCCACGGAACCGAGGTGGCGTGTGCTTGAAAGCCCATCTAGAGGTTGGCCCGTACCACATACTGTCCCAAGGTCCAACCGAGAAGAAAGGCTTAAGTAGACACCTTTGTCGGAAATTTCAAACTCATGTCTGAATTTCTATATAACGAGCCTCACTCCATTGTATACTTCATCTAAATTAATTTTCAACACTTTCCTCAGCTATCTATGTATGCACGTACTTGGCAAGTATTTTTGTAATTGTTTAAAGTAGCCAAAATATTTCCTCATTCACAAAACTTTCATTATGTTTTCTATGAGTTCCTATCTTAATTGTGTTTTAGATAACTTCTTAGTTCCAAACCGGGTCAGCACACAAACGCTAGGCTAGCTTAACGAAACAATTCTACTCTAGACAAATTGGACATTACCATGATGAATCATGTTGACTGCAGGGGCGAAGCTAGAGTAAAAAATCTCGGGTGCGCAACTTCAATATTAGCAACTTCGATATTAATTTTAAAATATATGGGATATAAACAAAAAACTACTAATAGGAGGAGGGTTGCGTTTCTGAACTCGGGCTCATCTTCTCATGTGATGAATAATATATTAAAAAGATATCAAAAAATCTAAATGTTTTATAGCACCAAAGATGCTCAGGGTTTCTAGGTGCATGCAAAATTCCGTGGTCATATGACATCAGGGCAGCTCTAACAAAAACCAAATATTCAAGAAAGGTTTGAAAATTCAGATTTTGGAGCTTCAAAAAAAGGTTGACAAGCTTATGCCCTGGACCCATGGAAGGAGCTCGAGTTGGACCCAAAATTAGAGCCTTTCGCTCTACTTTGCCTGGGTTAGAGGGGAATGGGCAAAGGGTGGATATATTTGGGGTCACCCGATCTGGCTCTGATGGTTCTCTCGTGAGCCAGATTAATCGTCAACGAGCCCAAATTGGGTAGGTTGATGGACGAAAAGGTGATATTAAAAGGTTAGTTACAAACTCGTTTTCGGTTTGTTGCAAACACATGGGTACACGTTGTGATGATTCTGGAGGTTTGTTGTAAATGTTGCACTCATGCTACAAATAATTATTCGTTTTGTTGCAAACGTTGATTACATGATGCATGGATGATTCTTCCCACATAGTTTGATGTGACTAGTACGTGGGCATTTGTTGCAATTACACACAACAAATGCGCTTCATGGGTGTGTTTGAAATGCTTCGACGTTTCTCACATGTGTTTTGACACACTGTGAGAAAAACAAAATGGCGATGATGTTGCATACATATGAAAAATATTGCAATTTTTCTGGTGCAACGATAGAACGCTCCAAATTTCATGTTTAAGTGACATCCAACAGCGAGGGAGGCAGTTGATCTGGGTTGTCCCCAGTCGGTTGGCCGATGCCTAGAATGACCCTGCAATATTTGCGATGATGAAGTGCTTACCAAAATGAAGAAATTAATGAAGTAGCCACTTGCAAAAGATAATACTCGCAACACCTTCATCTGGCCTATAATCCTCAAAACTTAAAATTGTCATATTATGTGATAAAGCTTGTAAAACGACAAATAAAAGTAGTAAGTAAGGGTGATATGTTTTAATTTACTATCTCTTAGATATACTATCCACAAATCAGAATTAAAGCCGCTGGTATGGGGGACAATATGGAAATGATTGTACCGAAGAGAAACTAAAAGAAAAACATTGATTCTTTACTCCACAACAACGAGCTTCATACATGAAAGTGAATGAAAATTTGGAAAAAATAAAGTTGATTATGATGTAGAACTATGGTATACGGCTCAGCATGAGTAAATAGCTAAAAATACCACAATTCGGGTTAGGGTTCCAAAAAATTACCACTTTATTTTGTTTGCCAAATAATTTTGAATCTATTTTTTTGTGTGTGCAGAAAACGCTAGCTACGGCTTTGGCCGGAATTGATTTCGAATATGACGGGGATGGCCTACATTGCAGCACTGACGTGGCACAATAGCCAATGCCGTTTATTTGACTGTTACATTGGGCGTTATGACAGATGGACCCGCACGTGTCAGTCTCCCTCACTAAAATTCCCCAATTTCCCCAAATTAAGGTAGCCATCCTCTCGTAGCCAGTAGACATGGCCGGACTGATAAAAAAAAGTAGACATGGCCGGAGCCTCCGCCGCGCCGTCCGCTTTAGCCATGCGAGATCCAACCTCGCGCACTCCCTCCACCTCCTCGCGGACATGCAGGCCGCCGAGATGCTCCCCAGCATGGCGGCTCCTCCCGCTAGTCGCTGTCCTGCTAGCTGACGCCGAGACACTCCTCCTCAATCCTGTGAACCTGTCGCGCGCCAATGCCCGCCATGGACAGCGACGCCCGAGCCGAGGACCTGGAACCGTCAGGACGGACGACGAAGGCACGGAACTGCGGCGAGTCAGCCTGTGTCTAGCATCGGCGCCGCCCAAGAGGCTTGGTCGGAGATGGTGTGGCCGGTTGAGGACGTGGGTGGACCGGCGTCTCGGTGATTCATTCCCCGTGGAGACCGGAGAGGCGCCACCTAGCTCGGCAGCTTCCCTGCTCTGGCCGTTCGTGCTCCCCGGGCCGACGGTGGGTTGCCACCCTCCTGGATTTCCAATCGTGTTGCTCTGGCTGTTCGTGCTGCCCGGGGCAACCATCACACCTCCGTCGATCTATGGGTTGTCTCTGTAGGGATATTGGTCGCACCGGTCCAGACGTTTTGTAAGCCTGGTGCACAAACTAGTCACAACTGTTAAGCGCTAATAATCAAATGTTTGGCTGCATGTGCATCGGCAAATGTTCACGTTGGTCTCCAGCTGACAGCACTGCGACCTTGGTTGGGCCTAGGCATTTCTCTCCTGGTGTCTCCTATTCTTAAGCTAACTCTCTACTTCCCTTGCATCATTGCTGCTCTAGCAGTTGGTGTATGGGAGAAATGCATTGAAAGGACTCAGTGAGCTCAGTGAAGTATGAAGAGAATGCATCCCTTGCTTGGTGGTGATACATGTAGGCATTGTTGTCTCTCATGTTGTGGTGGGAAGAAACATTTATCCCAGATCAATTCATGAGCTATTTTTTATTGAAGGTCTTCATAAATATTGGTCGTTTATGGTGCATGTGATGTGATTTTATTCAACTTGCTCCATACTTTGATGGTCGTTGTAAATTTTAGTGAGCCAACTCATCTTGTTCTCTCCCGATTGACTAATATGTGCATGTAACGCAATTTAAAAAATTCATCTCTAAAATGTAAGGCGTTGAGAGGCATGTATTATCTCTGATTTGTGAGAAGTAATAAGTATTTCTCATGTTCTTTGCTCAAAAAAATCAAAATGAGCCAAACATTGGCTCAACTCTAAATTGCTTGGGTCGTAGGTAGAGTAGAGATCAATTTTCCATTTCCTTAGTAAAGATAATTAAGTCACTAGCTTGATGGTTTTCTTCAAGAAGAATACAGTATGAGACCCACTGCCCAAAGGCCTTTACAATACATATTGTACCAATAAGCAAAAAAGAGTCATCCATAAATCACGGTAATCAAGATTATACGAAAACACCAAAAAGCAAGTACTTGTGGTCTAAAGAAATAAAAGAGAAAACAAGCCCTCACCCTTGAATATGAAACAAAGCCTAGTGATACCAACCAAGGAATCTGAACAAAGTGTACAACAACATTACCTGCAAGGTTTGCAGTCTAACCATCAATCCAAGAGTGGTATCCGTGGTTGGGACGGCATGACTATTGTTGCTAGGTATCGAAGGCATCATCATCGTATTTTTTTTTATTTCTCTGTGTCTCCTAGTCATATGTGTTTTACAGGTACCATCTCGATTTTAGGTTCTTCATTTCAATTATTATGTGCGTTGCAATCATATTTTCTTTTTTTAAATGAAATAGTTATTTAAAAGTGTGAAGCATGGACGAGTAAGAGATGGTGGGCTATCCTCCGTGAACACGTGAGAATGGGTAGAGAGAGAGAGAGAGGAAAATCACAGCTTAGAGAAGTGAGTCTTATGTCAACACATTTTTTTTTGTATGAAGGAATATCTTTACTTATGATTTAACTTCTCTACTCCACTCTTCATGGGGCTTGAGTTATGACGTCTTGCATTGTGGTTGTGTTCAAGGAAACAACATAGGAATTCAACGTCCTCAATGCTTGCAATGTGTGGTTGTTATCTTTTCCGAGGTAAATACCAAATATTAATTGGAATGGGTGTTTGTCACCTTTAGTGCACAAGGAGGCTAGTCTTGCTCACCTCATCCCCCCCCCCCCCCAAAAAAAATACTTAGGGGATGAAAGTATTGTCCTCATGTTTGTTGCTGTCCCAATGCCTCCTAGTGGGGTATGAGTTTATTGAGATTGTCTAGGTTCTAGGTTTGGTTCATCATCTCCCATGTTTATGTGCACATCCTCCTTATTACTATATCAAAATCGTCAAATGGAAGAGTTGTGTGGAAGTGTAAAGTTTTGATGAATGACAGATGAAGAACTTTCCTGAATGAGGAGGAAAAGTGGTGTTTGGACATCCGAAGATAGGTGGGCAAATTAATAAGACACACCAGGAAGAGGTAGCGACACTGTTTGTTATTTACTGAGGGATATTGGCCGCGTGGGTCCACACATTTTTTAATCCTGATGCACAAACTAGTCACAACTGCTAATCGCTAATAGTTACTAGGTGTTTAGATGGATGTGCATCGGGAAATGTTCACATTTTTTCCCAGCTGATAGCACCGCGAACTCGGTCCAACCTAGGTACTTCTTTCCCGTTGTCTCCTATTCTTAAGCTAACTTTCTGCTTCCCTTGAATTATTGTTGCTCTAGCAGTTGGTGTATGGGAGAAATGCATTGAAAGGACTAGTGAAGTATGAAGAGAATTCATCCCCCGCTTGGTGGTGATATATGTAGGCATTGTTAGCCATCGTTAGTCCCTCATGTTGTGGTGGGAAGAAACACTTATCCCAGATCAATGCATGAGCTCTTTTGTATTGAAGGTCTTCATAAATATTGGTCGTTTATGGTGCATGTGATGTGATTTTATTCAACTTGCTCCATACTTTCATGGTCGTCGTAAATTTCAGGGAGCCAACTCATTTTGTTCTCTCCCGGTTGACTACTATGTGCATGTAACACAATTTAAACAATTCATCTCTAAAATTTAAGGATTTGATATGCATGTGTTATCTATGATGATGAGAAGCAACAAATATTTATCATGTTCTTTGCTCAAAAAATCCAAACATGGGCTCGACTCCAGAGTGCTTGGGTCGTAAGTAGAGTAGACTTTTTTCCCATTTCCATACTAAAGGTAGATTAAGTCACTAGCTTGATGGTTTTCTTCAAGAAGAATACAATATGAGATCCCTGCTCAAAGGCCTTTACAATGCACATTGTACCAATAAGCACAAATGAGCCATCCACAAATCATTGTAATCAAGATTATACCACAACATCACAAAGCAAGCACGTTTGGTGCAAAAATAAAATAGAAGAGAAAATTAGCCCTCACCCTTGAATATGAAACAAAGCCTAGTGATCCCAACCAAGGAATCTGAACAAAGTGAAGAACAACACGACCCGCAAGGTTTGCGGTCCAACCATGAATGCAAGAGTGGTCTTCGTGGTTGTGACGGCATCACTGTTGTTCATGAGTGTCGATGGCATCATCATTGTATTTGTTTATTTCTCTATGTCTCCTAGTCACATGTGTTTTATTGTTATCCTCTCGACTTTGGGCCCTTCATTTTCCATTATTATGTTCATTGCAGTCATATTTACTATTTTTTAAATGAAATAGTTATTTGAAAGTGTGAAGCACGGACGAGTAAGAGATGGTGGGCTTTCTTACGTGCACATGTGAGTATGGGGTAGAATATGTAGGAGAGATTACAGTTTAGAGAAGTGAAGTTCTATGGCAACACATTTTTTGGGTATGAGGACATGTCTTTACTTACGATTTAACTGCTCTGCTCCACTCTTCATGGGGCTTGAGTTATGACGTCTTGCATTGTGGTTTTGATCAAGGACAACAGAGGAATTCAACCTCCTCAATGCTTGCAATGTGTGGTTGTTATCTTTTCTGAGGTAAATACCAAGTGTTAATTAGAATGTGTTTTTGTCACCTTTACTGCACAAGGAGGCCAGTGGCAATTAATCTAGTAAATGCACATTGTGTTCTGGTAAAGATTGCTCACCTCATCCCCCTCCCCCCCAAACAACAAATACTCAAGGGATGAAAGTATTGTCCTCATGTTTGCTGTTGCCCCAATGCCTCCTTGTGGTTGGTAGATGTTTATTGAGATCGTCTAGTTTTGGTTCATCATCTCCCATGTTTTTGTGCACTTCCTACTTATTACTATATGAAAATCGTCAAATGGAAGAGTTGTGTGGAAGTGTAAAGTTTTGATGAATGACAGACGACAGGCTTTCCTAAACGAGGAGGAAAAGTGATGTTTAAACATCCGAAGGTAGGTGGGAAAATTAATAAGACGCGTCAGGAAGAGGTTGTGACATTGTTTTTGATTTGTGTTGACCGGTATATGTGGGTATTGATAGTCAAAACATGGTGATGAGGCGATACAAAGACCATGTCGGCGATGCGTTGACGAGATTAAAGAGAATCAAGACACAATTACCCAGGTCTAGGTCTCTCATGCAGGTAACACCACTACTTCCTGCCTTGTTGTGAACTTATAATATCAGGATGGTTACAATGGTGTTTGTTTATATATATGAGACTAAACGACCCTTGATCTACTAGAGCTTCCATGGTCTGTTCGTGTCTTGAGTTGCTTGTACATCATCGTGGCATCCAAGCTCCTTATATAGGCATCCTGTATTGATCTACGAGTCACGACCAAGTCAGCCCATAGCCCAGATTCCATGTGGTCTCCTTCCTTACCCGCACCAAGCCCGTACCCCTCTCGGCTTGGGGTTGGGTCATTTAGAAGAACCCCTACTTGCATATGGATATGTCATCATGTATTCATGTCTTGTATAGATGCATCTATTCATGACACTGCTGGTATGTTATTTCAATTTTCATGGGCTCTGCGTTATGACGGCTGGCATTGTGAATTTGTGATCATGATGAGTTATTTCATAAAATAGTTTCCGCAATCCTTGTGGTTTCATCAGCAAGGGCATCCCCCAGTTTCCACTAACAGAAGCAAAGGGTGTGTTTTGCTACTGCATAACAAAACCAAAAACGGAAACGAGACAAGAACAGCAATCCATGGATTTTCACATCTCTGAGATATAATAAACAGAGTAACGTGTATTTGCATCTCTGGCGGACAAGGAGGCTAAATTGGAACATGGTTTTGTCATCTCCAGTGCACAAGGAGGCTGGTCGCGGTTAAGTTGGTAAATGCACATAACATTTTGGTGCCGATATTTTTTACACTTGAAACACTCAAATTAAGTAACTCCATGTAATTAACAACTTGCGCAAATTGCTCGTCGCAGTTCCTCTGAAGTGCATATAATCCTCCTCTGTTGCTGCTCCAAAAGCCTGATGACCCCAATCCTCCCGAAGATTACATAGGAGTATAGTATACCATTTAAAGCGTGATCTTCCAATGACCCCAATCCATGTCAGGGACATGTTCTCCAATCGATCATTCAAGTACGTATAAAAAAATCAGAGCACACTTGGTGCACAGTACCGACAGATCGTCGCGGTGCACGGACCTACGGATTTGATTAAGCTGCCCGATCCCCTCACACTGTATTTAAAAGCGTGCTGCTTGGCAGCTTGCTTGCTCCCACTACATACTGTTGAGTATCATGGTTATTTAAAAAATATAGCATGGCGTAGGATTTATTCTTCTTCGTCTTATACTTCAAGTTGATCATGTATTCCTATATATATGCTCATCAGGCTCAAGCAATACAATCAACAATTTCACCAATCTCCCTCTCTATTCTTTCTACATGGTATCAGCGCGAACCTCAAGGAGTTCCCCAGATCGCATCTGAGCCCCCGCGTTGCCCCGACAGATATAGAAAATATGTTTTCTTGGCATCATCGAGGTGAAGGTCCCAACTCCTCCCACTATCTCCGGGGGAAACCATTTACCAGTTGATCAGATGATGGCGGCGCTCTTGTGTCATTCCCTCCTTGGGGCGTCATTCTTGGAGGTGTGCATTGGCTAGAGGGACCAGTGGACAGTTTTGTGGTGGAGCGGCGTTTCATGTCACGCATTGACGATGTGGAGTCTCGGCGGTGTGGCGCAGCAGGGTCTCGGCGATGGATGTATGATGATGGACACGCGTAGGGAGATGGCGTTGTCTGGCGCCATGGTGGCGTCAATGGCAGGCCTGGCAAGGTCAATGCGTCAGTACCTGCTCTGAAGATGGATCGGTGTAATAATTCGGCGGCGGAGGAGGCCTCTGAGAGTGCGTCGGACCGGTGTGTGCCCCAGACCCGTCAGCAGCTTGGTTGGGCCCTCTGGCTTTAGATGTTAGGCTTTGGTACGAGGTTTGTTTGGTATTCGGCTCAGATAATCGGCACCCTTAATAAGTGGATAGGAGTAGAGACAGATGTTGCCAAGATGATGACTTCAAAATTATTGATGTATTATTTTGTATGGTCTTTATAAATAATTAATAAAATGGCTACATGCATCGTCCAGATGCAGAGGCCGTGGGGTCATCGTCCTTTTAAAAAAACATGGTATCAGCGCCGCATGACCGACCTAGCACATCGCTTGCGTGCGCCTCCGTAGGTCTGTGAAGATCATCCTCGAGTACAGCGCGCCCCTCCGATCGAGCAACGGGTTGCCGCTGAGTCGCCCGGAGGTTCTCCCGACGGCTGCACCGCCCCGCGCGCCGCCGCTTCAGGTCGTAGCGTCGAGATACGCGGTCCACATAGCCGCCCCGTGGTTCTCCCCACGGTTGCACCGAGCAGCACGCTGCAGCTGCGTCGCCCCTTCGGGCCGTATAGCGCCGTGGGCCGCGGTCCACTCCGCCGTCCCGAGGCCGTCCCTGTGGCTGCACCGACCCGCGCGCTTGCTACTTGTGAGTTGCGTTGAGATTTCCTCGAAGAGGAGAGGATGATGCAGTACAGTAGAGATAAGTATTTCCTTCAATTAAGAACCAAGGTTATCAATCCAGTAGGAGAACCAAGCAAAACCTCTTTAGCAGCACCTGCACACACAAAAGCCAATACTTGCACCCAACGCGAACAAGGGGGTTGTCAATCCCCTCGGCGGTTAATTGCAAGGATTAAATCTTGTAGTGATAAATAAATTGATAAAGTAAATTGTAAAATAAAAAAAAGTAAATAAATTGCGGCAAAGTATTTTTTAGGATTTTTGTTTATAGAATAATGATAAATGGCTCAGGGGCCATAGTTTTCACTAGAGGCTTCTCTCTCTCTCGAACACATAGCATACGGTGGGTAGACAAATTACTGTTGGGCAATTGATAGAAAAGCGCATAGTTATGACGATATTTAAGGCAACGATCATGTATACAGGCATCACGTCCTAGACAAGTAGACCGACTCCTGCCTGCATCTACTACTATTACTCCACTAATCGACTGCTATCCAGCATGCATCTAGAGTATTAAGTATAAAACAGAGTAACGCCTTAAGCAAGATGACATGACCTAGACAAAGTAAAATCAAGCAATATGAATCAATCCCATCGTTTTATCCTTAATGGTAACAATACAAATACGTGTCTTGTCCCTTTCTGTCACTGGGATATAGAACACTGCAAGATTGAACCCATCACAAAGCACCTCTCCCATTGCAAGATAAATCAATCTAGTTGGCCAAACCAAACGGATAGATCGGAGAGAAATACAAAGCTATAACAATCATGCATAAAAGAGTTCAGAGAAGACTCATATATTTCTCATGAATAATCTGATCATAAACCCATAATTCATCGGATCCCAACAAACATACCGCAAAAGAAGATTACATCGGATAGAACTGCAAGAACATCTAGGAGAACTTTGTATTGAAAATCAAAGAAAGAGAAGAAGCCATCTAACTACTAACTATGGACCCGTAGATCGGTGGTAAACTACTCACACATGGGGCAACGAGGTTGATGTAGAAGCCCTCCGTGTTCCCCCTCCGGCAGAGTGAAAGAACAGAAGCTTGTGGCAGCGGTAGGGTTTTCTCGTCTGGCGCTCTGTTGGTTTCCCAATATTTGAGAATTTATAGAAGTTGAATTAGGTCAAAAGGAGCCACGAGGGGCCCACAAGGCATCAGGGCGCGCCCCCCATGGGGCCGCGCCCTGTTGCCTTGTGGCCTCCTCGTGAGGCTTCTGGCCTCCTCCCGAAGCTTCTAGGGTCTCTTTTGTACAGAAAAAAATCGTCAAAATTTTTTGTGGCATTTTGACTTCGTTTGGTATTGATTTCCTGAAAAACCAAAAACAGGCAGAAAACAACAACTGACACTGGGCACTAGGTTAATAGATTAGTCCCAAAAAATGATATATAATTGCATATAAAACAGCCAAGATTGATACTATAATAGCATGGAACAATCAAAAATTATAGATACGTTGGAGACGTATCACCGCTGCCGCTGCGTCGCCCCTTCGGGTCGTAGTGTCACGCCATGCGGTCGACACCATCGCCCCGAGGCCGTCGCATGGCTGCATCGACCCTCACACTGCCGTTGTGTCGCCACTTTGCGCCGCAGTGCGCGCGGCACGTGGTCCCTGCCATCGCCCCGAGGACTTCCCCGGCGTCGCCCCGACCCGCGTGCTGTCGCTGCGTGGCCCCTTTATGCCGTAGCACCGCGACACGCGGTCCACTCCGCCATCCCCGCGCGTCGACTTCTACGTGGTATGCGCACGCCACGTCCCTAGGCACGGGAACGCCACCGTCTGCGCCCGGTCTTCGTCACGCTGTCGGGTTCTTCCTCGTCTATTTCGAGCACCGTCGCTGCGCTCCAAACCTAGCCGCCGCCGCCGTCTTCTTTCTCCGCACCACTGCCGCTCGCCTACCTGAGCCGCACTGCCACTCCACTCCCTTGGTCTTCATCCAGCACCAGCTCATCGACATCGTCGCCGTCATTTTCCCCGACCACTTCATCTACTCTGACAACCATGGTCGACATCGGCACCTTCTACCCCACGTTGTCTGGCGCCGCAACCATCGTCGAGTCCTCCTCTGTTGGCCCCTCCGACATGGCGTACAGCTCGTGCAGGTCCCCATCTATGCATGCCCGGTGCTGGCAACACTGACGCGTACCTTCGTCCATGACGTGTCCCCGGGTCTGGCAAGCCTGGTGGGGCGCCTCGTCAACATCGACTTCGTCCGTCTACGCATGCCCGGTGCTGGCAATACCGACGCGTGGCTTCGTCCATGACGTATCCCCGGGCTTGGCAAACCCGGCGCGACGCCTCATCAACACCGTCTTCTTCCCGGCGCACCACTACCTTGACACCACTGCGCCGATGACTAACACTGCGCCTCCTTGCGCCCGCAGCTCCACGGCAATCACCTCGACACCGGCTACCCCGACTCGACATCGACCACGACGTCCCTCGCATGGCTAGCTCGACCACGGTACAGCACCCTATGATCTCGGCTACCTCGACAACGGCACAAAGGGCTATCTCCTTGCTTGAGCAACCTCGTCGGTTTCCACTTCAGCTACAACATCCGTGATGCATCGATCGTTTCGACTGTGGGGGCATGTCCGTCGGCTTATCTTCGGATTCTTCTCCAGTCTCACCATCTACATCGCTACCGTTATGACTACGGGGATGTTGAATATCATGGTTATTTAGGAAACATAGGATAGCATAGGATTTATTCTACCTTGTCTTATACTTCAAGTTGATCATGTAATCCTATATATATGCCCATAAAGCTCAAGCAATACACAATTCCACCAATCTCCCTCTCTACTCTTTCGACACATACCAGCCATTGCCGTGGACCTCTCCGGCCTTAGATGCCAAATGGCGCCGCTGGTCCTGCTGCTCTGCTTGCTGGCGAGCTCGACGAGGGCCCTGCCGGCGCTACCCGGGATGGACCGGGTGCGGTGGCAGGCCGACAGGGTGAGCCGGCGCGGCCCGTCCATTGGGCTCGTCATGTCGTACGTCGCTGAGGATACAGCGCTCCACGCCTCCGGTTACTTCAGGACCTGGCCTGTCCAGCCCTTCATTGACCTCTACGGTGAGTCCCGTCCCGTCTCGGCCTTTCCTGTAGATTGGGCAGATGAAAGACGGGTGAGTTTGACCCTTCTAGGTTGACCTCCTTTGGGTTTTCTCGAACAGCTAGCACTAGCAGTGAGTAGAGAACTGCCTCTAACTGAATCCAGCCACCAACACAGAACACATGGGGCACCCAGTAGAGCTGATAATATGGTAGTGTTTCAGCATTTTAATGATGATGAACACAAATGCTTCGTACAGTCCTTTGATGCAAATCTGTATTTATTTTTCTTTGATATACGCATTGACAGGACAATGCAGGGTACTAAAGCCTGAACTTCTGCATTTTACATTACTACTGCTATTTTACTAAAGCCTAATATGCTTACCTGTTACCACTACTTCTCTGTTCATCCAGTTGAATGCAGCTGTCACGTACACACTCCTACTAGTGTGTCTGGTCTTGTCCATTATGGCACAGCAGGTAGCTGTAATGATTCAGTCTCATTTGGCGATGTCAGTGTTCCCAAGTTAGTTGCTTACACAGGCGCTTGGACATGGAAGGTACTCTCCTACTGTAATTAGCTTTCGCTCCCCAAATTTCATGATGTAATGCTGATTAGTGCAAATATAGAACAAATCAACTGGAATCTGGAATATATTACTCTTTGGGTCTTTAGGTTTAAAGACCACGTTAGTAGGGAGGCGGCCATGTCATGGCGCCTATACCTCTCCTCTCACTGTAATCTCTGATGTAATGCCGGCCTTCGGGCCTTTTTGAGTAATATATTCAGGTGGGAATGCTCTCCCCCCCGGTGATTGTTCAAAAAAAATAATCTTCTAATCCAGTATTCTTGGAAGAACACAAAATTAACTGCGAGGGGTTAAAATATCAGTTCATAAGTTAGTTCTAAGAATGCGAAATCAAACCGGATATTTTTTGTCGCTAATAACGCTTCGGGTGGTTTTAGTGACATGCACATCCAGTTTTGAATAATCCTGCCCACAAGGCACGACTAATACGTTCAAATTCAAACCTATCTATAATGTTTGATTGTTAAATACTATTATCTTCTCTTTTTCATATATTTTTTTACAAAAATTATATTATTTTTTAGCCTAACCTATTAATTTAATGCCTAGTGTCGGTTCATGTTTTCTACTTGTTTTTGGTTTTGCAGGCAATCAATATCTACGAAGGTCAAAATACGTTGCCGATTTAACACTATTTTTTTGGCAACAAGATGCACTGGAAGCTTCGGGAAGTGTCAAGTGGACCCACTAGTC
This sequence comes from Elymus sibiricus, assembly GCA_039707655.1. Taxonomy (NCBI): domain Eukaryota; kingdom Viridiplantae; phylum Streptophyta; class Magnoliopsida; order Poales; family Poaceae; genus Elymus; species Elymus sibiricus. Next base: position 69,083,297 of record CM077676.1, read on the forward strand.
GGCCACAAGGGTAGGTGGCGCGGCCAGAGGGTGGCCGCGCCACTGGGCTTGTGGCCCCCTGGTTATCGCCTTTCCTGATTCCACCGCCCAAAATTTCTATAAATACCGAAATCATTCATCGTACCTTCAGAACAATTTTATCGCCACGCAAGCCTCTGTTCAGAAGAGAACCAGTCTGGAGCACTGTTCCGGAGTTCTGCCGGACGGGGAAGGGAGGCCTTTTCATCAACCTTGCTGCCTCTATGACCATGTGTGAGTAGTTTCTTTAGGACCTACGGATCCATCGTAGTAGCTAGATGGTTCTCTCTCTCTCTCTCTCTCTCTCTCTCTCTCGATCTTCAATATCATGTTCCCCTTCTTCCTTGTATGATTGAGATCAATCCGACGTAATTTTACGGTGTGTTTGTTGGGACATGATGAATTGTGAGTTTATGATCAGATTGTTCATTGAATCATATTGAATCTTTCGAAGTTTCTTTGCCGTATAATTAAATAGCTATGTATGTTTTCCGATCTATTTGTCTTCTCTAGCCAAGATTGATGAGTAGTTCTTCAGAGGGAGTGGTTCATTGTAGTGGGTTCAATCTTGCGGTGGTCTAATTCACTTGTGGTGGTCTAATTCAGTGACAATAAGAATGAAGACATGTATTGTATTGTTGCCAATAAGGATAAAACGACAGTGTTTAATCTTATTGCCAGATTTCTTTCTGTCTACATTATGCCATCTTGCTTATTGCGTTACTCTGTTTCTTATAAACTTATACTTTGAGATGCATGCTGGATAGCGATCTTGGGGTGGAGTATGATACGTCTCCAACGTATCTATAATTTATGAAGTATTCATGCCATGTTTATTATAGTTTTGTATGATTTTGGTGCACTTTTATATGGCTTTTATATGATTTTTATGGACTAACATATTGATCTAGTGCCCAGTGCCAGTTGCTGTTTTCTGCTTGTTTTTGGTTTTCCAGAAAATCCATATCAAATGAAGTCCAAATGCAGCGAAACTTTTTGACGATTTTTTCTGGAAGGAAACAAACCGAGGAAGCTTCGGGGGAGCAGCAGAAGACCCACAGGGGCCGGCGCGCCCTGGTGCCTCGTGGGCCCCCTGTGGCACCTCTTCGCGTGACTCCAACGCCAAAAATTCTTATAAATAGAGAAACCCCCAGAAATAACCCTAGAACTTCGACTCCGCCGCCGCAAGCCTCTGTACCTCCACGATCTCATCTACAGCCCTTTTCCGGCACCCTGCCGGAGGGGGGAATCATCACCGGATGCCATCTTCATCATCCCGGCGGTCTCCATGATGAGGAGGGAGTAGTTCACCCTCGGGGCTGAGGCTATGTACTAGTAGCGATGTGTTTGATCTCTCTCTCGTGTTCTTGATTTGGCACGATCTTGATGTACCGCGAGCTTTGTTAATATAGTTGGATCATATGGTGTTTCTTCCTCTCTATCTTGTTGTGATGAATTGAGTTTTTACCTTTGAGGTTTCACTATTATCGGATTAAATACTTTTATGGATTTGAGAACACTTGATGTATGTCTTGCATATGAATACCCGTGGTGACAATGGGGTATTATATTGATTCACTTGATGTATGTTTTGGCACTCAACTCGCGGATTCCCGAGGTGACATTGGGGTAATCTATGCATAGGGGTTGATGCACATTTTTGTCCTACTTTCTCCGGTAGAAATCTTGGGGCACTCTTTGAAGTTCTTTGTGTTGGATTGAATATTATGAATCTGAAGTTGTTTGATGCATATCGAATAATCAACTCACGGATATTTGTGGTGACAATGGAGTATCTAGGTGACATTAGAGTTGGTTGATGCGTATCATATGGTGTTATTTTAGTACGAACTATAGGGCTGCTTGTGACACTTATAGGGATGGCTCAATAGATTGATCGGAAAAGATAACTTTGAGGTGGTTTCATACCCTACAACAATTTCATCTTATGTTCTCCGTTAAATAAGAACTTTGGAGTGACTCTTTGTCGCACGTTGAGGGATTGTTATATGATTCAATTATGTTAGCACTGTTGAGAGATTGCACTAGTGAAAGTATGAACCCTAGGCCTTGTTTTCAAGCATTGCAATACCGTTTGTGCTCCGTTTTATCACTTGCTACCTTGCTGTTTATATATTTTCAGATTACAAAAACCTATATTTACTATCCATACTACACTTGTATCACCATCTCTTCGCCGAACTAGTGCACCTATACAATTTACTATGGTATTTGGTGTGTTGGGGACACAAGAGATTTCTTGTATTTGATTGTAGGGTTGTTTGAGAGATACCATATTCATCCTACACTAGTAGAAAACAGGGCATCAGTCCCGGTTCCAGAGGGCCTTTAGTCCCGGTTCTGCAACCGGGACTAAACAATCGGGACTAAAGGCCCCCACTTTTAGTCCCGGTTGGGTTACGAACCGGGACTAAAGGAGCTCCACGTGGCCACTGTGGGCGCCCAGGCAGGAGGACCTCTAGTCCCGGTTGGTAACACCAACCGGGACTAGAAGGCAGCCACGCGTCAGCACCTGCCATGCGCTGGGGGTTTTTTTTTTGAAAGGAGGGGTTTAGGGGTTTTGGAGGGTTTAGGGGTTTCATATTGTGTTTCCCCTTTTCTTTTTGTATTTACCATTCAATTCCTTTACATTTAGGGTTTTCATTTTTATTTTATGCTTTTCATTCAACTCGACGCTAGCTACTACATATAGCAATGAAGGAACCATTACACAACATCGTCATGATCAATATAAAGAGAGAAGTGACCTCTCTTTCTCCTTGCTTGATCGAACAACAAGTTTTCGTATATCTATTCGACGCTACTACATATAGTACACGTTCATGCATATATACAATATAACATCTCTTACGATCCCTAATATCTAATTACCAAAATCGCATAGCCAATCCCGATCGTATTCTCCGTCTGTAGGTATGACATGGTCAACAAAGAATCCCGCCAATTCCTCTTGAATTGCTCGTATGCGATCAGTTGGTAGGAGTTCGTCCCGCTTCCGCCAGATCTAATTTAAAGAAGGGGGTCAATATATATATATATATATATATATATATATATATATATATATATATATATATATATATATATATATATATATATATGAATGAAACTCAACACAATTGATGGTAATAAAATAAAAATGTGAATATTGTTTACGTACCTCAAATTGTTGTTCAGATCTGCCCCGCTCAGAGGTCTTGTGGCGAATGAACTCGCAAACGTAGTATCCACATAAATTATTCCCGGGTGCGTGCCACAAGCACTTTACGAGAATAGAGTTCAATCAAAATGATAATCAAGCATGATAATGGTATTGAAACTAGAATCAATGAGAGATGTGCGGAACTAGATAGTTGTACTTACTTTGGGGTGTGAAAATCGCAGCTCCTTTTTCCATTCACCCCTAACCTGGTTGGTGAACTTTTTCCAAACCCTGCCTGGCAAAGAAAATGATTACTTGATATCAGGAAATGAACGAAAGTTGCCGATATGGTGCGTAATGATTGAACTTACTTCTGGAGCATTTGACTCATGTCCGCCCACTCCTTAGCCTCTTTACGTCTCCAGTCCAAGACAATTACTAGTCCCGCGTCAAGCTGAATGGCTAGCAGAATAAAGTGGAACCTGCGCACGCATAACTCATCAATTACACTTAACCTCGAGTAAGCGAAATAGAATGTGCACAAGACAGTAACACTCACTGGAAGTTGTAAGGAAATAGTATTTCCCTTTTGTTTTGTTGTCCAAGTAACGCCTTTAGCAAGTATTTCTCTGTATCATCGGGTTTTTTTTGTACTGTATATTCATTTACGGTATTTGGGTTAATGAACCCAATGTCATAGATTTTTCCTCTGCATTCGCGGATCTTCAATCTGCATAATATAGTGTGAGGATAATTATACATGCAAAGAACGAGCTGAGCTAGAGACTTAATTATAGAAAAAAAATACTTACAGACAATAGCAACTGACGATAGTTTTGTACAATCAATCTTGATTGTATAACTGAAATAATTCTTCAAATTCAATGTACAACGCCTCGACTCCATTGAAGTAGTGCTCATCTTTAATTCCCACTAAGATACTGTCGGTCCCTTCCTTGCAGGCTTTCAAGTACCAGTCATGCAATGTTCGCATCATCGTTGATAGATGCGGGAGCTGCGCAGGTCTGACGAGAGGCTTCCCGTGCTCGTATCTAAAGGCTACCTCAGCCATTTCGAACTGTACCTCATCGCCTAAGTAATCACCAAGAGTGTAACCAGGATGAGCGGCCACTACCCCCGGATCATTAGCGATATCGGGAAACACTTTGAGCGGGGGGCATGATTGTTTTTCCTGTTCGCCGAGCTGGGGAATTGTTTTCCCACTTCTTGCAGCACTGCTAGTACTTCCCGACCTTTTCGCTTCATGAAATGTCTTTACAATACAGCGGTCATAGTGTGAGAGCAGCGGAGGAGGTGGTGGTCGCTCAAGGGCATCCAGACAGCGCTTCGCTTTTACCGGATCTATTTTTTCCTTTGGATCTGGACGTTTTGGTGCAGGCTGGCGTTTCACATCGGCAGCCACGATCTCGTTGTTTTCCTCCTCCGTCAGGTCGTATGGTAACTTGGCAGGAGCCTTCTTGATGCTTGGACCTGCTCTGGATTTCTTCATTGTTGTACTGCTAGCCGCTGGAGCGGCGGCGGGTCTCTTCCGCCGTTGCTGAGGCGGCGGAGGAGGCGGAGGAGGCTGACGCGGCGGAGGAGGCGGAGTCCGCTGACGCGGTGGAGATAGCTGAGGCGGCGGAGGATTCTGCTGAGGGGCCTCCTCCGGCGGAGTTCGCTGACGCGGCGGAGACAGCTGAGGCGGCGGAGTGTGCTCACGCGGCGTAGACGACTGAGGCAGCGGAGATAGAGCTGGACTGTGAGGAGTCTGCTGAGGGGCCTCCTCCGGCTGAGTCTGCTGACGCGGCATCCATTGTGGAAGCACGATGTTTTCCTTTCTCCATAGAATGGTAGTCCTTATGACATCTACCAGATGAGTCTCCCCTTCACCTGTAGGGTACTCAACGTCCAGCCCCATGCACCCACGGAACAGAGCCTGATGTGCCTCGTGTTCGTCCAGGGTGTTCAGGATTCCCGAGGGCGCGTGACAGCTCGTCCTTCTCTCTGTCGGGATGGAACCTCCCTTCCTGCACGTCCTTGATTGCTTCCTGAATATTTATGATGGGTGTTTGAAGTTGTTCTTTCGTGTAAACACACTTCCCTGTTTCTGGGTCCAAAGTTCCCCCATGCCCGAAGAACCAAGTCCTTGCCCGTTCGGGCCAGTTCAATGTCACTCGTTGGATCCGTTTAGCAAGCAGGTCGTTCTCAGCTTTGTCCCACGCAGGCCGGGCAACCTTGTAGCCACCTGACCCCGTAACATGGTGATACAGCTTCTTTGCAGCATTTAGCTTATTTGTCTGTGACCTGTTCTTAGCCAGTGATCTTTTATCTTCGCATATTGACCGGTGAATTCTGGAGTCTCGTCTTTCTCGACAAACGGTTCGTTCAATCTTTTCTTCCAGTTCTTGAATTGTTCTGCCATCTTCTTAAGAGCCCATTTTTTGACTTTTCGCTGTATAACTGGGTTATTTGGATCCTCCTCTGGCGGTAGGCTAAAATTTATCATGAGCGAGTTCCAAAGCTCATCTTTGCATCTATCGTCGACATAAGAAACTCCATCGCCCTTCTTCTTATTCCATTCTTGGATGCTGATCGGGACGTTGTCCCTAAGAACAACTCCGCACTGATCTATAAATCGGTCTTGGGTCCGCTTGGGAATAGTCAGTTTGCCATCTGGATCGACTTCTTCGATCGTGAACCTTTCATTCTCGCCCAACCTTTTCTTCGGGCCTCGTCTCCTTATAGAAGTTTGGCTCGATCCGGAGGGCCAAAAGAAGAAAGAAGCGTTAATATATGTACATACAAAACAATTAATACATCTAGTCAGCAGAGGCTTAATTAATATATATACCTCGCCGGACTTTGCAACAGTTAAGGCTCCAACACCGACGGAGCCGTCATCTTCTCCGGCCTCCTCCATTCGATCACCGGACCCGTCATCTTCTCTTCCCTCACCATCAGTGTTGTTGAGAAACTGTGAGGGGCTATCATCACCTCCGTCGCGGATTATATCCCCCAACATCTCTTCTTTTTCTAAGTCTCTGTCGTGTTCCATAGTTTCTGCAAATATTACAACATGGCAATATACAACCATGAGAGATGGATTAGTGGCAAACATAGACCTAATCACAACAAGGAATCATATGCATATGAGCAATGGATTAGTGGATTATCGGGGTTATGTTTTAACGACCCCCTCCCCCCTCATGTCGAAGTTATACCGAAATTATCGTGGTTATGTTTTAACGACCCCCCCCCCCTCATGTCGAAGTCAATGAACAACATGAAAATTTGTAAGTGATTGCTAAACTTTTATGCTTCATTTATATGAAGATCAATTATCCAATATAACTATGTTCGCGATATGAGGCTTTCATATGCCTCAAAATCAGGTTTTCATATGCCTCAAAATCCAATATAACGTGCAAATCAGGTTTTCATATGCCTCAAAATCAAAGTTATCGGGGTTATGTTTTAACGACCCCCCCCCCTCATGTCGAAGTTACGACGATATTTGTACAAGATGAATACAAGATTTATACACAAGATGAATACAAAATGAATACAAGATGAATACAAGATTTATACACAAGATGAATACACAACTCAACAAATGAACCAACCATCCTCCTATGAACAAAACTCAACATACAACAAATGGACACCTTTTGTCGAACAGCGGAAGCACGATCAGGGACCAACTCCACGGAGATGCAACACCACAACCTGTAATTCCACGGAGATGTAACACATGGCAAAACATGCTTAATTACTGAACTAATTCAAATGACCCCTAGATTTTCAGACTTAGTGATATTTGCATAGAGTAGCAGAAAACAGATTCATGATGCAACCTTTGAGGCAAGTAAAATATATGCTACAGTAGTTTTTCATGGCAACAAAGAGCATGGCAAACATGTACTAATTACCCTCAACAAAACACCCTTACTGATCATGATCCAAAGATGCACAGATTTGTTGCAACCCTCAAGGCAAAATGCAAAGTATTAATACTGCCAGTTTCTGACTTGGAGAAAAATAGCATGGCATATATGGCAGAAATGAATAGATAGCAAGTTTACAAGCTTGTAGCACTCACTACAGGTCCTAACATGGCATGAACTAAAATCTACTAGCAAGATGACATCAAAATGCTTGCATTAAAACATACAAAAAAGACAAAATGAACTCTAATGCAAAAAAATTGTTCTTCAATTTGTTTATATGCTCACGAATTGCAATCTATATATATCCATACACATTGCACACACATTGCAATCTATATATATGCATACATATGCATTCATCCACTAATTGCAATATGCATCTATCCATACACATTGAGAAAAAACCAAGTCCAACATATCCATACAATTTATTCATCTATACAAATTAAAAAAATTAACTACAACATATCCATACAATCTATCCATACATTCATCAACACACCTCTATTACTACCTCATATCCATACTAAACAAATTTAACATCACAAAATTTCAAACAAAGTGATGAACTAGGGTTCACCTACTGCCAAATAATGCATCAAAACTAAAAGGATCTGATAAAAAATAATTGGAGGGATCGATCAATACATCCATCAATGAATCCATCCATCCATCCATTTGGGGAAGAGGGGGAGGAGGGGGAAAGGGTGCTCACCGTGGGGCGGCGACGACGAGGAGGGCTCGATCGGGGGCGGCGATGCTCGGGGAGGACGGCGAGGAGGTCCGGTGACGGTCAGCGGGCTCGGGGACGGCTCGGGGCAAGGCGTGCGGTGGTTCAGCGTCGGGGCAGAGGAGCGAGAGAGAAAGAAGATTGGGGAGGAAGAAGGCAGCGCGCGGTTTATATAGCCCGAGCTTTAGTCCCGGTTGGTGGCTCCAACCGGGACTAAAGGCGTACCTTTAGTCCCGGTCCGAGCCACCAACCGGGACTAAAGGTGAATTTCACCAGCCCAAAGGGCGCGAAACCCAACCCTTTAGTCCCGGTTGGTGGCTCGGACCGGGACTAAAGGGGGGCCTTTAGTCCCGGTTGGAGCCACCAACCGAGACTAAAGGGTTGGTCCTGGCACAGCCGAGGGGCGGTAGGAGTTTAGTCCCACCTCGCCAAGCGAGAGGCGCTCGCAGCGGTTTATAAGCCCGCCTGCGGCTACCATTGCAAGCTCCTCTCAAAGCACAGATAGCTCATCGTCTGACCTGGCCCCTCTCTGCCCTGTGGGTCCTACTGACAGCAGAAATTCGTACCCCGCGGGCCTGCATCCTGGCCCATATATAGTTGGGTTTCTAGTCATATGCAGGCCGTGGTGTGTGAATTCTCCTGCTAGTAGGCGGGCATTTTTTTATTTTTTGCATATGTTATGTCAATTTTTTGACCTTCTTCAAATCACATCCTAATTTTTATACATACTCACTTATGTGTAATACACATGATTATCAAATAATTTCAACAAAATATATGAAATTCTAAAAAATGCAAAACTTTCATATTCTTTCTGTGTTAATGAAAGAGATCATGCCTATTTTTGGTTTTAATTCTAAAGTTTTCTTTTAAACAGATGCATACATGCCTAGTTTTCATTTAATTCTTTTTGCTATTAAAGTTTTTAACAAAAAATACTTTATGAAAATTTTAGTTGCATAAATTTTATATAATTTTAAGTTAATATTATTTTGATCATAACTCGAGTTTTATAAAAGCTTTTTAGTTGATTCTTTTTGCTATTGAAGAATATTATTGTTTTGTTTTAGTTGATCATAACTAGAATTTTATATAACATTATTTCATGATATAGAATTTCATCAGATAGTGACAAAATAGCTAGTTCTATCAAGTTATTTTCATATGTACCATTGCCGCAACATACTCACCATAAATTCCGATACTTTTTGTTAACCTAATTTATTTTGATGCATAGACACATAGTGATTCAAAAAAAGCCGACACCAATGTTCCCTATTTGAAGGAGATAGACCCTTACTATGAATCTTCTAGAAGATTCATAGTATTTTCTGTTAACCTAATAATGTTATATTTTCTTTATGTCATACAACGTTTCTCTCTTATCATCTCCGATCAGAGAAACCACATAGTACCTCCAACTTTATGTCATACAAAGTTTCTCTCTTATCATCTCCGATGCTTCTGCTGTATTCATCTATGTCAAGACGTTTAAGCCATGTCTATATTAACCTTGTTATTATATATGGAGCCACCAACCAGGACTAACCGTGTATGATCAACCTTGCAAAACATGTGACTGAAAGGATAGGAATAATTGAAATTTCATAACTTAATAAATAATTATTATAAAATCATGTTTCAAATGCCAAAATTCCCTAGCTAGCTCTTACAAAGATTCCCTCCGGTTTGTCCGAAGTGGCACTTTCCAGCTATAAGTCCGGAAACTCACACTAGAGAGAAAGTGATGGCGGTGAAGCCGGTAACATCCCAGAGTGGGATCTTGGGGTATAAAACTATTTCTTCGCGTGCGTCCCTTGCTTATTGCGCCGTAACCATGGATAATCTTCATCATTTAACAACATGCTTGGGTCAGTCTTCACTCTGAAGGGAGAAATTTCATGAAACTTTTCATAATCTTCTGACATGTCTGTCTTGTCCTCCACTCCCATGATGTTTCTTTTCCCTGAAAGAACTATGTGGCACTTTGGCTCATCGTATGATGTATTCGTTTCCTTATCTTTTCTTTTTCTCGGTTTGGTAGACATGTCCTTCACATAGAAAATCTGCGCCACATCATTGGCTAGGACGAATGGTTTGTCTGTGTACCCAAGATTGTTGAGATCCACTGTTGTCATTCCGTACTGCGGGTCTACCTGTACCCTGCCTCCTGACAGATTGACCCATTTGCACCGAAACAAAGGGACCTTAAAATCACGTCCATAGTCAAGTTCCCATATGTCCTCTATGTAACCATAATATGTGTCCTTGGCCCTATTGGTGTTTGCTGCATCAAAGCGGACACCACTGTTTTGGTTGGTGCTCTTTTTATCTTGGGCGATCGTGTAAAATGTATTTCCATTTATCTCGTACCCTTGGAAAGTAAATACAGTCAAAGATGGTGTCCTGGCCAACAAGTACAGCAAATCTCCAACAGTGGTGTTACCCATGAGATGTGTTTGCAACCAACCGCCGAAAGTCCCCATGCGTTCATGTGTAATCCAGTCGTCAGACTGCTTCGGGTGTTTGGAGCGTAGAATATTCTTGTGTTCATTGATATACGGGGCCACCAAGGTAGAATTTTGTAGAACTATGTAGTGTGCTTGCGCCCAAGAATGCCCGTCCCTACATATTATTGAGTTCGGTCCTTGCGTGCCTTTTCCACCCAGTCTCCCCTCATGCCGCGATTCAGGAACACCACTCGGCTTAAGGTCAGGAATAAAGTCAACACAAAACTCAATGACCTCCTTTGTTTGATGGCCCGTGGAGATGCTTCCTTCTGGCCTAGCACGGTTACGAACATATTTCTTTAAGACTCCCAAGAACCTCTCAAAGGGGAACATATTGTGTAGAAATACAGGACCCAGAATTGCAATCTCGTCGACTAGGTGAACTAGGACGTGCGTCATAACATTGAAGAAGGATGGTGGGAACACCAACTCGAAACTGACAAGACATTGGACCAAATCATTCTGTAACCTTGGTAGGATTTCTGGATCGATTACCTTCTGAGAAATTGCATTGAGGAATGCACATAGCTTCACAATGGCTAATCGAACATTTTCTGGTAGAAGCCCCCTCAATGCAACCGGAAGCAGTTGCGTCATAATCACGTGGCAGTCATGAGACTTTAGGTTCTGGAATTTTTCTCTGCCATATTTATTATTCCCTTTATATTCGACGAGAAGCCAGACGGAACCTTGATACTAAGCAGGCATTCAAAAAAGATTTCCTTCTCTGCTTTGGTAAGAGCGTAGCTGGCAGGACCTTGATACTGCTTTGGATGCATGCCGTCTTTTTCGTTCATACATTGCTGGTCCTCCCGTGCCTCCGGTGTATCTTTGGTCTTCCCATACACGCCCAAGAAGCCTAGCAGGTTCACGCAAAGATTCTTCGTCACGTGCATCACGTCGATTGCAGAGCGGACCTCTAGGTCTTTCCAATAGGGTAGGTCCCAAAATATAGATTTCTTCTTCCACATGGGTGCGTGTCCGTCAGCGTCATTCGGAACAGATTGTCCTCCTGGACCCTTTCCAAAGATTACATGTAAATCCTTGACCATATCAAGTATATCATCACCAGTACGGAGGACAGGCTTCTTCCGGTGATCTGCCTCACCTTTGAAATGCTTGCCTTTCTTTCTTAAGGCATGCTTGGTCGGAAGAAATCGACGATGTCCCAAGTACACATTCTTCTTACATTTATCCAAATATATACTTTCGGTCTCATCTAAAAAGTGCGTGCATGCGTGGTATCCCTTGTTTGTCTGTCCTGAAAGGTTACTAAGAGCAGGCCAATCATTGATGGTTACAAACAGCAACGCTCGTAGGTCAAATTCCTGTTGTTTGTGCTCATCCCACACACGTACACCTTTTATGTCCCACAGTTGTAAAAGTTCTTCAACTAATGGCCTTAGGTACACATCAATGTCGTTGCCGGGTTGCTTAGGGCCTTGGATGAGCACTGGCATCATAATGAACTTCCGCTTCATGCACAACCAAGGAGGAAGGTTATAGATACATAGTCACAGTCCAGGTACTATGATTGCTGCTCTGCTCCCCAAAAGGATTAATGCCATCTGCACTTATACCAAACCATAAGTTCCTTGCGTCACCTGCAAAGTCCGGCCACTTTCTCTCGATTTTTCTCCACTGCGACCCATCAGCGGGTACTCTCAACTTCCTGTCTTTCTTATGGTCTTCTTTGTGCCATCGCAACAACTTGTCATGCTCTTTGTTTCTGAACAGACGTTTCAACCGTGGTATTATAGGAGCATACCACATCACCTTGGCAGGAACCCTCTTCCTGGGGCGCTCGCCCTCAACATCACCAGGGTCATCTTGTCTGATCTTATACCGCAATGCACCGCATACCGGGCATGCATTCCAATTCTCGTACTCCTCACCGCGGTAGAGGATGCAGTCATTAGGGCATGCATGTATCTTCTGCACCTCTAATCCTAGAGGTCAAAGAACCTTCTTTGCTTCGTACGTACTGTTAGGCAATTCGTTATCCTTTGGAAGCTTCTTCTTCATTATTTTCAGTAGCTTCCCAAATCCCTTGTCAGATACACCATTCTCTGCCTTCCATTGCTGCAATTCCAGTGCGGTACCGAGCTTTGTGTTGCCATCTTCGCAATTTGGGTACAACCCTTTTTGTTGATCCTCTAACATGCGATCGAACTTCAACTTCTCCCTTTCACTTTCGCATCCTCTCTGTGCATCAAGAATGACCCGGCTAAGATCATCATCGGGCACATCTGGTGCCTCTTGATCTTCAGCTTCCCCCGTTGCAGTATCACCGTATTCAGGGAACATAGGATAGTTGTCATCATCCTCTTCTTCTTCATTGTCTTCCATCATAACCCCTCTTTCTCCGTGTATGGTCCAAACATTATAGTGTGGCATGAAACCCTTCGAAAGCAGGTGGAAGTGAAGGGTTTTCGAGTCAGAGTAATCCTTCGTATTCTCACAGACAATACATGGACAATACATAAAACCATTCTGCTTGTTTGCCTCAGCCACATCGAGAAAATTATGCAGGCCCGTAATGTAGTTGGATGTGTGTCAGTCACCATACATCCATTGCCGGTTCATCTGCGTGCATTATATAATTAAGTATATCAAAAACCATTACAGAACATCATGAATAGAGAAATGACCAAATTAATACAAGTTCATCATCACATTAAAACCAAAGTACAGTAGTGATCAAATGTTATTACTGAAAAAATAAATACATAAAGTTCATACATAGTTCTCATAGAACAACATACAGCTCTCTAGAGCATCTAATTAAAACATACATTGAAACTAACATACAACTATGTAAAACATTTAAATGCAACAACAAATGCGATCAAAATCGCAACTAAGGTAACAATTGATCCAACAGCATAATGATACCAAGCCTCATTATCAATGGCATATTTTCGAATCTTTCTAATCTTCAAACGCATTGCATCCATCTGGATCTTGTGTAGATCGACGACATCGGCAACATGCAACTCCAATTTCATCTTCTCTTCTTCAACTCTTTTCAATTTTTCTTTCAAATAATTGTTTTCTTTTTCAACTAAATTTAACCTCTCGGCAAGAGGGTCGGTTGGAATTTCCGGTTCACATACCTCCTAGATAAAGAAATCTATGTCAAGTTGGTCGGCATAATTGTCATAAACACTAAATGAAACAAATAGTTATAAAAGATAATATACCACATCCGAATCATAGACCGGACGAGAGCCGACGGGGGCGAATACCAAAACCATGGCACTATATAATAACAAACAATAATACAAGTAAGAAAATTATACAAGTAGCTATATAAATCATACAAGTAAGAATTTTTTTTTAAAAAAAAAAGATAAGAACAAGAGGCTCACCACGGTGGTGCCGGCGACGAGATCGGCGCGGGCGATCGACGGCGGTGAGGATGGGGACGGGGACAGGATGGCACCCTACACATGTGCAAACTAAGAAGTTAATTTGAGCTCAAATTGTGCATCTAAATCAAATAAACTGACACATACACTCCTCCACTAAAACCCACAAACCACACTACTTCTAGAGCATTTGAAATGAGCTAAACTAGCAGTGAGAGATGAAAGGATGAAGTTGCTAACCTTTTTAGAACACTTGGATAGTTGGTGCACCGCCAAACCTAGACAAATCTTTGGGAAAATGGAGCTTTGAGGTCGAGCTTGGAGGAAGAACAGAGGAGGAAGCTTAAGTGTGGCTCCGACATTTCATCGAACACCTCATGTGCATATATAGGCAAAAAACAGAGTAGCCCACACCTCCACCCTTCCACGGCCAAAAAACAGAGGAGATGGGGGGAGTGGATATATATAGGCAAAACTTTAGTCCCGGTTTGTGTCTAAAACCGGGACTAATGACCTACCCTTTAGTCCCAGTTCCAGACACCAACCGGGACTAAAGGGCAGAAACCCCTTTAGTCCCGGTTGGTGGATGGAACCGGGACTAAAGGTCCCAGCCGAACCGGGACTGATGCCTGCCGAGGCCCGGCCGGCGTCCTAGCCTCTCGAATGGGGACTGATGCTCCCATTAGTCCCGGTTCGTAACACGACCGGGACTAATGCACTGATCTGGCCAGGACCAAAGCCCTGTTTTCTACTAGTGCTATGCCTCCCACGGATTGATAAACCTTAGGTCATCCACTTGAGGGAAAATTGCTACTGTCCTACAAAACTCTGCGCTTGGAGGACCAACACGAGTCTACAAGAATAAGTTGTGTAGTAGACATCAAGCTCTTTTCTGGCGCTGTTGCCGGGGAGGTGAGTGCTTGAAGGTATATCTTTAGATCTTGCAATCGAATCTTTTAGTTTCTTGTTTTATCACTACTTTGGTTTATAAAAGAAAGCTACAAAAAATGGAATTGAGGTTGCCTCAAATGCTTTATCTTTATAATGTCTTTCTTGAAAATAAGGATTCCGATAATTGTGCTCAATTGTTAGAGGAAGAATTTAATAAAATGTTTGGCATAAAATCCTTGAATGATGAGCAAGATTGCAATGTTGATAGTATGAATTCTTTGAATATCCATGATGCTAATGATATGCAAAGCCATAAGCTTGGGGAGGCTATATTTGATGAAGATGATCTTTTTAGTCCCCCTGGTATTGATGAGCAAATTTATTATGATGATAGCATGCCTCCTATTTATGATGATTATATTGATGAAAGTGGGTTTGGAAGAGTGTCAACTCTAGGTACTAATGATCCCACTATTTTGGAGGGTGTTGAATCTTATGGCAATAATTATGAAAGTGGATTTGGAGAGGTCATGACTTTATTTAATGATGATTCCACTATTTTGGAAGAGGTTTCAATTGATTATGACAACAAAGTTGCTATCTATGATGATTATGGTGATGACATGTATGCTATAAAGAATAATGATAACCATGAAACTTGTCATCATGATTTTAATGTTCAATTTGATTATGTCAATCAAGTATCTCATGATAGTTATTTTGTTGAGTTTGCTCCCACTACTATTGATGAGAATAAATTTGCATATGTGGAGAGAAATAAAATTTCTATACTTATGAATCATGAAAAGAATGCTTTATGTGATAGCTATATTGTTGAATTCATTCATGATGCTACTGAAAATTATTATGAGAGAGGAACATATGCTTGTAGGCTTCTCAATAATATCAAGTTTCCTCTCTTTATGTTGAAAGTTTTGAAGTTATGCTTGTTTTGCCTTCCTATGCTCGTTGATTCTTGCTCCCATAATTTGTTTGCTCACAGAATCCCTATGCGTAGGAAGTTGGTTAGACTTAAATGTGCTAGTCATATGCTTCATGATGCTGCCATCATGTTTCAATTCTTTACTTTTATGTGAGCATCATTAAAATCATCATGCCTAGCTGCAAAGGCAATAAAGAAAAGCGCTTGTTGGGAGACAACCCAATATTTATACCTACTGTTTTTGTGTGTTCACATAATTAAGCTACCGTAGTAATCATGTTTTATAGCTTTTGTTTCAATAATGTGCCAAGTAAAGCCTTTGGGATAGTGTGGATGTTAGTTAACTTAATTCTGTGCAAAAACAGAAACTTTTGCCCCCAGTACTGGAATTCTCTAAATTCACTGGTGCGCGGAAAAATTCTGAATTTTTTACACATGATTGATATACAAATTTCCTACGTTGTCCTAATTTTTCAGAATTTTTCGAGTTACAAAAGTTTAGTCATTATTCAGATCTTTACAGACTGTTCTGTTTTTGACAGATTCTGTTTTCAATGCATAGTTTGCTTGTTTTATATTGGTCAATATAAATTGTAAAAATGATAGGGTATAGTAGGCATTGTGTGAGAAAAATTATGAATCTTGTCTTGACAGTACCCAAGTGAATGATTTGCTTTACTATACTAACCTATCTCACCAAGTTCCGTTAAGTTTTGTGTGATTGAAGTTTTCAAGTTTTGGGTGAGATCGATATGAGGAGAATGAGGAGCGGCAAGAACCTAAGCTTGGGGATGCGCAAGGCACCCTAAGGTAATATTCAAGGAAGACCCAAGCAACTAAGCTTGGGGATGCCCCGGAAGGCATCCCCTCTTTCGTCTTCAACACTATCGGTAAACTCACATGGAGCTATATTTTTATTCGTCACATAATATGAGTTTTGCTTGGAGCGTCATTTTCTTCTATTGATATTTGCTTGGTGTTATCAATAATCATGTTTTGTATATTTTAGTTCAATAAAATGTCAAGTATAGCCTTTACCATGCTCATTTTGCAAGTTTATGTGCTGCTGTTTGAAAACAGAAAGTTTTCTTTTATGTTATGAATTTTTTTGAATAGTCAGAACATGATAAAAATCTGAAATTTTTACACAGTAAGCATGCATGAGTTCTCTGTCATGTGGTAATTTTTCAGAATTTTTGGAGTTAGGGAAGTGTGAATTCTTATTCACCCTTTACAGACTGTTCTGTCTGGCAGATTTCGGTTATAGTTGCATTGTTTGCATATGTTGCTTGTTTAATGTTTCTATTTGAGAATAGGAGTATTAAATATGCAGAGGCATTTAGTATGCAATGTTAAATTATAATTTTAGTGATTTTCTACAGTAGAGAATGATAAGGTTTTCCATTGATTTATACTAACTTATCTCACGAGTTCTTTTTGAGTTTTATGTGGATGAAGTTTTTAAGATTTAGAGAAACCGTGATATGAGAGGAATTAAGGAGACACAAGAGCTCAAGATTGGGGATGCCCAAGGCACCCCAAGATAATATTCCAAGAAGTCTCAAGCAACTAAGCTTGGGGATGCCCCGGTAGGCATCCCACCTTTCTTCATCAACACCTATCGGTTAGCCGAAGTTTTTTACTTGTTCACATGATATGAGCTATTCTTTGAGTGTCCTTTTATTTTCATTTTGTTTGTTGTTTGAATAAAATACTTAATATCTGAAATTTTTAAATGAGAGAGAGTCCTCACATAGCTACCTATTTACTTAACTACTCATTTGATCTTCACTTATATCTTTTTGGAGTATTTAGTTATTTACTCTCGTTGTTCAGTTATATCCTAAGAGTAAATTGTTGAATGAATTGAATATCATGAAGTTGAAATAATATGAGCTTCATATGCTTGTATCATGCCTAGTAGTAGATTCACATTGGGTTTAGAAGGTAAAATGTATTGAAGCTTGACAATCACAATATTGGTCATACAAGCAATTCATGAATGATTAGTATAAGGAAGAGAACTTTCACATATAAATATATTATCTTGGACATCTTTTATGATTGTGAATACCCATTAATTATTTTCAAACTTGAGCAAATTAGTTGAAGTTGGACAAGGAAGACAACGTAATGAGTTATGTTCGGGTATATTTGCATACAAGTTATATTGTTATGGATCCTCCAACATGTGGTGCTTGCTTAGGATCTTTTGCTAGCCAAAAATTCTTACTAAGTAGAGATACTACTTGTGCATCGAAAAACCCTTAAAATCAGTTTCTTCCCATGAGTGTCCACCATATCTACCTATGGATTGAATAAGATCCTTCAAGTAAGTTGTCATCGGTGCAAAAAGCAATACAAATTGCTCCTAAAATATGTATGATCTTTTATTGCAAGGGAAAATAAGCGTTGTACGAACTTGTGATGGTGAAGAAATAAAAGCGACGGACTGCATAATAAAGGTTGCTATCACAAGGGGCAATATAACGGGACGTTCCTTTGCATTAAGGGCTTGCACATCCAAAAATAAAAAGCGCATGACAACCTCTGCTTCCCTCTGCGAAGGGCCTATCTTTTACTTTATGTATTTACTTTTATGCAAGAGTCAATAGTATTACTTCTCATTTCAACCTTAATTATTCTCTAGTTGGCAAGCATCATGTGGTGGGGACAGATCCAGGCACATATGGCCAGTCAAATATATTTGACCATGAATTATTATTGTTGACAATTATCTCTATGATAAATAAGTTGGGAGGCGAAACATTAAGCCCCTATCTTTCTCTGTGTTCGATGGATGCCATTTGTTCTAAAAATATGCTTTGAGTACTAGCAATCATAGAAGACTAGATGATAATTGAGTAAGTGTAGCTCTTACTTAGACTTTGTTGAAGATAAGTTGAATTGCAATTGTTTGGTGACTAAGAACATAGGTTGTTAAGTTTCAAGAGAATGCATTGTTTGAACCATAACATGTGAATTGATTGCTACTTTAGCATGATGAGTTTTATGAGAAAAAGGTGTTGTCATGATGCTAGGAAAAGTGATTGAAATTATCATTGATCAAACTTATGCACTATGCTAGCATTCACACTTCATAAATTATTTCTTTTATCATTTACCTACTCGAGGACGAGCAGGAATTAAGCTTGGGGATGCTGATACGTCTCCAACGTATCTATAATTTATGAAGTATTCATGCGATGTTTATTATAGTTTTGTATGATTTTGGTGTACTTTTATATGGCTTTTATATGATTTTTATGGACTAACATATTGACCTAGTGCCCAGTGTCAGTTGCTGTTTTCTGCTTGTTTTTGGTTTTCCAGAAAATCCATATCAAATGAAGTCCAAATGCAGCGAAACTTTTTGACGATTTTTTATGGAAGGAAACAGACCCAGGAAGCTTCAGGGGAGCAGCAGAAGACCCACAGGGGCCCCACAAGCCACCTGGGCACGCCCAACCCCCTTGGGCGCGCCCTGGTGCCTCGTGGGCCCCCTGTGGCCCTCTTCGCGTGATTCCAACGCCAAAAATTCTTATAAATAGAGAGACCCCCAGAAATAACCCTAGAACTTCGACTCCGCCGCCGCAAGCCTCTGTACCTCCACGATCTCATCTACAGCCCTTTTCCGGCACCCTGCCGGAGGGGGGAATCATCACCGGAGGCCATCTTCATCATCCCGGCGGTCTCCATGACGAGGAGGGAGTAGTTCACCCTCGGGGCTGAGGGTATGTATTAGTAGCTATGTGTTTGATCATTCTCTCGTGTTCTTGATTTGGCACGATCTTGATGTACCGCGAGCTTTGTTAATATAGTTGGATCATATGGTGTTTCTCCCTCTCTATCTTGTTGTGATGAATTGAGTTTTTACCTTTGAGGTTTCACTATTATCGGATTTAATACTTTTATGGATTTCAGAACACTTGATGTATGTCTTGCATATGAATACCCGTGGTGACAATGGGGTATTATATTGATTCACTTGATGTATGTTTTGGCACTCAACTCGCGGATTCCCGAGGTGACATTGGGGTAATCTATGCATAAGGATTGATGCACGTTTTCGTCCTACTTTCTCCGGTAGAAATCTTGGGGCACTCTTCGAAGTTCTTTGTGTTGGATTGAATATTATGAATCTGAAGTTGTTTGATGCATATCGAATAATGAACTCACGGATACTTGTGGTGACATTGGAGTATCCAGGTGACATTAGAGTTGGTTGATGCCTATCATATGGTGTTATTTTAGTAGGAACTCTAGGGCTGTTTGTGACACTTATAGGGATGGCTCAATAGAGTGATCGTAAAAGATAACTTTGAGGTGGTTTCGTACCGTACAACAATTTCATCTTATGTTCTCCGCTAGATAAGAACTTTGGAGTGACTCTTTGTCACACGTTGTGGGATTGTTATATGATTTAATTATGTTAGCACCGTTGAGAGATTGCACTAGTGAAAGTATGAACCCTAGGCCTTGTTTTCAAGCATTGCAATACCGTTTGTGCTCCGTTTTATCACTTGCTACCTTGCAGTTTTTATATTTTCAGATTACAAAAATTTATATCTACTATCCATACTACACTTGTATCACCATCTCTTCGCCGAACTAGTGCACCTATACAATTTACCATTGTATTTGGTGTGTTGGGGACACAAGAGATTTTTTGTATTTGATTGCAGGGTTGTTTGAGACATACCATCTTCATCCTACGCCTCCCATGGATTGATAAACCTTAGGTCATCCACTTAAGGGAAAATTGCTACTGTCCTACAAAACTCTGCGCTTGGAGGCCCAACACGAGTCTACAAGAATAAGTTGTGTATTAGACATCAGAGTAATAGTAGTAGATGCTTTTGGATTAACGGTCTACTTATCACGGATGTAAGGACTATATGAGATTGATGACATGAATGATTATAGTCATAAAGATTGCTATTGTTGTCACCTGCCCAACTGTAATTTGTTACCATGTCGTTTCCATTCTTTCGAGAGAGATACCTCTATTGAAGATATGGCCCCCAGGTCCATTCTCCATCAATATTTCTTCTACAAAAAATGATTTTACTACACAACTACCTAACTATCTATTTGCTTTTAATCTTCTAAATAGCAAGATAAGGGGCTTGATAACCCTTTTGCAGTGTTGGGTGCAAGAATTTTATTTTGTTTGTGTGCATGTGATGTTTATCTTGTTAGCTTGATGCTCCTACTAGTTCGATGAAACCTTCATTCTCAACTGAGAGAAATAGTTCTATGCTACATCACCCTTCTTCTTTAGGGAACCCAATGCTACATGCAGCTTGCGTTGGTATTTTCCCCGAAGAGGAAGGGATGATGCAGCACAGTAGAGATAAATATTTCCCTCAGTTATGAAACCAAGGTTATCAAACCAATAGGAGAATCACGCAACACCTCGTTAGCAGTACCTGCACACAAACAACAAATCCTTGCACCCAACACAAACGAGGGGTTGTCAATCCCTCGGCGGTCAATTGCAAGATTAAATTGTATGTGATAGATAGATAGATAGAAACAAAAATACAAAATAAAATAAATAAAAGAAAATGGCAGCAATATTTTTAGGGTTTTAGTAATATGATTTAGATAGACCCGGGGCCCATAGTTTTCACTAGAGGCTTCTCTCGAGAAAATAGCATACGGTGCGTTGACAAATTACTGTTGGGCAATTGATAGAAAAGCAAATAATCATGACGATATCCAAGGCGATGATCATGTATATAGGCATCACGTCCGAGACAAGTAGACCGACTCCTGCCTGCATCTACTACTATTACTCCACACATCGACCGCTATCCAGCATGCATCTAGTGTATTAAGTCCATAAAGAACGGAGTAATGCCTTAAGAACGATGACATGATGTAGACAAGATAAACTCATGTATGAATAAACCCCATCTTTTTACCCTTAATAGCAACGATACATACGTGTCATGTCCCTTTCTGTCACTGGGATTGAGCACCGCAAGATCGAACCCATTACAAAGCACCTCTTCCCATGGCAAGATAAATCAATCTAGTTGGCCAAACCAAATCAATAGATCGGAGAATAAATATGAAGCTATAATAATCATGCATAAAAGAGATCAGAGAAGACTCAAATAATATTCATGGATAATCTGATCATAAACTCACAATTCATCGGATCCCAACAAACACACCGCAAAAAGTGATTACATCGGATAGAACTCCAAGAACATCAAGGAGAACATTGTATTGAAGATCAAAAAGAGAGAAGAAGCCATCTAGCTACTGACTATGGACCCGAAGGTGTGTGGTAAACTACTCACGCATCATCGGAAGGGCAGCAAGGTTGATGTAGAGCCCCTCCGTGATCGATTCCCCCTCCGGCGGAGTACCGGAGAAGGCCTCCAGATGGGATCTCTCGAGAACAGAAACTTGCGGCGGCAGAAAAAGTATTTCGTGGACTCCCCTAAGGGTTTTTGATTTTTCCTGAATTTATAGTGGTGGAATTAGGTCAAACGGAGCTGAGGTGGGCCCACGAGGCACCAGGAACCGCTTGCCCCCCCCCAGGCGCGCCCTGGTGGCTCGTGGTCACCTCCTCTAGCGTCTGGTCTTCTCCCGAAGCTTCTAGTGTTTATCTTGTCCAGAAAAAAATCTCCAAAAAGTTTCTTGGCATTTGGACTTCGTTTGGTATTGATTTTCTGTAAAACAAAAACAAGGCAGAAAACAGCAACTGGCACTGGGCACTAGGTTAATAGGTTAGTCTCCAAAAGTGATATATAATTGCTGTAAATGTATATAAAAACATCCAAGATTGATAATATAACAGCATGGAACAATCAAAAATTATAGATACGTTGGAGACGTATCAACCAACAACTCCTATGGGAGTAGCAACGACCGAGCTGTGGGCTGCCACGAACAACTGTGAGAAGGAGGACCCTGCGCCATACCGCCCTACTCTTCCACGGGAGGGTCCTTTGGTCAATTAAGTGTCTTGGATGTCTAAACTGGGCCACGTCAGCAGTATTAGTCAAAATTGGGTGTCCACGTCAGACTAAAACCGCTCGAAGCGTTATCCGAGACGAAAAATATGCGATTTGATTGGTTGAGAGATGATTTGTAAACTTTCACGAGAATATAAGGATGAAAAATTCACTTTTCCCTTGAAAGAATCTTCGACAGAACTAACTTTTGAAGGGTTTAACCTCCCAAATGGAGGAGAGTACCTGCTAGGGTCCCTCAAATACAAAAATGAGGATCTATACCCAGTTGGTAATCATATGAAAGAAGTTTTATGGTTACCGGTAGATTCAGCATGGTTCAATATAGCAGAAGGACTTAAGGTGAAAGATACACTATATATTTCACCAGTGTAGCAAGCACATGCTTGTGCATAGCAACGCTTATCCTTAAACTTATACTACTAAATACGAAATTTCTATAGGTCAACCTTGGAACAAGATTTAAGGGCATCTTCAAAGCAGACTCTCAAAGATCGGGTATATGTTCGAATAATGCTGTCCGGACCACTTGTGTCACCTAACGACACTTTTTGCTTACCAAAAATAGCCCTGTACAAACAGCCGGGGGCTTGAGCACCATCCGCCCGTCGGGCGATCCGCCCGGGCGAGTGGCCACGATGAGCACCATCCGTCCAAAGAGCTAGGGCCAGGAGGAGATGCAAGAGGGATACATGGGAGCTCCAGAGCTCTTGTATGAAGCAGGGTGCTTGGGGCATCCTTGCTGGTGTGACTTACATGGTTCCGATGACAAAGTGTATGTTGACGTTTGCAGCGACGAGCCCCCGTCGCTGGATCCTCTCCATTCCTTGTCGGAGCGACTTCGATCACACCGCGGTGTTTGGCTCCTGGAAGCCTCACCTGGCATTCCGACGACCGCAGTCCTCACCTTTGACTCGGTCGCAGCTATAGCAGGGGTGGGTCTGTCACCGCGTCCAACATGAACTCCTCCCCAACCG
This sequence comes from Elymus sibiricus, assembly GCA_039707655.1. Classification (NCBI taxonomy): domain Eukaryota; kingdom Viridiplantae; phylum Streptophyta; class Magnoliopsida; order Poales; family Poaceae; genus Elymus; species Elymus sibiricus. The sequence goes on from CM077676.1 coordinate 69,106,839, forward strand.
CGGCACCGAAGGGTGCTGCCAACGTCCTCACGATCCTGGCCACCACGTGCGTCATGACCGGTGCCCGATGGATTGTTGTGTGGGGCACCAATCGCCGTCATCGTCCTCGAGAAGTCCATCCCGCTTTTCTGGTCGAGGATACCTAAAGCCTAGACCCCCTACCTGGCGCGTTAGATCTTGACTGGTGATCATCGATATCGGAGATCGAAGAGACCCTCCCCCCTTTTAGATGTTTGGCCAGAGGTTAAAACACTTGAGAGCACTTTAGAGGGAGGCTTTATTTGTCCTAGTTCAAGCCACCGAGGAGGTGTAACACCCTACGTCCTTTGCGGTGTTCTTGCTATCCTTGAATGTGTGTTTGTGTGTCCTTACAAGAAGAGTATGCAACCATCCTCTCGAGCTACGACCTTCCACGAAATCCTATCATCAGCCGAAAAGAGTGGGCGAAAATGCGCCGTCCTTCGTCATGGTCAGCAGGTGGAGAGGGTGCTAAAGTACTCTTCATACTTGACAAGTGACACAACTCCACCTATTTGCTGCAGTTTGGGACAACACACCTATCTGGACATCATCATACTCCTGCAGTGGGGGTGCAAGCTTTCACATGAAAAGACCCTACCACCCTGAATGGGCCCACCGGGCAACTCCCGTGCCCGGGGGGAGACCCCCAGGAAGGGCACAAGTCCTCCCCTTTAGTGACTAGAGAGAGGTGCTCGGGGACCCTGAGCTCCACCTTTCCAAACCTCCCCGGGATTTCCCACTCCCCGGTCGGTCGCGGTGCCTAAGCTGGTAGGTCTTAGTGGGCCCGGCAGATTCCGTCCTCCATATCGCGGACAATATTCGTTTCCCGATTCCTCGTATTATTAAACTAATTCTCGGTTTACCTTGCACTGTTTTTGCTCTAGGAGTTGGTGTATGAGGAAAATGTGTTGAAATTGCTCTACGCGTTGGTGCATAAGAAAAGTAAATTGAAATGACCCGTGGAGCATGGAGAGAATGCATCACTCGCTTGGTGGTGGCATATATGTTGGCATCTTTAGCCACCCATGTTGTGGTGGAAAGATACATTTATCTGGGATCAATGCACATGGTATGTATTGAAGATCTTCATAAATAATGGATGTTATGGTGCATGTGACATTCTTTTATTCAACTTGGTCCATACTTATCATGGTCGTTATAAATTTTGTGAGCCAACTCATTTTGTTCTCTCCCGGTTCACCAATATGTGCATGTAATGGAATTTAAACAATTCTAAAATGTAAAGATTTGACATGGATGTGCCATCTACGATGATTAGAAGTAATAAGTATTTCTCGTGTCCTTGCACAGACTGTTGAGAATGATCCAAACATTAGCTCGAATCCTGACTGCTTTGGTCCTAAGAAGAAATGAATTTTGCATTTCCATAGTAAACAGAGATTGAGTCCCTACCTTAGTGGTTTCATTCCAGAAGAATAATATATGAGATCCACTGCCCAAAGGCCTATATAATGCATATTGTACAAATAAGCACAAACAATCCATTAGCAAATCATAGTAATCGCAATTTTACCAAAACGCCACAAAGCAAGTACTTTTTGGTGCAAAAAATTAAAAGAGAAAACTAGCCCTCACCCATGAAACCAAGGAATCTAATTTTTTTTATAGAACAACATGACCTGCAAGGTTTTCGGTACAACCATCAATACAAGAGTGTTCTCCTTTGGTCGGGGAAACATGACTGCTCTTGCCAGGTGTCGAAGGCAACATAATCGTACTTGTTTATTTTTCTATGCCTCCTAGTCATATTTACTATTTACTATGGATGGATTATTTGAAAGTTTTAAGAATAGAAAACAAGGTTTGGGTTCATCATTTCCAATGTTATGTGCACTGCACTCCTATTTACTATATGAATTTGTTCAAATGAAGTGGTTATTTGAAAGTGTGAAGAATGGATGAGTGAGATATGGTGGCCATTGTTACGTGCACATGTGAATAAGAGACAGAGAGAGACAGAGAGAGAGAGAGAGAGACTAGAGAGAGAGAGAGAGAATCACATCTTAATGGCAACGCCGGTTTTGGAGAGAGAGAGAGAGAGAGAGAGAGAGAGAGGAAAATCACAGTTTAAAGAAGTGGAGTTCTATGTCAACACAGTTTTTGTATGAATACGTGCCTTTATTTTTGGTTTAAGCATTCTAGTTCTACCTCAGTTTTCATGGGGACTGGTTTATGATGTAGTATTGGATTGTGGTTGTGATCAAGGCAATAACAGAGGAATTCAATCTCCCCAATGTTTGCAATGTGTGGCTTCTGCCTTTTTCGAGGTAAATGCCAAGTATTAGCCCGCGGATTCACGGCACGTCGACGACGAAACATGCGTCGAACACCGACATGGGAACGGAGAAATCCAAAGAAAAAATCGCCTAAAAACATCACAGCAGCCAACATCGGGTGAGATAGGGCGTCATGGAGCGATGGTAACCACCGGGGATAGGGTGCGATGATACCTATAGATCACCGGAGACAAGGGGCTAGGGGCGCATGGGAGCAGGGCGACGCAGGCAGGGGTGAAGACGACGATCTGAAGGCGACATGGGAGGTGGCGGTGGCATAGAGGAGTTTGGTTTTTCATTTATGTGATGAGGAGGGGGTGGGTTTTGTCAGTTGTTCTGAAAAATTCGACGCGCAGGACACAAGTGAACCGACGCCGAGACTGGATGGACGCGCAGGATTTCTTCGCTTATGTCGCGATCGACGGCTCGGATTGAGCGAGAGCTCCACCGTGCTTCTTCAGGTTGTTGCCATTAAGTTTTGGTGCAGGTCATCAAATGGAATGTAACGAGTCCGTTCCGCACCCAGGGTCGTTCTTGTGTTTGGTTTTATCCAGAAAATGGAATCTGCTTGTTCCCTATAACGACATATTCCCCTCAAATTCGGAATGCTCTGGCACCTCCAAATCAAAGGAACCACGCCGAACGCCTCGCGTCTCTCGCTTTCTCCTCGGCTCTGCCCCTCTCTGCCACGACACAGACATGCTCCGGCCACCAGCCTCCCCTCATATCTCATCGTCGGCCAGATCCTCAGGTCGGACTGGGAAGGATATGAGCGTTGTAGGCGCTGCCAGGATCCTTGGGTAGCCCTTGCGGGATCCTTGGGCGGAAGGAGGCAAGCACTGGAGGAAGAAGATTGGCGCTGGCAAGATCCTCGGGTGGAAGGAGGCGGGCATTGGCGGTGCGTCTCGAAGGCGTTGATGCTGACGAATCCTGCCAGGAGGAGAAGCCCGCCTATGCCGATGCCGCCCGCCAAGGATGTGCAGGGATCTGGCCGCCAACTTCAAGTGACATGCAGGAAGAAACGACGAGCCTCGTCAACAGATAGATGCGGTCGGAGCAATTTCACGGGCGGCATGATCTGGGCACGGTGGTTGATTTGATAGTTGCTAAATGCATGTATTTCTTTGACGTGGGCATCTGAGCATGATTTGGGCAGGGAAGCCCTGACCTAAGTGATATCTAGTCCCCCTCGGCTTCGGTTCCCAACCCTAGTCGTCGCCTTCGAAGTCTCCTCCATGCTCCCGCCTCGATCCCAACAATTTAAAAGGTGTGAAGGCTTGCAGGAAAGCCTTATCTGTCTCACATCTCGTTTTCGTGGATCACTCCTTAAGCCTTATGAAGGAAAATAGTTCAAATTATACTACTCCATTGAGAAATTGATGAATATTACGATGCTTGGGGACAGATGGTTCGCGGAGCCAAGTCTGGTATTTGTCCAGCCTATGTAACCCAGTTAACTCAAGAGTAGAGGTTTGTGTTATTCTTGATATCATGACCGAAGCTATTACTGACAAGTATCTTGGCATACATCCTATAGTTGGGGTAGACAGGTCAGACTGCTTTCAACATCTTATTGACAAACTTTGCAAAAAAAAATATTTGTTGGAGAGCAAAACTGCTTTCCTTTAGTGGTAAAGAAGTATTAATTAAAGATATCATCCAAGCAATTTTGGAGTGTGCAATGTCCGTTTTCAAGCTACCCAAACATATATGCAAAGGGGCCCTAATTACTTCAATGTTCCAATTATAGTGGGGAGATGATAACCAGCAAAAACATATGCATAGTTTTGCGTGGTGGACGATATGTATTTCAAGAAAACAAGGAGGCATGAGTTTCAAAGATCTGGAATGTTTTAACTCCAATTATTTTATCTAAAGTAGCAGTCTCGCCTATTCTCTAAACCAGATTCTGTATATGCCCAGCAGTCCAAATTATCTAAACCATATTATTTTCAGTAGTCCTTTTGTTTCATCGACAATGGCACCCCCGAATTTCCACTAAGAAAAGCAAAGGGTGTGTTTTTGGTACGGTATAACAAAACCAAAACAAAAACGAGACAAGAACAACAATCCACGGCTTTTCCCCTCCCAGAGATAAATACAAAGTAACATGTAGGAAACATTGACTTCAGAGTAATGCTACAAGCATCTAGCAGTACTTGAAAAAGGTTATGCACTTCATAAGGCATGTGCACCTTCGCGCCACCACCGTTGACGACATCATCTGGTCACTGAGTGGATGCGAGGAGTTGGGTCACGTTCATGCCACCACCGTCGACAACATCATCAGGAATCACTGAGCAAGTGCCAAGGATTAGCTCCTGCCGAGGGCTTTGTTGTGAGGACTCCCCCTACAGGCAGAGAGGTAGAGATGTTGCTGTAATGCAGGTTATGCAGGATGCCCGCTCGACAAAGCCGTGTGGCCACTTGAGCCCGCTAGAGATGATGCGGTCGGCCCAGGGATGCTAAGTAGGGTTGCTTTGCGGGACGCCATAGCGGGTAATTCCACCATGCTTGCATCCTTATTTACGACTACTACTTACTATTACAAAAAAAGTTTAGCCCAGGTGCCTATGCAACGGGAAATGTTCACGTTCCTCAGCCATCATGAGCTCCAGATATTCACTAGAGTCTAGGTATTGCTCGCCCGATGTCTCCTATTCTTAAGTTAACTTCATGTTTACTGCCTTGCATATTGTTGCTCTTCCAATTTGTGTATAGGAGAAGTACGTCGAAATGACCTGTGAAGCATGGAGATTGTGCCCTCGCTTGGTGGTGGTATATATGTAGGCATTGTTAGCCACTCATGTTGTGGTGGAGAGAAAACTTTATCGTGGATCAATGCATGAGATTTTTTGAATTAAAGGTCTTCATAAATAATGACCAGACATGGTGCATGTGACGTGTTTTTAATCAACTTGATTCATACTTGTCCATATATTGTACTCCCGCCGGTTTATTAGGTTCCCTCTTATTGTGGGTCAAAGTTTGACCATAAATTAAACTAATAAAATGTAAATTACATGTCACAAAAATATACCATGGGAAACCTCTTTTGAATAAAAATCCAACAATATACTTTTTGTACCATATACTTCATATCTTGTTAATTGCATGTATGGTCAAAATCTGACTCAAAATATGAGGGAGGCCAATTAAACCAGATAGAAGAGTACATAGTAACAGGTCAAAATACGATTGCGCATTTCTAGCATGTTTGGATTGATGCCAAAAATTCGCGCCAAATATTGGTTAGTGATTGGTTGGCTACCATTTTTCCAGCCTCACATAAAGTTTCCAAGTTTTGGTAAGTGTTGCCATTGCCAGCTTTGGCTTGCCAATGCATTGTCTAGACAAATTTTCTTAGCAAATCAAGCATGCACTTCAAGTTCCACAAGACCAAGAGTCTAAGTCAGTTAGATTATGTTCCAATCTCCAACCACAAGCACTTACGAGGGCAAAGCTTGTGCCTTGGTGAAGAATCCAACTCGACATGACCTAGTGTTCATCAATTGAATGCCTACATAGGTAGTGACAGTAACAGATCTTACCCTACCCCCACCATGATTTGAGCTCTTGCAGAAATAATAGCCCGCCGGAGATGCCAATTGGAACACACATGCATGCGGAATTCATTAACCGATGAGAAATGGAAACTAGGGTTCAATCAAATGTGCACCCATGCACGATCGTGAGGGAGAAATAGATGAGGGAGGAGGAGGAAGAGATAACAGACCTTGCGGAGGTGGAGATGACTACTAGCGATGACTGATACGTCTCCAACGTATCTATAATTTATGAAGTATTCATGCCATGTTTATTATAGTTTTGTATGATTTTGGTGCACTTTTATATGGATTTTATATGATTTTCATGGACTAACATATTAACCTAGTGCGCAGTGCCAGTTGCTGTTTTCTGCTTGTTTTTGGTTTTCCAGAAAACCATATCAAATGAAGTCCAAATGCAGCGAAACTTTTTGACAAATTTTTCTGGAAAGGAAACAGACCCAGGAAGCTTCGGAGGAGCAGCAGAAGAGCCACAGGGGCCCCACGAGCCACCTGGGCAAGCCTGCACCCCAGGCGCGCTCTGGTGCCTCGTGGGCCCCCTGTGGCACCTCTTTGCGTGATTCCAACGCTGAAAAATCCTATATATTCAGAAACCCCCGAAAGTTAACCTAGATGAGTTTTTACGCCGTCGCAAGCCTCTGTACCAAGGAGATCCCATCTGGAGCCCTTTTCTGGCACCCTGCCGGAGGGGGGAATCATCACCGGAGGCCATCTTCATCATCCCGGCGGTCTCCATGACGAGGAGGGAGTAGTTCACCCTCGGGGCTGAAGGTATGTACTAGTAGCTATGTGTTCGATCTCTCTCTCTCTCGTGTTCTTGATTTGGCATGATCTTGATGTACCGCGAGCCTTGTTAATATAGTTGGATAATATGGTGTTTCTCCCTCTCTATCTTGTTGTGATGAATTGAGTTTTTACCTTTGAGGTTTCACTATTATCGGATTGAATACTTTTATGGATTTGAGAACACTTGATGTATGTCTTGCATATGAATACCCGTGGTGACAATGGGGTATTATATTGATTCACTTGATGTATGTTTTGGCACTCAACTCGCGGATTCTTGAGGTGACATTGGGGTAATCTATGCATAGGGGTTGATGCAATGGGGTAGTGCAATCATCTTTAATATTTTGGATATTCATAGAATTCATACTAACAACATTGCAATCATGCTCATCATTCAAAGATTTTATGCCAAACATTTTATTGAATTCTTCTTCAATCAATTGAGCACAATTTTCCGCTCCATCATTTTCAAGAAAAACATTATAAAGACGAATAATATGAGGCAACCTCAATTCCATTTTTTTGTAGTTTTCTTTTATAAACCAAACTAGTGATAAACTAAGAAACTGAAAGATTCAATTGCAAGATCTAAAGATATACCTTCAAGCACTCACCTCCCCGGCAACGGCGCCAGAAAAGAGCTTGATGTCTACTACACAACTTATTCTTGTAGACTCGTGTTGGGCCTCCAAGCGCAGAGTTTTGTAGGACAGTAGCAATTTTTCCTCAAGTGGATGACTTAAGGTTTATCAATCCGTGGGAGGCGTAGGTTAAAGATGGTCTCTCTCAAACAACCCTGCAACCAATTTCCGAGCATCCTTGAAAAGAGTAGGCCAATAGAAACCAGATTGCAATACCTTGTGTGCAGTTCTGTCTCCCGCATGGTGTCCTCCGTAAGCCTCGGAATGACACTTCCGTAGGATTTGTTCATGTTCATGCTCAGGTATACAACGTCTAATAATACCATCTATCCCTTCTTTACAAAGATGTGGGTCATCCCAAAAGTAATGTCTTAAATCAAAGAAGAACTTTTTCTTTTGTTGGTACGTGAAACTAGGTGGTATGTATTTAGCAACAATGTAATTAGCATAGTCTGTATACCATGAAGTAGTACGAGAAGCATTTATGACAGCTAATTGTTCATCAGGAAAATCATCATTAATAGGAAGTGGGTCATCAAGAACATTTTCCATTCTAGACAAATTATCTGCTACGGGATTCTCAGCTCCCTTTCTATCAATAATATGCAAGTCAAATTCTTGTAGCAAAAGAACCCACCTAATGAGTCTAGGTTTAGCATCTTTCTTTTCCATAAGATATTTAATAGCAGCATGATTGGTGTGAACAATTACTTTAGAATCAACTATGTAAGATCTGAATTTATTACATGCAAACACAACTGCTAGAAATTCTTTCTCAGTAGTAGCATAATTTCTTTGGGCACTGTCTAGAGTTTTACTAGCATAATGGATAACATTTAATTTCTTGTCAACTCTTTGTCCTAGAATAGCACCAACAGCATAATCACTAGCATCACACATAATCTCAAAAGGCAAGTTCCAATCAGGTGGTTGGACAATAGGTGCAGTGGTTAAGGCTTTCTTAAGTGTTTCAAAGGCTTCTAGACAATCATCGTCAAAAACAAATGGAACATATTTTTGCAAGAGATTGGTAAGAGGCCTAGAAATTTTAGAGAAGTCTCTAATAAATCTCCTATAGAAACCAGCATGACCAAGGAAATTTCTTATACCTTTAATATCTTTAGGACATGGCATTTTCTCAATAACATCAACCTTAGCTTTATCAACTTCAATACCTCTTTTAGAAATTTTATGCCCCAAGACAATGCCTTCATTCACCATAAAGTGGCACTTCTCCCAATTCAAGACAAGATTAGTTTCTTCACATCTCTGCAAAACTCGATCAAGGTTGCTTAAGCAATCATCAAAAGAAGTTCCGTAAACGGAAAAATCACCCATGAACACCTCAACAATCTTTTCACAAAAGTCAGAAAATATAGCAGTCATACATCTTTGAAAAGTAGCAGGTGCATTGCATAAACCAAAAGGCATACGTCTATAAGCATAAGTTCCAAAAGGACAAGTAAAGGTGGTTTTCTCTTGATCGGGTTGTGATACAGGTATTTGAGAAAAACCAGAATAACCATCTAACAAACAAAAGTGTGTATGCTTAGACAATCTTTCTAACATTTGATCAATAAAAGGTAAGGGGTAATGATCTTTTCTAGTGGCTTTGTTTAATTTTCTAAAATCAATTACCATCCTATCACCAGTTACAATTCTTTGTGGAATGAGTTCATTTTTATCATTAGGAACAACGGTAATACCTCCTTTCTTAGGGACACAATGAACAGGACTTACCCATCTACTATCAGCTATGGGATAGATTATACCTGCTTCTAGAAGTTTTAATATTTCGGTTCTTACCACCTCCTTCATCTTAGGATTTAATCGTCGTTGGTGGTCGACAACTGGTTTAGCATCAGGCTCCATATTAATTTTATGCTGACATAGAGTGGGACTAATTCCCTTAAGATCATCAAGAGTATATCCAATAGCAGCTCGGTGCTTCCTTAGAGTTTTTAGTAATCTCTTTTCTTCATGAGCTGAAAGGTGAGCACTAATAATAACAGGATATATCTTCTTTTCATCAAGATAAGCATATTTCAATGTATCGGGCAATTGCTTCAATTCAAATATAGGATCACCTTTAGGCGGAGGAGGGCCACCAAGAGTTTCAACAGGTAAATTATGTTTAAGGATAGGTGGTTCATCAAAGAACATCTTATCTATTTCATTTCTTTCATTCATATGCATATCGTTTTCATGGTCTAGCAAATATTGTTCTAACGGATCAGTAGGAGGTACGGCAATAGAAGCAAGACCAATAATTTCATTTTTACAAGGCAATTCTTTATCATGAGGTTGTCTACGAAACTTGGAGAAATTAAACTCATGAGATATATCACCAAACTTAACTCGAACCTTTTCTTTAACACAATCAATTTCAGCATTAACGGTATTCAAGAAAGGTCTACCAAATATAATGGGACAAAAATTATCTTGTTGTGAACCAAGTACTAAGAAATCAGTGGGGTATTTGATTTTGCCACACAAGACTTCAACATCTCTAACAATCCCAAGTGGTGTAATAGTATCTCTATTTGCAAGCTTAATAGTAACATCAATATCTTCAATCTCAATAGGTGCAATTTCATGCATTACTTCTTGATATAAAGAAAATGGAATAGCACTCACACTAGCGCCCATATCACACAAACCATGATAGGAATGATCTCCAATCTTAACAGAAACAATAGGCATATCAACTATGGGCTTGTTCTTGTCTAACTTATCTTGTTCATTTCTAACAGGTTTAGCAATTCTAGCAGCCTCCTCACAAAAGTAAATAAGATGCCCATCTATATTATCGACTAAGAGATCTTTAACCATAGCAACATCAGGTTCAACTTTAATTTGTTCAGAGGGTCTAGGTGCTCTAATATTACTTTTCTTAACCATAGTTGAAGCTTTAGCATGTTCCTTAATCTTAACAGGAAAAGGTGGTTTCTCAATATAAGCAGTAGACACAACTGGATCAACATGGTAAACAATTGTTTCTTCTTTAACACTAACGGGTTCCTCAATCTTTTCTTTAACAGGGGGATGATATTTAAACCACTTCTCCTTAGGGAGATCAACATGAGTAGCAAATTATTCACAAAAGGAAGCTACTATCTCAGAGTCAAGTCCATATTTAGTGCTAAACTTATGAAAAGCATCGGTGGCCATAAAAGATTTAACACAATCTAACTCAAGTTTTATACCTGACTCATTACCTTTGTCAAGTTCCCAATCTTCAGAGTTGCGTTTAATTCTTTCTAGAAGATCCCATCTGAATTCAATAGTTTTCTTCATGAAGGAGCCAGTTGAAGAAGAATCGAGCGTAGTTTGATTATCATGAGAAAGCCGAGCATAAAAATTTTGTAAGATAATTTCTTTTGAGAGCTCATGATTGGGGCATGTGTACATCATATACTTAAGCCTCCCCCAAGCTTGAGCCATGCTTTCACCTTCACGAGGCCAAAAATTATATATATAATTCCGATCACGATGAACCAAATGCATAGGATAAATTTTTTGATGGAATTCTAGTTTCAATCGGTTCCAGTCCCATGTATCAGTATCATCACATAGCCTATACCATATCAATGCCTTTCCCTCCAAAGATAAAGGGAATACTTTCTTCTTAACTCCATCTCCGGATAAACCTGCAAGCTTAAACAATCCAAAAATTTCATCTACATAGATCAAGTGCATATCAGGATGTACTATTCCATCTCCTGCATAAGGATTAGCTAGCAGTTTCTCTATCATACCCAGAGGAATCTCATAATAAATATTTTCAGTAGGTGCAGTAGGTTGAGGAGCAACTATTTCTGTTTCCGGTCGAGGTGAAGATACCCCGAACAAACCCCTCAAAGGATTACTTTCCATAGTGACAAGTGACAGTAAATTTCAGCACATAATATAAATGTTTCCTTACCAAATTCCACTCACCAAAGGCGCTTCACTCCCCGGCAACGGCGCTAGAAAAGAGTCTTGATGACCCACAAGTATAGGGGATCAATCGTAGTCCTTTCGATAAGTAAGAGTGTCGAACCCAACGAGGAGCAGAAGGAAATGACAAGCGGTTTTCAGCAAGGTATTTTCTGCAAGCACTGAAATTATCGATAACGAGTAGTTTGATAGCAAGATAATTTGTAACAAGTGACAAGTAGCAATAGTAAAAAAGAGTGCAGCAAGGTGGCCCAATCCTTTTTATAACAAAGGACAAGCCGGAACGATCTCTTGTAGTAAGCAAAGCGTTCTCGAGGACACATGGGAATTTCATCTAGTCACTTTCATCATGTTGGTTTGATTCGCATTCGCTACTTTGATAATTTGATATGTGGGTGGACCGGTGCTTGGGTGTTGTTCTTACTTGAACAAGCCTCCCACTTATGATTACCCCCTCTCGCAAGCATCCACAACTATGAAAGAAGAATTAAGACAACTCTAACCATTGCATTAAACATATGGATCCAAATCAGCCCCTTACGGAATAGCGCATAAACTAGGGTTTAAGCTTCTGTCACTCTAACAACCCATCTTCTAATTACTACTCTACAATGCATTCCCTTAGGCCCAAAGATGGTGAAGTGTCATGTAGTTGACGTTCACACGACACCACTAAGGGAATCAACAACATACATATCATCAAAATATCGAACGAATACCAAATTCACATGATTACTTATGACAAGACTTCTCCCATGTCCTCAAGAACAAAAGTAACTACTCACAAATCATATTCATGTCCAAATAGATCTGAACATATAATCTTCCACCAAATAAACCAACTAGCATCAACTACAAGGTGTAATCAACACTACTAGCAACCCACAGGTACCAATCTGAGGTTTTGAGGCAAAGATTGAATACAAGAGATGAACTAGGGTTTGAGATGAGATGGTGCTGGTGAAGATGTTGATGAATATTAGTCCTCCCACGATGAGAGGATCGCTGGTGATGTCGATGGCGACGATTTCCCCCTCCCGGAGGGAAGTATCCCCGGCAGAATCTCTCCGCTGGAGAGCAAAAGTGCTCCTGCCCAAGTTCCGCCTCGAGACGGCGGCGCACCATCCTGAAAGTCTTCTCCCTATTTTTTCTTGGGCAAATGCACTTATATATCAGAAAATGGGGGCCAGATGCTAGCCAGGGGCCCCACGAGGTACCAGGGCGCGCCTGGGGGGGGGGGTGGCGCGCCCTGGTGCCTCGTGGGCACCTGGGTGGCCCCCTCTGGTACTTCTTGCTTCCAGTATTTTTTATTTATTCCAAAATATATCTCCGTAAAATTTCAGCTCATTTGGAGATGTGCAGAATAGGTATCTCTGACATAGTTTTTTCAGGTCCAGAATTCCAGCTTCCAGCAATCTCCCTCCTTGTGTAAATCTTGCATATTAAGAGAGAAAAGGCATTAGAATTGCTCCACAAAGTGTTATATTGATCAAAACACTATAAATAACAGTAGCAAAACATGATGCAAAATGGACGTATCAGTGAGTAATTATGGTTTAGTAAGAATATTGGTGTTAAGATTTGTGATTCCCTATGCATGCACATAAAGTCAATAGTTATGCAACGAAATTATATCCTACTTATGGTGCATTATTCAGTGTTAGTTATATTCAATGCATGTTTATGACCGTTTTCGCTTTTTGGTTGGTTGCTCCTCAATCTATTCGCTAGCATTCATTTGTACTAAGCGGGAATACTGCTTGTGCATCCAAACTCCTTAAACCCAAGTTGTGCCAAATGAGTCCACCATACCTACCTATATGCGGTATTTCCATGCCGTTCCAAGTAAAGTTGCATGTGCCAACTCTAATTTTTCAAAATAATTTTCCGTTTTGTGTGCCCGTACCGCTCATGAAGCGGCAGGGGGTGGCCAATATTTTCCATGCTAGGTGTGTTATTCTCACGATGAGTGTTTATTCACTTGTCATTGCACAAGAGAGTGGCTAGTAATAGGGATGCCCAGTCCCATAATGAATCAAAAATAATAACAACAAAATTCCTTGGAAAGTGTTGGTATGGAGGGCACCCGTGGATACGGCTAGCCATGGATTGTGAAAGAATGGTGGAAAGGAAATAAACTTTATTTACTATTTGGGAACCGCCTATGATGTGTCTAGCATGGAAAATATTGGGAATTCTCGGTCGTTTTCGTTGACAGGAAAAGCATGCCTCTCAAAAATACTTTTATCTCTCTAATTTAGGCTTTGAGCTCTAGCACATTTGCAAATCTCTGCTTCCCTCTACGAAGGGCCTATCTATTTACTTTAATGCAATTTTTATTTTTATTTTGAGTCTCCATCTCCTCTTACAAAGCACCAACTAGAGAGCACTATTGTCATACTTGTGCATTGTGTGTAGCTAATATTGCGTGTGTTTCATTAATGGATCAATGATTGAGCATAATGGGCTAGGGATAACTTTCTTTAGCGTTGATATTTTGAAAGACATGGTTGCTTGTTAGTATGCTTGAGTATTTATGTCTTCATGTCAAATTATAGACTATTGCTTTGAATCATTCAAGTCCAAGTGTCCATGCAACAAAAGAAAAGATTATATGATGATTGTGATAGGTAGCATTCTACATCAAAATTTCTATTTTTAATTGCTACTTTATCATGATGAGTTTTATGAGAAAAAGTTGCTGTCATGATGCTAGAAAAAAGTGATTGGAATTATCATTGATCAAACTTATGCACTATGCTAGCATTCACACTTCATAAATTATTTCTTTTATCATTTACCTACTCGAGGACGAGCAGGAATTAAGCTTGGGGATGCTGATACGTCTCCAACGTATCTATAATTTACGAAGTATTCATGCCATGTTTATTATAGTTTTGTATGATTTTGGTGCACTTTTATATGGATTTTATATGATTTTCATGGACTAACATATTGACCTAGTGCCCAGTGCCAGTTGCTGTTTTGTGCTTGTTTTTGGTTTTCCAGAAAATCCATATCAAATGAAGTCCAAATGCAGCGAAACTTTTTGACGAATTTTTCTGGAAGGAAACAGACCCAGGAAGCTTCGGAGGAGCAGCAGAAGAGCCACAGGGGCCCCATGAGCCACCTGGGCGCGCCCTGGTGCCTCGTGGGCCCCCTGTGGCACCTCTTTGCGTGATTCCAACGCTGAAAAATCCTATATATTCAGAAACCCCCGAAAGTTAACCTAGATGAGTTTTTACGCCGCCGCAAGCCTCTGTACCAAGGAGATCCCATCTGGAGCCCTTTTCCGGCACCCTGCCGGAGGGGGGAATCATCACCGAAGGCCATCTTCATCATCCCGGTGGTCTCCATGACGAGGAGGGAGTAGTTCACACTCGGGGCTGATTTGGCATGATCTTGATGTACCGCGAGCCATGTTAATATAGTTGAATCATATGGTGTTTCTCCCTCTCTATCTTGTTGTGATGAATTGAGTTTTTACCTTTGAGGTTTCACTATTATCGGATTGAATACTTTTATGGATTTGAGAACACTTGATGTATGTCTTGCATATGAATACCCGTGGTGACAATGGGGTATTATATTGATTCACTTGATGTATGTTTTGGCACTCAACTCGCGGATTCTCAAGGTGACATTAGGGTAATCTATGCATAGGGGTTGATGCACGTTTTCATTATCTTTTCTTCGATAGAAACTTTTGGGTGCTCCTTGAAGTTCTTTGTGTGGATTGAATATTATGATTATGAAGTTGTTTGATGCATATCGTATAATCGACTCACGCATACTTGTGGTGACATTGGAGTATCTAGGTGACATTAGAGTTGGTTGATGTGTATCATATGGTGTTATTCTATTACGAACTCTAGGGCTGTTTGTGACACTAATAGGAATAGCTCAATAGATTGATCGGAAAGAATAACTTTGAGGTGGTTTCGTACCCTACAACAATTTCTATCTTATGTTCTCCGCTAATAGGAACTTTGGAGTGATTCTTTGTCGCACGTTGAGGGATGGTTATATGATCCAATTATATTAGCATTGTTGAGAGATTGCATTAGCGAAAGTATGAACCCTAGGCCTTGTTTCTAAGCATTGCAATACCGTTTATGCTCACTTTTGTTACTTGCTACCTTGCTGTTTTTTTATTTTCAGATTACAAAAACCTATATCTACTATTCATACTACACTTGTATCACCATCTCTTCGCCGAACCAGTGCACCTATACAATTTGCCATTGTATTGGGTGTGTTGGGGACACAAGAGATTTCTTGTATTTGGTTGCAGGGTTGTTTGAGAGAGACCATCTTTAACCTACGCCTCCCACGGATTGATAAACCTTAAGTCATCCACTTGAGGAAAAATTGCTACTGTCCTACAAAACTCTGCGCTTGGAGGCCCAACACGAGTCTACAAGAATAAGTTGTGTAGTAGACATCAATGACGATCATGATGCGGTGGCTGGTTATTGCCGCCATTCCCTCTCTTCCTTTGGAGGTGTGTCACTCGACGCGCTTGTGTGTCAGTTCGCTAGTATACTCCTACTTCACTTCTAGTCTTCCAATTTGCTCACCCCACTTCGCTGGAAATCCGCGGGAACCGAGGTGGCGTGTGCTTGAAAGCCCGTCTACAGGTTGGCCCGGACTGCACACTGTCCCAAAGTCCAACCGAGAAGAAAGGCTTAAGTAGACACCTCTGTCGGAATTTTCAAACATATGTCTATATTTCTATATATCAAGCCTCACTCCATTGTATACTTCATCTAAATTAATTTTCAACGCTTTCCTCAGCTATTTTTGTATGCACGTACTTGGCAAGTATTTTTGTAATTGTTTAAAGTAGTGAAAATATTTCCTCATTCACAAACTTTCATTATGTTTTCTGTGAGTTCCTATCTTAATTGTGTTTTAGATAACTTCTTTCCAAACCGGGTCAGCACACAAACGCTAGGCTAGCTTAACGAAACAATTCTACTCTAGACAAGTTGGACATTACCATGAAGAATCATGTTGACTGCAGGGGCGAAGCTAGTGTAAAAAATCTCGGGTGCGCAACTTCGATATTAACATTAAATATATGGGATATAAACAAAAAAGCAATAATAGTAGGAGGGTTGCGTTTCTGAGCACGGGCTCATCTTCTCCCTTGATGAATAGTATATTAAAAAGATATTAAAAAAACTAAATGTTTTAGCACCAAAGATGCTCAGGTTTTCTAGGTGCATGCTAAATTTCGTGGTCATATGACATCAGGGCAGCTCTGACAAAAACCAAATATTCAAAAAAGGTTTGAAAATTCAGATTTTGGAGCTTAAAAAAAGGTTGACAAGCTTATGCCTTGGACCTATGGAAGGAGCTCGAGTTGGACCCAAAATTAGAGCCTTTCGCTCTGCTTTGCCTGGGTTAGAGTGGAATGGGCAAAGGGGTTTGGATATATTTGGGGTCACCCGATCTGGCTCTGATGGTTCTCTAGTGAGCCAGATTAATCGTCGACGAGCCCAAGTTGGGTAGGCTGATGGACGAAACGGTGATATTAAAAGGTTAGTTAGAAACTCATTTTCGGTTTGTTGCAAACACATGGGTACACGTTGTGATGATTCTGGAGGTTTGCTGCAAATGTTGCACTCATGCTACAAATAATTATTCGACGTTGATTACATGATGCATAGATGATTCCTCCCACATAGTTTCATGTGACTAGTACGTGAGCATTTGTTGCAATTACACACAACAAATGCGCTTCATGGATGACGTTTCTCGCATGTGTTTTGACATACCGTGAGAAAAACAAAATGGCGATGATGTTGCATACATATAAAAAATATTGCAAATTTTCTGGTGCAACGATAGAATGCTCCAAATTACATGTTTAAGTGACATCCAACAGCGAGGGAGAAAATCGATCTGGGTTGTCCCCAGTCGGCCGATGCCTAGAACGACCCTGCAATATTTGGGACGATGAAGTGCTTACCAAAGTGAAGAAATTAATGAAGTCGCCACCTGCAAAAGACAATAATCGCAATACTTTAATCTGGCCTATAATCCTCAAAACATAAAATTGAAAATTTGACTCATATTGTGTGATAAAGCTTGTAAAACCACAAATAAAAGTAGTAAGTAAGAGTGATATATTTTAGTTTACTATCTCTTAGATTATTATCCACAAATCAGAAGTAAAGCCGTTGGTATGGGGCACAATATGGAAATGATTGTACCGAAGAGAAATTAGAAGAAACACATTGATTCTCTACTCCACAACAACAAGCTTCATACATGAAACTGAATGAAAATTTGAAAAAAAAAAGTTGATTATGATGTAGAACTACGGTATATGGCTGAGCATGAGTAAATAGCAAAAAATACGACAATTCGGGTTAGAGTTCCACAAAATTACCACTTTATTTTGTTTGCCCAATAACTTTGAATCTTTTTTTTTGGCAGAAAACGCTAGCTACAGCTTTGGCCGGAATTGATTCCGATTATGACAGGGATGGCCTGGATTGCAGCACCGACGTGGCACAATAGTCAATGCCGTTTATTTGACAGATGGTCCCACGTGTTAGACTCCCTCACTAAAATTCCCCAATTTCCCCAAATTAAGGTAGCCATCCTCTCGTAGCCAGTAGACATGGCCGGAGCCTCTGTCGCGTCGTCCACTTTAGCCATGCGAGCTCCAACCTCGCGCACTCCCTCCACCTCCTCGCGGACATGCAGGCCGCCGATATGCTCCCCAGCATGGCGGCTCCTCCCTCTGGTCGCTGCTCTCGCTAGCTGAGGCCGAGGCGATCCTCCTCAATCCTTCCGTGCGCCGCGGCCCTCCGTGGACAACGACCCCCGGGCCGAGGACCTGGAGCCATCGGTACGGGAGAAGAAGGAACGTCATCCCTGCAGCGAGGCAGCCTGTGTCTAGCACCGGCGCCGCCCAAGAAGCTTGGCCGGAGATGGCGTGGCCGGGTGAGGACATGGGTGGACCGGCGGCTCGGTGACTCATTCCCCATGGCGACCGGAGAGGCACGCACCACCTAGCTCTGCAGCTTCCCTGCTCTGGCCATTCGCGCTTCCTGGGCCGACGGCGGATTGCCCCCCTCCTCAATTTTCAATGGCGTTAATCTGGCCGATCATGCTGCTCGGAGCGACCATCACACCTCCACTTCGTTGGTCTATGGGTTGTCTCTGTAGGGATGCCGCACGGGTCTTGACATTTTGTAAGCCTGGTGCACAAACTAGTCACAACTACTAATGGCTAACAGTTAAGTGTTTGGTTGCCTATGCATCGGGAAATGTTCACGTTGCCGGCAAGATGTTAGCACCGCGTACTCGGTCCAACCTAGGTACTCCTTTCCCGGTGTCTCCTATTCTTAAGCTAACCCTCTGCTTCCCTTGCATCATTGTTGCTCTAGAAGTTGGTGTATGGGAGAAATGCATTGAAGCATGAAGAGAATGCATCACTTGCTTGGTGGTGATATATGTAGGCATGGTTAGCCATGTTGTGGTGTAAAGAGACATTTACTCAATACATGAGATATTTTATATTGAAGGTCTTCATAAATATTGGTCGTTTATGGTACATGTGAAGTGCTTTTGTTCAACTTGGTCCATACTTATCATGGCCGTTATAAATTTCAGTGAGCCAACTCGTTTGTTCTCCCCCGGTTGACTAATATGTGCATATAATGCAATTTAAACAATTCGTCTCTAAAATGTAAGGATTTGAGATGCATGTGTTATCACTTATCTCTGATGATGAGAAGCAATAAATATTACTCATGTTCTTTGCTAACAAAAACCAAACATGGGCTCGAATCCAGACTGTTTGGGTCGTAAGTTGAGTAGAAATCAATTTTCCATTTCCATACTAAAATAGATTAAGCCACTAGCTTGATGGGTTTCTTCAAGAAGAATACAGTATGAGACCCACTGCTCAAAGGCCTTTACAACGCACATTGTACCAATAACCACAAATGAGCCATCGACAAATCACGGTAATCAAGATTATCCGAAACACCACAAAGAAGTACTTGGTGCAAAAAAATAAAAGAGAAAAACTAGCCGTTACCCTTGAATATGAAACAAAGCCTAGTGATACCAACCAAGGAATTTGAATGAATTGTAGAAAAACATGACCTGCAAGGTCTGCGGTCCAACCATCAATGCAAAAGTGATCTCCGTGGTTGTGACGGCATGACTGCTCTTCATGGGTGTCAAAGGTATCATCATCATATTTTATTTATTTCTCTATGTCTCCTAGTCATATATATTTTACTAGTATCACTAGTAGAAAAAGGGCATATAGTCCCGGTTCCCAACCCCCTTTAGTCCCGGTTTTCCCAACCGGGACTATGGATTCGGGACTAAAGGCATGATCCTTTAGTCCCGGTTGTCACAACCGGGAGTAAATGTCCTCCAGGCTAAAAATAATAATGCCTCCCACCAATGCAACTCGTGGGATTCGAACTCAAGACCTCATGTGTATTGCCTCGCGCGCAGCTTACCACCCCACCTACACAGCACATTTGACTTTGGATGGGATGCTTTCCTTTTGAACTAGCCTATGGAGGACCTTTAGTCTGGGTTGGTGTTATCAACCGGGACTAAAGGGTCCTTTAGTCCGGGTTGGTAATACCAACCGGGACTAAAGGTAGACCCTTTAGTCCGGGTTAGTGTTATCAACCGGGACTAAAGGGTCAAGGCCTTTAGTCCCGGTTGGTAACACCAACCAGGACTAATGTAGGACCTTTAGTCCGGGTTGGTGTAACCAACCGGGACTAAAGGTCCTCTGACGCCCATGAAATTTGGAACCGGGACTAATGATCATATTAGTCCCGGTTCCAACTCTAGCCGAGACTAATGTGTTGAACCAAAGTCCTTTTTCTACTAGTGTATCATCTCGATTTTGGGCTCTTCATTTCCATTATTATGTGCATTGCAATCATATTTACTATTTTTTTAAAATGAAATAGTTATTTGAAAGCGTGAAGCATGGACGATTAAGAGATGGTGGGTTTTCCTGCGTGCACATGTGAACATGGGGTAGAATATGTAGGGAGGGAGAGAGAGAGGGAGGGAGGGAAGGAGAGAGAGAGAGAGGGGGGAGGGAGGGAGAGGGAGAGGGGGAGGGGGAGAGGGAGAAGGCGAGAGGGCGCGCGCGCGCGCGCGAGAGAGAGAGAGAGAGAGAGAGAGAGAGAGAGAGAGGAAATCGCAGTTTAGAGAAGTGAAGTTCTATGGCAACACTTTTTTTTTGTATGAAGACATGTCTTTATTTATGATTGCATTGTGGTTGTGGTCAAGGAAACAACAGATGGATTCAACCTCCTCAATGCTTGCAATGTGTGGCTGTTATCTTTTCCGAGGCAATACCAAATACTAATTGGAATGTGTTTCTGTCACCTTTGGTGCACAAGGAGGCTAGTCATACTTAACCTAGTAAATGCACATGTGTTCTGGTAAAGATTGCTTACCTCACCGCCCAAAACAACAAATACTCAGGGGATAGAAGTATCGTACCTCGTGTTTGTTGCTGTCCCAATGCCTCCTAGTTGTAAGTTGTTTATTGAGATTGTCTAGCTTCACTAGTACAAAACAGGGCATCGGTCCACCCCTGAGAAGCCCATTAGTCCCGGTTCAGTCACGAACCGGGACCAATGGGATCAACGGTCCCGGTTCGTGAGGCCAGGGGGCCGGCCGGGCCTAGTGGGGCATTGGTCCCGGTTCGTCTGGACCCTTTAGTCCCGGTTCCAGACACGAACCGGGACCAATGTGCCTCGCTCCTGGCCCACAACCATTGGTCCCGGTTTGTGGCTGGAAACGGGACTAAAGGTGACCCCTTTTGTCCCGGTTCCAGCCACGAACCGGGACCAATGCGCCTCGCTCCTGGCCCACAACCATTGGTCCCGGTTTGTGGCTGGAACCGGGACCAATGGTTGGCCTATATATAGCCCCCGCCCGCGAGCATTGCTCTCTTTTTTTGCCCGGCCGTGGGAGAGCTTTTGTGGTGCTCTAGCTCGCCTCCTATGCACATGAGGTGTTCGATGAAATGCCCGAGCCACACTTAAGCTTTCTCCTCTCGAAGCTCCGTGTCCAAGCTCCATTTTCCTCAAGATTTGTCTAGGTTTGGCGGTCCGTCCTGTCTCGTCCCCGTCCTCACCGCCGTCGATCGCCCGCGCCCATCTCGGCGCCGGCAACACCGTGGTTAGCCTCTTCTTCTTATCTTCTTTCTAAAAGAAAAAAGTTCTTATTTGTGTGTTTTAATTAGATGCTCTAGAGATTTATATGTTGTTCAATAATAAGAACTATATAACGCACGCAGATGAACCGGCAATGGATGTACGGTGACCGACGCACCTCCGAGTATATTAAGGGCCTGCATAATTTTCTCGAAGCGGCTGAGGCAAACAAGCAGAATGGTTTTATGCATTGTCCATGTACTGTCTGTGAGAATACGAAGGCTTTCTCCAACTCTAAAACCCTTCACTTCCACCTGCTTGAGAAGGGTTTTATGCCACACTATAATGTTTGGACCAAGCACGGAGAAAGAGGGGTTATGATGGAAGACAACGAAGAAGAAGAGGATGATGACAACTACCCGCCCCCTGAATACGGTGATGCTGCAATGGGGGAAGCTGAAGATCAAGAGGAACCAGACGATGTGCCCGATGATGATCTTCGCCGGGTCATTGTTGATGCACAGAGAGAATGCGAAAGTGAAAGGGAGAAGTTGAAGTTCGATCGCATGTTAGAGGATCACAAAAAAGGGTTGTACCCAAATTGCGAAGATGACAACAGAAAGCTCGGTACCACACTGGAATTGCTGCAATGGAAGGCAGACAATGGTGTATCTAACAAGGGATTTAGTTCGCTGCTGAAAATAATGAAGAAGAAGCTTCCAAAGGATAACGAATTGCCCGGCAGTACGTACGAAGCAAAGAAGGTTCTATGCCCTCTAGGATTGGAGGTGCAGAAGATACATGCATGCCCTAATGACTGCATCCTCTACCGCGGTGAGTACGAGGATTTGAACGCATGCCCGGTATGCGGTGCATTGCGGTATAAGATCAGACGAGATGACCCTGGTGATGTTGAGGGCGAGCACCCCAGGAAGAGGGTTCCTGCCAAGGTGATGTGGTATGCTCCTATAATACCACGGCTGAAACGTCTGTTCAGAAACAAAGAGCATGCCAAGTTGATGCGATGGCACCAAGAAGACCGTAAGAAAGACGGGAAGTTGAGAGCACCCGCTGACGGGTCGCAGTGGAGAAAAATCGAGAGAAGGTGGGGGGACTTTGTAGGTGACGCAAGGAACGTATGGTTTGGTTTAAGTGCAGATGGCATTAATCCTTTTGGGGAGCAGAGCAGCAATCATAGCACCTGGCCCGTGACTCTATGTATCTATAACCTTCCTCCTTGGTTGTGCATGAAGCGGAAGTTCATTATGATGCCAGTGCTCATCCAAGGCCCTAAGCAACCCGGCAATGACATTGATGTGTACCTAAGGCCATTAGTTGAAGAACTTTTACAGCTGTGGAATGGAGAAGGTGTACGTGTGTGGGATGAGCACAAACAGGAGGAATTTAACCTACATGCGTTGCTGTTTGTAACCATCAACGATTGGCCTGCTCTCAGTAACCTTTCAGGACAGAGAAACAAGGGATACCATGCATGCACACACTGTTTAGATGACACCGACAGTATATATTTGGACAAATGCAGGAAGAATGTGTACCTGGGGCATCGTCGATTTCTTCCGACCAACCATCAATGTCGAAAGAAAGGAAAGCATTTCAAAGGTGAGGCAGATCACCGGAAGAAGCCCGCCCTCCGTACTGGTGATCACATACTTGATATAGTCAATGATTTACAAGTAATCTTTGGAAAGGGTCCTGGCGGACTATCTGTTCCGACTGACGATGCGGGACGCGCACCCATGTGGAAGAAGAAATCTATATTTTGGGACCTACCCTATTGGAAAGACCTAGAGGTCCGCTCTGCAATCGACGTGATGCACGTGACGAAGAATCTTTGCGTGAACCTGCTAGGCTTCTTGGGAGTGTATGGGAAGACAAAAGATACACCGGAGGCACGGGAGGAACAGCAACGTGTGCATGAAAAAGACGGCATGCATCCAAAGCAGTATGAAGGTCCTGCCAGCTACGCTCTTACCAAAGAAGAGAAGGAAATCTTCTTTGAATGCCTGCTCAGTATGAAGGTCCCGTCTGGCATCTCGTCGAATATAAAGGGAATAATAAATATGGCAGAGAAAAAGTTCCAGAACCTAAAGTCTCATGACTGCCACGTGATTATGACGCAACTGCTTCCGGTTATTGAGGGGGCTTCTACCGGAAAACGTTCGATTAGCCATTGTGAAGCTATGTGCATTCCTCAATGCAATCTCTCAGAAGGTGATCGATCCAGAAATCCTGTCAAGGTTAAGGAGTGATTTGGTGAAATGTCTTGTTAGTTTCGAGCTGGTGTTCCCACCATCTTTCTTCAATATCATGACGCACGTCCTAGTTCATCTAGTCGACAAGATTGTCATTCTGGGCCCTGTATTTCTACACAATATGTTCCCCTTTGAGAGGTTCATGGGAGTCTTAAAGAAATATGTTCGTAACCGCGCTAGGCCAGAAGCAAGCATCTCCATGGGCCATCAAACAGAGGATGTCATTGGGTTTTGTGTTGACTTCATTCCTGACCTTAAGAAGATTGGTCTCCCTCAATCGCGGTATGAGGGGAGACTGACTGGAAAAGGCACGCTAGGAGCGGACTCAATAATATGTAGGGACAGGCATTCTTGGTCTCAAGCACACTACACAGTTCTACAGAATTCTACCTTGGTGACCCCGTATGTCGATGAACACAAGAATATTCTGCGCTCCAAACACCCGGAGCAGTGTGACGACTGGATTACATATGAACACATCAGGACTTTCGGCAGTTGGTTGCAAACACGTCTCATGGGTGACAACACTGTTTCTGATGAGCTGTACTCGTTGGCCAGGGGACCATCTTCGACTGTATTGACTTACAAAGGGTACGAGATAAATGGGAATACATTTTACACGATCGCCCAAGATCAAAAGAGCACCAACCAAAACAGCGGTGTCCGCTTTGATGCAGCAACCAAGAGGGGAAAGGACACATATTATGGTTACATAGTGGACATATGGGAACTTGACTATGGACATGATTTCATGGTCCCTTTGTTTCAGTACAAATGGGTCAATCTGTCAGGAGGCGGGGTACAGGTAGACCCACAGTACGGAATCACAACAGTGGATCTCAACAATCTTGGGTACACAGACGAACCATTCGTCCTAGCCAATGATGTGGCGCAGGTTTTCTATGTGAAGGACATGTCTACCAAACCGAGAAAAAGAAAAGATAAGGAAGCGAATACATCATACGATGAGCCAAAGCGCCACATAGTTCTTTCAGGAAAAAGAGACATCGTGGGATTGGAGGGCAAGACAGACATGTCTGAAGATTATGAAAAGTTTCATGAAATTCCACCCTTCAAAGTCAAGGCTGACCCAAGCACCCTGTTAAACGATGAAGATTATACATGGTTACGGCGCAATAAGCAAAGGACACAAGCGAAGAAAAAGTGAAGACTTTCTCTCCACAACTATATCATTGCAGTTACATGTGAAGAAATTAAATGTCTTTTGTAACAGATGAGTTTTCGTCCGAAACCCTGATACTTCGAAAGAGATTGTCCGTTTTGTACACGAAGTGCATCCAGTTTTTGCCGTAACCCTCTCAACTTTTTAGCACATGCTATGTGGGTGAAATGATGATACCATGCCAACTTTCAACCTGTTCAGAGTTCATTTGTAGTGCTTTTCAATTTCAGGGTCATTTAGCTTAAAAAAATCAGTAAATGCATGAAAAATAGGAAATGAAGTCAGAAAGGGTTGAAAATTGATGATGTGGCTTTGAATGGTGCATTTTGAACACACAAAAAGTCTGGAGTTCAAATAAGTTCAAAAAAATGAAATCCCTTTGTAACAGATGAGTTTTCGTCCGAAACCATGATACTTCGAAAGAGATTGTCCATTTTGTACATGAAGTGCATCCAGTTTTTGCCGTAACCCTCTCAACTTTTTAGAACATGCTATGTGGGTGTAATGATGATACCATGCCAACTTTCAACCTTTTCAGAGTTCATTTGAAGTGCTTTTCAATTTCAGGGTCATTTAGCTCAAAGAATGAACTAATAGCAAAAAGAATGAACTAGAAAACCTTTATGAAACTCTAATAGCAAAAATAATGAACTAAAAATAATTAATTAAAAAATTCTGTTATGATCAACTAAAATAAAACTATAATATTCTTCAATAGCAAAAAGAATCAACTAAAAAGCTTTTATAAAACTCTAATAGCAAAAGGAATCAACTAAAAATATTTTATAAACCTCTAGTATTTATGAAACTAAAATTATATAAAATTTATGCAACTAAAGTTATCAAAGTATTTTTTGTTCAAAACATTAATAGCAAAAAGAATTTTCATAAAGAATTTTTTTAGAAACTTTAATAGCAAACTAAAATAACAAAATCTGTTTTTGGTTAAAACAGACATTTAAAATTACCTAAAAATTACCAAATTGAATATAATGATAAAACACAGTAATATTAAATAGCAGGAAAAAGAATCACTCAAAAATCTATTTTTATAGTAAAGTTATTCACAAACTAGTGATTCACACCAATTTAAAAGAATTCAAATTTAAACTATTCAAATTTGGAAACTAATGGCACTAACAGAAAGTTTATAATTTTTGTGACCTAAAAGCAAAAAGAATCACTGAAAAACTGTAAGTAGAAACAAAAGAAAATAAATAAAGCAAAAAAGAAAACAAAAAAAGTAGAAAAAAATTAAAAAAAATGCCGCCTACTGGGCCACCACGGCCTGAATACGACTAGAAACCCGACCATCTAGTTGGGCCAGGATTCAGGCCCGCAGAAGGCCCAGAAGGTCCACAGGCAGAGGTCATGCGATTAGGCCCGTAAGCCTGCTGCTGAGAGGAGCTCGAGAGGGTGTGCGCAGCAGCGCTTATAAACCACTCTCAAGCCCTCTCAGCTAGCGAGGTGGGACTAAACTTTTGGCCCCAGGCAGCACCACCCTTTAGTCCCGGTTGGTGGCACCAACCGGGACCAATGCCCACCTTTGGTCCCGGTTGGTGGCACCAACCGGGACCAATGCCACCCTTTAGTCCCGGTTGGTGCCACCAACTGGGACCAAAGGTCTCTGCTTCCCGCCCTTTGGGCTGACGAAAAGAGACCTTTGGTCCCGGTTGGTGGCACCAACCGGGACTAAAGGGTGGCATTGGTCCCGGTTGGTGCCACCAACCGGGACCAATGCTGAGTGTATATAACCAGCACTTGTGAAATTTTCATTTTCATCTCGTAGTTCCCCCCGACGACGCCGACCTCCTCGACGCCACCAGGCTGCCCCGACGCCTTCGCCGTCGCCCGTGCCCCTGCCCCGCCCCCGAGCCCACACCGACGCCGTCCGCCACCCACGCCGTCGCCGTCCGCCGCCCCCGAGCGCGCCCGGCCGCGACCCTGCGCCCCGACCCGCCCCCACCGTCGCCGTCGTCGCCGGCTCCCTCGTGCGCTGCCCCCGCCGTGGCCCTCGCCAGCCGACGCCGTCGCCGACTCCCTCGCGCGCCGCCCCCGCCGTCGCCCTCGCCAGCCGACGCCGTCCGCCGCCCCCGAGCGCGCCCGGCCACGCCCCTGCCCTGGCCCGCCCCCACCGTCGCCGTCGCCGACGCCCTCGCCGCCCCCGCCGTCGCCCTCGCCGGCCGCCCCCACTGTGAGCCGCCGCCGCCCCGGCTCTGTTCATATCATTTTTTTGTTCATTTTTTATATGATGAATTTTTTGTTCATATATATATAATGTATAAATGTATGTGGCTATATGTATGTATGGATGTTCATATATGTATTAATTTTTTTGTTCAGAGCATTTTTTTGTTCATATATGTATATTTTTTGTTCATCTGTGTATTAATTATTTTTATTCATAGCATTTTTTTGCTCCTATATGTATTTTTTTTCATAGCATTTTTTTTCAAGTATATATGTATGTGGCTATGTATGTATAGATGGATAGCATTTTTTTCCATGTATGTATGTCGTTGTCGATATACCCCCTCCCCGATAACTTCGACATGAGGGTGGGTCGATATACCCCCTCCCCGATAACATTTTTTTCCTAAGTTACTAAGGTAAAATGTTCAAGCCCCTCTCGATATACCGGGCGACCAACTCTCGAGGCCACCCAAACCCTAGAAAAAAAAGCGTTGTCGATATACCCCCTCCCCGATAACATTTTTTTTCTAAGTTACTAAGGTAAAATGTTCAGCCCCCTCTCGATATACCGGGCGACCAACTCTCGAGGCCACCCAAACCCTAGAAAAAAGCGTTGTCGATCTCCTACCCCCTCCCGCCCCTACCCGACAATCTCTCGAGGCCACCCAAACCACTAGAAGAAAACTCCGGTAACTTCGACATGAGGGGGGACGTCGATCAACCCCCTCTCGCCCGAACAAGTCTATGTATCATTTTATATCGCGGTGGACATATATCAAAGTTTGATCATATGTCAAAGTTTGAATTTTGACATATGCAACATTTGATCATATATCAAAGTTTGATCATATGTCAAAGTTTGAATTTTGACATAGATTTATCAAGAATGCCCCCATTATGGATGTGCACAAGTTGATCCAATTTTTTTCTGATCTCATCTATATATATATATTCTTCTATATGTCACGTTGTCTGTGAAAGTATTGAAGAAATCCATGGCTTCATCATTAGCCGGAAGTAACATGCGTATGATGCTACGAAGCTCTTCAAAGTTGTTTTGGAACGGAGTTCCGGATAGAATAATTCACTTTTTGGTACGAATTTCAGCAAAGGCCTTCCAAATAGCGATATTCGGAAGGCTCTTGCTGAACTTCGTACCAAAAAGCTAATTAATTTTCCTATCCGGGACTCCGTTCCAAAACAATTTTGGAGAGCTTCGTACCATTATGCGCCTGTTACTTCCGGCTAATGATGAAGCCATGGTTTTCTTGAATCCTTTGACACTAGACAACGTGACATATAGAAGGGTAGATGAGATCAGGAAAAATATGGACCATTTTCTGCACATTCAGAATGGCGCCATTTTGTTAATTAAATTCCTTAAAGGTTAAAATGAGTTAAAAGTTACTTACTCCCGGTCCGCTCGCCCGACCAACTCTCGAGGCCACCTGTACCCCCTCCCCGATAACTTCGACATGAGGGGGGACGTCGGACATGAGGGGTGAGCGTCGTTGTCGTCTACCCCCTCCCCGATAACTTCGACATGAGGAGGGACGTCGGACATGACATGAGGGGTGAGCGTCGTTGTCGTCTACCCCCTCCGGTAACATAGATAACTCCGGTAACATAGATTTATCAAGAATACCCCCATTATGGATGTGCACAAGTTGATCCAATTTTTTTCTGATCTCATGTATATATATATTCTTCTATATTTGCAGAAACTATGGATCAAAGAGACTTGGAACAAGAACAGTTGTTGGGGGAGATAATCCTCGCCGGAGGTGATGCTGTCTTGTCGTTTCTCAACGACACCGATGGAACAATGGAGGAGGAAGGACATGATCATGATGGCTCCGGTGACATGATCATGATGGCTCCGGAGGTGCTGACTAGCTAATTGATGCATTAATTGTTTTGGTATGTACATATATATATTAACTCTTCTTTCTTCTTTTATAGCCCTCCGGATCGAGCCAAACTTCGGTAACGAGACGAGGCCCGAAGAAGAGGTTGCGCAAGGATGAAAGGTTCACGATCACAACACTCGCGGACGATGGCCTACCGATTGAACCCAAGCGGACCAAGGACGCATTTTCTGCTCAGTGCGGAGCTATTGTTAGGGACAACATCCCGATCAGCATCAAGCAATGGAATAAGCCTAAGGACGACGCCCCTGAAGGTGATTATGTCACCGATAGACAGAAAGATGATATTTGGACCTTGCTGAAGGCAAATTTCACCCTACCGCCAGAGGAGGATCCGAATAAGCCCGTTATAGAGCCACTGGTCAAGGCGTGTGCTCTTAAGAAGATGGCAGATCTATTCAGGAGGTGGAAGAAGGAGTTGAAATCAAAGTTTGTCGACAAAGGTGAGACTCCAGAATTCATCGGCCGATTTGAGAAGATAAGAGATCACTGGCCCGCATTTGTGGCCTACAAGACATCAGACAAGAGTAAGAAAATGTCAGAGACAAACAAGAACAACGCTGCAAAGAAGCAGTATCACCATCACACGGGGTCAGGTGGCTACCTCAAAGCCCGGCCGTTGTGGGACAAAGCTGAGAATGACCTGATTGCTAAAGGGGTCGAACCAGAGACATTGAACTGGCCAGACCGTTCAAGGACTTGGTTCTTCGGGGTTGGGGGAACTTTGGACCCTGAAACAGGGAAGTGCCGTTGGACGGACGAGCAACTTGCAATACCCGTCACGAAGCTTCAGAAGTATATCACCGCAGCGCAGGAAGGGACGTTCATTCCCGACAGAGAGAAGGACGAGCTGCCTGAGGCCCTAGGGAATGCTGAGCACCCTGGACGAACACGAGGCACACCAGGCTCCGTTCCGTGGAAGTTTGGGTTTCCCGACGCAGGCGGTTACAGAAGCCGGGAGAGAAAGAGGAAAGCGGAGCTGAGCGACATGCAGAAGATGAGTGCAAGACTACAAAAGCTAGAGGAAGCTGAGAGCCAACGAGCTGCCGGCCAACTATCTCAGCGGCACGAAGCTACCCCAGAAGCTACCCCGCCATCTCAGCGGAGAAGCAGCGTGGCTTTCACGGAGCCCGTTCAGACTGACTTCACGGAGCCTATCTACCCCGTGGATACTATCACGGAGGCTCAAAATTGCGAGCTTATGACGAAATGCCATAACCTCACTTTCAAGGCGGCTCTCGGCTCTGTTGCACCTCCTCAACCCAATGGAACTTTTCACTGCCTTACGATTCCACATGGCTATGCTGTTGTGATGGTGGATGAAGTAATGGAGGGATTTGAGGAGCTCGAGCTTTACCACTCTACAGGTGAAGGGGAGAATCAGCTGGTTCGTGCTCTGAGGAGTACATGTCTATGGCAGAAGGAGTACATCAAGCTTCCAAACTGGACGCCTCCGCCTCCTCCTCCTCCTCCGGCGAGTCAGGGCACTCCGCCTCCTCCTCCTCCTCCTCCTCTGGCGAGTGATCAGGGCACTCCGCCTCCTTCTCCGGCTCCTCCGACGCGTGAGGGCACTCCGCCTCCTCCTTCGCCTACTCCGGCGCATCGGAGCACTCCGCCACCTTCTCCGCCTCCTCAGCAACGACGGAAGAGAGACGCCGCCGCTCCGGCGGCTAGCAGTACAAGCAGAGGCGGGAGGCAATTCAGATACGGTCCATGTCTCAAGCCTGTGGAAAAGTTACCATATGAGAGGACCGAGCAGGAAAACAAGGACATATGTCGTGCCGAAGTGAGGGACCATTTTGCAAAGAAAACTCCACCTCCGAAGGAGAAGCTAGATCCGGTGAAAGTGAAGCGCACTATCGATGCCCTGAAGCGACCACCACCGCCCCCGCTGGATTCCATCTATGACCGCATAATTACTAAGACACATGCTAAAGCGCAACAGTCGGGAAGTACTTCCAGTGCTGCAAGAGCGAAAAAACGAAGAAGTGGGAAAACAATTCCCCAGCTCGGCGAACAGGAGAAGCAATCGTGCCCCCCGCTCAAGGTGTCTAGCGATATTGCTAATCATCCGGTGCTACTGCCCGGTACCCCTCTTGATGATTACCTGCCCGATGATGTACAGTTTGAAACGGCTGAGGTAGTAGACGTCTTTAGATACGAGCACGGGAAGCCTCTCGTCAAACCTGATCATCCTCATCTAACAACGATGATGCAAAAATTGCATGACTGGTACATGGAAACCTGCAGGAAGTCTGGGAAAGACAGTTTGTTAGTCGGAATTAAAAAAGAGCATGACTTCCCTGGAGTCGACCTGCTGCCTGTTGAATTTGTGGAGTTATTTCAATTATACAATCAAAAGGCCCTCGACAAACAACTCATGACTTGCTACTGTCTGTAAGTATTACTTCTATAATTAAGTCTCTAGCTCAGCTCGTTCATTGCATGTATATATAATTATCCTCACTATATTATGCAGATTGAAGATGGTCGAATGCCAAAAAATAGGAATCTTCGACGTTGGGTTCATTAGCCCAAATACCGTAAATGAATGGTCGGTACGAAAGGCGGCTGAAGATACCGAGAACAACTTACTACAAACGTTCCTTAAACATCAAAACAAAAGGGAAATACTCTTTCCTTACAACTTCAAGTGAGTGTTACTATCTTCTACATATTCGGTTCCGCTTACTCGTGGTTAAGTAATGTAATTGATGAGTTATGCGTGCGCAGCTTCCACTATATTCTGCTATCCATTAACCTTGACGGGGCATTAGTAACTGTCTTAGACTCGCTCCGTAAAGATCCCAAGTATTATGCGGACATGACTGCAATGCTCCAGAAGTAAGTTCAATCAATACCGGGACCATATCGGCAACTTTCGTTCGTTTCCTGATATCAAGTAATCATTTTCTTTGCCTGCCAGGGTTTGGAAAACGTTCACCGCTAAGGTTCCGGGTCTGAAGAAGGAGCTGCGATTTACACACCCCAAAGTAAGTAGTACTAGCTAGTTCCGCGCATCTCTCATTGATTCTAGTTTCATCAATACCATTATCATGCTTGCTTATCAGTTTGATTGAACTCTATTCTCGTAAAGTGCTTGTTGCAGGCACCCAGCACTCATTTATGTGGATACTACGTATGCGAGTTCATTCGCTACTATACCTCTGAACGGGCCTCCTCTGAGAAACAATTTGAAGTACGTAAACAATATTCACAATTTTATTTTATATATTACCATCAATTGTGTTGAGTTTCATTCATATATATGTATTGACCCCTTCTTTAAATTAGATCTGGCAGATGCGGGATGAACTCCTACCACATGATCGCATACGAGCAATTCAAGAGGAATTGGCGGGATTCTTTCTTGACCACGTCATACCTGAAAAAGGAGAATACCATGTGAAATTGAAATTGTTGTAAGGGATGTTATATATTGTACATATGTAGTAGCGTCGGATAGATATACGAAAACTTGTTGTTCGACCAATCTCTCGGAGAAAGAGAGGTCGATCACTTCTCTCTGTATATGTTCATGACGATCTTATGTACTTAATGGTTCCTTCATTTGCTTACTAGCTAGCGTGTCGAGTTCTCTCTATAGTAGCTAGCGTCGACCAAGCACGGAGAAAAAGAGGACACTTCTCTCTATTAGCTAGCTAACACAATATGAAACCCCTAAATTAACCCTACAAAACCACCTAACCCCCCTCCCTTTCAAAAAAAAAAAAACCCCAGCTCCTGACAGATGCCTTTTGGTCCCTGTTGGTGTTACCAACCGGGACTAAAGGTCCTGCCTTTTGGTCCCGGTTGGTGTTATCAACCGGGACTAAAGGTCCTGCCTTTTGGTCCCGGTTGGTGTTACCAACCGGGACTAAAGGTCCTCCTGCCTGGGCTCCCCCCAGCGGCCACGTGGAGGGCCTTTGGTCCCGGTTCGTAAGCGAACTGGGACTAAAGGTTTTGGGCTTTAGTCCCGACCCTTTAGTCCCGGTTCCAGAACCGGGACAAATGGGCCTTACGAACCGGGACAAATGGGCCCTTTTGTACTAGTGCTTTGGTTCATCACCTCCCATGTTTATGTGCACTTTCTACTTATTACTGTATGTAAATTGTCAAATGGAAGAGTTGTGTGGAAGTGTAAAGTTTTGATGAATGGCAGATGACAGGCTTTCCTGAATGAGGTGAAAAAGTGGTGTTTGGACATCCGAAGGTAGGTGGGAAAATTATTAAGACCCACCAGGAAGAGGTTGTGACATTGTTTTTTATTTGCGTTGACCGGTATATGTGGGTATCCGCAGACAAAAACATGGTGATGAGGTGATACAAAGACCATGTCGGCGATGCTTCGACGGGATTAAAGAGAAAATGACACAGTTGCCTAGGTCCAAGTCTCTCATGCAGGTAACATCACTACTTCCTGCTCATTCAGGCCTAAACGTGGACCGAAAATGGGCTGTAATTTAATTATGCCAGCCGGGTCTTGAACTCAAGACCTCTTGGCTCTGATACCATGTAGAACTGGACGCACCAGCCAGTTCACCCAAAAGCTCAAACTGATGGGGAAAGATGGGCTATGCATTTATACATCTACAGTTACAACTGGTGTTTGTGTCTATACGAGACTAAATGACCCTTGATCTACTAGAGCTTCCATGGTGTTTCGTGTCTTGGGTTGCTTGCACGTTATTAAGGTCTCCAAGCTCTTTATATAGGCATCATGTATTAATCTACGAATCGTCACCAAGTCAGCTCGTAGCCCGGATTCCGTGTGGTCTCCTTCCTTACCCGCACCAAGACCGTGGGGTTGGAGTATTTGCATACGGATATGTCATCATATGTCTTGTATAGATGCATGTATGATGAGGACAGCCGGTATGTTATTTCAATTTTCATGGGCTCTGAGTTATGATGGCTGGCATTGTGAATTTGTGATCATGATGAGTTACTTCATAAAATATTTTCCACAATCCTTGTGGTTTCATCAGCAAGGGCATCCCCCCAGTTTCCACTAACAGAAACAAGGGGTGTGTGTTTTGCTACTGCATAACAAAACCAAAAACGAAAGCGAGACAAGAACAGCAATCCATGGATTTTCACATCTCTGAGATATAAACAGAGTAACGTGTATTTGTATCTCAGGCGCACAAGGAGGTTAAATTGGAACATGTTTTTGTCATCTCCGGTGCACAAGGAGGCTAATCGCAGTTAAGTTGGTGAATGCACATAACATTTTGGCACCGATATTTTTTTACACTTGAAACACTCAAATTAAGTAACTCTATGTAATTAACAACTTGCACAAATTGCTTGTCGCAGTTCCTCTCAAGTGCATATAATCCTCCTCTGTTTTGCAACGTTGCTGCTGCAAAAGCTTGATGACCCAAATCCTTCCAGAGATTATATAGGAGTATAGTAATACTCCCTCTGTCCCATAATATAAGCGTTTTTGACACTAGTACTCCCTCAGTAACATTTAAAGCGTGATCTTCCTTAATGACCCCAACCGATGACAGGGACATCTTCTCCAATCGATCATTCAAGTATAAAAAAGCGCAATCAGAGCACACTTGCTGCACAGTACCGACAGATCGTCGCGGTCCACGGACCTACGGAGTTGATTAAGCTGCCTGATCTCCTCACACTGAATTTAAAAGTGTGCTACTTGGCAGCTTGCTTGCTCCCGGTCCATGCCAGCCATGGCCATGGAGCTCTCCGGCCTGAGATGCCAAATGGCGCCGCTGGTCCTGCTGCTCTGCTTGCTGGCTGGCTCACCGTCGACGGCCCTGCCAGCGCTGCCCGGGATGGACCGGGTGTGGTGGCAGGTCTACAGGGCAAACCGGCACGGCCGGTCCATCGGGCTCGTCATGTCGTACGTCGCCGAGGACACCGCGCTCCAGGCCTCTGGTTACTTCAGGCCCTGGCCTGCCCAGCCCTTCGTTGACCTCTACGGTGAGTCTTGTCCCGTCCCGGCCTCCTGTTTCTGATCCAAATTGCTTTCCTGTAGATTGGGCAGATGAAAGACTGGTGAGTTTGACCCTTCCAGGTTAACCTCCTTTGGGTTTTCTCGAATAGCTAGCACTATCAGTGACAGTGAGTACTGAAACTGAACTGCCTCTAACTGAGCCCAGCCACCAACAGAGAACACAAGGGGCACCCAGTAGAGCTGATAATATGATAGTGTTTCAGCATTTCAAGGATGAAGAACACAAATGTTACCTACAGTCCATTGATGCATATCTGTATTGATTTTCCTATATATGGTGTCAAGAATACAGTCTCACCTCATATTTCATTTCAGGACGGAGGTTTCACATCGGGAGTATTCGAGGTGTGAATGTGATATACGCATTGACAGGACAACGCATGGTACTAAAGCCTGAACTTCTGCATTTTACATTACTACTGCTATATTACTAAAAAAAAAACATAACTACTGCTATATGGAGGAGCTCCTTTTTGATTTATCATAGTAATCTGAGTAAATGTACATTTATGCATAGCAAAGCACAGCCTAAAGCTTATACTAAATGTGAAATTTCTGTAGGTCAACCTTGAGAGATGCAATGACACTTTCTGCTTACCAAAAACCCCACAAGTGGTTCATGGGCTGAAAGCAGCGTCAGCCGACATGTTTCTAGATAATGCAGAATACCGGAAGTTCCTTTTCAGAACATTTGGGGTGTCAATGACAGATGAGGAGAGTGCAGCAGTGGTGATGGTGGGTTCTATAGCTTATCTCTTGCAGTTTTTACTTAAATATTTGCCAGCATTTGCGCTCCAACATGTCGGTTCAATCACAAAATTTAAGACATCACTAATTAAGAGAGCTCACTATTTCAACAGACAACAACGTCTCCTGGCGTACCTGTCATTGTGTTCCGTGGAGTATCTGATCTGGCTGGAGGGGAGGCAGCATGGTCATCAACAAGCCTGATGAACCTGGCATCAATTAATGCACTTAAAGTGGCAGTGGAGTTCATCGCTACAATTGGCAGGCAAAAGTCAACACCATCAGTACAAAGTTCTAATAACTGAAACAAAAGAGAGCTGCATGCCCATAGATCAGATCTGTAAAATAGTTTTAAAGAATAACTAGGAACTGCATTCAGAGTGAGAAGCAATCCTTAGTTTCGAAGTACATGTAACTGTCCAATAGAAGTGTTCAATGTATAATCAATTCTAAACATGCCTATGTTGATCCATTTTTACTGGAATAAAGCTGGAACAGAATGGTGAATAAATCATTTTTTTTTGAGAAAGTGAATAAACCATTTTTTGATACAAAAAAACAGGGAATGTTGTCACAGTGCTTGATTTTCATTAAAAAATGCAAGATGTTGTTACATACTCAGCTCACAATTCTCAAGCACACAATGATAAACAAAGGCGCTTTATTCAGTAATCAACAGTTCGATCTCATCATGTACATTATCTAATCCCAGACGAGAATAAAATAGCAGTGTTTTCTATGGTCAACAGCTTCCATGTGCACTATTCTAAATGAAGGTAGGAACATTATAACCTTTAAATGTGTTACAGTACCAATGTAAATGGACAGAGATCTACAGCATGTATCACAGTCTTAGCCATGAAGTGTCGATACAAAAGACAGCTGCATGCTAGACCTGTAACAAAGTGTGGTATATGCCCATTCAGATTTTGGTGGCAGCTCTAAAGGTCTGACCATCAGGAATAGAAAATCATTTCTAGGGAGTGCCATTGTACACGATGTGTGCCACAGATAAAATTCAGCAATTACCTTAAGATATGTGCCATTTAGTTAAGTCCACCTGATAGTTTGGTAATCTGATTTTATAGTCTTACTTGTATATTAGCTGTGTGAAGTTCTACCATCCCACAATCCATATTCGGACTGCCTTCAACACTTCACTACCAGTAGTCTCCACATGAACATTTACGGTCCTTAAAATGGTGAAATCGTTGATTATCTCTCATGATTATTTCCCGTCCTGTCACTAAAGATATAACTTGGTTGCATTGTGACAGTCGTTACAGACTCGGAGGTTCTTTTTTATCTGAATTGTTGTACCGGGAGCTGTGCGAATGAGCCCATATGCACACAAGCTTCTCACTGTGGGTGTTGAGTAACTTGGCCTTGACATCATCTTCTACATGATGTATTGAGTCAGTGTCTGGCACATATCCAACAGCTTTGATCTCTTCTATTAGCTTAGCTACCTTGCATAAATATCCTTTGCCTGCTGGTGATTTGTGCTTCCTGAATAGAAGGTATGAATCTCATTCTTGAGCTGCACAATACTCCATCCTTCTACACTGAAGTATTTGCATAAATGTTAGCAAGGATGGCATGATACACACCCTCTTCTGGCCCTAGCTCAAAGATCCTCTGTGCTGATTCTTCTGCCAATTCCACATTCTTGTGCAACTTGCAAGCACCTAACATTGCACCATAAACACTAATGCCAGGGTCCATAGGCATCTTTTGGATAAAAGACCACTCTTCATCTAGCTTCCCAGCTCGGCCAAAAAGATCCACCGTGGTTCCATACTCCATAGTGCTCCATCCCAAGTTCAAGCCCATAGTCCTTATTCATGCTTGCAAAATATTTCTGTCCTTCATCAACCAAACCAGCATGACTCCATGCCGAGAGGACCGAAAGGAATGTTGTCTCGTTGGGCACTCTGCCTGAAATTTTAATCTCTTCAAACAGCTCAATTGCGACCTTGCCAAAACCATGTGAGCCGTACCCATGGATCATAGCATTCCATGTGATAACATGTCTCTCCCTTGCTGAGTTGAAGAGACTCCTAGCTATACCGACACGGCCACATTTTGCGTAGATGTCAATAAGGGCTGTCAGAACATAACCATCCTGAGGTGCATCCTGACAGAGTATCCATGGACCCATCTTGCCTGCAGTGGATCTGAAATGTTTGCATGTCCAGGAATTACACTGACGAGAGTGAACGAATCAGGTTTCACATTTTCCAGCTGCATCCTAGAAAAGAGCCACACTGCGTCATCCGACATTCCATTTTGCGTGCACCTGAGAATCATGGCATTCCAGGAGATCCGTGTCTTGTAGCGCAACTCATCAAACACCTGGGCAGCAAGGTCGGCCCTCTTGCACTTGGACTACATGGTGATCAGCGCGTTCATCACCGAAACATTTGACTCCAAGGCAATCCTCACAGGTAGCTCATGAACATGCCTCCCCTCATCAAGATACCCAAGCTCGCCGCAAGCATGCAATGCTGCCAATCCATCACATCCACGTCCTCCCCCACCATCGTCTTGAACAATGCCAGCGTCTCGGTAAAAGACCACCCTCGCTGCCTCGACTGCACCGCACTTGCAGTACACGTAAAGGATATCCGTGGAGACATTCACGAGCTCGTCAAAGCCACCACGAACCGCGAACGCGTGCACCTCACAGCAGGCCCCAAGCGATTGGGCGTTGGTGCAGGCGGGCACGACGGACGAGCTGCCCGTCCTCCTGCTCCATCCGAACAACCATCTCCACCGCCGCCCTGGCGAGCCCGTTCCGTGCGTACCCGGCCACGAGCGCGTTCCAGGCAACGCGCCCCCCGGACGGGCATACGGTCGAACACCCTGCGGGCGTCGCCGGCCGGCGGCACTTGACGTACATGTTCACCAGCGCCGTGGCATCGAGGGCCTCCACCGCAAGCACCCGAGCGGACAGTTGCGCGTGGACGGCGCGGCTGGTCGCGAGGTCGGCGCGCGCCGCGCAGAGCTTGAGGAGCGAGATGCAGGTTTGGAGGACGGGGCCGAAGGAGGACACGCACGCTGACGCGGAGGAAGACATGGCGACCAATCCCGCGAGCGAGTCCTGCAGGCCGGAGCGCGCGGCCGTGGACCTGATCAGGCGCGTGGTGGTCGGCGGCGACGAGGCCGAGAATGGCATCATGTATTATTTTTTCATGTACTCCCTTTGTAAAGAAATATAAGAGCGTTCAAATCACTAAAGTAGTGATTTAAACGCTCTTATATTCCTTTACGGAGGGAGTACGTGTTATCCCATTGAAACTTCACGTGGCAATAAGTGTATATCGCATGAATCTCCAAGTCACATTCCACGAATCTCCTAGTTCTTTGTTTTCATGCATTGCTATATTTTTTCCTGCATAAAGAAACTTAAAATGTACTCCCCCGATAACCTTAGTTTAAAACTGGGCACTTATTTTAGATCGGAGGGAGTATTATTTTTAGAATTAATCTTGGAGAGCAAATATTAATTAGTGAAACGCTGGAAGACGCTTGGGATCAGTGGCGAATCTTGAAAGAAAATGAAGGGGGGGCTCAAAGTTAACGGTGTGAAGAAAAAGCGACTAACTCTCAGTTTTTTAGTTCAAATAAGCTTAAATTTTTGATATGAGGCTGGACTGAATACTAGTAAAAAAAATTCCAATTTTTGGAGGGGGGGCTCAAGCCTGTTGAAGCACCCCCCTTAGATTCGCCACTGCTTGGGATGATGGTGATATTCTCTTTTTGTTGGTTTTGCTCTTTGACATTTGTGAGCTACTCAGCTATAGGACTGCACCATTGACAGTCAGTTCAACATTTCTTTCAGGAGACAATTACACTCTGGAGTTTTCTTGAAGTGGCAATACAACATCAGTGATGTTAATGCCCTTAGATTATTAGTTGATCTAGAATTATGTGTCCTAGTTCCTAACAAAAAATGGTAAATTTTCTACGAAAGCTATGTACTCTCGGTTGGAAAGAGATGTCACCAAAGCTGATAACATGTGGATTTGGAAAGCTAAAATGCCTCTAAAAGTTCATATCCGTTTTTGGCAGCTGTTCCAAGATGTTGTCCTGAGTAGATTTAACATGAGAAAAAGGAAGTCACCTGGATCTTCCATATGTTCTTTCTGTGATCCACTTGAAACTACGCAGCACTCTTTTTTTCTTCCTAGTTCCAGTGGATTGGGTACTTGCGGAGTCCTGGGTTCCATTCTTGGTACATCACTAGTACAAAACAGGGCTTTGGTCCAGGCCAGATAAGAGCATCAATCCCGGTTTTGTTACGAACCGGGACCAATGGGTGCATCAGTCCCGGTTCGTGAGGCCAGGGCGCTGGCCGGGCCACGGCAGGCACCAGTCCCGGTTTGTCTGACCCCTTTGGTCCCGGTTCCAGACACGAACCGGGACTAAAGGGCCTCGCTCCTGGCGCAGCCCCTTTAGTCCCGGTTGGTGCCTGGAACCGGGACTAAATGTGTGTCTTCTGTCCCGGTTCTAGCCACGAACCGGGACTAAAGAGATGCCTATATATATGCTCTCCCCTGCCCGCTCACTCCTCTGTTTTTTGGCCGGCCGGTGTGGGAGGTGTGTGCTGCTCTGCTCTCACCTCCTATGTACATGAGGTGTTCGATGAAATGCCCGAGTCACACTTAAGCTTTCTCCTCTCCAAGCTCGACCTCCAAGCTCCATTTTTCCCAAGATTTGTCTAGGTTTTGCGGTACACCAACTACACAAGTGTTCTAAAAGGTTAGCAACTTCATCGTTTCATCTCTCACTGCTAGTTTAGCTCATTTCAAATGTTGTAGAAGTAGAGTGGTTTGTGGGTTTTAGTGGAGGAGTGTATGTGAGAGTTCTTTTGATTTAGATGCACAATTTGAGCTGAAATTAACTTATTAGAGTCTGCACATGTGTAGGGTGCCGTCCCCGTCCCCATCCTCACCGCCGTCGATCGCCCGCGCCGATCTCGTCGCCGGCACCACCGTGGTGAGCCTCTTGTTCTTATCTTCTTTTTAAAAAAAATTCTTAATTGTATGATTTAGATAGATACTTGTATAATTTTCTTACTTTTATTATTGTTTGTTATTATATAGTGCCATGACTTTGGTATCCGCCCCCGTCGGCCCTCGTCCTGTCTATGATTCGGATGTGGTATATTATTTTTTATTATGATTTGTTTCATTTAGTGTTGATGACAATTATGCCGACCAACGTGACATAGATGTTTTTATGTATCTTTTAATTAGATGCTCTAGAGAGCTATATGTTATTCTATGAGAACTATATATGTATGAACTTTATGTATTTATTTTTTCAGTAATAACATTTGATCACTACTGTACTTTGGTTTTAATGTGATGATGAACTTGTATTAATTTGGTCAATTCTCTATTCATGATGTTCTGTA
Organism: Elymus sibiricus; assembly: GCA_039707655.1. NCBI lineage: Eukaryota > Viridiplantae > Streptophyta > Magnoliopsida > Poales > Poaceae > Elymus > Elymus sibiricus. Next base: position 69,147,996 of record CM077676.1, read on the forward strand.
ATGGTTTTTGATACACTTAATTATATAATGCACGCAGATGAACCGGCAATGGATGTACGGTGACCGACGCACCTCTGAGTATCTTGAGGGCCTGCATAAATTTCTCGAAGTGGCTGAGGCAAACAAGCAGAATGGTTTTATGTATTGTCCATGCCCTGTCTATGAGAATACGAAGGATTACTCTAACTTGAAAACCCTTCACGTCCACCTGCTTGAGAAGGGTTTCATGCCACAATATAATGTTTGGACCAATCACGGAGAAAGAGGGGTTATGATGGAAGACAACGAAGAAGAAGAGTATGATGACAACTATCCCCCTGAATACGGTGATACTGCAACGGGGGAAGCTGAAGATCAAGAGGAACCAGACGATGTGCCGGATGATGATCTTCGCCGGGTCATTGTTGATGCAAAGAGACAATGCCAAAGTGAAAGGGAGAAGTTGAAGTTCGATCGCATGTTAGAGGATCACAAAAAAGGGTTGTACCCAAATTGCGAAGATGACAACACAAAGCTCGGTACCACACTGGAATTGCTGCAATGGAAGGCAGACAATGGTGTATCTGACAACGGATTTGGGAAGCTACTGAAAATAATGAAGAAGAAGCTTCCAAAGGATAACGAATTGCCTGATAGTACGTACGAAGCAAAGACGGTTCTATGCCCTCTAGGATTGGAGGTGCAGAAGATACATGCATGCCCTAATGACTGCATCCTCTACCGCGGTGAGTACGAGGATTTGAACGCATGCCCGGTATGCGGTGCATTGCGGTATAAGATCAGACGAGATGACCTTGGTGATGTTGAGGGCGAGCGCCCCAGGAAGAGGGTTCCTGCCAAGGTGATGTGGTATGCTCCTATAATACCACGGCTGAAACGTCTGTTCAGAAACAAAGAGCATGCCAAGTTGATGCGATGGCACCAAGAAGACCGTAAGAAAGACGGGAAGTTGAGAGCACCCGCTGACGGGTCGCAGTGGAGAAAAATCGAGAGAAGGTGGGGGGACTTTGCAGGTGACGCAAGGAACGTATGGTTTGGTTTAAGTGCAGATGGCATTAATCCTTTTGGGGAGCAGAGCAGCAATCATAGCACCTGGCCCGTGACTCTATGTATCTATTGTTGGAAATATGCCCTAGAGGCAATAATAAATTAGTTATTATTATATTTCCTTGTTCATGATAATCGTTTATTATCCATGCTATAATTGTATTGATTGGAAACTCAAATACATGTGTGGGTACATAGACAACACTGTGTCCCTAGTAAGCCTCTAGTTGACTAGCTCGTTGATCAAAGATGGTTAAGGTTTCCTAGCCATTAACATGAGATGTCATTTGATAACGGGATCACATCATTAGGAGAATGATGTGATGGACAAGACCCAAACTGTAAACGTAGCATTTGATCGTGTCAGTTTATTGCTATTGTTTTCTGCATGTCAAGTATCTGTTCCTTTGACCATGAGATCATGCAACTCACTGACACCGGAGGAGTACCTTGTGTGTATCAAACGTCGCAACGTAACTGGGTGACTATAAAGGTGCTCTACAGGTATCTCCGAGGGTGTCTGTTGGGTTGGCATGGATCAAGACTGGGATTTGTTACTCCGTGTGATGGAGAGGTATCTCAGGGCCCACTCGGTAATACAACATCACAATGAGCCTTGCAAGCAATGTGACTAAAGTGTTAGCCACAAGATCTTGTATTACGGAACGAGTAAAGAGACTTGCCGGTAACGAGATTGAACTAGGTATAGAGATACCGACGATCGAATCTCGGGCAAGTAACATACCGAAGAACAAAGGGAACAGCATACGGGATTAACTGAATCCTTGACATAGAGGTTCGACCGATAAAGATCTTCGTAGAATATGTAGGAGCCAATATGGGCATCCAGGTCCCGCTATTGGTTATTGGCCGTAGAGGTGTCTCGGTCATGTCTACATAGTTCTCGAACCCGCAGGGTCTACACACTTAACGTTTGGTGACGATTAGTATAGTTGAGTTATTATGTTGGTGACCGAAGGTTGTTCGGAGTCCCGGATAAGATCCCGGATATGACGAGGATCTCCGGAATAGTCCGGAGGTAAAGATTGATATATGTGATAATAGTGTTTTGATCTCCGGAAGAGTTCCGGAGTTCACCGGAAGGGGTTCCGGATGTTTACCGAAGTGTTCGGGTGCAGCAACACTTTATATGGGCCAAGGGATAAAAGCCCACGAGGTATTGAAAAGTGCAAAAGTAGTTTTGCTGCCGCGTAAGCGGTACTACCGCTTGGTGAAGCGGTACTACCGCCCGAGCGGTACTACCGCTTGTGTGAAGCGGTACTACCGCCCAAGCGGTACTACCGCTTGTGTGAAGCGGTACTACCGCTTGTGCGCGGCTGTGCACGGTTCGGCAGGGATCCGAGTTGGACTCTTTCCCTGCGGGCCAAACCGACCTTGTGCGGGCAAAACCGACCTGGAGGAGGCTTTTACTCCAAGTTTAGACCCCAAGGCTCAACATATAAATAGAGGGGCAGGGCTAGCACACGGGAGACATCAAGATTTCCCCAAGCCGTGTGCGGCAACCCTAACCCTCTAGTTCCTCCGTCATAATCTCCGTAGTGCTTGGCGAAGCCCTGCAGAGATTGTTCCTCACCACCATCACCACGCCGTCGTGCTGCTGGAACTCAACCACTACTTCACCATCGCTCGCTGGATCGAGGAGGTGAAGGCGTCATCAAGCCGTACGTGTGTTGAACGCGGAGGTGCCGTCCGTTCAGCGCTAGTTCGTGATCGGATCGAGGGACGACTTGCGATTTGGATCGCGGAGACGTTCGACTACATCAACCGCGTTTCTTAAACGCTTCCGCTTAGCGATCTACAAGGGTATGTAGATTCACTCTCCCTCTCGTAGATGCTCATCTCCATGGATAGATCTTATGTGTGCGTAGGAAAATTTTTGTTTCCCATGCAACGTTCCCCAACAGTGGCGTCATGAGCCAGGTCTATGCGTAGATGAGATCTCGAGTAGAACACAAACGAGTTGTGGGCGTGGGTGTATACATATTGCTTGCCGTTACTAGTTGATATTTGATTCGGCGGTACTGTGAGATGAAGCGGCCCGGACCGACATTACGCGTACACTTACGCGAGACAGGTTCCTTCAACTGACATGTAACTTCGTTGCATAAAGATGGCTAGCGGGTGTCTGTCTCTCTCACTTTAGTTGAATCGATTTCAATGAAGAGGGTTCTTTTAGAAGATCAAAAAGCAATCACTACACCACGTTGTGGTTTTGCGTAGGTAAGAACGGTTCTTGCAAACCCATAGCAGCCACGTAAAATTTGCAACAACAATTAGAGGACGTCTAACTTGTTTTTGCAGGGTATGTTGTGATGTGATATGGCCAATTACATGATGAGATATATGTGATGTATGAGATGATCATGTGTTGTATAGAATATCACGACTTGCATGTCGATGAGTACGGCAACTGGCAGGAGCCATAGAGTTGTCTTTAATTATTGTATGACCTGCGTGTCAATCATTAAGCGCTATGTAATGCTTTACTTTATCGCTAAACGTTAGCAATAGTCGTGGAAGCAACAGTCGGCGCGACAACCTTATGGCGACACGTTGATGGAGATCAAGATAATGGAGATCATGGTGTCATGCCGGTGACGATGGAGATCATGCCGGTGCTTTGGAGATGGAGATCAAAAGCACAAGTTCATGGCCATATCATGTCACTTATGATTTGCATGTGATGTTAATCCTTTTATGCATCTTATTTTGCTTAGGACGACGGTAGCATTATAAGGTGATCCCTCACTTAAATTTCAAGATAAATTGTGTTCTCCCCAAGTGTGCACCGTTGCGAAAGTTCGTCGTTTCGAGACACGCCGTGATGATCGGGTGTGATAGACTCTATGTTCGCATACAACGGGTGCAAGCCATGTTGCACGTGCGGAACACTCGGGTTAAACTTGACGAGCCTACAGACATGGCCTCGGAACACAAGAGACCGGAAGGTCGAACATGAGTCATATAGTAGATATGATCAACATGAAGATGTTCACCATTGAAACCACCTCAACTCACGTGATGATCGGACTTGAGTTGGTGGATTTGGATCATGCTACACTCGAATGACCGGAGGGATGTCAATTTGAGTGGGAGTTTTTAAGTAATATAATTAACTAAAACTCATTATCTAGAACAATAGTCTAAGTTGTCTTTGCTATATTTATGTTGTAGATCATGGCTCGCGCAGTAGCACCCCTGAATTTTAATGCGTTCCTAGAGAAAGCTAAGTTGAAAGATGATGGAAGTAACTTTGTGGACTGGGCCCGTAATCTAAGGATTATCCTTGCGGCTTCCCAGAAGGCTTATGTCCTTGATGCACCGCTTGGTGATCCACCCGCTCCAGTTGAGTCTCTAGACGTTGTGAACGCCTGGCAGGCTCGTTCTGATGATTACTCAATAGTTCAATGTGCAATGTTGTATGGCTTAGAACCGGGACTTCAAAGACGTTTTGAACGTCATGGAGCATATGAGATGTTCCAGGAGTTGAAGTTTATCTTTCAGAAGAATGCCCGAATCGAGTTCTATGCTTGCAAGATGGAGGAGAACGGGTCTATCAGTGATCACGTGCTCAGAATGTCTGGGTACTCCACCCGTCTGGCTGAGTTAGGGATGCCCCTTCCGCCAGAGGCTATCACTGACAGAGTTCTTCAATCATTGCCACCTAGCTACAAGAGCTTCGTGTTGAACTATAACATGCACGGGATGAACAAGTCAGTCGCCGAGCTGTTTGCGATGCTGAAAGCCGCTGAGTCTGAAATTCAGAAGGAGCATCAAGTGTTGATGGTCAATAAAACCACTAGTTTCAAGAAAAATGGCAAGGGTAAGAAGGGTAACTCCAAGAAGAGTGGCAAAGCAGTTGCTCCTCTCGTGAAGAAACCCAAGGCTGGACCCAAACCAGAAACTGTGTGTTTTCATTGCAAGGGAACTGGACACTGGAAGCGGAATTGCCCCAAGTATTTGGCTGACAAGAAGGCGGCCAACAACAAACAAGGTATATATGATATACATGTTATTGATGTGTACCTTACCAACTCTCGTTGTAGTGCCTGGGTATTTGATACCGGTGCGGTTGCTCATATTTGCAACTCAAAACAGGAACTGCGGAATAGACGGAGGCCGGCAAAGGACGAAGTGACGATACGCGTGGGAAATGGTTCCAAGGTTGATGTGATCGCCATCGGCACGCTCGCTCTTCGATTACCGTCGGGATTAGTGATGAACCTAAATAAGTGTTATTTGGTGCCTGCGTTAAGCATGAACATTATATCTGGATCTTGTTTATTGCGAGACGGTTACTCATTTAAATCAGAGAATAATGGTTGTTCTATTTATATGAGTAATATCTTTTATGGTCATGCACCCAATGTGAGGGGTTTATTCTTATTGAATCTCGATAGTAATGATACACATGTTCATAACATTGATGCCAAAAGATGTAGAATTGATAATGATAATACCACTTTCTTGTGGCACTGCCGTTTAGGTCATATTGGCGTAAAACGCATGAGGAAGCTCCATGCTGATGGACTTTTGGAGTCACTTGATTTTGAATCACTTGACACATGTGAGCCATGCCTCATGGGCAAGATGACTAAAACGCCGTTCTCTGGAACAATGGAACGGGCAAGTGACTTATTGGAAATCATACATACTGATGTGTGCGGTCCGATGAGCATTGAGGCGCGCGGTGGTTATCGTTACTTTCTCACCTTCACTGATGACTTAAGTAGATATGGGTATATTTACTTAATGAAACACAAGTCTGAAACATTTGAAAAGTTCAAACAATTTCAGAGTGAAGTTGAGAATCATCGTAACAAGAAGATTAAATTCCTACGATCTGATCGAGGAGGAGAATATCTGAGTTATGAGTTTGGCAGTCACTTAAGACAGTATGGAATTGTTTCACAATTGACACCGTCTGGAACACCACAGCGTAATGGTGTGCCCGAACGTCGTAATCGAACCCTATTGGATATGGTGCGATCTATGATGTCTCTTGCCCATTTGCCACTATCGTTTTGGGGGTATGCATTAGAGACAGCTGCATTCACTTTAAATAGGGCACCATCGAAATCCGTTGAGACGACGCCATATGAACTTTGGTTTGGCAAGAAGCCAAAACTATCGTTTCTTAAAGTTTGGGGATGTGATGCTTATGTCAAAAAGCTTCAGCCTGAAAAGCTGGAACCCAAAGCGGAGAAATGCGTCTTCATAGGATACCCAAAAGAGACAGTTGGGTATACCTTCTATCTCAGATCCGAAGGCAAAGTGTTTGTCGCTAAAAACAGAACGTTTCTTGAGAAAGAGTTTCTCTCGAAAGAATTGAGTGGGAGGAAGATAGAACTTGATGAGGTTGTTGAACCTTTACTTCAACCTGAGAGTAGCGCAGCGCAGAAAGTTGTTTCTGTGGAGCCTACATTAGCCGAAGAGGAAGTTAATGATGATGATCATGAAGCTTTGGATCAAGTTGCTATCAAACCTCGTAGGTCGACAAGGACGCATACTGCTCCTGAGTGGTACGGCAACCCTGTCTTAGAGGTCATGTTGTTAGACAACGATGAACCTACGAGCTATGGAGAAGCGATGATGGGCCCGGATTCCGAGAAGTGGTTAGAGGCCATGAAATCCGAGATGGGATCCATGTATGAAAACAAAGTATGGACTTTGGAAGTATTACCTGAAGGGCGTAAGGCCATTCAGAACAAATGGATCTTTAAGAGGAAGACGGACGCGGACGGTAATGTCACCGTCTATAAAGCTCGACTTGTGGCAAAGGGTTTTTCACAAGTTCAAGGAGTTGACTACGATGAGACCTTCTCACCCGTAGCGATGCTTAAGTCCGTCAGAATCATGTTAGCAATAGCTGCCTTTTTCGATTATGAAATTTGGCAGATGGATGTCAAAACAGCGTTCCTTAACGGTTACCTTAAGGAAGAGTTGTATATGATGCAACCAGAAGGTTTTGTCGATCCAGAGAATGCTGACAAAGTTTGCAAACTCCAGCGATCCATTTATGGACTGGTGCAAGCATCTCGGAGTTGGAATCTTCGTTTTGATGAGGTGATCAAAGCGTTCGAGTTTATACAAGTTTACGGAGAAGCTTGTATTTACAAGAAAGTGAGTGGGAGCTCTATAGCGTTTCTAATATTATATGTGGATGACATATTGCTGATTGGAAACAATATAGAAATGCTGGAAAGCGTGAAGGAATATTTGAACAAGAGTTTTTCAATGAAGGACCTAGGAGAAGCTGCTTTCATATTAGGCATCAAGATCTATAGAGATAGATCGAGACGCTTAATAGGACTTTCACAAAGCACATACCTTGACAAAGTTTTGAAGAAGTTCAAAATGGATCAGTCCAAGAAGGGGTTCTTGCCTGTATTGCAAGGTGTGAAGTTGAGTAAGACTCAATGCCCAGTGACTGCAGAAGATAGAGAAAAGATGAGTGTCATCCCCTATGCTTCGGCCATAGGCTCTATCATGTATGCAATGATGTGCACAAGACCCGATGTCAGCCTTGCCATAAGTATGGTCGGAAGGTTTCAAAGTGATCCAGGAATGGAACACTGGACGGCGGTCAAGAATATCCTGAAATACCTGAAAAGGACTAAGGACATGTTTCTCGTTTATGGAGGTGATCAAGAGCTCGTCGTAAAGGGTTACGTCGATGCAAGCTTTGACACTGATCCGGATGACTCAAAGTCGCAAACCGGATACGTATTTATTCTAAATGGGGGTGCGGTTAGCTGGTGCAGTTCCAAGCAAAGCGTGGTAGCAGATTCTACATGCGAAGCGGAGTACATCGCTGCCTCGGAGGCGGCGAAGGAAGGTGTCTGGATGAAGGAGTTCATGACAGATCTTGGAGTAGTGCCTAGTGCACTTAACCCAATGACTCTGTTTTGTGATAATACTGGTGCCATTGCTCTAGCCAAGGAACCAAGATTTCACAAGAGGACCAGACACATAAAGCGACGTTTCAATTCCATCCGCGATTACATCAAGGAGGACGACATAAATATTTGCAAAGTACACACGGATCTAAATGTTGCATATCCGATGACTAAACCTCTTCCAAGGGCTAAACATGAACAACACCAGAACTGCATGGGTGTTCGATTCATTACAATGTAAATCACATAGTGATGTGAACTAGATTATTGACTCTAGTGCAAGTGGGAGACTGTTGGAAATATGCCCTAGAGGCAATAATAAATTAGTTATTATTATATTTCCTTGTTCAGGATAATCGTTTATTATCCATGCTATAATTGTATTGATTGGAAACTCAAATACATGTGTGGGTACATAGACAACACTGTGTCCCTAGTAAGCCTCTAGTTGACTAGCTCGTTGATCAAAGATGGTTAAGGTTTCCTAGCCATTAACATGAGATGTCATTTGATAACGGGATCACATCATTAGGAGAATGATGTGATGGACAAGACCCAAACTGTAAACGTAGCATTTGATCGTGTCAGTTTATTGCTATTGTTTTTTGCATGTCAAGTATCTGTTCCTTTGACCATGAGATCATGCAACTCACTGACACCGGAGGAGTACCTTGTGTGTTTCAAACGTCGCAACGTAACTGGGTGACTATAAAGGTGCTCTACAGGTATCTCCGAGGGTGTCTGTTGGGTTGGCATGGATCAAGACTGGGATTTGTTACTCCGTGTGACGGAGAGGTATCTCAGGGCCCACTCGGTAATACAACATCACAATGAGCCTTGCAAGCAATGTGACTAAAGTGTTAGCCACGAGATCTTGTATTACGGAACGAGTAAAGAGACTTGCCGGTAACGAGATTGAACTAGGTATAGAGATACCGACGATCGAATCTCGGGCAAGTAACATACCGAAGAACAAAGGGAACAGCATACGGGATTAACTGAATCCTTGACATAGAGGTTCGACCGATAAAGATCTTCGTAGAATATGTAGGAGCCAATATGGGCATCCAGGTCCCGCTATTGGTTATTGGCCGTAGAGGTGTCTCGGTCATGTCTACATAGTTCTCGAACCCGCAGGGTCTACACACTTAACGTTTGGTGACGATTAGTATAGTTAAGTTATTATGTTGGTGACCAAAGGTTGTTCGGAGTCCCGGATAAGATCCCGGATATGACGAGGATCTCCGGAATAGTCCGGAGGTAAAGATTGATATATGTGATAATAGTGTTTTGATCTCCGGAAGAGTTCCGGAGTTCACCGGAAGGGGTTCCGGATGTTTACCGAAGTGTTCGGGTGCAGCAACACTTTATATGGGCCAAGGGATAAAAGCCCACGAGGTATTGGAAAGTGCAAAAGTAGTTTTGCTGCCGCGTAAGCGGTACTACCGCTTGGTGAAGCGGTACTACCGCCCGAGCGGTACTACCGCTTGTGTGAAGCGGTACTACCGCCCAAGCGGTACTACCGCTTGTGTGAAGCGGTACTACCGCTTGTGCGCGGCTGTGCACGGTTCGGCAGGGATCCGAGTTGGACTCTTTCCCTGCGGGCCAAACCGACCTTGTGCGGGCAAAACCGACCTGGAGGAGGCTTTTACTCCAAGTTTAGACCCCAAGGCTCAACATATAAATAGAGGGGCAGGGCTAGCACACGGGAGACATCAAGATTTCCCCAAGCCGTGTGCGGCAACCCTAACCCTCTAGTTCCTCCGTCATAATCTCCGTAGTGCTTGGCGAAGCCCTGCAGAGATTGTTCCTCACCACCATCACCACGCCGTCGTGCTGCTGGAACTCAACCACTACTTCACCATCGCTCGCTGGATCGAGGAGGTGAAGGCGTCATCAAGCCGTACGTGTGTTGAACGCGGAGGTGCCGTCCGTTCGGCGCTAGTTCGTGATCGGATCGAGGGACGACTTGCGATTTGGATCGCGGAGACGTTCGACTACATCAACCGCGTTTCTTAAACGCTTCCGCTTAGCGATCTACAAGGGTATGTAGATTCACTCTCCCTCTCGTAGATGCTCATCTCCATGGATAGATCTTATGTGTGCGTAGGAAAAATTTTGTTTCCCATGCAACGTTCCCCAACATCTATAACCTTCCTCCTTGGTTGTGCATGAAGTGGAAGTTCATTATGATGCCAGTGCTCATCCAAGGCCCTAAGCAACCCGGCAACGACATTGATGTGTACCTAAGGCCATTAGTTGAAGAACTTTTACAGCTGTGGAATGGAGAAGGTGTACGTGTGTGGGATGAGCACAAACAGGAGGAATTTGACCTACATGCGTTGCTGTTTGTAACCATCAATGATTGGCCTGCTCTTAGTAACCTTTCAGGACAGACAAACAAGGGATACCACGCATGCATGCACTGTTTAGATGATACCGAAAGTATATATTTGGACAAATGCAGGAAGAATGTGTACTTAGGACATCGTCGATTTCTTTCGACCAACCATCTCTTAAGAAAGAAAGGCAAGCATTTCAAAGGTGAGGCAGATCACCGGAAGAAGCCCGCCCTCCGTACTGGTGATGCCATACTTGATATGGTCAAGGATTTACAAGTAATCTATGGAAAGGGTCCTGGCGGACAATCTGTTCTGAATGACGCTGAGGGACGCGCACCCATGTGGAAGAAGGTATCTATATTTTGGGACCTACCCTATTGGAAAGACCTAGAGGTCCGCTCTGCAATCGACGTGATGCACGTGACAAAGAATCTTTGCGTGAACCTGCTAGGCTTCTTGGGCGTGTATGGGAAGACAAAAGATACACCGGAGGCACGGGAGGACCAGCAACGTGTGCACGAAAAAGACGGCATGCATCCAAAGCAGTATGAAGGTCCTGCCAGCTACTCTCTTACCAAAGAAGAGAAGGAAATCTTCTTTGAATGCCTGCTCAGTATGAAGGTCCCGTCTGGCTTCTCGTCGAATATAAAGGGAATAATAAATATGGCAGAGAAAAAGTTCCAGAACCTAAAGTCTCATGACTGCCACGTGATTATGACGCAACTGCTTCCGGTTGCATTGAGGGGGCTTCTACCGGAAAACGTTCGATTAGCCATTGTGAAGCTATGTGCATTCCTCAATGCAATCTCTCAGAAGGTAATCGATCCAGATATCCTACCAAGGTTAAAGAATGATTAGGTGCAATGTCTTGTCAGTTTCGAGCTGGTGTTCCCACCATCCTTCTTCAATATCATGACGCACGTCCTAGTTCATCTAGTCAACGAGATTGCCATTCTGGGTCCTGTATTTCTACACAATATGTTCCCCTTATAGAGGTTCATGCGAGTCTTAAAGAAATATGTTCGTAACCGTGCTAGGCCAGAAGGAAGCATCTCCATGGGCCATCAAACAGAGGAGGTCATTGGGTTTTGTGTTGACTTTATTCCTGAACTTAAGCCGATTGGTCTCCCTCAGTCGTGGTATGAGGGGAGACTGACTGGAAAAGGCACGCTAGGAGCGGATGCAATAATATGTAGGGACGAGCATTCTTGGGCTCAAGCACACTACACAGTTCTACAAAATTCTACCTTGGTGACCCCGTATGTCAATGAACACAAGAATTTTCTGCGCTCCAAACACCCGGAGCAGTCTGACGACTGGATTACATGTGAACACATCAGGACTTTCGGCAGTTGGTTGCAAACACATATCATGGGTAACAACATTGTTGGAGATGAACTGTACTTGTTGGCCAGGGGACCATCTTCGACTGTATTGACTTACCAAGGGTACGAGATAAATGGGAATACATTTTACACGATCGCCCAAGATCAAAAGAGCACCAACCAAAACAGTGGTGTCCGCTTTGATGCAGCAACCAACAGGGGAAATGACACATATTATGGTTACATAGTGGACATATGGGAACTTGACTATGGACATGATTTTAAGGTCCCTTTGTTTCGGTGCAAATGGGTCAATCTGTCAGGAGGCGGGGGTACAGGTAGACCCGCAGTACGGAATGACAACAGTGGATCTCAACAATCTTGGGTACACAGACGAATCATTCGTCCTAGCCAATGATGTGGCGCAGGTTTTCTATGTGAAGGACATGTCTACCAAACCGAGAAAAAGAAAAGATAAGGAAGCGAATACATCATACGATGAGCCAAAGCGCCACATAGTTCTTTCAGGGAAAAGAGACATCGTGGGAGTGGAGGGCAAAACAGACATGCTGAAGATTGTGAAAAGTTTCATGAAATTCCTCCCTTCAAAGTGAAGGCTGACCCAAGCACCCTGTTAAACGATGAAGATTATCCATGGTTACGGCGCAATAAGCAAGGGACACACGCGAAGAAAAAGTGAAGACTTTCTCTCCACAACTATTCTGATGATGGCTTTGATCTAGAATATCACTGCAGTTACATGTCAAGAAATGAAATGCCTTTTGTAACATATGAGTTTTCGTCTGAAACCGTGATACTTCGAAAGAGATTGTCCATTTTGTACACGAAGTGCATCCAGTTTTTGCCGCAACCCTCTCAACTTTTTAGCACATGCTATGTGGGTGAAATGATGATACCATGACAACTTTCAACCTTTTCAGAGTTCATTTGTACTGCTTTTCAATTTCAGGGTCATTTAGCTAAAATAAATCAGTAAATGCATGAAAAATAGCAAATGAAGTCAGAAAGGGTTGAAAATTGATGATGTGGCTTTGAATGGTGCATGTTGAACGCGCAAAAAGTCTGGAGTTGAAATAAGTTAAAAAAAATGGAATGCCTTTGTAACATATGTGAGTGAAATGATGATACCATGCCAACTTTCAACCTTTTCAGAGTTCATTTGTACTGCTTTTCAATTTCAGGTTCATTTAGCTCAAAGAATGAATTAATAGCAAAAAGAATGAATCAAAAAGCTTTTATAAAACTCTAATAGCAAGAAGAATGAACTAAAAAGTTTTCATAAAATTCTAATAGCAAAAAGAATGAACTAAAAAGAATCAATTAAATATAATATTTTTCAATAGCAAAAAGAATCAACTAAAAATAATCAAAATAATATTAACTAAAAATCTTTTATAAACTCTAATAGCAAAAGGAATCAACTAAAAAGATTCAATAAAAAATAAAACTTATGCAACTAAAATTATATAAAATTTATGCAACTAAAATTATATAACTAAAAATAACATATGCAAAAAATAACATTAAAATTTTAAAAACATAACATATGCACAAAAAAAAGGCCCACCTACTAGCCACCACGGCCTGCATACGACTAGAAACCCTACAAATGGGCCAGGATGCAGGCCCGCAGTGCTAGCATGCCCAATAGGGCGTGAGATAGGTAGGTACTGCCTGCAGTAGAGAGGAGCTCGAGAGGGCAGCGGCAGCAGCGCTTATAAACCACTCCGAGCCCCTCTCAACTAGCGAGGTGGGACTAAACTTTTGGCTGCGGCAGCACAGCGCTTTCGTCCCGGTTGGTGGCTCGAACCGGGACGAAAGGCCCCCCTTTCGTCCCGGTTGGAGCCACCAACCGGGACTAAAGGTCTCTGCTTCCTGCCCTTTGGGCTGCTGAAATTGACCTTTGGTCCCGGTTGGTGGCACGAACCGGGACGAAAGGGGCCTTTCGTCCCGGTTCGTGCCACTAACCGGGACCAATGCTCTGGGTATATAAGGAGCACTTACAAGTTTTCCATTCAGTTTTCTTCGATCTCCTCCTCTCCCCCGACGGCGCCGACGACCACCTCGACGCCGCCAGGCTGCCGGACCGCGCCGTCGCCTCCCCGAGCTCTGCCCCGACGCCCTCGCCGACCCCCTGCCCCGACGCCCTCGCCGACGCGCCGGACCTCCTCGCGTGCCCTCCTCCCCGTCGCCGCGTGCCCCCTCGAGCCCGCCGTCCTCGTCGCCGGCCTCCAGCCATCGCCGCCCCCCCAGTGAGCCCTCCTTTCCCATGGTCCCCTGCTCCCCATCGCCGCGTGGCCCCGAGCCCCTTGCTCTGCCACTGCTCCATGGTCGCCGCCGGCCCCGTTGCTAAAAATGTGTTTTTTTAGATGAATAGATAGATAGATAATGTTCATGTGGAGATGAGATGAGATGTATGGTGCTCTGTTTTTTTAGATAATGTTCATGTGGAGATGAGATGAGATGAGATGTATGAGATGTATGAGATGTTTTGTGGAGATGAGATGAGATGTTGTCATGTGGAATTTTTTTTGTTCATAGAAATTAGTGTGAATTTTTTGTTCATGATGATCTTGCTAAAACTCATATTAAGTTTGTTCGATGAATGTTTTCTGTTAAAACTCATGTTAAGTTTGTTCGATGAATGTTTTCTGTTAAAACTCATATTCAAAATGAGTTAAAAGACTCATATATTCAAAATTTACTCCCGGTCCGCTCGCCCGACCAACTCTCGAGGCCACCCAAACCCTAGAAGAAAGAGCGTTGTCGATCTACCCCCTCCCGCCCCTACCCGTAATTGTTATGTATAATACTATATATTGGCGTCTAATTCACCGGTCTTACCTCAGTGAACCTAAGGGACTTTATTTATTCGGTAGGCGGCCGGCATAGGTCAATGTGGTAGAATGGATAGTTCGATCTCCTGCATAGCGATTATTTTTTGTAAAGTGTCCTCTCCTGAAAGTATAACCCCGATAACTACGACATGAGGGGGGACGTCGGACATGCATGAGAGAGGCGGTCCGCAAAGTATCCTCTCTCGAAAGCATAACCCCCGATAACTTTGCATGATGTTTGCGACTAATCCATTGCTCATATATGCATATGATTCCTTGTTGTGATTAGCTAGGTCTATGTTTGCCACTAATCCATCTCTCATGGTTGTATATTGCCATGTTGTAATATTTGCAGAAACTATGGACAGGGACTTAGAAAAAGAAGAGTTGTTGGGGGATATAATCCGCGACGGAGTTGATATCACCTTGTCGTTTCTCAACGACACCGATGGTCAGGAAAGAGAGGATGACGGCTCCGGTGATCCAATGGAGGAGGAAGGAGATCATGACGGCTCCGGTGACCGAATGGAGGAGGAATGAGATCATGACGGCTCCGGTGACCGAACGGAGGAGGGAGCCTTAACTGTTGCAAAGTCCGGCGAGGTATATATACATATATTAATTAAGCCTCTGCTGACTTGATGCATTAATTGTTTTGTATGTACATATATTAACGCTTCTTTCTTCTTTTAAATAGCCCTCCGGATCGAGCCAAACTTCTGTAAGGAGACGAGGCCCGAAGAAAAGGTTGCGCCAGGATGAAAGGTTCACGATCGAAGAAGTCGGTCGAGATGGCCAACCGATTGCTCCCAAGCGGAGCAGGGACACATTTATACATCAGTGCAGAGTGGTTGTTAGGGACATCGTCCCGATCAGCATCCAAGAATGGAATAAGAAGAAGGACCCTGAAGTTTCTTATGTCCAGGATAGACAGAAAGATGATCTTTGGACCTCGCTGATGACAAATTTCAGCCTACCACCAGAGGCGGATCCGAATAAGGTCAAGGCATTTGCTCTTAAGAAGATGGCAGAACTATTCAAGAACTGGAAGAAAGATTTGAACAAAAAGTTTGTCGAGAAAGACAAGACTCTAGAATTCACCGGTCCATATGAGAAGATAAAAGATCACTGGCCTGCATTTGTGGCCTACAAGAAATCGGACAAGGGCAAGCAAAGGTCAGCGACAAATAAGCTAAATGCTGCAAAGAAGAAGTATCACCATGTTACGGGGTCAGGTGGCTACAGCAAAGCCCGGCCTACGTGGGACAAAGCTGAGCAAGACCTGCTTGCTAAAGGGGTCCAACCAGCGACATTGCACTGGCCAGATCGGTCAAGGACTTGGTTCTTCGGGGTTGAAGGAACTTTGGACCCAGACACAGGGGAGTGTGTTTGGACGAAAGCTCAACTTGCAATACCCGTCAAGAAGCTTGAGGAAGCAATCCAGGCAGCGCAGGAAGGGAGGTTACATCCCGACAGAGAGAATGACGAGCTGACACAGGCCCTTGGGAATCCTGAACACCCTGGATGAACACGAGGCACATCAGGCTCCTTTCCGTGGGTGCATGGGTTTCCCGACAGCGGTGGTTATAGAAGCCGAGAGAGAAAGAAGAAAGCGGAAGCAAGCGAAATGCAGAAGATCAATGCAAGATTAGCGAAACTAGAGGAACTTGAGAGCCAGCGAGCTACCGGCCAACCATCTCAGCGGCACGAAGATCCTTCCTTCGACACTGCCCCAGAAGCTACCCCACCATCTCAGCGGAGAAGCAGCGTGGCTTCCACGGAGCTCCTTCAGCCTAATATCACGGCTCCTCGCTACCCCGTGGATAGTATCACGGAGGCTGAACATTGTGTGCTAATGGCAAAATGCCAGAACCTGACCTTGAAGGCGGCGGTCGGCTCTGTTTTACCTCCTCGAGCTGAGGGAACTTTCCATTGCCGTCCGATTCCACATGGCTATGCTATTGTCACGGTGGATGAAATAATGGAGGGATTTGAGGGGCTGGAGCTTGACTACCCTACAGGTGAAGGGGATAATCTTCTGGAAAATGCCTTAAGGAGAACCTACCTATGGAGAAAGGAGAACATCAAGCTTCCAAACTGGACGCCGCATCAGCAGACTCAGCCGGAGGAGGCCCCTCAGCAGACTCCGCTGCCTCATTCGTCTCCGGCGCGTCAGCTGTCTCCGCCGCCTCAGCTGTCTCCATCGCGTCAGCCGACTCCGGCGGAGGAGGCCCCTCAGCAGAATCCTCCTTCGCCTCCTCCGCGGCGTCAGCGGACTCCGCCTCCTGCGCCGCGTCAGCGGACTCCGCCTCCTCCGCCGCGTCAGCAACGGCAGAAGAGAGCCGCCGCCGCTCCGGCGGCTAGCAGTATAATAGGTGGTGGGAAGAAATTCAAATTTGGTCCAAGCCTCAAGCCTCTTGCCAAGTTACCATATGAGCTGACTGACAAGGAAACCGATGAGGTCGTGGCTGCCGATTTGAAACACCAATTTGCACGGAAAGTTCCACCTCCAAAGGAAAAAATAGATCCGGTAAAGGTGAATCGCACTCTGGATGCCCTTACGCGACCACCTCCGCCTCCGCCGCTATCAAACTATGACCGCATTATTGCAAAGACATATAACAAAGCTATGAGTCGGTCGAGAAGTAGCAGTACTGGTGCAAGAAGTGGGAAAACAATTCCCCAGCTCGGCGAACAGGAAAAGCAATCGTGCCCCCCGCTCAAGGTGTTTACCGATACCCCGGGGGTAGCGGCCGTTGCTCCTGGTTTCAATCCTGGTGATTACCTAGGCGATGATGTACATTTTGAAATCGCTAAGCCGGTAGACACCTTTAAATACCAGCACGGGAAGCGTCTCGTCAGAAGTGATGATCTGGAACGAGATCTACCAACGATGATGCGAACATTACATAAATGGTACTTGGAAACCTGCAAGGATGGGACGGGCAGTATCTTGGTGGGAATTAAGGATGAGCACGACTTCGTTGGAGTCGACTCGATCTTCGTTGAATTTGACGAACTCTTTCAGTTATACAATCAAGCCGCCCTCGACAAAAGTCTCGTGGCTTGTTATTGTCGGTAAGTATTATTTCTGTAATTAAGTCTCTAGCTCAGCTCATTCATTGCATGTATATAATTATCCTCACTATATTATGCAGATTGAAGATCGTCGAATTTAAAAGAGGACAAATCTATGACATTGGGTTCATTAACCCAAATATCGTAAATGAATGGTCGGTACAGAAGATCCCCGAGGAGACTGAGAAAATCTTGCTAATGGCGTTCCTTCGACACCAAAACAAAAGGGAAATACTCTTTCCTTACAACTTCAAGTGAGTGTTACTGTCTTCTGCATATTCTATTTCGCTGACTCGAGGTTAAGTGTAATTGATGAGTTATGCGCGCGCAGGTTCCACTTTATTCTGCTAGCCATTCAGCTTGACGAGGGAGCAGTAACTGTCTTGGACTCGAGACGTAAAGAGGCTACGGAGTATGCGGACATGATTGAAATGCTCCAGAAGTAAGTTCAATCATTATCGCACTATATCGGCAACTTTTCCTGATATCAAGTAATCATTTTCTTTGCCGGGCAGGGTTTGGAAAAAGTTCATCACGCGGGTTAAGGGTGAATGGAGACCGGAGCTGCGATTTAAACAACCCAGAGTAAGTAGTGCTAGCTAGTTCCGCGCATCTCTCATTGATTCTAGTTTCAATACCATTATCATGGTTGATTATCAATTTGATTGAACTCTATTCTCGTAAAGTGCATGTGGCAGGAACCTGGAAATGAGTTATGTGGATACTACGTTTGCGAGTTCATTCACCAAAAGACCACCGAGAGGGGCTTCACTAAACAACAATTTGAAGTACGTAAACAATATTCATAATTTTATTTTATCACCATCAATTGTGTTGATTTCATTCATATATATATATATTGACCCCCCTTCTTTAAATTAGACCTGGCAGAAGTGGGACGTACTCCTACCAGCTGATCGCCTACGCGCAATTCAAGAGGAGTTGGCGGGATTCTTTGTTGACCACGTCATTCCTAAAGACGGAAAATGCCATCGGGAATTGCAAACCTGTTGAATAGATATATGCATCAACGTGTACTATCTGTAGTAGCGTCGAATAGATATACGAAAACTTGTTGTTCGACCAACAAGCACGGAGAAAGAGAGGTCACTTCTCTCTGTATATTGATCATGCATGACGATGTTGTGTAATTAATGGTTCCTTCATTGCTTACTAGCTAGCGTCGAGTTCTCTCTATATGTAGTAGCTAGTGTCGACCAAGCACGGAGAAAGAGAGGTCACTTCTCTCTATTAGCTAGCTAACACAATATGAAACCCCTAAACCCTCCAAAACCCCTAAACCCCCCCTTTCAAAAAAAAAACCCTAGGGCCTGCGAGCTGCTGACGCGTGGCTGCCTTTTGGTCCCGGTTGGTGTTACCAACCGGGACTAAAGGTCCTCCTGCCTGACTGCTGCGCAGCGCAGCAGTCAGGCCACGTGGAGACACTTTAGTCCCGGTTGGTGTTACCAACCGGGACTAAAGGTCCTCCTGCCTAGGCGTCCCACAACGGCCACGTGGAGCACCTTTGGTCCCGGTTCGTAGGCCAACCGGGACTAAAGGTTTTAGGCATTAGTCCCGATCGTTTTGTCCCGGTTCCAGAACCGGGACTAAAGGCCCTCTGGAACCGGGACAGATGCCATGTTTTCTACTAGTGCATGCTGCTGGACCTAATTCCTTGTGGCAAGCTTGTGCCTAGTTTCATGTTATTTTGCCTTTTGGAGATAGATTTCATATGGTGTGTTTGGCTGCTCTTTTGTTGGGGTCGTGGAATGTTAGGAACAAAGTGACATTATGATAAATATGGGTTGACATATCTGTTGAAACTGTTATGTTATGTGCTTCTTTCTCTTGTCTTTGGCATGTCTTCAGAAAGAGGATGACATGCTGACTCTGAAGGATTGGGCGACGAAGCTGATGAACAAGGCGTTGGAGCAGATGCGTGGCAAACATGGAAGTATCATGGCGACTATCACACTCGTTTGATGATGACGGTCCGCTTCTGCAGACTGGAGCATGGATTTCACTCTTCCGGCTATGATGTTTTGTGTTGGCATGTTCCTACTATGTGAATTGCTGGACCTGTTACCCATTCTCTGTCTTTGTTGATATTGCTAATAGGTTTTTGCACCGCATGAGATGCGTTGAGTGTGAACATCTCTAGCAGGTTTCCTATTAGTGCTCCAACTCCTCTTTTTTCCCTTTCTCCTATTCCTTGTAACGAAGAATAGTGTTCCTTTTAAGTCCACACCGAGAAGGCCAGGACGGCATTCTTCCCCAGGCCAGGTCAGCGTTCTTCCCCAAGCCAGGTCCTTGTAACGAAGAATAGTGTAACTTTATTGACTCTCTCTCTAAAAAAAACTGTTAGTATAGAACAAGAAATTGAAGGTGTTTGTTGCTTGATATTTTTCTGAGCAATGCTACACATACAGGTCATTTTTTACAGAGATGAATTACAGTTTGACATGGAGGATTATCATTGGTTAGCCCCCCCCCCCCCCCCCCCCCCCCCCACCCCCCACACACACACACGAAATTCAGGGGGGTGGGGTTTACGTGGGTGAGGGTATTAAGAAAGGGACAACTAGGTGTACGACTGTTGTATTTTTCCGCATCCACTTTATCTACTTTATTAAAACTAACCTGGTCGGCATAAGAGGTGCTTGCAATGTTGCAAAGTGGCAGTTTGTCGGATGTATAGAATGAAACCTTAGTGTCTCTCACCCCAAAGGTTCAGGGCCCAGAAGGGACCAAAGACATATGCGCTATTAGCATTTGAGTGTTGTGTACGAATTTGTCCCAAAAGGTCTCGCCAATAATCTCAAGGTAATTCTTTGGGACTTGCTCTTTTATACCAGGCATGCTCATCTAAGATAATACCATACTGGCATATGAATTGTCTGATTTTTTGGAAAAAAAATGGAAAAACGGATCGGATCATTACGCTTGCCGCCACGGCAGTTCTGTCATTTTTTTTCGGATCTGGTCTTTTCTAGCATTTCGTTGGCAACATTGAAGCTTGACATGAGTAAGACTTATGACGTAGTTGAGTGGAGTTTCTGTCGTGCCATGATGCTGAAATGGGGTTTCTGCGATCCATTTGTGTGGAACTTATTCGGAAATGTGTTAAATCAGTAACCTATACATTTTAAGTGAATGTGAATGCTATTGACATCATGATTCGAGGCCGGGGCTTCCAGCAAGCGATCCTCTTCCGCCTTGGAGGGGAGGAGGCACGGAATAACAGCTATGGAAGGTGGCAAGGCGTTGGAGGAAAATGTGTCGGGGTAGGCGGGTGCGATCCATTGGCGGCTGTGCCTCCGGCATCAATCTCATTGGCGGTGGCGGCGACGGTTAGTAGGAAGAAAGTTCCTCTCACGCGATTCTAGGTTTTGGAGAGGGGATTGGGACAAGCCACTCGTAGCCAATATATCGGGAGTGGATAGGGAGCTTTTTTTATCCCAGATGCACACAAAGTAATTTGAAAAAAAGTGCGAGGACTCACCCACAGAACAAAACAACTCAAAATTGAGTAAATGACTTGGTACACAATGCTGAGTGCTGCTTTATTTGCTGCCAAAAAAAAGTACTGCTTTATTGCGAGGGATACCACGACTTCTCCATAGCACCTGGTACCACGAGACTCCCTGTCCATGTCACCTGTTTAATGCCAGAAGCACGCAGGCGCGCGCTTAGCAATAAGGGGGCGCGTTGAACACGCGGAAGTTCACCGGCACCACCGAGGAGTACCTCAAGACGAGCGGTGAGCCCCTCACGATGGGCTGCTTGAGGACGCACATCCCCTCGTCCACCTCCACCTTTCCGGCGTCCAGCGGCACGGAGCTGTCCTCAAGGCCACCGCACCACACGCGCACGTCCTTCATCGGGCACGAGCACGACGTCCCGATCGCCACCTCGTACTCCGGCTGCCTCCCCATGACCTTCCCCGTCTTGCGCGCCGCGATTGTGATGTCCGACTTGCCGCAAGATCGCTGGGCGTCACCTGCACAAATATATAGGTCGATGAGATTAACTAGGATCGATCTCGAAGGATACAGCAATGGGCCAATGACTGTGCATGGGATGGAGACGAGCCTGTGCGCAGGTGGCAAAGAAGGGCAGCGAGGAGGAAGACGAGAGCTGCAATATTCCTGGTTTCCATGGTGGAATTCTACTTTTTTATTCTTGTATACTTTTCCCTTTTTCTTGTATATATGCAGTATGCTGGAAACTGCACACTGCATATATAGCGCTGGTCTTAGCAGCTCACACGTATTCGTTTCATTGATTTTATTCCTACTTAAATTATATATTGGCTTGTTTGGTTATGACTAATGTACTACTATGGAATATAATTGGGTAACACTAAATGGAGATCACATGGAAATTGTGTGGGTATATACATGATAAACGGAACGTCATTTCTCACAACGGCCACTATCCACTGATTTTATACTTAAGTACGTAATGTTTTGAGTAAATGCGTACATGCAATGCCCGTTGATATTATAGAGAAAAAGTAATTGCACGTTCATATTAGATAGGATATCAATTATATGTTAATTATTTAATTAACACATACGTCAATATTTGGTATGATATTAATTACATGCTAAACATGTTGAGCGCTCATCATTGGTGCAATCTAGGTCGTTATATTTACATGATTTGATGATCAAGATTAATTAGAGCTTTTTATATTGGTATAGATATAGATAAGTTATGCATGCAAATACAGAATTATATTAAAATTTAAGAAGGGAATTTTAATTAACCAATAGCCTAAATATCTACACACTAATTTTTTACACTAAGTACGCATCTGTTGCTATGGAAGAACAAACCTTAACAAAATAGGAAAAATTGTCCAAGAAGATCGACGACCCGCAATGTGCAAGCTATCTGGAATGTACATCCTGTAATAAAGGCCCATGCCTCTCATGGTTGTTCCCACTAGTTTTTTTTAGAAAGCGAAGACAAGGCGGATCTTGGCGATGGCCAGGGCGACAATGGGTGCATGGAGCGAAGAACGTCATAGCGCCCATGGCAAGCATGCCTGTGAACAAGTGAGTGGGCTAGCTATTCCCTGCCGGAATTTGCATGAAACATGTTTCCAGCATGTTTCCAGCTCTACATGTCCTCTTAATTTCCTCGTTGTGCTAAGCTCATGCAATTGCAATTTTGCGACATGTAATCAGTTTGTAGACCGGGTGACTCCTTCATTTTTTCTGTTCATCGAGCCGGAAAAGGATGCACTGGGCCATAGGTGGTAACAATGCAGACATTGCAGAGCAGAGCCTATGTGGTCACGACGGCGAAAGCGGCGATAAAGTTTCAATGTATGGGGGTTAGGGTTGGGGCTGAGGGTTTCTCGGCATACGACAAGATGGCCCACGCGCGGCGCGGTTGCAGAGTTGGGCTCAGCAGCTATGGCGGTTGTTAGCTAACGGCAGGGTGATTTCATAAAGTTGCTATGCACCTTAATTTCCATGCATGCGTTAGAGCCAATTGACAACAGAAAACTAAACAACATGGACCATCGAAGAAATCGGGCACCAATACACTGTGATGCCTTCATTGACCATGACTCTGTTGGTGGTGGTGGTGGTGGTAGTTTGTGTGTGTGTGTGTGTCCGTTGATATGATGTGTCTCCTATATGTGATATGCTATGGGACGAAGCTACACATGGTTGACCCACAGGCTATAGCACAACTATAACGGTGCGATAACGGTTTTAGTAGGGTCTAGCTAAACGCCGTCCATGTACAATTTAGGAGTCTTATCCGGATACGGTGGCATTTAACTCGGCTTTAGCGTCGGTTTAGCATATTTTGATTTTTTTAATTTGCTATTTGTCATTGACTGTTATTTTAAATTTTGTAGAAAATATGTTAAGGTTTTACCAAACTTGTATGAGAAAAAAATATGTTATCCGCCATTTAGTTCAACTAATACAACAATTTAATTTGGAAACCATACAAGACAAGATTTAATTAACACATTATAAAATTGTAGGCTTTATTATTTATGTTCCTGATGTGTATTTGATTATGAGTTTTGACACAGATGAAATAGATTCAGGTATGTGATGATGAAATTTCAATCTTAATAGCAAACAAGAAGAGTGAAAATGATTTTTGAATAACAAGAATTTAAGCCGCCTTCGCGTGTAACCACTTCCATAAAATTTGCATCATTGACCTTTTCTGGGATATATTGCAACGACAAGATTGGAACTTCTGGAGTTTTGCAATGCAACTATCATTTGTTTTCTTCAATTTATCAATAATCATCTGCCGTTAACAATACAACAAGTTGAGATGGGAAGATAGTAATAGAAAAAATCGGGATATAAGTGCACACTATGGGTAGTTATATAACATATAATACAATACATTTCATTTTCCAAGATCATCCTCGATTTCGAGCTTCATTATTCTTCGCAAACATATTATATGGAATATGGATGCACTTTCGTTAGGTGTTATTTTTCATGCCTCAAATATGCTATGACATCGGAACATGGTATCGTTGTAAACATCTTTTATAGGTGTAATTGTATCTCTCTGGACATCAAAATTACGCAAATTAAAAATCCTCCTTTTCTCCATCTCACAATAAACCCAACCCTAATTTCAACATCTCCACACAAATGTAACTCTAGCACCCAAAATCAACCTCAAAACAGATAGAACCAAGCAAAAGAATAGATGGTTCAAAGCTAGTGCGCTTACCATACACGGGGGTGGGTCACTTTCAGACCAACAATCTTGCGTTATGGTACGAGGTGCCACATGCGCACACCACTGTCAACTATGCGCATCTCGTTGTTGAGAATATCGGAGAATCACCATTGACAAAACCCGTCACCGATAAACCAACACCGCAATCGCATTCATTTCATGTGTTTTTGGTGTCTCTCCATCGAAATCATCGAGTGCAGAATGTTATCAAGGTCTACAAAACTACATCCCACTCAATCCTTGTGTGATGCCAGAACGCCTCGCTGGTATGAGTAACTTTGTGAAATCTGGTCTATGTATGCCACAATGGCAGAGTACGCCAGATTTACTGCCGGTGAGGCAGCTACCATGGTGAGGCACTACGACAATGATAATGGTTGTATTATGAGGTTGCATAAATACAGTGACCAAACCAAACCCTTATGCCAAGTTTAGGTACCATGGACGTATTTTACTCTTTGGATATTGTACACTTGTGTATAATTAATCATCATTGAGCTTGCACTTCGGATATTTCTTTTGCAATGTACTAGAGGCCTGAGCTTCATAAGACTAGCCCCAAAACTTCACAGGAGAAAATAGAAGTGGTCCTTGATAGGAACCACATGCTCTCTCTGCTCATGTCCATGCTAAATAATTAATAGCCTTCGTTTAGTGAAACATTGTAGCTCGAGGAAAAATAAAAACAAAATGGTGAAGTGGTGTGCATCTACATCCAGTGACCCATGTTATAAAATGCGGATAGAGTAGCATAGAGAAAACATGACACACTACCGCCTATTTAGTTCTTGCAAAGTGGATGAGAACAAGGAGAGACAAAGCAAGTTTGTTACCATGGATCTGCCATTACCTTTGTATCGGAGCCAAATAGTGAGTCCTGGGATTGAGAGACGTGAGGAACTCACCGCATGCTTCTAAGCCATCTGAGACTTCTCCTTTACTATACCATTCATGTTCTGAAGGAGGCGAAGTAATGTCTCTCTAAAGACGATTTGCTCTGGTGCTTGGCCTTTACTGTTTGCTGTTTATGACCCATTACGAGCTCGTGTAAAACCAAGAGTCCGGGAATAACTTCGATCTTGCACGCAGTCTCAGATAGCTTGCGCTCAATTTAAGAAAAAAAATGACAATATGATTTTTATTTCCATGATATCATCTCATTGCTCACTGGTCGGCTGGATACTCAAATTGTAATATCTCATTGGTCGCTGGTCGGCTGGATACTCAAACTACAAAATCTGCTCCGACACTCCGTATCTCATCTCCTCCGAGCGCAGAGTACAAATGAAATGGCTGCAGTTAGCGAGCTCTGCTCCGATCATGTAACACCCTGGATCCTCTATTGTAGGATGTGAACAGGGCTGTAGCGCAGTGTCGTGCACTCTTCTTCGTTTCGTCTGTACTCCTTCTAATGATGCTATCCACACTTATATCAAATGTGCGCACCATTTTGTGTTCCAGCTAAAACTTCCTTTATATCATGCGAGCACCACTATCTTAGCAATCCTGTCGGGCTGTCGGTAGGGGATTTGTAGCATGCAGGTGCGGGGGCACGCAACCCATTCTTCCTTTTGGCTTTCGATTTTCAATCTTTCACATCTTTTGTATCAAAATTCCAAATTAAGTTATATTTTTATATTTGTGTTCCGGTGATGAGGCTTTCGTGTTGAATATGTTTTAACGAGTTTTTTAAATTTTGTTAAGTTTGAACTTCTGAAATTCGGTATAAGCGACTGAAAAAATCGTAATTTTCAGAACTTGTGATTGACAAAGTCGCAAGTTTTAATTTTCAACTCTGAAACTTGGTTCAAACGACCGACAAAATCGTAAGTTTCAGAAGCTGCGACACATAAAATCTTAGGTTTCGGAAACTAAAACTTACAAAAATTTGTGCTCTCGTGTGGGATCCAACAACTTTGTGGATCGCGAGGCAATCAGGTGACTGGCATGGCTGGGCAGGTGCGTGCCCCTATGAATTTCCGCAATCTTGTCTGTATATCTGATCTGATCCTGATCAAGCATCTTTATATACAAGATTTTGAACGCCTTTTTCGCGCTAACCTATTTGACCAGGAAGGTCATGTTTTTACCGATTGGGTAAAATTGTATTGCACATGAATCTTAATAAAGTACATTGATAGTTAGTTGATTGGGTAAAATCAATCTTGGCATGTTGGACTGCGCCCAGCTATGGAGTTAGTTGATTGTTTAGCATCACTCTTAGTCTGCTGGCCTGCGCCCAACTAGGGAGTTGGATCCTCAAGCTCGTGCGGGGCTAGGGACACCAATGGCCCCGAAAGCTACCAATGCCGCTCCATCCAAGGAGGTTGCCGGGGAGGCAGTGGCGGAGGCCGGGAAGGAGGTCGCCGAGGAGGGCATGCAGTTGGCCGCCAAGGCTGTGCTCACCCGCGACACATTTTGTGTGTGCTCATGTTCACCCTGTTTGCTGAGTGTTACACTCGACAAAGATTTTGCCGAGGGGATTGGGCTCATTTCCAAGTGCTAAGGGCACTTGGCAAAGTGCTCAATTCGGGTAGTGGAGGAGGTGCGGGAGTTGGTAGTGGCACCGGCGGTGACGGTTGGGAGGAGGAAACATCCTTCCACGCGATTCAATGTTCTGGGGACGCCAGGATGAGCCACCCATAACCAATATATTGGGAGGGTAGGGGAGTCTTTTTATCCAAAATGCACAAAAGTAATTTAAAAAATGGTAAGAAGACACCCACAAAACAGAACCACTCAAAATTGAGTAGTGTCTTATTCACGAGGAATTAATAGTAGTACGGCTTTTTTCATGGCGCCCGTGGATTTTGCCGGAAGCACGCCCACGCTTAGCAATAAGGGGTAGCATTAATCACGCGGAAGTTCACCGTCACCTCCGAGGAGTACGTGAAGATGACCGGCGAGCCCCTGACGACAGGCTGCTTGAGGACGCACATCCCATCGTGCAGCTCCACCTCGCTCGCGTCCAGCGGCTCCATGCTGTTCTCGAGGCCGCCGCACAAGATGCGCACGTCTTTCATCGGGCACGAGCACGACGTCCTGACCTCCAGCTCGTAGAGCGGCTGCCTCGGGACTGTCCCGACGAAGACGAAGTGCCCCGTCCAGTCCGCAGCGATAGTTATGTCGGATTTGTCGCAAGATCGCTGGGCACCACCTGCATGTATACACATTACATAAGATTAACTAGGATCGATCTCCATGGATATAACAATGGCTACTATGCATGGGAATATGGGATGGAGACGAACCTGTGCGCACGTGGCAAAGAAGGGCAGCGAGGAGGAAGACGAGAGCTGCAATATTCTTGGTTTCCATGCTGGAATTCTACTCTCTTTCTTCTTCTTTTGAACCGAGTTCTTTCCCCCACTATGCTGGTGTCATGGAAACTCCACGGTATATATGGTGCAGTGTTGGTTGTAACTGCAAATTAAATATGCATTCGTTTCTTGATTTAATTCCTACTTAAATTATGCATTGATTTGTTCGGTTACTAATGTACTAGTACAACTATGTAATTAAACAATGTACTACTATGTTACTTTTTTTTACTATAAATGTTGATCAAAAATGAAATTGCATGGGTATATACGTCAAACTCAAAGGTCAATGTACTACTATGTTACTTTTTTTGCGGGATAATTTGTTTTGAACCTTTGCGAAGTTTTTTTTGTAATAATTTTTTTGGGATACATAAAGATTTGTTTTGAACCTTTTTCCATGGCACCTCGTACCACCACTTTTCACGCGCGCGCTTAGCAGTAAGGGGCCGCGTTAAACACGCGGAAGTTCACCGGCACCACCGAGGAGTACCTCAACACGAGCGCCGAGCCCCTCACGATGGCCTGCTTGAGGACGCACATCCCCTCGTCCACCTCCACCTTGCCGGCGTCCAGCAGCACTGCGCTGTCCTCCAGGCTACTATGCCTATGCATATGGGATGGAGACGAGCCTGCGCGCAGGTGGCAAAGAAGCGCAGCAAGGAGGAAGACGAGAGCTGCAATATTCTTGGTTTCCATGGTGGAATTCTACTCTTTTTCCCCCCTTGTACTCCGTATATACTTTTTCTTTTGAACAGATTTCTTTTTTTTGTTGTTGTATGCAGTATGCTTTTCTTTAGGGGTTATACTAAATGGTGATCACGTGGGAAATTGCATGGGTATATATATAGCATGAACCGGAAGGTCATAACTCTTTTTGAGCACAGTACAGACGCAAGCGCTCATATATACGTGCATGCACTCATCCCTATGAACGCACACACGCACACCCTACCCTATGAGCACCTTCGAGAAACTGAGCCGGCATATCATCTTGAGATTTACGAAGTCACCGTAGGCGCCTCGTCGTCGACGGGAACGTCAACCCTGGTGGGCTGGGGATATCACTGTCCCTCTAACCATCCAACTACAGGTTGGTTCGCGGAAGGTCATAACTCATGACGGCCACAATCCACTGATTTTCTACTTAAGTATCATATAATGTTTTGTTTTGGTAAGTTATATGCATACAAATATGGAACTAAATTAAAAATTTAAAGGGGAATTTTAATTACCTGCTAGTCTAAATATCTACACACTATTATTTTACACTAAGTACTCATCCGTTGCTATGGAAGGATAAACCTTAACTACATAAGAATTATTGCCGAAGAAGATCGACGTCCCCTAAGTGCAAGCTATCTAGAATGTACATGCTGTAATGAAGGGAGTGGGACGTCCTGCACACGGCGGCATCTGGTTACGGTTATCTGACCCACGTTATTTGTCTCAGGATCTTTGTTCGAAATGATTTCATATTGTTTTTTTTTTGCTATATTAGGTTAGCAAGATTTTGATTTTGCGATGATGCATATGTTATTTTGGCAAGCTCGTACATGTTGATGCATACACACGGACAACATATTGCGACGATTTTGGGCAGCTGCAATTATTGCGTTTTATTCCACAAAAGTGGTTGGAAACGTTTTTTTTCTATGCTGCAAATGCTGTGATGATGTTTCACGGTGATTTGTTACTGTCAGTGATGGTTTGTTATATACATTGAATTTTGTTTGCCCGGATGTGCCTGAAATGTATGATGTTTTTAAACATACTACAGAGAATAAATGTTTCCCACAGGATTTATATGATGCAATAGTGGAATGGGTCACACCTCACGTCTGAACGAGATCCAACTTCCGATCGAACGGCTGTCGCCCGACCTACGCCTAGGTACCGCGACACTTTGACGATTTGATGTTACCAAAAGGTTCTTTCGTTCTTGTGGAATAAGAAGCCCTCGTACAGTGGCGGACCTATCACTACCAGAAACTGAAATTTTTCTGTGAGTTGGATAATTTTCCTGCCGGTCCCGCACTAGCCCACAGTAAAATGTATTATCCCTGTCGTTCTTTAGCCCACAAAGAAATAAAAACGTTGGCCCGCCCACCCGCCAAAATCACTAGCGCACATCCAATTTTTGGCCCCGCGCATCGCAAAGAGACCTAGTCCCGCCGCGGAGCATCCTTTTTCCGCGCTACGCTCCTGCTGAAATAAACCATAGCCGCCAAATCCCCCCCAAATCTCCCAAATCCACCCGACTTCCTGCGCCCCTAAATCCCTCGCCGCCGTCGACCGCCGTCCCCTCCCCGTGCACTGCGCTCCGAGGTCACCCGAGCACCTCAGCCGGCTCTCTCCGATCTGTACGTGTTGCTCCTCTTGGCCACTCTGCCTCCACCATGGCTCCTCTGCTATTGGGTTGCGCCGCCGCCAGCTCCGGTCTGGGTACCACCCCGGCCACAGCGGCGCTTGGCCTAGTCCTACAGACGGCCACAGCCCTGCTCGAACGGCGCTGCCATCGCCAGGTTGTGCTTCTTCCCCAGCTCCTGGATACATCGACACCGCCATTCAGAACCCGCTCCAACTCGTGCAGTTCGTCGGCGTCCCGGAGGTATGTACCCTGAATCCCAACACTTTTCTGCTACCTGCTCCTAGCTTTTCCGAACCCCCCAAATCTGGTGCAGCTCCAGGAATCCCCAAATCAAGCGTCAGATTTGAGCCATAGAACTGTAGCTTATACTCCCTCCGTCCGGTGAAGAGTGAACATATAGAAATTTTAGGATAAATTATGGAGTGGAGTAAAAAAATGCATTGGAAATGTGCAAGGCACCATCTCTCTCCTCTTTAATTACCCAACCTCCAATGAGCTAAGTGCATATAAAACTTAAGAAGACCATGTGTAGAATGTTATTGGTCTTGATTACCGTGTGATGAAAGAGAAACAATTTTTTCTACTTTAAAGTGCATTGGAGAGATAAAAGTACACTCTTTTGTGGACAAATTTTATAGCCAAATGTTCACTCTTTACCAGACGGAGGGAGTATATGTACGCCAGATCTAGCCTCAGATTCGAGCTATGGGTTTGAGGGACTGCAACCGTTTATTGCTGCCTTGATTAGTTAAATTAGTTTGAAGACAGCCATACGTTTCCATATATTCTGTAATTTTTACTTCTAAGATTGAGTGGAATATATGAGGTGATTAGCATTATTTCTGTTTTCCATTAAAATACTTGTAATACTACAACCTAAACTATACTTGTCTCTAATTTGGCTATGTAGAGCACTGTCTACTTATCTTCACACTCAAAAAATAGCCTTTGCAAAGGACAAGAGGGTGACAACAGAACTAAGATTGCCTTCGCGTGTTTGTTGAGTTGACCTTGAGCTGCTAGGTGAAGGTATGCTTTTTTGCTTAATTGCCAAGTGCATGAACTGAGTGCTTTCACAATTCAGTGTGTGCTTTTAGTTTCATGCATGGAAATTAATCAGTTGGTATAAGTTTCAAACAACATGTAACTACTAGAAAATATTCTTTTAGCTGTAGCCTGTATGTCAGCCAGCCATCACACATAAAGACAGTTATGATGTTGAGTACCCATTTGAAAACAGATTTATTTTGAACTGTTTGAATGGAAACAAGGAACGCAACACTCAGCAAGTGGTCTGATGTTGAATGTAATGCTGTTTCAGTATAAGTGTTAATTTTCTTTGTATTTCCTCGAGATTTTTTTACTGTCTTACTATCCAGCACCCTAATAGTTTGATCTATAATTTATCTGTCCATACCTTTTGATTTTATTCTCTTTTATCATGTAGCATTTAGGAAGCATTGAGCACTTGCATTGCAAATACAAGGAACATCATCAGGGAGGTTGGCAACAAGAAGTTGAGGTTATCCCTCGCCTTGCTTCAGTAGTTGTGATGTTGTGATGTTGGTCCATGATTCAGCCATCCCGCGAGCGCTCGGCTTGGGGCTGTCCATTGCCTCCGACGAATGTCAGCTCCCAGCTTTGTGGCCTTGCCCCCTAGTTTTTCTTTTCTTACTGTACTAAGCTGCAAAAGTTTTTTTATTGATTCTTTTAACTCATCCCAATATTCCAAATAGAAGCAACAATAATAAGGTTGCTCCTTTCATGTTTTCTGCAGAAAGTAGCCTCCATGCTTCTTAAATCTGGGTACTGTTTTGTACAGAGGTTTTCATCTATAGAGAAGCACATCGATGGAGAAATAATACATGGTCAAAGGCAATCTGTTTCAGCTACATACTCTGTACTGATTAAAATATATGAGCCAGGTTTCTGCAATGATGTTCCATATGTGTGGTTGGGAGCTTGAATGATTAATTTGCAGATTGATATTTCATTCATTTCGGTTTCTGTACATATTCACATTTCCATATATTCACATGATTAGATGATTGGGACGACAGAGTCATCAACTGCCTAACAGCTGAACTCGATCAGGAGTAAGATTTAAGGTTCATGAACCATCTATGAGAGGTGTAATATCCTCTGCTCTTATCAAAGGTATGGTTTATACTGTTATTTCTCGACCTGTCTCCAAATTCATGCAATGATTAATTTTGATACAAGTTTTTGATATTATCAGATCATGATATCTCCAGTATGCTCAAGAACATGTGATATGTACCTAGACATTATATTTTAGAGTATTGACAACGAAACTATACTTGGAAAAGCCTTTTACCAGTATCTATGCACAAGAAATATATGTTCTGTTAATAACAATTAACAAGACAAGCATATGTTGAGGGGCTCCTATCATGGGCCATACTGAATTTAGTTAATCTTTCTACTACTTGCTTCTTGGAACTTACTATTTTCTTATTATATGTTCCAGCATATGGTATCGGTCACGAGACTGCCCTAGTGCTCCCACTAATTACCTAGATGCTACTTAAAATTGTAAGCAGCACACACTAGTCTAAAGTGCAGCACATATCCATATAAATGACTATGGAAGACTGAAATGCAGAGACTTAACTCCCTGTTATTGTTGAGTGGTTTGCAAATTAGGCTAAGTTGTATGCTGATTCTTGATGTTCTTTGTTGATTGCTTATCCACATGTTCATGTTGAAAAACAATGAATTTTTATTTGTGTTCTTTCATTGCAAAACTGTTATATTCAGTAGGCGCATCCTTTCGAGGCTAGGTATTACTATTCTCTCAAAACAACATTAGTCATGCAGTTGTTGTCAACTTTTTATACAATTATGTGTCATAGTTCCACTCAGTTATTATGTGATAACTTTAGAGGAATGGAGCCAAGGTTTGGCCAAGTTAATTTGAGAAACTGAGATGTCGAATAGGTTCTTACTGTATCACATAGATAATGATCTAGTTCTTGCAATCTTACTTCAACGAGTCTAATTCTTTTTGTAACAGATCAATGAGCCTATTTGGTGCAGGATCATCTGAAAGAGAAGCTTGCATTCCAAGCTGTGATTGAGTGAGAAATGAGGTCATGTTTCTCCATATGTAGTTGAAGGACTTATGTGTTATTAGATGTGCATTTCTGTTTGGGTGACCTTTAGCCGTTGTATACTAATTATAGACAGATTTGTATACGAAGTAGATACATGCGATCTATTTAAACTATGATTAATCTAACCTATTGAATCTCTTTTTATGTTGAAATGGATCAATTATGTGAAATGTATTTCTATTATTTTTATTTTTTTTGTCCACCAAATTCTGTTTTCCTGACGGTTCAGTCCCGACAGGGATGTTACAATTTCCTGTCGGCCTCCCGAGTCCCGACAGGGATAATTTTCCTGTCGGCCTCCCGACAGGCATTTTCTCTTATCCCTGCCAAGCTATCGCTGGCGGCTATGAAATATTATTCCTGACAGTTTTCCTAATTTTCATGTCGGTTTTTGGCCCACAGAAAAATTTCAGTTTTTGGTAGTGCTAGAAATAAAATAGAAGGTGTGCACACTTTAAAAAAATTGAGACTATTTCAATTATATTGCATGGGCCTTAAAAATTAGGTAATTTTTACATGGTGAAAAATGTTTTCCAAAAATCTGGGTGTGCCATGGCACACCTGGCACACCCCCTGGGTACGCCACTGCATTAGGGCATCTTTAATAGAACTCTGAATTTTAGCTCCTCATATTTCTCCTTAAACCTTAACTCCTCAAATACAAGGAGTTAAAAAAATTGTGGAGCTAACCGAACCCTCCAACTTAACTCCTCAAATGAACTATATCCACATGAAAGTCTCTCTTTCTCTTCCTCCTTCCTTCTTCTTCCTTCCATGTGGCCAAAGCGTACTTCTATGCACTAGATAATGTAGGGCCTAAGGTAGATGATCTGGAAAAGTAACTTGACAGAGCCTGATCGAGCGCGACATACGCGTGCGAGGAAGTAGTCGAGAAATTCGGCGAACTTCATCTTCCAAGGGCCACGTTTGAGCAATTCTTTGTCTGGATGGTTTCTTCTCCTCTTCGTTTCCTGTGTGGGGTGATGGAATGGTCCAGGATGCAATGATTCATTGGAATCGGTGACAGCGACAGACAACCATGTAGGTGATGCCATGTATCGAGCTTTTCTAAGTGATGCTGTCCGTGTTGTGTTGCTTTGCCCGTGGCTGGGGCTGGGGCGGGGGGGGGGGGGGGGGGGGGAGAGAAATACCGGAGGTCAGCAAGGTGCATGCGCATGATCGGGAAGTTGCAGCCATGGCCTGGGAAAATTCTAAGAAAATATTTTGTTGTCAGTTATAAAAGATGTTGAATATTATGCCAGTTATGCCCGTAGGCCGTGTCACCCGCCGAGCCGAACAAGTCCATGTTGACCGGAGGTCACCAAGTCATGAAACCGCCCATGGGTGGCCACGTCGAACACGAAACGTCTGCAACACACGTATAGTCAGCAGCTTGAAACCGACACGGCCGGAGCTGACACAACGAGCCTATTTAAAACGACGGGATAGTCACCCAAGCCGCTCAACAAGGAAAACCCAGCAGCCAATAGGTTGAGTATATCTCACTGTATTAAAAGAAGAACAAAAGGCATCCAAATTGATCATGGCGACATCGTCGACGACGGTGGCCGCGTCGTTGCCATCCCTTTTCCTGGACTACGGTGACAGGCAGCCCGCCACGCTGTATAGCGTCTCCGATGGCGCGCGCCACCCCTGTGAGGTCGACGAGCTGCGCAGCAACAAGCGGAGCTGGGTGACCTCTCACGGCTGGGTACTCGTCTGGGATCCGGCCACCCTCGCCACCTTCTTGTGGGACCCACATGCTGCTCCCGACGACAATAACAGGATCACCCTGCCATCTCTAGCGCACCCGCCTATGGACTACAACAAGTCCGATTCTTCCAATGCTCCTTTCCTAAACCTCGATCCATCCCAGAGTAGCCGCCGGCTGGACGGCGGCGAACGGGGGGCAAACTCCTCAAAACGAAGTTCTACATTGTCTTTGGAAGAATTGGAAGAATCGGACTCTAAGTTTAAAGTAGGAGTAGAGTCTTCATAGGCTCGCTTAGAAGGAATAAAGAGAAAAAAACAACTGCAAGCGTTCGGGGCTTCTCCTTTTGAGACCGCGAAAGCAGAGCTGGTTACGTCCATTGGGAAAATTCCCAGTTTCGTGTGGGACTGCTTTTGTCTCTGGATGTCAAATGCCCCTTGACGGGCAAACGGGAGGCTCTCGAAAAGACGATAGAGGCCATCTTGAAATGCCAAGGGAAGCCCACAGACTCCCTAGCGTCTCTACTCGACCTAAAATGCGATCTCGAGGACCCCGAAAAACTCGAGACCGCTCTCCGTCCATATTTAGGACGGTTAGGGCGATTTTTTAAGAAATAAAAACCTTCTGTCGATTTATCCACACTTCCATGACTTCTAGAGGAAAGCTAACTGCTTGCTGGCTGGGAGCTGTATGAGCGGTAACGTCCACGTACGGCTCCGTGAGAAGGTGGACGGAAATGGCCTTGTTGTACCTCACTCCCGTCTTCAATGGGGTCTGCTCTTTTTTTTTAGGAGAGTATGCCAATATGATCTTAATGAGTGCGGGGCTTTGCATCTGACATTCGTTGGGCTTTCCTCTGCGGGAGCCCGCGTCCCGGCCTTTTTGTGCAATAAACCCCTCCGGCCGAAGACTAATGATAGGTGGTCCCGCGGAGCTTTCGGAGAAGGGTAGCCTAGTGTGTAAGCACAGCAATGAACCGCGGTGAACCCTCAGACGACCCTTCTAAGATAAGGGGGGAGATCCTCAGTAGTGGTGACCCTTTGACTCTTCCACTGACTTATATATGTACCGAATGCTCATACGGGAAAGTGAACTCCTGGGTCTGGAACCTGGGGGGTTGCTCCGAGAAAAAAAATCCTTTCTTTCTCGTCCACTCTAGGGGGTGCGGACACACCTGCGCGGATTACAGGTGACGGTTACAAGAATGGCGGGGAAGTGAAGAGTACCCGACGACATTCAGGGATGAATGTAGACCCATCGGGCGGGGATAATCATTCCGGTCCTGGGAGAGGTGGCGACACCAGTCTGAGCTGAGGGAAGCCAGCCAATTGAGTCACTGAAACGACCGCAGGAGGCGCACCCTAAGCCCAGCTTCTCGGAGCTGCTATTGCGAAATACGGCTTCCTTAATATCCAAATTTCAACAAGGGGGATGGGCTGCTCGCCTTCATAGAAAGGCGACCGGGCCTAGATTAGATGTTCGCCTTTTTATATAATAGAAAGAGAAGGTAAAGGGGGGGGGGGTTGGAGATTCTTGAAAGAATGCATGGCTTCCTCCTATTCCGCTTCAACAGAAGCCCTTAAAATCCTGCTGCTATGGCAGCAAGGGTTATCCATTTCATAGGCGAGGGTGGGGGAGAAGCAAGCCGAACCTCTGATCGACCCGGACACGTCAAAAATTCTCGGCGCCGAGAGAAAGACGAGATTCAGTAAGTAATTCAATGAGTGCTTTCTTTTATAAGAAGAGCGTCGGCTTGGAAGAAAAAATGAAATACGAACAACCGCGCTGGTTGTAATAGATCGACTTGAATGCGTCTTCTTGCTCCAGCATTCAAGTTCCATTTCAAGGGAGGACGACGTACCATGATACTTTCTGTTTTGTCGAGCCCTGCTTTGGTCTCTGGTTTGATGGTTGTACGTGCTAAAAATCCGGTACATTCCGTTTTGTTTCCCATCCTAGTCTTTTGCGACACTTCTGGTTTACTTATTTTGTTAGGTCTCGACTTCTCCGCTATGATCTCCCCAGTAGTTCATATAGGAGCTATTGCCGTTTCATTCCTATTCGTGGTTATGATGTTCAATATTCAAATAGCGGAGATTCACGAAGAAGTATTGCGCTATTTACCAGTGAGTGGTATTATTGGACTGATCTTTTGGTGGGAAATGTTCTTCATTTTAGATAATGAAACCATTCCATTACTACCAACCCACAGAAATACGACCTCTCTGAGATATATGGTTTATGCCGGAAAGGTACGAAGTTGGACTAATTTGGAAACATTGGGCAATTTACTTTATACCTACTATTCCGTCTGGTTTTTGGTTTCTAGTCTGATTTTATTAGTACCTATGATTGGGGCTATAGTACTTACTATGCATAGGACTACAAAGGTGAAAAGACAGGATGTATTCCGACGAAATGCCTTGGATTCTAGGAGGACTATAATGAGGAGGACGACAGACCAAATCACGATCCACTAAAAGGAGAAATTGTGGTCCGAGTCCACGCCGTGAGAAAGAAAGAGCTAGACTGACTAGAAACTAGCTTGACGGTAGACTTCACACCCACACAATCGAGAATTTCTTTATTCGCAACTTCGTTCTTTCGAGTTGGAAAGGCAACGGCTTTCGAGTATAAAGAAGCCGTTCCAGGTTATTTTTCCCCTGGTTTGTATCAGAGCTGACCACTGATAATAGGAAAAATGAAACATTTGGTGTGTTTTAATTCATTCTCAATCTTGTTTCCCCTTGCGCTCCGAGGGAAATAAAGGGGAAATCACTGATTCATTTGGAGCAGTTTTCTAACTGACTCATTGACATGAGAGATTGGATGCGATGCGCCAGTCACTCGTACTACAGCGGACAAAGGTCACCGGCAAACGACCGTTCCACAATGGAACCTGGCACTACTGTTTGCCCTAAGGGCCAACCCACCTTTTCAGAGAAACAGACACATGACATCACTATATTACGCATTTTCGAGATAAGAAAGTGGAGAATGCACTCTTCCCTTTTTTTTACATTTTAAACTCATGTTCATGGTCTGTTTTATTCCCAATTGTTGCCCGTGTGAAAAGAAAGAAGAGAAATTGGGCCATGTTTCCCGAGAGAGACTGCCTTCTCTCAGGCCAGCAGTCTTATACTTATAGTCGACTGCTCTATGACGATCTGACCTCTTTCCTGGGCTCTGCTTGCTTGTCTACACTCCGACCAATTCAGTCAAAATCGAAAAAACGATGTTTCCATGAAAAAGTCTAAGAAATAGTAGTAGTAGTCAAAAAGTGCACTTTTTCCATATATTTCGATTTATAGGGATCCCTATCTTTCTCTCTATCCACAGAGATACCTATCTATATAGAGAGAGATTTTTCTCCAAATTGATCTAGACTATCCTCTATCCGGATAGATATGTCCCTATGAGCGACTAGGCCGATCTTTTTTTATATGTTTTGGCCACGTCCGTTTCCGCTACGAAGAGGAAGGTTTGGATCTTTCAATCTTATGTCGTGAGGGATGTGACCTATGTTAGGTCCATAAGATACCACAGCTTTTAGTGTTCTAT
The DNA here is from genome assembly GCA_039707655.1 of Elymus sibiricus. Classification (NCBI taxonomy): domain Eukaryota; kingdom Viridiplantae; phylum Streptophyta; class Magnoliopsida; order Poales; family Poaceae; genus Elymus; species Elymus sibiricus. The sequence goes on from CM077676.1 coordinate 69,186,407, forward strand.
GATTCACCTCCGAATAATGAGTAGGTAGTTCGATCCTTTTGATTCTTATCTTCCTAGTAAACGGGGATCCGGAGCAATAGGTCGAATTACTATATAAAGAAGACTTGTAAACAAAAGGACTTATTGTTCGAGTAGGAAGATTTCGGTTTTTCTCCTTCCCTCTTTTCAATAAGAAGAAGTATTTGAAATGAAACAAATTCCTCTTCATTCTGTTGTGCTCAGCGAAGGAACTGCCTAAGCATACTTTTGCGGATCCAAACTTCTTTGTTCTTTCAAAGTCTTCTTCTTGCATATAAGAACGCAACTCTTGCAATTCCATGGATTTGAGTAGTAAGCGGCATCCCCTCTGAGTTGTGAGTAAGCGGAACCATTCTGTTTTTGTTCTTCTCCAGATTCTGGCCGGTAGGAATTTTCCTCTTCTTTTTCCAACTGATATGGCCGATAGGAATTTTCCTATGATTTTTCCAGCCGATATGTCGATATAGAAAGATCTCCTTATTTCAAAACCGCGGGTTCTCGCGTCATTTTCTTTAAAAGATATTAGATCACCGTGGGAAACTTTCAAATGAGTAATGGTTACCAGTCCATTATTCAAACAAACCCTTCGATGACTTATCGGCTGCCTTGCTTGAGGAAGAGTGTCACTAAAATGGAGACGAACCGGAATCACGTCCGATCTTGTTTCTTGATTGAGTAAAAAAGGGATATATGAAGTTCGTTCTCTTCCTCTATGCATCTCCCTTATGGGTAAATCCCCATAATAAAGAGACAACTTTCGTGTAGTTTGTGATTTGATGTTACTGTTTAGATTTTCTCTCCGAGAAAGATTTCTTTTAATGGATCTCCTCTTGTTCCTCAATCTTCGGAGAATACGGCGTTGGATTAGAGAAAGTTCTCTGTTCCGAACATTTCCTGGAAGTAGACGACACGTTTTAAATCTTAATGCTGGCATGGCATATTTTGTTGAATCAGTCTTTTTCGCCACATCGCGTATAAAGGGAATCGAACCCAACTCTTCCACGAACACCCCACGAATGGTCCTCCCTTAATTCAATGAACTATGAGAATTCCTTTTTTAGTTTTTTTCTTTTCAGTTCTCATAAGTCCTTGATATACTAGCAGAAACTCAATACTTGACCGACTGCGTCACCGTGCTCAGGTAAAGTGGCAGTGGTTGAAAGCGAGCGGAAACGTCAGTGTTTTCTGTGCGTTACGATAGTAGTGGTGAAAGAAAATCCAATTCAAATATCTCAACGTAAAAGGAAAATCGTTTCACTTTGAAAGGAAAGCTAGCTATATGAGATCGAAATCACTCTATCTACGATATTCATTGCACCATGATTGAAGGACAATGAGGGGCAGGTTATATTCCCTTTCTTCTGATCGATTGAGCTCAAAGGCAAAAGGCACTAAAGATGTTTAAGATGTTTCATCAGAATTGCTATTGACATCGACTCGTCCGAGAGATTAGCAAGCACCTCAGGGTTGTGAGAAATCCATCCCCAAAACCCAGAATTGGATCTATTGTTTTCACTTTCTTTCCCAAACAATGTATCTGTTGATACCAGAATTTCTTATATTGCTCGCCCTAAGATGGAAAATGCGATAGAACCCACTTTACATACCTCCATAGGAGGAGATCCCTTAGAAGAGAGTGAAACAGGCAGTACAGCAATTCACAAGCCATAGAGAACGAAACTCGGAAGAAGATCTAGTTTCAAGTCAGCTAGGAAGACCTCTTTCTTAAATTAAAGGGAAGGGGTCCACATAAGCCCCAATTATTCCCTAGCTTGTTAATCCAACATATCAGTTGGCGTGTCTGAATAAGAAAGAGTTGGGCGATGGTTTTAGAAAACCCGAAACTAGCCATGCCCTAAAGAAAGTGAATTCCAATCTACGTGAATCACGAAAGAAGCAAAGCTGGTCAAAGAATCGATTATATGCCTTCTCTTTCCATAAGACCGATGGCCTTAGTAACGTAACACATAGAAGGAATAGAAGACAGAGCGAGGGGATATGTCACGAGCAAAAGGGATGAACAACTACCCCTATATACGTAGCTTTGTGTAACAGGGGGAACGACTGTTGAGTCAAAAAGCTGAGTGAGAAGGAAGCAAAGGATCGGTTGTGGCGGGATACGAAGTGCTCTACTAAGCCAATACGTATGTTTACATACGAACCCACGCCAATACATACGAGTAGTAGGGGTATTGAAATTCTCATCAATTAAAGGTTAGGGCTCGGTTTCCGGTTGACTTTCGAACAACGGCCACGGTGTAGGTTCGTACGTTCCCTACGTTAATTGATAGCGCTAGGTGATCATCGACAGCTTGGGCTAGGCCACGGCTCGACACATCCTCCGATAGTCCCTTTTCTCGGCTTAAAACCAATACGAATTGCTCCTATGATTCCCAGCGCTTTTATCCAATGATCCCCACGAATGAAAGAAATCAATCAATGAAATAGTTGTAGGCTCCTCTTTCGGATTCAATAGTAGTAGAATATTGTAGTTCCGAGATATCCTTCCCTGCCTTTTCAATTAATAGCTCGGATTCGTATCCTCGGGCAAGGGAAATATGCTTAAACCAAGCTTCCCCCTTTGTTCGGGTACTCCTTTCAGGTGAGAGGCAGGCGCGAGGCTAAAAAAAAGAGCTTTCTATGACCTCGCCGAACTGAGACGTAGGTAATAAGCAAATTCCCCTTTGACGACATCCCTTTAGTTTCGTACGTACTTCCCTGTTTTCCTAGTTCGGCTTCGGGTCCTTCCTCTATCGAATATCCCTAACTAGCTTTCCAAGCCAGACGCGTTATTTCCAAGTTTCCTTGGGTAAGTGAAGAGATGAAGTTCTCTTCTTCACAGTGAAAGTAGCTCAAGCGGAAAGCAAGCAACTACACAGGATCACCAAAACGTTGTTTTTGTGCCTATGTTCACACTTCGTTCCTGCTCAACTGTGCTTTTTAGTTAAAACAAGCTAATTCGTTTGTTCTAGTCTGGTAAAACCTACTATTTGTGAGATTTCTTACTCTGATCTCATTTGTTTCACTCACTTTTTCTATCTTTTTCTGCATTCTTTCCTTACACTCTTTCTCTGTAGGTTAAGCCTATTTCCCTCAATTTCTCTATTGCAATAGCTCTGTTGCCAAAGAAGGTCAATCCCGTTCTGCCAAGCGATAAGCTGTACCATTCTGTCCTTCTACAGAGTAAGGAGTTTTCAAGCAAGAGTTCTCCCAAATATAGTAGTGGATTGGATAACAGCAATAAGTAGTTGATAGCAAAAAACAGTTCAAGGCAGAAGTCTCTTGAGAATGCAAAAGGCCTGCAAACCTAGTTCACACGAGTGGATTCTTTCACAGCGTGCCTTTATTTACGCTAAAAGCAGTCTCATCAGCAGTGAAAGAACAACTTCCTAGCCGAATAAAAAGTTTCTGAAGTCAAACCTAGCGGCCTTGCAATGATAAGTAGTCCAGTCTAAGAAGAAGTGTTGTGATAATAAAAAATACTAGCCGAAAAAGCGGTTCCATTCGAATACTCTGCTGCGAGAAAGAGGTCTTCCGTCTTGCATAAGCACTGCACCAATACCGACATCACATGCATCTTTCTCTTGTAGAAAGGTTTTTAAAAAGTAAGGAAGTGCTAAAACTGGTGCATGCGTCATGGCACTCTTAAGCTGCTCAAATGCCATGTCTTCTTCAATTGCTCCTTGAGTGGTTTACTAATGATGCCATATCTCTTTACAAACTTCCTGTAGTATCCCTTAAGTCCCAAGAAACCGCGCAATTCTTTTAGAATATAAGGTCTAAGCCAACTCTTTCTAGCTTCAACCTTTCCTGCTTATCAGTCCTCCCACGAATCAGTATCAAAATCTCCCTGAGAATGAAAATCTGCCAATTTCCTCGAACCTTGCTCTGTTTCCTCCTCTCGGGGGCGTTTCCGTGACTCGGACGGGCCGGCCGACGTTTCCGCCTCTTCTTCCTTTTCAAGCTTGTTGCGGGGAATCTGGGCTCTTTTTCAGCCCCTAAGGACTACTACTTTGATGAATGAGGCCTGACGGTCTTAATTCCTAATGCTACTCCTACTGCTATTGCTATTGTTACTGCTTTTGGGAATTGGCATCTTTCTTCATAGGGCCCTAGCCAAGGAAAGCTTTCCCATTAAATGAATGTGCTTGCATACTCTTCGATTCCTGCGGGAAGTGTGGGACTAATTGAATTTCATTCTTGTCTGCTAAGAGAATTATTCTTCCTTACAGCTTGCATTCGATGCATCCACCATACTAAGAGCTCCTTCTTGAAGAACCGATTCTGTAACAACCCCAAAGGCGAATCTATCTAAGTAAACCTAAAACTCCCATTATGATTTGAGATTGCCTTGCCGTTGCGCCCCTTGCCTTTCTTACTAGATTTGCAGTTGATGGGGAAGGCTTGGCAAAGAAGCTTGTGTCGGAAGAGAAGTGGAAAACTAAGCTGTTCAGGCTTAACTTAAACTTGATTGCCCTAGTAGGAGTCAGAATAAGGTTGAGGCTTGAAGACAAGCAACTGACATCTCGGATCTTGCCATTGCCAGGAGCATGGATGCCCAAAATGCCCTCAGTCTATGTCTGTCTATATAGGCTTTAAGGAAAAAGGCAAGTAAGCCGTAAGCCAAAAATAAAGGCTTTTAAGGACCTTCGACAGCTTATAAATAAGCTAATAACAGATCTTTTGCATCTTTCGAGATGCGAAGAGAAGTAAGAAGGTTTACTATTGGGATAACGAAGATATGACCATATTTCAGATCGATTTTCAACAGACGAGATCGGATAGTAGAATAGAGAGAAGGATTTGCTGCTTTCTTAAAATGATAGAGAGTCAGGAGAGGGTCTATGTTAATAGAGCTCTTTAGATAGGGAGAGGAAAGACGTAACTAGACCGCGGAAAGAATAGAATCTTTTACCGCTACATCTGCTGGAGAAGAAAACTCAGCAAAGGAGATTCCTATCCTTTCTCTAGTTGAAGACTAATCTAGATATTCCCGAAGATGCTTGACTTCGAGTTCTTGGAGTGACAGCTTTCTTTGTAAACAAGGGTCCCTTACTCTATTACTTTTCCACTTCATTGATCTGAAAGAAGTGACAGAAGAAAGCTACGGGCATATACCCCTGCCCCGGGGGAACAGGTGCCACCTCAACAGCTATATTCTAAATCGTTAAGCCTCGCAACCCTTTCCTTTGTATCGGACCTTTCCCACTTTCCTTACTTTCCTTCCTCACTCAAACTTCAAAAAGTCCTTCCATGAATCTAGGGAAGGAAAACCACCTCTGACTTCACCAAGTCTCCCTTTCTTTGGTCGAAGGCTTCAGGTCAAGATCCTTTTTCCTATCTATTGAAGATGCAAAGAGAGATGCTTCTTCCTCTTCAAGTTGGAAGTGCAAGAAGAAATGCAGTAAATAGGAGTTCCATCTACCACGCACTCGCCCCACACTCCAGCTAACTTCAGCATCCATACTCAGCTAGGAGGAAGGTGCCGGGGACACTATGAACACACATGTACTTGGTTGACTTCACGTCCCGTCTCACAACCGGGTAAGATCAAATAAACAAACAGCTTGCTTGCCCAATCCCTATTGAGAGGATTTCTTGAGCTTGAACTTCCTTTTGTAGCTCCGCTCGCAAGGACTTCTTTTCATCCGCAATGAAGCTTATACCACCACTTGGTCAGTAAGGCCTGATTCAAAAAAAGATCAATCACCCCCTTCCCCACTTCAATGGAAAAGGGGGAATCACCCTTTCACAGCCGCCCCTCCACAAAATTTATACCTATCCTTTCGCCTAAGATGATCACGAACGAAGACAGAGAATTGCGTAGATAGGAGGAGGAAACGAACCAACCCGAAAAAACAAACAAAAGGGAATGAGAGAAATGATCGGAACGATTGAGGAAAGAAAGAGAATGGCGGCCCCTTTCCTTTCGCCCAGGGGGCATCGTCGTCGGGGATAGGCTTCGAGGGTTCTTCCATATCTAGATATAGAGATAGATGATGATAGAGATCTAGATCTTTCTATAGATAGATCCTTTGAGAAATTTCTATTGATCCGCTTTCAAGATCTATGAACAAGAGAGATCCAAAAAATCTCCATGTAAAAAAAAAGAGATGAATAGATAGGGCTGAGGCGATAGCAGGACTGGGTACGATGATGGGGCGAGAGAGGGGAAAAACCCTTCGGGATGGATCGGGAAAAGTGACCTCCGGCTCAGCCCACGACTTCCTTCCCTTTGCATAGCTCAGGTGACTCCCTTCCCCCTTTTTTCCCAGAATGAATTAGCCCGACACGACGAATCCTGCCCTCCTGTCTTTCTTTCTCATTGAATGAACCACTGCCTGGGACGCCCCTATGCCTATGAATTCAATGATTTAAGGGCCCCGGGAGGAAACTTCGGAAAGAAAGCCTACTGGTTGGTCTGGTTGTCCCCCGGCGGTGCCCGGGCGGGCCTTGGTTCAATCTTGCCGATTCTACCTAGACATGGCTCAAAATGAAGGGGTAAGGCCAAGTGTTCTTAAAACAAAACTCTAAGTGCACACTTCGGAGCACGGTCTTCCGTTAGGTCCTTTACGGACGACGAAAGCCCCTTGGCTATACTCTACTCTTCGCCTCCGGCTGTTCTATTCTTTTCTTTTGGCTCGGCGGAGCTGAGCTGGGTTCCATTACACTATGTAGGAAATGCATAGACAGTCCACGCAGCAAACCGAGGCCCTGCGTGCGCCGTACGTACCGCCTACGAATAATAGGTAGCCCCACCCCAGGCAGAGTTTGTGAGCCGTGTAATAGGCGACCATTTCGCGCGGTTCGGGGGGCACTTGAATAAGCCGCCGGCACCCGGCTGCGTCTTTACCCCTATCCAATTTTTGGGCCAATTCCCCCTTCATACTACCAAAAAATGAGATTCTTGCCGAATCCGAGTTTGCTGCCCCAACCATTATAAAACTAATACCTATTCTGTTTAGTTCTTCAGGTGCTTCTCTAGCGTATAATGTAAATATCGTAGCGGATCAATTCCAACGAGCCTTTCAAACTAGTACTTTTTGTAATCGACTCTATAGCTTCTTCAATAAACGCTGGTTCTTCGATCAAGTTTTGAATGACTTTCTAGTCAGATCGTTCCTGCGTTTCGGATATTCAGTCTCATTCGAAGCTTTAGACAAGGGTGCTATTGAGATATTGGGCCCTTATGGTATCTCGTACACATTCCGACGATTGGCCGAGCGAATAAGTCAACTTCAAAGTGGATCTGTTGTGCGAAGAGTGCGTTATGAACCGTGGCCGCCTACCTGCTTTGGTTGGTGGGGGCGGCTCCTCCGTTGTGGGTAAACGGGAAACCCGACTCTACGAACCCGAGGAAAGGCTGCACAGCTTCCGTAGGGGCGTTAAGACCGGAGCTTTTTGTAGTGCTAGCAGGAATGCAAGTGAATGAATCCAATCCCATCCCCTTTAAAATCGGTGAGGTAATACCTTATTGAAGTAGGGCACGCTACGGCAACACAGGACTGACGGGGTGGGGGCTTGCTGTCTACTTGGCGAGCCTTCACTGCCCCCTTCTATAACTTCCCTTCTTTCGTCCGTCCACGAGGCAGTCAAAAGAAAGAGAGAAAGGGGCGGCTATAACGCAGGAGTCGTGGCGGTTGTATGCCACAAGGTCCCTATAGACAAGGGGACAAGTGAATCATCGCTTTTGGGCGCAGGCAGCCCTCTACCATCCATCCCATTGCATTCCTCTCGTAGAGTACTGTACCGTCTCAGACCAGATACATCTATGGAAAGAAAGGATTTCATAGAAAATCTGCATTTTTCTATTTTTTTTATCCCCATGCATTCCGTTATTCCCGTAACTATGGATTGATTGTCCCTACCTAACTAAATGGTAGTGGTCTAGGGAGCGCAATTGCTAGAGCACGGGAGAATGAAGAGTAATGATTTAAGCAAGAGCAGCCGGACGGACTACTATAGTCAGTCTAGTGACTACTATAGTCTTTTCTTTCTTTGTAGTTAAGTAATAATGTTTGGTATAGCAGCCTTTCCGAGCGTGTCTCTGGGATCTCCTGTAAACCCCCATGATGTGGTAAAGGGAGGATATTAGGGGAAGCAGTGAGTGGAGATTCCCCTGCGGAGAGCCGGATGAGGGGAGACCCTCACGTCCGGTTCGGAGGGCGGGGATATCCCGACCCTACTATCATTATGCCTTTGTAATGTTACTTGGTTCAACAACATTTGTGACCTTTTCTCGTATGTGGGACTCTCTATCTTCTTGGGTAGATTCTAGATCGTCTTTCATTTTGTTAGTGAGTAGTTTTCTTATTAATAAGTCAAGTCAAGAGTAATAAGAGAACTGTAGGAGCTTGCCAGGACGGCTTGGTAAGCAAGCTACCTGTTATGTAGGCGCCAACTCCCAGTTCTTTCTCTTCTTTCTTTTTGATTTTTTATTCTCGTTTTTTTTACTAAACGTATAATCTCCTTTCCGGGGAAGGGGTAACATAGACGGAGGCACATGTAGACAGATACAGACTTTTTCAATCTTTTGCCTAAGCGAAGTAGTTGATCCCTCCGAGGTAAGGGCGAATCGAGACCGAAAGCTACTAATAAAATAGCATAATCTGAACACATAGCTGAACACATAGTTTAAGTAGAAACTGTTAAAGCTCCCTGGTCTCGAAACGGCCGGCTTTGGTTCAGCTCTCGGGGCCACCTTACACACTAATAAAATCGTCAGCTTCCTTCCCCACTCATCGCCCTCACTCTAAGACAAAAAATCCAATTCGATTCAAAGATCGGAATCATACCTCCAGCGGGCAAGGTCGGCTCAAGAAATGGAAGTTGTGAGATGGAAAGAAAACCACAAAAAAAGAACTGAATTAGGGATCAATCCATACACGGCTTGCCTTCTCCCCTTCCCCATAGTAAGCCAGCCAATAGTACCCTAACTTAAGAAGTTCTCTTAGCTAGCGCATGTCCATTAATGTGACCACCGCATGCTCCTGCATGAGTTTCATGAATGGTTTGTTTTCGAATCCTATCTCTCTGGGGAAAGGTATCTTTTTTCAATTCGAACAACGGTATCCCTACCTGGCAAACTATCCTCGTTTTCGAAGTCCCTAGTTTTGTCCTCTGTTGTAGTATTCCGGTTAGTAGACGGCTTCCTTCATCGGAAATCTAGCCAGTGCTTTCCATTAGGTGTGTAACGAAGGATAGCCTTGCTTTTCTTCTGATTCTGATTCAGTCCAAAGATAGAGACAAAAGAAAGGTAATTATTGAATCGGACTTGGCTTCTTTTTCGGCATGGGCAAAGGTTTGGCAATTCCACCATTAGCAAAGGTTTAATCGGTTGACGGTATCCTTGGCGAAAGGCACCTGGTGAGAGTAGCTGCTGCTGCTGTGCTACCTCCAACTATGAAGTTCAGCACATGAACAATACAGAGTACTTTGTTTCCAAAAACAATACAGAGAACAAGACCACAAGAAAACAATTTACAAGAACTACTTGGAGGCGGCAGCATCTGGACAACAAGCTTAAAAGCTTCCAGAAAAATGATAGCACAGACAACCGAAACAATTTTCCTAATATTTCTTTAACTTGACCTTTTTGCAGTACATCTAACAGCATATAGGGGAATGCCTTTTTTATATTACATTTGCACCAAACCAAGCTATTCTTAATACTAATTCCTTTGCATAGATACTTTCAAAAGTGTTGAGAATAGCAACAGAGAGAAAACGCTGCAGAAGATATCACAATTGAATTACTAACCTGGTACTTGTTCATAGATTTTCTAGCATCTTCAATAAGCTTTGATTCTTGCTCAAGTTTGCGAGCAATGTAATCCTTGACAACCGAGAGCATCAAGCATGGGTTTTTTGATAGTGTATGTAGCACAACGGTGGGAGGCAAAACATCCTCCTTCTCAATGTAGGTCAAGACCTCTTTCACTTCCTTAGAGCAATCTTCCCCAAGATCCCCAACTTCAACAGATCACCCCACAGAGATGGATCCCCCCCTTGAGATGAGTCCCCTAGCTTCTTACAGCATGCAATTAAACCTTCGTGATCGAGAGCTTGCTTGTAGCAACTGAGAACTTCTTTGTAGAGTTTGAGTTTCTCGTATCAAAATAACAATCCATCTTTGAATGCATTTTCATTACAAATAATAAGAGCAAGATCAACAGAATACAAAGGATCTTCCATCTCAGATGTCCAGGAAGACTTGAGCAATGCAAGCCCTTTCCTTTGCCTAGAAAAAAACCAGACAATCAAACTAGAGAGCTTTTCCAACCGCAGCTTAGGGGTTCCCGCGTGTAGAAAACCGGGGGTTCTTACCTTCCTCGAGTCCAAGTCTCGGAAGGCGCTTATTAAGGTCCTGTTTCCCCGAGTCGATCTTCCAGTTCCGGTTTCCTTTCAACCAATTCCAATTCCAAGCATTTCCTAAATCTGAAACGAAAGGAGCGTATCTTTATAGCCAAAATCATCATCTTCTTGTAAATTCATTGTGTAAAATAACTCGTAAATTCATTGTGCCACAATTGATCCTTTGAGTAGATCGTGATTTGGTCTTAAGATTGCTCGGGGTTGGATAATCTATCAAATGCTGGTTAAGTGTGGAGTATATAGGTTGTTTAAGAAGAGAGAATCATTGGTTCCTTAAAGTCATTAACTCGCATGATATAGACCACGAAAAATCAGCTAAAAATAGAAAAAGAACGGAAAATATCCGTATATAATGAAAAAATTCAGCATATACATATATGTATAATAATTTAAAGAATTCAAATAATAGAAATTATGACAAAAATGATGAAACATTTCATCTGTAGACAGAGATGGAATCCGAGCAGTTTGGGGGTGGAGGGTGCCCCCCGTGAAATTTTCGCCCATCCTTTCTTCCAAAAAAAGGGGACTATTGACCGAAGTCGTGGAAGAAACGGCTTCAGACACTATGTTTACTCCCTCGACTGACGAAAGGACCAGGTGAAGGTTCTCCATTTTGTAGAACTCCATCTTTTTCAGCTCTGCTCCCGAAAAGAGAAAGGAGACTGATCTTGACGTTGGCGTTGGTTTTTCCAACGAAAAACAAGAACATTCTTTCACGAACTTCCATGACAAATCAAAATGCTAGTTGCCTCGTAACGCATACACTGGAGCGTCGACGAGGGCCAATGAGACTTTCCTTTCTTTGTCGTTGGTAATGATTCTACTACGGTGCTGCAAATTCGCAAGCTGTACCGCTGGCAAATTCCACCATTTCTCCTTCTTGAATCTCGTTCAATCCATAAACACGTGCAATCCCATAAAAAACAGAATGAATCAAAGAACTGAGGACGTTTCCAATACCGATAGCAGCTCTGGCACCTATTGATTTAGCACCTTCTAACATCTCGAGTCAAGAAAACACTTTTTTGTCACGTTTTTCTTTCACTGTTCTTTCCTGGATTTCTTGTTGATTCTGCTTCCCCTTAGCTTCAGCATTTTTTTCCCGAAAAGGCATTCATTCATTGTTCGTTCTGTGCCAGAAACCAGATTTGAACTGGTGACACGAGGATTTTCAATCCTCTGCTCTACCAACTGAGCTATCCTGACTATTTATTGTGCATCATGCTAGTAGAGTACTTGTATCTATGTCAATTAAAGGGACTAAAAAAGAAAAAAGTATTCTCAAATTGGACTTAGTAAATATCAGGATAATGATATGGATTGTGAATGACTTACTTAATAATAGGGATTACTTGCCTATACTATAATATGTTCGTTTGTATGAATGGGATAAGATCCAAAGAAGTCAGTTCGGATCCGTTTGTGAAAGAGTAGAATAAGAAAGATAGTGAATCTTGTTTGAACCATTAATGAAAAATAGAGGTTGGTACAATAGTTAAGAAGTAAAATGGGCTTTTTATTGGGGATAGAGGGACTTGATTTGAACCCTCACGATTTAGAAAGTCGACGGATTTTCCTCTTACTAGAAATTTCATTGTGGTCGGTAACGTTGGTGAATTAACAGAAACGGAAAGAGAGGGATTCGAACCCTCGGTAAACAAAAGCCTACATAGCAGTTCCAATGCTACGCCTTGAACCACTCGGCCATCTCTCCAACATAATCTTATTATTGACCAGAAACTAAGTGAATAGCAAGTTTTCGTATCACTAAAGTACAGGTACAACCGATCACAGGTTCCATAGGGAATTTGACTTCCTTTCCAATTTCATATTTCTCAACAACAACTTCTCTCATCCCCACGGATCTATTCAAAATTCTGGAATCGTCCCATGTTTCTATTTCAATTGTATGGCGTGGCGTATACACGTTATGCAAACAGAACGTATGGTTACTTTACTCTATTTTCTCATGGCTTGTTAAACCTTTCTTTTTTCTTTTTGGATCATAACCAAATAAAAACTTCTCGAGTTATTAGAATCCATAGCCAAATTCAGTCCTTGGTTATTCAAGTTAGATGAAATAGTAATAGTTTGGCTCACATTGGTATACTACGAAATCCAATCTGATTCAAATATTGAATATCTCTCCTTGTCGGGACAATTTAAGCAGAATAAAATATCTATTATCGATTTTTTAGAATCGAATTAGTCTGTTTTTTTGCTATTTCGTACTGTATAATTCCTTTGTTTATGGGATCATTTTCCCCGAGGGTTTCCAATCAATGGGGGCGTAGTATAGGTAGTTAGAGAGTGTAGGCTCCCCTAGCTTGAATTCTTTTTACCCATTCTTTGAGAGTGATAGGTTTGATTTTTCCGTACCGTAATAGAAGAGCTCAGAAGAAAGACCTAATTATATAAAAACACGACCATTCAAGCTAAAGATCAGAGGATCCGTAATAGGACTCTTATAGACTTGCCGGGAAATAGAAAATTTGGAATCGGCTTTTCTTTTCCGCTAAAAAAAACTTGAGGCCTTTTCCCTTATTATATGGCATATCCATACTTTAATAACCTAGTGCCTGATCGATTGAAAGCAATATTTACTGTCAGATAGAGAGATGCTGATAGGAAAAAGGATGGTATTTACTTATTCTCAAGAATATATAGAAAGGGAAAAGCTTAATAGCCACTATTGATCCCCTGAACAGAGCACATGATTCGTGATCAGGTGCGATGTGAAGAGGTAGCCTAGCCTTTTATGAGAGTCAATTGGGAAGTGGAAAGGCAAAACCATTAGTTTAAGTTCCCGGCTTTAGTCCTCTGTGAAGTTCAGTCAACCATTTGAGTCAATTTTGAGTAAATAGTAAGACTTCGGATCGCACCATTCATAATGTTGCATCTCAATACTTGGCATCTTTTTCCCACTGCTGGCTCATAAATTCGCCTTGGTTTCACCGGAATTCATTTATTTCGTTCATTAATTCGTTCTGATAGCTACGCAGAGGTCTTTCCATACAACTCCCGTGCTTAATACGAAAAGCGGTTCTTGTGTGAAAAGTGCCAACTGACTATCTCCTTATTTTCTGATTGTTCTTCCGATAGGAATATTCCCTTGATCAACTAACCTGGCCCAAGCATAACAATAGTGCATTTCCCCTTGATGGTACGATTTACTTATCTTCTACCTCTGCTACTTCTGTTCAGGAAGGTTAGTTTAGGCACTCCATCCCTGAGGGCTGCATCAGCTTATCTTTCTAGAAATCCCAGCTATAAGCTAGATCGGTATAAATAGGGCATTAAGCAGCAATAACAGAGATAGCATCCATGAGTTTTTTAATCCATCCTTTAGCATCGCCTGACTCGGACAAGGTGTTTCCTTCCTTCACAATACCCGGCCAGGGCAATGTAGCTATCCCAATAAGATATGAAAGCTGGGCCACACCTGAGCAAGGAACTTATACATAGAAGTAACAGTAAATGTGCAAGATTTGGACCACTGCCATTTCCTTAAACCATCAATCAACAAATTGAAATAGAGATATCGGTTTCTTCCAATCTGCCACAAGGATCTAGTCGCCAGTATCTTTGCCTTCTTCCCAACTTATCCCAACATTTCTTGTAAGCGTTGCTATCACTATTTCTCCCTCCGGTGGCCTTGAGCCGTCTCGATCAATCGGTGTATCCGCCACAGGACACACCTCCTTCTCTCAACCATCCGAACAAGAAGATTTTAGCACTAACCCTCCTCCAGCTTTCTTTCCGACCGAAGTACCGCTTTTCTTTGCACTACTTTCGAACTGTATCAGGAACAAGAGCTTATGCGTTGCTTTCTTTTCGCAGTACCCGCCCCCAGGGGTCATTACTTGATGAAGAGTGCTTCCCCTTTGAGCACCTTATCTTGGCCATCAATATAATTAATCCATCCTGCCTGTCTAGATATTGCTGTTAATACACAGGTTGATTGTATGACTATGGCATAGTGAGTTCTGGCTCCTAGCTGACATACTGAATACAGCATCGAAGCGGGTCTATCTTATTCCGATGTAACGATTCCATTGAATATTGTGATAGCATCCCTGATTTCAGCTAGCTATTCTCAGTGATATGCTTGCTCCTCTTGGATTTCATTCCATGATAAGTATGTATTGGAAGTTGGAATGCCTAAAGTATTGGTGCATTAGGGTCCTCTTAAGCCTTGTTTCCTTCTTGATCTTACCTTTCCGTTGCTATCACTCGCTCTAGCCTCTCCTGGCTAGAGCTCCCTCTATCAACAACACCCTCACGCGATTGATTCCCTGGATAAGTATGGCTCATATAAGGTATCCTGATCATAGTAATTGTATCATATCTCCTTCTCCTATTGATCTTACCATCCCTCGAGTCCAAGTCTCGGGATGGCGCTTATTAAGGTCCTGTTTCCCCTTGACAGGATCTTCCAGTTCTGGTATCCCTGAAGAGCATTTCCTAGTATGTATTTACTAACCTTAAACGATAGGAGCCGTATTTAGATAGATATCCTATAAATCTATTTATTTTCATTAGCTTGTAAATTCCTTGTGTGAAATAACTCAGAAATTCATTGTGCTAAACTTGTATCTATGCAGTACTGTTTAATGTGGAAGAAGTGTTTTTGTTACTAACAACATAGAAACCATGATACCAGTGCATAAGCATGAAAAACTCACTTTGTGATCAAATTGATCAAGGTTGTAGTCATTCGAGTTTACTACTTCGTTAAATGATGGCTGTTTAAAGGTGTCTACCATAGTTTGTTTGGACAATGTCCTTAGTAATCAGGTATGTGACCTTCTTATAACCCACGACATCGGCATGATAGGTGTTAAATACATCCAGTGATGGTGGAGCTAAATCAGCATGTTTTATATATGGATCCCAAGGTATATACTTATACCAGACAGTACAAAACAACCCTGCGTATACTAGAAAAGCAAAATAACCGTACACATACGACGTAGAATTCTCATCAGAAAATGGTATTACTACTTCAACCAACTTGTTTATGATTTCACGTTTCAAAAGGGATTTCAAACCAAGACCGCTATGTGAGAATCGCTGAATAACGTCAAAAGTATCCCTTAAGTAAATATTATCGATAAAAAACAAACCTAGTGAATCATTTATTTCTTTAAACTTATCAAATATATACATACATTTATATTGTCGCCAGCCTACCTGAGCGTGGAACAAATATTTTATATATACATATTCCATAACTAGAGTTCCATAATTGTGAAACGTGGTATATGGTCGTACGCTAACTCCTATTTGAAAGTCGTGTGGCTCTCTAACAAACATGGAAAACAAACCTATCCTCGGCATCCAACTGTTATAAAAGAATGGAAGCACAATTGTTGTTGGACCTATAAACCCTATTATTTTGGCAATAAAACCATTTAGACCTCTTTGATCTAAATTGGTAAATGTTTTTCGATTTTTCACAAATCTATCAATAGGTGAATTAAAGTAGGAAGTCCAACCACTATTGGAACTATCTCCACCGTTTGAACTACCACCACCCCATATAAAATGGTGGATTATACCATGATCGTCGTGCTTAGGTGCACTAGTTTTCACATTTGGATTTGTTCCATCATTAGTGGAACTAGAACCATCATTAGGGTTAGGGGAAGTAGAAGTAGATGCATCATTACTGCCACTAGATGCATCATTGTTGATAGGTTCTTTAGCTCCTTCCTCATCCGTTATATCTTTTTTCTTGGATTTCTTATTATTGTGGAGTTTTTTATCATCATCTCTTTATGATGATGTAAGGGTCGGCAACAATGAATAAGGAATCGATCGGAAGTTCGCACCAATCGATCTTCTGTAGGAGTAGGAGGTAGCGCGAATCCCC
Organism: Elymus sibiricus; assembly: GCA_039707655.1. NCBI lineage: Eukaryota > Viridiplantae > Streptophyta > Magnoliopsida > Poales > Poaceae > Elymus > Elymus sibiricus. The sequence continues at coordinate 69,202,677 of CM077676.1, forward strand.
TCTTTCTTCGTTTAGAAGAGTGCTGGACCTCCACAACGTCAAACCATAGAACACAGCTCCTTTCGGTCGAACCCTAGGAAAGACGACTTTACCTTTTTCGTAGATAGTCTGAGTTCGAGCTACTGTAGTCTCCCCCATTGTCCTTCTTTTTTAGATAGAATCCTCAATGAGTGGAAAGGACTCCCAGACTTGCTCCACAGTACTATACCATATAGAGCCGCACCCTTGTGATATGATAAGAAGAAAAGGGGCCAGGCCGCCCTCTTTTCTTTTCCGCACCAAGCCTTCTTGTAAAATCGGGTGTATAGCTCAGTTGGTAGAGCATTGGGCTTTTAACCTAATGGTCGCAGGTTCAAGTCCTGCTATACCCAAAACAAAAAAAAACCACTCTTGTATTCGTAAGGATGGATAGTAGCCTTCAAAGAGCACTCTTTGGCCTTGAGAAAAGCCCCTTTCTCATCAACATCTCGACTTCGCTCGTTGTTTGAGGTAAGTATAAAGGAGATCAGACTGGCTCGGTCATTGATAGGCCGGCCTTCTTCTTATTCATTGGATAGGGCGCGGGAGAAAGTCAAGTCAAGCACTAGTTAGTTGGGGTGGGACGCACCAAAGCAGCGTTCGTTGCACTAGCGCCTTATCTTTTGAAGCTAAACAGAGGCTCGAAAGACGGAGTACGTCCGAAGTCGTTGGCTGCCTTTTTGTAGTGTGCAAGTCAGAGTGAACTTCTTCTTCTGTTCTGCGAATCTACTAACGAGAACTGCCGTACAGTCCTGTCTTTTTTTTAAGAAAGATCGTAGATGAATGTTTCGTTTCGTTACCTTAGTAGTTGAGCAATTCATTCCAAGGTAAACAAAGAGGTATTTCCTTTTCTCGTTCAGTCCTTCTCTCCTTCCATCCCAGTAGGCCTATTCATGCTTTTTTGCTATCCATCTTGATCAAATAGAAGAAGGGGAAATTCAGACTAGGCAAAACACCTCAAAAAGTGAAAAAAAGATAAAACAACTTTCTTATTGTCAAGTAGTAAACAATAGTTCTCACCCTAGGAAACCATATCGATCATCGGTTCAGAGCTCCCAACTACGAAGCTCTTTTCTAGAGCGAGTCAACAATTCGTGGATCCATGGTTTGGATGAAGCTATGTACCCAGGTAGAGATGATTTGTCTCAAAGATGTTCCGCTCATCCAAGAATCTGAAACTTCATCTACATAAACTCATAAATAGCCCTTTCCTTTCTTTTCTTGACTTAAAAAGGTAATCAATCCTTTCTTTTCATCTTTTATCAAGTCTTCCTCTTCCTGATTGAGTCAATCAGGGATAGAAATTCGGATCAACTATGAGGAGTAGGGCTGCTGGGCAAGTGAGTGAACTCTGTCCTAGGCATTTCCAATAAGTTCAGTGAAGTGAGGGCGAAGCCTTTTTGAGAGGGAAAATACACTCCAAATGATATTCCATAATGGAAGGAATGAGTGGAAGATTTACTGGAAGAAAAAAATACGATACTTTTCTAGTCGTAGGTAGGGCTACCTATCTAGTTTCGTGCTTCGGGCGTACCAGATTCAATAGGCTAGGTTATAGCTGACAGATTTCTTTAAGAACTAGCCGCCTATAAGCCTCGCTAGTAGTATTCCTGCCCAGTGCCGGAGTAGTGACTCACAAGGTAAGTTCTCCTCGATGCATTTCCAACACTCTCTTTTTCTATGTAGACTTTTGATTCCTCAGTAGGTAGGGACAACGTTCGAGATCTCATCCGACCGTCTATTTCTCACTGATTGGGAGATTGGATTGGAATCCGAGGAGAACTGATTGGATGTCATGGAATGAATGGGGCACTACGTTGGTTACCCACTGCTAGCCTAGCGGAGATTTCTCTATTTGTTGAAAGTGGAAAGAAGTCATATTTGAATCGGAAAGTTGGGCTCGTTCACTCACACCTTTCTTTGATTATCGATGACTTGGCTTATTGCTCAAGTAAGCACCCGGCATACCAATTCATTATCCTTGGGGCTCGGCTCGCTCCTTCCTATCTACGTTATTCTTTCTTTGTTACTCTCGTAATGACGTTCCGAAAGAAATCAAGGTTACTAGGTCATAGCTCTGATTCTTCTTCCCTTATAGAACCTTCCCGCAAGAAATCAGTGGAAGTGGGTCCGCCCCTACAACTCATCAAATCTGCCTTCTTTTCTGTTCTGCGCTGTACATATTCTCAAGTTATGAGAAAGAATGGATTTGAATGCAATTTTGAATTAACAAAATAAACGAATGAAGAATATTTTTACCTCTTATCTGATAAGCAATCAAAGCATTCGAACTGCTCAATGAACAATAAAGAAAGAGCTAAGGTAAAAAAGTATATGTGTTACTAATAGTAAACCAATTTTATTTGGAGTTTGCTTTCAGCTGAACTTGTTATAACTACAAATGAGGTGAGGCTTGATTAGGTGGCTTTGCAAGAACTAGGGAGGAACACAAGTTATGTACTTTAGGCTAAACATATGAATTTAGAAGATCAACTTTTCCAATTGGACATAAACAAAAGCAACCAATAATATATATATATAAACTTCCATAATATTTTCTCTATGGTGAAGTAATTTCATCGATAACCACTAAACGATTAAGTAGCGATGTATGCAAAGCTAGACAACGAACATTTCATAATACACTCGTTCTGCATATCTTTAGGATAAAAGAAAAAACTGTGAAAAAATCCGTTTTCCTAAATAAAAAGATCAAGAAATCTATTTTGTATGGTTCTTATTTCGTTGAAAACGTTTCCATGAGACTTTCTTTCATTGAAGAAGTCCATGACTTGTTCTAGGTGATATGAGGTTGAACAGGCTTTAGAAAAAATGCAAAGAAGGGTACATGAGGGTGGAATAAAAATCAAAAAGATGACCCCTTCTTTCTTCCTCAGCATTATCGATAAATATTCATTCTTTATACGTTAGGTTGGGTTTCAGATGTATATCATTTATTATATGAAACCAAAAAGAAGAAATGACAAGAAAGTTGTATATAGATGGAGGAATAAATTATGATGTGGAAAACAAGGCAGGGGTTCAAATCCTGTCATCCCTACCTATTACTTCTCCTATGGGCAGTAACGACGGATCAATTGAGATCGATTCAAATTGGACAAAATTCAGAGTTTCATTTTTCTATATGCATGCGGTACAAAAATCATCCTTTTCTTTACTGCTTTATCTCCCGGAAAGCGCTCTTAGTTCAGTTCGGTAGAACGTGTGTCTCCAAAACCCAATGTCATAGGTTCAAATCCTACAGAGCGTGATTCTGTTCTTGTTATGTCGAATCCAAAAAAAAGAACTTCTATAAATATAAGAAAGTGAGACAGTAATGAGGTCCATATCGTCATCGTAATAAAAAGAAAGATCTGCAAGCATTCTTTATGGGAGTTGGGGCTTTCTGATTTGAAGTTGCTGGAAAAGGACCTCTGTGATCGGTTGATCATTAGTAGTTTTTTTTAAGGTAAGTAGGCAGGGGTGTCTTGATCGAAACCGAACTTCAATTCCACCCAGCTCAGATTCTATGCAGCAGTGGGGAAGACCTGTTTATACTTTTTTTGAGAATTCCATTTCTTCCTGCCACACCCCAATTCTTTCCCAGCAGTTGAAAATTGATATGAGATCTTGAACCCAGGGGGCTCCTATGTTCTGGGCAGAGGCATTGATGTGGTTAGGATGCGTGTCTGCTTTCCTGTTGTTTGAAGGAGTAGATACATTCATTTCCTTTTGCCAGAGTGAGAGTGAGAGTTGTGTGGGATGTTGACAATCACTATCTCGTCTAGTGACGAGTGCTAACCTTACATGAATCATGCCAAGCACAGAAGAAAAAGAGGGGTTGGGCTGGTCTTAACTGAAAGTTGTCCTTGTCCGGCTGAGGAAAGAAAGGGATGACGAGACGGGGACCCAAAGGTTGCCGGTGAGGAGGGCCGATGCAATGTTCGAAACTGTTGTCCCAGTTGTTCCTGTATAAGGAAGAAGACTCCTTACGAAAGCAGGTGAAAACCTTTGTTCCTTGTTCCTCGGCCTTAGTTAGCATTTTTTCGAACAGTGAAATACACCTTTGTCCTGCGTTGCATGGTGAGAGTGTGAATGGAGACGGGGTGCCACTTTTAAATAGGGGCAATCCCGAATAAGAATTGAAGGAAAAACAGGCAAGCACTCAAGTGTGAGCTGAAATACCGGGTCCTCACATAGGAAAATTAGTATGACAGGCCGATAGATCCAGGGTCCCCAGGTCCAAATTCTTTCCAATCAAGTACGAGTTCAAAACAGAGTTTTCCGGGGCTATCGATTCGTAGTTTTCGAATCTATCGAGTTTCTCCGGATCAGGAGGCTTTACATACAAAGCCGACAACACGGTAACATTACGCTTCTCTTTCTTATTCTTATTTATATAATTTGTGCTACTTTCACATGAAGTGAAAGGGACGCTGTTCAGAAGAGCCTTCCTACATTTGCACCCTACTAAAAGCTATCACACCACATGGTGCAGAGACACTCGACAAAAGACGAGCAATAGCCCTTGGCAGCCCCCATGGCTGCTGCCTCTGCGCCATCTTGCACTCGATCCTCCGGCCTTCTGCCTGGATCCAAGGATGACGGAACCTGGGGCGGGTTCAAAATGGCAGGGACTTCAACTGGTGGAGCAGGCAGAGCGGGGGGCGCATCCGCGGGTTGAGCCTGATCCCTCGCTGGATCTGGCAGAACTGGCGGTGCGTCTGCGGGTTGAGCCTGACCCCCTGCAGGATTTGGTAAAACTTTCTCTCCGTCATCTAATAAAACAGTTTCAAAACGAAATCCATGGGTAAACAAAAATCAAAGAAAAAGAAAATGCAATTCGTTGGGGGAACGGGTTACACGATGAATCATCCCCCTATTAAGAAACCAAAGTAATAATAATGATACGAAAATCGAAAGGAGAAGGAAAGGCAATTCTAGGCCGATGGGAAAATGAAAAAAGAATTTCCCGAAAAAAAGGATGGGACCTGGAAATGGAAAACAAACCTACTATAATACGAACCCTCTTCTCAGGGATCATAATGTCAAGTTGCTTTCTTACTCGAAAGCTGTTGCGCGGTACTCAAAAGTACTAAATAGATAGGTGCTTGGGCCAGGTACAATTGAACGAAAAGAAGCAAACTACCGTTGTTTTAGGAGGTATGGGAGGGCGTAGACCGATCGAGAGAAGTGTCTTTTCTTGGCTATCCAGATTTATTGGATCATTCCTTCCTGTGACGCCTTTTCCCCCATCCATCTCCTACGCTACACATGGAGTTAGCACAGTCTATGACTCGGTCCTGGGACTCCTTCTTTATATGTATAGACATAAGGAGGTTCTGCTTTCTATTTATAGCTACTGGATCGTAGTATTTCCTAAGAAAAAAGGATACGCGAAACGTAGTTCCAATACCTCTGATGTGGTCCACCCTAAGAGCATGCCAAAATTCTAGGTGAATGAATGGGCAACTGCAGTTCAGCCTTTGATTGACTTCAACACAACTTACCCTTTAGGGTAATAGGATGCCACTACTTTCCCTTTAATCATTCAAGTTGGATAAAAAGATAGGAATAGGGATTTTCTTCTTGATCCAATCGGTACTCTTCTCCTGAATTGAGGGGTGGCCAAAACACCTTGTACCTTTCCCAATACTTGACCTTCGATGCAATTGTTTACCTTTCTAGTTTTGACGATGGAATGAATCTACTTTTGACTTGTCCTCCATATGCAATAGTTTGATTGTCAGGTTTCAAGAATGCTGGAAGAGAAGGGAAACCTCAGAGGCAGAAGGTAGAAAAACGATTTCATCATCTTATGGAAGGCATTTCCGTTTTGGTAGACCATTGGGGCAGAAGGAACACTCACCGTAGGCAATTCGTAACTCTATAGATGCAAACCTTTGAGGTAGGCATTGACCATTTGGTACTGTCACCAGTTCGGCATACTATAGAAACCCTTTGGTATAGGTAGACGTGAAGCTACATCAAAAATTGTCATTCTATAGATAGCTTAAGTTTGATACCTTCACAAATCCCCATCATTGACCGAGATGGAGGTAATCTAACCATTGGAATATTTCCTTTCTGAAACCTGCTATCTTTCCACTTCTATCGGCTCACAACTTTTGGATCAATTCTGCGATAAGGCTGGATGGCCAAGGCGCCCTTTCGAGACTAGGACTCTCAGGTGGGTAAGATTCGGAAAACAGAAAAGCTAACCTGAATTCCTGCTTATCCCTAGGCTGCTGCTCTGTACTGCCTTCCCTCAAGTCTGTATCTTCTTCCATCATGAAAGTCGGTAAGCAATCTAGTCGGCAACAGGGAAATCAGGAACTCAAACTAATAGCTTCCTTGGTCTCTGAACAGAGCACTACACTAGATGAGGGAATCGATGGATGTGCACCTTTTAGGGGAAGAATGCCACAACCCTTCCTTCCGATACTTTGGGCCTTACAAGATTCTAGCACGTGTTGGTGTTGTTCCATATTAACACCGGGAGCTACCTTCAACTTCTCAAGTGCACCCTGTATTTTTCACGTCTCTAAGCTTCGACGTGTTGTTCCCCCGCCCACTGTCTCAGGTATCCTCTCGTTTACCATCTGAGACTGACAATCCCTCTGTCCCTATGCAAGTTTTGGTGAGTCGTTGGTATAAGTAATAAAGGGAGATCAAGTCCTGGAACAAGGCTTGATTCGCTGGTCCGAGTCGATGGCACTGGACAATACTTGGGAGGACCTCATCGACCTGAAGACTCGTTTTCCTTATGCACCGGCTTGGGGTCAAGTGCTTTCTCAAGGAAGGGGAAATGTTAGCGCTTCTACTTCGAATACTCGTGCCCCGATTACAACACAAGACGACGTCGGCCCACGAGCCAGACCCAGGAAGAATACGAAGTCCAATTTCCTCAACCGCGCACACGGATAAGACGCGAGACAGTTTCTGAGGGATAGAAGTCTTGATCGGGCCAAGCCGGCATAACAGTTAGTAGTTCGCATTACTTTCTCTTCCGAAGCGCGCACATTCGAGTTCAGTATGGATGCACTGAGCGCTTAAGACCACTCGCTGGATGATATGGTCAATCATACTCCAGAGTGGGGACAACATAACAATAACATTCTCTCTTTAGATTCGAGATGTATTGATCGAGACGTGCCTCACTCTAGTGAGGATTTGAGCTCCCCGATAGACGTAGGGCCCGCTCTGTACACTGTCATTGTTTAGGGGGGTTCTTAATTATAGCATGAAAGTCCGAGTTGGAGGAATGACATTGGGCTTAAGAAGTGAGCAAGGAACCTGACATAACATTCATATGGTTCCTCTGTCCCGGTCTTGCACCACTCTCATATCCATCAATCAATTTCATAGATAGTTACTATGGTTGTTTCTTCCTCCATTCACTAAAGCAAATGGAGCCTTTCCCTCCTCGAGTCAGCAAGCCAACTCGAGCGTTTTACCCTCGTGTCACTAGCGCAACACGAGCCATTCAAAAAAAGTCTTGGAACTGAAGAGAAATCCATCTCTATACAAACTCTTTATGTTCTTGATATTGATTGAGTTACGAGAATGAAGAAGCGTAGCACACCTTTTCTCTCAATTCAAGTTTCCATTCAATAAGTGCATCAAGTATTTCGTATAGAAAGAAAAGGAACCACTTCTATTCTCTTTTCTTAAGTATAAGAGGGATAGGTACTTATTCCTGGCCGGCGGTATCATTGCTGCTCCCCGCCTAATGCGGATCATTGTGCAATGCTTATGTGAAATCTCAATCCAAAACTTATTCGTTTCGTTGGAAAAACCAACGCCGACGTCAAGATCAGTCTCCTTTCCTTTCAAAAGTGAGCGAGCAGAGCTGAAAAAGATGGAGTTACCTGGAGATGAGATTGATTTCTACGGATATGAAGGATAGAAATATGCTATTTGCTACTATTACAACGAATCAACCAATTCGTAAGTGTTCCCGTCTTCCCGATCCAAATGAATTTTTCGAAACCAACATCTCTCAGAACTTTCATGTAATGCGAACAACGCCTGAGCGAGATGCCGGCGTCATAATAGCTTTACAAATACGAAGGTATTTGAGCCAAAATGAGTCCGAACAGGGAGCAGTCAATTTAGCTAGAACATTATTGAGAGACCGACATCTAAATGGCGAAACTTGGCAGGGCATATTAGAGGGTATTCGGGCGGGTGGTGGTATGGATAATTTTATCCGGAATCTGCCTGGTGCCCACCCTTCAACCCCATTGGATCAATTTGCCATTTACCCAATAATTGATCTTCATGTGGGCAACTATTATTTGTCATTTACAAATATAGCCTTGTATATGCTGCTCACTGTCGTTTTGGTCGTTTTTCTGTTTTTTGTTGTTACGAAAAAGGGAGGTGGAAAGTCAGTGCCAAATGCATGGCAATCCTTGGTCGAGCTTATTTATGATTTCGTGCTGAACCTGGTAAACGAACAAATAGGTGGTCTTTCCGGAAATGTGAAACAAAAGTTTTTCCCTCGCATCTCGGTCACTTTTACTTTTTCGTTATTTCGTAATCCCCAGGGTATGATACCCTTTAGCTTCACAGTGACAAGTCATTTTCTCATTACTTTGGCTCTTTCATTTTCCATTTTTATAGGCATTACGATCGTTGGATTTCAAAGACATGGGCTTCATTTTTTTAGCTTCTTATTACCTGCGGGAGTCCCACTGCCGTTAGCACCTTTCTTAGTACTCCTTGAGCTAATCTCTTATTGTTTTCGTGCATTAAGCTTAGGAATACGTTTATTAGCTAATATGATGGCCGGTCATAGTTTAGTAAAGATTTTAAGTGGGTTTGCTTGGACTATGCTATTTCTGAATAATATTTTCTATTTCATAGGAGATCTTGGTCCCTTATTTATAGTTCTAGCATTAACCAGTCTGGAATTAGGTGTAGCTATATCACAAGCTCATGTTTCTACGATCTCAATTTGTATTTACTTGAATGATGCTACAAATCTCCATCAAAATGAATCATTTCATAATTGAATAAAAATGAGGAGCCGAAGATTCTAGGGGGCTACAGCTGCGCTTTTGCAGCACTGAACATGGTTCCGGGTACTCAAGATATTGTGTTTGTGTTTGGAGAGGTGTAGATTGTAGATTCCAGCCGAGAAGACCAGGAAAAGATAAGGATAAAGAATGTCATATATCTCAGGAGCTAGATCACTTCCCGATGAACAAGTCAGAATTGCCTCAACAAAAATGGATGGAATTGGACCGAAAAAAGCCATTCAGCTTCGTTATCGATTAGGTATCAGTGGGAACATCAAGATGAATGAGTTAACTAAGTATCAGATCGACCAAATTGAACAAATGATAGCTCAAGATCATGTTGTTCATTGGGAATTGAAGAGGGGAGAACGAGCACACATCGAACGATTAATTTCTATTTCTCGTTATCGTGGAATTCATCATCAAGATGGATCGCCCTTACGCGGTCAACGAACTCATACTAATGCAAGGACTGCTCGCAAGCAAATTCGGAAATGAAAGAAGGCTACCGAAAGAACAAGCAACGGATTTCGCGCTCATCCCTTGCTAAATCGCATACGTTTTCTTGCTCCTTGGTACTTGTCTGATCAATCACACTGTTCATTAGTTCACTTGATTCTTCGCTCGATGTCTTGAACCGCTTACTAATCACGTATACGTATAGTAGGCCCCCTTCGCCACTCCATGTCTGGCCCGTCTTGGTCTCGCTCACTTCACCCGCCTATCGTATCGGCTCGGCTTCGTCCGTCAAGCGACAGCTTCTGCCTCTGACGGCTTCACTATCGCTCATGACTGGTAGTAGTTGTCTCTATGTAGTAGTCGGCCTTTGTTAAGCTTCGCCAGAAGCGACTAGTCGCTTCCCGAATGCCTCTTTCTTGTACTAATTAATGTGTATGGTCTAGTCTTTCCAATGCCTCCTTCCTTGCCGCCAACGCACGCTAGATGGAGAGTAAGCAAGCTACCTTGCTTGCATTGCATTCATTAAACGGTAGCTTCCGCGCCCTTCCTGCCTGCTTCAATTGATGTGAATGATCGTGTCTTCGACATCAATTTCAGTCTGATTAGATATGTCATTGAAACAAATCTATTTTGTCTCTGTTTTCTTTTCGGATGATGAGGATGAGCCAGCCGATCCTAACATAATTTTGGAGGAGCCGGACGACGAAGCCTCAAAATCAGATAAAGATGTCTCCGACGCGACCGGACTTCCACTAGATTTTTATAGGGGTTAGGAGGGAAAAGATATGCTGTTTTCTATCAGTCCCAAGCGGATACTCCCCAGCTTCCACGGTCCGCTTACCGAGGAAGAGATGCGGGAGGACCCAGGGCCAGAGCAAGTTGGGTTGGGGTATAGAGCCGTAAGCGCGGTGGGGGTGACAGAGGATGTGCTCGTACGGTTCATAGTTGGGTATGATATTCTCGTGGATTGTTGGGAACGTCCTCTATATTCGAAATATGCCTTTCTAGGAGCATTACGATCTGCAGCTCAAATGGTCCCGTATGAAGTCTCTATTGGTCTTATTCTTATTGTGCGCCTTGTGAGCACGTTTGGATCCACGAAGGCAATCGCTCGGATCTTCCCCTAACCCAACCCGGGAACGGACCGGAGGGAACTGCAGCATGAGGAATGTCCGCGTCTCGTCGCAAGGCTCATTTTGAGTTTTGGGTCATAGGGCGGGCAGTGCAGTCCGGGGCACAAGGGTCCTGGTACTACCCAGGTGCGAAGAACCCCGGAGGCGACTGCAATGAGCAAAAATGTAACTCACCGGCCTAAACGACGAGCAAACACTCGAACGTGAGAGCAAGGGATCACCCAACGAATGGACGAGCTCCAAGGAGGGAGGAGAGAGGGAGGCAAGAACCATGCTTTCAGAGAAGTGGCGGTCCGAATCAACTCTGACAAAATAAAATACTCCCTCCTTTCCGGTTTATAGGGCTCAAATCTGAAATCTCATCAACCAAGGTAGACTGTGAGTGGATGACACAAGTTTTGTGGATACAAAATTGCCCAATGAAATATTTCTCACTTGTTAAACTCCCGAGGCAATAAATGCAACACCCTCTCTCCCATTGGATTTGTATGGTGCATGTAGAAAAAGATGCATGCATGACCAATAACCCTCACTTTCATTAAATGTGGTGTGGGACTCAAAGCTCTTTAACTCAATTGGACTCAAAATGAGCCTTATATAATGGAAATCTGAAAATTTTGAGATAAGCCCTATAAACCGGAAAGGAGGGAGTAACAGACTAAGCCGTGCCGTAAGGGGGGCATTCTCCTCACGGGACGGGGCCAAGGCCTTCATGTATGGGTGACAGATCGGCCATAGGAGTACTCCGGGATATACACCAGGGCAACTAATGTCGAGCATACGATGATGCCACCCGTTTTCATTTCGTGAAAGTCCCCGGCAGAGGAAAGGGCTGTAGGTGATGGCGCGTTCTGCTTCTTAGGGCGATGAAATCGTTCCTATGGGATCGTGCGTGGCAGCTGGTATAGATGATGATGAAAGGCGGGCCGCTTGAACCAGGACCTATTCTCATAATAGGCAGCAAGCAAAGCTAAATAGGAAAGGGGGCGACTGATGACTGCCTTTTTCGTCAGAAATCAAAAAGGGTGGAATGTGGAGCTAATATGGCTGGCTACAAGTATAGCCAAAGAAAGATGAGACGAGACGGACTGTCAGAGGACGCAGCGGGACTACCAGGGGAAAGCCCGCCCCGGCTAGCTAACATAGATATCTATTCTCGGTGCGCATATTCGAGATTTAGAATCTCTTTCCGACCAGGCCAGGCCGAATCGGGCCACCACTTGGGATGGGAATGGCTTAGCCCACATGCATCATTTGATGAAAGCACTCCAGTCCAGTCGCCTCCGATCAGTGGCTTGTCAACCACCAGACCGTAGCTCCTAACCAAATGCCCCTGCGTTGGGGCAACACAGCACATGACTAGTTCGCTCAAGGACCACACCCTCTTGAGAGCAGGATGCCGGCCGAGATGGAGCGCCAACCTAGACTTTCCTTGGGCTTGCCTTGCCCCAAGATCTAAATAAAGGGCGGGCGCCGAAAAGGAAGCAGTGACGCCTTTTCGACGAAAGCTTAGCTTGGTAGGCGCAGCTTACTCACCCTACTCCCTTAGACAATGCAATGCTCTGAACACGGAAGTTTTTAGTTCAGCCCTCTTCTCCCATGCAGAGTCGCAGGCAGCGCCTCGGATAAAAGCACGGACCAGCCACATGCAGGGAAACTTGCACGTGTGGTTCTGGCCGGGGACCCCGGTATACTGTACTAATATGTGTAGGTCCCTGTAATTCGAGTGAGATTGTCATGGCGCAAAAGCAGATATGGTCCGGTATTCCCTTGTTCCCCGTATTGGTTATGTTCCTTATTCCTCGTCTAGTAGAAACTAATCGAGCTCCGTCTGATCTCCCAGAAGCGAAAGCTGAATTAGTTGCAGGCTATAATGTAGAATATGCGCGGGATGCGATCCTTAATAGTTCACTGTTGGCGGAAGCCAATGTCTCGGGGACTCATTCTGACTTAAACAAGGGGTGGGTCTTTACCAACTTCCAAATCCAAGATTTAGGGGGAAAAAAGAGGGGCAGGGCACTCTTCATTCTTCATTCGAAACTCATGAATGTCAGGTCGGAGGTTTTTGCCTTGTTATCAAAAAGGGGAGTTGGGTAAAGCAAACTCCCTCCTTGGACGAGCACGGGGCTTAGTCAAGTAGAACCGGGTTGCGCTGCTTGATGCTCCGATCGAAAACAAATCAGTGGGGCCATGCCGGTACGACAGAATATGCGTTAGAAAGGTCAATCCCTCCCCCCTTTTTGATTTTTTTAATGAAAAACCGGGCCGAACTTCTGAAAAGCAGCCCACCCGCTTCCATAGAACAATATCGCGGCAACGTAGACCAAAGTGGATTTATTGGATCCTGGGGAACCATCACAAGTACGGCCGGCCTATAGAACGAGAATGCCGTGTCGTCCAGCGGAGCTTAGAAAAAGGTGACTCGGAGCCTAAGGAAGGTGACTCGCGCAGACAGCTGACTCCTTTTCAATAGAAAGGAATAGCCAAACCTACCCACCTGGCCGGTCAATCTCAGTGATCTTATCGGCCGGCAAAGCAGAGACGGACGACCACGGTCCCGACCTTACTAGCACCGTAGGTTTACTAATCAATGAAGCCCCTCAACCTACTATCTTTTCTTACAAACTCAACCAAGCCTAACCAAACCCCATGCTCACGACATGTTCTTGATATTGATTGAGTTGGAGGGAGTCAGAGACTACCACGGAATCCTTCCATAGTCACCCCGGTGACCTTCGTCACCAAAGCGTCACGACAGTTTCCAAGACCCCTCATATAATCTCCAGTGGGGATCAGTCGGAGCACGTAGGAATGCCGACCACTACATAAGCCACGTCTGGCTGAGGCGAGCAGCAAGCGGGGGAGAGTATTTTGAAGTACAAGAACGTTGGGGTGGGACGCTGGTACTTAAACTAGGGTTGCTTCTTAGCGCTAATCTTGCGTTTTTCAGCAGTTAGTTGTAGCGCGCCTTCACTCCTTCTCTCATTTCGGAAAGATTTGGCAGTATTTTCTTATGATGACCTGGTCGAGAGAGTACGAAACATCGGTGTAAAAGATTGAGTGGGATGGTTATAGTAAGGGGCGAACAAAGTGCTTGCGCGAAGAAGCGAATCAATCAGAATGGAGACAAGGAAAGTCGTTGATTGACCCTGCTTCGGGTACTTGGGACGAGCAGCTAATCACGTCAATTTTCAATCCAATTGATGCAAGAAGGATCCTGTTAATACCTGTGAACTATGATACCTTTGAGCACTTTCTTGCTTGGCACTACTCCAATGAATGAACTTCCATTCGGACTGTGCCGGGACCCCACTGGAGTGAGCACTATTAGAAACCTGCATATTTCTCGGGTCCTGTACACCCGTTAAAGGGAAATCAACATTTCTTGCCACTGTTTTTTCCTGAACCACAACCACGGAAGAAGGTTGAAGTAGTTATAGTGATTGCTTGCGGAGAGGGGAAGAGATGAATAAAACGCGACTATAACAAGCTTTCCTGCTTGGCAGGCTCCCACCAGAGAGAGATCCAATTTAAGTTTTTCTAGAGCAAGCTGGAAGCGTAGACCCATACCTTGTACTCTCATTCTTTCGTTTTAGCTAGCCATAATGGTATGTGCTTTGAAAGGTAGTTCTTTTTACTAGAAAGTACTTACAGAGGGCACTAAGGTGCAGCCTCGAGCTAGGCGAGATTCTCTATTGTTGCTTCTTATTAGCCAGATCCCACACCAGGTTTTCCAGGCGGAACAGTTCCGGGATCTTATGAATCTGTGACCAGACGTGAATCTGGTACAGAACCACAGATCGCGGGTTAGCCATCTCGTCGTAAGGCTTCTTTACATGCCATGGTTGCGGAACAACCACGGCCCTTCTTCCATGAGCTTCTGCCAGTCGCCAAGGCAGAAAACTGGAACAACAAACAGGTTGTCCTCCACCGCTCGGAACGTCACACCTTGTGCCATGTTCCAAGCGAACTGCATCGTTGAGAAAAAGGATTGGCTACTGAAGGGATGCGGCGTGGCCACATTCGCAAGGGCCATCCACCGACCCTTCTACTATCGGTTTTTAGTATTGGCTACTACTATACTAGCTACTCACCTATCGGTCTAATGAGCATACTTGGAGAAAGGAGAACTTCCCGCCTATAATGTTGGGTTGGCAACCAACCCATTCGTTGAAGTACTTCCTTCATACGGCCCAAAGAAAGGCGGCTAAGCCGTCTTAGTTCGTGAACAATGACCCAGGTGCATAAACAGGTGCATAAAAAGGAAATCAAGTTTGGGAAATGGTACCTGGCTAGTATTTATGCCGAAATCTAGTGACATTATTTACTATTACTATAGTCAAGAAGTCAAGAGTAAACGCTTTGGCCATTGGCAACGCTTACCTAACTTCTCACTTAAATGTTTACTCGCGTTACTGGTATTCAATAAAAGAAGGAAACCATGGTACCTACCTCCCTCCCTTACTTGGTAATCTAAGAACCCTTCAGGGGGGGGGGAGCAAGAGATCTTCCATACCAACATTTTGTTCGCCACCCCTGCTTCCTCCTCCACTTGAGCTTGTGCAGCAAATCTACTTTATGCTTAGGCCAGGTCCTGCAAGTAAAGAGAAGTAAATATTGGAAACATGGGTATCTAGTTTATTTTATTCAACGGCTGAGTAATTGAAATTCCTTGCTTCTTCAAGCAGGAGATCCCGAGTACCGGGTGTCGTCAGACTCCCATTCTATTACCTTTGTGCCAAGAGCACGTTAAGCTGCCTGGGCTGTTCCGCTACCGGCGTGTAAAGAAGCTCCGCCTAACGGCTAAACCAATGAATTTCTCTCCTTAAAGGAATCTACTTCCCTGACTGTCAACTACTCGCTTCTTCACCGGTATCACACCCGCGCCAGACTGAACAGCAGAGTTAGAACCCAACCAAATACGATTCTTGTATTATCTTACCGAAATTTGGATCCATTTGGCTCCAAAGGAGCAAGCGCGGGAGTTCTAATAGGACTTTGAGACTAGAAAAATCCTTCGGGCTGCTGAGAACAGAGAGAAGTAGTTGCAAAGAGGTTTGATAGGGTTAGGCAGATGCCCCATTATTCGTAAACAAGAAGAAATCCAGATTAGTTTGATGGAGCTGTGGCTTAGCACAAGCATGGTGTCAGGTTCCTCTCGACTAAACACTTAAACAATTGGATCCAGTAGGGTTCAATAGAGGTATGGTATCGGCAACCTTTTAGGGAGCGAGA